>OZ026850.1:10144243-11434243 GCA_964023205.1 Lutraria lutraria | reverse complement strand
AAGATTCGAATAGAAAGACTCATGTTGAGAAATTTTGTCAATAAACTCGCTATCTTCTAAAACAGATGTAGTTAGCCCATTCATGTTCCATGATAATATGGATAGTTCAGCCTCATCCCTGTGCTAATCTGTTACATCACGTACGGGATTACCATCAATGTACAAAGTGTCGTAAGTTAACCACGCTGCTTTGCCTTGTCGCTTTGCTGATCTGAGTTTTGGGTAAGAGAGATTTCCTACGTTTAGCTATTCCATAAATATCGTTAACTTAGCCACAATTTTGCGTGGGTTGCGAGAATGGGGGAACTAACACTCTGACCCATTCGTTGTACTCGCTCGAAGCTTACTTTATCAACTAGATATTGTGCCAGTTTTAACTCATCCACCATGAAGTTACACAATACCGTCTCAGTTTGCACGGGTGTCTCATGAACATCTTCACTAATGTTAGCAAAAATAAGATTACAGCGCATACTTTGGGATTGTACGTAGTAAATTCTCTTGTAATTGTGCATTATTCTTCTACATAGGTGTAATATCATCTCGACTCAAACCTGTAGAGAATTCGATACGATCAACCCGATAGCAAACTTGAGGAACGTTAGCATCAGTGGATTTACTATTATCATGTACAGTAGTCCAAAGTTAATTCATTTCAGTTTCAAAATTGTACATTTTCTCCGTTACCCCACCCCATATAAAACTATAGTGACATAATTTCAAAGACAGAATTCTAAAATACTAGCTCGAGGTTTCCAATGAAAGTTCACTATATCTTTTCAATTTACCAAAGTCACTTGTACGTCCAAACATTAATTAAAACTATCTCGTTGACTTGCACTTTTTCGAATTTTATTTCACTAGTAGAAGTTCATATCATGACAATGTCACGTGACCACGGCGTCACTGAATGAGTAAAATGGGTTTATATGAAACGAATATAATATAAAGTTTAGCAAAGAAATTGTAGGTGTCTGGTTGGCGCAGTTGGTAAAGCCTTTAGAATTGCTCTGGGGCGAAATTTTCAATGCGAGTTCGAACCTCACCGGTTGTCTCTCTTTTGTGTTTTTTTTTCAACTTTATCTCAGACGCAAATGAATTGTCTTACATAAGTAGGTTTGTTATTAAATTGTTGTAGTAAATTGTAATAAAGAATACATTATTGTCCTGCGAAGTGTGTAGTACACTAGTACTTGAAGTATTAGTACCGTGCACAAGTATTTCGTGCAATGTGACTGAAAATAGATGGGCTTAAAATAGCGAACCAATCGTAATTACCAGAATTAAGACGAAATGTCTAATACTATTCTTCACCATGTTTATTACATGTAAAAAGATATTTAAAAAAGATAGGCCAAACAATAAAATGATATTAATATAAACACTTGATCTAGTATAATCCTTACAAAACAGAAACGACAGAATTGACGGTTTAAAAAAAATATATATACATGTAGTTTTCTGAAATAGATAATTATTTGCGAAAAAGTGCCATCGGGGTCTCACACTGATATTTTCACAGCATATATTTCAACAGACAACATCGTCACCAACTGCACTATGCCGACAGTTGTTGTACTTTATCGAAATTAGTAACTTATATAGTTAGCCTACATGTCTAATAATAATTTGTACAATATGACAACGGTTTTACACTGTAATGGTGGACTCGACCACGTCGTCACTGAATAATTATCCTAACTGAGCAGTTTATACATATATTATACCAAAGATGGTGAAGTATAAATCTGCTGTTTTTAAACACTTTAAAATAACTAATAACTATTGCTCAATAATTTCTTTGTTCAGTAAATTAATAGTCAACGGTTATAAAATGTCTAAACTTTAGGATAGTTTTGTATATATCCAAGTATGTTAAAGTTATATTTTATTGTATCATGGTTTTACTAATTTGGGTTTCTGTATATACCAAAACGCATGTCAGTCTGTACATCAAAAGTGCTAAATGAAAATAGTTGATTACATATTTTTTTATTAATTGTTCATAATGTAAGCATTCCACATAGTTTCACATTTATTATTTCTTTAATAATGAGCAATTGAATAAATAAGTATTTTTGTCACAATTCTTAATAACGATTACAAGTTTGACTAGAGGTGTAAATAGTCGATTTATGACAAGATATTGTAATTGATAATTGAAGGGATCCATGCAAAACGATACATAACTACACTTTTGGTCAAAATTGAGATAGGACCTTTGTTGCATAAAACAGACCGTTTCCCACCTGATTAACTCCACTCTAGCCATGTTTTCTCCTGTTTTAGTGTTAAAAATGGTATTTTGTCAGTATAAGATTGAACCTAACTCATCATTTCGGACTTAGGTCATTTCTTGCATAAACTTGACACATCTGATGTTGTGAAAACCGTTTGCATGCACGACTTACAAAGTTATGTTTTTCGCAATTTTTAGCACTAAATTGGTAAAGTTTCCAGGTATGATATATATTTTATGTTTAACTAATATTTATTTTACATAATTTTCTCTTAATTTGCGGCACAAAAGGATTGAAAATGGCAAAACATGTGTTTTTTTTTTGTATGATGGAGGTAGGTCTGGTCTCGCATAAACCGATTTTCTGTGAATTTTAGCAGCACTATTTCTAAAAATCTATATTGCATATTGTATTTCCATTGAAGTAGAAACTGCTTGAAAGCAAGATAGCATAATGTGTTTTATCAATGAATAAGTATTAACTACCTACGCAATACAAAAATTCATGATTCCTGATGTTTGAATATTAAGGATGGTGTAGCCCCTTTCCAGTTCATTATTCATTATCCAGGTCTTTTAAATGATATGTTTTAATAGCTTATTTAGTATTCAAGCGGTAACTTTTAATAGTACTCAGAATTCAAGAAGCTACTTTAATGCGCTTGCATAAAGTATTCAAGTGAAAACATAGCTTGTGTTATGTGTTAAGATGACAAAAAAACTTTGATATTCGGTATTTAAAGAACGTTTTCAATCATTTTTTGACTATATTGGAAATACAAGATAAAGTTTATAGGACAAGTCCAGCTTAGCAGCTCTTAAACATGCCTTAAATGCAAACCCCGACATGATTGACTTAGGATCTTTTTGCATAACATTTTGTGACGAAAAAATGAGTTTTTCCTAATTAAAAAAAAATACTCTACATACTGCAAAATATGGGCAACTTTGTAATATCACTGCTCAAATAGATATCAATCTCTTGTAGCAATGATCTTATACTATTACACGATTTTCCAAAATTTTGCAAAAATGATTTTTTCCAACATTTTTGCTAAATGCGGTTACGTATGGTTTTGCATGCACCCCCTCATTAATGTTTTTTCTATTGGTCAGTATAATAACGTAAAAACATGGCGGACAGAAGGTGCAAACAAAATTGGTAATCGATAAAATAATTGGATTTTTACCTAATAATTGGAATTACAGTGAAACAAGATCTCGTTTTGATCCCTATAATATAACCACTAATTGTGAGAAATCTATATTGGATATATCTGTGTGAAAATGGCATCAAATTGGGAATTTTCCATTCCAACACAAAACCGTTTTTAAACAATGGCGGAGCGGGGAAATGGAGAGATTCCACAAAATCAACAAGATCGTTTCATAACGCATACTGAGTTTGAAAATTTCAATAATTACTACTTATTTTTGAGGAAATAAAAGGAATTAGAGAAGAACAAATCAATTGCAGTCGAGGTATGACTTCATTACAAACTTCGTTAGACAAAGTAAACAATAAAGTATCTAAAATATCAATGATTACAGGTGCACAAACTGAATTTATGAAAGTTATCACATATAAATCAATTGATCATGAAGCAAGACAGAGAAGTGTAAAGAAAATAGCCTTTGCAATCGCATATATCTTCACTTTAATTTCGTATATATTTCGTAGATCAATGTTGTGATAATTTATTGATGAGACGACAACGATTATTTCATTTTTTTTGTTCCGTTAGACATACCTCGCATTATCCAATCAGACACCGTTAATTATTGACCAATCAAATTGATTTTACGAGTAGCGCAGGGTATATAAAGCGTGTAGCTTTGCATTTCTTTGGAGTCTGTAGGAAGACTCCAAGGGTGATGGTCGTAAGTAAAGTATTAAGATAGCTAGCTTTTATTTTTATGACAATAAGAATAACATCCTAAGTTGCATCGTAGCTCAGAATTGGATGTTGTTCAAGTTGTCTTTTACTTTGGGTGGTTGAGCACTTTCTAAGTTGCAGGGTATACTCAGAGCTGAGAGTGTTTCGACCATTCCAAGTTCGGAACCTTTATGGTGGTTGTTGTTCCGAGACTGACTAAGTTGCAGTGTATACTCAGAATTGTCAGTCTCGACCATTGATTATACATATGGTGGTTGAGCCATTACGTACAGTATTGAATTAGCTAGCTGAACAACTCTTAAAGCCTTGTATGACAATAACGACCTTATCCTAAGTTGCAGCGTTGCTCAGAATAGGATATTGTTCGAGTTGTCATTTTATTTAAGTGGTTGAACACTTTCTAAGTTGCAGTGTATACTCAGACCTGAGAGTGTTTCGACCGTTCCAAGTTTGGAACCCTTTCGGCAGTTATTGTTCCGGGACGGACTAAGTTGCAGTGTATACTCAGAATTGTCAGCCTCGGACACTAATGTGCATATTTCTATACAAGGTTTATATAAGGCTGAAGAAATTAGTTTATGTATTGTATGAAACGCAAGTATCTTAATTCAGTATCAAACCTTTATACCTGTGATTGTGGTGTCAGACTGTATCATTTTATTTTCTAGTTTAATCATTTACGAATCAAGATATAATTAGGGTCTGTTTCATTGTAGTTTTTGTATAAATACATCATTCATTTATTTCAATCAGAAGCAAGGAAGCTTGAGGAAAATTATATTATAAGTACTGTTGATCATTGTTTATGCATTATAACTTGTACGTTTGAAACCAGTTTATACTTTCATATACCGCTCGGACATGAAATACGTTACAGAAGAAATAATCTAATATTTGGTTATACTTATTCTCAAACAAGTGCTACATTTCTTGACGTCAACATTGAAAAAGATAAAGATAATTCATTAAAATCCAGCGCCTTTGAAAAATCAACAAATTGCCATCAATACATAGAATTTTCATCATGTCATCCTCGAACGTGTAAGCTGGGATTCCCATACAGTCAGGCAAAACGCTACAGAAGAATTACGTCGGACGACCTCCATTTTCAACAGGATTGTGAAAAACTCAAATCATATTTTACTGATCGAAACTATCATAAAAAACTGTGAATGAAGCTATTTCAAAAGCATCAACACTTAACGTAGAAGATGCTTTACAGAGTTCTTCTTTTTCTTCATCGAAAGATATTATTCCTTTTGTATGTACTTTTAACCCTTCTTTACCTAATATAGGAAAAATAATTAATCAATATTGGGGATTGTTAAAACATTCAAAAAATAAGTCTGTACAAGATCTTTCAAAACTTAAGCCAATTATAGCATATAAACGTCCTTCCAGTTTACAAGATGTCATTGTTCACTCAAAATTTACAAATATTGTTAGTATGGGTAAAGTATCCAAATGTAATAGACCCAGATGTTCTCATTGTTGCAAAATTGAAGAGAATGATATTTTTTCAAGTACTATTTTTTGTAAAGATTTTAAGATTAAACATGGTTTATTTTGTTCTTCCTCAGCAGTGATTTACCTCATTACTTGTAAGAAATCTCAGAAACAATATGTCGGCCAGACTAAACAAAAATGTAGTCAAAGAATGAATAGTCATAAGTTCGACATTAAACATTTTCCTGAAACTTTAACAAATGTTTCTGAACATTTTAACCTTCCTAGTCACAGTTTTGATGATTTTTCTTTTATGCCTATAGGCAAAGTGCACAATAACTGGCAACGACTTTTAAAAGAAACTAAATGGATGCATATTCTAGGTACTACCAGTCCGAATGGAATGAATTCTAAAATATTATTTTAATTCTTTTTGTGCTTTGTTGAAATCCAAGAGTCTGTCTATGTATCTCATATTTGTTATATAGTTAATATTGGTCTCCCATCATATCTTGCTATTTCATTTGCATCTTACCAGTATTATTGTATCTTTTAGTATCCTGTGTAACAAATATTGCGCAAAATTGTATGTAATAGTTTGACGTTGTTATTGACGTCGCATGACGTTGATGACGTCATTTCCTTTTTATTGTTTTTATATTAATATTTATTGTTCCTGACGAAGGCCAATATGGCCGAAACGTTGAGGTTTAAATAAATTAAATAAACAATTTAAGTTTTGCTGAAGTTAGACTTCTTTTTAACATAATATAATTCAAATGTAGTCTTGGATTTCCTGAACGCGATGATGAGCATACAATCAAACGAAATCTACATTGAACGATCTCATAGGCTTGGATTGAAGGGTTCCTGGTAAGCATTATAATAGAAGGCCTATCATTGTGTTGTTTAGAGACTACACAAATATTGAACTGATTATGAGTACGACTATGGTCCCGATTCAAAGACTGTAAGCGAAATAAGCCAAGTATCGCTTATCAATGGTCAGTATCTGTACAAAGACCAAAGTTAACACACCTACTTCTTTGTTTATGATAGGTCCATATCCTTTAGAAAGACCTGTATTATCAAAAGAATTTCGTGCGCGGGTCTGTTTTCTGCACGTGACCAGGTCTATATTCTAAAGAAGCTACACCTGCCCACGTGCACAATCATTTACATAAGCGCTTTAAAAATGTATTGTTTGTATAAACAATGTGTATGCTCTATGATTATATAAGCATGAGCAATTACAAATTAGACAGTCGAGTATACTTGAACTAATGATGGACTTGTCATATATACATGATATTACAAACCAAACAGCAATTTTAATTAAATCATTTACTTTTAATTATATCGCAATGACACATATAGGGCTGACGAAAGCGCAATACATTTCCTTCATTGTTAGATTTGACGAAACGAATGTTGGTTTTATTAAAAGAAAAAGTTTGAGTACACGTGAAACTTCCGATCATAGTTGAAACAATAGCAATATCAGGCTAGAAATGTGACCAGATGACGCGAATACCTCCACTAAGCGCTAAGTCAAAGGGGCCATAACTCCTGTGAAATGTTGTTTTTTTTAACGGAAATCGAAGTTGACATGTTTTTTGTTATCACACACTTTCGAGTAGAAAATGAAACCATTCTTATTTATTAAGTTATTTCATCGGATTTAACGCTATTTTCAACATAATATCAGTTATATCGTAGCTGGTAGTCATCCTAACCAGCTTCCCTGGATTTATGTAGACTAAATACTATTCTACCAAGCTAGTAAAGCTACCCCACATAATTCAGAGGTGGTTGACAATTCAAAATGGGATGTAATATCTTAAGCCGAATTGGTCAGTAGATAACCGGGTAGGCTCATATGAAATAAATCCATGAATTTTGTCTTGAGATCAAAATTTGAACGGACGGAAGGACGGACAATGGTGTCACTTTATGTCCTACCGCCGTATCGAATGGCGGGGAATGAAAATAACTCATGGCAACATATTATTCTTTGCCAAAAAGATACTAGAAAATCGACGTTTTATGTATGTTATGTAAAAACATATTTATGTCTGAAAACTTTTTTCCTTTTCTTTCAAACCGACAGTACGTTGCAACAAGAATAAATAAGCAAGTTCTCAACTAACATTCAATGACCTCGTCGTCATAGGCTGGTGTAATTGGTAGCCAAATCTACATTTCTAAATAAGACGAGAAGGATAATATAACAGTCAAATTTAGATTATTTATAAATCGTTATTGTATATACTCAGTACCTGTTCATCGTTTCGGGTGCTAACATGTCAATGTCGCTGCATATGACCAGAGCCAGAGAAAATATATCGTCTGTATTGCTATTGGAAATGTCGGCAAATGTAAAGCCATCAACTGTCGAACGTTGTGTAAGTCAGATACCAACCTCGTAAATCGGCTTATCTGTGTAGAAAATACCTGATCACGGGATTCTCGAAACACCTCGAGCGCTACGCGCTTTCGGTGTTCACGTGAATCCCGTGACCAGGTCTTTCCTACGCAGATAGACCTTGTACTCGATCGACATCCTATACGTAAACACTATGTACAATCACAACATGGAATATGAAAATACATGAGCCATGTTCAATGATGAAAATACAAGCTATAATATAATATGACAACTGAGGGATCTATGGTTCAACAGAATGATTTACAAACATTTGAGATTTTGTCTGAAGTAAGGCGTACACCATACAACGATGTACAAATACACAGTATGTATACACAAACGACGTTTTAAATCCTACACATATCATCCAATAGTGATATAATGAGCAATAAGTCCAAACCAAAACAAAATTCGCATCGCAATCACGGATCTACAAACAAGATAATCCCCAGTAGTCAATCATGTGCAAATGAAAACAAGACACCAGAGAGGCCGACCACGAGTTTCTCGTGCTTTGAACAGAACACAACGTAAAGTAGTATCAGCTAGCCCGTACGGTAAAATGTTTACTAGTGCATGCAATGATGGGATTTCCTCTGTTTCTAAAGATACATCTACAACTAGTAATACACAAAGTGTTCTTTCTCCAAAAGACGCACGTGCAGATAATGACGCGCATGATATCAGATAAGAGAATGTCACTATACGCTGGGCTTAATTGAATGTGCAGGGTTTGATATCCAAACGAACAAAAAATTAAAATCACCCGCACTACTTGATATATTTAATCATGATGATATTTTTATATTGACTGTATCAATAACAAGCAGCGTCTTTATGTAGCATTTGTAGATCTTAAGAAATGTTTTGATAGTATATATAGAAATGCTTTGTGGTATAAATTACTTCATGCTGATATTAAAGGTAAAGTACTAAGAATTATGAGAAATATGTACATGAATGTTAAGTCATGTGTAAAAAGTTTTAATTCCTTTTTTTTATTTTTTCGAGTATTCTGTCGGCCTAAGGCAGGGTGAGGTTCTGTCTCCTTTGCTTGTCTCTATGTTTTTAGAAGATATTGAATTTACTCTACAGAAATAAGTAAATGTTGGTATAGATATTTATGATATTGTTATAATAGTAATGTTACTGTTTGCTGGCGATATGGTACTTTTAGCAAAATCTCCAATAGAACTGCAAATGCAACTTGATAATTCATCCGAATGTTATTTATAGAGTTTGGAAGTAAATAATTCTAAGACTAAGATTGTTGTTTTTAGAAACCGTGGACTCTTACGTGCAAATGAACATTGGATTTATATGAACGAACCCATAGATTTCATTGATTCTTTAAATTATTTCGTTTTTTTTTTTTAATATAATGTCTCATTTGCAGTTAATGATGATTTTATTGTTGGAAAAGCACTAAAAGCACTAAATCTACTTATGTTCAAATTTAAAGAATTAAAACTTCGTAGTCCTAGTAAATATTGCGAACTATTTGATTCTTTTGTTGGTTCAATTCTCAATTATTCATCGGACCTTTGGGGTTTTACTAAATTCAAGGATATTGGACATGTACATTTAAAATTGTATGTAAATATGTTTTAGGGGTTAGGAAATCTACTTCGACATCTGGTATATATCGTGAACTAGGACGGTATCCTATTCAGATTACACGTTTTGTTAGAATTATTTCATTTTGGTGTAAAGAAAACATTATTGTTTCCACTTTGTATCGCAGGGCGTTTGAAGATTGTAATTTAGAACATGAAAACTGTGTACCACAGTAACTTGGCAACTGGTCCCTGGAGACGGTGTCTCAGCAGAAATAATTTAAGCATCATTAGCATAATTTCTCCACACATTGTATCTATTTTCAATTAAATATTTGATAGCGGTGAATACCCAGACAATTGGGGATCAGGATATAATTATATTTTCTATATTTAAAGGTGGTGACTGAACGCAACCTAAAAACTACCGAGGAATCACATTAAATAATATCTTGTCAAAAAAATATTCACAAATTTTGCTGAACAGACTAACTATTTGGACCGACAAGTATGATAACCTTGTACATTGCCAGTTTGGATTTCTAAAAGGTAAAATAACAGTTGATGGCGTATTTCTTGTACATCAAATAATATCAAATAATTTATAAAATTCCAAAACTAAACTATATTCTATTTTTAGTGATTACGAGAAATGCTTTGACAAAATAAATCGTTCTTTCCTGTTGCAAAAGCTAATAGCAGAAAATATTAGCACAGAAATGGTAAAGTCTATAAAATTAATGTATAAAACAGTGCGGGCCTCAGTTAAGTATAACGGCCAAATCTATCCTGATGTTATAAATCTCATCAAGGAGTAAAACAAGGAGATCCAAGTTTTTCACTTTTGCTAATGATGTTTGTAAATGATTTAATGCAAAATATAAATGATAATCTCGACGGAATATTCACTATTAATGAGATAAGTTTGTTTCTAATACTTAATGCCTATGGCCAAGTATTGTTTTCCACTAATCCTCTTTCTGTATGTTAAATGACGTAGAAACGTATTGTAACACCTTTGGTTTAAAACTAAATACGAGCAAGACCAAGGTTATGATCTTTGAAAGGGAGACCAACCAATTTCAATTTTTATCTATATGGAGAGAAACTTGAAGTAGTATCATCTTTTAAATATCTAAGTTCAAAATCGTTGCATTAGTTGTTCGCTATTGTTACCAATATGAATTCAAAACTAGTAAAAATGTAAACTTTTTGACATTTTGGTTTCTTCGATTTTAAATTACTGTATAGAGGTTTGGGGAGCCATAAATGGAAAAGATGTAGAATTAATTGATACAAAATTCTGTAGAAAAATTCTTGTTATTGATAATTCCATGAAATTGACCGAAATTTATGGTGAACTTGACAGGGAACTAATGAAAATCAGAAGACATATAAACATGATTAGATATTGGATAAAAGATAAATAAAAAAACTAGGTGATAATAATTCGATAAAATAAGCATATTCTATGTTAAAGGAAGATGCACGTAACAAAATAACATACAGTGGTCAGAACAGGGCATTTCAAATTAAAACTATATTGGATAATTTAGGCTTGTCAGACATGTTGCACAATTTTCATAAATATCAAAATATCACACCATTTGATTTTATCAGACAGAGAATATTAGATCAGTATCATCAAACTTGGTATGCAGATATAAATAACTCACAGAGATTGATTACATATACTGTAGGTACAAACATAAACATTTATCACTGAACCGAATCTTGATTATCATGGTTTAGAAAAACGATCGCACTGATAGATTTCGTTTATCCTCACATAATCTTGAAATAGAACGAAGAAAATACTATAACGTTCTATAACGTTGCTAGATCAGAAAGAATATGTAAATTTTGTACATATAAAACTTTGGAAAACGAGTATCACTTTTGGTTAACATGCCCTATATATTCAGATTTACGTAAAATATATCTAAAATCATAGTAGTAGTATCGGACCAAGCAGAGATTAACTGTAAATTAATAAATAGTTTGTATAGTCGTTTTAGAACTGTAAAGATTGTTGTCATAACATAGGTAGCCAATCATTACTGTAACAGTAATGATTGATTGTATATGTGTTTTCCTAATATATATTCTGGGACCATAAAAAATATTTGTATGATGATGCCACGTATTACGGTCCTAGACTTACTGGCACCAGTGAAACTGTGCCAATGAGGCATAATCACGTACTATGAAATCTCTCCAACAACAAGTCCTAAACGCAAACAGCACCAACTCTCGGCACTACTTATATACTTTGATATATCGAGGTTTCTTCATCATACACATTCCTAAAATCGAACTGAAATGACCCTTCCACGCATCTAATTAATTCACGTTAGTTACCATTACCATAAACATGTTGGCCAACGACCCATAAATAACTTATTAAATTAAATTAAATTATACATGAAGTAATAAAGTCAGTCACGAGTAACAGATAAAATATGTTATCTCAATTGATCCAAAAATCGATATTTTCACTGTGTTCCTTTTGGATCTCGGATAAGACTTGAGCATGTCCCAACTATTATGTACGTCGTTAAAATGGACAGAAACGTATGATATGGACATTAATTTGTTTCATCAGTGAAATTAATTTTGAAAATGAGATTATCATAAAAAGACAAAATACAAGAATCCTAGTAATAATTTTGCTCAGTCAAACAGTAATTTGATTCTATTCTGCGTATAAACTTACAATACATTTATTTTCACTTCTGAAATCAACATTAAATCCTCATGATTATACTTAGGCGTGGACAATGTTTTTCTTTTCTTATTAAAAGTCGGGTAGGTAGGTATGGACTTTATTTGGCTTTTGAAAGCACGTGGGACGGTAAAAATTTCCATTCCACGGATCAAATTATGAAAATGTATAGGGTCGCGGGATAAAATTAATAAGGGTCGATCGAGTAACCAGAAATTTTGCACTATATCGCACGTCTTGTAGGTCAATAATTATAAATGAAATTACTTCCAAATCCATTACAACCTTTAATAACTGTTGCAGATCTTTATTTCCATCACGAAATAGAAAAAAAAATACAAATGATATAAAGCTTTAGATCTGGTTATATGAACAGTACAATCAATTTCTGCAATTTTATGGCTATTTTCATCCGTCTTAATTGAAATGATATCTCAAAGAAATATACTTCGACGTGCCCAATTGAGTAAATGTGAGATGCGTATAAAAATCAATAATCAGGAAAACTAAGCAACCATATAAAGGGATCTCACAAATATGGTTTTATCATCCATCCTTTGTATACACATCATTGAAATAGATATACAAAGTAGGTAATCTATATTATCTTATGATATGTTTTTATAAGTGACATGTGGACGTATGCCAAAATGATATATTTAGCATATAATTATATTATCAAAAATGAATTAATAAAACAATTCATGAAATATCATCGTCTATTTAAGGCCCATTAGAACAATAGATGAAGTGATAGTATATTATAAGAAATATATATTACTTGCTATATAGCAATATTTACATAATGCCTTCCTTTAGCCACATCTCATAAAATAGTTGTCAGATGCTCTTTCTTATTTTTTGCAGCATGATTAAAATTTATTTACTTGTGATAAAAAAAATCGGAACGTTTTTATTGCAGTAAAAGTCAGTTTCACATCTGTCTAGGAAAAATAATATCTTCTTCAATTTTAACATCCAAAAAGCTAACGGGGCTTTAACAATAGTCAGGGATGCTATATTACAGCATCCCTGCAATAGTGAAAGCCATTTTGTATTTATGTTACTTTTTTATAATATCAACAAACTGGATTATCATGAAATATCGATTTTGTTTTATATACGAAAGTACAGTAAAATATTTCACAGATTCTAATATTTTCATCCATGTTGTAATATGTTTTAGTCTTCTACCTTAATTATCCTAAAACTTGATTCAAGGCGTCCAATTTGTATTACCCTGTATACCCTGTATAATACTTTTAAATGGCAATGCAAAATCGCAACTTCTTGCGCGAAGCAGACTAGTGACAGTGCCCGAAATATTCCGAAATTAAGTGGCAATGCAAAATCGCAACTTCTTGCGCGAAGCAGATTAGTGACAGTGCCCGAAATATTCCGAAATATCCGCAATGGTCATCACGTGATATAAACAAAACAGAAATAGAGTGAGGTCACGTGTTACTCACACCAACTAGTGTTAGCTTGATGACGCAGTCGCTATTTATAGTCTAAGAATGGAGCGAGCTCGATAAACATCGACGGAAATCTGCCCATCTGATAATAAACGAACCGAATCCAATCCTACTATAGTAAACAAACATGGCGTTGAATTTATCAAGCATTGTGTTATATTACTGAGGATGAAGCAAAACTACTTTTTAAGTAGTGTTCATGTTACATACAGACTGTGTATTCAAGTTGTTAATCGGACTCACTAATAGTCTCAATGATCACGTGACATTCACCGAATACTAGTAGCTGTTTCATATCGTTGTCGTCTCGTCAATGTCAATCACCTATAAATTACTACTCTTTATATCAAAGGACTTAGGAAAAATTGTTCGATCTAAATGAACTACGATGTATAAATTATTAGAGAAATTCGCTGTGATTATTATTACATTTTGGAGCGATCGTTGGTGTGTTGTAATAATCATTTAATCGTGTTATAAGATACGGAACACGGTATTTATACGTTTCGATGTATTTATTTTAGCAACATGTCGCAAATAAACAAAACATTATAAACATATTCACATAGACTAATTTTATAATCGCGAGCGTGGACACTGACTTGTTTACGCACTTGTCATTAAATATCGATTTCGGAGCTCAATACAAAAAATGTCCGATCAGGTGAGAAATGATGACTTAATTAATTGGTTCGACATAGACGGTCACTTTATGGTTCGATATAGATGGTCACTTTACAGTTGAAAATCTATGTTTCGGACCGTTATACCAGGTTTTTACGACAACGTACCCTCAGACAACGGAGTATATTATTTTTGGAGACTTCATTTAAATATTTTAAATGCATCCCAGCAGATATTGCAACGTCTGATACATCGAGGTGATAGTTTCCCCTGATTTTAATTTTAGGGTGGAAACAAGGACTACATTAACGCTGATAAGGAAAAGTCCATAAAGGGGTGCAGTATTTATCGTAATAAATCACCATTTTTACGCTTCGATTATATTTTTTTGTTCCTTGGTATTAAAATATGATATTATTTAACTTTTTTAACTATTATAGCAAAACCCGGTCGTTATGAGATTATGAATATTTATTTATTCTGTGAATCCCATAAGTATACACATGTAAAATAAAGCATCAATAGTGTCACTATCTAACATTAAAAAGTATAGGCATTGATTTTATTTGTTTTTGACATAGGCCTATCTGTTAGTTTGGTACTTGTTGGTTCCACATCAGTGTCGGGTAGCACATTTGGCCTAAGTTTTAAGAATTTGGCCCAACCTATTTATTTAGCCCAATACTTGTTAGGCATATCAATGAATTCAATTATATTACATAATAAGTATGAAATCCTTGGTTACAATGAGCGCTTTTGAGTTATAACACAATATAGACTCAATTTTTTGGGTCCAAACTACGAAAGAACATATACTTAAACATTTTCCCACTTAGTGTTATAACTCAAACTTGTTTTTAATGTATACTCCATTGTTCTTATATGGTAACTTTTGTTAGAAATACTCATTGTTAATAATTATATGTTCTGATAATAAAAGATATCGCACAATATCTTAGTCCTGCAGAAAAAAAACATGATAGATGCAACAATAAAACAAAAGACACACTTCTCAAAAAAGTGTGTTAAAGTGAATCTTTATGTTGTATTGCATCCTTCAAAACTTTTTACCCAAGACCCAATTTAACACACTTAAACACACTTTCAATTTACAAAAGATCAACTTCTTTTACAAAAGACTAACATATGAAACAAAAGATGCACTTTCTGCCAAGTAAAACCAACTTAATACATAAAAGACACACTTCTGACTAAAAAAAACAACTACATACAGAAAAGACGCACTTTTGACACAAACAACACACACTTATACAAGAAAAACCCACTTCATAGAGGAAAGACACACTAAAAACACAGTTTCACCAAGAAAAAAACAACTTAAACTCACTTAGACCCACAAAAACCAACTTTAACTCAGAAAAACACACAAAAATCACAATAAAACACAGTTTTGGTAAATAAGTGAGCGTTTTTTCGAGAAGGGTATAGAGTACCTCGTGCATCGTGAACTGTAGAACCATATGACCAGATTCATGAGATTCATGAAACATCAACGGCTTGTATTTTTGATGGAGTAGATGATCACTTTAGTTTAGGGATCAGTTAAGTCAAAATAACAAGTTCGTTTGATCCGAAACTTCAAAAATGTTACATAGGCCACATTCTAGTATTGAACTGCCGGATGCGATTTTGCGACGTACAAACATTTAACTTGTGCTGTGATTGTATATACATCGTAACATGGATACCTAATCAACAGATATGATCATCGCCAAACGCTCGTTGTTTCCGTAAACGTTGCCGAACGATTGACGAATTGAACTTAAAAAATCTAAGGGGTAGCTTTAAAAATCATCAAAAGGGTCGAAGAAGATATTATTTGATTGTTTTCATATTTTACATGGCGAAAGAAATTACATTTTCAAAACGAATGCAATGAGTACAAATTTGATCACATTTTCCCCCAAAAAAGTTATGATGCTGAAAACACCAATTTTACATTGCAAAATCTACCAATTTCACACTTTTTACATTGAATATAAAGGGAATCGATAGGTGTTTTTTTTTCAAACGCAAAAGAGTCGGAGTAAGCATTAATTTCAAATAATAAAAAATACACCATTAGAAAGATAAAAGATTAATTAAAATAAACTTTTGTGATGAGTACAATTTTCGTATTTTGAATAGAATAAAAGTTATGACGATTATAGTGAAAATCCCCTTCTTTGTTTAATGTAAAAATATTATCGATTTTCCAAATCAGCATGTCCGCGAAAGTTGGGTATGAAAACGCATATCTTTAAATCACAGGCAATTTCTCAGTTGTCCGCCATTATCACAAATGCCAGTGCGTAGTACTGGGAAGTAGAATTTAAACTGGTTCCCGTTGACTTGTGTGTACAAAGCCTATGGTGCACTGCATCATGGAACGGGAACCAGTTTAAAGTAGAATTATTCCTTATCAGGGGACATCACCGTCGATTTACTAAGGGAAGTAACCTAGTTATGGGATAGGGCCATAAATCGCATCATGCCAAACAAAACATATTTTTACAATTTTAATCAGAATTATCATTACCATTATCATCGTCATCACCAACATTACCATTGTCATTGTCATCACCAACATTACCATTGTCATTGTCATCACCAACATTACCATTGTCATTGTCATCACCAACATTACCATTGTCATCGTCATCACCAACATTACCATTGTCATTGTCATCACCAACATTACCATTGTCATTGTCATCACCAACATTACCATTGTCATCGTCATCACCAACATTACCATTGTCATTGTCATCACCAACATTACCATTGTCATTGTCATCACCAACATTACCATTATCATTGTCATCACCAACATTACCATTATCATCGTCATCACCAACATTACCATTGTCATCGTCATCACCAACATTACCATTGTCATCATCATCGCCAACGTCGTCATCATCTTTACTGTCCGGAGTTGGACAATCTGCAGCAGTAGCAGAAGTTTAAGCAAAAATTGAGCATCATTATCACCTTTATAATATCATTACCATTATATATGATCATCACCATCGTATCATTATTTCATATATGCTTACGTCATCAGCATTATCATCACATTATATTCATCACCTTTCCTTTGAAGTAGATCTCATTTTGAAAATAAATATCTCAATCTATAGTTGGGTCGGTTGTGCTTCATTGAATCATAATTTTGTCAGTTATATTAAACAGCAAAGCTACAATTAACATATTACCTGTTAATTGCCACAACCATTCAAATTCAGGATGAATGTCATCAACGATTACGTGCCTAATACATCGCTTAAATGTCTCCTTAATTTTGGTCCATGGAACGTCATTCAGGATTATTTCGCCTAGTTTCGTACCACTGTTACTGCCAGGATGAGTTGACCGTTTGTCCTAGCATTTAAATGTGTGCAGCGTGAGTATAATCATTTAAACTAGAGAAAACTTCTTAAACATTTTTTAAATCTTAAATAATTTCAGCCAATTCTTCAAGTGATTAATTTTTGCTGGTCGCCTGTGACACAAATATCTGGGTAGTTAGTTGTTGTTGGGTGGGGGGGGGGGCTAACGGATTTACTTAAAAGAGATGGTTACCGTAAAGCACCAGCCCATGAAATCTTAATACATTCAGACGAATCAGCTGATTAATCTAATATGCATATACAATGATTAAATAATATGTAAATACGATGATTTATCTAATATACAAATACGTTTATTAATAAATATGTAAATACGATGATTTATCTAATATACAAATACGATGATTTATCTAATATACAAATACGATGATTAATTACTATGTAAATACGATTATTTATCTAATATACATTTACGATAATTAATTACTATGTAAATACGATTATTTATCTAATAATATATACACGATAATTAATTAATATGTAAATACGATGATTTATCTAATATACAAATACGATGATTAATCTTAAACAAATCCGATGATTAATTTTATCAACAAATCGGACGCACATGAAATACTTACAGGCACCATGAGAAGAATTTCAGCTTTTGGACATTTCTTCCTAGCTGTTTTAACGTGACAAGTATAGAGCAGTAAAAATCTCGCCGGGTCGCAGCTGATGTATCTGTCCACTCTGTACGGGGTTGCGAATGCGTTATCTATATGTATAAACAATGTACACGTACATGACCAAAATATGATAGTAAATAAATGCAAAAACTATTCTTAGCTCGCAGATTATCAATTCTGAAAATTCAACCTATTAATAGCGATATTACAACAAACAATGATAACACCAGAAACACTCCGACGTACTCACCACCCAGAAGCTTAGCGATGGCAAGAGTACGATCTACTTGCTTGAATGTTCCTTGAAACAACTGACATTCGTTCTTAACATCATTCCTGTCAGAAGAAAAGACATTTTTGAATGTAAAAATAATACATTATTTGCTGGATCGAATGATACATAATTATATCATATAACACATCTCCAAATTCAATATATTGCTTTATAAACGACATTTTTTACACACCGTGTGCTAAAAGTACCAGTATTTTATTTAGTATAAAGTTGTCTTCCAGATGTATCAAAGAATATTGTATTAAAGTGCTCTTACCAGAAGCTGCCTTTTCTACAGATGTTAGAACCATTTCTTTCCCACTTTGCTTTGAACTTGAAGGATTTATGCGGATGGATTGAATCGTCGGCGTCAATGCCATATGCAACAATCCAGTCTTTACCAACAATCTACAACAGAAACTCAGCAGTAAATACAGAAGTTGCTCGTTTTAAGAGACAGGGCCGTATACATATAATTTTAAAACAATAATTTACACAATAATAAAAAGTAATCACAGGATCCCGATGTTGCAGAAGGACGGACGGACGTTCATACGAGAGCTACGTTATGTTGTTTTTTCTTCTATATTCCTTTACTATTTTTCAACCCCACAAGAGTATTTTATTAACCCCATAAGAGAAAATTTAACACCACAATAGTGGTTTGTACCAAAGGGGTTTGTCACGAAAAAAAATTCCATGTAACCCATATATATATACAGAAGGGAAAGAACTTCGACAATTTAAATTTTCCAACGCGTGTTTAAACTTTCATGTTATTGCAATGCAGTAAAAAATATTTAACTCATATATAGTGCAACGTGTGGGCAACTCAACACGCTAACAGAAAATGTATACTTTTACTACCTTTAAAGATATTCTAAACTCGCTATTGAAGATTATTCACTCGAAAAATGGTCAAATTTTACAATTCGAATTGTCGAAGTTCTTTCCCTTCTATATATATATATGGGTTACATGGAAAAAAAATTTTTTTCGTGACAAACCCCTTTGGTTTGTACGTACTTTAACCCCATAATGTCGATTTGTACTAACCCTAATCCCACGACTTACTTCTGGTGACAAATTAGGTTTGAGTCACTCTAGGGTTATGACTCTGTATTCAACCGGAGTCACTTAAAGAAATGTCCATAAGTGGATTTATGTGGCTAAAATCGGGTTTATGTGGCTAAATGTTAACAAAATTTAACATAGGAAAGCCATTTAAGTATCCTATCGTTAGTTCGTCCGTATGGACTGATGGACGGACGAACTAACGATATGATATTTAAGTGGCTTTCCTATGTTAAATATTGTGAAAAGTTAGCTACATAAATCCGATTCTAACCTCACAAATCCACTTAATAAATGGACATTTTAAAAGTGACTCCGGTTGAACAGAACCATAACCCTATAGTCACCCAAACCCAGTTTGTCTGTACGGACAGGCGGAGGGTAAACATAATTATATAGTCGTCTCCGGTGTAAACACCGGTAGGGGACTAACTAGTAGCAGCTAGTTTTATTGTGTGTATTGCACTTAAATGCATTGCTTACTTTTAGCTCGTACATGTATCTATGAATGTGTAATACAGAGCACTTCAAGTTTGGAGGCAAGGTCAATGCCCTCAAAAAGCTAGATACAAACATCTATAAAGTATAAACTGGAGCTATGTTTTAGGCCAAGGTAACTAAAGAACATATTTTTCGTTTGATATAGAAATATAACATCTAAGATGTTTCTATTTGTCTGCAGGTTTATGGAGGGCATTGTATGTAATAAAAAGTAAAACTTGAAAATTGTTTTTGTATATTAACTGTATTTAAAACAACGAAAATTCATACGATAATTAAACATAGTATTTTAAATGATGATTTTAAAATGTAACCATAAAGAAGTTTAACCATTTATATCACTTAGTAGTAAATCGACAAAATTGTATTTGATGTTAAACAGCCCATTCGGAATCTGTGGTCATTTTAGATCCGCCATAGACAGAGGGGAAAGAAGATATTGGACAACCGGGCATTTATGTTTCGGTGGTTTTAGCCCCAGATCCGAGTCAGTAGGTCAACCCTTGGTCATCCCAGATCTGTGTCATTCAATGAAGCATTATACAATCTCTTTCAGTTTAACATAACATATATCAGCACAAGAGAATTAGTATTGTTTTAACATATCATTAGTACGTGCATTGTTATTATTGAAAAGTAATTGTTATAAAAAGAATTTACGTGAGTATCGAACTCCTGCCACGTCAACATGCAGCTTTTAGGTGGCAACAGGACGCCACCCCGAGCGACACCGGGACGGTTAAATCTACCATACGAATACTCCCTGTACCCTCGATTGCGACTACGAGGCCTCCACTTCGAGCCACGATTTGCATAAATTGGACGCCCGAGTCCATCTTGGAAACTCAGCAAGAACACGCCCAACAACAGAACTACCACAATTACGTTCCTACACAACATGAAATAAAAACGCAGTGTAAACATTGAGTTCATTCTTAGGAACAATTCCGAAGTAAAAAAAAATTATTAAAAAGTAATCGGCAAGAATCTTCAATGTAAATCAATGTGCAACGTGACTGGAACGTTATTAAAACATCGGCTATGTGCACCCAAAACATTACGTACGGTTTTATTCTGCTATTTTATGAGAGTAAAACTATTTTCTTTTATGTAAATATTCCATTTCACAATGTTTTATATAAGTATCTACAAAACAACAACAACAAAAAATAAAAACGTGAATTATGCGTGTTTTGTTTAAACACCAAAATTAGTCTTTTCGCAAAAAAGTCAATACATATTTCCTGCCGATGTCCATTATTTGTTATAAGTTTTACAATTCAAATCTATAAAACGCTATGTCTAACATAATTATTCCATGTATTATAACAACTGTTTTTGACCAGAAAAACAGCAAGAATTATTAATCACAATATTACATGACGGCACTTACATGCTGAGAATAAACATAATATGTGAATAAAACGAAATTAAAGATTGTTTTATATGACACTATTGAAGGCGGGGCTAGAACTAGCGATGACACTGATTGAATAAACGTCATTAATTTAATTAAGTGAAATCGAAAACCACGGAGCGAGTTTGTACAAACTGCATTTTAGAAACTGTATTTTCACTATACTGAACAGGATTTCCCAGGTATGGCTTATCGTTAAATGTCTGAATTGATTCATTCATTTACTGGTTATCTCATACATATAGTTGACAGACTAGTTCGGAGCTATATTATTATGTATAATAAAACTATGTTGTCCATATTTTATCTGATGCTGAATGGACAATAATTTGATCGCGGATCATTTAAATCACCCTTAATACGGAGCCAGATCCTGTCAAAAGAACAGAACAGAACATTTATTACACGAATTATCATTTACAATTAGTACAAATAATTAACAGGCGACAGATGGAGTAAACGTTTGGCCAATCTATTTAATTTCCTTTAGTGGTTGAAAAAATTGACCGCACTGTTGCAGAAAATCTTGGAATAAAGGTGTATTTTTATTTAATAAATAAAGGGTATTCTTTCACACTAGTATGTGTTCATTACACCACTGCAAACAGCACACAAATGCCAGTCTCAAATGAAATAGAACACAACATATTAAAACGAATGTACAATTATACTTGTATCCATATACGGATTTCTGCATTCTAAAGATTTTTTTTATCTTTAATGACATCTCGCCGTCACAACCGACACTCCTTCTTACAAAGCGGAACGGAACATATTTCTTGCGGGGCGGGACTGAATTTCTTGCGGGGTGGGACTGAATTTCTTGCGGTGTTGGATTGAAATTTTTGCGGTGCGGGACTGAACAGGACAGATGTTTTAGTTTGGTTTGCGCATGCCTGAATATAAATTGAAGTGTCACTTTATATTTGAGCATACCAACTTTATACTATGTATGTACATGGTGATTCACTATTTTTCGTTTTAAAGTTCAATAAATTGTAGTTCAAATTCTATAAAGCTATCTGACTATTAAGATCGTGAATGCTCATATTGCCATGTATATATGCTGCCTTGAGAAATAAAAACAGTGCATTTAGTATTGAATTGTATTGACAAAAAATGCTACAATAATTTCAAAAAGCGTAAACTCACATTGTTTTCGTACATCATTTATACTGATTTCTCAAAAGAATTAAACAACAGTATATGTAATTTAATAGACATAATTGTTGACTCAAGGTGTTCACTAGTACAGACCATAGGCACACGATTCCGTGATTTTTATACGTTTACAGACGTTATTATTTCAGTATAACGAATCAAACAACGCAAATCTGTTGAAAGAAATATCTTCAATGTTTTCCCTTATTGAGTGTATAAAAACACCAAGGTAGTGCAGTCGCCATTTTTACGATTGACGGAAGTGACAAAATAAGCGTGGGTCCCGGCTTCACTTCTAATCTGCACGAGCTTTTTAATGAAATTGTTTATAACGTTGAGAGAGAAAGTTATATATGTTCATGTTATATCCCTGTGGAAGATTCAGCTGTGTACCGTAATCCCAACTCGCAGTTTTTCAATTTGATTTGAGTGTTTAAACAATGAAATACGTAAATTCAGTGAAAAGGGTTTTGTGTAGTTATATGGTGATTTGAACTCAGGTACTAGTGATCATCTCGACTACATGCCTGACATAAACCTGGGTCGTTATGGTGACTTACCATTGAACAATATTAATGCTTCGTCATTAGCTACACGTAAAAACTATGATACTGGTTTAAACAACTTTGGCTCTATATTACTTAAGGTAATTCGAAATTGAGACAAAATGGTCATCTGACATTTTAGCTATGCATCCTAAAGAAGTGGCATTGTTCAATAATTACCGAAAGTACATAACTGAAATGAGAATTTATCAATAGCTTATGATCAAATGTACATTTCTGCACCAGTAAAATAATATTTGATGACTAACAAGTATCTATAATTCTCACCTGAACTTATGCTAATTCCATTTGCCAAAATAATGTATCATAATATCAAAATTTATTTAAACTACAATGTCCAACAATAACTTCAATATGTCATTGAGGGTTTCCATATTTTATATTTTCATTATTAAATGTTTTTCCATGTTTATTTTCAAACAGTGAATTTTCTTCCATGTCTGTTTAGGCTACTGTGTAGTACATAGTGTAAACACGTGTGTGGAGGATTTTTGTAAAATGTGAATATTGAGGACTGTGTTTAGAATTGAAAATAAACATGGAAAAACATTTAATAATGAAAATTTAAAATATGGAAATTAAATTAAAATTCTGGTTGAAAATAATAAAGAACTTACTTTGACTCACCACTTTATAATTTATACCATGATCTTTGTAATAACGTAAACACTCCATGTTGGGCTAGTCGTATTAATAGACCATTTATGCTTTACATATATACATACGTATAAGATCATTTTTATGAAACTATTAATTATGAACCGTTGTTAATTAATAGAATAAAAGAACAATATATTCAAGATTGGTCTACCTGGATTACTAGTTCGCCCAAACTAGAATATTACTGCCAATACAAAATGCATTCTGTTTTGAAAAATATTTACAAATAGCACCAAATAATGAATTGAGAAGATATTTAACATCAATAACATTATCAAGCCATAAATTAGAGATTAGATAAGGAAGGTTTACCGGCATTGAAAGAATTAACAGAAAATGTAAAATTATGCCTACAAAATGTAATAGAATCTGAATACTATTCCTTTTATGTTGTGATATGTATAGGGATTTACGATGCAAGTATCTCGGAAATATATCTTGGCCCTCTATTAATAAATTCATTTCAGTTATGTCAAATAATAAACGAAAATTTCTGTTGCAAAAGGAACTATTTGAAAAAATTGTAAAACCCATTTTGACATATGGTTGTGAAATATGGGGTAACGGTAATAACCGTATAATTGAACGTGTACAATTAAAATATTTATTATCTGTCTTAAACGTTAAGTCCTCAACACCAAACTGCATAGTTTATGGCGAAACTGGCACCAAACCAATACCCATAGATATCGACACAAAAATGATTTCCTACTGGTCCAAACTCGTTTTTCCCGACCAAATTAAACTTTCAAGCCAATTGTATAATATAGATTTAAGTGTATTCAAAGAATCAAACCCAAACAGCAAATATTTCAAATTCATAACTTGTATTAAAAACATTCTTCTTAAGTGTGGTACAAACTACGTGTGGAACTCATATAACATACGTTCTCACAAATGGCTAAATTCATTCGTCAAACAAAAATTATTCTTAGACTTATTCTTAAATGATTGGTACTCAAACTTAGAGAATATGAGTAAATGTAAAAACTATAAATTATTTAAATATAGTTTTGGTTTTAAAAAATATTTAGTCCTTACTCCTTCAAAATTTCTTAGATATAACATTCAATACAAAACTAGAAATAATCGATTTCCGATTAAGATCAGCTCATGGAACAGACAATATATCGATCTAACGAAATGTAACGTATGTATTAATGGCTTAGGTGATGAATATCACGTTTTACTAGAATGCACCTATTTTTTTCAAACAGCAGAAAACGGTTATTAAATAAAGAAATATATTCAAGACATAATACCATCAAATTTGATTCAATAATGAATACAAATATAAATAACACACCTAGTAATATTAAATATTGCCTCTTTATGAAGGAAAAGTTAAAAATTCAACAATTAGTATACACAAGTTAATGTAATGCAACTATGAGCACATATACACAAGAATTACATTCTTATATGTTACTATAGAAATAAAGTTCTGCTAAATATAGCTTAATATAATATATCTAAATGTTTAATTGTGTACATATATGATGTGTTAAACTGTTCTACATATTATGTTGTTGTTCTTTCATGTTTTTTTTGTTTTGTTTTCCAAGCTGACAATTTATTGACTAAATGTATTGTAAACGCATTCTGTGATTTCCTTTTGTTATTTTCAACCCATTCACAAGTAGAATATTACTATATAAAATGAACCTTACATGTTTTTCAAAAAAGCAGTTATCATTTCCAGTATTTGTTACATATTTGTAGAAATCTAGTAGTACATTTGTACTTTTCATTTGAAATTCCAACATTTTCTTAACAACAGTTTAAAAACTTATTGACTTACTTCAAATTGACAAATATGAAACAACTGCTTGCTCTTTTATTATAAATTCTATAAGGTGTACGTTTCTCCCAATATTTTGTCAAGCCTCACACTCTTGTTTTGTATAATACGATGATGTATGTTCATATTGTCATGTATATGTACTGCCTTGAGAAAAAATAAACATTGTATTGTACGATTTATGTAGATTTATTAAAGAAACTATGATCAGACGTGAGAATACCCTAGCAATTATTACTGTTTCTTAACATACATGCTTTTGTTCTGTACATATCGTACTTTCACTATTGTGTATTCATGTAGTAATTCCATTGTTTTTTTGACCGTTTATTACTCTGTGTCTTACTGTGTCTTTGCCATATTTCATCTTTATTGTAAATGGCCAAAGGCAAAATATTTTGCTGATTTGCCAATAAAGTTTGTTTTGTTTGTTTGTTCTTTTTTTGGCAGACATTGTTAGTCAGACTTATTGATTTATAATTGCAATCAGTATTGTTGAAAGACAGTTGCACTTATCAACCAGCTGCGCTTGTTTTTTCCGCTCTGTTGTTGTGTAGACGAATGTTAATGCATTGAGCGTCTTTCTACAATTGTGCAGGCTGTAACTGTATTTTTCGCGCTATTTGGAATTTTGAAAGTGCGCGGCTCCATCGACGCATTTACATTGATACATATGTTCCCTTTTTCGCTCTATTTATATTTTGAAAGAGTGTAGCAAAATTATTCTGTCAACACTGATTTAGTGTAAGCCTCATTATCGTTACAATACATTAGTGTAACCATGAATCCAAATACTACATCTATTCCACGCGCACCTACTCCAGTAAGACACTACCATTAAAACGATTACGTCAAACATGGTTTTAAATTCACTATTAACAAGGCGTTCATTAAAATACATATTTAAACCTCATCATCAGAAGTAAAAACGCATACGTAAGATTATCTATACATATACTTTCAAAGTACTGTTAAAAAATGGATACTCTAATATTTGGAGATTTTAATCCCTGTTATTGCCTAAGCATATTCCAATAAATTTCGCATTTTTATGTCTGTATAACACTAATTTCTTGGTATTTTAGTTGTTGAAATCAGCACTATAACTTATAAAAATAGCGTCGTTTGTTTTTGCACCCATCGTTATACCATTGACTTTTATTATGTTTAATAGTGGCGTTTTCGTTAGGACTGTATGTATTCCATTTAAATAATGGTTGTGCCACTTTATCACCAATATCATTTATGCATGTATTAACGCAGGTTTAATTATTTCCATCGTTCTCCGAAAATTTGTTTTGCATATACATGTTCGTTTTTAATGCATTTACAAATGTAGTTTGCTAATCATTGTTCCAAACAAATTTATATTCAAACTTATCACAAGAATTTTCAGCACTATGCATATGTAGTATTTTCACATTCGAAATGTAAAACACAATTTCAATGAACAACTGACCATTCGCATTAGACACTTTGTCCAGCGAAAATCTGTCACTTTTATCATTAAATACATAGTCATCTGGTAAAATTATGTCATTGGCTATTGAATCAGATCAGACTGAATTCATGTGTTTGTGTGATTTCAGGATTTTCACAATTTCCGAACTTTACTATATTGCAATTTTGTAAAAAATAATGCGCGATGACATTTTATTTTTGCACTTTATAATTGCTTGTTAACGTCTTCACAATAATATATTAGCATGTGATTCATTAGTTGATTGAATCTACTTCCGTTTACCAAAAGTACACTGAAATATAGTTGGGGTCAAAATTACGGGTGAAAAAAAGGACGTATTTGTAGTGCTTAACGTTCCCCCTGGTAAATAATGACGACAAAACCCCATTAAAACTTACATGAGCTTATTGCGCAGATAGAGAGCTTGGAGTTGGTGTATCTGAAATTACAATAGCGGTATGTTTGAACCAATTTTGTGTGTAAAACGTCGATTTTACACCTCTGACATTCATCATGGCGTTGCTATGAAACGGGTCGGAAAACAGAAAACATAATGAATTCGTTTTCGGTTGACTGATTCATTGTTTGTTCAGGGATATATTTCCGATTGCCTGCGAAATGACTCACTGACAATCGTACACCATTCGTCAATGCCGTTGACTAAACTCGTTGACGGGCACCACCACGCACAGATGATCTTGGTTTGCGACCTTTTGGTGATACTGGAGTCGAACTTGTACTCATGTTAATATTGTCGGTATCAATAGTCTCAGCGATGAAGTGAAACAATGACAAAGTATTGTTTGTTACATCTATGTCTGTGTTGTCTCTACTTGTATGCTTCGAATGCAGTGCACTTTAGTTGTTTAGTGGTTGCTGATCAAACGATTTATCTAGATTCAGACTACTTACTTGTATGTTTTAGCATTTTGATCTATCGTGTCCGGACTGTAATGGGTGTTCTTCCAGCTTCGAAACTGATTGTATCAAAGGCACTCTGATTTTCCAAGCAAGCTAAACCGGTCAGGGAATTCGTCACGGATACCTCGTCGTTCTAGCACCAGTTTCGCAGGATACAACATTTTTAACCTTTGAGTTTCATGGTATTCATGCACCAAACGTTTCATTGTCCTCCTTTCATCTGTGTGTAGTCACGGTTGACCGACTTGCCGGTTTGTGCCCTTCAGTTTGTACACATTACTCATGATGCATTCAACATCCGGAAAGTCACGAAAACACACAATTACGGGTCTTGTCGAGTTCCTTTTAAACCCACCAATCCTATGAGCACGGACCAGGTACGTGTTATCAGCATCTAATTTCAACTGCAGACCTAACTAATGAGAAACAGTTTTCATTACGATTCTCTTCTATACCAAAAGACAACAGGTAATTACGTTTACTTCGTGCTTCAATGTCAATATATTTATAGACCATCGCCCTCACGGAGCTAATTCTGTTGAGTTGAATGTAACATTGATAACTTCGATACCAGACGTGATATTGGACGGCTACTAGCTGGTACCAACGTTAGCATTCAAGAAAAATGTCCTGAAGAAATCGAGTGTAGCGGCAAGTATTTGTACACGATAAGCTAATTGTAACAAACAACATGCTGTCTTGGTCAATTCTTCGATAGCTGAGAGGTGAAAGCTCCCCATATGTAAATGTGAGAACTGTGCCAGAAACAACTATCTATAGGATTGTCATGTTGGTGTTAATATTGACAGCACCAAACCTTTGTCGCTATCTTGAATGTTTGTGGACTAAACAATTGAGATAACTTTACCTGATTTTTTAATCAGAAGTTTATAATTTGATAATTGTTGTTGTACCGAAACCAACTAAAATGAGTTGGATTTGATTTTTTGTAAATTACTATACTTTTGTTTCTAAACACTGTCGTCAGAATGGTAACAAAAATCAGGTGGTAGTAGAACATTAACATTATTTTGAAAAAAACTTCTTTGAACGATCATTGTACTTTTAACGAGACTGATAGGGAATATGTACGATGGTGTTAAATATCTAAAACTATTTCGAACACATACGAAGATAATTTGATTGACATTGTTTAAAGCATACTCGATCCTTTTTACACTGAACTTGGATCATTTACGTCGAAATTAAGTATATTTATTAATTGTGAGATTCTAGTGCTAGAATTTCATCGATTGGAGATATCATAAAGTTCTATTACATGATTATGATATTTTTGACTTTATAGATGTTGATAGTACACAAATCTATGAAAATGATGCCTTTATAGAATCTTTTAAAAACAACAGCAATATACTTAACTGTCGCAAATCCTAAGATAACATTTTAAACCCATTAGGTAGATCTCTGTTTGAACATTGCACAAATAATGATTTTTGAATAGTCGTGCTTTTTATGGCTTTGAAAAAATCTGTTTCTAGTCATTTATGTAGTATTGTGTTTAACCTTAGCAATATTCGTCATTTAGAAAATTAAAATGACATGTTCACTCTACTCTTGTTTTGTGATCTTTTATTATTTGAACACATATGAACGAACACCATATCATGATAACCCATTACTTAGGTGTGCGGTATGGGAATAGGAAGGGAAGATTCAAATAATGAGTTTTGAATAGTCGTGCTTTTTATGATGCTGATATTGGAAATTTTTACATGTGATTATACATCAGTCATCGATATCGTTACGTACTCTTGATGATTACTAAGCAAAGTCTTTAATTTTGACATCGCAGCCTTATCTCCATTAATAGACCAGTCATCTAAAGTTCAAAATTGGCCTTTTGGGGAATAAATTAGTACATAAGCTATTTTTGGTATATTGGTTCTTTAGGTGATAGAGAATGACCAGAAAAAAGTCCCCCAAGAATCCTATGGTGCAAAAGCGAGATTTTTGGGCTAAAAGATGGAAAAAATGAATAAAACTGCGAATTTCTTTAATTTTGACATTGCAGCCTTATCTCCATTAACAGGAACAGAACAGAACAGAACAGATACTTTATTACATGACTTGAGTCAAGGCTCATCATCATTTACACAATACAAATACATGTATATACATAATTTACATGCGACATGAGAGTAAACATAAATAAGTTGGAAACAAAGCAGAGGATTAGGGAAACTAAATATACAAATTATCATTTATAAATAAGCAAATTATGCAGACATAATATATAATCAACACATCAAAGAGAAGTTAACTAGTCATGTATGAAGATCTTAACAACAGGGCTTCTTTTACATATTTCGCTAAGTTAAATAAAATATTTTTATTATCAGATGTTAAAAGTTCAAAACAAGATGCGGTATCTTTAACTGATAAAGATCAAATGAATAAGATAAGTAATGATGTCATTAAACGTAATATTTAATGCAGCTGATAAAATTTGCAGTACTTACACTGTAAAGACTAACAATAAGAAACATCATGGATGTAAAAGAAACGATAAACCATGGTTCAATGGCGAATGCAAAAAGCAGAAAAAAATACAATATGGTTAAAACTGCTGAAAATATAAAACTTTTAACGAGTTCAAATAAACAATATAAACGATTTAAATACAAATTCTGACGACCATAGTGAATCTGTAGATACTGAATTTCCGAATTTGGATAAAGATAATGGGCTTAAGACAATGTTACTATAAATTAGCAAGAAAAAATAGAACTACATGCATAAATAAAAACGAAAATCAATTGGTCTTAATACAAGTTGGTATTGTCTCTAACGAATACCTTAAACAGTGTAGCCGTCTCTACTTCCCTCATTGTTCAAGTATTTTATTTGCGTTCTTAATGACGGAGTTATACCGGAAGCCTGGTTGTCCGGATCAATTATACCGATATATAAGAAAAAGGTTAACGTTAAATCACCCGAAAACTATGGCCCAATCGCTCTTTTAAGTTGCAACGGGAAACTCATTTACACAAGGTTAACAGAATACAAATTACTTAATCAATTGCAACCAATTAGCTGGATTTCGATCAAAGCGCTCTACAATCGATAACGTTTTTATCTTACAGATTACTTCAGAACACTGCAAAATAAAAATAAAATGCTATTTTGGTCCGAGACTTATAAAAGGCATTTGATTCTGAATGACTTATCTGGTTGTGGTCAAAACTGGTCAAACATAGCATTAATTAACGGGAAATTTCCAATGTCATTAAAATATATACAACGGAATTAAATCGTGTTTGTCAGTTAATGTCAGACTTTCCCATGTCATCGGGGTTCGCGGCAAGGTGAAAACCTGTCACCTATGTTTTCACATTGTATCTGAATAAACTAGAATATCATTTATTATCACATGGTTCGCCCTGTCTTGATATAAACAACTCTGAACAATATATGTATCTAAAATTAATTATATGCTGACGACATCATAATAATTGCCTCTCCGGATGAAAATCTAACGCACTGTCTTGCTATTATTACAAACTATAGCAATGATTGGAAATTAGATATAAATTATTGCAAAACTGCATATCATACTAAAACAAATGGACAATACATTGTACATGTATACTTATGCAAAATTGCATTCTTAAGGACTCGCTGTGCCGTCACAACCGACACTCTTCCTTACTGGGCGGGACGGAACATTTCTTGTGGGCGGGATTAAATTTCTTGCGGGGCGAGACTGAATATGACAGATTTCCGTCAGTTTGGTTGGTGAATATGTCAATATCTTCACCACACTGATACAAAGTACAAATGGTTGTGTCACAGGTGTGCATACCAACTTCTGGAAGACGAAAGAACGTTGGTTAATAACTTACTGTCATCTGATATATCCAGGGGGCATTTGTACTTACACGTTAGTATCTGTACGTACATAATGACTAAATGTTATTCACAAGCTGAATGTACCGTGCTTTAAAAGTTAATAAAGCTATATTTGACTTTTTTCTTGAAATTAAACGTTAATGTTTGCTCACATTGCCATGTATATATTACATATATATATATACTTGAGCAAAAAAAAAATGTATTGGTATTGTATTGTATTGACAAGAAATGCCGCATAAATTTCAAAAAGTGTATTTAATCGCATTGTTTTTATAACCTTATATATGGTGTTTTCTTAAAAGAGTTTTAACAAAAACTGTCTGTGTAATTCAACAAACATGATTGTTACATGTTATCAGAATAAAGAGTTCGCTAGCATTTTATTTCACTGTTTAAAGATTCAAGCAATTTTTGCTTAGTTTAAACATCCCGTGATGGCATTCACAAAAACAAACCTTAAAAATGAGGAAAACTATGTCTGATATAACATTTAAAATATTTGACTTTGTTAATTCTTAATTCATTAATTTGTATTTAACTATTTATAGTTACAATCTAGCATCTATGTCACAATTTACTGGCATATCAAGGTAGACGATCTTCTGAAGTTTATGTAAAATCAAATTTAGTAACATTTAAATTAAAAAAAGTGCTGTAAACGAGCTTATATGTACAATTTTGTAATATACAATACTGAAATGTTCGATACCAATTTTAAGTACATATTGTAATACGCATATTAAACAAACGGATGAAGCAACATCTGTATTTTTATTGCCTGGACGTTGACGTCATGATTGTCTGTCCTTTTAACCTTTTATCAACCATATTGAACACAAAAGAGAAAATTCGTGATCTTCTATCGGTATGAGCTTTTTTGGCAAATTTTAAAACATTTGTATTGATTTGTTTTGATATAAAATGAATTTCTATTTAAACCCGCACAACCTGGTAGTGTAATGGAACATTACTATTTGAAATACTGGAATAGTAATATACATGTAGATAATTATCGCGAGTGATGTTCGCTACAATCCGTCTCGAACATTACCAATTTCATCTATGTTTTCTGGCACTTAAATATTGCGTTTAGTTGCTTGTACATGGAACAAAAGCCATGGTCTTAAATACTAAACGACATGCGTCTCTTCTTAGATATTTCATAGAAAAATGAATAAGATAATTATGATAATTACCAACTATACCAGTTCTAAAACCTGCGTTGATTACATATTAATTTATAAGGTATTTTTGAAGATTTTGACAGTTGTTCAGCTGGTAAGTAATGCTAATTACTGTTTCAAACTAAAGAGATATGGCATATGAGTAAGCTGTGGCGCAATCATCTCTCTATCCGAGGTTAAATACTCAAATAAGAATTGTTTTTAGTTTATTAGAACACTAAAAGATGTTGCCGACAGTTGGAATGGTGCTGAAATATAGTTTTTTTTCTTAATTAACGGTTTTATTACATATCGTGAGGAAGCAACATTTACATTTTTGATAGCTATAAATTTCGCGAGTTAATGCATAGCTTACACATTTCTGTCAATTTGTGTCCAGCGGTAACAATTTATTACAATATTGCATTTTATACGTAGCACTTTACAGTTTAATTCAAAATTACATTTGAGTTTTTTTTTCGGTAGCCATAGGTTACCCATTTATTTACAAAGTCTTACAAAGATATAGAACAAAACATTTCATGTAGTATATACAAAGTACGTATTGTGATGTTTTCTATAGGCTTCTGATGTTAGCATATTAAGATTGTGTGTGGGGGGGGGGGGGTAACTATGGGGGGGGGTAACAATGGGGGGAGGGGTAATAGTGTATCCGTTGTTGCTCACCTGAGAAAGTTCATTTTAAAAAAAAATAGACAGCTGGAATGGTGCTGAAATATAGTTAGTTTGATCATATTTGGCTTTTTTTCACATGCAATGGAAATGTAGCGATCAATATTTTTAGAAAATCTGTTTGTTTTTCTTGGTCATAGGTAATACCATGTAATACCAGTAATACGACTGTAAATTTAAATGTAAATACCATGAGAACTTCTTACTGTCAGCGCCAAATAAATGTGACAGTATTTAAGGAACATCGATGGCAAATAAATAAACATATTGAAAATAACTGGATTGAGAAGACTGCAGAATGGAATAATGCATGTAGCTGACCTGAAACCTGCTAAAGAGTTGTCAAAATCTTTAAAAATGTCTTATAAATCTGCCATATTTAAAATGAACAATACTTTCTCTCAATTAAAGTACCTAGGCAGTTTAATAACGTTGTGTCCCCATGTATTACATAAGGTTCCACACGTTACTTCTCCTACATGTGTCTAATATTTCTTTTACTTTAGTAATCCATTTGTATTGGAAATTCTGATTTAGCATAAAGTTATATATTGAACGGATATTTTTTAGTTTTACCTGTCACGAGGCGGTTCAAAAAAGATATCATTCGTGTTTTAATAATAATGTCGACAGGAATACGTCCCAACTCTCCATATAACATGTAAGTGAGAGTGCTTTTCCTACCTCCTGTGATTTTCTAAGGAAGTCTCTATGGACATTTTCTAGAATATCAGTATTTTCGCAACCAAATATTTCAGATCCATAGGTAAGTATAGGTAGGACTGTATGGTCAAATAGTATAAGTGAAAGGTCAACAAGTAAGTCTGCATAATTTATTCGGGACAGGAGAAGGAACATTGCTTTCTTTGCTTGCTGTACCAGGTATTTTTTGGTTTCAAGGAAGGACCCGTTACGTGAAAAGTTTACACCTAGATAATGGTAAGTATTTGTAATATCAATAGCATGCTGACCGAGTGTGAATACAGTATTTATGTTTCTGGAGCCAAATACGGCTACTTTAGTTTTGGACATATTTAAATTCAATTTCCATTCGAGACAATAGTTATGAAATGAGTTTAAGCAGGTTTGATAGTCTACATTATTGTCAGAGACGATTATTGTGTCATCGGCGTAGAGTAAATTGAATGTTAACAGTTTATGCCAACATGTTGCGTCAAAAGTTCGACGCCGATAGAATTATTGGTTTCAAGATAGGACTGAAAATCATTTAGAAAAATAGAGAATAATAGGGGCGAGAGATTTTCGCCTTGACGTACTCCTATATCTGACGAGAAAAACTCGGAAAATGATCCTTTATGTTTGTCGCACGATTTGATGTTTTGGTACATGTTAAAGATAATTCTAAATATCTTGCCATCGGTCAATTGTATGAGCTTTTGCCAAAGAGCAGTTCGCCACATTTTATCGAAGGCTTGAGTGAAATCTATGAATGCGCAGTACTTTTTTTCTTTTGTTTCTTTAGAGTTTCAATAAGTGCATGGAGGATAACAATGTGGTCTGTGCAGCTATATTGTTTCCGGAATTCGGCTTGATTTTCATTAAGTATATTATTTTCATCAAGAAATTTAGTTAACCTTAGATTGTAAGAAATGTAAATGCTTTTCCTATTGTTATTTGTCTGTAGTTATTCGGGTTAATGGGGTCGCCTTTGTTTTTATAGATCGGAATGATAAATCCTTCCAGCCATGAATTGGGAATAAAACCTGTTTCAAGAATAACATTGAATAACTTTGTGTATATTGGTAGCATCATCTCTTTTTATTGTTTTTATGTAATCGTTTATTATATTATCTGACGGACTTGGTGTTTTAGAGTTATTTAAGTTCATTATACAACGATTGACTTCGAATTCAGTAATAGGCGCGTCTAAGAATTCGTTGTTTATTTTTCTAAATATTCGAAATCCTTGGAGCCCTCGTCATTACTAGTAGTAATGTCTTTAAAATGTGTATGAAATTCGTCAATAGTCGGGGATGCCGTGTCTTTGGATGGCGGCGCAATTCGTTTAAAAAATTGCCAATATTTTTGGGGGTCTCTACAATTCATTTGTCTTAAATTTTCTGATTGTTTTAAATTTGTAATCATTTATATAATAATTCATTGTCCTTTTATAATTTTTACTTTTTTTTTTTATTTGTCTCTGTTTTGTTTTGTGTATATGTTTTAGCTCTGTGATAATTGTCTCTAGACATTTTACATTGAAGTCCGAACCATGGCTTTTTATTATTAGTGCGCGTATGTTTAGGTACATTGTGAGGGTATGTTGCAGATGCTGCATTTTGAAATAGTGCCTGTATCTCACGAGTTATTTGCTCAATAGAGTTTTGTGAATGAGGGTATGTGCTTGCGTAGAAGGCTATATATTGGATATGTTTGCTATGAGTGTTGTCAGAAAAGGTTGTGGCTAATTCAGTATCCCATTTTGGGTTTGTATATGGGATTCCAGACGTATCGTCTGTGCGTATAGTATACACATTATTATTTCCTATTGGTAAGGTTATAGGGGCGAGATATTTTTCAAAGTGGTGTTATTGACTGTGCCCTTAGTGACCATCAGTTAATATTTTGTACCAAAAAAGTCACTCATTCATTCATTGGCAAACACACCACTGTGAAATCACGATCATTAAAAATCTATAACAAAGACAGTTTTCAACAACTATTACTTGGATATGACTGGTCAAAAGTTCTCTTGAGTGGCTGTGTTTCTGATGCTTGGGAAATTTTCAAAAAGATATTCATTGAATCCATTGACAAATTTGCTCCAATTAAAGAAATTAGACTTAAACAAAGAACTGAAAAATGGATGAGTTCAGATGTTCTGCGGTGTATCAAGGAACGTGATAAAGCATGTTCAATGTACAAGAAAGACAATTTGAAAACTGAAGATAATTTGAAACACTTTAGAGCATGTAGGAATAAAGCACAATATGTTATATTTGAAGTTAAGAAGAACTATTTTACAGAATCTTTAGAAAATAATAAGTCAGACCCTAAATCTTTGTGGAAATATTTGAAAAACTTAGGTCTTCCATCCAAAAAGGGTCAGGAAGAATGTAACATTGGTTTGAAGATAGATGATGACATTTGCTTTGACAAGTCTAAAGTGGCTGAGGAATTCAATTTTTTACACTACAGTTGCGTCAAAATTAGTTGAAAAACTTCCACCATGTCACAATATTTTCGGCTGTTGTTTTGTTTTCAATTTTCGTTCTTCTAAAGGAGTCAATGCTGTTTTTCATTAGTCTCTGAAAGCAAGATTTTTAATTTTTTGAATTCTCTTAATTCAAACAAAGCTACTGGGTTAGACGGTATCCCCTCCTGCTTTGTTAAAGATGTGGCCCTAATGATATCAGCCCCACTCACCCACATAATTAATTTATCCATTATCCAGGATTCTGTGCCCGATGACCTGAAGTCAGTTCGAGTTGTTTCTTTATTCAAGAAAAATGACAAGACAGAAGTTGGTAATTATCGTCCAGTCTCAGTTTCAGAGAATTGGAAAAGGTTATCTTTGATCAAGTTGAAGAATATCTGTCTTCAAATAATCTCCTGTATGATTTCCAGTCTGGCTTCAGGCAAGGTTTCTCTACTGACACATGTCTCATTCATCTTTCAGATTATATTAGGTTCCAAATGGATAAAGGTAATATTGTTGGTATTGTTTTGTTAGACTTACAGAAAGCCTTTGGTACTGTGGATCATAGCATTCTGTTGATGAAGTTGAATGCACTAGATCGCTCAAAGGTTACTGTTCAGTGGTTTACTTCATATTTGTCCGATCGACATCAATTGATGGATGTCGGTGGTAGTCACTCTTCTCGAGCAACAATAGCATGTGGTTTTTCCCAGGGCTCTATTCTAGGCCCATTGTTGTTTCTTATCTATGCCAATGACATGTCTGATGTAGTGAAGAATAAGTTATTACTGTATGCAGATGATTCGGGTATATTGGTGTCTGGTAAGGGCAGGTCTGAAAATGAATATTCGCAGTGAATTCTTAATTTGTAATAGGTTATCTTTGCATTTGCGGAATACAGAGTCTGTGTTGTTTGGCTCCAAACCAAGGTTGAAGTGTCAACCCAATCTCAATGTTATATGTAATGGTCAACATATCGTAGATAAGGATTCTGTTAAGTATCTTGGAGCCACTCTAGATCAAAGTCTATCATTTGATTCTATGGCTAGGTCAACTATCAAGAAAGGTAGTACTAGTTTGAAGTTCTCGTACAGGTAGAGTAAGTTCCTTAATCCACATTCTAAAAGGTTTTTAACATCCCTTATTCAGTGTCATTTTGACCATGGTTGTTCAGTTTGGTATACTAGTAACAACTTGACTCAGGAACTTAGGAACAAGCTACAGGTCACCCAAAACACATGATCAGATTTGTGTTAGATCTAGAAGCAAGAGCTCATATTGATCAAAGTCATTTGTCAAGCTGAACTGGTTGCCTGTCTCAAAAAGGGTTGATCCAATCATGTTGTGTCATGTGTTCAAAATCTACAGTGGTTGAGCACCAGATTACCTAAATAAGCATTTCATTCCACTTAGTTCAGTTCATAACTATTCCACTAGGTTCAGAGTGTCAGTTGATGCTACCAGTGATTCATTTACAGGCACTGGAAGATTCTGTCTACCCAAAGTTACGGGTTTTGGTAGACGACCATTTGTTTATCAAGGTTGCTCCCTCTGGAATGAAATACCCCAGCATATAAGAGAAGTTAAGAACCTCTCTCAGTTTAGGTCCTCCGTCATAGCACATCTGCTTGCTAGTGTTTTAAGTTGTTTTATACACATTTTAAATTTCAATCATTCTTAGATAATGATGTAAATTCTGTGATAGTAATTTTTTACTTTTTTCATATACATGTAATATGATTTGGACCACAATGGAAATAAGGATTTACTTCCTTTTTTATGTTATTCTTGTATTTTAACGTTTGTGACATGGTTTCAATTTTTTACTGATATTATTTACCTTTAATAATCTTATAGTCTTTATATTCAGTAATATATTTTTGTTTGAACACTGTAACTTTATATGCCCATTTTGTGTTATATATTTCCTATGTACCATGTTTTAGAAATAGTTAAAATATGAATAATAATAAATAAATTAGTTAGTTTAATGACCATTGTAGCGCTCTATGCCCATCAAAATATAGAGGATCGATTTTACAAATATCAACGGTTTGTATGAGTGTAAAACAGTGTGGCGATCCAATAACATAATCAATTGTAGATTTACCACGAAATGTAAATGCTCCAACAACGCGATCAGTTCCGCAACGGCCATTTAAAACAAAACTGTTATTGACAAATATTGAGATCAGCCATAGGCTATGTGAATTCAAGGCTCTATCTTTCGACATTCTGTGTAAATTGTTCTAACAGTAAATGATTGTCAAACAAATGAACTCGTAGAATCATCTTTATTAAGTGCGGCACTTATTTAGGGGTCTAATTGTAGAAAATCGGATAAACCAGACATTCTAGAATTTAAATCACCTGCCAGCCAGAAATATTTATATGTACTAGAAGAAAATGACATTACCTACGTTTCAAAATTGTTCATTTCATCCGCGTTGAAAAAACGCGAGTTCTCTGGGGGGGGGGTATACAAACAGCTCTGAGTACCATGTTTTCACTGAGACCGGTTAAAGTTTTGTTAATTGTCAACCATAATACATATTTAGTATGCGAGTTTAGAATAATTACATGATGCAATATTTTCACGGACGTACACGCCAATACCACCGGATTTACGTTTATACTTTTGTGATCTGTGTTTTGGAAAATATACATAACCATCAACGTCAACAGTATCAGTTGAATCAGTTTTTGTTTCTAAAACACACATTAGGTCAAATTGATTAATATAAGTCACAAAGTCTGGATAATTCAGGCGATGTTTAAGCCCACATACATTTAAAGACCACAGTTTTAAGTTTTTTTTTATAAATTTTAGCACTACCTGTACTGTCCATTTCAGTGACATTTCCCCGTCTGTTCTAGGTAGCATTGCTGGTATCAACCATCGGGGTGGGTTTTGTGATGTCACAAAGTTGTCCCATGAGCGGCGAAATGCTTCGTCAGCACTGGGGTTAACTGTTGGTGAGTTTCTGTAAGGAACATGTGAGCGGCTGCTTTGTTTGTATCTGTTAGGTGCTGTCTCGCTTTCTAGAGATCGCGTCCCTCGGCGCCGTGGCGACCTTGTTTGGCGTTTCTGTGTGACGACTGGTTGCGCAGACACAATGCATTGTTGGCTACTGTCAGATGATTCGGACAATGAGTGGAGTGCTGTTGTGGTTCCTGATCTGTAACCGGTGCGTCATTTATTGGGTTGGTTTGGTTGAGTACGTGGATCACGTGGAGAGGAAGAATGAATATCATGAGTGTTTGTGTTATTGTATACACTACGCTGACTGCGTACATGGTTACCGCTCATAACCTCGTCCCAAGATGGGAACGCATTGCTGACTACACGACCATTCATGAGTATCTTGGTAGGATAAACAATACTCATTATCTTGTCAGGGTTGTGATGCTTAAGGCGCTTAAGCTCAGGCCAAAAGCTCCTCCTTGCGTTGGACATTTGCGCATTTTTTATAAAAGGTTTAATTTCGGCGGCACATACTGATGACAATTTTATGTTTGCTTTCTGTTGCAAAAAATCATTTAAAATAAATAGGTACAACTACATTACTTTGAACAACATGAATTTGTGGTGAATAAAACACTTACTAAATATAGATAGATACAACTGCATTACTTTGAAAGACATTTATTTGTTGTAAAATAAAACACTTGAAATAAATAGATACAACTACATTTCATCGGAAGACATTTAAAGTCTGACGAAACACAACGCATACAGTAGAAAACTATCTTAGGTAAGTCAAGCTTACTGAAATTGCACATTATACAGTAAAGCATTGATATAAACACCACGTGAAGAACAAAAACAATCTTCTTTGGTGGTGGTGTCATTTGTAAGTTGCAATGTAAAGGACATATTGGAAACCTAATGAAAATAGGTGAACGTGATAATGAGGTACTAGTACTGTATACGACTTGTTGAAATACGTCAGGGTCCGATCCTAGTAAAAATCTACATTTTTTGCAAACAATTAAACTGCTACCATGCTAGTGTTACACCAAGTATCATAATAAAGGTTGTAAACAATACATTGAAATACAGATTCACACTTAATAATTACACAGGTCTGACATCAACAAATTACTACATAGTTGTACAAATGAACATTAAAACTAGTAAACACTTAGAAAATAAAAAAAACATCTCAGTCCATAAGAACTTCAACATCTCTTCTCTGTTTCTTGAATGATAAGTCGTTCCACGATACAGGTTGCCTGTACAGACATTCGTATGATATCGCTGAATAACTCTTCGAATGAATCTTGTTACTCGACAATGTCATAAAATATGTCTGTTTATGTTCCTTACACGATTGGTCGTGTCTACAATTTAAATCTTCAGTAATACCGAAAGACATTCAGGTAAAATCGCTAAGTATGTCTTCAACCATATCATAGCTGAAAAATGCTCCTTTGGTTTTCAACATCTTTATGATACATCTATAATTTCTCCAATACGCTGCAACTAATGGGGTTTCCCCACTAAATGTTTCGCAGTCTACATTTATTTTTGAATTAGAAAGTAAAAAATTCACTAATTGTACATCGTTTGTTTCTACTGCATTGTGTAATGCTGTTCTACCACTTTTCGCATCAGAGACGTTTATATCTGCTCCGTTGGAAAACATATATTTTAAAATACAAAATTTTCTGTTCATAGCCGCAATGTGTACACTTGTCAAACCATCACAGTTCTTCATATTAAAAAAATCCCTCCGTTCTTTTACGTCACAATTGAGATTTTTAATAATTGTTTGTACAGCAGCGAAATTGCCACATTTACACGCTAAATGTAGAGCTGTGTTCCCCTGGTGGTCTCGTAGTGTCACGTCTACTCCTAGTTTAATGAGGGCTTCAACGATTTCATCCTGACCTGTAAGAACTGCAAGATGCAAGGCGGTCTGTAAAAGATCATTTTGAATGTTAAGCCAACTAGCTTGTGTACACACACTTATTAGCGTTAATGCTACCGGTTTCATTTCACCTATAATCGCCACATTAAGAATTGTGTCACCGTCATCGTCCCTTTGACACAAATCAACTTCTAAGCCATTAGTATTGTCATTTAGAAGTTCGCCTTGTACATTATCATTTGGCTGAGAGTCATTGTGATAATGCGATAATGCACCTGTTGACTCGCATTCAACACCTTCGTCACCGGCGTCATTGTGGACATGGAGTTTACAAAATTCATCAACAAAATCCAGAGAAACTGAAGGACACACATTTCTTGTCCGATTTTTATCAATGTCAGTGTGCCATGGAACTGAAGTTGACTCTATCCCTCCCATACTTTCAATCCCCGAGTCACATATTTCTGACATTTTGTCACTATTGTCCATTTTCCAAAAGTTCGGTGTGTTTACACTCTGAATTGTCGAACAGCCGTCAGTTTCTACCATTGATTGACAGTTAACGTTATTTTCTGCCATAGCACTTCAATTTAATAGTTAATTTTCACAAATATTCAGATATTTTCTTTACCAAATCTGCTATCTTGAATAATCAAATAAGTTATGAAGCCTCCTAGTAATTTCTGTCAATTATATAGGAGAAATTTAAAATCCCATTGATGTATTTCCGACGATTCCGTGTAGTTTCATGTCATATGATATTTATCCAAACGATCAACAAAACCTTTAAATAAATACCCACCTCGAAGGTTATTTCCCGATACTGATCATATATAAGCTTGATGAAAAGCACCCCGTCACCATATTTAAAATATGATATCAGTGGGAAATCCCCATTAGTCAGTTTATACTTTCCTGTTTGGTAATAAAACAATATAAGAAACTACGTCATATAAAATCAAGTACAATACAATTTTATTATGTTATATAATTAAACATTCAGTAGTCGTTTCCCATCATGATATTAAATTTCAGTCCAAAGTATAGTCAATTAAACATATTAAGCAATATTTACGTTGTATGCACTTGTTACTACGTATTTGTTTCTAAAAATAGATTTCGTAAATTGATCACGCACACACACAACGAACACTTAGTCGAGTTTTTCTAGCGATATATAGTTTTCACTATCGATTAGCATTTACGAATCATTTACACATATATAGAAATAATAACCAACTCATCTCAACAAATCTGTTAGACCATAATCATATAGATTTGTAAATATGATATAATGGCATACAAATACTCGTAAATAGTTTAACATATAAATAAAGACCATAATGAGAAAGGTGATTAGTGAACATGGTCGATTGTGATGGTAAAGTTTGGGGAAGTAAATCAGATTTTCAAAATGAATATTCAAAAGTATAAAGTTGTTGAAAATATAAAACATTTCCATACGACGAGACTGTTTTGATAGACAAACAAAAGTACTGAATACACCCATGGTAAAAGAACTTACATAAAAAATCATAATTATCATCATATTGATTGTGAATATAGTTATGTAAAAATAAGTTTTGGGGAGACTTTTATAATGGAAAAGTTCCAATAAAATGATTTTGAACTCAATTCAATTTATAACTTTTAACATTTCTGAAAAAAACGTACGCACTTTAGCATAAAGTCATATTTCAAGTATGTCTTTTCACACCATAACTTGAATTAAATACGAAAGACAGACTAGTAGAAGGGGCCTGAGGAATTACTTGATTTGCCCAGTAGGGTGGTTAATCCATTTTTTTAGAGAACAAACCCATTTTAAACGATTGTTTCCATGTGTACAAAGTCGTATCAACAGTCAGTGTCATTTGGTCATAATGACGGGCAAAGGGCTAGTAATCAGCGCGGTGGGGACTTAACTCACTCTCCCGTGAAGCCCTACAGGTCAATGGATATTTATTATGTATATTGAAAGCCTGTTTAGTTTTTCAAATTTAAAAATACAATATAATAAATTTTAAATATATTCAGTATAGTCAGTACCCCGTTTACCGGTGTTATCCAAATAACGGTGCATCTTAAAATATCTGTTACATTCACTCTTCATGCATAACTTACTTTGTCAATAGAGTTAAAATGTCATTTTTGGGATAAGTATGCATTAAACTTAGTTTGTATAAAAAAATACATGCGATATTAATGATTCAATAAAAATACGTAGCTTTTCTCTGAAAAACTAGATTTCTTTCACTCCCGTCTGCATTTTTGAGTGCAGGTGCTCGTTTTTATGTCACTTTCATTATCAAATAGTTCTGTGTTGAAATTATTGTTGGGTGTTTAACCCAGCATAATAATATCACTGCTACATTATGACGCCATATGACATTCAGAGGTTTCTACTTATACGTTGTTATTTAGATCATTCGAGGAAAGAAACATGGCGGCCGACTGCATTGTATTTATTGATTGTGGGCACTAGATTAGTACAGATTTTGAACATTTGACTGTTGGCATTTGTAAAAGAGATGTGTACAAATAAAAAACAATATTTGGTTCACGTCGGTGAATTTTTTTCTTTGTTCTATTTCCGTTCCAAATTTTGCTACATCGTTATCCGGCACCACCTGTATATAACTCCTGAAAATCGGACCCCTTCATGACTGGACCAAAAGTCCGTTTTCCAAGAATTCCAGTTTTCAGAGAACTTCGGATAAATTCCAAAAAAGATGGGTTTGAAAATTCATCCGATTTTCAGGGTATTCCTTTTTTCAGTGGCTTTACAGAAATAATATGTTCCAGATCCCTACTGACATTTTCCTCTTCGCTATCTACAAATATAAAAAACACTCGATATTTAACACTATGCTATTTACACCCAAAGAACCCGGATGTTAGCTATATATATTAACGAGAGTTTAAGTAAACACTTACTGAATATTTAAAGTTTATTTGTTTTAACGCTTGTTATGAAAAGTGAGATCGTTGCATTTTTTACTTCCGAGTATAAAATTGCACGTGCATGTAGCTGAATGATAAAATCGGCTGAATTAAATATTACATACATAAAAACAACAGTAAACATGTATTAGAGATTTTTTATTAATATTTAAGAAATAATGATCATGTTCTCGCATCGTCTGATTATTTGACCAAGTATGCCACTTATTTACAAATACAGTACAACCTCTGTAGAGCAACAACCTGTGGGAGCTGCAAATATTGGCCGTTGTATAGAGGTTGTCGCTCTACAGAGGTTAGATTTATAGTAAATATCAGCTTAGGGAAATTTTGAAGGCGTTGATGTAGAGAGGTTGTTGCTCTACAGAGGGCCGCTCTGGAGAGGTTGTACTGTAGTTGATTAATATTTTATAGATCTTTTATATTCATCCTCAATTTGAATGCACTTTTTAATGAGGTAAGTACAAATATGAAATAGATTTACTAGTCTCAATAATAATTCAAACAGTATATTATATAGTATTACAGACATCAGTCGGGCATACATTTTTTTTAATTTAAAATTACCGAAACAAACTGTGCACAAGACCAAAAATTACAAACCAGTTGGGTAGAAAGGGAGCGTTCCCTAACCTAATGACGGGACGGATTCTGGTCTGATATCAGTTTTATAAATAGTTAAAGTGGTTATTGTAGCTTTAATCCGAACTTGAAAATCTATAAATTGAATTTAGATAAACAAAATCAACAAAATCTGGCCTCAAATTTAAAAATATTCACAGTTGCCCCCTGGTTGTGAAAAAATGTAATAGCCAGCTAACTGGGATCCCATCACGGCTTAAGTCAGCTGATTAATACATGCAGGGTTGAAAATAAAGTTGACGATAGACCTATTATCATTATAAAATCCACAGGGGCGTTTCAAAGATATATCTTAACTAAACCTGCAATTCCTAGTGGAAAACATATTCAAAAGCTGACAAATGATCACCATAAAAATCAGTAAGGTTAAACATTTTTATTTGAAAGTAAGGAAAATCATGATATTTTAAGTTCAGTTACTGTTATCTTTGCTAAGGAACGTCTATGTATCGTCTATGTTTCAGAAGTGAAACATAAGTAATCAAAATCGTACAAAGAGCTTTAGCGTTTTTTTTTTTTTTTTTTTTTTTTTTTTGTCTTTAACGAATAATCTGCATTTCGGTTGCACCAAATACAGTTAGTCCAATTAGTGAAGCTGGTTTACGTGCTGGTAACATTTCCCTCGTCTTTCACTGTCAACTTCTTCACAAGATGAATAAATGAATCATCAAGTAGTCGGATAAACAATACGTCGGTCTATGTGCGCGACACTTAAAACTCAAAACCAATTATTTGAATTAAGCATGGCATAGTGTATTTCCAATGTCTTCATAAATACCAACATTCGACGGAATTAAAGCTGGTAGATTATATAATTTCCTTTTATATGCGTGACTATGACTGACTGGGATTTTGTATTACACATGTTTATTCATTGTAATTTGCACGGTATAATATGAGGATAATAATCCGATTTTATTCTGTTTATTTGTTCGAGTTTTACGCCCCTTTTCAACAGTCATAGTTATATGAGGCTGACAGTTCACCTTACCATCGTTCCTGGGAAGAACCAGTACTGGACTCCAATCCTCCGTAAGCAACTGATAAAGAAACATGGTCTATCAGTGTGAGGTTATAATGAATTCTACCACGGAGGTGGGTCCAATTTTTAGTGATGCACAATACAGGGATTATTTCAGTTTTAGACTGGTTCCTGTTCCTTTTGGCAGTGCTCCACGTTCAGACAGAGTCTATGAAAACCAGTATATTCCAATGTCTATCAATAGTTGCCGTTCCTGATATCCTCTTAAACAAAAACATTCGAATCACCTCTGTAGTCTCGCTCGTTCAAATACTATGTAGCAAGACTTCCGAGGTGTTCCGATTGTAAATCAAGAAAGGACAAATCTGGATAAAAACACTCGTTGTTATTTTCAATTAGTAAAGATTTTCCATGAACTAACTGACCAAAAATATACAAAATCTTCCTTTAAAATTACAGTCTACAAGTACACGCATCTTTACAGATTTACCAAGTCAGACCGAAAGTTAAACATTTCGACTTAATGTAAGATTTCCAATGAATTTAATTTGAAGTAAAAATATCGACAAAAGTACATTTATAAGATTGATTTTCCTTCGTATTGAATAATTTTAAAAGGTCGATAATTTCGTTCGACCGATGTATTATATTTTAGTTAGAATCAAAGTTAATTTTTTTAAGATCTATTATTAGGTAAAAAGATTTTTTCCTATTTCCGATGCAGCTATTTATAAATTATACGTAAATTCGGGGACCTCGAGGCTATGGTATTCTTAGTATAAATTCGAAACAACGATTATTAGAAATAATACAAAAACAACTTACATGTGTTGTTATGATGTAAATTACGGATACGGGATAAAAAATGTCTGACTACAAAACTTAGTTGTTCTTTTTAATGTAATAGTACTGATTGGTTTATGGTACTTCTATCATATCTTAATGTAAGTGTAGTATTAAAACATAAACTGATCATAAACGATTGATTTTAATTACTTTTAATTATTTTGATAATTAGTTATTTTAAAATTAAGTCAAATTTAGTCAAACCATAAAAAATCAAAGTGTATCGACGAAGTAGATTTATTATATACGAGTACAAAGGTTATAAAAATCAATTGATATTTTTTATTTTCTAAAACTGGGAGTGTGAAAAAAATCATGTATTAAAGTACATGTAATTGAACCTGAAATCCGATAAATAAGACACTAAATAGTTAGTTAGTGTGTTTTCTACCTGGTAACTTAAGAACAATCTCCAAGCTCAAATCTCCATTCCATTCTCAGTGTATTGTGGTGGAAAAGATAAAGCTGATTATTGTTTAAATACATAATTAGATTTATTATACTGACAGACTAATGTATCAATAATATCATTATTGTCTGGTCTTGATTTACTGTGAACTTTTAAAAGGACAATCTTGATATGAGATTTGAACTCGGGAAACGATCTCAAGTTGTGTAACCTTAGACCAGAGATTCTGTCGAAATATTAAACATATTAAAATAGGCTCCTGTCGAAAAATACTGGTACATGCAATTACACGTGTAAATTTTTGCTCGATTTTTCTTACCGATACTATTTATATTTCTTGCACATACAATGTATGTATAACTATTACTCAAGGAAATACCTATATATGTATAGGCATGTGTGTCGTAATGGCAGATAAGCGCGTTTTATATAGCCGTGCGGGTGGAAGGTATATCTAGATAGATATGATGTCATAGCCATGCATAAATTTTAATCATTTGGGTTCGAATTGTTGTGTGTAAAACTTCATTTTTTATTTATCCAGTATTTTATATCGTATGCAGTGGTATTGGTTCATGTATTTTTATGCTGCATTTTGAGTTGATTGAAATCTGTTCTTACATAAGTTTTCAGCGAATAATACGGTCATATTTCACTGTATTCACTATTTTTTTCGCTTTCATAAACAAAGTTTTATCTTGGATCTTATCTTTTTCTCAGGTTCGAATAACATCGTGTTTATAATGTGCAAGGACATAGATAAACATTGAACATGTATTAGAGTTGATGTTTTAAGTACGTGAATTCGCTGTCCATGTTTCATATAAAGTGCACATTTTTTATGAAGTACATAATCATATACACAGCGACATTATCTAATCCAAAACAGAAAAACTTGAAGAAATTAAAGTTTATGTTTTTATTATATACAGTCAAATCTGTAAATATAGAACACCCTTGGACTCACAAATCTACTTCAAAATGTGAATTACTAAACACAGTCAAACCAGTGTTAGCGGCCACCTCCGAGTAAAGGCCACACTGTGAATCAAGCCATTTTTTTTAAAAAAACGTTGTTGATTATTTAGAACAAAATGACCTCTGAATAAAGGCCATCTTTCAATAAAGGTCATAATTTGTCTTTCCCGAGTGTGGCCTTTGTTCACAGGTGTGACTGTTTGTAATGTACATGCGCTCAGCATCCCCCTTCGAAACAATATGGTACGAGCTTCTACTTAAAAAAATTAACCAACAACCTTGTGTAAACACCAACGTTCGGTACTGATATAGACATGCCCTAACAAGGCAGGGGTGTTAACAAATGTGACAAAACACCGATTTTGCATAATCAATCCGGATTTTTTTTTAAAAACAAACCCATAGAAGAATGATTTACTGTTACTAATCAACCAAAACACGGTTTTAGTGAATTTTAATGAAAAGATCGAAGTGTAACATAAACTAAAATATATCTTTGCTTGTCTGCATATAATGAAAAAAATTGTGGTTAACGTTTGTAGTACATTGTATAACTATTGTTGTATAATATCCAATTTCTGTTCAAAAGCTATTTATTATAATGTAATGGATGAATATACCATAACGTCCCAATATAAACACGGTTAGTATTACATTACGTGGATCTAAAATTATTTATACAACTGAAGAGAATTTGACCAATATACGCAACAAGGAAGATGCACATACAGGTTTCACTAAAATGCATGTACATGTATATTTTCTTTCTTATACATTCTTCGAAAAATTGGTTACTTCATAACAGATCAGCGCAAATTTGAAGGGAAAATTTGAAAAAAAAAATCCCGGTAAATCAATTTCTATCATATAACTCATGAAATTGATCAAGGTTATTAAGATATACCGTTCCGTTTTGAGTTAACTATTTTGGTCATTATAGGTATGTATATGTTAAGTAATATGGTTTAATAAATTTAACCGGTAGACAAATTTGGAAAATACTGCGATGCCATTGGTCAAAATATAGATACGAATTAAGTAGGCTAAATTAACCGACTTGCAGGGCGTAAAGGGACGTATTCATTACGCCAATGAATTTGTCATGATACTAAAACTGTCAATTATAAAATTTAGTTCATACACAAAACTAATGTTTATTTATTGATATCGACAAGGAAGTATGGCTAAAATATGACTTTATCATAACATATCCATAATATATCTACATTATTACATTTATACGATATTGTTTACACATCTGAATAAAATACAAACTTTGGTTTCAACTTGCACGTTATGAGAGTAAACCAGCCATTCAGGTCATCCATAGATCGAAGTATCAAGGATGGTTTTATATTCATGCTGGTCTCTGGTAGGAATGAACAAGGCAATCTAACAATGCTTGTATGTATTTGATATATAGGTGGGTCTAGTCACATGCGGCCTCTGTTCACCCGCGGTCGCTTCTCTGTTCCTAGGCACTTTCTGTTTACAGTTCGACCCACAAGCTACTCCCAGATGGTCTACATTCGAAGATGGTCTCTGTTCATAGATGGTCTATGGTCATAGATGGTCTCTGTTCATGGATGTACGCTGTTCATTGGTGGTCTCTGTTTACTGATGGTCTATGTCCATAGATGGTCTTTGTTCAAAGGCGGTCTCTGTTCACTGGTGATCTCTGTTTATAGATGGTCTATGTCCATGGATGGTCTTTGTTCAAAGGCGGTCTCTGTTCACTGGTGATCTCTGTTTATAGATGGTCTATGTCCATGGATGGTCTTTGTTCAAAGGCGGTCTCTGTTCACTGGTGATCTCTGTTTATAGATGGTCTATGTCCATAGATGGTCTTTGTTCAAAGGCGGTCTCTGTTCACTGGTGATCTCTGTTTATAGATGGTCTATGTCCATGGATGGTCTTTGTTCAAAGGCGGTCTCTGTTCACTGGTGATCTCTGTTTATAGATGGTCTATGTCCATGGATGGTCTTTGTTCAAATGCGGTCTCTGTTCACTGGTGATCTCTGTTTATAGATGGTCTATGTCCATAGATGGTCTTTGTTAAAAGGCGGTCTCTGTTCACTGGTGGTCTCTGTTTACTGATGGTCTCCGTTCACTAATGGTCTCTGTTCATAGTTGCTATCTGTTCACTGATGGTGGCTGTTCAAAGATGGTCTCTGTTCAGAGATATTCTCTCTTCATAAATGGCCTCTGTTCACAGGTAGTCTCTGTTCATAGATGGTCTCCGTTCACTGATGGTATCTGTTCATGGATGATATCTGTTCATAGATGGTCTCTGTTCATGGATGATATCTGTTCATAGATGGTCTCTGTTCATAGATGGCCTTTGTTCACAGGTGGTCTCTGTTCATAGATGGTCGCTGTTCACGTGTGGTCTCTGTTCATAGACGGTCCCTATTCATAGATGGCTCTGTTCACAGATGGTCACTGTTCAAATGTTGTCTCTGTTCATAGATGGTCTCTGTTTATAGATGGTCTCTGTTCACATGTGGTCTCTGACCATAGACGGTCCCTGTTCATAGATGGCTCTGTTCACAGGTGGTCACTGTTCACATGTGGTCTCTGTTCACATGGGGTCTCTGTTTATAGATGACCTCTGTTCACAGGTGGTCTCTGTTTATAGATGGTCTTTGGTCACTGATGGTCGCTGTTCATAGATGGCCTTTGTTCACTGGTGGTCACTGTTCACAGGTGATCTCTGTTCATAGATGTTCTCTGTTCGTCAATTGTTTCATTCAGTCATAGGTGGTCTTTGTTGACTGATGCTCTATATTCACTATTCACAGTTGACTTTCATGAAAAAAAAATACTTAAATTTGATATACAACTTATAGTGTAGTCCTTTTCATATATGTTTGTGATTAACGTGACAGTGACTAACTTTAAACACACATGGACAACTTTTGTATATGTGCTTGCATTAACAAGTTAACCAATTTGTCATCAGCATCGTTTTTATGACGCAGTGTATTATTCATACAACATTACAGAATATCTATTAATAAACAAGAAGCTCTCTCTATCTAACTGTTATCATTTAAACATGATACAAATATTCAAATAAGTTGAGTTGTACATATAATGTACTTACAATACAGACAGACAGATAGACGGACGAACGAACGACGGACTTTCTCACTGAAGTGACATTGTGGGGATGTTGATCTTCTTGTTCATCTTTTGCACCCGACAAGCATTTTTATGATCCCCATAAGCAACAATTTCTTCCCACAATGGCGGTTTGTACCTACTGGAACCCCATAACGTCAACTTGAAGTTAACCCTAACCCCATAATATCATCTGGTTGAGTACGGACATACAGGTGGACAGACAGACAGCATATTAAAAAGTAAAATCCAAGTGTATTATGCATCTAAAGATTATTTGCCAAAATGTTTGTAAAGGTCGTCAGGTATAGAAACTACCTATACCAACGGTCAGCAGGTTCATAATATAAACATTGATTTTGTATCATATTTGTGGCTTTTCAAACGGTCGATGGTTTGGTCCAGACGATAAAGCTGGAATTCACCAAATCACCCAGTCTGGCTGTCGGTATGATATTAACCATTAAAGTACGCCTAGTAAAAATATTATCAAATATTATGAAGTGCATACATAAATGTTATTCTATTCGGGGCAGCATTAGAAATCTCCCAAGACTGCAGCAGTGGCTAATGACAATAGCTGAAATTACAATGGACAAGTGTTGAAATAAATAATTTGATATTATTATTGAACAAGAGGGCCGTGATGGCCCTATATCGCTCACCAGATAAAAAGACAGAGAAATTTCTCATGAGCCATTGTAAGATTAAGTGACCCTAGGGCATTGCCAATTTTGCCCCCACGGCAATAATTTAAACAAACTTTGTAGATATCCACCAGACAATGCTACATACAAAATATGTAAGCTCTAGGTATTGAGGTTTTGGACCAGAAGATTATTTCAATTTTCCTTATTATATTAGAGTAATTTTGACCCCATGGCAATAATTTGAACAAACGTGTTAGAGGTCTACTAGATAATGCTACATACAAAAAAATATCTAGGCTCTAGGCATTGTGGTTTCGGCCAAGAAGATTTTCTAAGCTCTAGTCATTGGAGTTTCGGCCAAGAAGATTTTTTTTAATGTTCCATATAGGTCTATATAAAATCAAGTGTCCACTGGGGCGGGGCCAATTTTGACCATATGACAATGATATGAAAAAAACTTGGTAGAAGTCGACTAGACAATGCTACACACCAAATATCTAAGCTATTATACCCTGTGGCTTTGGACAAGAATATCTTTTAAGTTTTTCCTATCGGTTGCCATTGCCATTAATGAATTGTTATTTTTTAACACCTTTTGTAGAGCTCCATACAAGGACCGTCCATGTAAAGTTTCGTTGAAATTGGCCAACTGGTTAAGAAGGAGATGTTGTTTAAAGCAATTGTTGACGCACGCATCCACGCACAAACACACCCGCACGCACAAACGACCGATGGACATCACACGATCACAATAGCGCACCTTAAGCACTTTGTGCTCCGCTGAGCAAAAAAAGCATGACGTGCAAAAGTGTAATGCTTGCAAACTTTTCCAAATACCTTAACCTTAACGTTATATACGTATACTCATACAGTCAGTCTGTATACTGGTATAACGATACAGAGTACTAAAAAGAACTGGAATATAAATTTGTATAGGTTTTACATGTATGCAAACACGAAACAAACAGTAGATGACAATATCGGTAAGAGCAAATCCTTTAATACCAGCACAATATAACAGTTGTTTGGTTTATATTGTTATTTTAAAGACCACATTTTGACCTTTACACATTTTTCCATATACAATCAATGCAGAGTTTTATTACTAGAAGTTTCTGACAGCTGCATGTCTGAAGTTTCTAAAAAAAAGATATTAAAATGAAAACAACAATCTCTGCAGATTTTGAGAAGTCGTCCAAATGGCCTCTGTTTATAGATGGTCTCTGTTCATAGATGGTCTCTGTACAATGATGGTCTCAGTTTATAGATGTTCTCTGTTCACTGGTGTTCTCTGTTTGCTCATGGATGGTCTCTGTTCGCTAATGACCTATGTTCATGGATGTTCTCTGTACATAGATGTTCCCTGTTCATGGATAGTCTCTATATAATGATGGTCTCGGTTCATAGATGGTCTCTGTTCGCTGATGATCTATGTTCATGGATGTTCTCTGTTCATAGATGTTCCCTGTTCATGAATAGTCTCTATATAATGATGGTCTCGGTTCATAGATGGTCTCTGTTCACTGATGATCTATGTTCATGGATGTTCTCTGTACATAGATGTTCCCTGTTCATAGATGGTCTCTGTACAATGATGGTCTCAGTTCATAGATGGTCTTTGTTCATAGATGTTCTATGTTCATGGATAGTCTCTGTACACTGATGGTCTCAGTTCATAAATGGTCTTTGTTCATAGATGTTCTCTGTTCATGGATAGTCTCTGCACAATGATGGTCTCAGTTCATAGATGGTCTCTGTTCATGGACAGTCTCTGTACAATGATGGTGTCAGTTCATAGATGGTCTCTGTCCACTGATGAGCTATGTTCATGGATGTTTTATATTCATAGATGTTCCGTATTCATGGATATTCTCTGTACAATAATGGTCTCTGTTCATGGATGGTCTCTGTTCACTGATGATATATGTTCATGGATGGTTTCTGTTCATATATGTTCTCTGTTAATGGATAGTCTTTGTACAGTGATGGTCTCAGTTCATAGATGTTCTCTGTTTATGGATAGTCTCTGTACAATGGTGGTCTCAGTTCATGGATAGTCTCTGTACAATGATGGTCTCAGTTAATAGATGGTCTCTGTCCACTGATGAGCTATGTTCATGAATGTTTTATATTCATAGATGTTCCGTATTCATGGATATTCTCTGTACAATAATGATCTCTGTTCATGGAGGATCTCTGTTCATAGATGGTCTCTGTACAATAATGGTCTCTGTTCATGGATGGTCTCTGTTCACTGATGATTTATGTTCAATGATGGTTTCTGTTCATGGATAGTCTCTGTACTGTGATGATCTATGTTCATGGATGTTCTCTGTTCATGGATAGTCTCTGTACAATGATGGTCTCAGTTCATGGATAGTTTCTGTACAATGATGGTCTCAGTTCATAGATGGTTATTGTTCATAGATGTTCTCTGTTCATGGATAGTCTCTGTAGAATGATGGTGTCAGTTTATAGATGTTCTCTATTCATGGATAGTCTCTGTACAATGATGGTTTCTATTCATGGATCGTCTCTGTTCACTGATGATCTATGTTCATGAATGTTCTCTATTCATAAATGTTCTGTTCATGGACATTCTCTGTTCACAGATGATCTATGTTCATAGATGTTCTCTGTTCATGAATTGTCTCTTTTCACTGATGGTCTCTGTATACTGATGGTCTCTGATCAGTGGATGATCTCTGTTCGTAAATGGCCTCTGTTCATGGATGGTCTCTTTTCATGGATGATTTCTGTTCCCTGATGGTCTCTGTTCATAGATAATCTCTGTTCACGGATGGTGTCTGTTCACTGTTGGTTTCTGTTCAAGGATGTTCTCTGTTCACTGATGGTTTCTGTTCGTGGATAATCTCTGTTCATAGATTGTCTCTGTCTACTGATGGTCTCTGTTTACTAATGGTCTCCGTTTATGTAATATTATGCTCTCTGTTTATAGATGTTCTCTGTCAGTGGATGATCTCTGTTCATAGATGGCCTCTGTTCATAGATGATCTCTGTTCATAGATGGTCTATGTTCACGGATGATTTATGTTCACTGATGGTCTCTGTTCATAGATTATCTCTGTTCACGGATGTTCTCTCTTCACTGTTGGTCTCTGTTCATAGATGTTCTCTGTTCAAGTATGTTCTCTGTTCACTGATGGTCTCTGTTCATAGATTGGTCTGTTCATAGATAGTTTCTGTTCATAGATGGTCTCTGTTCATAGATGATTATTGTTCATAGATGTTCTCTGTTCACGGATGTTCTCTGTTCGTGGGTGTTCTCTGTTCATAGATGGTCTCTGTTCATAGATTGTCTCTGTTCTTGGATGTTCTCTGTTCACTGATGGTCTCTGTTCACTGATGGTCTCTGTTCTTGGGTGCTCTCTGTTCATAGATGGTCTCTGTTCACGGATGTTCTCTGTCCACTGATGGTCTCTGTTCACTGGTGATCTCTGTTCGTGGTTGATCTCTGTTTATAGAAGGTCCCCGTTCTTAGATGTTCTCTGTTCACTGATGGTCTCTGTTCACGGATGATCTCTGTTCATGGATGGTCTCTGTTCACGGATGTTCTCCATTCACTGATGGTCTTTGTTCAGTGATGGTCTTAGTTCATAGATCGTTTCTGTTCACTGATGGCCTCTGTTCATAGATGGTCTCTGTTCATAGATCGTCTCAGTTCATAGATGTTCTCTGTCCATAGATGGTCTCTTTTCAATGATGGTCTCTATTCATATATGCTCTGTGCTCATAGATGTTCTGTGTTCATATATGCTTTGTGTTCATAGATGTTCTCTGTTACTTGGATATTCTCTGTTTGTGGATGTTCTCTGTTCATAGATAGTCTCTCTTCGAAGATGGTCTCTGTTTATAGAATGTTCTTTGTTCACTGATGGTCTCTGTTCATAAATGGTCTCTATTCACTAATGGTCTCTGTTTATGGTTCTTCTCTGTTCATTGATGTTCTTTGTTCAATGATGGTGGCTATTAAATGATGGTCTCTGTTCATGCATGGTCCCTGTTCATAGATATTGTCTGTTCACTTATTTCTCTGTTCATTGATGGTCTCTGTTCACAGATGCTCTCTGTTCCTATATGAGCTCTGTTTACTGATGGTGGCTGTTCACTGATGGTGGCTGTTCACTGATGGTTTCTCTGTTCTCTGGTTTCATTCAGTCATAGGTGGTGCTTCTTAATTGATGGTAGATTTCTCAAGACACCTCTCCCCGATGTCAAAGCACTTGAAATAGAGTAAAAATTAAATGGCTCACAGCTGCTGTCCCTTGTATTTGATGCATTTAAACTGACCACAAATTGACATAAAAATGAGGTTGAGAGCAAATAAAAGGCTTCAGCAACATAGCTTGTAAAGGTATAATTTAGGAACATTTGTATCTTAGTCGTAAACATTTAATGTTTTAATCCTAACCCTAAACCCTGTGTCATGTCAAAGGAAGTATTTCGAGCAGCCAACTTGGAGCTGGTGCCCAGCTAAAACAACCGGTACCAAAACAGGCATCCCCAGATCTTGAGGAATCAACCATCTAAAGGCTAACCAATGTTTGGATAAAATTGCAGAAAAATCAGTGCGCAGAACAATATAAGTGAATCATGTAAGTACAATTCCATAACCTGCCTCTGTGGTTCAGTGGTTAAAGGTCGCTGACTTCAAATCACTGTAACCTCTCACTGATAGAGGGTCATGGGTTCGAGCCCCGCTACCGACCATGTCTCTTTATGGGAGAAAGTAGGCAGTTGCTGTTGAAACAGGGCGTTAAATAAATCAAAAATGGTTTGTAAAAACACCTCTGCCAATTTACATGCTGGAAAAACAAGAACCCATTATAACGCTTGGGCCAAATTAACTAATGACTTATGGATTTTACAAACAGTAATGGAGAATTAAACAAAATTCCTCATCAAATATTTGGTCTGAGCCCATACAAATTTTCTTATCTGAAAAATGAAATCCAAAATAAATTTGATTGATTTATATCAGCAGCAATATTGAAATTGTTTCAGAAAACAATCAAACATAGGTGATGATATACCAAATATTTTCATATGGCCCAAAAGATGTAAAACCAAGTCACTAACTGTAGCTCATAACACATAAGTCCCCTACCGGTTGGAACACATAAGTCCCATTTGTACCTGTTGGTCCTTGACAATGACTGGTTGAAGAAATCCTAAAATTTGGAACTGTCAAAGAATATTCATGCTTAGGTATTATCTCAATACTGCCATCATTCTATTTATAAGCATATTCAAATACCAAATTTCATCAATCTAGCATAAGAAGTATTTAAGTTATCACAGGATTAAGATGTTATGGCTATATTCTGACTACATTTTGTGTAATACTGTTACCAATTAGCAACCACAATTTTGACCTCAGGGAAAAAAGCAAAATGATGTGCATTACCTCCAAAAATGTTTTAGTTACTTGATGTTGGGATAAAAAACAACTTTTTACATCTTATCAAGACTTTAGTTAAAAATTAAAATCTGCTGTACTGAATGCAATCTGTTATTGTTAAAATGAAGGAATGACATTTTCAGAGAAATCATGTTGTTACCATTACCCGGGCTTATTTAGTTCCTACATAGCATGGGGTGCAGAGCTGTTCGGCACAAATTAATCAGACAATGCCTTCTGCACAGAGTTATTGTTAGTTATCACAGTGCACTTCTCCTAGATGTTTATATTTTAAGTTTCAAGTCAATAACCAATAATAATAAAAATCAAAAATGTTGAGTAGAGCCGTTTTTTGGCGTGTAGTTAGCGTAACCTCAAACAAAATATTTATACGGATGCCCTTACTTTTAATTTGTTACATTCACAAATATACTATAAACAATTTCAATGCAGCGCCTGTTCGCCTTTATTCCGTTTGGAATTGTTTTTCTTCTTGAATCTAATGATTGTGCTTTGTTGCAAGTATTATCAAAGTTTTTCTCTACCTAAATGAAATATAGATTTTGAAGGAATGTTGTATATTGTCAAGCGGATGAATAACAATGTTTGAAATGTACACACTCAGTTTGTTTTGCCTAAGAATCCCACATTTCTTCCTTAACTCAAAGTTATACAAATTTACAAGCATTTTATATCAAAATACGGTATTTTCTTAGTCTTTGAATTAATTTTTTGTGACAGGTTGCCGGACTATATACTTTATGAAGGAAACTCTTAAAACTAGGTTGTCCCCCAAACAACTTAAAGAAGTAAAAAAATCCTTTCGGGCAGGGACAACCCACTATTTCAAAGACTGTTTTCTCTGAAATACAGAAATTTATTTAAAACTTGATGCTCTGTTTTACCCTAAATATTAGATAGATTGAAGAGTGTTAAGTGTTTTAATAAATTGAAAGTACAAAAAAAATGTATAAATAGTATTACTAAAATGAAGAGCTTCGAAAAACAAGAAAACTGTATTCCACAAATTCTTAAAATTATAACAATATCCTGGCACATATTAATATCATTGAGAGTAACTCTATTATCTTCATCCAGTTGTTCCATTGATCATGTGCTGGTTTGTTTAGTTCCATTCCTAATTAAAGTCCTCCAGAAGACTTCACAATTTTTGACTGAAGTTAAATATTACCAGCCAAAAAAAGTGCTCCACTGGAGGGTGTGGTCAACTCAAATACACTAAGTACTGTCTATCCTGCACCTACCACCCTCAGACCTAGCCTACATAAACTTACAACAACTCATATCTACTTTAAATACTACAAAAGTACTTACAACTAAGAAGTAGACAAAGCATGCATGAACCATAACAAAACCTACAACTAATGCTATTCAACACTAAATACACAAAAAAAACACAAGCTAATACCACAGTACAAATACAGTTACAAATTATAGAACTACAGCAGCCTTCTCTTCAGCAACAACCTCCCTATAACACCAGTATGATTTTTTTCCCACTGCAAGATTTAACTATTAGTTTAAGCTCTCTAGAGCAATTATCAATCTCAACCACAACATAATTTTGGTAATCTCCAAGGGTGTTGCTTAGGAGAGGTTGCGCTGTACTGCTATCTAGTGTTTAGCAATAAATTCTACAACTAGGCTAGCTCCAAAAATCACTATCTTCGGCAAATACAACAGTGACAACTCAAAGCTGCTAATCATACATGTGCACCCCTCTGCATCAAACTATCATTTAACTTTAAACGAAACATGTTTCCTAGCATGGACCAGTACTTCCATGATTATCTTAAGAGGCAGGGTATGTATAAATGCAAGAATACAGTCTTCAGGTTTTCTACATTCAAACAACACATAACTGAAACAATATTCTATATTACAAAATTAAATGTACAATACATGTTTATCCACTAACACTGATCACAATGCATTCATTACAAGCACTGGTAAAAGCAGAAACAAAACCTTAAAAATATAAATGAAAGTTCTAAAGTAAGATTCAAAAAGCAAAACTCGCTGCAGAATTACACATCACAAGGATTGTAAAATAACTATCAATGCAGACTAAAATGGAGAAACCCAATATACACCTAATGTAAACAAATGAATGAGAAGTGAATATTTAAAATGATATGAAAATTTAATTACCAACCATCATGCTTACTACACTGAAGTTCACAACAACAAGTGACAGATCTATACTAAATTACCTACCCTACAATCAATATCCTGAAAAGAAAATAATCAATAATGGAAGAATTTATGGAAATTAGAATGATTCTTATTCACATGTACCATGGCAGTCCTGGGAGGACAGTAATCAGGTGTCCTGCTCCAGTGATACCTAGACCTGGAATAAATGGGAGTGGAATACTGGTTAGAGCTACTGCTGCTGTATCTGGGTCTCTTAGTCTGTGAATGACCTTCCTCAGGACTACGGGATCTCTTCTTACTCCTCCCTATATACCTCAACATCATCAATACTTACCTTAACATTATCAATACCTACAGCAGCAGCTTTTCTATGTTCAGCTGCATCAGCTTCTGACTCTTTTTCCCAATCATCAAGCTGTTTAAACATCTCAGTACTCATACTGAAAATAATTATAACACACATTTTGACTGAAATATTCAGTAATCATGTCACATTGTGTTAAGATAAAAAAAAGAAATGTGTCACACAATAGATTAAAACATTCAACTTGATATCTACTGTTGGCTCATTTAAAAACTTAATAACCTGAATTGACAAAACTGACTGAACATTGTATCCATTATATCATATAAGATATAATCACTTTATGAAATATCAACTGACATGACTAAATACAGATTTTTTTGTCAACAGTCCATAACAGAATACGCTCTGAAGATACATGCCTGTAAGGAAACAATTTCAGATTGAGGGGGGGGGGGGCTAATTTAGATAAACCATTACTACTAAGATTTTTTGCCCTCCTCCCCCCCCCCCCGCTCTTTGGTATAACACTAAGATATCATAAGCAATTTTCACACAAAAATAAAGCAGTTCATACAATGTTCCCCAAAGCTCTGGATATTCATTGGAAGAACTTGGGAACGACTTCGATATGTCAGCAAACTTGGATTCTTGACTGAAAAAGTAAACACCTCCAGCAATGAAATTTTGCCAATAATTTTGTTTGAAAGAACACACATTGTGATCTTTCTATCTATTTACTCAAAGGTTAATTTTCTATTGCCAATGTATCGCTCGAAATGTAAAACTTCATAACCTCCAAGCGGTAACTAAGGAAGCCCTTCAAACCGGAAGTAGTTTAAATATCAACAAAGTTATAACTATGACATAATGTCTATTGATCTATATTCAACACCTGGGAACAAAGAACGACAATTAAGGAATGCTGTATAAGGCCCATGGCAGCACATATTAAGCCATACAAGGAACACTGAAGAAATATTAATCACAAGAAACCGGAAGTTGGACAAACCTAGCAACCGCATCAGTCGTAGTTATAAACAATAAGAAACCAATAGGTCGAATCCGTATCTATTCAATACGTGTGAGTATGATTACAGGGTCATTTACACACAGCATGCATGACTTTTATTATAATAAATTATCACGTATCAGACAGGCAAATACTATAGTACAATCATCAAACAGTTTAAGACCCGCGAACAATTTGAAATTCGTCCTTGGAAACCACGAAACGATACATCTATCTAAACATCGCAATCACGAAATAAATAAATCTATTTATCAATGCTCAAAGGGCCAAACATAATTAGATACTACTTACGAGTCATATGACAAGCTGTCGTTCGGTAAAGTAGCTGAAAACTGAACAATATCAGTGTTCATAGCGAGAGAGATTATTGTACAACTTTCTTAGGCAAATGCTCAAGAGGTTATGGGCGGAGTTTCGTGTCGCCGGCTTATATAGGGTACCAAGATGTGGGCGGGGCTAATACTAATGAACCTCCAATCAAAACGCAGCTCTAAAAAAACGGCTAATCACAGAGGTCAAGATCTGTTTACGAATTGTGTTTTTATCTTGTGTCTTAATTAGAATCATTCTGATAATGTTTCAAAAGAAATTATTGTTCCAATGTACTTATACAACATTGATCGAATCTGCACGCAGAAAACATACAAATAAGTTCACATACGTTCTTATTTCGTTAGTAATTAAGTCATTTTTGTATCATCTGCAGATTAAAATTTCACAGAAAATGGTAAAAAAAACTCGACATTTCACCAGTAAACGCGGTTTCGATAACATAAAACACTTCCCAGACAGATGGAATATTGTATGTCGAATTTGTAAGAGAGCAATTTTTTGTTTTTCTTTGAAGATTATATCAAATATGTCATTAATAAGTTGATACCTAAAACACACATTGATGAAGCAATTGAAATGCTTGGTAAGGCGCCATAGACATATTTTTTGTTAGTTTATTGAACATTAGTCTCAACTTAGAAGTTCAATTAGTTCTACGTTTGGTCATTTGAGTATCAAAATCAGGATAAAATAGCATTCGAACGCATGACCAACTAGCGTGTTCCAATTTACGTTATACTACAGTTTTTATCATAATGTATTAACATAGTCGATATTTTTTTCTGATTCTAGTTTGAATCAACGTTAAAGATAAGATAAGATTTATTTAAAGTCGGTAAGACAATAACAATATAACATAAGCCATCTAAGAGCTTTTGAGCCGACTACTAGTATATAACTAGAGTAAACAACAATAACAAATTATATAAGAGCTATAAAAAACAAAATGCATGTTTAAGAATATACAGACAAGCAATGAAGCACATTTAAAATCATCTATTAACAAAATATTTTAATCAATATGATAATCAAAAGATAGTTTAAAATCAATGTCAACTCCTAATAACCTTACTATTTCATCACATGTAATATATGAGTTTCCAAGACTGAAATAGGAGATTTGTCGTGGGTTTTCTTACCAATTGCTACAGCTTGGAATTTATCAGGATTAGCTTGCATTTGGTTAAATTTAAAACATTCGATAAAGACGTTACTTTCATCTTGAAGGACTTCAATCAAAGAATTATAATTTGGTGAACTAAAAGATAACGTATTATCATCAGCATAGTTGTACAAGGTGCCTTTTTATGAAGTAGAATATATCATTTATAAATACATTAAAGAGTAAATGACCTAAAATAGAGCCTTGGGGTACGCCTTTCTTCATACTAGCCCAAGAGCTCAAAGCATTGCCAAGTTTTATTTGTTGTGATCTATTACTTAAGTATGATCTCAAAAGGTTAACGGAGGTTTCTTATAGTCCATACGAAGATAGTTTACATAGCAAAATATCATGCGGTTAGCAATCAAAAGCTTTAGACAGATCCATCAAAATTGCAGCTGTAAATTCATTCCTTTCGAGGGCCAGCTTCCAGTAGTTTCAAAAGCGTTGTTTGGCACATAGGAAATTGTCAACTTGAAATGGTATATTACCTTTTCAAAAAATTTGGATGGCATTGGAAGAATACTGACAGGTATGTAGCTAGATTTAAGCATTGGGTCATTCTTTTTGTGTACATCTTCTTGAGCTACATTTACATAAAAATTGTTAAAAATATCTGCTACATCAGTTTTCTTTGAGAGTATTTTATCATTTTCCATCAAGATGATGCTGGACTGAGAATTACATATTTTTCTAGATAAGTATGGTTTGATGGTATTCCAAAAATCTGTTGATTTGCACCCCCCAATACATCTTTCCTGGAAATAGTTATTAAGTGATTTTTTCTTCAGCTTGCTGACAATATTTCTGTTCTTTCTATACGTTTCCCAGTTTTTTTGAGTTTCTGTTTTTAAGGTATTTATGGTAAGAAATTTTTTGATGATATACAGCTTTTCTAAGGGCCCTGTTCATATACGGTAGCTGGTTATTTTTCCTATATATTTCTTTTACTGGCGCATGTTTGTCATAAATGTTAACAATTTCTGATTCAAAATTATCATAAATAGTTTCAATGTCAGTAGTCTGGTCTATATTGGTATCTATAGACAGTTTAACTTTAGAAAGGTCACTATTCAGTGCATCTATATCAACATTTTTAAAACTTCTAAATTGAACTTTTTGTTTCTCAAACTTAGTTTCTCGATATTGATATTTTACATACGATCTAAGTAATGTAATACAAAGTTTAAAATGTAGACCTGCGAATGTATTATAACATTGTATATATATAATGAAAACTATTTTATAATAGGCCTACTCTAGATGAGTAACAGACACGTGTAAAGTTTAGTGCTTTTAAACTTAAATTATTTTTATTAAAAGTCTGCCCGAGAGATTTTTTTTTATTTTTGTCTAGAATAAAGTTTGATGTGTTACATTTAAAATCGTTTTACTTGCACTTATAATTAAGTCATGAACATCAAATTTATACCTACGCGCAGGTAATTTTATTCTCCGCTATAAAGATTTATTTCACTAAATATCCACATAAATTGACAGGATGATAGGTGTTTTCAGAGAAGCACTATCAATACTGCAAAAACGACGTTATTTCAATCGTTTGATTCCACCTTAAAGGATATATATCTAATGATGAAAAATAATTTTATATATACAGTCTGAATATAATTATATCTATATATCATGAATGGTTTAACAGCAATATATAACAACATATTTACTTAGTATAGCCACCACTTCAGTTGAAATTTTCGTTTACATGTTGATTGTCACACTATGTGTTACATTTGTATGGTCTATGTACATACACGCGTTTCATAAATCACTGATAGGCGCGCAGTTTACCTAACATAAATCTGTAACATGAGGAAGTACGGTTGTTTGTTGAAAATTACTAGTACGCTAAATAGTAAATCACACATCCTAGTAATGTCACGTATATGTTTATGTTAGTAATTCAATGCGTAACGCATGACTAAACTTCAGAGTCGAGTCTAAGCCCACTTCCACAAAAACGTTTTTGCTCAAACTCAACTACATGTAATCTATTATATCAACCATGCATTTCTCTGTTTTATTGTATGTTATTCTGAATGTTGTATTAAAAGAAGATAAAAAGATGGTATAAAAACAGTTTCCCACAATATTAACCTAACTATAATCTCTTGATATGGAATAATTTTATTGAATAGAAATTATTTGAGTTTGTTATCGGGACTTTGACTTAAGACTCAAATAAAAAGAGTTTTGAGACTTAAAGATGGCCCTATATCGCTCACATGACGATCACTGTTGTTTTGAACCAGTGACCTGGTTTTTGACCCCAGATGACCCATGTTACAACTTGTCCTACATATAAATAAGACAAACATTCTGACAAAATTTGGTGAATATCCAATCAAAACCATGAAAACTACAGCATAGACAAGGTTTTCCTAAGATTTGACATTGTGACCTAGTTTTTGACCCCAGATGACCTATGTTCGAATTTGTCTTACATATCATTAAGACAAACATTCTGACAAGGTTTGGTGAAGATCCAATCAAACTTTGACATATACAGTGTTAATAAGGTTTTCCTAAGATTTGACCTTGTGACCTAGTTTTTGACCCCGGCTAACCCATGTTTGACCTTGACCTACATATAATTAAGGCACACATTCTGACAAGGTTTGGTAAAGATCCAATTAAAACTGTGAAATCTACAGTGTTAACAAAGTTTTCCTAAGATTTGACCTAGTGACCTACTTATTGACCCCAGATGACCCATATTTGTCTTTGGCCTTTATATCATTAAAACAAACAATTTGACAAATGTTGGTGAAGATCCAATTAACTGAAATCAAGTGTTAACATAGCTTTCCATAAGATTTGACCTAGCAACCTAGTTTTTGACCCCAGATGACCCATGTTCGAACTTGTCCTAGATATTACAAAGAAAACATTCTGACATGATTTCATGATGATCCAGTCAAAACAATGACTTCTTGTTTTACAAGGTTTCCCAGCAATTCGCCCTAGTAACCTAGTTGTTTACCGGAAATTACCCATTATCAAACTTGACCTACATATCATTGAAATAAATATTCTGACCAAGTTTCATGAAGATCCAATCAAAACAGTGATTTCTAGAGTGTTCACAAGGTTTTCCCTTATTTTGCCCAGGTGACCTAGTTTTTTCCCCAAACTCCCATTATTAGACTTGTCCGAGATTTTGTCAATATTAACATTCTGACCCAGTTTTGCGAAAATTAAGCAAAAAATGTGGCCCCTAGTGTGTTCACAAGGTAAAAGTTGGATGACACACTATGCCGGACGAAGACTGATCAGAACAGCTCACCCTGTCACTCAGTGACATGTGAGCTAAAACACTTGTGTCCATTGTTGAGTTTCTACTAAATTTTGTTCGTGAAACTGGGGCCTGGATTCTCATTTCATATGATGGTTATTTAACTTATAATAAAATGTAAAATTCAGGTGTATCATGCATATACATGCGTATAGAAAGTTATCAGTATCAATAGTCAGCAGATACCTTTGTAAATTTGTACTTCAAATAAGTTGGATTTAAGATCCACTGTATACATAATTATGAAACAAATTAAGTGACATAAAATTGATAATAAAAAGACTTTAGTTACTCCACGGATGAGAAGTTATTTTCCTTAACTAGAAGTTACTAGCCCATCTTTGCCACACCTCAGACCACAAAATGAATCACAATTGAGGGCTTACATAAGGTTGGTCGTTTGGCCTAGACACGCTTACATAAGGTTGGTGGTTTGGCCCAGACATACACCAGGGGGATCTTTCTTCATCATTAAAGCTGGAAGTCACCAAATGACCCGTACGGTCAGTGTGACATAAACCACTGAGGAGAAGTCAAAATGATTTTAAAAGAAAGTTAAAATTCTTTCTTCTAACAATCTGGAGTTGTGTCCCTTTGAATTAAATTCATTTAGGCCGGACGATGTTTGATTTTTACCAACTCTTAAAATAATGAATTCAATCTATAAGATAATCTTCTACATTGTGGATGATCACTGTTTACCTTTTATTTTCATCACTAAATATTTTTGAAAATCTATGCAGTAAATATTTAGACAATAGACGTTCATTAGAAACTAGATCTATGTAAACTTTAAAACTACATTTTTTTGTACTTTATATGGTTTTCCCCTTGTCTACTAAATTTGATTGGATAGAATATAGTGTGTTTTATAAGCCCGGAAGAAAATGCAAGAATTATCAAGTTGATAACATGACAACTGAGGCCTAGAATGTGTCTGACAATCATTTTTAGTAAGATGTAGAACAAATAGGGTCATTTCTCCAATTATGCAAATTTTTCTTCTTATCTTAGGTAGATTTTGAAAAACCACAACTATAAAACCCTGATGCAATATCATTTAGGATGCAAACACTACATCAAATATAATTTTTATTTTTTTATTTTTTTTAAGACATAAATATATGAGATTAAATCACAAATTGCACGAAAAAGACCACAAATAACATTATTACATATCGAGGGTTCAACGCAACAGTGTCGTAACTCATATGGAAATAAAAACAAGTTACGACAGTGTTGCGCTGAGCCCTCGAATTATATTTATACGATAAAAACAAGATTTTCAATTGAAAGTAGTTATCTTGTATACATTTCATTTAAATAAACAGGCATAAATAAAAATCCTCTTAATTTCACAACACCAGATTTGATGAGATGAAATCTTGTATAATAACAACATACAAGTTACAAATAAATCTCCTGATCAAAGGACTACACAAAATCAGTCTATATTGGTATGTGCTTGATAATGTCACCTTGATCTTAAGCGTCCAATATTTACCTAAGATTTATGAATGTGATATGCTTACATAAGAACATATACATTCAGTTGCCATGGACTTGTACCTAACATTACTAATGATAGACATGAATTTTGTAATTAAATGTTCTTAAACTAGTTCTGGGAACCAGTTGTAAACAGGGCATTGGATTGGTTGTTTTTATGGAAATTTGCAAATTGACCAATGACAAGGCTTCTATGACAAGATGGTTTCTAAACCGAACTTGGTAACTTTGTGTTATATGAATTAACTAGAAGATTGGTATAAATTTCGACAATTTGTAAAGCACTGGACATTGATATCCTGTCCATATCTTAACAATTCATTCATGACCATTCACTGCCATATGAAAATGGCATACATTCATACGCAGCCATACATTATATAATATATTACATGACTGTATTGCATTGATAACATGATTAGAAATGTTATATATATTAAATGTATCTTAAATAAATGTATACATATATGCATTGGTACGGCTTAAAGCACAAAAATCAATAATTCACATAATAAATGCTACTTAGATTATACAATGGGCAGTTAAAAAGTTCCAAGAAAAAGCAATTTTTGTGGATAATCCAGAAAGTATGCAACATTTTATTTGGAACTTTTGTAACACCCCCAAAACTGAATATAATTAACACAATTGCATTGATAATTGGAACATGAAACAATAAAGTAATAAACTGATCAATTATCATAACTAATTAACACTCCATACCAAAATATTTTCAGAAAGAAAACTTTCTGGCGCTCAAACATGGTTGAATCAAGAATGACAATGGCCTTGTTTCATTAAATCTTTCCAATTAAGATTAGGCCATCCATAAAAAAAATTTTGCTGGGTATTTTTTTTACAATATATTTTTTATATTTATTTCAAAATACATCTCAAAATGCTGTTAAAACATTTTTACTTAAAAGGCCAAAAAAAATTGGGAAGGGCCTTTTTTAGCAAGTAGCGTTATCCCAAAAATTTCCTTTGGATGGCCTTACCAGAGATGAATATCACAAGAACCAAAGCCAAAATCTTGTCTGGCAATTATTTTGTAAACAAAACAAAAAACAAATAAGGAACATTCTGATTTGTCAGTAAGTGAAAATAATGCCATTGTAAACAAAGCAGTATATAAGTCATTTAGTAGTACAAAGTCTTGGGCACATTCTTTGAGTAAACAAACATCAACTGTCTCAAACTGTTACAGCTATTCTATGAAGGAAGCCACTTAACTGCAAGAAAGTGATCCATATTTAAATCAACATTTTTACAAAAAAAAATTATCACATTTTTTCCATTTTTTTCCCGAAACTGGCACATGATTATCACTACATAAAATATGAGTAACTTGCACAGAATCACAGAGAATTAATGCCACAAATATGTCATAGTTAAACTATCAGACCTTGAACATAAACTGAACTAGTTTTATTTACAAAAACAAAATTTTGATCTAATACAGCGATCAAACAGTATAGTTTTGGACAAAATTCAATTGGCACAATTTAAATTTAATCCCTGTTTAGACCTCATCATCTCTGATTTGAAATTGTAAGTTGTTCTCGGCCTTTTTCTGGTGCTAACAAATGGGTTAGCATGAATGCCAGTTAACTATTGTCTAACCCAAGTGTATAAATTTGAGATACATAGAGGCATGACAGCATGCTTGGTCAAAATAAAGATGTAACAAGAATGATAAATTTTGTGACTAAACAAGAGGGCCATGATATCGCTCACCTGAGTATTGTAACACTAAGGGATAATTACATCTAGGACAGTTATCTGACATGGTAAAGGGTTATCTAACCTGACTGTTAAGTAGTTGTTGAAATCAACGGACCCCCCGGACCGGGCCAATATTAACCGTGGGGACATGATTTGAACAAACTTGGTAGAGATCCACAAGAAAACGCCGGGGATGAGCTAATTTTGACCCCAAGGTGAACAAACTTGGTAAAGTTCCACTAGACAGTGCCACATACAAAATATCAAAGCTCTAGGCCTTGTGGTTTTGGACTAGAAGACTTTTTAAATTTTCCTACGTAAGTCTATATAGATCAAGTGACCTTGGGGCAGGGCCAATATTGACCCTAGGGCAATAATTTGGGCAAACATGGTAGAGGTACACTAGACAATGCTACATACCAAATATCTAAGCGCTAGGTCTAGTGATTTCAGAGAATATTTTAAATTTATCTATATGAAATTGAATAAAGCCAGGGGCAGGGTCAATTTCGACCCCGGGGCCATAATTTGAACAAACTTGGTAGAAGTCCACTAGACAATGCCACTTACAAAATAAAGAAGCTCTAGGCCAAGTGGTTTTGGACAAGAAGATTTTTTAAATTTTCCTATATAAGTCTATATAAATCAAGTGACACCAAGAGCGGGGCCAATTTTGACCCTAGGGCAATAATTTGAACAAACTTAGTAGAGGTCCACTAGATAATGCTACATACAAAATATCGAAGCTCCAGGTCATCTGGTTCTTGAGAAGATTTTTTAATCTGCATGGAATGGAATTCATGCAAGGAACACACCTGTGAAGTTTTGTTGAAATTGACTCAGTGGTCTAGGAGAAGATGTTGTTTACAGAAATTGTTGATGACGGACATAGCTCGATCCTAAAAACACAGCCTGACAATCATACTTGAATATGCATAATTATATAGTAACAGTCTTTAAGGCATGATGACTCATTCATACATAAGACAGCAAAATCAAATACAAATTAACAGTAACACACACAAATCTGGCTTAAAAGTCCTGTCTATATGAAAAATAAACTTCTCTAAGAACTTTATACAGACAGGGAACTACATACACTATTGTCTGCATTCTAAACATTGTTTTGTTCAAAGAATTATCAAAGTAAATAGAATAATAAAATTTGCATGATGATACTGATTGTTAATTTGAAAACAATGTTGACATTGAAAGAAACTGATAACCGACTCATACATAATGATTTTAATCAATATTAATGTCTGTTTTCTAAGAAGCATTATTAACCAAGTGAAGTCAAATATTTTATTGGATTTTAACTTTAGCTTTAGGCAAATAGCAAATTTGATATTTTTCTAAATAGAAGGACAACTTATGAATAAATAATTCATCTGTAACAAATAAATCTTGCTCTTTCTTCAACATCAGAACACCTGTGATGTAAAATAGACATTCATAGGTAATCTGAATGTGAGTTTAGTGCATGTGAAATTAAGATGAATATATAAACAAGAGAGCCATGATGGCCCTGTTAGTGTATCACACACCTGAGAAACAATGCACCTAAAGGTCTAGAAATTTAAGATAATTAAAGCGGAGTAGTTGTTAAAGCCTTATTTCTATTTTAATCTCTGGTGGCCACCTTGTTCAGCAGACCAGAACCATTTTAGCTCTTACAATAGAGGACAATCCAAGGATGTTTTCTATACAGTTTTATCAAAATCAGTGATTAAGGAGCAGACGTTTTCCTATTTTCAATCATCTTGTTCAGCACTGATAGATGCAAACCAAAGTAAAAGACGCACAACTCACAATCTGATGAGTCAAAGATGCCGGACATAAGGCTATCACAATACCACAAAAAAAATAATGATTTTTACTTTATACATAAGCCGGAAGAATTGCATTGTGTTGTGTTATGGACTAAAACAAACTGACTGGGTTTTTAAATGATTCAAACAGTGATTGATGTATGATGATGATTGCTTATTTGGTCACACAATAAATTTGGACACACTTTCTAGCCAACATTCTACTGAGCTGTATTCTGAGCACTTCTACCAAGAAGCTTTCATTAAAATCAAGCATATTTAATACACCAGTATGACACTTTTTCGCAGATTTATCAAAGACATCAGCACTGGAATTTATTCAATGCTTAGTAATTGACAAAAATTTAGTAATTAGCAAATCGACTGTTCAGAATTAATTGTTCAAAATAACCTATTTGTCGAAATATGACCTGTATATCTCTCTCTATATATAATATATATACACATAAATACACACTCACAAATAATTCTTATACATATTATCACATAATTATTGTTCCATAAACTCACATATTATTTCAAACTGTACACAAGTTACATAAAGAACTTTTTCATTCAATACGTTTATGAATCCATAATTCAACCCAAATCAAATTCATTTCCAATGTAATGGAAGGGTGTCAGAACAGTCACCCATCATCAGTTCTGTATTCAATACATTTTTACAGTAATGCAGCTTATCAAGGATATCATTATTTTCTCAACATGTTTTACATCAATTAGTAGACAGACTTAATTCTATCTAACCTCAGAAACTGTAATTTTTAATCAACCAGTCTTTAACGGCATACCACATGCTGTAAGATAGAATCCATGTAATGTAAGTTATAACAGCATAACTCATGTTGTGAGATAGAAGCTGCACTAAGCAACATGGTGTTCTCTGTCAACAAGAATAACTTCACACATTCTAACTGCATAAGCCTCTCACTATATAAAGCCATCTCCAATGCATTGTCGCAAGAAAATGCTACCCATGTACAAAATGAAATAGAAGACGAATTCAACTTTGATTTCCAAATTCATGGCACGTACACAATTTCCACTACAACCATTTGTGATCAAAGAATTCCATTTGTCAAGTACTGAAATCCGTCATAAAGTTTCGTCGTAAGAGAGTTTAAACTTGATTCTACCATATTGTCAACCAGAAGTTGTAGCTGTTCCTCTGTCATAGTTAAATGAAATCTATCCTTTAATGCCCGTATTGTACTAACACCTTTACTGAAACACTGTAATTGTGACCCTGAAATAAAACCATTTATTTATTCATAACAAAAAGTATTGACCCTTCATTTATTGATGTTTAAATGCAAGCCATACAATGAAATATGGTATAAATTAACAGCAGTCCTTTGATTTATTCAATAATTTCATCAAGTGATTTATCAAAACAATATTAATACATCACGGGGCTATATCAACAGGATTCATACATCAAGGGGTTTTATAACAACAATTAATAAATCATAGGGTTTTATCAATGCAATGCATTTATCAAGAGGCATAGTTCCCACATCTACAATATTTACCTCCCTTGGCGGTCATCTTGGTTGGCGAATTCGACAAGCATTGATAGAAGATATTTACATTTTTGTTTTGATAATTCTAAATATAGGATATTCATTATGTGACAACTACATTTTCTTAATAAACCTGATGAGTTTACGGCCATAACAACTTCATGACTAAGTTATCTTTTATAAACAGAGTTGTTTTATAACCAATTTTCTGATTTTTTTCTATTAAGCGCATAAGAAATTGGCCAACTAAGATGGCCACCAAGGGAGGTAAATATTGTAGATGTGGGAACTATGTGTATCAAAGCAATTTATACATCAAAACAAGCTTACTACTTCTGCACCAAACACATTGCTGTGATTGCTTAATACCCAAAATGTCAACATCCAATTCACAAAATACCTATGACTATTCATACCCTTAAAATTGATTTCTGGAAAAATTGCTTAGGATAAAAGATGCCTAACTGAACTGTCTTCTTAGTGTCTATTGGTTACAGTGATGAAAAACACAGCTAGTGCAAATACTCAAACCAAGTTTGATACACCAAACAGGTCAGATGACTTTAAGAGAAACACAGTGTCAGGCAACAGGCAATAATGAACTAGATGACTAATGAAGTACTGGACGAACAAAATATTACAGGCCCACAATATAATTTTATATTCACGTAAATCTTCAATTAAATCAATGGAATATACCTAACTAAATTTGTCAAACCATGTCAAACATTATTCCAGTGCACTAACATTTGATTTGTCTTTCACATTGCTAAGACATAGGATATTATAAAAAAATGTCCACACATTGCATAAACTTAATCATTGAATAATGAAGAAGGGTATGATTATTTTATAGAAATTGAAATCAAAAATAGAAATGTGACCATACCTGTCTGCATAATTTCTACAAGGGGAATAATTTTGTCCATATGTTTTCTTGATGCCACAAGACCTTGTAAGATGAGAATCTTAAAATATTCAAACATATCACTGCCTTCTCCACCCATAACCTGTAAGAATGTCAACAATACATAGCATTCAACATCTCCATCAATATTGTTACAAATCTCAGGGTGTTCATTTGACCCTTAAAATGGAACTTTGACCCTTATAATTAGTAAAATTAGGACTCACAAGAATTGGTACCAAAGGGTCAAATTTGCTATTAAAGCAGTAAGAAATTTTGCAGACTCCTTAAAGCCCCATTAGCTTTTTGAATGTTAAAATCAAATTAGGTCTTATTTTACCTAGAAAGATGTCTTATCAGTGAAACTGACATTTCCTTGCAATAAAAACATTCCCAAATTTTATTTTTGATCACAGAGTACAAATAGAAATATAGCACAGTATTATTTTCAATGATATTGCAAAAAATAAGAAAACGCATTTGACAACATTTTAAAGAGCTTTGGCTAAAGAAAATTGTCATGTAAATATTGTTTTAGAGCGAATAGTATACAGTTCTTATATTTTACTATCATTTTACCCATTGTTCAGTATTACTTAATTCAAAAAGCTAATGGGCCTTTAAATTGTAAACAGCCAAGGGTCATAATTGACCCTCAACTGTTGACGTCTAATGGTTAGTTATTGTGCTATGGCAGCGATGTGGACAAACAGACTTTAAGTGCAGGCATGTGACTGCACAAACATTTGAGAGGAGGATAATAAAATTATCCTACCCATCTGAGAAAAACAACGTTTATCAGCAGATCTGGAATGAATCTGACCACTTTTGTTTCAATACAAGAATATACATGTAACGATCAAAAATCCACACCCTTGTAAAGCCAATGTAGGATAACAAATTGAGATAAGAAAATGTACACCTACTGACAGTCAAATTAAGTTAAGAAATAAAAGATAAAGAAAACTGACTATCAGACTTAAACATTAGGAAGCAGCTGAACTCCCTTTTATTAGAAACTAGAGTGCCAGGTCACAAAATATGCCCGTCAAGGGCCATAACTCGGAAGTGCCCAGGCCAGTTGGGCTGGTTATCGTACTTGACCGAGATCTCATGGCCATAAACATTTCCATCAAGTTTGGTGAGGATCCGAATATAACAGTTCGAATTAGAGAGCAGACACCGTTGTGGATGCCGCCTGCCCGCCCGCCCGCCATGGGTGTTCCCATAATACGACCTGTTTTTCAAACGGGCGTATAAAAATCAGAATGTTGGGTTTAACGTCATACCAACAACACTAATGTGGTAAGAATAAGTCTACTTAAAACCAAAAGAAATATTTAACTCACCTCAGCAAATTCATTTGTAAGTTTGAACGCAGAATTCTCAAATCCCAGATTTTTACCTGGGGATGTGGAGAGAATGAAACCAAAGTCTATATGAATAATGTGTCCCTGTGAATCTAACAAGATGTTACCATTATGTCTGAAATGCAAATGTAAACCAAATTTGAATATCAAGATTCAAGAATATTAACATTGTACTTTGAAAAGGATCAAAGGAATGCTGTTTTCAACAGTTTATAGTGTGATAACTGTTTTTCTTATAATTATATAGTCTAGGTGACCTTGACCCTAGAAGCCTCAAGTACAATTCCAAAAGCTAGGTCTCCATAAAAAATACCATATATTTCCAAGTTTGGCCGAAATAGGTCAAACTTAAGTAACAATTTTTATTGTATTTACGACACTGCTATCATATCCAGCAATAATTTTTATGACAGTATGAGCCATAGAAATATCTCAGCATCTTCAGTTGATCAGAAGAGAGGTTTCAATTAGTACAATCATATGGGTGTCAATAGAGAAAAATTAAAATCCTGAAAATCATACACAGCCGACCATTTCTGTCAAGCAAGAGGCCTTAAACCACATGGTTTCCATATTCAACTCAGTTTGTATTAAAGAAAATCCCTATAACTTTGCCATTTCTTGAGATATTTTCATTAAATAACTTTTAAATTATAGCTCTTTCAGGACAGATAAATCCTGAATTCCGGATAAATCTGGAATATTGTCACCCCTACAATCAACATAATCTACTTACCTATCTTTCACCTGCATGAGGTAACAGACCAGACAGTAGCCAGCACAACTCTGTACAAAATTCCGCTGAGCATTGAGAAACTCCTCACTATTTTGTGGCCCGAACTCGTGCTCAAAATATTGTAACAATGTCATTTTACTTTGCTTTTTAATCTGATGTAACGAGACAGCATTGAGAACTGGTTCGATCATACCGCTGTTGTTGGATGTAACTACTATGTTGTAAGGTCGTATCCACAATGGAACATGTTCTACAGTCCAGAATGACTGAAAATAATCAAGTTTTATTAGACACCAGAATAATTCATTATTCTCAATTTTGCTTTAAAATCAGTTTCTTACTTTTGGTAAAATACTTTCAACAAGAAACACAGCAGTGCCACGAAACCAGGTTTTCTTAGGCTTTAATACCACAGTACACAGGAAACTAATGTTTTGTATTAAGATGTAATGCAAGCATATTCAACAAAGTTTTTCATTGCTCCAATGTTCAATTGTCAGCCAAGAACAGCAGTGTAACGGTATTAATAGGGAAGAAAGCCTTAAAATAAGGATTGATGAATGAATTGAAAGCATGAAAAATTCAATATCACACCTGTAAAGATTTTAACACTTGATAAACCATAAGTTCTTGTCTTAAGTCATCTCCACATTTTACGATCGCTGACATCAGTCTCCAGTTAGGCAGATGACCATATGGGGAAGATTCTCTGATTCGCCTAACTTTCTCCTCCCAAGGTTCTTTCATAGCTGCAGCCGAGGGATCTTCTGGATCTCGCTGGAAACAATGTAAGAACATTTTCTGAACATTTGTGATATAAAAGGAATTGAAAATCACTTAGCTACTGTCATTAAAGGGACACACCTCCGTGGTCGAGTAGTTAAGGTCGCTGACTTCAAATCACTCTAATAACCTCTCACTGATAGAGGGCTGTGCTAGCAAACCGACCATGTACCTTTATGTGAGAAAGTAGACAGTTGCCTACTGAGGATAGGAGTTTAATACTGGTTCTTCCCAGGGACGATGCTTAGGTGAACTGTCCGCCTCATATGACTCTGACTGTTGAAAAGGGGCATAAAACCCGATATAAAACAAGAGGGCCAAGATGGCCCTATATCGCTCACATGACAATCACTGTTCACTCATTAAAACATTGTTTTGAACCGGTGACCTAGTTTTTCACCCCAGACGACCTATGTTCGAATTTGTCTTACATATCATTAAGACAAACAGTCTGACTAGGTTTGGTGAAGATACGATCAAAATTTGACATCTACAGTGTTAATAAGGTTTTCCTAAGATTTGACCTTGTGACCTGGTTTTTTACCCTAGGTGACCCATATTTGAACTTGTCCTTAATATCATTGAGACAAACAATCTGACAATCTGGCCAAGATCCAATCAAAACCATGACATTTAGAGCTTTAACAATATTTTTACCTAAGATTTGACCTTGTGACCCAGTTTTTGAACCCGGCTGACCCATGTTCATCCTTGACCCACATATCATTGAGGCAAACATTCTGACAAGGTTTGGTGAAGATCCAATTAAAACTGTGACATCAGTTTTCCTAAGATTTGACCTGGTGACCTATTTATTGACCCCAGATGACCCATATTTATACTTGACCGTTATATCATTAAAACAAACGATTTGACAAAGTTTGGTGAAGATCCAATAATAACTGTGAAATCTACAGTGTTAACATGGTTTTTCATAAGATTTGACCTAGCGACCTAGTTTTTGACCCAAGATGACCCATGTTCGAACTCGTCCAAGATATTATGAAGACAAACATTCTGACAAGGTTTCATGATCATCCAATCAAAACAGTGACTTCTAGAGTGTTCACAAGGTTTTCCAGCAATTTGCCCTAGTGACCTAATTTTACTACAGAAATTATCCATTTTCAAACTTGACCTACATATTATTAAAATAAACATTCTGACAAAGTTTCATGAAGATAAATTCAAAACAGTGATTTCTGAAGTGTTCACAAGGTTTTCCCTTATTTGGCCCTGGTGACCTGGTTTTTGACCCCAAATGGCCCAATATCGAACTCGTCCGAGATTTTGTTGATATTAACGTTCTGACCCAGTTTTGCTAAAATTAAGCCAAAAATGTGGCCCCTAGTGTGGTCACAACATAAGGTTTGACGACACACGACGCACAACGCAGGACGCCGGACGGAGAGTGATCCTAATAGCTCACTTTGTCACTTTGTGACATGTGAGCTAAAAACAGTCATTAAAACATTAATTTGAATGCCATGAGCACACTACCTTTGTGGCAACTGAAAAAGAACCTAAAAGTTCACCTTATTTCATATTTATTCACACTTTACAAAATTTCATGTAAAAAATCTGCACAATCTTTGTAACCAATAGATCTTGGTGATTTGAGTAAACAGAACAGACCAAATTATAACAATTTGGGGGGGGGGGGGGGTAACTGAAAAAGAATCTGAACGTTCTTGATAAATATTTTATTCCTTATGTCACATTTATTCATATTCAGGAAATTTCTAAGATAGAAAATTTGAAAAATTATGTAACCCAAAAGAGGCTGGTGTTTGATGTGAACAGACAAAATTACAATCATTTAAACATCAATTGCATTAATACATTGTAAGATCAAAATTAGTTATTCAGGAAATGTTGAAATAGGTGATAAACAATACAAGCTTAATTTGAAAAGACTTGTAACAAATAGAAAAAAATGACCGCATGGTAATTATATACATTAATCAAATACAGTCAAACCTGTGAACAAAGGCCACTCTTGCAAAAGACATAATGTGGCCTTTATTGACAGATGAAATAATTTTGTTTTAAATAATTATTGACGTTTTTTAAAAGGATGTCATTTATTCATAGGGTGGCCTTTGCATGGCGGTGACAGGTAACACAGATTTGACTGTAGGTGTTAATTAAATACCTCAAATTTCCCTTTAGGCGCAGACATATTTTCAGAGAGACGTCTCCTGATATCCCCCGCAGCAATATAGACTGGATCCTTGCTGTCCCCGCTGGTTGAACTTTCTATAGAGAACTGTGAGATGGTATCACATGATTTCACACTTTTCATCGACATGTGCAGCTGTAACAAACAGACAGACATACACATAATCTGATTTCAGTCACTGAACATGGACAATTCACTTTTAGATAGTCACTGAACATGGACAATTCACTTTTAGATAGTCACTGAACATGGACAATTCACTTTTAGATAGTCACTGAACATGGACAATTCACTTTTAAATAGTCACTGAACATGGACAATTCACATTCAAGTTTCTTTTTCTCCCCACATACTCCATCCTCTAAAAAAGCCTATTATTATAATTTATCTAGAAAAGCCATTAATATGTTTTGTTTATTCATAATTTATTTGTGATGTATAATTATGTATGTAATATAATGTATAATGTACGAGGGGTGATCCAAAATAAACAGGACTTTTGTCGCTGCGTGAAAATGGTTCAATAAAACCGACAGAAAATTACATCAATATAATGCTGAAACTTTCTGCTACGTTCTCTATCAATATCAACTAAAATGAACAACTAAAACAAATTATACAGATATTTCTTTACCAACACTAATGGATGTCCGGCGCACGGTAACAACAACGACATTGACGTCAACGGCGTCACGTATTTCACATCGGTACTAAAAGTTAGTTTTTCTCAAAATACTCCTCATTAAGCTGAATGCAATGATTGTGACATATACCTGCGTATGAAAGACATCCTTATATCTCTCAGAATCATATTCGTTTATAATTTGTGTGGTTGCTGTTCTCTTGAGTAATTTTTTTATTCCCGGGAAATAGTAAAATCAATCGGGGCTAATCTGGTGAGTTTGCTGCATGCGTTAATTTGCATAATGCTTGGATGGCCATTTCAACATGATTTTTTCTGCAGGCAGTGTTGGAAAAGACATTGTCAATTTGAAGAATAAAGTTTTCTGGGGTGGGGGAGTTCCGGGTGTCCTCTTCTGCAATGCACGCAGTAGGTTTCTACAGAGAACAGTTGAACAGTGGAAGTGGATCGCATTTAAAAACGATGCATCTATGATATTATTCCAATTTGAAGGTCTTTAATTAGAATTATTTATTCCTGCCATAACCTATATTATACATATCATTTTGACAAACACCTAACCATCTGCCGTCGATCCTTGGCCAGCGCATCCACAACCAACATCATTGACGTTGCGACTGTTTTCTCTTTCGGGACCCTACCCACATCAAATTTCATTGATCTTCTTCTGACAACATACCTCTTATATCAATTGAATGCCTGTGTCCGACTGACATGGTTTCTCAGACATGTTTCTTGAATCATATTATATGTCTGCGTAGGCCTGTTGTCTAATTATTTGCAATCTTTGATCACAGATCTAATTTCAGTGTGGTGCGACGTCGACATATTGACGTCGTTTACGTTGTCACTTGTTTTGTATAAAGTTCGTTTATTTTTAAATGCAACATCCAAATTAAGTAAATTTTTCATACGATGTTGTATACACAATGTATGATGACTTGATGGAATTTCATGTCCTTAACCCGAATTCTGACTAAAACATTAGTGTCATTACAGGTATATTCATGATTTCAATTTCTAGTGCTCCGGGTGCACGTTACCATGGTAATATATAGCGTCATTGCCGGAATATGGTCGAATATTTTTTGTCAAAATTCATAAATATCCAGCAGATTGGATAGCGGTTTAAAAATATGTTTAGTTATTAACAATTGAACCATAGGTTTTGCCAAGAGAGCGATAGTCCTGTTTATTTTGGATCATCCCTCGTATGCATGTCATTGCTAAGTAAACTGTTGGGCATTATGCCTTATGTTTGAAACAAATATCCATATATCAATACATGTAAACCATAACAGCAAAAGCCGTCCTAAAATCATTGCAAAAATGGCACACAGAAAATAAAACTGCATACATTTTTTAGATCATCATACAAAACAAATACCATAAGGATAAAGTTTTCAAAGTATATCTTATTTGTCAGTTAAAGCAAAATAGTCAAAAACAGGACGTTTATTTTATTATTCTCAAGTTTGAAATTTAAACATGACTTTAAGTCATACATGTACTAAAATGATCAAACTTTTATTAAGAAATTCAGACCTTTGTTATTATTTGAGATTTTTTAATAATCTCAAGTTCTACATACCTGAATGATCTCATCGTCTTCCTGCGACCAACAATCAGCATCATCAAAGTCAGTCATGCTTCCATAAACACTGAAATCTCTCGGTGATGTGTTACCATGGTGATTGTATGTTGTGAGATCCTCCTCGGATCTCGTATACCGAAGAGTGTTCTCCAGAATCTTATTAGGCACTTGACTAGTCAACGAATTCTCACATTCTAGTACTTCTACATAAATCAGGTATGGAGCCTGAAAAACAAAATTAGGTAAGTAAATTTTTTTTAACTGTTAATTACTATTGAAAAATCAAACGATAATTACTAAATAACTAGAAGCCCAAGGGCAACATGTCGAGCCCCTGTTTAGCCAGCTTGTGATCTTGACCTTTGAACTACAAGTATGGGTGATATTCATGTCACATCATTTCGTTGAAGTAAACTTTTATACCAATTTATTTAAAAATCAATTAAATCATTGAATGCAAACAGAAGTTACAGCCCAGACAAGGAAAATATATTTGACCGAATGTGTAATCTTGACCTTTGACCTATAGAAATCTGGGTGTTGCCCAAGACACATGGTCGCATTGTATAATGGCAAGTCATTTTTAAATAATTCAATGCAAAAGGGAGACACAGCCCTGACAAGGTGTATAATGATTATTTTTTGTGTTTGACCTCTAAGTGTGACCTTGACCTTTGAGATAGAGACCTTGATCTTACGCACTGCACACCGCCTCATGGTGTTTTACAATTATGCCAAGTTATCTTAAAAAGTTTCTATGCATAAGGGAGATACAGCCCGGACAAGGTGTATAATGCTCATTTTTTATGTTTGACCTCTAAGTGTGACCTTGACCTTTGAGCTAGAGACCTGGATCTTGCGCACTGCACACCGTCTCATGGTGTTTAACAATTATGCCAAGTTATCTTAAAAAGTTTCTATGCATAAGGGAGATACAGCCCGGACAAGGTCTATAATGCTTGTTTTTGACGTTTGACCTCTAAGTGTGACCTTGACCTTCGAGCTAGAGACCTGGATTTTGCGCACTGCACACCGTCTCATGGTGTTTAACAATAATGCCAAGTTATCTTACAAAGTTTCTATGAATAAGAGAGATACAGCCCGGACAAGGTCTATAATGCTCATTTTTGACGTTTGACCTCTAAGTGTGACCTTGACCTTTGAGCTAGAGACCTGGATTTTGCGCACTGCACACCGTCTAATGGTGTTTAACAATTATGCCAAGTTATTTTAAAAAGTGTCGATGCATAAGGGAGATACAGCCCGGACAAGGATCCGGACGGACACACTAACTAACTCACTCACTCACTCACTCACTCACTAACTAACGTACAGACACGCAACTGCCATTGTGGCGACTATGTCGAAAAATTGTCAAAAATGCTGCCATCATACCAGGAAAAATCTAAATGAACTTGAATTTAAGCACTTGAAGATTGTGTTGAAGTACAGTCAAAGCTTTGAACAAAGGCCACCCTTGGGAAATACAAAATGTGGCCTTTATTGATAAATAGACTTCATCCTGAGATTGTTTTGTTCTAGTTAATAAGACATTTTTTTCTAACGGCCTTTACTGACAGAGTGACCTTTATCTGGAGGTTTGACTGAATGACTCATATATATATTAAAATAATGAATTGTAACTGAAGAATTATACCAAGCAGATTTTAACTTCTCCTTGAAGCATTGAAGAGTAACAAACCATTGTCTGTAGTCGTGTGACCTGACAAGGTCTGATGTATAGATGACTAGACGGGTACATAATTTTTGGTAGTTTGTTAGAGAAGTTTGGAACACTATTTGTAACTTACCTTTTCTTTAGAGTTAAGTACAACACTTTGTGTATGCGGTATTCTAACTACATGATGATCAAACTGTACCGTAGGTAACCAAACACGAGCAGGTAGATTTAAGTTTAGCATAGCTAACTCTGCCATAAGACGAGAACCTGAAATAAAACAATAAATACTTTTTACTAAGTGCTACCTGAACTCCAAGTTAAAATTTCAATGAATGATCACCATTAATTTTAAAGTCCATACTTTCAATCTGCCTGTGTTAAATACTTTTTAGACAACCCATTAATAATTTTGTTTTAAAATCAATACTTAAAGTCTGCCCACGTGAATATCTTTGACCAACACTTCCTATTTGAGGGTTGTCTTATAAGTAGAAACACTTTTGAAATTAAATACTGGTAATGTTAATATTTAAGCCTTAAAATCATATTATCTTTTTTAATCTTTTTCTGCAGACTTAGATACCTGCTTTTTTTGCCAAAAAATGACTGATTTTATTCTTTCAAATGTCTGCTTTAAGACAAATAATAGGAATAATTTCTTCCATAAATTAATTATATTATTTTGTAATCATCTTTATTGACGACAGTAATTTCAATGACTCATTTCACCAGTAAATATTTGGTCTTTCTACAGCCAAATAATTGGCCGACTAAAAATTGACGTAGATAAACAAATACAAGTCATCTGCACTATGATGTTATTCATTGATAACATCTTAACAAGTAAGGAAAACAATAAATTGTAAACATGTTAAATTACAGGTGTTTATGTAAACGACTGAATTTGTCATACTTCTGGTCGTTGGTAGATACAGTTTGTAACATATCTCATACTCACCATAGGTTTATATAATTAAACATGACTTTAAACAGATATCAGACATCATTTTTCAAAGAAAAAATCTTCGCTAGTTGAGAAAATTGCGGAAGTATTTTTTCAATGTAAAGTATATTAAAACTTAATAAACAGTATAATTAAGAAACTATGAACATTTCGGCCAAGTAAATTTAAAATCAATGAAGGAGTGATAAAGATACAGAGTGGAAACGGAAAATAGACCCCAGCATCTTTTACATCCAAGTGTGACCTTGACCTTTGAGGTATGGACCTGGGTCTAGAACGCGACACATTGTCTGATAACCATTGATCAACATTTCGGCCAAGTATAATTTGAAATCCATGGAGTGATGAAGTTACAGAGCAGAAACGGACGGACTAACTGACAGACCAAGTGATTACTATATGCTCCTTCGGGGGCATAAACACTGCTAACGTTTTTCTGACCTTATAAAAGCTAAAGTCCTTTGGACTGCTTCAGGTGACCTTTGTTCACAGGTTTGACTGTAAACAAGGTAGTTTCACTTACTTCTTAATTCTTTTGTAGGTAATTGTTGTAATCTTGTTCCAATGCTCATCATAGCTTTTATAAATTCTATCTGTGGAATTAATCTAGCAGCCTATAATGATAAAGGTATTTTATAACAAATTCTGACAATATAACTACTCTTCAATAAAAAGGATTATGTTCAATTCCCACAGGGGTAAAGTTGGAAATTAAAAAAAATATGATAAATTTGGCATGAAAATCGCAATTTAACAAACAGCGAATTTACTGACGTAGTTAGCAACTATCGATCTAGTCAGCTAAGGGGTAACCCCCAAATTTCTCACAGGATTTACATGATTTAGAATACTGACCTTTTGGGACCATAAAAACCTGAATTTCAGTCAAAAACCTGTGAACTTTAACCCCTGTCCCCATAATTTGATTGTGTAGAGACTAAAATGACATCCAAAGAGATGTCTATTACATCAGAACAGGTTTGTAACATAACAAAAATTTATAACATAACACAAGATCACCAATAACTCTCAGCTCATGAATTGCAATTCCTTAGGGGTGAAGTCAAAGGCTGTAAATTGGATTGTCTTATTTGAGTGAGTGAAAAATTGAGAGCTTGCTGAATAATTGATAAGCTCGATTGATCCTGGAGCACATCACTTCAGTGCTGACCGATGAGATTTCATTATTCCGTCATTCATTTCAAGTAAAAATATTTTCTTCCATATACACGTTATATCATCCAAAGACAAAATTACAGTTTCAATAAATGCAAACATCAACTGGATAACAAGAGTGTCAAACTGTCTTAAATATACCCATCAAAATTGTCTTGAGAAGATTGAATCTGAACACTTCCAACTTATGTCATGGACAGGGTTTATTTGAGTACTAGTATTCTATGCTGAATTCAATGGTCATAATTCTTTAGTTTCAGGAGCGATTTGCTAGTGATGGAACTTTGCCAAGACATTATGCAACAAGGTGAAGATTGACATGGATATGTTCAACTTTGAGAAGGAACAACTATTGTGTTTGCGGGCCGACACAAAATGATCCCAGCATACATCCCATCCAGATGGGCACACAAATTATGGGTCAACCCATTTTCTTTTCTCAACAAACTGTAAAGATGGGTTTAGTTTAGTCATAGCACTGAAAGCCAATAATTCTTAGCTTCTAAAAATACCACTGTATATGAAATATAATGAGTCAATACTTACCCCACAATTACATGTAACTTCTTTCCCTGTAAGGTCATTTTTCATCCCTTCAGTGCTCTGATGACAAACACAACCATTATCAAAAGCTCTGCCTGAAGCCAGGTCACCACATGCATAATTGTGTAATATATTCATAGAATTCATTGAGTTATTATTACATGGCTTGATGTAGATACCTGAAATATTAAAAAAATTATTGATCAATTGCATAATTGATTAAATGATTGATTGGTTGATTGACTGATTAGTTAAATGGATGATTGGTTGGTTGGGCAGTCATTCGGTCCATAAATGATGTGGAGTGAATGGTACCTGAAAATTAGCATATATGAGACATTTTGCTTTAATTTCAATACACATTAACCACAGAACAAAGACCATACATAGAATGATTAAATATCAATTTAAAGCATACCTGACCTTAAAAGAAACATTCATTTTGCCCCAATTTTTAATTAACAATAAATGCTAAAGAATGGACCTTGAAAGGGTCTCAAAGCAAGTATTTACTACATGTAAGCTTCCGTCATACTATCAATTTTATTTATTTTTTTCAAGGCAAAACACATCTAAATCCCTGAAAACCTGACAATTTCAAGACCCATCCGGAATTCTCAGTAAACCAGATTTTTGGTTGGGTTTGGAAAGGTCCATCGGGCTTTAAGGGGCTTTACAGTACCAGTATATCAAATATTTGATGAGGATCATCATGAAGTGTAAATGAACATTACAATTGTAACAATTCAAAAGTTAAGATATAATCCATACATTTTTGCCTAAATGTTAAATTTTCCACCAGAGACACAAAGGCAGACAAACAAATAGGTCAAAAAATGCAGTTCTAAGATCAGTCATGAATTAAAAGGAGAGAAATCTTCTTAAATCAATATATACTGAAGTCTTAGACAAAAAGTTTGATGCCTAAAAACAAAAACGAACAAAATGTTAGCAAGGTTCCCACACTGACACATATAGCAAGATGAAATGTAACTTCTGAAAATAAACTGGGTTAAAATGTTAAAACATTCAGTCTTCTTAAGACAATTCATAGCTTTTTACATTAAGCCGCTATTAGTTAGAAAGCAGAAAAGTGCTCTACTGTAGTTTATGCTGTCAGTTCTAAGGCATGAATGTATCTAGACGTTGAAACGTATTTCGTTCAATGAAGAAATTCATAAATCACTCTGTAAAAAAAAGAAATTTTCAACAAGTTATGAATTTTTATAATCCTTAGAAAAGACTTTGGAGATAGATGTCTTCAAATAAATTTAAATAAAAATGTTTTAAAACAGATAACTTCAGTACCCATCTAAGTCAGATAAAAAAAAAAGAAAATGAAGATAATTTGATGCAAAAATATAACTTCTGCACCATCAGTTAAGGAAGTAATCAGGGAGCATGCAAAAGTACAGATTTCTAAGAAATAGATGAAGTTCAACATATTATAGACACTTTCCACATTGACTTTAATATATCACTCACCCATTTGTATATTTAAAGCATTTATTATACTGCCATGCTCTGAAAGAAAATTACCTCGTCAAACAATACTAAAGGATACTAACATCAAACAGAACTTACACTTTCATATATTTTATCATTAATGATCTCAAAGCATTGAATTTAATTTTTAGGATACATGTGTATGTACCATATTTTTAAAGTTTTTCTGATAGAGACAACATTTCAACAAAGCTGGGTAATCTTGGGAGCATTAATTTTATAACTTAGCGATGAAGGTCTTATAAACTATGATTTCATAAAAATCTTAAGACTAGAGATTCTTTAATGATCTCATCGATTGAGATTCTTTAACTATTTCATTAATATTCCAAGAGAATCATTTGGAAGAAACACAAATTTTAAGTAGAGCCTATAATATCCTATCCTAGACATGTTGAGGTATTAAAAAAGGTGGAGCCTATGTTTTCCATCTGTAATCTAAGATTTCTTTGAAGATCTAATGATTAAATCAACATTTATTAACAATAAAAGTCAATAAATGTCACAGCCTGTATTGATTATAATCATTATTAGTAAAGAAGGGCTATAAAATCTTTTCACTTTTCCTTGGATTATTTCCAATAGACTTTTATGTGAAAATAAAAAGATTAAATGAAGACATAACATATCAAATGAGCATAAGTGATTCATTTTCAATTCAAAACATGCATTCCACAGTCACTTCTCCATTCCTAGTTCTCAAACTTAGAATGTTGTGACTCAAACAGTTTTCTATGATGGAAAATCATTCACAAATAAAAGAGTTTTAAATCTCACAAAGCTCCTGGTTTATCATGATTTATTCATGACAAAACTAATCATTCTTTCATGAAGTCAGGGGTTAATTTAAGTTAAAAATCTGACCATTTATGCCGATCAAGAGGCTACAACCACAATGTTCTCTTGTTAATATTGACCAGTTGCCTTCTATTACATCTATTGTAATGTATGTCAATATATGTTGTATATATGTTCACATAGGCCTCCGGCCTAATGAATTTGAAATAAAGTATCTATCTATCTATCTATTTAACTCAGTTTGTATTAAAGAAAATCCTTCAGAGCAGATTAAACTGACCATAACTTAGCCATTTCTTGAGATATTTTCATCAAATAACTATCATTCTGCTCAGAAATCATAGCTCTTTCAAGACAGATGAATTCGTAAGTATTGTTTTATCCAGAATATTGTCAACCCTGTGAAGTATCAAGTTAACCCTGATCTAGTCAGTTAGCTACATTCAAGCCATTACCCTTCAAAAGAAATTCATGATATCTTGAACTTTTCTAGCATTCTTCATGAATTGTTTCATGAAGTATGAATATTTATTTGACAGCGGATTAAATGTGCTATAATTGAACTGGAGAACAAGGCTGAAATCACTTTTAAAGGAATAATATTTTCTACACATCAGCCTAATATTTTCTGAATAAAGCTACTTTCACATACAAAACAAAATACTTTCAAAATTATATTACTTTCATCGAATTGTATTAATTCCTTACATGAACACTGTAACAATATGAGAAAATTTCTATAAATTATTTTGTAACTGTAACATACTGCAGTGTTACATATTATGCAAATTGAACTAAACATAATCCATCATAAAGATATAAAGGCTGCGCCAGGCTATAACGCTAGACTTGTAACCAAATGACCCTGTTTCAAATCCTAGTTGCAGCAGGTAATATCCTTCTTTTAAAATTGGCAAAAATGTTGATTTGATTCCATATGCGGAGAAGTTGCCAGCTCCTAGTGGAAGGGTAAAGTTATAACTGGTTAAAATACAGTCTAGGGAACCAGCCGCCTTATGATAATTAGTTGAAATATTGAAAAAGCGACGTTAAACCCACTGACACAAAAATAGATAAAACTATGGGATATACCTGTAGCATCAGATCTGGACCTTGTGTGGGTCTTCTTCCCAGATGGTGACAGTGAATTATTCATACTTGAATTTAATGAACTGTTCATGTTGATATGATGGGATTGGTTCCTTCTGTGTCCATGTTTGTGACTATGATGTCTGGAAATATAAACATATACGATTATAACATTACATATCATTGTAAGTAGTTTGCAAAAATATTTCGTTTTCACATGCAGGACTTAATTCATTTATGTGTTGTTTATAATGACCCATTCTATAACTATGGTCATTTCAGGGCCGCCGCCCCCCAGAGAAAGGATAGAAGATACAGGAAAACTGGGCATTTGTATCCCTACTCTTATTTCGAATAGTTTTTCCTGGTTCTTTATCAACCTAGGTGTAAAGCACCAATACATGCCTCACCTTTTTTCCTATGATTTTCTAGACACAGTAATTGACTCGGTAGTATGGATGGGGAAACATACACGACAGAGAAACCAAGATAAACAAACTGTTTTGCACTGGTATTAGACAGACAGTGTTCTATGTAATTATTCTTTCAGGCTTAATATCGTTATTTGTGTCACAAATAATAACAAGAGATGATTGGTTAATCTTTTTTTTCAATCACATTGACAGCCTAACTATTCAGGGGAGGTTACTTACAAAGAACATAGAAGATACATGTAACTAGCATATTTGAAATGATTTCAAAATAAAAACTTCTACATTATAACATTGAGATATAAGACCAATATCAGAGTAAAGCATAGCCATTGATCCTTTCTAGATCCAATCAGAATCTAGATTTCTGAGATTTGTGTTCAAACTCATATTTGTGCACTCCAACAAAGCTCAAACAAACTTGAGATTTATCTTCATACATGTACTTACGCAAGTTCTTCGTTTAAGATCAAGTTCCGGAGCTTTAGACCCTGTGATGTTTTCCATGTAGGTTTCAACACATCCGCACTAAAGGCACTCAACAACCAAACACATTTGACAGAAAATTCCACACTATTTCGGCACCTACAGAAATAAAGAAATGTGTATAAGAGAAGAAAACTTAATACTTCATCAATATATCATGGCAAGTGAAGATTTTGTGTTTTTCTCCAAAATGGTGGGAGTATTTATAGAAGGATATAAGTTAAACATGAACTTGGACATAATGAAGTCAGATAAAAATTTATATCATTTTTCTGTGATCAAGTTCGCCACCATACTGATGCCTTGAATATTGTGCACTTCCTGTATTTAAAGATAAATTTAAAACCAAATTCCATATAAGATAAATGTAGCCATGTACTATAGAGACTACTGTCAGACCTGATAAAAAAGTACAATAACAAGAGGGCCAAGATGGCCTTATATCGCTCACATGACAATCACTGTTCACTCTTTACAACTTTGGTTTGAACTGGCGATCTAGTTTTTGACCCCAAATGACCCATGTTAGACATTGTTCTACATATAAATAAGACAAACAATCAGACAAGGTTTGGCCAAGATCCAATTAAAACCATGCAATTTATGGCTTTTTACAAGATTTTTACCTAAGATTTGACCTGGTGACCCAGTCTTTTACCCCCCCCCCACTGACCCATATTCAAGCTTGACCCACATATCATTGAGGCAAACATTCTGACAAGGTTTGGTGAAGATCAGATCAAAACTGTGACATCTACAGTGTTAACAAAGTTTTCCTAAGATTTGACCTGGTGACCTAGTTATTGACCCCAGATGACCCATATTTGAACTTGACTGTTATATCATTAAAACAAACAATTTGACAAAGTTTGGTAAAGATCCAATTATAACTGTGAAATCTACAGTGTTAACATGGTTCATAAGATTTGACCTAGCGACCTAGTAAGTTTTTGACTCAAGATGACCAATGTTTGAATTGTCCAAGATATTATAAAGACAAACAATCTGACAAGGTTTCATGATGGTCCAATCAAAACAGTGACTTCTTGAGTGTTCACAAGGTTTTCCAGCAATTTGCCCTATTGACCTAGTTTTTGACCGGAAATGACCAATTATCAACCTTGACCTACTTATTATTGAAATAAACATTCTGACAGAGTTTCATGAAGATCCAATCAAAACAGTGATTTCTAAAGTGTTCACAAGGTTTTCCCTTATTTGGCCCTGGTGACCTAGCTTTTCATCCAAAATGGCCCAATATTGAACTTGTCCGAGATTTTGTCAATATAAACATTCTGACCCAGTTTTGCTAAAATTGAGCTAAAAATGTGGCCCCTAGTGTGTTCACAAGGTAAAGTTTGATGCCGCATGATGCCGGACGGAGACTGATCCTTAAAGCTCACCCTGTCACTTTGTGACATGTGAGCTAAAAATGAGACAAAATTAATGTGGTTTTTATGAACAGTTGGCCTTTATTTTAGGGTTCATTTTGTCATTTTATCAATAAATGTGTGCTAAAGAGAGGATGGTCAAATGGGTGAAAATTGAAAATTTTGAAAAAAAATGGATTACTTAAGCTTTAAGTACAAACCCATGTGATGAGAACCTGTGAAAAATGGAATTTCCAGCACATGTCAAAAAGCTTTCCCTTATATTTTCAAATATAATCCATAATGTCATAGTAGACATAAAAACTCCAGGACATCACAGCTTGTTTACTTTGATATCCTCATATTTCAAGATAACATCTTATTGTATGGAAAGTTTACATAAACCTGTAGTTTCATATTACTTCATTTATGAAAACTCACAATTGGGAAACCAGATTTAATCTTCATGACATTTATAAACTTATCAGCACTTTCTATTCAATACAATAAACCACATTAAGTTCTTATACAGGCAAACACGACTAAACAACCATCAGTCCTGTATATGAGAAGTAGCCACCTGTGAACTGCAACAGTAACTGTCATTCTTCAGAACACCGTTTAGGTAAATGGATATGATAGGTAAAAAATCATTTCATAGTATTTAAGCCCGCAATTCTATTAATTTAGTGGTCATTGTTCACATGTCTGACTGTATATTTAAACAATACTTAAACTGGAATTCCAAATAAATACTTACAGAGGCCAAAATATGGAAATTTCATTATTGTCTGAATATGACTAAACAAAAAAAATGTCATTGGAAGGACTACCTTCATAAAAGGTACTCTTACTCAAATCCTAAATCACTAAAATACCAGTGTTGATCAACTTAGGAAATCAATGGTCATGGCTCTGTTTTACATGTATGCACAGATTCAACAACTATACAGCAAGGAGAAAAAATCTGACCCGCCCTCAAACATTTCAATAATGGTTTAAGAGGGGTGGGTCGTTCAAATGGGACATTTAAGTCAGGTTTGATCATAATTACCTGCAGATGATGTATGGATGAACAGTTTCAGTTGGGCCCTGTTTAGTTTAAACATATTTATTCAAGAAAGGCCCTGTTTTGGTACATATATTCATATAATCATACCATGAACTTACAGTGTATTGACCGGACCTCAGATCTCAGCTGTTTATAGTACTAAGTAAAATACAAGAATTACCTGTGGACAACATATGGATGAACAGCCTCGGCCACATCATGCATATGTATGTACATATTCAACAACTGTGGTAAGTAAAAATCAACATCATTCTCCATAAAGCTGAACATCTTATTTGCTGAAATAAAAAGAGAAAACATATCATACACCAGGGAATATACACTGTGTCTTACAAGTGATTGTATTGTTGTATCGCATGCGAGATGGTAATACATCATTGGTGGAGTAAATTATGTGGTAGACTGGGAAAATACAGAAAATATCAATAACATGTTAATGAAGAAGAAAAAGGTATGAACATATGGTGTAACATAAAATACCATCTTAAGTACAAAAGGTAGTTCAAGGCAAATAAACAGTCAGTACAACATTATTTCAGGGACATTTCAAAATCAAGTGAAGCAAATAACTCCCTACAATACAGTAATACCTCAATATTATATCCACTTCAGGATGAAATGAAAGATGGGGTCACATTATCAAATTGGACTACAGAGGCAAGGTGGAAAACCAGTCTGAAACACACTGGTCCTTACACAGAGTGGGCCTTTAATTAAACACTAAAATGGTTGCTAAGTAAGGTTTGAATGTATCAAAAAGGAGTTCGAAACATAAAAATACAGTAAAAACCTAATTTTACTGCCAAATTTAAGACATTACAATGTCATTATGGGACCAGTAGTCCAGCTGATTTTTTGAATTCTGATCAACTCTATACTATGTCCAAAGTTCAATTAATACACCAAAGTTCAATTACAGGGTTTTTTTTACTAAGAAAGTGACGCCGATATTCGGCGTCTTCCCCTCGCAATTTTTTCCCCAAAAAAAATAATTTCCCCCAAAAAAATAAATTCCCCCAAGAGCCGTGGAAAAAAAACACCAATTTTTATCGTAAAGTTGAATAATAGCTCGGCGTACGGCATCTACAGTGCATCTGGGTAGTCTTTTTGACAAGTACATACGGTGGTGATACTAAATATAGTTCTTTATTACGTCACGGATAATTTATCCCAGCGTTGAGCACTCGTTTCGCACGACGACGGGAACCAATTGTACTAGATCCCGGTTTCGTACGTCAGCGTATATTCCCCGCATACGATGACGGAAACCGATCTTGATCCGGGTATCCCAGAAAGTTGTTTTTGTCCGAAAAATATGTCGCACAATTGGAAAAACTACACAAAAAAACTGAAACTGTCAGATGCCAAAAATGCCAAGCGTATTGACACGTTTTTCAAGACACCTGAGAACTCTCTCAAGACACCAGAAAGCTGTCAGTCTGAAACAGGTACTGAATCTTCTGTCTCAGTCACCGAACCCGTAAAAGCAAAACATGTCTCGTCTACTGGAACCTCTTTTAATGATGGACGTTGTTTTAATTCTCAAAAATACGAGTCCCGTTACACCTGGCTATACTACAGTCAATCCAAACAAGGGTTTATGTGTAAATATTGTGAGCTATTTGCAGCCAGTACCAGCTCAGATATTTCCTACGTCACATCTGGTGCTGTATTAGGAGACAATCCATCAAGACGACTCGACACTCACGATAAAAGTGACAGACACAGGGGATCAGTTGAGAAGTACACCAACGTAAGGTGCAAGCCCAGTGTTGTACAATTGTTAAAGACCTCAGCTATAAATACTCACACAGAAATGGTATCTCGGAATAGAAGTTACATTAAGAAACTATTCAGAACTGTTTTGTTTATGGCTAAAAAGAAATGGGCCCAAATGAACATGGCTGACTTAGTTAGATTTATGGGAGAGGTCTGTGACTCTGAAATACAAGAGATCGCTGCAGAGCCAGTTAACTATTTATAAAGCACATCAGTGACTGAGTTGATTTCCCTTGTAAGTGAATACATTGAGAGTAAAGTATTAGAAGAACTGCGGAGTGAAAAGTTTACATTGTTGGCAGACGAAAGTACAGATTCAAGCAACAGAACACAGTTTTCATTGTTTGCCAGGTGGGTTAAAGCAGACGGTCCAGTAGAGCAGTATTTAGGCCTGATTAACGTGGAGAAAACAACCAGTCTAGCTCTTATGGCAGCTATTGACTCTTTCTTCAAGAGTAAAAATCTTCAGCTGAAGAATGTACGATTTGTTGGACTTGATGGCTGTAACACCATGAGTGGTGAACGGAAGGGTAAATTAATTTATTATCTTCACTCTTTAGTTTTGATTTTACCATACAGTGATAATTAAATTAAACAGAAATGATAAAAATTATGAAGAGGCTTCTTTACAAATTATATACATGTACTAATCATAAATGGTGAAGTTTATTGTAAAACAATTTCATTTTATTAGAAATTTACTGTTGACCAAATTGTTTACTGAACTTTCACATGCCATTGTCCTATTCCATTGTTGTTTAACTTCATGGCCAGTAATTAATCCATTGTTTAACTTTTGTATATCTACAGGTCTACAAAGAAGAATTAGACATGAGAGTCCTCTATCCATTTATGTGAACTGCCGTAACCATCGACTAGCTTTATGTTTTGTTCATTTGGTTAAGGAGAACAATCTTTTGAAGGAGGTAGATGGTGTATTACTTTCCATTTGGAAACTCTTCAATTATTCGCCAAAGAAGGCAGCAGTCTTCCAGCAGATGCAGGAGGTTTATGGAGAAAGGCCCATCAAATTTGTCAGAGCTGCTACAACAAGGTATAATAGAATGATCCATTGTCATGATGTCATACTTGTTCAACTTAGAGTGAAACTCAAATTTGCTAATGTTATTGTATGAGAACATAAGTACATGTACTAACATCTTTTTCTGATGCAAAAGAAATACAACAATAGCATTTACAAATAATTGTCTACACTTCTAAACCTCCAGCCCCTGGATCATTCTTGGTATATTTATGATTTTGTCCATTTGCTTTCTGTCCATATTATTTTATTTCCATGGATACAGTGTAGTTAATAAAACATGAAATTCTTTTCAGATGGTTGTCTCACCTTAGAGCATGTGTTAGATTCATTAGTCGGTATGAACAGCTGTTGGACACATTTGATGTGCTCATCGAGGAATCTAGAGATCCTGAAGTTCAGGGGATCAGGTATTCAGCCACAAGGAAAGATGTCATCGCCATGATTCTTGTTCTTGCTGATGTGTTGAAGCCTGTGAACATTCTGTCCCTATACTTACAACAAGACTGTGGTACATTCACTGAATTACCAGCAAAGGTTAAGAGATGCACTGATGATCTGCATGAAATAATTCAACACTACCAGAACATGACTCTGATTGGACTAGAATTCAGGTACAGCATATCTGGCTGAAAACATGTTCAGTAATCCCATCTTGAAAACTAGAAAACTTGTCTTAAACATGATAATCATGTGGTCAACATTGCAGTTGCCCAAAAGAGACATTTGTATGAAATGACCACCCCTTAGTTACAAAATGAATAAAATGAGAACACAAATTATACCTCAATTGCAACTAAATAATTACTGTATAGAATTTATTAGCTCAATATTACACTTGCTTTTTTCCAGTAAGTGTGAGGAGATGTTCAACATAGTAACTGACAGAACCATTTTAGCTAGACGTATGCGACAGAGGAAAGAAGTTGACCAAGAAGGTATTATCTGTTTGACATTGAATTGTAAATCACAACAATAATCCTACTGTATTATATTAAAGTGGCAGGGGTATGTGGGAAATGATTCAAGTTTACAGCCATTCAACTCCATTTAAAAAGGCTAATATTAATTTAGACACACATACTATTTAGTGCATTCTTTCTTTGAGTTGATTAAGGCATGCAATTGCACTGTTAAAAATCATATTATCATTCATGGCAAGGTCTACATTATTTTATTTGAAACAAATGAAACAACAACTAGTCTATCAGCACAGTATGTCATTGTGAACATTGACCTGGTATGAAAATTTTTTTTTCAGGATTTTTGAGACAGCATGGTGTGCCACTTATATTATCTTTGATAAATGAAATAGATGATGCCTTCAGTAACCACTCTGTTGTGCTGTCTGCTTTTAGTGTAATTGACCCAAACCACCTGCCAGCTCAAGCAAAGGATGTACTTGCTTATGGAAAAGTAAGTTATTTTAGTAGAATAGAAGCTATGCAAATTAGTACAGACATTTATTCAATTGATAAAAGTGTTCAAATTAATGTTAAAATTTGGTCAGGTCTTCAATTGTACAAGTGAGCCTGGCAGTTTGTGTGTATCCCTATGTCATGTATTTCAGTAGTTTGATAACTTTTTACAGCACGAGATCAATGTGTTGTCATCATTTTATGGGTCAGAGAAACTAGACATCTTTGAAGGCCACAGAAATTTGGTACCCCCTGATCTTGGTGACCAGGCATTAATTGAAAATGAGCTGCTGGCTTTCAGAAATCAGCTTTTTATCATGAAGTAATGACAGTTTATCAGAAGTTCAGTTTGCTGTTCTGTTGTGTTCTGTTGTGTTCTGTTGCTATTTTATTTTGTTGCAGGCTATGATGGTTACTTTTAATGTTTGGAGTTAATACTTTTTACAGGTGTTTCCTTGTTTGTCATGTTGATAACTAGTTAACAACACATCATCCCTTTTTAAGCAGCAGTACAATATTCCTTTTTAAACTGACAGTCATATTATATTTATACAAATATGAGGTAGTAAATTATAGACTGACACTCAATGAATTATACTAATTCCTAATGATTTTTTACATATTAATTTACAATTTTTTTAAAAACTAAACAAGACATATGTACACAATCAGTAAACATGATTTTCCGTAGCAGCAACCCATGTTGTAAGTAAATATATTACAACTGGTAATACTTTGTTAACTTATATGATTTATGAAAAACACTAAAACTAAACTCATTGATGAATTTGCATTCCCTAGAACTGACTTAGCATAGTTATATTATAGTCACCAGTACTGACTGATAGTTAGTAACTTACTATCATTATTTTAATATTTTCAGAAGGAAAGGTTGTGATACTCTCCTGAAAGTGTTCAGAAATCTGGCAGAGGATGACATCATGCAGGAATCTTATCCTACCATGCTGCAGCTATACAAGCATGCTCTGCTAGTGCCACAGTCAACTGCTGTTGTAGAGAGGGTTTAGTGCCATGAATGACATTTGCACTGAGTTGAGGTCACTGGGCCAACACTCTCTAGATTCTCTAATGAGAATTAATTTATGGCAAGATCAGTTAATAGATCAGGACTATGAAATCATGGTTAATGTTTTCAAAGACAAAAAAGACAGAGATATGCCTCTGTAGAGGCTGTACAACATAAGATATTAAACCAGTTGAAATACAGTGAATTTTCCCCAAATCTATCTTTTTCGCGTGATTTTTTCCCCTTTCACCAGCGCCCAGCGTCTTCCCCTGTTCCTAAAAAAAAAACCTGAATTAATACAGACTGTTTTATACTTATAAGTAGAATACATTATACGGTAAATTGTATTATGCATGGTAAATGAATTAGTACAATATATATTTCATTCAAAGTTGATGAATTAGTACAAGTTACAACGTCATGATCTAGTACATAAATATTATCAAAGAACATAATTATGATTATGAATAAATTTTTGGAAACTCAGAACAATAGTTTAGCTTTCCATAGCTGTCACACGCTTGATGCACATGAATTTAGATCCAGACCAAATTAAGCACTACGCTTTTCTAGATCTGCCAGGAAAATGTTAAACTTAAGTTTCCGTTCCATGTTCAAACTTGTAGTGTGATCGGGGATCGAGTCTATGTAAGTTCAGCTTCCATGACTACTTTCAGTACTTTGATTTAATTGAGTCTATGTGTGATATGCACATCCATGAATGATTTATCTATGTTTTTGTGTGATATGCACATCCATCATGGCCCTGCGGTCTGTAACATACAGGAAGGAACAAGTTATCACAATAATGTAAGAAGGAAATATAAAATAATTTAACAAATACCAGGAACACTTAATGTAGATTTCTTATTGGATAAACAGGAAAATAATCTAGAAAAGCAGCCATTGTATAACTAACTAGTGTAAATTTGACACAAATACCATGGTTATTTAGTGTTTGTTAACACAGTAATTTTCTCTCAACTTTGGGAATATATGAAATGGGAATCAAAAAAGAGGAAATTTAAAGGAACAAAATCTAATACAATCAAAGCACACATGATCATGTTACTATAAGTACCATAAAGGCTGATGTCGCAAGGCCCTAATTAAAATTTAGGGGACAGAGGCCAGGGTACAAAATGTACCTCATGTAGGGGAATACCTTGACAGGGATTTTTGTCTTATAATTAACAACAATACTAAAAGTAATACATATTTACTCCTTCTCAGGAGGAATTTTTTTCAGAAAATAGGGGGAAAATGTACATCATTTCTGGGGGAAATGGGGCTGGAGTTCGGCCCAGGAAATCATGAAATGAGGGCCCTGTGTTGGTGAAGGTAAAAAGCTTCAATTTCAGCAATATTTCTGTCAAATTACTGGCCACCAAGGAGCACTTCAATACAAGTCAATGTAACGTAATATTAGTCATTCAATCAATGTTCCAGTAAATAATCTTTTTTGTTTGTATAACTTTTTTTAAAGCTTTAGTCCTTTTATTCTAACATGTTTACATACAGTGTGTCCAAAACAGAACAAGTCTTTACAGGAACAATAATATTTTCTCCAAGTCCTGAAGATTATACAGACTTATTTTTACTGGCCTTAGGAACATTATAGCACACTAAAAGGATTATCACATAATATTATATTGATGTTTCAGATTAACAAACATAGAAATCATTTCAGTTATATTTGATTTAGCAAGGATAAATAAAACTTAATGGTAATTATGCAAATTTTGTCATGGTTTTGTGCTATTTATTCAGTCATGGTATCAAAGTACAGGACAAACCGAGAACAAAGGTCACTCAATGAAGAGGGAGCCCATGCAAAATAAAGAAAGGCCATTCTATATAATTATTACCATGGCTGATCACGTTTTGTTAAATGGCTCCACAGTTTATTACCATGATCATCAACAGTGGTAAATGACCATTGCCGACCATGGTCAACCATGCTCCTGATCTTGTTCCAGTATTTGATAGCTGAACATGATGTGTGATGGTAAACCATCGAATACTGTGGTGACCATGGATAAGGTCACTTATTTAATTCTGACATATAAAAAAATGATCTATAAATCTAGTTTAAGCCAAGTGTTGTGGAGGAAAAGTTAAGGTACCTTGAGTAACCAGAAACTAACATTTTTTATACATAAACAGACCATGTAACACTTATAAACACACTTAAGTTAAGTACAATTAAGTAAAATGCAAGGTTGACGCAACAGGACATTGTGGCTTTCTTTAAAGTGCTTATCATATCTTTATATATCAATATCGTCAGCAATTATTGTCTGCACTCAGATATGCACATGAACATGATGTACATGTGACTATCTAAAAACCATACATTTATCAACTCATGCTACTTAACAAGCAGGGCTTTTTTCCCTTCTATAACTGAGGCCGAAATTCGGTGACTTCCCAATTGCAGAAAGGCTGTTTTTTTTCCCAATTTTAGGCTAAAAATTCCCAAAATACAATGCTATTCAAACTCAGTAGTCTACTAGCTTCTCAAAATTTGGCCAAATATCGCGCTTGAATTTCCCAGAATGAGAGGCTAAGGCCCCTTCCCAATTTTTGGAAAAAAGGCCCTGACAAGTTGTAGGAACCTTTCAATCAAACTGATTTAAAATTAATAAAAAATATTTATAATGAGTATTTTACAAAATCTTTAATGTTGTGTGATAATTGTAGCTAAAATTGTTAGGTGAAATTGCCCTCATTTATAACACAATTGTTTTTCAAACTATTGTTTTTTAATTTATTCTTGGTAAAGGCAGTCCAGTCGCCAAAACGACAACATTAAAGGTCATAAGATTATATATATGTGTTTTTGTTGGTGATTTCAGTTCAATTTCCTCAGTTATAATTAAATTGTCATAAAACTGATATTTTACATCATCATAGATACAAATGTTATTATGCAAATATAAGTATGTAAAGGTACCACCTTGAATTTTATCAAGTAAACATATCAAAGTTACATAGACTTGTAAGTCTAACTTTCAGCAGACATGTAGTTAACTTTATGGCATACCCTATAGAAAAAATGACTGGAATACCAGTGGAATTCCACTGGATTATAATTATTCCAGTGGAGCTCACCAGAATACCAGTGGAATATTGTTTGTTCACTGGATATACCACTGGAATTCTGGTTAAAGTACCTTTGATGACATATTGATAGGTCACATGGTTTAAAATTCAAAATGGCTGACTGTTAACATAACCAAATGAAGTATGGCTATAATGAAAATGGAAACACTGCAAAAACTATGATGTAAATAAACTGGTAAGTGTACTGGAAATTAAGCTCATGTATAGTATAGATTTACAGCTGAAAACCAAACATGGCAGGGAAATCTTTAAGAGATAAATGTATTTATAATTATGATGAAATGAAGTGGGTGGGGTATTTTTTGTATGCTGTCCAAAGCATTTTAATATAATAGCCCACATATCAGGACTTTGCATACAAGCTTTTTAATGCAGTTGAGTCAAGATCATTACTTCTCCAAAATAATTATTTAAAGTGAGATAATAAATTGATCTAAATCTCTTAGAAGATGAACGTACGAATAACGATTATGATGAAATGAAGTGGGTGGGGTAATTTTTGTATGTTACCCACTTCAAAGCATTTTAAAATTAGCACAGCCCACTATAGTCCACATTTCAGGACATTGCACACAAGTTTTTCATACGGAATTCCACTGGACCCCACTGGATGGCCACTGGATTATCTCTGGAATTCTGGTGGATATCCACTGGAATTCTGGTGAAATACCAGTGGAATTCCACTAGTTAGTGTCAGAAAAATCATGTGTGTTTTCTGGTGGAATTCCGGTGACTATTTTCACTAAGGTACGGTCTATTAGGCCAGTCTTCATTTTTTCTATAAAGTGAAAAAGTGAAGAATGACCTTGTACACATTTAAAAGGATTTGGCTAACTTATAGTAGAAATGATGGTTTAATAGTTCTTTCAAAGGGACACCTGCACAGAATACTTTTCACTTTTTTAATGTTTTAATGGTCCCCTGAGGCATACACTGCTGGGTACAACCACTGATCTTCTTTAAGATGTTGCTAGATAACTGCCTTTCATGGACATGGATGGGATTTTAGCTCACAGACGACTCAGTGGCCAGTGATTTAATTACACCAGAATATTGTTAAAGCACCCGTGGTCCCTCAAGAGCTGGGGTGTCAGTACTTTACATAGTTACAACATTTAAACAAACTATGTACTGTAGCTCCTTAAATCACATGACAACACTTGAAAGCCAAGGATCACATTTTCCTTCAATATAGTTTTATCAACAGACTTGGGGCAATTGAATTTGTAATTATAATTAATTGCAATTTAATTACAATTGGCCAAGTAATTGAAAGTAATGTGTAACTGGATGTATTTTTTATCAAAAAGAAATGTACATGCAATATATTAAAGTCTAACATTTATAAACAAAGATTAGCAATCACCTGACACAGAAAGATATTTGTACATTTATTATAAGTGGTTCAACTTTGTTTGCAAAAAGAAAATTTCCATTTAACCTTAGACTCACAACACTCACAGTGTTAAATGATCATTCCCTGACAAAGTCCACAAATCATCAATATTAATTGCCACATAATAGCAGTTGCAAACAACAACAGACACTTAGGACTCTTATGATATCTTGGCTAATGAGAGGAAATGACAATAAAATCACTAACAAAATACTCACTAATGCAGTATGAGTCATGAACTACATTGTAGTTCATAATAATACAAAGTAAATAATTACAATATTTACATATTTTTATTATATTATTCATATGTTACATTGTAACAAATTACAAATGTATATGAAGTAAGAATTCATGTTTATTTGTGATTGTTTTTGCAAATACATTTCAGTCATGAATAGTGGCAAGTTTAAACCAACTTAGCAATTACATGGCATACCAATCGATTATGACCTGTTCCTCCGCATTTAGCATCTGGTAATAACATTTCAAGCCTTAAAAAAAATATATGTTTGTTTGCCCTTTACCGACACAGAATTTTATAGAGGGTGACGGAATGGTATTGGTAGGTAAAATATTCCTTCCTTTATCTAGCATAGAATTATACTCAGATTTGTGAGCAAGGAAAGAAAAGTTCCGCCCGGATTTTGTAAACAATTTTTTTCATTCGGTTGGATTTTTTTCTGGATGGTCAGTAAAGGGCCAAATGAGCCAAACTTGAAAATGGCAGAGGTTCATGAAGTCAGACGGATGTCAATCTATAAAGCTGTAGAGACTGTACATGTATACAGGTGTCTAGATTCCTTGATAACTTTTTTCAGCACAGACAGATAATGATGTAAAAGCTAAGGGTTATGCAAAGAAGACTGGCAACTCAGACTTCATAATCATAACTGCTACATACATGCTGATGGATATTCTACCCATGCAGTTATAGCAGAACTGTGCTTGGTTGGATGTATCTGTTGTAGAGGTTTCAGTTGAACAGTGTAAGAACTCTCAACAGTCTAAAAAATGGAATGTCTCCTGGAAGACCTACTGACTTGGACCAGCTTAAAGATCTTTAGATCTGAAGCCAAACAAAGGGAAGCTGATGTACAAAGACAACCATCATATCTCCAAGGGAAACAGGAATGTTAACACTGTGAAGGACATATTCATAGATAAACTGATTTCTAACTTGGATGACAAGATAATGATTTCCTGCTATTGATACTAATCTAATGTTCTGTTTTGGAGTGCTGGGCATGAGACCCATTTCCTTCCTGTCCAAGGATGAGATGAAAACTTGGGGGATGAGAAGCTTAACTCTCTTATCAACCACTTTGGAGTGAAATAAACTCTTGTGTATTCTTAAAACACCAGCAGAGAAACCCAGCTAATGAGCTATTGATCCTGAGCAAACCAAGAAAGAATGGTGTGTGATAAAGCCATTGGTAGTAAACAATGGTTACCCAAGAGACAAGCTTCCTATTCTTTGGAGTCTCATCAGGAAAAAATCACCCAAAAAATCCCTGCTTCTCATAGGTGGCTTACATTCACTGGTTAGGATGTACAGTAAATCACCAACAAATACAGTACTAGTAAACATCAAAGTAATACAGTCATATGAGTGTGCATACACTGACATGCATAAAATCAATGTTTACAAAGTTAGATTCACAAACAACCTTGACAGCAGCTTGCAAGCAATTAGTCAATACTTAATTAGACCATAAAATATTCTTGTCATCATAAAAGATCTTATTTGATATTAAGCATGACAAAGCATACTGGAAAATCTAATTCACTGAGAGAGAAATGCTAGACAGCACCCGCAGATAAATAAATTTCCCACAGACTATTATACATAGGTAGTCAAAACTGTAAGCAAAAGCCATCCTTGGGAAAGACATAATGTGGCCTTTATTCAAAGGGTGGCATTTATCCCGAGGTGGCCGCTAACAGATTTGACTGTAATGATCTTTTTGAAGCTTCAATTATTACCTTTCTAGTATTTTTTCCTTCTAAAAGCTGTCAAAACGTTTAAAGTTGGGGCACACTACAACGAAAGCAAGGCTCCCGGAAAGCAAGTGCAGATTAGAAGGAAAGCCGGGACCCACGCTTATTTTCGTCACTTCCGTCAAATGAAAAGATGGCGAGTTCACTACCTTGGTGTATTTTATACACTCAATAAGGGAAAAAATGAAGATTTTTCTTTCGACAGATTTGCATTGTTTGATGGGTGAAATTGCAAAAGAATGTCTGTAAACGTATGAAAATCACGGAATCGAGTGCCTATGTTTTAGACCACAACAGTAAGTTATCTGACATTTAACAGCCTATTTGACAACGATGGTCATTTCAGGGCCGCCCCAGGGAGAAGTGAGATGATACAGGAGAATTTGGCATTAATATCCCTAAGTTCTCTTATTTTGAATAGTGTTCCTGGAATCCTGGTTCTGTACAAGTACCGAGTGTAAAGCATCCATGCACAATTCATCCATTTCCAGTGATTTTCTTAACACAGTACTGGCCTGGGAGCAGCAGTAAAGGGCCCATGAAATATAGGAAGCCAGAGCCAAGATTCAACCCGCAACCGTTCAATTGGTAGATCAGTGTGTTACCCCTACACCATCCATCCACCCCACTATAACAACAAGGGAGACTTCTCATCAACAAAAAATGTAAACATGTGACATTTCACAAATCACCACAATCTCCAACAAGAGAATTAGATCTATAAATGTTAAAACTTAAAGAACCCAATTATACTATAATAAAGTCAATGTAAAAACCCTGATAAATATATCACTGGCCAAGTGAATAAAACTACAGGTGTCTATAGATGTGATATATACAGTCTTTGAATTTAGTGCAGGACCTTATTCGGACCGAGTCCACCAAAATGGCCATCCAGGGTTCTAGCCAGCCTAATATCGCATGTCGTCCACGACATGCCTTCAGGCTTACAGTTGTATATTCGACATCCTTTAATTCCACCGACATCCCTTAATTACGTATACGACATGGCTTGTGTACACAACCAATTATAAAAGCAACTACATCCGAACATGTGCCGCGTGCTGACTCGTTACGTCACTAAGAACAGTGTCAATCAAATATCAATAAACCAATGACAGTCTCGAATGCATGACGCATGTCGCTGACAAAATCATAGCCCCGCCTTACCACGTGTTTCAACTAAATACTCGATGTTATGACCGTGAGAGTGTTGACAAGATTTTCTTATAATTATCGCATGCACACTTTCACTAAAACATCCAGCAATGTGCCGTTTGAAGATGTTGATTTTCGCCGCATTGTTTTTCACGAGTAGCTATCATAATTATGATTCTGAAAGTTTACACAATTTATGCAGCTCTTATTTATATGCAGTCAGCGGAGTGTCGCTTGCCATGCATATTTCGCATAAAGTTAAAAATATGAACGATACCTGTGGTACACACACAATGATCTTAAAATGACCATTTTTTTTCAACCCGTTATGCAGTTGCCTCAATATAAATTGACACATTCCACTGTTAGTGACGTCATTCAGTGATAGCAACTTATTTCGGAATGAAATTCATTGCTGATGACGTATCGTGTGTATCTAGATTACACGTTTCTTGGGCAACATATGATTACTATATGCCTCTGCGAATGATTTATATTAAACAAAGACAAAAAATGCATAGATCTACAGTATCGATGTGCAAACAATAATTACTGACATCATGCGACAAAACGGCTGAACATTTTTAATGTACGTAGATCTACCGGTATACGAAAGACGAGGTATAAAAAATACGCGTTGGCAAATCGATCACCGAGGAATCTTTGAGCATTAAAAACGAAATGAGACTCATATGAGTTGATGGAATAACATTCATGATGTGAGTTCTGATCAGAAATCCGCAACGCCGATCTTGACATAATCCAATCTTTAGATCCTAAATGGAAACATACGGTAACGGTAACTTAAATATCATTATCTATTAAATTTTAACAGAAGTTACATGCAGTTGATATCCCTAGGACTTTAAAAAATGATTCAAGTTTAACTTATACGATCTGATGTCAAAACGGAGTGAGTACAGCTACTTCCGGTTAAAAAATGCCAGTCGTCATTTTCTACTTTCGGTTTGAACTTTGGTAGTGACAATGTGTTATGTTTGTTGTCATTTTATTCAGTCAATAAAAAGTTTAATTGATTCAATAAAATTTCTTACTGTGAAATATGCAATGATTGCTGAAAATACAAATAAAGAAAAAAATATTTTAAAAATTTGATATCAATCTAACTATGACTACAGAATGTAAACAAATGTGTACTGTAGAGTGTAGTGTATTGAGTTAATCTTATAGTCACTTGGCTTATCAGTTACTTGACTGTATAGTTGCCTCTCTGATAGTAGGCCTATTGTACATCATTTATTTAATAGCCACTGAGCAATAAACTTTAAGTATAAAACCATCTCTGAGTTGGATGGTTACTTATAAAATAGAGAAACACTACATGTACTATCAAAGGAGACCTAAGAAGTGCGTGCCTGATAGAGCAGTATGGGTTGGCATTCCATGTACTTCCATAAAAAGAGCATCCTGTCTAAACCATGGTGCCTCGGATTCACACAAACGATTTATTTGGACATGCAAAACTGATACATGTATCTTAATTCCTATTGATTTGTGTATGATATGTTATATGTTTATAACAGTTCTATCTTTTGACTTTAAAATTCACTAAAATATGAACCACTTAAGTTGTTGGACTTACCCCCCCCCTCACTTGCACACATTCAGTCATTCACTGTACCGCTTACAGGTGACTCAAATTTGTATTTGCAACATGCCTTAAAAAAATCCTGGCTAGAACCCTGCCATCAATCCAGTAAATTTGATAAGGTCACTGGCCCGACAGTCCAGTAAATTTTTCAGTGATAAATTTACCATATTTCTGAATAAAAAAATGAAATTAATCACTCTCAAAAAATGTTTTTTAGCCAAATTATAAGAAATTTTTGTATGCACTCATTTTGGTCCATCAGAAGTTCATTCGGTCCAGTGAAGTTTGCATTTCCACTGGACCAATTGTCCAGTCCTTGAAAAAGTTTTTTGTGAAGACTGTATAATAATATAACTTATTAAATGGGTAATATGATTATCATGTTTGTGTAGGCTTGCACAAATTACTGACTCAAGTACAATATAATTTATTCAATTTGCATAGTTAAGGCCAATGACTCGAATAATCAGTATATAAAATATCAGCATTAACATAAATAATTAAAACAAGGTTAATTGAACTCATTATGTAACACCAAAGTCCAAAAATACTAACTGTGCCAATTACTAATTAAATATCAGTACAGTTGACACAGATAAACAGTGACAATTATAAGCCTCAGGGAACAGTTGAACCAAGTTTAAGTGATTCTGTCCTTAAGTTAATGGGGACAGCACTATATACATGTAATGGATATATCAGTTGACATACATAAATCAATTACATGACAGCATTTCAAGACTTGATTCATAGTTTTGTTAAACAGTATTATAGATTATAATTAAAATTTCACATTTAAGTATTACTTAATGCGAAAGGTTAAGAATATAAAATTTGGTCAGTACACTTCTCAAAAATGGTCAGACATCACTAAATTGAGTTAAGATGGCATTGATTGAGGAATACAAATACATGATTATGTGTCTAACCTGTGAATTATGTGTAGCAAAAGAAATAATTGTTCAACAAGCATTTTAGTAAACTGATCTGCTTTTTACATACATGCCTCAAAGTCAATTTGAAAACTAAACATAGAATAATCTTACGTCATAATTTATATAATCAATGTCAAGCGGAAAACCTTTAATACATGAAGCTCAATTTGGTAGAGTTGAGTCATCGAACTTTAACACATGCGAGTAAAAAACACCATCCACTTACCTAGGTATGTTTGTACTCCGGGCTCCTTGGAGTTGAATAGATAAGAAATAGCTATGGACATGTCAAACATTTTAGATTCAAATAACCTAAGCAACCAAGATGTCTGTTTTCCTGAACCAGGTCGGTGTTTCGATTTACCATTCGGTAAAGGCGGTTTTCCAGTCGGTGAACATCTAGGTGGAGAATTAGAGTGAATTGACATTCGTACTGGTTCAGAAACTTGTGAAGTACTTTCAGTCCTTTGATTCTCCTCTGACTGACTAACACTGTCTTCACAATCACTTGTCTCAGCACCGAGTTCTGTCATTTCTTCCTGGATTGGACTAGTTGATAATCTGTCCATTGAACTAATAGAATAGGTATCACAAACTTGAGCTTTGGAAAATGCACTAAGCAATAACTCCGTACTGTCCGCATGGCCAGTTCTTTCAATTGCCGAATACGACAAACTACGCCCTATATTGATGGGCAATGACTGGTCAATATGAAGTTCTGACTCACTACACATTTTTATTAAATTCCCATCTCCATCCAAGTCAGCAAAACTTACACGTGAACCCGACTTGTATGTGTTGGGTCTTAGTTTATACATTTCCTCGCTACTAGCGGCCCCTAATTTGTAATTCCCGTTCACCTCCCGGTCTCCCGTATCACTTCCTTTACCCATATTTCCTGTCGACAGTGAAAATATACACCCTTGAGAATTCGGCTGCTTTGTGACTAAATCCCCTTCACTGTGGAAGTTTTTTGCCATAATTGACAACTATTTCAGTAAAAGGTCACATGATTATCTGCATCGTGATGAGGGTCCCACTTAAATTATTTTCATCCAGCAATACGTAACCAAGTTGTAAACAAACAACACACACGCACAAAAACTCGTCAGCACTTAATGTCACTTACTTTATCAAATGAATCAAAAACGATCAAGCACTCATTGTGATATACATTAACAACTATTTCCGGTATTAAGTTGCGGTTTTTATCATTAAATCTAGGTTATGCTAATACTTAAATTAAAAATAATCAGCAACCTTTGAATGTAAATCTATATCACTTATCTTCACACCTGACAGAAACATATATATTTAAATATCAATTTTTACATAGATCCGCATGTTAGGAATGTAATTACTTGGATGACACAGATATTGTTGTATTTCTGTTTAGCAGTTGTACAAATCCATGGAGGCTGGAATAAACTGTCTTCATTGAGTTGTTTTCTCTTTTTTTCTTCCAATTCAAATGTCAGTCAATTAACTTCAAATCTTCAGGCATCAAAACTGAAAAAGAAGAAAATAAACTGTGTGAAGCAAGCTTTTAAACCAGATTCATAAACTGCGCAGTATTTTCAATCTATTATTAATAATATCATAAAACATCCGTTGAATATGATGAAAAAATGAAGATTTTGTAATTTAATAGATATATAATCTCAATTAATGTGATTTAATGTTTGTCTGCATAATTACCATTGATTTTAATCAAATAAAGCAGACTTGATGGACTTCTTCATTATCAATCTTTAAACAAACAAAAAATTAATTATGATGTTGATTTTGTTGTTGTTATGAAATACATTTTTGTACTTAGTAAAAAATAGCATGGTATCAGGTATAAACATCTTAAATTTTGTAAACAAACAAAAATCAATCTTCAATTTAAAAGCACTGTACTTTATACTGGTTTTAATTACAAGATTATGTTCAAAGCCTATACATGTGCAGAGATTTGTTAGTTTTACATCATAAGGCTTTGCCAATATTAGTGCAGACAAAAACAACAGAAGGATGATTCGAAATCAAAATTTAACAGAAGAAAATCCTTTTCCCATCACCCTTAATTCTCTCTGCAGTCATAAATATATCGTTTTTTTAACTTTTTATATAACTAAATGTTAGAAATAGAAATAGTTGTATTTTAATTGGATGTAGCAGTAAGTACTTGTTAATTAAATTAAAATACAGATTAGACCTGCTAAAGAAACCACAACAGATTTTGTCCACAAATAATTTCAATCATTTTATTTCCTTAAACATTCTCAGGAAATATCAATGTTCAATAAATACCATACAATCACATCCCTTAAAACGTCAACCATATCAACAAATAAGATATACAATGTATATAATATACTATGTTCAACCTGTAAATGAATTTTTTCCAACACATATACAACACAAACGTTTTCTTCAAAGAGGAATGCATGAAGCCTAACTGTATAATATAATCACTACAGTGTGGGTGTATTTAAAAACCTGCGAATTCATCAAAATCATGTTTAAAATACAGTCACTATGCCCCACCCATGATATATATATAACGACCTCAAATAGCATTAAAGCAAGACAAGAATGAAACCTAAAACTTTACCTTGACAGTAAAAACACCACCTTTGTCACATTTAAACCACAAATAACGTATTCTCATGACAACGTATTAGTCCAGTAGTAAAGAATGTATGAAAATATGTGTATAGTGGGTGAGTGTAGGGTAAAGAGAGAGAAATTGATAAATTATGACACACGAGAGGACATTATTTGTATCATATAGAGGCAAGTGTCATTTTGTCATCTGTCTATCATGATAGGAAAGTTAGTCAGATGTACTGATGTGACAAGTATATACTGAACTTAGATATAACTTGCCATAATTGAATCAGCCTTATGTAGGTCAAGGTTTTTGTATGTGGAATGAGTCTGCAGTCCTGTGTCCAAGGTAATATGACTTGAGATTATTCTTCAATCTCAAAATTTAATATCACAGTGCCTTTTTCCAAAAATTGGGAAGGGGCCTTAAAATTAGACTTTCATTTTGGGAAATTCAAGTGCAATATTTGGCCAAATTTTGAGAAGGTTAGACAACCGAGTTAGAATAGCATTATATTTTGGAGAACTTGTTGCCTCAAATTGGAAAAAACAGGCTTTTTGCAATTGGGAAGTCACCAAATTTCGGGCTCAATTATAGAAGGAAAAAAAGTCCTGTATCATTATTATATGAATTATGATAAAGCATTGATACTATGCATATGCATACATTATACCATCAGTATAAAATTAAATGATCTCAATTTGTATTAAATTTTAACATTAAACAGCGATTATTGATCCTTTCAACATAAATACTTAGATAATATAATTGAGATTCAAGTTCGGAGACTTGTGGCTTCAGACTCGACCAGTCAGTACATGTGTAGCTTGGGTCTTCAAAACTCAGATTAATTAATACTGTTAGAACCTGAGGTACAAACAAATTTTGTTCTCTGTTAAGGGATCCAAAACCAGTAGATAGATAATTAAGCATATTTTGGTTGCATTTAGTGTGTTTCTTATAAGAACGAAAAACTGGAATAAAAAGCGAATTAATGTCAAAATCCCATGCAATTTGTTTGGATCCAGAATTTTCACTGAGTCCACAAACTCAAAATTTTTTCGTAAGGATTGCAATAACATACTATTTCATCAGAACATAAAACAACAAGTGAGTAAGTAGTACTTATACAGCAATTTTTTACAAAAACTAGAAAATTTCTGCCTACTACATTTATGTATGTAGAAGAAGTATCATAGTACATGTATGTATATGTACAATAGTATGTAATACATTGTACGTAGATAAAAATGTATGTATTAATACTAGTATCATTTCTTGCACAATTTGGAAGAAAAAAAATGGAAATTTATGTATTAAGAAAATTGCTGACAAAATAATAAAAGTGCAGTACATGGCAAAAAATAAACATACTTGAAAATAATCCATGTAGTAAAGGCTTGAGGCTATATTATTATCAGCCTAAATATCATTATTCAACATAACTGTAACATATACATTGATCATATATACAGATCATTATCAAACTGATAAGAAAATCCTAAAATTTTAACACCACAAAGTGACATAAAACTTTTATCTGTTTAGGCTTAGAATTCTTTTGGTCGCCGATTACTGCACAATCCCATGATAAACAATATATGCAGAAAAACATTGTTTTCAACTTCAGGCATCTCCGACAGCGTAAAATGAAGTTCATCTGTTTGTTACAAAATTGTGCATATATTGTATTCAGAACACTTAATGTTTTCGCACATTGCGTAAATTTATAAAAGTCAAAATATTATAAATGCAAACAAGATGTGTTTTTGAAGCACTGTGAATGCCCCCCACAGGGTGACCTTGACCTTTGACCAACTGACCTAAAAATGCACAGGTCCTGTAGAGGTTGTCATGAGAAAGCAACATAAGAAGTTTGATGACTGTAGTGTAGGAGGTGGGAGCAAGGCAATCTATCGATATGGGGATGATAAAAATATGATGCTTATAATAAAACCTACAAATAAAACTATCAGATAACATGATTGCGCTGGCTAAAAACTGTAACAAAATGGGTTTTAAGTCTGCAATTATAACACATCATTCTGGACAATAATATTTTGTCTTCTCTATTCATGTTTTAATATTATATAGACCTATAAAGTTAGTCATTTCTCTGGCCCATTCATAATTCATTGACATTCGCATGCACTCCTACATGTAGCTGTCTAGCATGCATGTATATAACTGTATCTCCACATCAATTAAAGTACTCAGGTAACACTTGAGATAAAATTATAAAAATGTCTGCTTTAACTGGTCAAATTGATATAATAATGTAGATAGTAGATGAACATACATGATAGCCTTCAAATACATTAAAGTTATGGTATATTGACTTATTGTACATGTTGCACAGGTGGATTTATCTAGTCTATAACACTGGCATGGTTGTTTCAATCATTACATATCAAGAAATGTATATAATTAATAATTCAGAGCATAATAAAGAATTTATTAAATGAAGGATTACCTGTATTTCTATATTTTTACAGTAAAAATTTTTTTTATTGATAATTAATATTATTCTGCATCACAGACAATAATTTTTTGGACATTATCTTCATGTTATAAACTTATTTTGTTCAGTTACATTAAATAGTCACTACCCTTAAAACACAGAATCCTATTTTTTGCTCGTCAGTAACAGTCTTCGAATTAGTGGTTAGAATGCCCCCCACTTGAAATGATTTTTTTCCTTCTTTAAGTTTTTGGGGGACAACCTAGTTAAAGAAAGTTTCCTTTATAAAGTATAAAGTCGGGCAACCTATAAAACAAAAATATTTAAATTTTGCTTAAAGATTATATAGTCAGACAATTTTTGGGGTTAAAACACCGGGCTGAAAATAAAATACGATTGTTTTGAGTGCTCCGGCCCAAAATTTTAGCACTCAGGGTACTGTGGGCTAAGGTAGGGATTTTTGTTTTACCAGTACTATTATTTATAATTATGATAATGGTAAAAAAAAATAAGATACCAAAAACATATCAGGATTTATGTGAGTCGGTCAGAGTACACCAAACAAACTTATTTTTATTTTCAGCCCTGTGGTTATAATGAAATTAATTTTAGTATCACTGTTACTGCATGGACACACTCGATCGTCACAGTCAACATTTGCCAATCCCTAATATTAGATTTCACTTTTAAAATGAAAGTTTAATATATTAAATATATACATGTAATTTCCCATCCAACTGCAGCATAAACCATGTACATTGATTTTTAATTACACTGATTCCTATGAACATGGTACTGCATGTACATATAAAGTAAATAGACAGCCGACTAAATACCGTATTCCCCCGAATAAACGCCCCCGGGGAGATGCATTTTCCAAAAGGGGGGCGTTTATTGTGACCCTATTTTACAAAAAAAAAAATCTGGAATACCGTATCCAAAGATTTTCCAGAGGTCAAATGAATGAATTTGAAACACTTGCCATCGAAATATATTGCGGTGTTAATGCAATATTAATCAACGGTCATTCCGGGCGCGCTTTACTACGATAAATAATGTAGTCAGTTGCACTAGTTAAACTACATGTCAAAAATCAATAACACGCAGTCGCTGCAGAGTAACTGTTTTATCTTTACCGCGCGTCTGACGTAATCTCCTCTGACGTAATCTCGCCAATGTGTAAGTTTTTATGTACATGTCAATTAAGTTTAGCTTTCATGGATTCAAGGGGTAAACAATCTTACACGTTAAAGTCGTTAAATTTGCGGAAGAAATAGGCAAACACTGTGAAAGTGATGGACATTAACTTTTTTACAGATGGATTTTTATACGAGTGGCGAAAGTGTATAAATTGCAATTTTAACCTCCGGAATAGTTGAATAGACTGGTTTATATATGTCTTCGGACATTTTGTCGATGGCGTTAAGTCATTCAAAAATAAATTGTGGAAGTCGCGTGTCAGATATGATTGTTAATCCTGATTGCGATTCGAATCGCCAACTTCGCACCTCTAACAAATGAGATTGCCGCGAGGCATATACCGTATTGCACTTGGTCTTACCCTTATTTTTCACAGTTAGTGCTTGTTTATGTTGATCTGTACAAATAAGCACGTAAATAACGGATTAATGAAAATGCGTTGTAGTTTTAGATCGACCAGATAACCTAAGTAATCATTTTCAGAAAACCTACTTTCGCTTAAGGTATCTTAAGGATAAAGTCGAAACATCGCCGAATAAAACTAATTAATAAACACCGCGAATGGTCCATAGATCTACTGTATTACTGTACGAAAGTGATAGAACTAAGATTGTTTATCACGCGGTTTCGCTAGGTTTTGGTTATTGTTCACGTGTTAATTTGGATTAATACAATTATTCAAAGTGGATTTAATTGTGTTTTATCTTTAATAAAAACGGATTTTACGTCAGACACTTAAAGCTGGTAAGTCCTTACGACTTTTTTTTGGCAAAAAAGGGTGGGGGGCGTTTATTAGGGGGGGGGGGAGCGTTTAAACGGGGGAATACGGTAGCTTACTTTTCAGAAACCATATAACTAGGGCTGTGGATCATAAGGTAAGTTAAGCAACACTTTTGTTATCAAGTATTACCCATCTAAAACATATAACAACCATTGCAGTCCTGAAGATAGCTAAATTTTCATCTTCGAAATAAATTAGTATGAATTGGTCATATATACAATGCATGGCTAAATTTACAGAACCCTTCCAATTAATGGGTTTACCAACATCATCTTCTGGTTTAATCCTGGGTCCCATTAGATCTGGTTGGGACTTTTTGGCAAACAAATAAGTCTATGATGAGACAGTATAATTATATTCAAAGAAAAGGGATTTCCAAGAAGTAAGAATACACTTATATATTAACAAACAAGATTCTGAACCACGAATCTCAGTAAATGACAATTATTCGTACTCGATTTTTCAATTTTATTCCTGATTACGAGCATACTCAGATACTCGCCACAGCGCTATTCATATAACCTTTTTACCATGATGGTTCAAGTATTGAAATGTAAAACTCTGATACCAAAAAACTTTGTAATACATATTACTTACGGTACTTATAAGTTCATCCGTTCAGGAACCAGTTTATTCCAAAACTAAGATGTGAGTAATACTTAAAATGAATCAAATGATCAAAATACTTATAAATTTCATCTGTAACAATCGTGTCACATGCATCAGAAACTTTATGCCAAATTAAAATACCATTGTGAGACTTGAACAAGCTAAAATACTGGAAACTGACAGATCTTGTTTAACATATTTGCAGGCAAATGAGTAATAATGTCATTTTTGCACTTGTAACATATACCAGTCTGAGACTTACACCATTAGTGCATCATTTACAGACAAGATTGTGATTGCATGTCATCTAATTAAGGGCTCTCATTTGACAGCAAAGCATCAAATTTAATTATTGCATTAGGAATTTTGATGACCCTTAGGGCCATTATCAACTGACTGCAGAATGTCATTTTTGACCCTGCGACAAATTTTGACTTCTAGTGAGAATCCTGGGACACTTATTGTACGGCGGCGGAAGCCCGCCGTACACTCTGGTATGCTTATTTTTAAGTGGCAATGCAAAATCGCAACTTCTTGCGCGAAGCAGATTAGTGACAGTGCCCGAAATATTCACAATGGTCATCACGTGATATAAACAAAACAGAAATAGAGCGAGGTCACGTGTTACTCACACCGACTAGTGTTAGCTTGATGACGCAGTCGCTATTTATAGTCTAAGAATGGAGCGAGCTCGATAAACAACGACGGGAATGAATCTGCCCATCTGTCAATAAATGCAGCCGAAACTCTTTATATCAAAGGACTTAGGAAAAATTGTTCGATCTAAATGAACTTCGATGTATAAATTATTAGAGAAATTCGCTGTGTTTATTATCGGTGTGTTGTAATAATCATGTTATAAGATACGGAACACGGTATTTATAAGTTTCGATGTATTTATTTTAGCAACATGTCGCAAATAAACAAAACATTACAAACATATTCACACAGACTAATTTTATAATCGCGAGCTTGGACACTGACTTGTTTACGCAATTGTCGTTAATTAAATATCGATTTCTGAGCTCAATACAAAAAATGTCCGATCAGGTGAGAAATGATGACTTAATTGGTTCGACATAGACGGTCACTTTATGGTTCGATATAGATGGTCACTTTACAGTTGAAAATCTATGTTTGGGACCGTTATACCAGGTTTTTACGACAACGTACCCTCAGACAACGGAGTATATTATTTTTGGAGACTTTATTTAAATATTTTATATGCATTCCAGCAGATATTGAAACGTCTGATACATCGAGATGATAGTTTCCCCTGATTTTAATTTTAGGGTGGAAACAGGGACTACATATAGAGTACCTCGTGAACTGTAGAACCATATGACCAGATTCATGAGATTCATGAAACACCAACGGCTTGTATTTTTGATGGAGTAGATGATCACTTTAGTTTCGGGATTAGTTAAGTCAAAATAACAAATTCGTTTGATCTGAAACTTCGCACATCCTGATAAAAAAAGCATAGGCCACATTCTAGTATTGAATTGCCGGATGCGATTTTGCGCCGTACAAACATTTAACTTGTTAGAAGACTGTCATGATGCAGCACATAATGTCACCAGTATAAGCATTCCTAAATGCAATAATTGGATACATACTAGATGTAATAGTAATTTTTCAGGTATTTGCGATGGATTCATAAAGAATCAGAAAGTTTCATGAGCACATGAATCTGATTTTGCACATAAAATCATACCATAATGACTGTAAGGGTTTTTTTAAGGACAAACACTGGTAAAATTAAAGGGGAATTACACTAAAGAGACAAATTTGGGGAATATTGAAACCGGTATGTAAAAGGCTCATTGGAAAAACAGATTTCTTGAGGGGGGCAGGGGGGATGTAGCTTTAATTTTCCAAATTATAAAAGGGAAGATGTTGATTATGTCACTTTCTTAAAGTTACTTAATAATAAACTGAAACTTTTGTATAGTATTACTATATTAGTAACCACAGAAATGTGAAATACCAGGCAACACTTTCTAAAGCTTATTAAATGTCACACAATTGATACACTATTGATCAGATGACATTTAAGATGAAACCCCAAGTACAAGTACTTATAATGTACAACATTTCTCATTGTAACATCATTTGTAATAATGAAATTTTCTTAATTACCACTCGGAAATTAAGCTCATTAAAAAACTCAGTGTCATATGAAGTACTGAACATTATGAGAATGTTATTTGAACACGCCAACCAATAGATACAATTTATACTTGAACTTTGTACATGTATAATGAAGAATATATCTTGTCATTGTAAATGAATCAACTTCCTCATGACATTATAAATCACCTAACACATTATTTTCCACTACACAATGTTTGGTAGAAACAAAAAGAACAAAAGCCAGTTTATTCTTTTCTAATTTTTTCTCCTGTTTGGGGAATTTTAATTAACCCTTATTCAAATCAGAAAACATTATTTCATTTTCCGTTTTTTGCTGGCTTCTGGGATTTCCCCCATAATTTGCATGTTTCGTGACTGATAATCATGATAATAGTAAATATACTGCCCAATCAATCATCATGCAGAACAAGACAGATATGCTAGTTGTCAATAGGATATTTAAATCATCAACGTAATTAAATGCTGGACTTACCGACTTCTAGATAATGCCAAAGACTATTAATATAATTAGCTTATAATCTCAGTTCTTAAGAAAAAACTTTGAAATGTCCTCACTCCTGATAAAACTTACAGAGTTACTGGCCCTTGATTCATGAAAATTTCTTCGATTTTCAGTGAAAATGAGAATAATATCATTATAGTGGACCAGTGTGAGTGATTATTTTGTTTGGTCCAGAAATGTTAATGTCTGTCAGTGGCTCAGTCAACATACATTGCCTTAATAGGCATACATTTCGAGGGCTCAGCGCAAAACTGTCGTAAGTTGTTCTTATTTCAATATGAGTTACGACACTTGCGTTGAACCCTCGATTTGTACACTTTCCTTATCATACTTAAGTCTACAAATCAAACCAAGAGAGCAACTTAACAAGTTCATTTTTAAAAGTTTCTTCATATACAAAATAAAAAGGTGAACGTCCGCCCAGACTTATCAACTACCGGTATGCCAGCAATTTTTTTTGTCAACAAAAATTGATAAATATAGATTTGTTTTTAATTTTGATAATTTGTCAATGTTTTCTTTACAATACAAGCTTGATACATTAGACAGTAAGATGAATATTTATCAAATTTGCAAGTTTCAATATAGATTAGAATTTGAATGGGTCTAACTTAATTCATTTATTTAATTGGGTTGAACGCCCTTCTTTAAAAAAAATTCATTTATATATGGCAGCCAATTCTAACCAGCACCAACTTATGCTCTAGCCCAGTAAAACTTATGGACGGTACCTTGCAATTGTACATGAACATTGTGGCATAATGTTCATTAAATTTTATGGACTAGTCATTAACTAGATTAAGAAGAATTTCTATTTTCTAGAAATCAAATAGATCTACATGAAACCATACAGTTACAAAGCATACATCTGTATGCGCAAGGATAAAACATGGACATTTTATTTAAAACATTTGTATTGGTTTACTCAGCATGCTTGATGAATCAGATACAATGATTTGGCACCGTAACACCTTATCTATCATTATACTACTGTTACACAAAGAAGCGTTTTTATTTTATCAAAAGTTATTCAAATAAATTGCTAATACTAAGAATATCAAATGTTAAAAATTCCCATTAAACAATGAGAACATTCATACTACTAGCAATAATTCCATACACAAAATGTTATGGTTTGGAATGAATCATAAAGACAGGCTCCTGGTAACACTACTAATGAAGTCAAAATTGCATAAAACATCTGGCTCACTAGATGCTTGATTGACTACAAAAGAACTCTTGAGTCATACAGAAGCTTATTATTTTATACGTTTCCTTCCTTTTGTTTGATTTCTTTTGTTTCTTTGTAATGTAACATATCAAAGGGTAAACCAGACAAACAGAGGTTAATAAACTTCTATCTAACAGAATACAGAATAACCTGTCTTCCATGTTATGTTTACAGATTACTTGACAATTACGAGGTACAATTTGTCCAAACATATTTTCATAGCTTGCTTTCAGAAGCTCAGCTGATAGTGAAAGTGACATTGATTGCCAGCATCTTCGTTTCGAAAAATAGCCATAATTTTCCCCCACAAAACGTAGTCATTTCCCCCCAAAATCAGTGATTTTTTTCACTATATTTACTGCCGAATATGGGCAGTATCCCCTAATAAAATTTCCTTCATTTTTCCCCTAAAATGGCCAGCGTTTTCCCCTAACAAGATGTGTTTTCAGCAGGATCATGCAAAAAGAAGAAAAATACAACAGTTTTTGCACCATTGTCACCAATCACAGTGTAGTAATATTTATATGCATGATATTTAAACAACTAAATAATCACATTCCATAGAAATAAATGTTATTATATATATTCCCATTTTGAAATTTAATTGTTGCACTAAATTTCCCCATTCAATGAGCATGGGTAGTGAGAAAATTTTGGAAAAAAATCACTGTTGCTCTATTTGCATTATGAATATTCCCCAAATTTGCCTCTTTCATGAAACTATATACCCCCTTTTACCGTTGCCCAGCTTTTTCCTCTTTACCTAAAACACCCTAATGGTAGGGTTAATTTTAAACACCCTTGGTTGGGTAACCAAAACATCATTTTTTTGTAGCCTTATTAACCACAAGTACTCAGATAATATAGTAGTTCATAATCAAACACCACTACAAACCTTATCTTATCTATTTGACAGTATTTTGTACAAATGTATACCAAAGCTGATCCTTTTTATCAGTTACCATTTCAACAATATACAACACATAAGTTTAGATTGATATTACTCACTCCATGAGTTATCAATTAAGTTAAAAAGAGTTTTTTTGTACCCATGTTGACCCTTAGATGGATCAACCTGAGTCTATAGACTAGTGTATGTATACAGGTTTTTTATTTAGAAAGTGACACTGGTAGTCTGTGAGGGCCTCCCTTCAGATAATGAGCAGTTTTTTCTCCCCAAAAAATCTATTTCCCATACTTGCATAAAGAATATTCTCCAAGTTCGCCTCTTTCGTGTGATTTTACATTACTTTTCAAATGTATCATTGCTTTTTTTAAAGAATCACACAGTCAAACATGAATGGTCAATGTGACATTGCCATGAATTTGTGATAATTCTAAAAGATTATGAATGCTCAAGATTATGACAACCTGCACAATTATTATCAACTGCAGGTTTTATTTCACTGACGAAGTGAAAAATGCATACGTGTGTACATTAAATTTTAACAGTATATTTTACCCAACATTTTTGTTCTCTGTGGTTTGATATCACATCAACAGCCAGGTTCATTTTTGGTGACTTTTCCAGCTTTTGAATGATGTAGGGAATGCCAGGAGTACACCATGTATAGAACCACTGAGTCAAATGACCCTCCTTCAAATGAGAAATTTTTCTGATTCTGTATGGAATTCGAATGCACATCAGTAAAGGGTTAGTGAAAAAATAAAACTCAATCTGAGAGAGGCTCCAGAAACTAATTATATCTGAAACACCTATTATTATCTACAGAACTAAACTACCTTGTAATACTTAGAAAATGCATAAATAAAAAAACGAATTCCCAAGAATCTTGCGGTTTTCTCATTCCACATTTAAGTACTATTCCATCTAATCAGAAAGAAAATCTATCAAGTTTTACTTGAAATAAAAAATTTCCACTTACGGTACATAAAAGCAATTTATTCAACCTAGAAATTTGAAAAATTTACCACACAGAAGATTTATTATACCTCAAAACACCATCATGGTAATCGGAGATGATGTCATACACTTTAAGGCTGATTTTCAAACTGTAAAACAAGTCCTAAATGTCATACAGTTAAAGATCCACAAATACAATGACAATATGTAAAATATGTAATTCCCATACCAGCACTTAACAAATAGGAACTGAATAAAACTGGCTGACAGATAATCGGAAATCTTCCAAATTGAATAGACACTGCTAGATAAACCACTATACTTCAATAAGTGTTCTCATCTTAATCTGACAGTGTCCTCATAAAAGTGATAGACCACAACAGTACATCCATCCCTAAATCATGCCAAAAAATTACATAAATTTCTATCTTAACACAAGTCATCAGACAAATAAACAATTAAAAAACTCGTCCATGACTAAAACAGAAAAATCTTACCCTAATAAATGGTAAAACGGAGTCTGATTTAGTAAGAACCACTCACACACAATGAAACAGATTACAAGTTGTAAAATGTCAATATAGAACAGTTCCAATACAATAAAAGAGAAAGTTCTACTTTAGACAATCTATAGGTTGATGAGAATCGCAGACTTTAATATACATTGGTACAATGTATGAGAAATACTAATTTAGGTCACTCAATGTCTGGTATACAAATATACAGAACTCACAACAACAATAGAAGTACTTAACATCAGAACACATTAACATTTCAGATTTCTGGAGTAGGTCGACTGCTCAATGGAAACTGTTTCTTCAGAAGCTTAACGTGATCAAAATAAGCTAGGAATAATGTACACATGTTCAATTTACAAAGAAATCTACAAAATCTCTCGTGCAGAGCCAACAGATCGAGGCTTGTCAGCCAACTTTAGCTTTTATTATGATGCATATTTTTTACTTTTTGTTTTATTTCATTTTTAATAATGTTTTATCTTACATGTATATGATTATGATAAATAGTGAAATACATTTCACGCAACTTTTCCCCTAAAGATGAAAAAAAAACACCTTAAGCACAAACTTGCTCTCAAACAGGAATAAATATTTATTGCCAAAGATACTAGTACTAGTATTAGAATAAATATTGAAAGCTAATGGGTAGAGGCCTTAATTGAGACAGCTGTACATACTTGATGACAAGGCAGTAACTGTCTATTGTGAGCATATCGGAGAAACAAAGTGACAAATTCTTTGAAGGGTATATCTATAGAAAATTAGTATACAAAACACAATCAATCTGACCCTAGGAACGTTTTTACAATTATAACCAACAAGAACTTATATACATACATGGATTCACAACTTCCGTATTGACAGTTAAAAGTAATCAAATCCCGCAGTAGTGTCACAGGGTGCTCCCTAGACTTCAAAAGTCGGGTTTCAAAATGACCCTTAGCTGCTAGAAATTTAAAGAGTCAACAAAATTTTCTACTAATGTATTATTGTATAGTAAATTTGACCCTTTGTTTCCAATTCTCAAGAGTCAAAAACCTTATATTTTGCTAATTTCAAGAGTCAAAATGCCCTAAGTGACATGTGAATCAACAGGATTTCATGCTCTTGTTTACAATAGCGAAAATATCTGTGATGATCCAACTGTTGACAATGGTGAAAATATCCGTGGTATTCCGAATGTTTAATATTGGATACAAAATGTTAATAATAGGTGTCCGTCATCTTGGAATTAAAAATGTTCGTCTGATGCCTTCTTCAATGCATATATTTAGATAGTTGTGGATTATAAATGTATCTTATTATCTTCTTCATCCTAACCTATTTCCTGTGCCCAATTGCCAGTGTCTTTTTAGTATATTTAAGTTTGTAAACAGCTGTCGACATAATAACTTATAACAATGCATTGTGGGATCGTCTCTCGATATCGTTTGAGCTATTTTTAGCAGACTTTGCGAATCCACGTATCTATATAAGTCCTTGTAACCAAATAACGCAACTATTTTAGTATATTTACCATAACAAGGGCAGTTACTAAGTCAGTAAGTGAGATACCAAAACAGCATTTTCTGTCTGTACTTCAAGATGACTCTTCAAGCCAGGACAGGACCAGTCAAACAGTGCTTATAAATACTTGTAATATTTGTCACATTTCTGCAAACCAGATTCAGAATGTAATTGGCCAACCAAAATTGAATTGACATAACTACTGAGTGCTTTGCACAGTGCTGGCCTGAAAATTATTCTGATATTTGTGAAGTGAAGTTGATAAACAGAGACGTAAGCAACCGTATCTCAATGATACAAAATGGCGGACGACAGTTGCGGTTGTTGATCGCGTGAGAAATCCCGCGGCGCATACAAGATTTCCCGGTATTTCCTTATCTCAAAGAACGAGTTGCCTATCTCTTGTATTATACGTCTCTGATAGTAATAATAAACTGTAATGTAATTTTTTTTTCTATGCCCATTCATCCGGTGATGATCAGCAGCTGATTCAGCTACCCCCTGTTTAGTGTTAACAGCACAAAATCCATCTACAGGCACTTGGCTCATGGAAGTTGCATGTGATTGTATATCATTAGCACATGCAGACACCTGGCTGTAACAGAATCATGCATGAATTTTGTCACACACACGCTTTCACCATTCATCTCTGCAGGCTTTGTTATACAGTTCTTTGCAATCAATCACCTCTATATCAGTAAGTGATACAGCATCTTATTTGTCAAGGCTCAAATGTTTGCAAGCAAGTAGTCATGTATCCACTTGTAACAGATCTGTGTATTGTCTGTCATGTTAAAATTCAAGGAAACCATAAAAATTCACAGATTTCATGAACGAATCAATGACAATGTTGTTTTTATTGTCAACTACAGAAATGTGTCACCTATGAATGCATTATGAATTTCTTCAGTTATAGGAACAAAAATAACATCACCAAGGAATCTTTACATCAAGATGTTAGACTAAAGATTAACAATCAGAAACGGGTTTAATCAATCGGTAATTCGGTATTAGTCACTTCCTTCAAAAATGAAATGAAAAGGAATAAGAACCTGAAAATCAATAATTCCTAGGCAAATTGAATCAAAACTGACATTATCACAAATAAAAGAGAAAACCGCATACCTGAATCGATCTTTTACGTGAAGCTAACCAGTTTATGTCATGACAGATCACGATTTGCGATCATGAATTAACTCCATTTTTTGACAGCCTCGTTCTGATTTTTTGGTATGGCTAAATTTCATGCTGGCCGAAACCCGGCTTTCGATGTAAGTACTGCTAAATTTGAGTGTAACTAGGTAGTTATATTTAGATCTATAAAACAACCCGGTTTGACATAGGTATTGAGTTCGACAATGAATTATTAGTGATAATACGACTTTCGATTTCCACTGTAAATATCAAGAGTATCTTCTTTATTAGCAAGGACTTAAGGACATAACGCCCACCCCCTTGCGCAATCTGAAATCGCGTCCTAGGCAGGCATAATCGTTCTTTCATAGACCTATCATATATAGGGGGTGTCTTTGGGTCACCGTAAAGAATTTAAGCTAATTAACATCAACTGGTTCCTTTATTTTCTGTCTTCGCTTTTAAGAATCTATAATTCGCACTTAGAATGTGTTATAACTATATATAGACACTCGATTCCGTGATTTTTACATGCGTGTAAACGTTATCTTTGAATTAAACGTATCAAACGACATAGGTAACTGTGTCAAACGACGCAAACCTGTCAAAAATAGTATCTGCAACCTTTTGGTCTGAATTAGGCGTAAAAACTAAGATTTTTCTTTTGACAGATTTGCGTTGTTTGATAAGTTTAATTGAAAAATAATTAACGTTTATACGGGTATATTAGAATCACAGAATATATCGAGTGGCCTATATGGGGTATATATACTGGTCTCAATGCTGACCCGGTAACATCATAGACATATATAAATCCTTGCCAATGTATATGGAACGGAAACTATATAGTTAATAGAAAATTCTGTGTTCAACAACAAAAATTGTTACAATTTAACGTATATTTGCTATTTAAATATGAAAGTTCTAAAAAACTATCTCTTTGAGAGAACTGTTTATGAATGGAATAGACTTAGTGACTCTCAAATGAACTCTACTTCTGTACAATCATTCAAAAACTCTATTCAGTTGTCTGATTAAATAACTTGCTCACTCCCCCGTCGTACGACGTACCCATACATATACTCATACATATATATTCTTTCAAAGGCTACTTTGTGCAAGACGGATCATCTGTACGTCTGTTCCATACAAAATATACTTCTCAATCTCGCTTTAGTTTTTAAATATTCACAGAATGAATACGGAGCATTAGAGAAAGTACATGAATTTAACCAGCAAGTTAAAAGAAAATACTTGTTAATATTCTGGTGTGAAAAAATGCTGATTAAAGAAAGACAACGCTAAAGTCATTTGTACAAATGTGTTTTCCAGTTACTTCCCTTAAAATGAAATTGAATAAAAATGAATGTCTACCTAGAACGATTTTTTTTATAATTCATTAACGGAAGCTGTAATAAAGCGAAGGTAATTGAATTGCGTGTTCCTTGTGATAATGTTTGTGCTTATATGCTGGAATAAAGTGTTTTCAGCATATTAATGCGATGGTATTGTTATATTTATCGTGACAGGGTTCTTGATAAGTTTGTGGCCAACAGGCCCAAAATCTAGACTAACAGGCCTGCTAGAGGGGGTCTGGGCATTTTCTAGCAATATTTTATGACTTTTTGAGATTCCTATAGCAGGCCCAAACATATTTCTAAGCGGCTAAATTGGCATGCAGCCTGCTGTTATTGAACGCTGCCGTGACCCCACCGCTGTCACCAAAGTTAAAAACTATTAATGTGTAGATAGGATACTGTGATCACAATAATTCATTAATTGTAACTTATTCTAACAAATATCACAAATCTGACTTTAGTTATACAGTTTATTTCTCTATGCAAATACTACTTCAAGTAACAATAATAATTTTAGATGTTCTCTCATAATTGTCACGACGACACTTTTCATTACCCATGTATATTCAATTCCTTCCTCATTAAAATAAAAAGATATCCTATTTCATACTAAAATCGAAAGTAATCTGGCCCTACTGCGACCGTCCTTATAGTATCCCGGCCAAACTGCCACCCTAAACAACTGTTCTTCCAGCTTATATACCCTCCCCTTCAAATATGGGACATAACCCCATCAATATATCGATCATCCCTTCTCGTATAAAGGGTGTAGCATAATAAATTTTAGATGTAGACCCCATATAAGGAGTGTAGCACCATAAATCTTCCTTGTAGCATTACCAAGCTTACACTGAAGCCCAAAAGTTGATTTATATAATGCTTCATCCATCGTTCTCAGAGATACAGGTTCCTGCACTAAGGTGAACCATGGGCAGTCACTGGTACAATTCAATGTTAACAATCAAGAAGTACACTTCTATAGTGCTCAATATTTGTATAAGATAATACGTCTCCAATGACTCAGTATCTTGGTACTCAGAGTGGTGCAAAGATATATTCCTGTATACCGGTGTAACGTTTTCAAGCTCCCCCTTTTCAGGTTACCCCCCGGTAACTTAAAAAAAATTCAAAGTACCGGCCCTGGTAACATTAAAACGTTTTCAAACTCCCTCCCCCGTTTTAATAACCCCCCCTCCCTATGTTGATTCTTCATGGCGAAAACGTTCATATTTCAGGTTATAATTCATACTAAATGATTCACAGTCAACATGGTTTATTGACATGTAATTCCTGTATTTCTAAACTGAATATACGCAATAATTATATGAAGCTATGGAATCCTATTAGGGTTTTGGAGAGTACGCGCCTTTATTCAGTTACTAGTTTAATTGACAGAAAATGCGCTTGTAACGATAACATTGTGACGTCACTAGGTCACGTTGATTCCCCGCACCGAATAACGCTCATAGGATTCCATAATGAAGGAATGGACTTGTCAGTATATGACGTCATTTGATTTCGTCGTATGATTTCATCATAAGGACCGCGTGTATAGTCTCACATTTTTTTGAAATTGTAATCTCCTTATTTGTGTGCAAGCTCTCTCTTATTATGAATTTTCGAATTTTTACCCGAGGGTATTCTGAAAACGTTTTCAAAGCGCCCCCAGGGGTAAGCTGAAAAAGTTTTCAAAGCGCCCCAGGGGTAAGCTGAAAACGTTTTCAAAGCGCCCCCAGGGGTAAGCTGAAAAGTTTTCAGATTATCGGGTAGTGCATTTGAAAATGGAGGGGGTAATTTCAAAACGTTTTAATTGTACCCCTCCCGGTAACTTAAAAACGTTTTCAAATTCCCGGGGGTACTCTGAAAACGTTTTAAAGTTACCGGGGGGTAACTTGAAACGGGGGGGGGGGGGAGCTTACACCGTTATTAATACATTGCGATACAGCGTCGGGCCAATACGTAGCCCGGTATAAGTACCGCGATATTTTCTTTAATAATTGAACTCATAGTCCATTGAATTAAATGAATGCAATCACAATTTATAGTGTTGTTTTGAGTCACCGAAATGTCAAAGAACAAACTGTTTATAATTTGCAGTTACCAAATAAATCTACATTTGTAGGGTACTGAGAAGCCAGCAACAATGTACCTTATACATTTATACTACTACGTGGTAATTGGTTACCCTTGAATTAACGGTGGCTTTAGTTTTATAGTGTTCTTCATTACTGCACGGTTTTGCAATACGTACTGCAATATGGGTCGACTGTATTGCAATAAGGATGAAAACGTTAAATGGTCCCCGGTCCATGTTGCAGTGCGCAAAGCGTCAACGGGAACCACTCATTAAACAGTGTAATCTAAGGGAGGCAATCCATGAAAATTTGAATGGAACGAATTTTAGCAGTTTTTGTCTCCCTTTTAGGTTGTTAAGAACATGAAAATTGTAGGTAGATAGATTCAAGTAATCAGATCTAATCTCTGATGATGCTTAACATTATAAAGATAATTTAATAAAAAATTGCGCATGTCATATATTATATGGTAATTTTCGTTGGGGATTTTATTTCGTGGATTTCGTGGGTCGGCTCATCCACGATTTTTTTTCAAAAATCAAATTCCACGAATTTATGTACCCACGAAATAGCCGTTTTATAAAAACCACGAAAACTGATCCCAACGAAAATAAACGAAAATGTAGTATTTCAAGATATGATAGATGTCTGTAAAACGTACGTATGATACACAGGTGTATTACTTAAATTGCCATCGTGCATCATCACATGGTTCCTCGAATTTCACTAATTAATATGATTTCATTGAATCTTGGTAGATAAAAGCAGTCTTACATTCTAATATATTTTTTTTTAAATTACTAACGATGAGACAAAATATTGCCACTCACTTGGAACAATTTTGAATCGATAACTGGCTTAATCGATGTTGTTATCTCCCTTGAAATGGCTCGATATATTTAATGAAATTGAAAATTAACGAAAAATTATATGTAAAACAGTTTGACATATATATTTTTTCATCAACTTCCTATTTCATTAAACACATATCATTATTTAGAAAAATACCACTTGTACTTATAAATGCATAGCATTATTTGCTAAATACACGTACTACAAGATATCTTGCTTACAATCACCACATGTGTGACAAAACTCTGCATATTTGCGTCAGCCTTTTATCGGTTGCATCATATTAAACCACAGAGGCCCTTTCAAAGACACACTTATGTCAAGATGGCAATTTCCGAACTTAAATATTGCTTCTCCGTTTCATGAGATCAAATAAAAAGTATTACATAATTATAAAATATTGATTCCATTTGGGATCTATTGTCAGATGCCAAAGATAGATAAAGTCTAATTATAAATAAAATGTTTACCATAAGCAAGATTTGAAGTTGAAGTTTGTCTATGAAATGGGCCTCTGGATCGCGGGATCCTCAGAAAACTTTAACACTTGATCTCGACGCTCACGAGTTGAAAACAGAAATGGTCAGCACACTTACAATCAGTGCATTCTTTATGTTGTAGACCTGGTTATTCTCAATGTATTTCGTGGCACTGCCGTAAGAAAGACGCGAGCTTAAGCAGATTTACTACATTGTGTTTTGAATGAAAATTCAATAATGTATAATATCTAGACATATTAATATCTCAGTAGATCCGTATCTTTTTTGGCAATATACGTGATCCACCCACTTCATGATACTTGAAATTGATATTATAGAAAAAAATGAGTCCTGGCACAGAGATTATTGTCGTTTTCACGTTAAGCACTCGTCAAAGACATCTGCATTTAGCAGTAACAAGTCTTTTTTTGTCTTTAGAATTAAGATAGTGAACATTATGATTCGCCATCAAAAAGTATTCAAACCAATATAACCTGACAAAAAATCCCACCAATAGACGGCATGTCTCATAATTATTTGCTTATGTGGGATCAGTCTACGAAGGAAGTGAATGAAATAAGTGACACAGTCATACATACAAGGATCACATTTACCATACACCCGTAAGCTGTCAACAAGGGTATCTACGAACAATGGGTGGGGAACTTATCTTTTAGAGACTGAAAGTTCAAACCCTGATATTTCTTGGTTTCGCCTTTGGCGGAAGATTATATACTCAAGATCATTTGACCAATGCGGGGGATCGGGAACGTGCTACTAGGTACAATAAGAATAATTGCTATAGAAAATCCAAGTTACATAATTGTATTAACTGATATACTGTCGATTTACAGTGCTATCACAATTAAAAAGAACAAACAAAATATCTAATACACACATCTGCAAGTTCTCTTAACCTGCATCCATGATAGCTAAACAATTTCTTTGAGATTTAGCATAAACACCTAAAAGTTAAAAAATATAAACACCAAATTGATGTTATATACATTCAATATGATTGAAGATGTTGTATGTCTTTTACTGAAACTTCAATAAAGACAAGACCTAGCACTCATTTTTTTCTCTAGGATTTACTATTAGAAGTTGCAATGTGCACGTGTTCTTGATAATTAACACGGACAAAACTCATTACCTGTATTTGATTTTTTCTTTGAGTTTAACCATGATTCCCCTGTGATGAAATACTCGAGCATGTGGATAACGTTTGGTTAATAAGCTAGAAATAATTATAACAACATATTTATGGCATTTTTACAACGCACAAGGGTAACGTAATCTCCAGACGAGAAGCGATTTCTCAATTTTATTCCGAAAAATGTAAAACCACGCTGATATGCTACAAAGGTAAAAATATCGAGAAACTAAAATAATGGGAAACATGGAATATAAATAAACCATGAAAAGTTGGCTTCTCGCGTTATACTGACAAGCGCTTTTTGGAAATTGAACATTGATTCAGTTTTCCATAGCCCCATGACCGCATAGCGCGCATGAATTTTAATGCAGACCAAAGTACAAGGTGTCCGAAAAGAAATGTAACACTTTCATATATGTATTAAGGAGCAAAATCTAAAGATATTTAAAAGTTATTCTGGCATAAAAAATACATCTTTGATCTACATATGTATGCATATAATAATAAATCATTATAATACTCATGTGTAATTTAAAGAGATAATAAACGCGTGAATGAAAGTGTTACCTTTCTTTCCGGACGCCCTGTACTACGGTTTTCTACATCCGCCAAGCAATTGACAAAGTAGTTCCCATTCCAGGTTGTAGTGCAAGTCCATGTAAGTTCAGTTTCCATGAGTACTTTCAGTACTTTGATTTTCACCGGGTTTTAAAAGTATTGCCGCAACAACACCTAGTGCCAATTAGCCACCTTCGGAACTTAATCAATAAAGGAGGACCTTATGCATACACCAGTGTAGAACCACAGGCCTTCTGTAAGTTAACTGGAAAGCTACCTCAAGATTAGTGTGAAATATGTCTGATACCGCAAGGAATTCGAGCTCACAGTGATTAGGGAGTCTAGTGTTTTACTAGTCTGAGACCATAACTACTTGATCACGATGGCCCCTTCACAGACTATAGAGTGACAGAAAGAGTCTGTTGATAGGCGATATTTGCGGCATGTGGAATTGGTCGGGTCCAGATTTAGATTCGAGCTCATATTGGTTAGGGGCTAGACCTTTACTGCCCGAACACGGAGGTCCCTGTATTTATTGTTCAAAAAACCTTACTCACTAGTACTGTAAGCTTCCATATACACGTATTTTAATTGTTACAAAACAACACACACCTGTTCGACATCCTGCTTACACTTTCAAAACTATCCTTCACTATATATTTATCTCTATCGGAGCTGAACTGTGTTGCCATGGAAACTAAATATTTACTTATTTTATTGGAATGTTTGAGTAGTTCTAATAACAGACGTTTTCAACAAAATGTTCTCAGTTTGTAAACAAAACTCGATGGGGTATAAATATCAATGTCTGGACCTAGGTGAAACGTAAAAAGTTTCCGACATCCGCTTACCCAGCCGAACACCCCCTGCGATCCTATAATTTCTTGTGACCGTAAACTTTCTTCGGTCTCGGTCATTTTTTTCTTGTCGATATTTATACCCCCATAATGTTTTAAGAAACGTATGTTCCAACTACACTATATTATAGGTTGCTTTTAGTAAATTACAGTATCATTTTCTTTGGCCTTATGTTAATGATTTAAAAATATAGATTATGAGTTTGAGAATCAATCTCAATGGCCAACCATTCAATTGATTGATTTAATAATGAGGTGCTTTTAACCAATATAATTGTATAATTACACCGTCTCAGAATCGGATTGATAATCTTGTAAATATTTCCCACATACTTTTCAATTAATTATTAATCACCCATAAAATAGCAGATAATAAAAAAAAATGCAATAGAACGAAACATTACTGGAAATCAAGTTTAATCTGGTACTAAATCTTATTTTAATTTTCCCTTTACATATAATAAAATGATATTGGGCTATAAAACACCGTCTACAAAACGTGGTACATCTTTTTGATTTTTATCTTTATTAATTATAGATTTTATAGTTACATTCACATATTCATACGTTTTTATATGACGAAGAGCTGTAATGCTTAAGTCTAAATGATCTGTTCTGTTCTGAACTATTTTCTTGATGTTTGATTTTTTCTCAGTCTAACTTTACCAATATGTGAAAAGTAAATGCACATGCAGGTTAATTACTAAGTGAATAACGTTTGTACCTCAATATCCGTCATGGTGAATGAATTTTTGGCTACACTGCGGAGTCTGGTAATTGTCATCGCATATTCACAGTCTACATTAAAGTATGTGCTTTTTGTATTTTTTCTTTATATTGTCAATGTGCAATCTTTTCCATTTTAGAATATTTTTAATTTGATATCGTTTCTATTTTGGTATCTTTTTTATGTTGATATCATTATTTTTGACATAATTTCTATTTTGAATGATTTTTTTGGTTTTGAAATCATTTCTATTTTGATATCTTTTTTATTCTGATATTTTCTACTTTAATTTTTTTATATCTTTTTTTTTGTTTTGATATCGTTTTTTCTTTGATATTTGTTTAATGTTGATATCTTTTTAATATTGATTTATTTTGATATCTATGTTTGCATCTACAGTTTTTAGATTTGTAAGATGGTAGACCATGCTCCTCTCTCGGTGTTTTATAATAATTGACTCATTTTCTACCAGAATATACAAATTAGAGCTTGGTGGCACTTATTGGACTCCATACTCTTGTTCTGAGAACTACGATTATCATTACGTATAACCCAATAAAAGTGATGTTTTTAGGCAAGAAGAATACCTGAAATGTTTATTAAGATACTCACAATCTCTGTTTGAGACATTTATCAAAGTCAGTATGATATTATTGGCTATAAAATCCCATATATCTAAGGTGAACTGTGTTCTGAAAAAGTAATCGCTTTCCGTACTGCGATAACAACTTTGAAATCAGAAATGTGTTTGCGCCATTATAAATACAGTACAACCTCTCCAGAGCGACCAGATCTTTTGTAGAACAACCTCCCTTCAACAACAGCATGATATCTCCCCTGCACGATGTAACTATTAATTTATAACCTCTCAAGTGTAACATCCTTTCAACAGCAGCATAATTTTGCTACTCCCAAATGGTGTTACTTTGGAGAGGCTGCACTGTCCATGTAATATTTTTCTGAATTCTCACCTATTCACAGCTAAAAGTGAATGTAAACTAAAATATCGCAGTCGATCATGGATTTTCAGTTATACATAATTATATCAATGACTGTTTTCGCTGTGTGTGGAGCTGCGCCATCTTGTTGGTACCTCACAGTACAAAGATTAATACCTTTTGCCTGTAGAGCTGGCATGAAAATGGAAAATGTCACCAAGAACGTTTCTTACTGATTTCCGTGGAGTGAGTTTCCCCGATAACTTTATATCAGTTCTCGTTACTTCTACTTAACCTGGGTCTTCCATTAGTTTTGTGTCTACTGTCAGAAACTGATCCTGTCTTTTTATATCTCTAAACTAATGGCTCTTAAAGTATAACTTAATAATTTCTGCACGTTTATTCTTAGATGTCGCCATTTAGAAAAACAACGTTCTCGGAAGTGACGTCATATAACGTGAACGTGACGTTGATGTTTTCCTGAATTTTGACGTTCATAGAAAATTGTGAATCTCACAATAACGGTATATTACTAAAACTATGTGGGTAAAGAATTGTGGTCTCTATAAGGAATCCCTATGGCATCACAAAATTATAAAACACCCTGTATTCATTGAGCTAGTATTTGGTATTTAGTCTTGTTCTAAGATGATCGAAGAATGGACCCAGTTCAATAACAACAAATCACAAATACATAAATTGGCCGAACATGTTGTTTGAAGTCTTTGAAACCTCTGATTGGTGGAAACCTCTGATTGGTTGGAGCCTCTGATTGGTTGAAAATTCTAATTGGTTTAAACCTCTTAAAGCCTAACATTTGATTGTTGAAAATTCTTATTGGTTAAAACCTCTAATTTACTACAATCGATTATTCCTTTATTGTCAAACTATGACGAAACTGTGTAATTGACTTGATGCTTTCTTTTGATATCAGATGATACCAATAGAATATTTACATCATTGCCCAAGACTTAAATTCCCATTTAAATGTTGCCTAACTGAAGTAGGTTTATATTGCTTAGGAAAAGCGTTTAGTAAGTTATTACAATATTGCTAAAAAATGATGTCGAGTTACTAGTACATTGTCACGTCTACATTCCTGAAACTATGTACGACAATGGCACTATATGGGTTCCATAATTATCTCTAAGAAAAATATCAACAGTAACAGATGAACTAAATATCAGCTTCGGTTGAAATATCATACAGAGGTATCAGAGAGTTGAAACTCTTTAACATTAACGTAACGAAACTGGTAATATACTATAGATAGATTACCCCATAAAAAACAGCCGTGCAACATCAGTCATCTCAAGTATAATAGATAATAGTAGTATTGTTTCAAGAGTACATTCCTGTGAGTTGTTGAAGAGAAGTGTTACGCCTGTCATGCCCTAAACCGCAGGTTGAGTTAATGTATTCTCTCGTAATCGAATCGTGGAGATATATTTTTGAGACTAGTTGTGAAGCACCTAACATAATAGACGTAATAGTTAGACAAGCGTGACCTTTTCAAAGAGTGCTATAATGTTTCTAAATAAGTGATTTTTCAGTAATATACTGTGGCCGATTCGCCAAACACTTTTTCTATCCATTACTAACTTATCCTTCCATAAGAAAACGGTAACTTCTAAACATGTGAAGGAAAATCGTCATTGTTGTAAAATTCTAATGGAAGGGCATCACCAGTCGCGACGGGAATCGAACTCGGATCATATCATCGGGTTACAAATTCATCACATTAACCACTAGATCATGGCCGCGGCCTCTGAAACTGATATAATTCATAGCGCTGCTTTGCTGGCAACGGGGCCATTAAAACCATTGGGCAAGCGAAAGGACACAGCTCCGGTTGTGATATTATAACAGAGAGTTGCTAATTTGAGCTCGTAGACTTAACGTCTGATGATTTGTTCTGAATGCTTAATCTTATAAGACTGCTGCAGGAGACTGGTTTCAAAATGTGTTAACAACATTAATGCCCAAGATTTGAAATTGTTACCACTTGATACGTCTATAAATTCTTGTATTACTAAACAAATACATTGCACGTCCGTTTGAAGGAAAGCGTAAGAGTGTTTACAAACATGAGCCATATGGCTTTAGATTCTCTGCTGCTATTGCGATTTATTCCACAATCTATAAAAACAATGTCTGTTTCAAATACAAGTACATTTGTAATTATATTATCACTGCATTATCTTCCTAACAATTATTGGTATCATCTTTATTATCATTCTTTCTTAATGAATATTTATTTTGATACAGTAGAACACAGTTATATTGAATTTATCAGGGCCATACATTATTGTGTACTACGGTGCTATGACTATAACAATGCAATTAAGAAAGCCGTGCTCGTAGAATATGAGTACATGTACATTGTACATCGAAAGTGGTACATCGAACGTTTATATATATATACATATATACCAAAGTAACTCGTTGTATGTTAAATATGTAAAAGTCACTAAAGTGTAAAAATAAAAAAAATATAAGGGAAAATGGCCGAAAACGTACTTCAAAATGCTGATGTCTCTAAAAGCCAGACTGCATGCTGTATTTTCAGGAAAATCCAGATATCAATCTGTTTTACTGAAGGCTAATCTCGTGGATCCAGGAGATATATAATTGTAAGATAATTACTCATCCCAGTATAAATTTTCAAGGTCTATAATGTTTGTTTCTGGTTACACGTTTATCAAAAATAGGGAAGTTAGGTTAGACCTTTTTGCCCTTGACAACATGTGGTAAGGTAAAAATGCATTCTTCAGGCCAATAAAATTAATGGTTTCAGGTCGAGTGAAAAAATAGGGCATGGCGGTAACCAGAAATAAACACTTCACGCCTAATAACTGTTTGAAGTAACACGTTAAACATAATTACTTCACCATTGGACAAGTTCTTTTTTATCAGTATTTTATACAGCAGACTCATCTAAGAGAATGTGGATAATTAAATATCCAATACCTGAAAATTCATTCATCATTCCATACGTAAATGTTCTGGAAAATACAGACTTCTGACGCCGTCGGAATTTCCCCAACTCAAATAATAAAACGTCTGATGTATCAACGGTTTAAAGTCAACTGTTGTTCCATGCCATCCTTCACAACGTCATGACTACGCCAGATTGTCACAGGGAACTGGACATGAATCGATAGTGTTGATCAAGCGAGCTGACAAAATGATTGTGTCCCGTGTTTACTCACTGAAAGCATTGAGACGTTCGGGATATGGAAAATAATAAAATATAATGAATTAGTTAAATAGGTTCACGTGCTTAATTCATCGTTTTGTTTGTAATGCGGTTAAGATATGACTTTAACACATGTTCGTGTTTAAAGACAACACAGATCCAAGTACACCGACACTAATTCTTCAAAGTTACGATCGAAAAGACTTGAAAATAAATTCTAGTGGTGATTCCGTTATCTTCGTCGACTTAAAAAAATGCAATATTTAAAGAGATCATTAACATTTTTATTGCATCACTTATAAAGCTCATATGTCCTTGTATAACAAGACGTCGAGTCCACCTTAGATTAATGTAAGGGTTAGAGCAACTGGACTGGTGATTGTAGCAACGTTAAATGTCGCATCGACGCTAAATGTCGCATTTGACGTTATATGTCGCAAGGCTGACGCTAAATGTCGCAACCAACGCTAAATGTCGCAAAATCACCTGACGCTATATGTCGCACCTGTAACGCTAAATGTCGCAACAAATAGCACTGACGCTATATGTCGCAACACCAACGCTAAATGTCGCACTCATTCTTCAACCTCTATAATGCAGAGTTATCGTTCCCGCTACACCCCTACACACTCGTATGTGTTTAATAAATAATGGTTCATCCGTTCATGATAATGTTTAGTTGATCCTCTCCAAGTTTTTTTTTTACATTTGCTCATTTTATTTTTTATCTTGGCATTTATTATATATCGCCGTCGCCGGTGTGTACATGTGTGTATTGTTAGAACGGGGAGTGATGGCCAAGGGGTAGAGTAACGAGGAGCGACTGCCCGGTGGTAGACTATTCACTTTTAGAAAGGAAGGTACAAGGTTCAAATCCTACCAGTTTATCAACGAACATCATTTTTTCAAAGTTTGAAGGAAATCCTATCAATCTATATACAGAAGGACATATTGCTGGAACTCTTACCTGTAAAATAACTTGGTTAAGCTATTAATATGTATACTCTTATTCCAAGCTGAAAGGACTTACGTCTAACACATACATCGACTTACTTTTCACTCAGTTAAAAGGATTACCACATTAAATGACATTTTCATTTGGCTACGACAGATAGAGAGAGTCAGCCATAACAAAAAGTAAAGAACGAGTCATTTTATTTTAACTTAACCTCAGAAATTATATTTACATATACGTAACGATGTGTGTCTACATTAATGTAAGGTAAAAATGGTCAAAATATGTTCAATGTCGTATGATTTGTCACACAAAAAAATACTAGAGTACATATCACCAAAACTGTTTTGCTGAATGTTACATAATTTAAAAGCAAAGTACATCTGTAAAAGGTTAATCGAAACTGAAATAAAGAAATCGTTTTTAGTTATTCCTTAACCTACTTTTAAAAGTGGATACGTGTGTCATTTGGGATCCTAACGCATTCCTCCACATTAAAGAGTATTTAAATAGGCAAGAATTGCTTTCTGATGGTTGTGTGTTCAAACCTCAGAAGGGACAAACTTTGTCTAATCTCACTTTTGACCTTTATTTCTTGGCATGACGTATTAATTATTTAAAAGAAATTCCCCATTCTATTGGATGATTCAGAGGTAACGCTTAATATGTTCTTCTTGTGGTTGTAAACTTTGTAAGAAAATGTATTCTTATGCGGTCGAAATAATGTTATACACCGTTCTTGGCAAACATTTTACATTTATTGGAATTGATATAAAGTAGATATGACTGAATACGTAATTTATTTAGCTGACCTAACATTAACATTCTAAGGCGTGACCTAATTGGACTGCCAGCGATAAGTTGTGTTCACATGGTACATACAATGTAGCGGCAATTTAGGAATTTCATAAAGATGATACTTTTGGTTTCAATAGTGTAAATAACATTAAAACAACTTCGCGACTGTCTTTTTAAAGACATTTCTTGTTTCTTTCTATGTTTTCTTTAAACATTATTTTTGAATATCTTAGGACATACTTAGGATGAAAAAGTATTTTATTTTAATTAAGTGACTTTTATAGGTTGGCTAAATAATGCCAGAAATTGGAACATTTGTTTACCCTAGGGTTACTTTAAGATGTATTGTGCAACAGTAAGCCTGATAAGGTTTTATTATGTTTGTTAAAAATGGGGGATTATTTTGAATATAAGTTACGTCCCTTAAATATATATCATAGCGCTATTTTCTTTTTTTTTTTGCCTACATAGATCGTAAATAATAAGTCTCCGAAGCATTAAAAAATAAGAAATTCTTTCATGTCATACACTGCACTAATATCTGATGCATGTACGTTTTAGATATAATTATTGAAATACAATTACATGTAAGTGAAATACAACTACAAATGCATTATTTCGTGTGCAATGTTTTTTAATAATAAAAGTATGATCATTTATTGATCCATGATATTCGGGGTTTAGCCATTTTGAAGGATAATTATATTTTTTTCTGTCATGTAAACCATTATTTTTATAAAATTACACAGTAAACCTCTTTCTAAAATTGTCAAATAACATATTTTATAGAGTAATTTAAGAAAAAAGCCAGATTTGACCACCTTTGAATTTTGGCTGTTAAGATCCTAATATCTTGAACATCTCATTACTAATGCCATGGACGTCTATACCATATGCCGTCTATTCTATAGGGTCACAAAATCAGACCATCCACAGAAAGAGACATGCATTGACCCATAAGGAATGTGTTATCACATCACGGATTGCCTGCACTAACCCGCTGCCAGACCCAACTATTCTAATATTCTTTCTTACAGTTTTAGGTGATACAGTGATACAATCGCGGCGGCTTTGAATAATCTATTCACCCTTTGAAGAGTGTATCGCGACAAATGATTTAGTTTCAAAACGAGCTTAAACAATTATACACCAAATCTCAGGCGGTAGTTCTACATGTTTTATGAAAGTGTTTCGGTTTCCGTTTTAGATTACAATGTAATTATTTCTCGCAAATGTTTAATGCGAGTCTGAAATTCTGATGAATCACTATTACTATAGCCGATATCGTTAGTGTGCGAGTTAATATCGCTAGTGACACTAATAGTGTGCAATTCTATGTCGTTAGTGTGTATTTTCTATATCATCAGTGGGAGAGTCCAAGTCGTAAGTGTGCGAATCTCATTATCATTATTGGGACAGTCTTTATGGTTCGTTTGATAAGTAAGAGAGTCCGACACGTTAGTGTGAAAATCAATATCATTAATGGGACAGTCGATATCCTTAGTGCGCGAATCTATATCATTAGTGGGAAAGTTCAAATCGTCATTGTGTGAATATATATCAATACTGCGAGAGTGCACATAATTAGTGTGCGAATCCATATCATTAGTGGGAGAGTCCATGTCGTTATACCTCCATCACACTAGAGTCGCGTTTGCACTACGTCCACCACGTCCTGACAGGACCTGATTAACGTGATGAGGACGCAGAAGGAACCGGTTCAAGCGTGGTATGGTCTCCGTGGACGCGAAGGACGTGGTTGGAACTTCATTGACGCAGAGGAAGCGTGGTGCGGACTTGAAAAGACAGCAAGCGATTTTCACCGCGTTGTCACTGTGTTGTTACCACGCTTTTGTGACGTCTCAACAAGGGGTATGACCATAGTAGTCCACATCACGTTACAGAAGACAGCACTAGGTTGTAATTTTGCTCCGTCACGTCTTCAGTACGTTTGTAACAGGTGACCAGTACGTTACTGTCAGGTTCTGAGCATTTGGTATAAATACTGAATTCATACCCCATTCTTTCATTTCCAGTCAAATATATGTTACCAAATGAATGCAATTTGTTATTGTACCAGGACAGCAAGCCATTTTGGATGCTCAAATTCCCATTTTATTTCTAAATACGAAATAGAAGAAAAAGGAACATGAAGCAGCCCAGATTATGTTGTGTTAGTGCATGGCTATCAGCAGAAAGAACACTTCTGTTCGGCCATCATGACAAGTTAAAATAAATGGACACATTTTAAAGTGTACATACGGAGCTAGTGAATGCAATGAGGACGTTATTGGGATCTAGGGAGAGCGCAGTTCAGTTAGCATGGACGTAGTGCGCACGTAATTGGGACGTAGTATAAACGCAATAGACCTGGTGACAACGGGAAGCTGCACGTGTAATCAACTTACTGTGAACATAATAGACACAGTGAGAACCTGACAAAGACGTTGTAAGGACGTAGTGAGAACCTGGGTGCATCATTATTTTCGAGTTTGACCCCGTCCCCGCCACGTCCATCAAAATTTTCAGGACGTGGTGGGAACTTTGTGAGCGTGGTGCGGACGTGCTCTGGTGTGATGGGGGCATTAGTGCGAAAGTTCATATCGTTAGTGCCCGCCCGGATAGCTCAGTGGTTAGAGCGTTTGTCTGATGACCGAGGTTGTGAGTTTGAGCCCCGGACGAGGCCCACGCTGCCGTGACACATTTGACTGAAGATATTACATGTTAAATTGTCCTCCACTTCTAAATTTTGTGGGATAGCTTGGCAGAAGCTTACGGATAGAATGTGGTTAGTGCTGGTTAAGGCCTAAATGAAGTCCACGAAAGCTATTTAGGATAATTGCCCGCCACGATAAAGTGGCGTAAACCCCGATGTAACAAACAAACAAACATCATATCGTTAGTGTGAAAGTCCATCACGCCTCGTTTTATATCAACACACACACGTGCACACACCAACGACGGCGATATACAATAAATGCCAAGATAAAAAATAAAATCCCCAATTCAAACGAGCAAATGTAAAAAAAAATCTTGGAGGGGATTAACTAAACATTATCATGAACGATGGAACCATTATTTATTAAACATATACGAGTGTAGCGGGAACGATAACTCTGCATTATAGAGGTTGAAGAATGAGTGCGACATTTAGCGTTGATGTTGCGACATATAGCGTTAGTGCTATTTGTTGCGACATTAAGCGTTACAGATGCGACATATAGCGTCAGGAGGTTTTGCGACATTTAGCGTTGGTTGTGACATTTAGCGTCAGCCTTGCGACATATAACGTCAAATGCGACATTTAGCGTCGATGCAACATTTAACGTTGCTACAGTGATTCAGAGATTTTAGGAGAAGGAAAGGTTACATTCTCAAATGCTGCTCACTTTAACTTGATTTGTTTTATGTCAATCGGAACTCCTCGGCGTTTGTCGAACGAAAGTGCCTTGGACAAAATAGGCAGGCCGCCATTTTGTTTTCGTTGTTCGCGGGCTATTTTCCATTTTGGGAATTCCACGATGAAAACAACTTGACTCTCTTTAAATGGGAACTGATGTCTATTTTATCAATATAGCGAACGATAAATAGGTTTGAAAGTCTGTAATTCTGAAAATTCTTGAAAACGTGTACCTAGTGTTTGATAAGTATAGTTACCGGATCCGCATAACCAAAATATGTAACTCTACACTTATGTACGAGGCGTATTTCTCACTTACGGAAATACCCGAGTAGTTCCGATTGGTTTTATGTATGATGATGTGTCAGAATCTTATCTGATCAATCTGATCAATATACGAATCCTTATCGCAATCATTCATATCATGTCCCATCTTCACTCGAATAAATAAAGATTTTAAAACGTCAAACTTAAGCTACAATGTATATCATTTGCGTTTGATATATTGTATAATCTGTCAGTAGATAATGAAAAATTCTGCATGCTTTTAAAGCATAAGCCAGTGATTGCATCTTTGATCTTCAACATCTGACTCACGTATCGTTTGTTTGATTTGGCAATTTCTTGGAATGACAAGAGAACAGGTAATATTCGAAAGCTGGTCAGAACTGGCAGAAAACATGGAATTAGTTTGTAATTGCCCATGAGCTCTGTTTATTTGTTGTAGTTGACCTGGGCACGCTGGTTGGTACTGGAAAATAGCATGGAATCGCCAGATGGTAATGGAAGGTAGCACGGAACCGCTCGTTAGTAATGGAATATAGATAAGCCAAGAGCACTGTTTAGTTGTGCTAGCTGATCTGGGAACCTTGGTTAGAACGGGTAAATAGCACAGAATCGCTGACTAGTATTGGTAGTCAACATAAGAGTACTGATTAGGTGTGCTAGTTGACCTGGGAACCTGGGATAGAACGAGTAAATAGCACAGAATCGCTGACTAGTATTTGTAGTCAACATAAGAGTACTGATTATGTGTGCTAGTTGACCTGGGAACCTTGGATAGAACGAGTAAATAGCACAGAATCGCTAGCTAGTATTTTAGTTAACACAAGAGTACTGTTTAGTTGTGGTAGTTGACCTGGGAACCTTGGTTAGAACGGGTAGATAGCACATAATCGCTAGCTAGTATTGTTAGTTTACACAGGAATACTGATTAGTTGTGGTAGATGACCTGGGAACGCTGGACAGAACGAGTAAATAGCACAGAATGGCTGACTGGTATTGTTAGTTAACACAAGAGTACTGATTAGTTGTGGTAGATGACCTGGGAACGCTAGTTAGAACGGGTGAATAGCACAGAATCGCTGGCTAGTATTGTTAGTTAACACAAGAGTACTGATTAGTTGTGGTAGTTGACATGGGAACGCTAGTTAGAACGGGTGAATAGCACAGAATCGCTGGCTAGTATTGTTAGTTAACACAAGAGTACTGATTAGTTGTGGTAGTTGACATGGGAACGCTAGTTAGAACGGGTGAATAGCACAGAATCGCTGGCTAGTATTGTTAGTTAACACAAGAGTACTGATTAGTTGTGGTAGTTGACATGGGAACGCTAGTTAGAACGGGTGAATAGCACAGAATCGCTGGCTAGTATTGTTAGTTAACACAAGAGTACTGATTAGTTGTGGTAGTTGACATGGGAACGCTAGTTAGAACGGGTGAATAGCACAGAATCGCTGGCTAGTATTGTTAGTTAACACAAGAGTACTGATTAGTTGTGGTAGTTGACATGGGAACGCTGGTTAGAACGGGTGAATAACACAGAATCGCTGGCTAGTATTGTTAGTTAACACAAGAGTACTGATTAGTTGTGGTAGTTGACATGGGAACGCTAGTTAGAACGGGTGAATAGCACAGAATCGCTGGCTAGTATTGTTAGTTAACACAAGAGTACTGATTAGTTGTGGTAGTTGACATGGGAACGCTGGTTAGAACGGGTAAATAACACAGAATCGCTGGCTAGTATTGTTAGTTAACACAAGAGTACTGATTAGTTGTGGTAGTTGACCTGGGAATGCTGGTAAGAACGGGTAAATAACACAGAATCGCTGGCTAGTATTGTTAGTTAACACAAGAGTACTGATTAGTTGTGGTAGTTGACCTGGGAATGCTGGTAAGAACGGGTAAATAACACAGAATCGCTGGCTAGTATTGTTAGTTAACACAAGAGTACTGATTAGTTGTGGTAGTTGACATGGGAACGCTGGTTAGAACGGGCAAATAGCACAGACTTGCTTGTTAGTATTGTTAGTTAACACAAGAGTACTGATTAGTTGTGGTAGTTGACCTGGGAATGCTGGTAAGAACGGGTAAATAACACAGAATCGCTGGCTAGTATTGTTAGTTAACACAAGAGTACTGATTAGTTGTGGTAGTTGACATGGGAACGCTAGTTAGAACGGGCAAATAGCACAGACTTGCTTGTTAGTATTGGAAATAACGGTAGTTGAGCTGGGAACACTGGTTAGTGCATGAAGATAAACCGATCCGTTCACGCTGGTAGTTCTGATAGATATTCATGGAAGACCAATGTTTCACAAAAAACACTGCTGTTACTGGTAGACACCCCGGGAACACTGGCCAGTTTTGGTAGATTACTCTGAATGATTAGGCCTAAAATAAAAACTTATATGATTGCACAAACGCTACCCAACTTGGGAAATTTGGGTAGGTACCAAAAAGATTCTCTGAGCCAAAAAGAATCGTAAGAATTGATTGGGCCACAGTCATTTTTCCGGGTCGGCCACATTTGGGTGAACATTCATATATTTATTATTGGCATTACCAGTTGGTACTGTACTAGAAAATGACACGGGTTTGGATGGCAATTGGTTTCGACTCCATCGGAAGTAATTGAAATACTATTGATACAAGTCGTTTCAGCCAACCAGAAACAAACAAAGGACTGATTAAAAAACCAACAAAGTTTAAGCATAACATAAAACAAACATTTTAATAGCTAACAACAATAGTGATAACGATATAATTCAATACTCAATATATCCATTAAATACCACTACTAGTAATTGACAAAATTTAAAAGAATTAAGTTAAGAACACCTTAAGCATTAGACACCGGTAGCATAAAAAACACCAATAAGCAATAATCGCTAACATCGCACTTATATACACTGAAGCCGTAGCACACATGCCCAAACCACATGTTTACAAATCATGTCAAACTACTTTTCTTCACTCACTTCATGATACATGAATAAATGAGGTAGACAGTCACCATTTCAAATGAAGCTTGTTGACATTGATAGAAAATTAACCAGAACATTTTACACATACTATATTTGTTTGGTCAATCCACTCATATCAGTTCCCTCCGTCAAATTGTCGCCAACATAAATCAAACTCGAATTCGAGAGACTTACCGGTGTTAAACTAACCATTCATTTGTCTATGTATCCCGCTAGTGTCCGTCTTAGATACCATCCCTGGCCTGAGACTTGGCCGAATTCGAATCGGGAGGTAAGGTAATACTTTTTTATAATAACTATTATTTTTTTATCAGATGGATTTGGAAGTCTATGTTGAAATATAATCAAAAACGCTCTATTTATTAAAACATGTACGAATGACTTAGAACAAAATGATATTCCCAGTTCAAAACAAATGATGTCACAATGCATGCCTCAATAATGAAATTGTTTGTACTACGGACGCATACTCGTACATGTATGTTCTAGGTATGATATTCGCATAATAGCATAAACGTGCATAGTGTATAACCGAACTAATTAGTATAAAACATTACGAACGGCAAATTGATGATCCATGTATTGTTGCAAAAGTTGACATTACATGTAGTTTTAATTATCGTGATGGCAAACAAACACACACTAAATCATTCACAGAGGAAATAATCACGTAATACTAATAATATGACATAAACATATTTGCTGAGGACACACACACACACTATATGATAAACCAGGACAGAAGCCACGTTAAAGCATAGTCCAGCTATGACACAAATAAACATAATGGAATTTTAAAATTAACATCAGTGTCATGGCATCATTGACATCGCTTCTTGGAATAACTGAATAAGTTCAAAACTTTCGTCATATTGATCAGGTTGGAAATATCAAATCATCTAACACCCCCCACATCAAAATATAACCAGTTGTCAAAGCACTAAATGCAAACGAAGACAACAAACACTCATTGCAATTAATGATAACATTTGAATTTAGAATAAAGTCAGAGCTCTGATCTAAGATAAAATGCATTAAAGGGAATACATTCACCAGTTTCATCATCCTCATTCACTTCACGATCTTCATTATGACCAGTATACGTGTATAGGTCTTACATCCGTACACGACCAACGGTGAACAAAGTAGTCAGTCCTTTAAAACACATTTAATTACATGTATATAATACATACAAATATACACCAAATCAATCCCCATGAAGGTCGTGTTTGTTTCGTCACTTCAGTTATCTATGTAAACGGGTTAGACTGTGTTGTGATGCACAATAAACTCTTCAATGTTGACTAACATATTTTCTATGCTGTTAGGTCGACGGACACTTGCTGCAATAATATGACATAGGAAGGTGAATTTCGAGGATATCAACGTCCAACTAGTGTACAATATGCTTTAGAACTGAGTCAGAAGTCGGAGGATGAAATCTTTAAGAAATTACTTTATCGTATACTCTGTGCGGTGTTTGGATGATGTGTTTAATGTTGCGATTGTCTTATTGTGCGATGTGGTTTCCGGTATAGTTTTAATACATAACATTTTCTTTATCAGGTTCAAAATTTCCTTTCTGAATCTTGCATCCCAGAATCCATAGATGATTGGGTTGGCAACGTTATTGATCAGGTAAATTCTTAATAGTAGGTCATAAAACCAAGATTCCAGTTTAGAGGCCTGGTACCAAAGTTTTGAGTCCAGGGTGTCTAATATTGAGATTACTATGAATGGTAAATAAGATATAATGAAAACAACAGTTATCGTAAGCATCATTAGGGTTATTTTCCGAGTATTTTTCTCTTTCACTTTGGCACCAGGTGCCCTGTGGCGAATCATTGTGGTGTGTAAGTTACCCGATCTATTTTTCGGTTTGGCAAGGGACTCGTTTGTCTTGTCAGATTTTGATTCACAATCTTTACCTTCGATATCATCATCACAAGGGTCAACATTAGCTCCGTTTTCACCTGTGACACACACTAATTCACCATCAGCACCCTCATCTTCATCTTTATCTGCTATTGTGCAGCAACAGCAAATTCTCTTCCCCCTCTTTATACCAATCTCACCGGACATGCGGTCATGCTTATAAATTTTCTTACAAATGAATCCATATATGATGATCAGATACAGAACAGATAAGATGAAAACAAATAAATTGAATCCGAAATAGCCAAAAGCAAGCCCACTATCTTGAAACTCGTCGTCAATGAAACATTCCACACCAGTAACATTTTCATGATCGGTTTCGACCGAACTCTGGCCGTATAGAAGTCCGTTCGGCATAGACATAATGAATCCAACGCCGACGGCTATCAAACAAGCTTTTCTGTCTCCGAAATCTATGATTTGTTTCTTTAGTGGCCTGCATACCTTAAGGTATCTATCTAATCCAACGACTAACAGAATAAACACAGAACTTAAGGTACCTATTCCGATGAGGAAACTTAACGCTTTGCAGGCGTAAGTGTATTTATACGTCAGAATAAGCGTTAGGTCCAAAATATGATACGGTAATCCTATCACACAGACCGAAAGATCTGTTATGGCTAGACTTAGAATATAAACTCGTGCACTTGTTCTTTTAAATTTCGTTTTGTAAATGATAAGGACCAAACTATTTCCAATGATTCCAACTAGCATAACAACTACAAGAAAGATGATCAAACTACTGTATAGGCTCCGTTGCTTTTCGTTCAATTCCCATAGAAGTGTTTCATTAATCTCCTCAGAATCTACGTCGTCCATGACGGTAGATGACTGAACTACTGGTATAGTCGTGATGTTCATTTCTGTATTCTTCAGATGGTCACTTAATTGATGTCAAAAACTCCACCAAGCTCTTTTTGAATTCCTTTATAATCAAACGATACTCTTCTTCTTTTGGTGGTATGGGGTACTTATCATTTTCATCTGCTACTTGATCATAACCATTTTTGTTCTGTGTTCACACATCCTAAAATACACAATCACATGTACTGTTAAGGTTGTAAAATAATAATGTGTAGATTGTAGTGCGGTGAACATAATTTTAAGGCTAGGCTATGGTTACTTTGCATTTTCAAGAAATGATTTGCGTGGTATCCTCTTACTATTTCAAGTGTTTCAACGTCATACATTTCAATTACAAATCTGATCAATTATATAAATTAATACATTAATTTTGTAATATTTAGTGTTTACACGTATAGATTTAGTGTATTGCGAATTATTAGCACGCGCATCTCAAAGAATGTTACAAATATAATCGGCCATGATAGGCAGACCAAAAAGATATTTGATTTAGGTTTCTTTTGTGCCACTCCAAAAATTGACGATGGATATAATTATATTCATTTTACCAAATAGAATGATTGGTGCAACAGTACCAAATAAATAATGATTATATTTTGCTAGGTTTAACTTAAAACCAACATCCATGGTTATTTGACAACTTTCTAGCTTTAATGACGGAATATGATATACATGTACACCTCAGTGGAACTGCTGACCTTTAGTATATCTAGCTGGAGAGCTCCTAACTTGTGAAATCTGTCCCCAGATGAGATTAGAACTCACAGTGGGGAGGCGTTGGTGATTATAAGTCATGGACTATAGCCACTCGCCTACAGATGTCTCTTTGTTCGTTCTTAACACAAATAATTTCCATCAGCATGTACTTAAATGTATACAATCGGATATCTTTATATTCGAATACGTGTGCAAGAGCAAATGACAACCATAATAATATCATTATGCTTAACTATCTACAACAGTTTGCTATACTTCTAGTAAAGTTGTTAGATTAGGTTTATCACCGTTCTCAAACAACGATAAGTAACGGCTTTAATATCTACAGGAACAAACACGAATACTTAAGATTTGGTAAAAAATAATATGGGTAGTAAGGAAATCGGAAACAATTTTTTTTTGTTATACCCTAATATATGTTTGTTTTCAGACGTTTACTATAACTGTTACACTAAAGTATCAATGTAAACGGTAGGTGGGTAACATTTAAAGAGATTAAAAGATAAAGCAGCTGATGACATAGAAGAAGAAGAGCTTAGCGATTTGAGTATCATTAACAACCTAGGCCATCTTTAAAAAATGTTGTTTTTAGGTTACGCGACCAATTTATTTAACAGTGAGTAGGTAGGTAGACAGGCGTGTTCATTTTTTGTCAACATTATTTTGATAGTACTGAAAACGAAAAGCTGGATAAGGAACCAATATTTTTTTGTCAAATCGCTTACAAAAAAGTTGGATAGGAGGAGCGAAACCACAGATCAGCAATATTTTTAAGGAGAGCCCTACCGAGCGTAGTACGCTAGTGTCACGCATATACGTATGTATGTAAGTCTATGTCTGTGTAGGTAAGGTCAACAACGTTATCTTTGAGATATCAGGTGCATTTACTGTTACCTTGCATTTTGATTATATTTATCCTTTCAATGATATCTTCGATATCTAAATGTTATACCACAATGTTATTTTGTCCTTTATTTTGTGTATGTTTTGGTGTTTTGTTCTGGAAGGTAGGCTTTTTAATGGTGTATTTTGATTTTGTTTTATGGTCTTTTTCTTATATATCTATAATTACCTGAATTATGAAATATCCGTCATAAGAAATCTAGTATTGATAGCATTTCAAATTGGCGAAGTTTACATTTATGATGATTATTTCATTCAAATAACGATCATCTACAGTATTAATGACATCTACGGAAAAAATAAATTTGCTTTCCCGATATGTAGTTTTACATTAAGGAGTTTTATTCCACTTTGAAGCAATCAATCTGTTTTATTTCCTTTAGTTCCGCCAACATTACTTTCGTTTTAACGGTCAGCACCATGTTTCATTTTTACCTGTAACATTTCAACTATTTATTGATTGTGTAATTTGTTTGATCTATATGCAAGATAATCGATCACCGCAGTCAGAAGGGGCAATAACACTCGTAGTAATTCCTGCAAGAAATACCCACGATGTCCCGCCATCACGACATGTGCCAATCTGTCAAAGTAAAGAACCTAAATTGTAACATCTAAGCTTTTTTTGTTCGGCTATAGAAAGATAATACAAATAAATTTATATCCAAATACTGCCATGTCCCGGACGGGTCATCATTAAAGTTGTAGAATGGAATGCTCTTAGTTCAAAATAATTTATATAAAAACGTATTATCCTATCTTTCTGATATTATCTTCATTAACAGCAGCATTTTAATGATAAGGCAAATGAAGATTCCTAAGAATTATTACTCATTATGCATTTAAATATGTATTGGTGTTTTATGTAATTAGTAGAAATAGATACTATCTTCGTATTAGCATTGGGATAATTCATTGCAAAATTTTGCAATATTTTTGTAAATAATAGCTCCATAAACAATGGAAAATGTGTAAATGTAATATAAAAATAAGTTCCTCAAAAAAGATAATTGAAAAAAAGCTTAATGTAACGGGCTTTGGTGTCAGGTCAAATTAGGTATGGCCAATTTATAGAATTAAAAAGTAAACCATAATTGTATACTAAAATAAACCCAGTGTATAAAGTGCATTGCAAGTGATTTGAAACAAATATTACATTTGATTGGTCTTCTATAAACCAATATCACATGTAATTTACATTTTTTTGAACAACCATAACTACTCTGTATATAGGAATATATTACAACAAATAGCCTTAAAATCACTATAAATGTATAATGCAGTGAACTGTGCCTCAGTTTTTTGATAACGTCCTCGGTTCGTTAGATACTTGACTTTAAAGAAATTCCGTATACAAAACCCCGATGTTTATTACGTAATACGTCATAGATAAAAAATGAAACATATGTTAAATAATAACAAAAAATTGTATTGTGGTTTCATTGATTTTAGTAAAGCTTTTGACTATATTGTTCGTCCAAACCTATGGCAAAAACTTATTAGATTGGGTACACGGGGCAAGATATTAACCGTAATTAAAAGCATGTATGAGTCCATCAAATCAAGAGTTAAAATTAATAATAATCTTAGTGAAAACTTCGAATGCTTGCTAGGAGTAAGGCAAGGTGAATGTCTTTCTCCGTTGTTATTTTCTTTATATCTAAATGACTTGGAAGAAACTCTTATATTAAATGGCTATGAAGGTATAGATACGATGATGACTAAAATGTTTTTACTTTTATACGCTGACGATATTGTTTTGTTTTCAGAAACACAATCGGGTCTTCAAAACGGTTTCGATATATTATTAGATTATTGTACGAAATGGAAAATGATTGTAAATACTGAAAAGTCCAAAGTAATGATATTTCGAAAAGCTGGTAGACTGTCTAATAATGTATCTTTTGTTTATAATGGACAAAATATTGAAATTGTAAACTCATTCTCTTATTTGGGTATTGTTTTTACAGTAGCAGGATCTTTTTATCAGACACAAATAACATTAGCTGGTCAATCAAGGAAAGCGATTTTCAAATTAAATAAATATTTGTATAATTTCTCAAATATTGGGATAAAACATAGACTTGAATTATTTGATAAATTAGTATTACCCATTCTAAACTATTCATGTGAAGTCTGGGGTTTTCATACTGCTACTAACATAGAACGAATACATACTCAATTCTGTAAAAACATTTTGGGAGTGAAGCGAGTTACACAGAATAATTTTGTCTATGGTGAGTTAGGAAGACACCCTCTGATAAATGGGAGATATTTAAGAATTATTAAATATTGGTTCAAAATTATGGAATCAAAAGAAAACAAATATATTAGGATTGTATACAATATTTCTAAAAGTGACTGTGATCGTATGCCGCATGTTAAAAACTGGACCAGTTTGTTACGGGATTTGTTATCATCTTTAGGTTTTTACGAGGTTTGGTTTTTTTCAAGGCGTTGGGAATAAAAAGATATTTTTTAATTTATTTAAACAAAGATTAAATGATAACTATCAACAAGTCCTACATGGCGATCTGTGTAATTCATCTAGGACAGTATTGTACAGAGAATTATTAATAACTTTTGATTTTAAAAAGTATTTAGTCATTATAACAAACCAAAACCACAGAGTTGCATTAAGTAAATTAAGAATGTCGTCTCATCATCTTTTGGTAGAGACTGGCAGATGGCATAAACCCGCAAAAATTCCATTTGGTGAAAGAAAATGTCGATTTTGGAACAAACTAGACGATGAATATCATTTTATTATGGAATGCACTGTTTTAAACAATTTAAGGAAACAATATATTGACTCATACTTTTGGAAAAGACCGTGCATGCAAAAATTTTTAGAATTAATATGTTGTGAAAATGAAAATATCTTAAAAAAATTAGCGTGTTATACCTATAAAGGCTTTATATTAAAAAATAATTGATACAGATTACTTTTGTTTTAGCATTTTTTCTATTCTTTTACGTAAATATAATATATACTGAATATTTGTTGTCGATAATTTGTCTATGTTTAATAACAATGCAGTATCGTTTTTAACTACATGTATTCATCTATAGTTCAGGGAATTCATTTCTAATCTATAATAACCAACTTATATAATAACACTTACTATGCAAATGTAAACATATACTAGTATTATCCTTTCATTGTGATGTTTTGATTATGATGTCGCAAAATTATCATTACCCTTCATTTTTGTATGATTTATACAGTTTTTCATATGCTTATTGTATTTTATGATATGCTTTGTCAAATTTTGGAGATGTTATCGAATATCAGTTTTTACATTATGTTATTATGTATCTTCTCCGTTACATTTCTTTTATTAATATGTTCTATATATATCTGTAAATATGTTGTCCTCATGGGCCGCAAGGCTTAATGGACTTGAATTTCAAAATAAACATTATTATAAAATTATAAAGCACGGTTCGCTACAAAATACAGAAAACCGATTTGAAATCCGTAAATCAAATAGGACGGCAATGTTAATTCGAAAATGACACCTACTGTCTTTTTTTCAAGCTGAACAATTAACAATTGTCAGTGTCGGATCATAATCGTCTCATGAAATGAACGAATTTGACGCACCCTTTTCAATTTCAATAGCCGATCAAAATGTTTACGCTAAAATGCTAATGTTTACGATTCAATAACTGAAACCATGCCCAGATTTAATGTCTAGTTAGAGATTTTATAAATTATTTTTTTGTCATTAATGAATTAATATTATCACATCGTACCATTACAATGCACATTACGTAAGAGATGTTTAACGCTGATAAGGAAGAGTGAAGTATTTATCGCAATAAAACGCATTTTTTTGAGCGTTCGGTTAAAATCTTTTGTTGCTTAGTATTAAAGTATGATATTTAATCTTTGTAAATTTTAGCGATTTTAGCCAATACCGATACATTAAGGACACATGATCGGCTAGCAGAGTAAGCAGACTCTTTTAAATGTAAACCCAATTAAAGACACTTTAGTCAAGTCATACTACTTGGTGACAGTATAAAATCAGTTTTAAAAATCAATTCAATTTCAGTTATTAGTTACTCCAATATAAACCCATATTGCACGTTAATTGCGAAATTTATAAGTTTATAAGTTCGTTTTCCGCGAAAATTTGCCTAATGTGGCTTAAACTGTTTATTCATGCAATGCATTGCAGGGACACGTGCCGCAAAGTTTTGATATGTATACCAAATTTCGAGATTTATGACTTTATATTTCAGCCCTTCAAAAGCGGCCAAAATTAGTAATTACGTTATGCTCCAAAAATCGCTAACAAAATCAAGATATAAAAAATATGACACACTGATCTTCTCTAACCTTATACTACAAAATGCCGAAACCCGTTTTGAAATTCCACTTCAAACAGGCCGGCAATTCATATAAAAAACTACACCCTTTAGTAAATCCGAATACGCGTAGATTGCAATAAAGTGTGATATCATGTCAGCAGTTGTTTGATTTTGTTTGTTTGATTATATCGATTGTCCCACTCCTCCCACATAATTCCGATAGCCATGTGGAAAAAATACGTATCACAGGCTCCGGACAGACATATCAGGGATGTTTTTCTAGTCTCCCCATTCGAACTACCGAGCGAACTTCAGCCAAGTACAGTGTTTAAAATAATCACAGGAAACGGATTCATATGGTATCGTAAAGTGATATAAAATGATGACGCAAAGAAGACAGACGGAAGTAGGCCCGTTTACAATCTGAAACCTGCGACGATGTTGTGGGAATGTGATTTCAATTTCTGGAAATAAACCTAATCATTGCGAACGTTTTAAATAATTACATGTATATTTCTTTTGGGCAGTTCATAGATATAAGTTCATCTACTCACAAGGCAGTGCTAATTGACTATCAAGATTTAAATGTGATGGAGCTAGTTCTAGTTAAAATGGTTGACTAGATATTTAGATTGATACATCTCTGAACAAATGTATCACGTGATTTATCGTCAAACATAATTGGAAAACAGTAACATCTCATTTCTTGAAATGTTTATGCTCCGGAAAACATACATTAATTCTCGGTATAAAGTCTAATTTTTGAAATAGATTTCCGATATCAGACTGCAGAACAAGCTGCTGTAAGGGAGAATGGATGGCTCGGTGTTTGTATTTTTGTAATTTCAATAATGCATTACCTAATTAGTGACGTACGATGACATCGTTCAAAACATCCAAACTACCAGTGCAAGCATGGCTCAACAGTCTTTCTTACTAGTAATATTTTCAACAATTTTTCAGTTAGACTAGTATACGGCGGCCGTTTCACCTAACAAGCAACGATGATCGGTATTTTAACCAGTACTAACTTACCGTTCCAATAGAAACCGGCAGCATGTGGGGGAAATCAACATTGCTAGTCTATGAGTCAAATTTTCATGGAAGGCTTGTGGCCTCCCGAGACCGGGAATAGAACCTGGATCGCCGGGCACAATTCGTGGAATTCATAAATGTTCCAATGGTTGGACATTCGGTCAAATTCGCTCTCATACATTAATTTTCAATTCGGATGTAGAACGATATTACAAAAAGAACCACTCAGAAAAAACAGGCGCATGCCAGATAGGAGATAAGGTATCATACACGATTATCATCCTTTTATTTGCTAGTAACTGTCAGTTATAGTTCATGTTATCTGAATTGAAAAACGTGATGTCAGATACAGGGCAATGATTTGTTACTTTTGAATTATGATCCGTCAGTAAGGACTTTCTGTTCGTTTGTGTCTGGTAAAACGCTATTGGTCAACCGTATAAAAGGATCGGTCACAACCCATCGTGCGTGTTTAAGTCCGTACAGTCGCCACATTTTTCTGACAACGATGGAAGGGAGAAGTACGTATATGCTCGTCACTTACACGGTTGCCTAAGGTGTACGTACGTGACCCGCATAAAACGCCACGACTGGCCATTAGCGGTTGCGCTCATCGCACGTTGCACACGTGGCGAGTTACACGTGCTTACAACGTACTATCGTCGTGCGATTGCCATGTTATCGTACGAAGGCCGTACTTGCAAGTGCTGTTTGCGAAACGTGTTCTTTCTCACTCGTACGTTGTAAGTGCGTGCAAGTACAATGAACGCGAGTACAAGGGGTAATTCCGTAGCCCGACCGCAGGCCGAACCCAGCGAAAGTTCACAGCGTGTCTGCGTGCATCCGAATCCGTACAGAGACGATACTCGTCACGTACGGATCGCCAAGTTTTGCCCACGTGTTTGCAAGTAGACTGCACACACTTTTCAGATCCACCTAATAGAGGGTTGAGAGAAGATACAGAAGAACCGGGCATTTATATCCCTACTTTGAACAGTTTTTCCTGGTTCTTTATCATGCCCGGTACAAAGTACCGATTTACGCATCAGGGTACGTTTGAAGGTTTTTCCCACCAACTTTACAAGAATTCTTATTGATACAAGGATCTGCGAAATAAGATAAACTACATCAGAGAAATCAACACTTAGTTAAGTAAACAGCATGTTTGTTCATGAAGCCCTAATTTTTCTGTTAGGTATAAAAACACAAGATCAGGTGATATCTGAAATATCGAATGAAAACGGGAGATTGAAACAGATAGGCATATAAAAACTGCATCTTGGAATTCAAAAAAATGTACTCAACGAAATAAATGTAATTATTTTCCCATGCATCGTCTTAATAATTAGATGAATCAGACATATGTTTATGCCTTTTGTTTTATTTGAATTTCTCATTGCACTAACAAATCTGCTCAAACAATCTTTTTGATATGAAATTCATCAATGCTTAATTACAATTTACAACGGAATTCTAAGCAGAAATATTATTCTCACAAGTTTTCAGACATTCAAACTTAACTTTCAACAACAAGGTGCCGACAACGTCTCCACTTACGGAGGAAAATCGATACTTTTTGTCAAATCTTCATGGTCGGATATGACATACTGGTAATTGCTTGAACCCGGCTCACCAGTTTACAAATCCAGCGACCTGACCACGACCTAGGCTTTTACTTCCATTATTGGTACCTTTACACAGGTTTAATTGTTTATACGTAAAAAATACGTATCACAGGTTCCGGACAGACATATCAGGGATGTTTTTCTAGTGTCCCCATTCGAACTACCGAGCGAACATCAGCCAAGTACAGTGTTTAAAATAATCACAGGAAACGGATTCATATGGTATCGTGAAGTGATATAAAATAATGACGCAAAGAAGACAGGCGGAAGTAGGCCCGTTTACAATCTGAAACCTGCGACGATGTTGTGGGAATGTGATTTCAATTTCTGGAAATAAACCTAGTCATTGCGAACGTTTAAAATAATTACATGTATATTTCTTTTGGGAAGTTCATAGATATAAGTTCATCTACTCACAAGGCAGTGCTATTTGACTATCAAAAACTACATTCTGGATTTAAATGTGATAGAGCTAGTTCTAGTTGAAATGGTTGACTAGATATTTAGATTGATACATCTCTGAACAAATGTATCACGTGATTTATCGTCAAAAATAACTGTGAGAACAGAAACATCTCATTTCTTGAAATGTTTATACTCCGGAAAACATACATTAATTCTCGGTATAAAGGCTAATTGTTGAAATAGATTTCCGATATCAGACTGCAGAACAAGCTGCTGTAAGGGAGAATGGATGGCTCAGTGTTTGTATTTTTGTAATTTCAATAATGCATTACCTAATTAGTAACGTACGATGACATCGTTCAAAACATCCAAACTACTAGTGCAAGCATGGCTCAACAGTCTTTCTTACTAGTAATACAAATTTTCAGTAAGACTAGTATACGGCGGCCGTTTCACCTAACAAGTAACGATGATCGGTATTTTAACCAGTACTAACTTACCGTTCCAATAGAAACCGGCAGCATGTGGGGGGAAATCAACATTGACAGTCTATGAGTCAAATTTTCTTGGAAGGCTTGTGGCCTGCCGAGACCGGGAATAGAACCTGGATCGCCGGGCACAATTCATGGAATTCATAAATGTTCCAATGGTTGGACATTCGGTCAAATTCGCTCTCATACATTAATTTTCAATTCGGATATAGAACGATATTACAAAAAAAAACACTCAGAAAAAAACAGGCGCATGCCAGATAGGAGATAAGGTATCATACACGATTATCATCCTTTTATTTGCTAGTAACTGTCAGTTATAGTTCATGTTATCTGAATTGAAAAACGTGATGTCAGATTAAGGGCAATAATTTGTTACTTTTGAATTATGATCCGTCAGTAAGGACTTTCTGTTCGTTTGTGTCTGGTAAAACGCTATTGGTCAACCAACCGTATTAAAGGTTCGGTCACAACCCATCGTGCGTGTGTCAGTCCGTACAGTCGCCACATTTTTCTGACAACGATGGAAGGGAGAAGTACGTATATGCTCGTCACTCACACGGTTGCCTAAGGTGTACGTACGTGACCCGCACGCCACGACTGGCCATTAGCGGTTGCGCTCATCGCACGTTGCACGCGTGGCGAGTTACACGTGCTTACAACGTATTATCATCGTGCGATTGCCATGTTATCGTACGAAGGCCGTACTTGCACGTGCTGTTTGCGAAACATGTCCTTTCGCACTCGTACGTTGTAAATGCGTGCAAGTACAATGAACGCGAGTACAAGGGGTAATTCCGTAGCCCGACCGCAGGCCGAACCCAGCGAAAGTTCACAGCGTGTCTGCGTGCATCCGAATCCGTACAGAGACGATACTCGTCACGTACGGATCGCCAAGTTTTGATCACGTTTTTGCAAGTAGACTGCACACACTTTTCAGATCCACCTAATAGAGGGTTGAGAGAAGATACAGAAGAACCGGGTATTTATATCCATACTTTGAACAGTTTTTCCTGGTTCTTTATCATGCCCGGTACAAAGTACCGATTTACGCATCAGGGTACGTTTGAAGGTTTTTCCCACCAACTTTACAAGAATTCTTATTGATACAAGGATCTGCGAAATAAGATAAACTACATCAGAGAAATCAACACTTAGTTAAGTAAACAGCATATTTGTTCATGAAGCCCACATTTTTCTGTTAGGTATAAAAACACATAAGATCAGGAGATATCTGCAATATCGAATGAAAACTGGAGATTGAAACAGATAGGCATGTAAAAACTGCATCTTGGAATTGAAAAAAATGTACTCGACGAGATAAATGTAATTATTTTCACATGCATCGTCTAAATAATTATATCAATCAGACATATGTTTATGTCTTTTGTTTTGTTTGAATTTCTCATTGCACTAACAAATCTACTCAAACAATCTTTTTGATATGAAATTCATCAATGTTTAAATACAATTTACAACGGAATTCTAAGCAGAAATATATTCCCACAAGATTTCAGACATTCTAACTTAACTTTCAACAACAAGGTTTCGACAACGTCTCCACTTACGGAGGAAAATCGATACTTTTTGTCAAATCTTCATGGTCGGATATGACATAATTACTTGAACCCGGCTCGCCAGTTTACAAATCCAGCGACCTGACCACGACCTAGATCACGACCTAGGCTTTTACGTCCATTATTGGCACCTTTACACAAGTTTGTCTATACGTAATACCTAACATTTAGTAGGGATGTTTTTGTCTCTCAAGGAGATCGCAGTCAAAAGCGGAAAATTTCACATTTTATGATAATATTTCGATAATTAGTTTGCAACACCATTCCACCGCTCCAAACGTGAAAGCTTTCCAAAACATTATTAATTTTACAAACAATATTAGCAACTCTTCAATGATCAAAATGACACAATCTCAAGGTACGAATATTGAAGTATGTGGCGTTTTACTGAAAATAATTTATAAATTCTTATTCTGACAACCGATGCTTGATTTGACGAAAACCACAACTTTCTTATGTCAGACCGTGTTTCAATTATGATGGTTTGCTGCATCTTTAAAGGCCCATTAGCTTTTTTGATTTTTGTAATACAGAACAATAGAACAATAGGTAAAATCATAATAAAATATGAGAAATACCTTTTATTTGCTAAAGAACAATATTTACATAAAGTCATTCATTAGCCATATCTCTTAAAATGTTGTCTGATCCTTTATCTTATTCTTTGGCAATATCATTGAAAAAATATACTGTGGTACATTTTTATATGAACTTCGTGATTAAAAAAGAAAATTTTGGAATGATTTTATCGCATGATTAGTCAGTTTCACTGATAAGACATCTTTCTAGGTAAAGTGAGACCTACTTCAATGTTATCATCCATAAAGCTAATAACCAGTTTGTCTTCCTCAATAAATTCACGGTTTTGTCCCAATTGACAGATAGATGCATTGTGAATTCTACAGGATATTGTCATGGCATTTACCAGATGTGTACAGTTTATATCAGTATTGGCTGTAACATCAAACTACATTCGAAATAGTTTATGAAAATTTAATGTTGCACAAAAAGGCAATGTTCGTTAAATCATTACACGCTTTAAGTATTCTAATGACATGGGTTAATCATGTAGACACATGCTGAATGCTTTTTCCATATCTGGATCGAAACGTTCTAAGCATCGGAGTAGGCCTAGGTTATTACGAGATTACAGTGGGTTTTGGCTTTGTATTTGCCTCCCATCCCCTAGGTTACAAAACAGGGTAAAAGTCTTAAACCTGAAACCTCAATTTCATTCTCAAAGTATTTTAGCAGTAAAAGCTATTTCAATGCAAATAAAAGTCAAACCAGTTATATTGACAAAATAATGCATGATTATTAACATTCTTGTTTCATGAAAAATTGTTAACATTAAAAAGCATAAAGACATTCACGTAAGAGCTTCAAGACTGTTCATTTCAGACCAAACTGTCGACATTAAAGTCTCCAGTTTTTAAATAAGTATGCTCCTCAATTAACAGAAAAGGATAAAATTTGTATTGATACATTAACGCTGCCAGTTGCAAAAACGGATTGATTCACACTGGCGGCTAATTTTCTAAACATGAAGTACCTTAACAATTTACCACCGCGTTGTTAATTATATTGTAGCAATACACAAGCTAGAAATACCTCTTTATCATGTCACAGCCTGTCCGCGTTCAGAAATCGTCTTATCAGGTACAACACCAGAAGAGCAATTTACACATTACATTGTACGTTTCAACAATAACATTTGCATGGACATACACATCGAAACACGCTAGTTTATCTTTAACACAAATAATTTCCATCAGCATGTACTTAAATGTATACAATCGGATATCTTTTTATTCAAATACGTGTGCAAGAGCAAATGACAACCATAATAATATCATTATGCTTAACTATCTACAACAGCTTGCTATACTTCTAGTAAAGTTGTTAGATTAGGTTTATCACCGTTTTCAATCAACGATAAGTAACGGCGTTTATATCTACAGGAACACATACGAATATTTATGATTTGGTAAAAAATAATATGGGTAGTAAGGAAATCGGAAACAAATATTTTTGTTATACCTTAATATATGTTTGTTTTCAGACGTTTTATATAAGAAAATATAACCATGTTCATAAGAGTAATTTTAAGAGAAAGAAGCGAAAACGCGACCCAGATATATTTTTACCATCATCTCTTTAACCCTAATTTAAGATACCGAAAATAACGTGCGATGTTAGTAAAGCTGTTGATAGTATTTTTGAACTGAATGATAGAAGTTTTTAGGCTCATCGGTTAACCTTTTTGCTCAACGTTAAATACAATAAAGAATTTGCTTACTTGTATTCGTACTGTTTGCAAACCGGAAAACACTGGTTTTAATTCATTTCTATATTTCATTATTTTCGGATGTAAGTATTTTCGGATAAGTTCGTAGTTTTTGAAATCTTTTTACTCGTTGGTGTTAAATTTTATTGATTAGGTCTCCCACGATTTTTTCTTGAAATAATACTCTCCTTAAACAACACTATCTATTGCATACAAACTAAGAAAACCCCAACAGATTATTTGTGTTTTGACGTATTCGCATATATGGTAAAAACATCAGTCTAAAACACAATCAACTACTAGCATCTTGTGCAAGTCACTGCTTTAAGACGAAGACAAAGGTATACATACTTATAGTCTATCAATATTCCAAAATAATCATCTGTTTTTTTTCTATTAATAATACACATATTGTTTATATCGGGTACAAATTTATTAATTTAGTTATAAAGACAATACCGTTGCATTTCTATTGTACGTTGTCTGCACTGATTTCGAGGTTGAATAATTATCGCTTAAGCAAATTCTGTTGAATGGTGTCCTCGATAGAATCAGACATTTGACACTTGGGTTCTGGCACGTCAGTCGAATCTATTGAAATGAAACAGTGTATAAATCAACGAAATAATTATTGCCTCGCATGTTAATGTCATATACTAATTAAACAATGTTTATCATAGGTTGTTAAAATCATCATGTTTCAATGTATACGTTCCCACTCAAATTATCAACTGCGTGTTTTTCATTCAAGCTTTACGTCTAACCAACAGTCAGAGTAATCTGGCGACATTGCCAGCTTTAACCAGATCACAGGCTACCATCTGGCTAGAACCACCGACCTTTCATAATCTAGCTGGGAGATTTTTTGTCCGGTCCTAGTTGGACATCGAATTATCAGCAGTGCGGTGTTAGTGTTTAAAAGTGAGACGAGCAATGCAAATTACATCGAATGAAGTACTCGCTAAAATGGTTTATACATTTGCCTCGTCTAACCCGTCAAGAATTCAATGATACATTAAATGGAGCAGCAGTGTATTGGGATGGTAGGTCATTACAGTTTAGTTTAAGTTTATTAGTATTATCGGCATGTAATGCAACTGACCATTTACAATTTATATACATGTCAAGATGGTCAAGACAACAGTATTTTTAAACAGATGGTATACATAAAAAAACATAATATATACAAATTTCTCAATACATACAATTTTCATACATTTGCATTTTTGAAAATTTAAACAAACAAAATCAACGCAAGCACAAATATTTGAAAGAATATAATATTACACCCCCCCCCCCCCAAAATAGATTTTAAGTAACATTTAATTAAGAAACATTTGAAACAAATGATAATTAAGAAGCAGTGTAAACAATATCCATGATTTACTAAGCTGCATTAAGTAATTCTAATTTCTCTAATCTTAATTTGACCTACCAGTGCATGTATAATAGTGTTTTTTTCTCTCTCAAATTGTTGCTTTGGAAGACTGATATCAAAATATGCAATTAAGGGTCCCGTTTAAGGTTTTCAAAGTCGAATTCGAAGTGTTAAGGATCGTATTTTAAATATTGTCATTATTTTGTATATCCATTCAGACATTTACAGGTGAATTTTCAAAAACTCTTACTGTCAGTTAAGAGAGTAACAACCATTTTTAATCCTCTACCCCTAACGTAAAATAGTACCTTAAAATAAAATGAAGTTATCATAATGATTATGAAAATTAGTCTATCTCTCTAACAGATGATACAATAAATGCAAGAATATGTATAAGTCAAAGGGTAACCAATGTTTAGTCAATTCAAATTGTTTATAAATACAATGTTTGGAATTACAATGTACTACATTGTATGTTGTAGAAAAAGTGAAAAATGTAACCCAGCCCCTTTAAGATCTAGACAAGATTTTAGCCTTTTACCAAAAAGTAACAAATAGATAAATATCATTAAAATAAAAACTAAAGCAGGACAATAGCTGAAACTTTCTTAAAATTAACAACTATGTGTGTGTATAATGGTACACCAAATTTAAAAAGTTTCACCGTCAGGTTTTGAAAAATATTGTGTCAGAAATCCATTTTTACTTGGTTTTAGTTAATTAACCATGTATACATTCCAATAAACTAGACAAAACAATTTGGAATAAATATTTTCTTCCATATTACTGTATAAATTCATGTTCTTAATACGAAACATTACATAAAAACTAAAAATAAAAGTAAAAAAGTATGGTACCAGTGGGGTTTGAACCCATTACCCTCAGGAATATGTCAATAATTTATTTATGTCAGTAAAATTAATGAAATTGTGTACTCTTCAAAATGGAGGTTTCAAATCTTAATAGGCATATCTTAACCGGTGTTATAGTTTTAAGGGTCAACATATAACAACCCCTCGTTTATAAATAAAAAAAGTATATTTATCCTAATAATGATCTTGGATATCTATTGTCAGCTGTTAAAGATAAAAGTCTGAAACAGAATGCTGTTTGCGAAACGTGTTCTTTCTCACTCGTACGTTGTAAGTGCGTGCAAGTACAATGAACGCGAGTACAAGGGGTAATTCCGTAGCCCGACCGCAGGTCGAACGCAGCGAAAGTTCCCTATGCACTAAAAGTGCTATGGCGTATCTGCGTGCATCCAAATCCGTACGGAGGCGGTACTCACCACGTACGGATCGCCAAGTTTTGCCCACGTTTTTGCAAGTAGACAGCACACAGTTTTCAGATCCACCTAATAGAGGGTTGAGAGAAGGTACAGAAGAACCAGGAATTTATATCCCTACTTGGAACAGTTTTTCCTGGTTCTTTATCATGCCCGGTGTAAAGTATCGATTTACGCATCAGGGTACGTTTCAAGGTTTTTCCCACCAACTTTACAAGAATTCTTATTGATACAAGGATCTGCGAAATAAGATAAACTACATCAGAGAAATCAACAATTAGTTAAGTAAACAGCATGTTTGTTCATGAAGCCCGCATTTTTCTCTTAGGTATAAAAACACATACGATCAGGTGATATCTGCAATATCGAATGAAAACTGGAGATTGAAACAGATAGGCAGATAGAAATTGAAAAAAATGTACTCGACGAAATAAATGTAATTATTTTCCCATGCATCGTCTAAATAATTAGATCAATCAGACATATGTTTATGTCTTTTGTTTTGTTTGAATTTCTCATTGCACTAACAAATCTACTCAAACAATCTTTTTGATATGAAATTCATCAATGTTTAAATATATGTACCATTTACAACGGAATTCTAAGCAGAAATATATTCTCATTTCAACAACAAGGTGCCGACAACCTCTCCACTTATGGAGGAAAATCGATACTTTTTGTCAAATTTTCATGGTCGGATATGACATAATTGCTTGAACCCGGCTCGCCAGTTTACAAATCCCTGACCTGACCACGACCTACATCACGACCTAGGCTTTTACTTCCATTATTGGTACCTTTACACAAGTGTGTCTGTACGTAATATTTGACATTTAGTAGGGATGTTTTTGTCTCTCAAGGAGATCGCTTTCAAAAGCGGAAAATTTCACATTTTTTGATAATATTTCGATAATTAGTTTGCAACATCATTCCACCGTTCCAAACGTGAAAGCTTTCCAAAACATTATTAATTTTACAAACAATATTAGCAACTCTTCGATGATCAAAATGACACAATCTCAAGGTACGAATATTGAAGTATGTGGCGTTTTACTGAAAATAATTTATTAATTCTTATTCTGACAACCGATGCTTGATTTGACGAAAACCACAACTTTCTAATGTCAGACCGTGTTTCAATTATGATGGTTTGCTGCATCTTTAAAGGCCCATTAGCTTTTTTGATTTTTGTAATACAGAACAATAGAACAATAGGTAAAATCATAATAAAATATGAGAAATACCTTTTATTTGCTACAGAACAATATTTACATAGTCATTCATTAGCCACATCTCTTAAAATGTTGTCTGATCCTTTATCTTATTCTTTGGCAATATCATTGAAAAAATATACTGTGGTACATTTTTATATGAACTTCGTGATTAAAAAAACAAAATTTTGGAATGATTTTATCGCAAGATTAGTCAGTTTCACTGATAAGACATCTTTCTAGGTAAAATGAGACCTACTTCAATGTTATCATCCATAAAGCTAATAACCAGTTTGTCTTCCTCAATAAATTCACGGTTTTGTCCCAATTGACTGATAAATGAATTGTGAATTCTACAGGATATTGTCATGGCATTTACCAGATGTGTACAGTTTATATCAGTATTGGCTGTAACATCAAACTACATTCGAAATAGTTTATGAAAATTTAATGTTGCACAGAAAGGCAATGTTCGTTAAATCATTACACGCTTAAAGTATTCTAATGACATGGTTTAATCATGTAGACACATGCTGAATGCTTTTTCCATGTCTGGATCGAAACGTTCTAAGCATCGGAGTAGGCCTAGACTATTACGAGATTACTGTGGGTTTTGGCTTTGTATTTGCCTCCCATCCCCTAGGTTACAAAACAGGGTAAAAGTCTCAGACCTGAAACCTCAATTTCATTCTCAAAGTATTTTAGTAGTAAAAGTAGTATAGTTATTTCAAGTTTCAGTGCAAATTAAAGTCCAACCATTTATATTGACAAAATAATGCATGAATATTATCATTCTTGTTTCATGAAAAATTATTAACATTAAAAAGCATGAAGACATTCACGTTAGAGCTTCAAGACTGTTCATTTCAGACAAAACTGTCGACAGTAAAGTCTCCATTTTTTAAATAAGTATGTTCCTCAATTAACAGAAAAGAAAGATAAAACTTGTATTGATACATCAACGCTGCCAGTTGCAAAAAACGGATTGATTTACTAAACATGAAGTACCTTAACAATTTACCACCGCGTTATTAATTATATTGTAGCAAGACACAAGCTAGAAATACCTCTTTATCATGTCACAGCCTGTCCGCGTTCAGAAGTCGTCTAATCATTGTACACAACACCAGAAGAGCAATTTACACATTACATTGTACGTTTCAACAATAATATTTGCATGGACCTACACATCGAAACACGCTAGTTTATTTTATAAGAAAATATAACCATATTCATAAGAGTAATTTAAGAGAAAGATGCGCGAAAACGCGACCCAGACATATTTATACCATCATCTCTTTGACCCTAATTTAAGATACCGAAAATAACGTGCGATGTTAGTAAAGCTGTTGATAGTATTTTTGAACTGAATGATAGAAGTTTTTAGGCTCATCGGTTAACCTATTTGCTCAACGTTAAATACAATAAAGAATTTGCTTACTTGTATTCGTAGTGTTTGCAAACCGGATAACACTGATTTTTATTCATTTCTATATTTCATTATTTTCGGATGTAAGTATTTTCGGATAAGTTCGTAATTTTTTAAATCTTTTTACTCGTTGGTGTTAAATTTTATTGATTAGGTCTCCCACGAATTTTTCTGGAAATAATACTCTCCTTAAACAACACTATCTATTGCATAAAAACCAAGAAAACGCCAACAGATTATTGGTATTTTAACCGCATTCGCATATATGGTAAAAACATCAGTCTAAAACACAATCAACAACTAGTATCTTATGCAAGTCACTGCTTTAAGACGAAGACAAAGGTACACCTACTGATAGCCTATCAATATTCCAAAATAATCATCTGTTTTTTTTTCTATTAATAATACACATATTGTTTATATCGGGTACAAATTGATTAATTTAGTTATAAAGACAATACCGTTGCATTTCTATTGTACGTTGTCTGCACTGATTTCGAGGTTGAATAATTATCACTTAAGCAAATTCTGTTGAATGGTGTCCTCGATAGAATCGGACATTTGACACTTGGGTCCTGGCACGTCAGTCGAATCTATTGAAATGCAACAGTGTATAAATCAACGAAATAATTAATGCCTCGCATGTTAATGTCATATACTAATTAAACAATCCTTATCATAGGTTGTTAAAATCATCATGTTTCAATGTATACGTTCCCACTCAGTTTACCAACTGCGTGTTTTTCATTCAAGCTTTACGTCTAACCAACAGTCAGAGTAATTTGGCGACATTGCCAGCTTAAACCAGATCACAGGCTACCATCTGGCTAGAACCACCGACCTTTCATAATCTAGCTGGGAGATTTTTTGTCCGGTCCTAGTTGGACATCGAATTATCAGCAGTGCGGTGTTAGTGTTTAAAAGTGAGACGAGCAATGCAAATGACATCGAATGAAGTACTCGCTAAAATGGTTTATACATTTGCCTCGTCTAACTATCGAACCCGTCAAGAATTCAATGATACATTAAATGGAGCAGCAGTGTATTGGGATGGTAGGTCATTACAGTTTAGTTTAAGTTTATTAGTATTATCGGCATGTAATGCAACTGATCATTTACAATTTATATACATGTCAAGATGGTCAAGACAACAGTATTTTTAAACAGATGGTATACATAAAAAAACATAATATATACAAATTTCTCAATACATACAATTTTCATACATTTGCATTTTTGAAAATTTAAACAAACAAAATCAACGCAAGCACAAATATTTGAAAGAATATAATATTACACCCCCCCCCCCCCCAAAAATAGATTTTAAGTAACATTTAATTAAGAAACATTTGAAACAAATGATAATTAAGAAGCAGTGTAAACAATATCCATGATTTACTAAGCTGCATTAAGTAATTCTAATTTCTCTAATCTTAAATTCGTATCAAGAAAATGAAGTTTCTTTGACCTACCAGTGCATGTATAATAGTGTTTTTTTTCTCTCTCAAATTGTTGCTTTGGAAGACTGATATCAAAATATGCAATTAAGGGTCCCGTTTAAGGTTTTCAAAGTCGAATTCGAAGTGTTAAGGATCGTATTTTAAATATTGTCATTCTTTTGTATATCCATTCAGACATTTACAGGTGAATTTTCAAAAACCCTTACCGTCAGTTTTTAATTTTTAATCCTCTACCCCTAACGTAAAATAGTACCTTAAAATAAAATGAAGTTATCATAATGATTATGAAAATTAGTCTATCTCTCTAACAGATGATACAATAAATGCAAGAATATGTATAAGTCAAAGGGTAACCAATGTTTAGTCAATTCAAATTGTTTATAAATATAATGTTTGGAATTACAATGTACTACATTGTATGTTGTAGAAAAAGTGAAAAATGTAACCCAGCCCCTTTAAGATTTAGACAAGATTTTAGCCTTTTACCAAAAAGTAACAAATAGATAAATATCATTAAAATAAAAACTAAAGCAGGACAATAGCTGAAATTTTCTCAAAATTAACAAGTATGTGTGTGTATAATGTCTACACCAAATTTTAAAAAGTTTCACCCTCAGGTTTTGAAAAAAATTGTGTCAGAAATCCATTTTTACTTGATTTTAGTTAATTAACCATGTATAAATTCAAATAAACTAGACAAAAACAATTTGGAATAAATATTTTCTTCCATATTACTGTATAAATTCATGTTCTTAATACGAAACATTACCTAAAAACTAAAAAAAACTAAAAAAAGTGTGGTCCCGGTGGGGTTTGAACCCATTACCCTCAGGAATATGTCAATAAGTAAAATTAATGAAATTGAATACTCTTCAAAATGGAGGTTTCGAATCTTAATAGGCATATCTTACATCTTAACTGGTATTATAGTTTTAAGGATCAACATATAACAACCCCTTGTTTATAAATAAAGATTTATCCTAATAAAGATCATTAATATCTATTGTCAGCTGTTAAAGATAAAAGTCTGAAATTTAAAAAAATAGCAATTTCAAAGTTTTAAGTTTAAACATGGTTAACTTTCCTAGAATATCGTGATCTTTGTAACGGTCCGAAATGTGAAACAATGCATTAGATGTTATATAGTAGATTGTTGGTGTAATGGCTTTAACAAACAATCCACTGTTATATTCACTGTTAAAATGAAAAAGGAAGTCACTACTTATCACTGTTAAAACTTTCATGACCTTCCCTGAATATGACGAAATACATTTAAAGATGAGATAGATAAAATGTGTATATTATACAATGCAACTTATTTTACAAGTTCATTGTCAGAATCTATACCGATCGTAAGATTAATTTAATACATACAATATATCAATATCAAGTTTTAGAAGTTGGTATTATTTTCGTACTAAAATGAGAACAGTTTAACAACTACACTTATCCGAAAATTTATCTCAAACAAAACAAACAACTTAACTGACAAACATGCTGACGGACAGACGGGCGGACATACTAACGATAGGATACTTAAGTGGCTTTTCCATGTTAAAATGTGTTAAAATTTAGCCACATAAACCCGATTTTAGCCACATAAATCCACTTATGGACATTTTTTAAGTGACTCCGATTGAACAAAGAGTCTTAACACTAGAGTCACCCAAACCCAATTTGTTTGTACGGACGTTCGCGCGGACGGACGGACAAACAAACAGCTATGTTACCGGTAATTTGTAAAGAAAACCTTCTTGCCTACACCTCAAGTTTAAAACAATTATAGGTTGTACATATAACTAAGCGAGCAACTATCAACTTTTCATTGTCGGTCAGAAATGTTAGTCTATTTACTTTTGAATTATAAATAAAACAAATCTTTATCAACAATGACCGTATTCGAATCGTGAACGTACTTTACTTACTAAGCTAACTAGACGAAATATTATCTCACGAATAACATTATCAATAATGAATGATACTACATCCGTATCTAGTTATACATTGTTGTAAAAGTTACAGTAAAACTACAGATAAACATTTATTTTCATGATGATTACATTACCTTAGCGAAGTATTCTGATGTCATAAAACAGTTGTTGCACTGGCACCTATGTTAGAAAGATCCACATGTGTAATAGCTACTCGACATTTTGTTATCTTCTATATATAGCTCTCACATTATTAAGAATTCCATTTAAACACGTTCAGCAAAAATAGTCTGATTAATATGTTAGTAATGATAAATTTTCCCAATGGATATCTCTTCTACACATACTTATATGCTATCGTGGCTAGTTTTGTTAGCGATTATGGTTATAAGTACATTTAATTTGTAATCTATCGAATGTATTATACAAAATGCACTTTGCATCTTGATAAATTTGTTTCACTAGTTAGTGTAGCGCTGACAATGTGCGTTGTACTTAAGTAAATGCGATCATGTATATATACGCTCGAACTCGTCTTTTATGACATTCGAATCACTTTCGATAAGTTAGGTTATTTATATAATGCATGTTGTAGTTCTTACAATACATGGAAGTATATATAATACTGTAGGAGTTAAATTCCGTGAGCTAATTCAAACAAACTAACAATAATTCTTCATATTTTGAATGCAAAACACAGATCCTTAAATCATTACCCACCATCGTACTACACACACAAAGCAAAAAATAAAAAAATAACACGATAAAAACGAATGCTAAATACAGTTACCTTAATAATTGTAACATTTGAATTGCTCCAGTGTTAAATCAGTCTTGGATTCACGCACACTTTTTTCTGATTTTGCTCAGAATATCACAATAATATATTAATTAGTCCGACGCGTCCCGAATGATGTTTGCTTAACGTCTAGCAATGATACTCGGTACATTATTATGAACGAAGTCTGTTTCTATAATTAAATCTCTTGTCAGCAAAGAGTGGCGCACATATTCAGACACCGAACCATGTACTCACAAAGACAGAAACGCATAAAGTCTCGATAATAACTGAATCATTATCTTAATAATTATGATAAATATTTCTACATAAATAAATCCATTAGTAGCATACTTACATCGGGTTATTAACAATAACTACTGCATTCCTTAAACAGTGTCGATGTATTGCCCTATTGTTTCATTACAATACCAGAAACTTGAATCGCCATTGTTTATGCTATGTTTTATTCACACTTAGGATAAACGTAAAACATGTAATTGTGTGGATTGTCCCGGTTAAAAAATTACTGATGAGCATTTCAGTAGATTCATACTTTTGATTATATTTACATTCGTAGGGGTTTTCTTGGATTTTTTACAGTCTTAAAGGCTTTGATAGGATCATTTATCTATCTTTTGGGATAATTTCAAGTTTTTTTAACGAGCTTGTTGCCTTTCAAAAAATAAAAAAATATTAATATTTTCGGTAGGTAAATTAAGATGTCGCTATTAATCAGCATCGAAGAAAATCTGACCAAATACATCTTCAATTATAAGGACCTCTACTTCCGCGATACAAGTAGTGACCGAGTGAACCTTTTTAATTAAGTGTCCCTCTGATCCTTATGAAGTCAAATTTATATCATTGTGTTTACATGTCTTGTGGAAAAAAACTGTATCTCATTATTTCAGTTATGAACTATTTACTACAGTTCAGCGTCAAGTCTTTCTGATAAAATATTAATAGCACGAATAACTGTGTATTAATGTTAATATTAAACGACTACACTTTGTCAGAAACTTGTAAATATAAACATATTTATTGTATCAAAATTAATATCTCAGAATGAATAAAAATAAAATTTTGTTTTTTAATTAAAAGTTATATTAAAATCTGATATTTAATGTGATATTAATAATTTCTTAATAAAATAATTATTTGAATGTAAATTAATCTTTATCATTTGTCTATAATCTAATGACACCATAAAGTGTAGTTACTTACATTTATGTCATATTCTAGTTGAATCAAGAACCAGTCAGCTATAAACAGACTTCCACACTGCTGCACAGTTTTATTCCTTTGCAACTCACCCTACGCATGACAATAAAGATATGCACATAGAATTAGTACAGATCAGAGCAACATAGGAACAGACTGCTGCGTCAATAGATGCTCTTTTACACAACCGTGACAAAGATAACTCAGTACGGAACAAGAATTGATTGTATTAACATCAAAATTAAGCGCTTCAATATCAAACACACTGATGCATTAGCACTACATAGAACAATTAATTATCAAATTGATGATCATACAATAAGCACAGAGCTGTTGAGCAAACAGTGGCGAAATCACACAATAAAACAGCTCATGCTCTTTCAAAAAGAATCGTTATCAGTTCCTGGAATTAAAACACTTTACGTAAATCCTGATAAACGGTGAAAAATACCGAGTATCTGTTATCTGTTAAATTTTATTTACCTGGCTCTTAAGATTCCACTGTGAGAGCATTAATACTTACTGCTACACCAGATCTACATGACTTTTGTATAGAATGCATACAGGTAAAGAATATGCAGAACATTTGTAACATATAACATGTAGAATATAAACATGGTCATCTTAGCATATACTAGTAAATATTCAATTGAAAATAACTAACAGAAGATAGTTGATGTGAATGTGCCTAACTACACTAAATAGGGAGCACTTGTGTGTAAAGGCTTTATTTTCCTTTCTCTTTGGTGGCATTTGTTCACATTTTTACTTTTTCTCCTGAAACCTGAACAAACGTCCTGTTTCAAGTTTATGTTTAGCAAATTCAATTATCATATTATTATTGTAATTCGGGAACATGGTTAATTACGACAGAGTCTGAGCAAGGCGAATTATTTTCATCATTATTGTGTTTATATACGGCGGAGTTAAAATTAGCCATAAATATGCTTCATAATTATAGATGATTACACCTGGTTTCCCTGACGCCATTTCTATTTCTATTCTACGAAATGCACGTTCATAAATAATACCGAAAGCATGCTCTTTATAGCATCTTATTTGTATTACACCACTTACTGTGTAAGTTACTTGTTTAACTTGATTCAAGTTGATTTAAGTTCCAGATAACCCGTCCAGTAGATTATATGTTAAATGTCACGGGGGATATACGTATGTTTAAAACAATATAGCCGATTCGCCATGAAACCCTTTGCAAACAATATTATTATCGAATTATTTAGGTTTCCAATAAGTACAGATGATCAGGCCCGACAGGTTTCTTAAACCAATGTCACGTAAGTGCCACGCTCGAGATCACGGCGATACCACGACGTCCAAGAGAAATGCAGTACGACGAGGTGCGTGCAGTACGATCGCTACAGCAACACAGTGGCATTATAGAACACCATAGCTGTCTTTTGTTAACGCATGCCATGTTGACTTGTAAATGGAACATGCCAACTTCTCTAGACATTATGTTATAAAGCTGAACCGAAGTGTTAAATTGTCAATATACCATTTGAATATGTCTATATGTAATGCTAAATTGTTGATATACCATTTGAATATGTCTGAATGTAATGTTAAATTGTCAATATACCATTTGAATACGTCTAAATGCCATGCTAAATTGTTAAAAGAACATGTGAACCTCTCAAGGCATCATGGTATATTGATAAACTGTAGTGTTGAATTGTCTATATGTAATATTAAACTGTTTAAATAACGTTTTATGATGTCAATAGAACATGTGAACTTCTCTAGACATCATGTTAAGTTGTAAGAATATCATTTGAAATTGTCTATATGCCATGTTAGGTTGTTAAAATAACGTTTTCTTTTACAGTGTGGGGAATCCACGTGACCTAGTGACGTCACAATGTTATCGTTACAAGCGCATTTTCTGTCATTCAAATTAGGAAAACATCACGTAGGTGCATTATTTTCGTTTTCTTCTAAAGCCACATAACGGTTGCAACTCCTTACATAAAGGGCTACCTCCGGTTCAGATTTTTGTGTTATGAAAATGAACGTTATTTTTACAAGAAAATGTTAGAAAACGGTTTGGACAAGAAAAGTAAAAAGGTAGAGGGCCTTCAGGTACAAAATTCTGAACCGGAGGTAGCCCTTTATGTAAGGAGTTGCAACAGCTATGTAGCTTTAGAAGAAAACGAAAAATAATGCACTTATGTGATGTTTTCCTAGTTCGAATGACAGAAAATGCGCTTGTAACGATAACATTGTGACGTCACTAGGTCACGTGGATTCCCCACACTGTTTTATGTCAATGGAACATGTGGACTTCTCAATAAACGGTGTTGTTGAAGTGTCAAGTCTAATGACGTCATCCGATATCTAATTGACGTCATTTTTGCCGCACATGTGAACAAACGAACAATGATTCATTTTATTCCATATGAAATTAATTTGCAATTTACCGCAATTTAGTGTCGATAATCACTGTATATATTTTTGGATTTGATGACTTTAGATTTGTTATTTTATATCGGGTTTTACGCCCTTTTTAACATAGTTCCTGGGCAGAACCAGTACTAGACTCCCATCCTCCGTAAGCAGCAGCCTTCTTTCTCAAAGAAAGAGGCATGATCGATAGCTGGGCTCGAACCGACGATCCTCTATTAGTGAGAATTAACAGTGATTTGAAGTCGGAGGCGTGAAGATTACTTTGGAACCATTAGTGTATGATATTAGTAGTTGTGGTGATAGACTGATAAATTATATCAAAACGTTTACACTCCAAGGACTGGAGGTTGGCCTTTAATTAAAGATCAACAGAACAGAACATACCAGGTGGGGTAGTGATAAAGACCTGGAAGAAATTTTATCACGCGCTCGTTTCTCGACAAAAATTGTTTTCAACATTCAAGTCGGAGAAAGTCAACATGGCATGCGTTAACAAAAGACAGCTATGGCGTTCCATAACAACCGCATTCGCTCGGCATTCTGATAAGAGTGCAGTGGGGTCGCCGTAGCAGCGCAATAAAATCCCCAAACAACACCACAAGAGCTCCATGGGCGCGTTGTGCAAAACGAATAGCCAAATCTCGAAACATGTCTCACAAATGTCACATCACGCTAGTTTGCAAAATTTATTAAATATAGAGTGCCATGCATAAAATTGAATTTCAAAGTGATCATGTCTGTATGTATAAGAAGCAACTATTAAATAGTAATACTTTTGAAAGTTTGATATATTTCGTTAAATGTATGCCTATACCGTAATTTGATTGACGTTTGTGGGGAAATATAATTGATCTGATTTTATGGCCTGGAAAATCGAATAAAAGATGTAAAAGAGATATAAATACATGCAATACAATGACATGCAAATTACAACATGTTATGAGACTGAAACAAATTTACCATCAATGAGCATTTAATGAGGGATCACTTTGTTTGAAATGATACATTTTAATAATAAAAAACATGCAAATTAGCACATAAATAAGTTGTGAAATATTAGTGGCAGCCATTATATTAGGTAATTGAATATGAATATAGATAAAAGAACAGATACAGCAATGCTTACATTTTTAACTCATTCAAATAATACTTTCATATGACAAATGCCCTCTTTAGACATTTAATGGGAATTTTAGGCGTAAAAGAATGTTTGGATCCGGTACTCAACCTAGTTACTTTTCCCCACGACTCTAGACCTTTCATTAAGCCCGAGGAACTCTACATCCACTTTCTCATCATTTATCCATCAACACGCTTTCAGGAGACACAACAAGACCCGATCTATCTACACCTTATTAAATAGCATGTCACCAGATACAAACAAACAGTTTAGGCCTTAATAATATGAAATGTTCTTTAAAAACTTTCATTACATTCGAAATAACTGTCCATCTTGAGCATTGTGGATCTTGAAAAAATAAGGAACGGCAATATAAATTGCATGTAGTTGACGTAAATTTCCCCCCAAACTTCCAGCTATGTAGCAAGGATTGACATTCGGAAAATGACATTTGAATAATGTTACTTTCCTCATATCAGTATCTGGCAGTAGTGTGGTCTGTGACGTGTTATACCGTCTTACAACATATTACTTATGTAGATAACATTCTAAACCTCTTTAAATAAATAATACTAAACCAGTTCTGAGTAACAAATTCCCAAGATGTAAATTGCCCAAATACTAGTAATAATGGTATCGTAAAACAAGTCACTAGTGTAAAATCTAAGTAAAATTTATAAAAGGTCTCTGTAACTGAATGAAAATTTCGAAAAAACAATAATTAGAAATTCTAGTTCCATGCTATTTAGTGTAAACAGGCTTGGGCGTCAACGCTCATCGCTAACGCATTCTATAATTATACACGAACAATTAACTGATATACCATGTCTACAGAAATAGTTAAATACTGTTATAGTTATATATAATTGCGTATTGTTCTATATAGACTGAAAAGGTCTCTGTTGTTATTTTACATAAAGTTACTATAAGAACATAGATATATATATGAATGAAAAAGTTACTTAAACTTGTTTTCTAATACTCAACTACTGGAATTAGGGTTGTTTATCATTTTCTATTCCTTGCAGTCCACGGTGGTCATTTGTGTTATCTGCTTATATGACCAGTCATAAGTTTCATTTTGTCACCATCTGTAAGTTTCAAATGATCTTCAACGTAGAGATAGTTGGTTTTTCTTTTGTTGTTCGAGAGCTAATTTCCATATCTAATCTCAGATTATGCCAATATTCGCTAATATTCGTTGCTAAAATGGAAATTTATATGTTTACAAGCCCCGGAATACAATAAAAGTAATGCATGAAATATCGTGAAAATAATTGTCAATTGTCATTGAATTATCAACAGCATCATGAACTTCATGAATGTGTCCGTTCAGTATGTCGATAACGTCCACGTCTACGATTAAAAGAAAAAAAAACATGCAGAAAAGTTTAACCTTTATGTAAAAGGCGACACGATCCAGAGTGTTAGACAGTTCAGTGGTTTGCACAGTGTTCAACGCATATAGTGCTTTTATAACAAAATGCAAGAATGTCAATCCAAGCAACACTGTCTCCGGAGACGAAATAATGACAAATTGGCCTGATGGCGCAATATTGGATGCATGCATACGTGGTATTGCGCTCCCGCTGGTGATTGCTCCTATCCTATATGTCAACAGTCTGACGTAATTTAAAGCTGTTGTCTCAAAACTGCATTTTATACATGCAACGGAAAGCATCTCGGGAAACAATATGTACATTAACTTGGCCGTTTTTGAAGAGTATCTTTTTTACTGTTTGTCAACGACGTCTATTACCTATTATGCCATAAAAACACCAGCTCTAAGCCAAGGCACTTACTTAAATAATTGGCGTCGTCATGCTGAACAAGCCTTTTGATGAATACATGATGTCAGTGACAATCCTTGCACACAATGCAACTGAGATTTTATGTCGAAATTGATGCAGTAATTTCAAAGTGACTTAATGCCGCTTATGCTTCATTTCTTCCATGAGTGTGCAAATTTTGAAACAACACACTAAACGGGGCATTGAATTGCTTGATTTGATGAGTTAGGAACAAAACATGTTGATAAAACGACTGAATTAAGTACCAAGGATAAAAACCTCTGAAATTTAAAGTAAAGCATATTTTATTTTTCATGAGCTTAATCGCCCAGTAATGATCCAGTTTATAAATTGTGCATAAATATCAATAAAGTGCATTTTCGTTTGAAAACACGATCATTAAGCAATAAATTATGCCCATCAGGCCGAGCAATTATGGGAAAAAACTTTCTTTGTAAAACTTTCGACTGATCGACGACTTGCTATCTGAAACCATGTAATCTTTGTTACGATAAACATAAACTTTTTTGTAAAGAAACGCGAAGCTGAATTCAGATATTTTTGTCGAACATTGAGATATTCTAGAGTTTAACAAATACGCCCTCCTGAAGATAAAGTAAGACTTCTTGATAACAGAAATTAATTTTATGAGTACATGGAATAAAAATAATGATGACGAAGCATGATATGCAACGATCATAAACCAAGACACCCCACAAAGACAATCGAATAGTAAAATAATACCAAGTTGAAGATGAAATTAATAATGTAAAGACCCACGTCAACCAGAGTGAGATAAAAATTAAAAATCGAAACTCATCTATTTAACTACGATAGAATTATTGATGATTTGGCAGTTGAAATATGGAAACCCACAAACCATTTAGCAATGAGAAATCAATATCTAAGTGTGTGACACTGATAAAAATGTTGAAAATATTAAAACTCATTGGGTTAAATTTGAGAAATGAAATAGTAATTAACAAAACTTAAGTGACTAGCATAAAAGTTATTTAAAAATGTTTTATATATAAACGCAAAAAGTAATTATTAGAAATGAAGCTCGGTAGATATCAAGACTCTAGAGAATAACTATGAGAAGTAAAGTTGGAAATATCAAGGGCCATGTGGGTAATGATTAACACCCATGTTGATGATGTGGCCTGAGAATGAAATTGGCTGAAACACTAGATAAATACAAAGACACCTTATAGTTGGACGATATTGCATTATTACTGATAACACCAGCGCAATTTGTGTCATTCATACAATGATCAAAGTTGATTTATCGTTTTTCATTCGAGTACCTCACAAAGAACTACCCAGGAGTGTATAAATCATGGCGTCATGTAATTACCACAATGGGGATGAATATGTCAGTCTTACAATAGAAGGATCTGAATTATTAGTGTAATTAATCTTCGAGTGCTATCCATAAAATACAAAGAGAAATGAGAGCTATTATCAGAAAATTACTAAGTAATCCATTATAATTCTAAAAGTATATATTAAGCCACGTGTAGTTCCTGTGAATACGTATTTCAGTTAAGACTTTATTGATATGGTCCACTGTAAGCTCGTTCTTTAGCGCACTGGCCTGTTATTACAGAGGACGTTGATTCGTTGCCCAAACATGTCTGGTATATTCAAAGACGACTTTGTTGTATACTTTTCTATTTGGATCTCCACGATTGTTTAATAGACTTAGACGCTATGGTAAGTTCCAATATTGTTGTACATGTACGACTAACTATTGGTTGGAAACCCAGGGCACGTATGCACTAACCAACTAAAATGAAAAAAATTATCTAAGAATACCGAAATTATCTTAGTTTTCGCCAAGTTTTGCTAACATTGTAAGATTTGTCTTAACTTTTTATTCTTAGTGTGAAAAAAATCTGTCAAAATAACGTGTCAATTTCACCTATAAATATTGTGAAAAGATACATTTGCCATCATAAGATAAGAAAAGATCCAGCAGAATGTAAACCTTTGGTGCTTAACTTGAAATACATTGCCAATGATCCAAGATGCTTTTCACTGGATTTTATGACAGAACAATCAACAAGTACGCTCGTATGTGTTATTTGACTATTTGCATATATGCGGGATATTGTACGATTTTCGGATAGACATTGATTTTGATGTGATAAACATTTAGATAGATAAACATTGCTTTGCATGTACACTTTTTTGTGCAAATCTATTCAGCCACTGTTTTGCTGTATTGATATGAACATGAACTCCAAGGACAACTGTATAATCTTAAATCTGTATTACCTTCTTTACATGTTGTTGTTAATACACATATACATGTTTGTTCCAGCTGAAAACACATGCACTCAAGTACTCCAATGTGACTTTAGTATATCATCAATTATATTTTATTTATTATTTTGTGCAGTTTGTTGAATAGAGGTATAATACAGGTATAAGCTATTTTGAAACTACCAGTAACATACAATGGTATCCTTGACAATATGAATTCAGTGAAGCAAATGATATCAGTATACGTCATAAAATGCAATTGTATGAATTTTAAAATAAATGATGCACAACTGAAATACGTTTTTGTTATTAACCATTAATGTTCAGTTGTGGATTAAATATTCTACAGCTATACAGAGCCTCGCTGTTATAAAATCTCCTTATTCACTCCTAACTGTGAGTAATGATATGACAAGCAGAAATATATCAGACAGTAAACAAAATACATACAGCAGAAACAATCTAAACTCAAATTTTCGACCTGGCGGTCTTTTTCAAGAGCTATGATGCACTAACAATTTGTCGACATTTTTAGTACAGCTTAAAACTTTGCATTGTCACTTGTTATGACGTCTCCATGACGTCATGACGTCATTTCCCGTGATATTGAAAGATATGACGTCATGACGTCATGTTACATTTGACGTACTTCTCTGGAATTAAGTCCAGATGGAAATTTGGTGTTGAGCTTATTTATCCATTCGCTCTCTTTAATGAGACGAAGCGACTTAGACCGGCCACGAACTTTTTCTAGAATAGTCACCTTAAGATTCTTAATTGAATGCCCTTTACTATTAAAATGAAACGATACTGCCCTTTCCTTGTTAAGTCGAATATCGCGCAGGTGTTCCTCCATTCCTTCTTTCAGCTCCCTTCCTGTTTCGCCAACATATACCGTCTTATCGCACGTTGTACACATCAATCCATAGACAACATCTTTCTCAGTACAGTTGATGTCCTTGTCTGATTTAATCTGACACGTCCTGCAGTTAGGCTGACATTGTCGTCTATGTTGATGTATAACTTTCTTTAATTTGCCATGGACAAGTATGTCTTCAAGGTTGCGATCCCGCCTATAGGCTGCCATTGGTGGCTCATTGAACACTTCCTGCATCCTGTCTGATTTGTGCAGTAGGCCCATGTGTTTATGCAAAATGGCTCCTACATTTGGTAGTTGTTTGGCGTAAGTAAGTACAAGGGGAACTCTGTTACATTTATCTTGTTTTTGTTTGTATTGAAGTAATTTTTCTCTGGGTATGGCATCCACTTTCTGTAGCTGTGCCTCGATTTGTTTACCCGAGTAACCTCTTTTGCGCAACTGTTGTTTAAGTTCACGACGTCTTTTCTGGTAATCCTCATCATTTTGACATATTCTTCTAATTCGTATACCCAACCCATACGGTACGGCCTTTTTAGTGTGAGGGGGGTGGTTTGACTTATTTTGAAGGTATAAGTGCTTATCTGTAGGTTTGCTGTATAGATCTGTTATAAGTCTGCCATTATCTAAGCGCACATTGGTGTCAAGAAATTCAATGGTGGAGTGACTGTACCGCAGCTCAATCTTTATGTTACTATGAATGCTATTGGCATATTCTGTAAATGACTTCAAGCTTTCCTCGCCATGGGTCCATAGTCCAAATCCATCATCAATGAATCTTTTATAGAAGATGGGCTGTTTCTCAAACTGGGTTAGTTTCCTGTCCCAAATACGCATATATGTACAAGCAAAGTTTTTTCCAAGCTTGGATCCAATGGCTATTCCATCAGTCTGAACATAGTTGGTGTCGTGAAAATGGAACACGTTATTGTCTAAAACAGTCTCAATCATTTGGAGCACATGGGGAGATGGTAACAGGGGTGACGTCCTGGACATCAGTCCTTCCTCACAAGCTAGCATGCCTTCTTGTTTCGGCACTGAAGGGTATAGTTTAGCCACATCAAAACAGAAGAGGATAGTTCCATCAGGCAGCGGTTGTTGGACATCGCTAAGTTTTTTCAGAAAATCTGTTGTATCCTTGATGTATGATGGACTACTAATAACAAATTCATTCATTTCATGTTCTGCAACCTCTGCCAGCCTTTCTGTAAGTGTATTGATGCCATTGACAATAGTACGTAGAGGTACATCAGGTTTATGAATCTTGGGATTGCCTTTCAACTGACCTGCTTGGGGATACCGGGGTATGAGATACTGCTGCATGTTTTTGGTAACCACCTCATCTCTGCACATCTTATTCACTAGCTTTTTCACAGATTTAATTGATTTATCAATACGGTCTGTATCAGTAACTTCATATGAGTCACTCTTTCGCATTTCTTCCTTCAACTGATTAATGTAATCTTCTTTATTCATGATAACTATTCCCGATCCCTTGTCTGCTGGTCGTACAATAATTTCATCGTTATGCAACAACTCATGTAAAGCACTATTCTCAAGCTTAGAAAGATTGAAAGACTTGGATTTCTTCAAGCCAGCAATAACCTCATTCTTAACTACTTCTATATACATATCCAGCCAAGTGTCCCTTCCTCTATTGGGTGTAAAAGTACTCTCTTTTTTCTCAGTAAACTTCTCCAGTTCATTAAAATTGTTACCTGAGTCAAAGAAAAATTCACGTAATCGCATTCTTCTTTCCCATTCAGATAGGTCTGATAGCACCTTTGGTATATTGACTGACGCCTTGTCTGGCACAAAAGTAAGCCCTTTACATAAAAGGCTCTTCTGTTGATTGGACAATGTGTAGGAGGATAAATTGGTAATCACTTCCTTTGGGGAATTACAAGTAATTGTATTTGTCATTTTGTTGGGATAGTCACATTGGGGTATGGGTTGGGTAGATGTAGGCTTCTTATTCAAAGTTTCAGGTCTGAAACTACTTTTCCCTTTGAATTTCCTCTTGTAATCACATTTCTGTTTCCTGACTACAGAGCCTGCTTGAGGTAATTCATCAACTTCCGGTGTCATGTTTCCATGTCAAACCAGTCTATTTGATTTCTGCTTTCCTGATCATTTACAGACTGTGTTCCACTATTATCATCATGTTTGATAATTTCAAAATGGTCATTCTGGAGGATAAGACTTAGGCAAGGTTTATTGTCATTGGGAATAGTGAATGATTTGTAAGTATACCAGTCAAGGGGTTCCTCAAGTCCATGAGTAACAGAAATGATAATATTATAAAGGTCTGCTGAGGCAAAAATCTCGGCTTCAGTAGCCCATGAGCTGACTCTACCGTCTGTACATCTCTGATTCTTTATATGTATGTCTATATCCCCATCAATATAGCATCCAAGTCTATCACAACAGGTCTCAAGATGATCAATGACCTCTTTTCTTACTATCTTATGAACCCCTTGACTGGTATACTTACAAATCATTCCCTATTCCCAATGACAATAAACCTGCCCTAAGTCTTATCCTCCAGAATGACCATTTTGAAATTATCAAACATGATGATAATAGTGGAACACAGTCTGTAAATGATCAGGAAAGCAGAAATCAAATAGACTGGTTTGTCATGGAAACAGTAACACCGCAAGTTGATGAATTACCTCAGTCAGGAAACAGAAATGTGATTACAAGAGGAAATTCAAAGGGAAAAGTAGTTTCAGACCTGAAACTTTGAATAAGAAGCCTACATCTACCCAACCCATACCCCAATGTGACTATCCCAACAAAATGACAAATACAATTACTTGTAATTCCCCAAAGGAAGTGATTACCAATTTATCCTCCTACACATTGTCCAATCAACAGAAGAGCCTTTTATGTAAAGGGCTTACTTTTGTGCCAGACAAGGCGTCAGTTAATATACCAAAGGTGCTATCAGACCTATCTGAATGGGAAAGAAGAATGCGATTACGTGAATTTTTCTTCGACTCAGGTAACAATTTTAATGAACTGGAGAAGTTTACTGAGAAAAAAGAGTACTTTTACACCCAATAGAGGAAGGGACACTTGGCTGGATATGTATATAGAAGTAGTTAAGAATGAGGTTATTGCTGGCTTGAAGAAATCCAAGTCTTTCAATTTTTCTAAGCTTGAGAATAGTGCTTTACATGAGTTGTTGCATAACGATGAAATTATTGTACAACCAGCAGACAAGGGATCGGGAATAGTTATCATGAATAAAGAAGATTACATTAATCAGTTGAAGGAAGAAATGCGAAAGAGTGACTCATATGAAGTTACTGATACAGACCGTATTGATAAATCAATTAAATCTGTGAAAAAGCTAGTGAATAAGATGTGCAGAGATGAGGTGGTTACCAAAAACATGCAGCAGTATCTCATACCCCGGTATCCCCAAGCAGGTCAGTTGAAAGGCAATCCCAAGATTCATAAACCTGATGTACCTCTACGTACTATTGTCAATGGCATCAATACACATACAGAAAGGCTGGCAGAGGTTGCAGAACATGAAATGAATGAATTTGTTATTAGTAGTCCATCATACATCAAGGATACAACAGATTTTCTGAAAAAACTTAGCGATGTCCAGCAACCGCTGCCTGATGGAACTGTCCTCTTCTGTTTTGATGTGGCTAAACTATACCCTTCAGTGCCGAAACAAGAAGGCATGCTAGCTTGTGAGGAAGGACTGATGTCCAGGACGTCACCCCTGTTACCATCTCCCCATGTGCTCCAAATGATTGAGACTGTTTTAGACAATAACGTGTTCCATTTTCACGACACCAACTATGTTCAGACTGATGGAATAGCCATTGGATCCAAGCTTGGAAAAAACTTTGCTTGTACATATATGCGTATTTGGGACAGGAAACTAACCCAGTTTGAGAAACAGCCCATCTTCTATAAAAGATTCATTGATGATGGATTTGGACTATGGACCCATGGCGAGGAAAGCTTGTAGTCATTTACAGAATATGCCAATAGCATTCATAGTAACATAAAGATCGAGCTGCGGTACAGTCACTCCACCATTGAATTTCTTGACACCAATGTGCGCTTAGATAATGGCAGACTAATAACAGATCTATACAGCAAACCTACAGATAAGCACTTATACCTTCAAAATAAGTCAAACCACCCCCCTCACACTAAAAAGGCCGTACCGTATGGATTGGGTATACGAATTAGAAGAATAAGTCAAAATGATGAGGATTACCAGAAAAGACGTCGTGAACTTAAACAACAGTTGCGCAAAAGAGGTTACTCGGGTGAACAAATCGAGGCACAGCTACAGAAAGTGGATGCCATACCCAGAGAAAAATTACTTCAATACAAACAAAAACAAGATAAATGTAACAGAGTTCCCCTTGTACTTACTTACGCCAAACAACTACCAAATGTAGGAGCCATTTTGCATAAACACATGGGCCTACTGCACAAATCAGACAGGATGCAGGAAGTGTTCAAGGAGCCACCAATGGCAGCCTATAGGCGGGATCGCAACCTTGAAGACATACTTGTCCATGGCAAATTAAAGAAAGTTATACATCAACATAGACGACAATGTCAGCCTAACTGCAGGACGTGTCAGATTAAATCAGACAAGGACATCAACTGTACTGAGAAAGATGTTGTCTATGGATTGATGTGTACAACGTGCGATAAGACGGTATATGTTGGCGAAACAGGAAGGGAGCTGAAAGAAAGAATGGAAGAACACCTGCGCGATATTCGACTTAACAAGGAACGGGCAGTATCGTTTCATTTTAATAGTAAAGGGCATTCAATTAAGAATCTTAAGGTGACTATTCTAGAAAAAGTTCGTGGCCGGTCTAAGTCGCTTCGTCTCATTAAAGAGAGCGAATGGATAAATAAGCTCAACACCAAATTTCCATCTGGACTTAATTCCAGAGAAGTACGCCAAATGTAACATGACGTCATGACGTCATATCTTTCAATATTTGTGTTTTCATTTTTAAATGATAACATAGAAGTGATATTGAAAATCTATCCAAAATAAGTCAATGCTCGTTTTCAAACCCTATGTGTAATGTTTTAAATGCCACAATTTATTGTCATATACTAGTATAACATGTGCGTTGTACTTGGCATCCAATAACCTTCTATGAAATTCGACAACGATGTCGATTTTCCTCTATATATGGAGAAGTTGCCAGCTACTTGTGGAAGGATGAGTTAGTACTGGCTAGAAAACAGTAAAAGAAAACTGGTTAGATGAATCGGCCGCCGCATATAACTTCGTTGAAATTCGTTGAAAAAACGGTGGACTTTTTTAATCTTTATTTGTGAATATAAAATCCACCGACCCATTCACATATAAAACATGTACATGTATACAATTTTACATAGAACTAACAAATACAATTACATAAATTTATACAACAGCGCAGAATATGATGCAGCAGTCATATATATGTATCAAATGATAAAGTAAGGAAAATGCACGAACAGCATTAATAATTTATCATGGACAAACTAATTATGCCTCTAGAGAAAAGAAAAATATTCATTTTCGTAAATGATTATTCTCCTGGAAAAATAATACCTAGTACACAAAATGTCTTCCTTCTCTTGTTCGAAAATGACCAAGTGGGAAAAGAAGTCAGATCAAAAGTTTTAACTGGTTCCCGTTGACTTGTCTGTACAAAGCCCTTTGGTGTCCTGCCGTATGGAACGGTAACCAGTTAGCAAAAGTTATGCAAAAGACGACCTGTCCAGGGAGGCGTCTTATCAAAGATCGTACGTTTTTTAAAATATTGTCGTACGATTTTCATCTGCGATAATCGTACGCTCAATCTTAAGAGCGTCTTATCAAAGCCGTCGTACGTTTCGAACCATTTCGTACGATTTCTACCGAGGTGCGATTCTCACGCATGCGCGTTTCGCTTCAAAGAACTCTTCAAAAAGGAGAAAGTACGCGAACAATCAATCTGACAGTCGTCTGTCAACTTACTAACTCAAAAATGTCTCAGAAGTAAGTCAACTGGTCTAGATCTGCTGATTGCCGGATGTGAGGATTCTGCTGTAGCGTCCGGCAAATTCTCTTTCGCTGTAATAGCCTCTAGCAAGGCTGATTTCTGGACAGAAGTGACGGAAAGGTATTTTTTTCAATTATCTTGGTTTCATTTAAATTTACAATAAATTTCAATATAACACTTTTGCCCAATGTAAAAGTATAATTTGCCAAGTTTTTACTGTACACCATGTCCAATGAGGATGTTGCAAACATTTAATTGAAGTTGACTGCTTTAAATTTGGAAACCTGTTTGTGTAACAGGAATGATATTTTATTATATCCTGTGTTCATGAATATATACGTGTTTGCTATATTTCATCACATTCCTTACATTTCCTGTGTCCATCTAAACTTTACACATAATATATTGAAACACGATTGACAAGTTTTAGATACACAAGTCTGTGTTGGCCGCTCCATTCAGTATACTTTAGGGGGGTTTGGTAAAAAAATGACATGAGTGTAATCATTATTGTCCGTGTATGCTTTACTTTTGTGATGATAGTAATAGACTGATCTGAGTTTACACGAGTCACAGGTATATAAGGGCAAAATCCTAAGGCACCGGGCCCAGATACTCAGTAAAGGTACATACATACCTAATACTCTTGCTTTCTATACAAGATCTATAAACTGTGATAATATTTTACTGACAAATTTATCAAATTTATAACTGAATAAAGAGAACATGGGGAATAACAGTGTTTCTCATTAAATGATTTATTTTATATTGGATATCAAGTTGTAATCAGAACTCGTAATAGAAAACATGCTTGTAGAGCCCGTACATGTCGTAATTTTGTTTTTCCCATCATGATCTAACAGTAGAATATCACTGACGTATGGGTATTGTAATAGGAACAGGAAAATAATGTATCCGCTGCGGGGCTCGAACCCGCGATCTCCTGCTTGCAAGTCAGATGCTCTACCAACTGAGCTAATCGGGCTGGTGGATATCCCAGCCAATTTATAATACAATATGCCACACCAATTCAGTATAGCTTTGTACTCTGAATCCACATGTTTTATGTTTCAATCAAGTCAGGAACCTCCATAATCATTTCTTTCTTCATGTCCCAGTAAGTAGTCAGACATTGAGACAGGTAAAATTTCACCAGACCATCGGGCTGATGACCGCCAATGTTTATCGGGACCGACAGTGAATAAGCAAACTTGTTCTTTGTACCAGTGGCCAAATTTGAAGACTGCCAATATGTTCCAAGACTATTAATGTCAAGTTTTACAATTTACAGTATAGTGTCAAAGTGTAATTTTATTGTTTTGATTCACTATTTAATCTTGTACAATCACATCTTGTATTTTATGACATAATTTGTGACTACATTATTTCTTTTAGTGTGAACAGTGTGAGTAAAATAAAAAGAACGGTAGATCAAGCGAAGAAGAAGTGGATTGATTTGAAAGTAAGCATAACTCATTTGTAATCTGATGAAATCTGTTTATGACATTCTGTCAGCTGGTTCACCCTTTATTTCTCACTGTGTATACTTCACATTTTACTCTCACTTTTTTACCTCTTATGCGCACCCTGGCAATAATCTTCAGCCTGTTGAAGGTGGCCAGTATATGGAAGTATATCTTACCCATATTTCAAGTCATTTTGTATAGAACAGTGATGTGAAATATATAGCTACAATTTGATTGCTGTCTATGTGAATATTATGTTTTCAATTATAAAAAAACTACTTCAAAATGAAATAACTCTCTGTTCATGTTAATGCAAGATATGAAGAAAAATATATTAAGTGTACATGTATGTAAGAATTGTTTTAAAATCACAAATTCAAATGCATGATACACTTGATAATAAATGTTGTATTTTTTGTGATAAAAATTTTCAGTAGTATAATCAACTTTATATTTATAAATGTTAATATACAAATTTATTGTTTTAGTCACAAACTAAGTAGAAAATGATATTATATGCATGTGAGATGCAGAAGACAGGGGGGGGGGGATCAACTCCATTGCTGTCTCTGCAATGATTGGAGAGTAAGGTAGTTTATCTTATTCAAATTCAAAAGAATTTTACTTTTTGAACAGTGCTGATCATGATCCAACTGACCAAATGTTAAATGTAATATAACAGTAAAAACTTTTTAATTTCACTGATTGAAGGTCTTCATGAATTACATATTTTGTGTTGAATAATTGTCCTAAATCTGCTGTATTATGAAAATAAAAAAAATGTTTGTTTCATCAGGTTTAACGCCATTTTCAACATTATTTCAGTCATATCATGGCGGGCAGTTATCCTATTCTGAGCTTTCCTGGATTTCATTCAGGCATTAACCAGTACTTACCACATTCTGTCCGTAAGCTTCTGCCCAGCTACCCCACGTAATTCAGAGGTGTAGGACAATTTAACATAGGATGTAATATCATCAATCAAATTTGTCACAGACAGTGTGCGCCTTGCCAGGGGTAAGAACTCACAACCTCTCGATCATTTAACAAATGCTCTAACCACTGAGCTGACTGGGCAGGCTGCGCATAATTATAATTGTAATATGTGATATTATTTATGAGTACATTAATGATAGAAAGTCAACAATGATTTATGTTTGAGATGACTCATATGCCTTCCATGTCACAGGTGCAACATTTTGACTATAAACCATTGTTGCATATATATATGCTTAATTATTGTAACCATGTAATAAATAAATGTTACTCTGAATAGGTCCTGCAAACAATACCAACATGTAGAGTTGAAGGAATACCCAATGGAACAGACATTTTTTTAGGTACTAGTATTTACTCTTTTAATGAAACAAGATCATTTTGAAATATAACCTGTATTGCACCATAGAAATGGTATTTATACGAAATATGTTAAATACTCATGTAAAGAAAAAAATCATATCATTTTTATTATTTTAAAATATTCATTTATTTTTTAGTAAAATTGTACTGATGATTATGTAATGTTGTATATTTTCTTTCAGAAAATATTGCTGCTGTAGCAATGGACTCAAATGCAAGTTTGCCAGTTGGTAGTGAAACTCAGGGTATGTGTAATTTACTGAAACATTGTTTTAGACATACAAACATGAATAAATATAACAATGTTTTAATAAAAGTAATAAACAGAAAATGCTGAAAAATATAAACACTCAGTTCGGTGTTTGATCTTAATCTTATGTAACTTAAAGAAGCTTGACATTTGGGTACTATATGCTAGATAAAAAAATCCATGTGATATAACCAAAAAATGTATCATTTACCAGTTTCCGACTTGTTGAAGATGTTTTTTTTGCAAGTTTGCCAGTTGGTAGTGAAACTGAGTTTTATTTGTTCATACCAGATTGTTGCTTGCGCAGTTTTACTTGTATGAATTTCTAATTATGTCATGTATAACTCATCATGTTATCATGTATCGCACTTCTAAACCTGTATTTAGTCATTTGTAATAGACAAAGCATATATTAAGACATTTGTGTTTAACAACAGAGTCATGAACTGCACTGTAACAATTTGGAAAATTATCGTAAATGCTGTAAGTGTAACTAAAATGATTGCCAACCATAACATATTTCAGGTGGGAACGTAACTGAAATGCCATTGGATGCCTGTAGCAGACCTAGCATTAACAGCAACAGTTTAAGAGTGGATAGTAAGTGTTTTAAAATCAGTATTCAATGAAAGTTAACATCTTCAACACTAATTATTTGACAGTGTTTTGTTAAATTAGATAGTTACAAATACACATAAATTCCTTGCATTTTCTGTTTCGTTCATAAATTTCTTAATGATGAATCAACTATCAATTCAGTCAAAAAAAAATCTTATACTAATAAGTAGGAAAATGAATTTCAGAATTGTACAACAAATCAACTTGCATCATTGAATGTGTACTTTTCACTTCAGATGCCGGTACCAGTGAAATTAGGCCTGCAATGATTAACTTAGTATGTGATAGTGAGTATTTGGCTTTTTGATCTTTAATTTCACACATAGTATGTATAATGTATAGTATTTAAAAGTACTCCAAACTTTGATAGCACCATTTTCACAAAATTTCTGCAATACTCCTGTTATATATCTCAAACACTTTTGACAATAATTGAACATGTACATTACATTTCAGTTGCTAGTACCAGTGAAGAGAGGCCTGTGCGAAAGAAGGCTAGTTGTGATAGTGAGTAATTGTTGTTATGTATAAATACTATACACTGTTGTTTACACTTGTTTTCAAATACATCAGTGTTTTAGTCTTATCATAACTTTTGTTATGCACAATATTATTTAAGCATTAAATGAAAATATAAATAGGATGGTATTTAGTAGTTATTTAGCCAGTAGTTACGACACAATATATGTCTGAATAATTCTTCAAAATGACTAACGGAACTAATATCTAGTCATATTGTAGCACATACCTTTACTCATGAAGGATAGCGGTAAAAAAATATGAAACATATAATTATCAGCGTAAATATATATAATTATTAGATAAGAGTTAAAAGAAGAAATACTGGTATTTAACAGTGAATAGCTAAATGAGTTAACCAACTATTTTAAATATATTAGTTCAAAACCTTTTCGGAACAAAGCATTTTAAGCTGACTCAACAATTCTTTGTGGTTAAATTTCAAGCCCTACACATGTATATCAGGGAATCAGTCTAGTATGACATCCGTTATAAAATATTTATTTTAATAGTCTGCTTACATTTGCTTGTTTTAATAATTTGCATCATTAATACATATTATACTTAGAATTTAACAGTTCTCACATTTGTTATTGTAAAGCGTTTGAGGTAGAATGAATGCAATGCATTAATTTGTTATATGATCGATTGAAATACAAATTCAAATACAACAACCCATTGAATTAAACAATAATAGAACAATTGAACATAGGAACCAGTGTGCATTATTACAACAAATTATTTATGTTCTTTTTTAATGCTTCCTTTGTGATTGCAATGTAGAAACGTGAAAGTTATGATCAAGTGACATAATGAATACAGACTCCTAGAGAATGATTGAACATATTGTCTGGGTTGTACAGACAAACTAAATTATTTATGTCATATCGATGGGAAATATATCAGCAAGAGGGTGGATTCAAGGCCTATCTGTGGTCAATCATGATGTAATTGTTGCACAGTTAAACCTGTGAAACCATCTTCGAATAATGGCCACCCTGTAAATTAAGGCCATGCTTTTCTGATTAAAGACAGCCTGTCAACAAAGTCACAATTTGTCCTTCCCAAGGGTTGTTTATAACAATCTGATTGGAAAAGAAATGGGTAATTTTCTTTCCCCAAAACCAAAAATAAGTTTTATTTTTATTCATTTGGGTTTAACTCCGTTTTTCAACATTTTTTCAGTTATGTACGGCGCCGATTCACCACGCCAGTTTTCCGGGACTGTTTTTCAACCAGTTCTAACTGTTCAGTATTGTAATGCATATGTTTACTGAAGGTGTCTTTTACTATCTATATGAAATGTAAAAATAAATAAACTGCAGATGACTTTAATATGTTTTTATTAAAACATTTTTTCTCAACTTGATTTATCATACATTAAAATGGCATATCCTTTATAAACTAGCTTCCAATAACATATAACTTGGAGGAAATAAAGACATATCTATATATACAGCTGAATAAATATACATGCTACAAATAATAAATAAAACAGACATTTAAACTGCTTGTGGTGACAGTTAAATTATCAAATAACAGCAGAAATAATGTATGCTTTACTTTTGTGATGATAGTAATAGACTGATCTGAGTTTACACGAGTCACAGGTATATAAGGGCAAAATCCTAAGGCACCGGGCCCAGATACTCAGTAAAGGTACATACATACCTAATACTCTTGCTTTCTATACAAGATCTATAAACTGTGATAATATTTTACTGACAAATTTATCAAATTTATAACTGAATAAAGAGAACATGGGGAATAACAGTGTTTCTCATTAAATGATTTATTTTATATTGGATATCAAGTTGTAATCAGAACTCGTAATAGAAAACATGCTTGTAGAGCCCATACATGTCGTAATTTTGTTTTTCCCATCATGATCTAACAGTAGAATATCACTGACGTATGGGTATTGTAATAGGAACAGGAAAATAATGTATCCGCTGCGGGGCTCGAACCCGCGATCTCCTGCTTGCAAGTCAGATGCTCTACCAACTGAGCTAATCGGGCTGGTGGATATCCCAGCCAATTTATAATACAATATGCCACACCAATTCAGTATAGCTTTGTACTCTGAATCCACATGTTTTATGTTTCAATCAAGTCAGGAACCTCCATAATCATTTCTTTCTTCATGTCCCAGTAAGTAGTCAGACATTGAGACAGGTAAAATTTCACCAGACCATCGGGCTGATGACCGCCAATGTTTATCGGGACCGACAGTGAATAAGCAAACTTGTTCTTTGTACCAGTGGCCAAATTTGAAGACTGCCAATATGTTCCAAGACTATTAATGTCAAGTTTTACAATTTACAGTATAGTGTCAAAGTGTAATTTTATTGTTTTGATTCACTATTTAATCTTGTACAATCACATCTTGTATTTTATGACATAATTTGTGACTACATTATTTCTTTTAGTGTGAACAGTGTGAGTAAAATAAAAAGAACGGTAGATCAAGCGAAGAAGAAGTGGATTGATTTGAAAGTAAGCATAACTCATTTGTAATCTGATGAAATCTGTTTATGACATTCTGTCAGCTGGTTCACCCTTTATTTCTCACTGTGTATACTTCACATTTTACTCTCACTTTTTTACCTCTTATGCGCACCCTGGCAATAATCTTCAGCCTGTTGAAGGTGGCCAGTATATGGAAGTATATCTTACCCATATTTCAAGTCATTTTGTATAGAACAGTGATGTGAAATATATAGCTACAATTTGATTGCTGTCTATGTGAATATTATGTTTTCAATTATAAAAAAACTACTTCAAAATGAAATAACTCTCTGTTCATGTTAATGCAAGATATGAAGAAAAATATATTAAGTGTACATGTATGTAAGAATTGTTTTAAAATCACAAATTCAAATGCATGATACACTTGATAATAAATGTTGTATTTTTTGTGATAAAAATTTTCAGTAGTATAATCAACTTTATATTTATAAATGTTAATATACAAATTTATTGTTTTAGTCACAAACTAAGTAGAAAATGATATCATATGCATGTGAGATGCAGAAGACAGGGGGGGGGGGGAGATCAACTCCATTGCTGTCTCTGCAATGATTGGAGAGTAAGGTAGTTTATCTTATTCAAATTCAAAAGAATTTTACTTTTTGAACAGTGCTGATCATGATCCAACTGACCAAATGTTAAATGTAATATAACAGTAAAAACTTTTTAATTTCACTGATTGAAGGTCTTCATGAATTACATATTTTGTGTTGAATAATTGTCCTAAATCTGCTGTATTATGAAAATAAAAAAAATGTTTGTTTCATCAGGTTTAACGCCATTTTCAACATTATTTCAGTCATATCATGGCGGGCAGTTATCCTATTCTGAGCTTTCCTGGATTTCATTCAGGCATTAACCAGTACTTACCACATTCTGTCCGTAAGCTTCTGCCCAGCTACCCCACGTAATTCAGAGGTGTAGGACAATTTAACATAGGATGTAATATCATCAGTCAAATTTGTCACAGACAGTGTGCGCCTTGCCAGGGGTAAGAACTCACAACCTCTCGATCATTAAACAAATGCTCTAACCACTGAGCTGACTGGGCAGGCTGCGCATAATTATAATTGTAATATGTGATATTATTTATGAGTACATTAATGATAGAAAGTCAACAATGATTTATGTTTGAGATGACTCATATGCCTTCCATGTCACAGGTGCAACATTTTGACTATAAACCATTGTTGCATATATATATGCTTAATTATTGTAACCATGTAATAAATAAATGTTACTCTGAATAGGTCCTGCAAACAATACCAACATGTAGAGTTGAAGGAATACCCAATGGAACAGACATTTTTTTAGGTACTAGTATTTACTCTTTTAATGAAACAAGATCATTTTGAAATATAACCTGTATTGCACCATAGAAATGGTATTTATACGAAATATGTTAAATACTCATGTAAAGAAAAAAATCATATCATTTTTATTATTTTAAAATATTCATTTATTTTTTAGTAAAATTGTACTGATGATTATGTAATGTTGTATATTTTCTTTCAGAAAATATTGCTGCTGTAGCAATGGACTCAAATGCAAGTTTGCCAGTTGGTAGTGAAACTCAGGGTATGTGTAATTTACTGAAACATTGTTTTAGACATACAAACATGAATAAATATAACAATGTTTTAATAAAAGTAATAAACAGAAAATGCTGAAAAATATAAACACTCAGTTCGGTGTTTGATCTTAATCTTATGTAACTTAAAGAAGCTTGACATTTGGGTACTATATGCTAGATAAAAAATCCATGTGATATAACCAAAAAATGTATCATTTACCAGTTTCCGACTTGTTGAAGATGTTTTTTTTGCAAGTTTGCCAGTTGGTAGTGAAACTGAGTTTTATTTGTTCATACCAGATTGTTGCTTGCGCAGTTTTACTTGTATGAATTTCTAATTATGTCATGTATAACTCATCATGTTATCATGTATCGCACTTCTAAACCTGTATTTAGTCATTTGTAATAGACAAAGCATATATTAAGACATTTGTGTTTAACAACAGAGTCATGAACTGCACTGTAACAATTTGGAAAATTATCGTAAATGCTGTAAGTGTAACTAAAATGATTGCCAACCATAACATATTTCAGGTGGGAACGTAACTGAAATGCCATTGGATGCCTGTAGCAGACCTAGCATTAACAGCAACAGTTTAAGAGTGGATAGTAAGTGTTTTAAAATCAGTATTCAATGAAAGTTAACATCTTCAACACTAATTATTTGACAGTGTTTTGTTAAATTAGATAGTTACAAATACACATAAATTCCTTGCATTTTCTGTTTCGTTCATAAATTTCTTAATGATGAATCAACTATCAATTCAGTCAAAAAAAAATCTTATACTAATAAGTAGGAAAATGAATTTCAGAATTGTACAACAAATCAACTTGCATCATTGAATGTGTACTTTTCACTTCAGATGCCGGTACCAGTGAAATTAGGCCTGCAATGATTAACTTAGTATGTGATAGTGAGTATTTGGCTTTTTGATCTTTAATTTCACACATAGTATGTATAATGTATAGTATTTAAAAGTACTCCAAACTTTGATAGCACCATTTTCACAAAATTTCTGCAATACTCCTGTTATATATCTCAAACACTTTTGACAATAATTGAACATGTACATTACATGTCAGTTGCTAGTACCAGTGAAGAGAGGCCTGTGCGAAAGAAGGCTAGTTGTGATAGTGAGTAATTGTTGTTATGTATAAATACTATACACTGTTGTTTACACTTGTTTTCAAATACATCAGTGTTTTAGTCTTATCATAACTTTTGTTATGCACAATATTATTTAAGCATTAAATGAAAATATAAATAGGATGGTATTTAGTAGTTATTTAGCCAGTAGTTACGACACAATATATGTCTGAATAGTTCTTCAAAATGACTAACGGAACTAATATCTAGTCATATTGTAGCACATACCTTTACTCATGAAGGATAGCGGTAAAAAAATATGAAACATATAATTATCAGCGTAAATATATATAATTATTAGATAAGAGTTAAAAGAAGAAATACTGGTATTTAACAGTGAATAGCTAAATGAGTTAACCAACTATTTTAAATATATTAGTTCAAAACCTTTTCGGAACAAAGCATTTTAAGCTGACTCAACAATTCTTTGTGGTTAAATTTCAAGCCCTACACATGTATATCAGGGAATCAGTCTAGTATGACATCCGTTATAAAATATTTATTTTAATAGTCTGCTTACATTTGCTTGTTTTAATAATTTGCATCATTAATACATATTATACTTAGAATTTAACAGTTCTCACATTTGTTATTGTAAAGCGTTTGAGGTAGAATGAATGCAATGCATTAATTTGTTATATGATCGATTGAAATACAAATTCAAATACAACAACCCATTGAATTAAACAATAATAGAACAATTGAACATAGGAACCAGTGTGCATTATTACAACAAATTATTTATGTTCTTTTTTAATGCTTCCTTTGTGATTGCAATGTAGAAACGTGAAAGTTATGATCAAGTGACATAATGAATACAGACTCCTAGAGAATGATTGAACATATTGTCTGGGTTGTACAGACAAACTAAATTATTTATGTCATATCGATGGGAAATATATCAGCAAGAGGGTGGATTCAAGGCCTATCTGTGGTCAATCATGATGTAATTGTTGCACAGTTAAACCTGTGAAACCATCTTCGAATAATGGCCACCCTGTAAATTAAGGCCATGCTTTTCTGATTAAAGACAGCCTGTCAACAAAGTCACAATTTGTCCTTCCCAAGGGTTGTTTATAACAATCTGATTGGAAAAGAAATGGGTAATTTTCTTTCCCCAAAACCAAAAATAAGTTTTATTTTTATTCATTTGGGTTTAACTCCGTTTTTCAACATTTTTTCAGTTATGTACGGCGCCGATTCACCACGCCAGTTTTCCGGGACTGTTTTTCAACCAGTTCTAACTGTTCAGTATTGTAATGCATATGTTTACTGAAGGTGTCTTTTACTATCTATATGAAATGTAAAAATAAATAAACTGCAGATGACTTTAATATGTTTTTATTAAAACATTTTTTCTCAACTTGATTTATCATACATTAAAATGGCATATCCTTTATAAACTAGCTTCCAATAACATATAACTTGGAGGAAATAAAGACATATCTATATATACAGCTGAATAAATATACATGCTACAAATAATAAATAAAACAGACATTTAAACTGCTTGTGGTGACAGTTAAATTATCAAATAACAGCAGAAATAAAATAAATTATTAAATATCAATGCATACAATTGTTAAACTTCAAAAACTGTCCACACGATATGCAAGGTACACAAATTAACAAGTAATAACACTCAGTCATTGACAAAAGTTATCACTTAAGGTAGTTCGCGGTGTTGCTCGGCAAAAAAGAAAATGCGTTAGAATGGCATGAAATTTGGAGGAATTATACCTGAAGTAGCAGCGCTTACGAAAATAAAGTTCTTTTTAAAGTTTGACGTCGGTAACTTAGCAACTAAACGACGTTAAAACGCCACCTAGCGGCACCAGCTATGTGAACGACTCATTGTATTTTTTCCCTTGTAGCTTTGCTATAAATTGTCATAGATTGAAAATTGGAACTTTGCGAATGAGCGAATGCAGTTGTCTACCGAATGGTATTCATCAATGCTTTAAATATCCATGACCTCCCGGCGTGTTGGAAATTAATCGACGTCAGAACGTCATTATGGGAACGTTTTTTCGACGTAAAATATTCAGATAAATGCAAATGTAGCTAAAACGCCGTGGTAGAAGTTTTTCAAAAATTAATATTATGTAAAATATTAATTTATCTACACATTAAGCGAAAAAAATCCATACCTCTTCAGGCTACTTTTTTCAGTATCGTAACGTTTCCTAAAGTCATACCATGCCAAAAATGACGTAAATTAATCAGCACATAAAGACAACGTTTGGTGGGAGCAATATTCATCAAATTTGGTTGTTTTATCTAAGAGTTGATAATCTGATTTATACTTTAACTTGATCATGAAGACATCGATGTATGAAAAATATTATTGTGAAGAGAAAAAACCCGAAACACTGTATGTTCAAAGATGTACATGTTCGTTTTTGTTTAAATTTGTACACGCCACAAGGTCAGGTTGAATGCACATACAAATATGCAATTTATAAACAGTTGCTGCGTTTGGGACACGAATGAAACTCACATAATGACGGAAAAAATGTTACTAACGTATTTTTTATTCAAACTGAGTGTATGTAAACAAAATGCGGGTGCGCGTAAATGGAAAATTACGGGCAGAAAAAATATCTCGCGAATCTCGAACTTGCCCATAACCCAGTGATCGGGGGTAACTTATGAAAGTCGGTTGATTATGAATATAAACTTCTGACTATAAACATATCCTTTTACTTTTTACCTATAATCGCCCACAAGAAGAAAAGACTATTATTAAGAAAAAAATGACCCCGGAGCCAACATTTGAACAAACTTGGTAGATGTCTGCTAGTCAATGTTTCACACCAAATATCATAGCTCAAGGACTTGCTTCGGACAAAAAGAGTTTTTTATTTTTTATATTTATGATTGTATGTAAAATCAAGTAACTCCCGGGACGGGGCCAATTTTTACCCCATGACCATAATTTGAATGAACCAGGTAGAGGTCTACTAGATAATGCTACATGTACAAACCAAGTATCTATGCTGTAGATATTGTTGTTTATGACAAGTTAAGATTATTTTAAAGATTTTCCTATTGGTTGCCACGAGTTCTGCATGGATTTTTTTTATAACTTTGGTAGATCATTTATTTACAGCGCGCTACACACCTTTATTTTCAGTTGACACCGCTAATAAATTTTATTTTCTTGATTGTCACATTTATCGAATACTGAACTAAATCAGATTAATTTCAGGACACGTGACGACGGTTGGTCACTCGACAAAGAATTGGTTAAATTTCGCCGAAAAGTCAGCGGCTGAAGAAGTTCAGTAAATCAATTTTTGCATTTAACTCAAAAGTCATCATTCAAAAATCACCTTTTCCTGGTGTATGCGGTTTTGCGGACAGTCTAACACTGTACAGATAACAACGTCTAGAATTAGTAAACACACGCAGGAATGTTTCGTACAAAAATTGCTAAAATTGAATATGTTACGCATTACGCAGTTTCTGATGCTCAAACATGAGAGGACTTTATTATGTTTGTCCTGGATGTTGAGAAAAATTACAGGTTTTCAGTGTGAAGGAAGTCGCTGTGAAGTTGCAAAAATCTTTTACGAAAAACTAAACTTGTCATCGGACGCAAAGCTTATTACTACATGTTGCGCTAAAATTACAGCGAGCGGAGGCTTACAATCAACCATATAAATCTGACATTAAGTCGTCATGGCATTGATGGGCCAAGCCAAGATATCACGTGATACTTGTACCCTGCTAACTGTACGTGACGGAACGTGTTATATTTTGTATATCAACCGATTATCATGTATTGTAAAATACATATTACTTACAGTGCAGCTTTTATTGAGGTGTGAAAAAATGTATGTAAGGAATCAATACCGGTACTTTATATTATTGATAGTAAAAAAATATCATGATATGTTGTTATCTTCAAAATATAAACAACAGAGTTAACATAGAAAAAGTATATTACATTTCTAACTATAATTGTTGGAATTGTTAAAAGTCTACAAATATCTATTATGGAAACATAAAATTAACATGCGCTTACAATAAACAAAGTATAAAGCGCGAAAATGGCCTAAATAATGACGTAATGACGTTGTTTTCATTTCAAGTGGTGCAGAAAACGTTACGATACTGAAAAAAGTAGCCTGAAGAGGTATGGATTTTTTTCGCTTAATGTGTAGATAAATTAATGTTTTACATAATGTTAATTTTTGAAAAACTTCTACCACGGCGTTTTAGCTACATTTGCATTTATCTGAATATTTTACGTCGAAATAACGTTCCCATATTGACGTTTTGACGTCGATTAATTTCCGACACGCCGGGAGGTCATGGATATTCAAAGCATTGATGAATACCATCCGGTAGACAACTGCATTCGCTCATTCGCAAATTGCGAATTTTCAATCTATGACAATTTATAGCAAAGCTACAAGGGAAAAAGTACAATGAGTCGTTCACATAGCTGGTGCCGCTAGGTGGCGTTTTAACGTCGTTTAGTTGCTAGGTTACCGACGTCAAACTGTAAAAAGAACTATATTTTCGTAAGCGCTGCTACTTCAGGTACAATTCCTCCAAATTTCATGCCATTCTAACACACTTTCTTTTTTGCCGAGCAACACCGCGAACTACCTTAAGAGAACAAGGTTAACACCATGTTTCCACTAACTGATAACATATACCAACACCATTGTTTCTTTAATATGTATCCATATTCACAGTGAGCAACATAAAGTGTAGCATCTGCTCAGAAGGCATACAAAAACGTCCAAACATTATTAAATTCTGATTTATGACAAACATACTGTCTTTGGATTGTATTTGCGTACATTGTATTGTCAATGATAAGTTTATAATAACACAATTTTTTGTCGAAACATTATTTTCACATCTATATATTCAGTTCTCAACTTCTGATGAGCTTTGAGTATATCAACAACTCATTCTAAATATAAAAAAACTCCTTCTAAGGACTTAAAAGGAAAATGAGCATTTTTTGCTTTCATGTTTCTAATCGCTATATCCTTTGATTTACACTTCCTGAATGAATACAGACACATTTGTGTTTATTTTTAAGAGGCTGTTCTCACACTGCATACTGTTTTCACATGTGACGTCTGATGGAACACAATGGTTTTCAAAATAGTCATCACTGAAATTTCCAGTGTCATAAAGACTGTGTGTGCTGAAAATAATACAATGATAGATAATCACATATACAATATATTGATAATCATTCACATAATACAGTCAAGAAATTGTTCCTCATTCATTGCAAATAGCCTCATCATCACCATTCCATTGACTGAGTATAATACATCAAATGTTGAAAAAAAATACTTGCAATTTCTAAGTTTTCATCTAGTTTTGTGCATACATCTAAGACTATAATTTGATATTTGATAAACACAATGACCCAGTGACCTTTGACCTATTGACCTGAAAATGCACAGGTCCTGTAGAGGTTGTCATGAGGAACCTACTTATGAAGTTTGATTAATGTGGGTGCAAGCGTTTTGATTTTATAGGCAAGGTTAAAGTTTGGTACAAACAGATAACCAGAGAGTCCAAAAACAATATGCCCCCGATCTGCTAAAGAAGACTGAGAGATAAAATGTTTACACGTCGGAACCGAACATTCGTAAGCTACGAGTACGAGGCAAACGATTCATCTTCACATTCATGTCAATGTCCATACAGTCAATGTACACACAATTCATATCAGACAGGCTAGATTCTATTTAGCGTAGAGTTTCCACATCGTAAGACTAAAAAGATTGCATATCACTTGCCCGTTCATCTTGTATCATGTATGCGAGCCGCCATGTTTGTTTTGAAGACAAAGTTACGTCATAGATTGTCAAATTTATAACGACTATGTGTATTCTATTTTCCTGAGACGATTATGCTTCATGCTGTACACGATAATATTTTTATCGACTCGAGATAAGAGAGTATATGCGGAAGGGTTCAGTCACTACACGGAACTTAACGGTTCAACCTAATGACACCCGGCTTACGTAAGGGAAATAATGTTGGGGTACTTACCACTAAATATACATTAAAATGTTACATACTATTACGATATATAATTACGTACCTTTACCATGCTACTAAGAGCACAAGATCGATTTGTTGACGGAGACAAAGTCATCTCGACACAGCTCTTCAACTCATAAATACTTTCTTCGTTTAGCCGGTACCTGGCGACAACTTCTACATTATTTAAATTATCTATATCTTCTAGTCTAGGTCGAAATTTTCGTTGCTTTCGACGGCGTCGTCGATTTAACAGGACTAAAGCGGCCATTTTGTTTGATCTACGACTGCTTTCTGGCGATCGTAGGATTGAGGTATAATCTTACGATAATCGTACGTCTAAGATCATTGACGATCTTTGATAAGACACCTCCATAATCGTACGACCGACGTACAATTATCGTACGACCAAAACTAGCGTACGATCTTTGATAAGACGCCTCCCAGATGTTTAACTGAACGACACGCAGACGACTAAGTTTCGCAGTAATTACTAACATGTTCAGTAACTGCAGCGACAACAACGACTCATTTTATAACAGTTACTTCCCTTAATCCTGGCTTTAGCCCTCCTCAGTGATTTGCCAGCTCCCTTGCCCCGGCTTTTGCCCCTCCCCACTAATTTTTACACTGCTCTTAGGTATCGTATCAATCGATGGACGAATTTGACGGTGGTAAATGATTACAAAGTTTATTTTCTTTCGATAAACGCCGGAGTAGGTATGAAATCACAAAGGATTAAAAATATTTTTGGTGTTTTCCTTCTCATCTCAAACATACACCCCTTCTAAACCCAAACACTCACCAAAAACAAATTCAAGCAATTAATCAAAGTACTAGTTGTTAACTGCCGCTCCATTCTTTTAATATAAAAATATGGTTATCTCTATCAGGCCTCATATCATCATTGGTACTGACACCTTTACTAATGAAATCTTTGATCATGCCCTTGGTTACACTATTTGTAGGTCAGATCGGTAAAACAGAATCAGAGAGGTGTATTCATTGCTATCAAAAAACTGCATCCGTAGTCCAGGAAGGCACACAACTACACACATACTTCGGAAATGTCTGGGTTAAGATAGAAATACAAGGCTCCAAGTCTCTTCTTGTTGGATCCTACTACAAACCCAAATAATACGCCCCATAGCCTTGAAGAGTTTAGGAAATCACTCTCCATGGTGATTGGTCCAAGTCAAAATCAAATGTTTGGGTGGGTTGGGACATTAACATGCCAAGGTTAGCCTATTCAACCATTTCTCCAACTCCTGGTTGTGAAAATAAATCTCACTACAGGGAGTTTATTAAAATTTTAAACGACAACAATTCAACACAAATCGATCTAGAGCCTACCAGACAGAATCATCTCCTTGACCAGTATTACAACCTGCACCAGTGACCATGAAGCTGTCCTTATAGATACACATACTTCTGTCCATACAAAACCACAGAAACCTAGGAAAATCTTTTTTGTGGCCCCAACTGGGTAACCCCGTTTATTTCACCCTGTAATAGGTATGAGGGGGTCGGGGTCATCCAACCTTCATACCTTACATTTAATTTCATAATAAATATCTACTATTATATGATATAACTACTGTAATGAACATAAATATGATTATCTCTAATTCATAAAGTGAAATAAAGTAAAATAAATGGGTTATCTTATAATAGTATATTAGTAACACTATTGTGTAGTTATTCAATCAGGTGATTTACAACTGACCATCTTTCCTTTTCAAATGCACTCATATTTGTATTTTTTAAATGTCCCAAGCTAGACCACCTTTAAAACCAAAATATCATATTTAAAATCACTGTTTTCTGAACCCAAAATAAATGATTTACAGCTTGATATATTATATATGTTTCTTTGATATATTTAAATAAATGTTGAATTTTGCTACACTCCCAAAATAAATGTTCAGAATCATAAATGAAATGCCAATTAATGTCATTATTTATGATATATTTGTTCCATTTTTCTTGACTTGTTGGCACATCATTATTTTTGACAAACTTCAATAAGATATTTTTATTCGTGTTTTTATCAATTAAAATAGGTTTTATATAACAACTTATAAAAGGTTATTGAACATTGAGCAGGTCGTTATGGATGAAAATGTTATGGTTCTGTATTGCCTGTTTTAAGCTATAATATTGTAAAAAGTTAATTATCTTCTTGGTTATTAATTCAGGTTTTTTGAGTCTACAAATTCTCCATATTGATTAAAAATGTCCTTTCCAAATCATTTGCAAGAAGAAATATCTACTTTTGTAAACAAGTTGTGATTATAAAACAATGTCACATTTAGCACTTGTTCTGCATTGTCTATAAACAAAGAATAAACCTTCAAAACATTAATCCAAAAGCATTTTTTATCTTAATGAAAAATAGTTCACAATATTCACAATGTCAATATTGAATAATAAATTTACTAGTGTATAACATTTCCCTTTGTTTTTACTGACATATATTTATTCCATTTTAACTTTAAACAATGTATATATAGCTGCTAACATCAATCTTTATCAGTCCACCTTCTCTGTCTTTTTTTATTTTTTGCCTTCCCATACAAATACATTAAATATATCATCAAGTGTTTTTAAAAATAATGTATTAGATTTAGGTAAGCATGTAAAGCCATGAATAAATTTATGAAATAACATAAAGTTTACAACAGTAACATTCTTTCCAATGGGAGTTAATTTTCTTTTCTACCACTGAGCAATGCAATTCTAAACTTTCTGAAGTTTTTCTTTAACACTTATATCTATCATTTTATCTCAATCAACATCAAAGATCAACCCTGACAATTTAAATTGTGTATCACGTCATGTAAGTTTTCATTTAGTCTTAATCGATCTAGTGCTATATCTAATGGTCCTGTGAGCTTATCCAAATGACCTAAGTTAGTTATATCAATATTGACTTTTAATCCAGAAATCATTGGAAATGTATGTAATAACTCTAGAACAGTATTTAGTGATTTTTCTGATCCATCCAACATAAGTGATGTATCATCTGCAAATTGAGATATTTTATATTCTTCTCCGTCACTTTTAATACCTTTATATCTTTGCATTGTCTTATTTTATAGCCAATATTTCAGCACATAAAATGAATATATATGGTGATATTGGATCACCTTGTCTGCAGCCTCTCTTAACTTTGAAAAATTGAGATAAAAATCCATTCAGATTAACACAAGTTTCAGTATTGTATAAAACAAATGTATCAATTTCCTTAACATAGGTCGGAATTGAAATATTGAAAGACATTTACCTATAAATGTAAATGATGAAGTGTCAAAATAAATCATCATTACTAAACCAGTTATGTTATTATCTTCAGTAAATTTCACATCATATAGTTATCCAGTTTGATCTTTTTAAATTAAAATATCTTATACTCCTTTCAGCCAGTTTGTTATACTCCCCGAGGCTAGTTTATAAACTACATTTAATTAAGTCATTGGTCTCCAAATTAAAAAAAAATGTTTAGGTTTATTATCTTTTGGAATGCATGTAATTGTCCCAAGTTTTCGATTTCTAGAAAACGTATAATAGTGAAGGCATGATTGATAGCCCTTACTACAAAATATCCTATTTTATTCCAAAATACATCACATCATGGGCTTTAATAATTTTTCATAGTTTTCAAGGTAAGAGAAATTTCCTCACATGTGCGGAGACCTTCAAGATGCATCGCTTCGTCATAAGACAACTTAGTTACATCACAATCACTTAATTCTGTATCAATACCGGATGTATCAGCCTTAAACAAATTTTCATAAAAACAGCAAGTTTCTGTAAGTATATCTATCTGATCATAAATATGTGTTCAATCATCTTTTTCAATAAAAGGAATCATTTATCTGTACAGTGTTTTTTTTCTAAATTGAAAAAATGTTGGTTTTTCTCCTGTTTCAATCCATTATGGCATTGACCTAATCATAGCACCTTTTACTGTGTTCACTAAGTTCTTTATTTCCATCTGTCAAACTATGTTCAATCTGTACAACTTCTTCTAATATTCGTTTTTTTTTCATGAATAGTCCTTTCTTTAACCTTATGAGAGCTATAAGAAATAGGAATATAGGAACTTTTGATTGGGATGGACATGAGTCCATCATTCAATATCTCCATGAATCCCTCGCAAGATTAAATATGAGAATGACACTGTACAATAACTTTTACAATCCATCTCAAAATCCATTGAGTAAGGGGTCAAAGCTTTTATCCCCTCAAAAATGGCATCATCCAATAAAAACTCCCCTGGATTAATGACAACCTAAAACGATTATATAGGAAATGGGATAAAGCATACAAAAGATAAAAACACATCAACACCAAACATACAAAGAAAACTATCTAGCACTCAAACATCTATAGATGCAGGAAAGCAACGTAACAAGCACTACACGAATATCTAGAAGACATTCTGAACGTTAACAACGCTCCAACAGAACATGAACATCAAGACTACATACCAATCACCAACCACAAAACTATACTCACTACTCAAGCATGCAAAACAGGACAACACAGACATTGACATACTCAAGAAAGACAACAAATTGCACACATCAGATCTGGACTAAGCCACTGGACTCAATGAACAATTTCATTCAGTCTTTACTTCTAAAGCCTCAGTCTCTCTTAAATCCCTGGCTGAAATAAAAGTACAGAATAATGCAGATACAGGAAAAGAAATATCCAAAGAAACATTCCGTGTCATGATCTCATGCCAGACATTGATATATCAGCATAATTATGGTATTGAGAAACTCCTTAATAACATAGATCCCAATAAGTCTGCAGGACCTGACCAAATAAAGCCAACAGTATCATCAGTAAAATATTTTGGTGCCACTATTTTAAAAGACCTGTCTTTTGGCAATCATATTGACAACATCACCAAAAAAGCAAAGCAAACACTTGGATTCCTCTAGCGTAACATCAAAGTCAGATCAAAGGCACTAAAACCCACAGCATAAAAGACGCTGGATAGGCCCCAGCTGGAGTACAGTTCTGATGTCTGCAGTGGGCTCGTGTTGATCAGCTTCAATGGGTACAACGTAGGGCTGCTACGTTGGCCATGCATTATTTTTTACGAATGCTCAGTGTCACTGGTATGATGTCCATCCTAAACTGGAGACGCATTGACCTTCGCGGCATTGATGGCCAGGTTGTCATCCCAATTCCAGCTGACGTAAAAGCACTCACCATACCATCTAGACACTCTCATTTTCAAGCATTCCAGATAATTCCATTTTCTGCCGACTTCCATAAGTATTCCTTCTATATCCCTGCACCATTGTAAACTGGAATGCTCTTCCACCAGGCATGGTCAACTCGTCAGCTCATCAGTTTTGTCAGGCTGTGAGCCAGATTGAACATGTCTCACCATAAATCTTCTGTCCTGATTTAATCTGCTTGTAACCCATTTTTATGGTATTATTTTAAACTTCTTATTTTGTTTCCTTTTCTTACTAATTTTTCTTGCACGCGTCAACCAAAAAGAGAAAATAAGAAATTTCCTCATGTCGGTTCACGTGTACAAGGTCTACGTCCCCGCGAGGGTTTTGACCTCAACGGAAGATTAATAGTTTCTCTCGGCCAATCAGCACTCAGTTTCAACCCGCTCTATCAGCATCAAGTTCCATGCTCAAATTACAGTAAGACATAATTGATAGAAATATAAACGATTGGTTCCCGTTTCACAGAAATGTACTCGTACTTGCTAAGATTATAGTTTCTAAACTTTGCTAACCATATACGTTTTTGAAATCTACCCTCAAAAGAATTATTATCAATTGATACAAAATTTTCTTATTGCGAACATGAAATTGTAAAGATATCTGCTAAATAATGTCTATAAAACGGGCTCCCGTATTTGAATTACCACATAAACGACAGTACATTGAATCTATGACAGTCATTTAGTCACCTTGGTTGTATACACATGTACTTCAGTATAATTGCTCCCGGACACATTATAGGTGACAGTTAATTACGCTTTAAAAAAAATATATATATGTATGTATACATTGAAATTGAATTTTATATCATTGTGATAAGGTATCTACGTATGTATAAACCAAAATGAACAATTTTGTCCTATAATATATACCTAAAAATATACAAGTTCACTATCCAATGTAACTGTGCTTTACTATATCCTATAACTCTCATAATACACGTTCATTATATCATGTTTGACTATATTCTATACCACAAAATATACCAGTTCACTATAACCATGTTTTACTATATACAAGTTCTCTATAACCATGCTTTACTATGTAATGTACCACACAATATACCAGTTCACTATGACCATGAATTACTATGTAATGTACTTCACAAAATACAAGTTCACTATAACCATGTTTTACAGTATTCTAAACCTCACAAAATACAAGTTCACTATAACCATGTTTTACTATATTCTATACCTCACAAAATACAAGTTCACTATAACCATGTTTTACTATATTCTATACCTCACAAAATACAAGTTCACTATAACCATGTTTTACTGTATATTAAGTATAAGAAATGTACAAATACTATACTTGGACAAAATGAAATATTCTCCTCAAAAATCATGCTTTACTTATTCAACAAAACCTGTACCTCTAGATTACACATTTAGTTCCACACTACAGTATTAACGTTTTGTGTTCTAAAAGGTGGACGAATGAAACAATTCAGGCATTTAAAAGTGTGCAACGATAAGAGGAAATTAGTGTTCAACTTACATGTACATGTATTTTCAAATCAATATTGTGTGTCATATACAAATGTATGTATCAAATAATAATAACTGTTTTGCTCAATCTTCTTGCATAATACTGTGGCACGTATCAATGTATTTACTTAGTACGTTAACTAGATAATCAACTGATTACCTTATCGAGAAGGAAATAATCAACTTCAGACCTAGTTATTGTAATGTTCATGAACATAATTTTTGTTGAATTCATTTGACTGTTTGGATTCGTGCAAAATGTACAACTGGTAGGTTAATTCAGGGCCACTTTTTGGCCCTGTGTCAAAATCTGTTCAAATTTTAGTATACTGTATGTTATCCATTCACCGTATTTGAAAATAAAATGATTTTTAAATACATTAAATTATTTTTTTCAGGTAAAATAGACAATTTATGCAAACTGAAGATAAAAGTTTAAATGAAGAGATCGCAATGCGAAAAAATTAAAAACCTTAACAGTTTTAGAAGTCAAACCTGTGTTAGCCGCAACCACTTTATAAAGGCACTTTGTGAATAAAGCCATTATTTCGTAAACTCGTTGATTAATCAAAACAAAATTACCTTCGAATATAGGCAACCTGTCAATAAAGGTCACATTTTGTCTTTCCCAAGGGTGGTCTTTTTTTACAAATTTGACATTGTTTTGCTGGGAAAATCACATAAATGCCAATGAAGACTTTTTTCAAAGTTTGTTTCAGAGCGTGTTGAAGTTTTAGATCTCTGAGGATAACGGTGATGTTAGATCGTTCAAGCAAATAAAACATGAATTTGTATAGTTCAGTTTGTTTAAACGCCGAAATAGGTAGAAATGTATATAGTAAGCGTATTGTTTTGTTCTGATCGTATTGAATTTCTAGATCCCTTAGGATATCAAGTGATGTTGGATCATTAAATCAAATAAAACATGATAGTTCAGTTTATTTAAACGCTGGAATACGTGTATATAGTTAGCGATTTTCTTTATTCATTTTAAAGAACACCATTCCAGTTTAATTCATTTGTCGTTTAAAGGCCTATTGAACAGCTATGGTCATTTCAGTGTTGCCATAGGGTGAGGGGGAGAAGATACAGGAAAACTGGGCATTCGTATCCCTACTCGTTTTTCAAGTAGTCTTCCTGGTACTCGATAAACGTCTTGCACTTTTCCCTGTGACATTCTAAACGCTGTACTTGGCACGGTACACGGGATGGTAATACTGAAAAAGCGTCCCTGAGAAATTCGGAAGGCGGAGTCGAGAATCGAAACCACAACTGTTCGTTCAGTTGTTCAGCGCGTTAACTCTCGACCACCAATCATCTATTACATTAATTCAAACAAGATAAATGGCAAAATGTGACTCGACAGGGTTGGAAATGTGTATTTTATTTAAATTAGTTAAGATATTAAAAGAGTGTTAAACCAGCCTATCGCTTGAAGGCAGTGATTTTAGCTAAATGTTTTCCTTTTTGAATAACATTAAAATGACTGAACTCACCTAAAAAATCAATGCGAAGGATTCATTCAGAAAGCTTTCATTTAATCATGTTTGTCAACAGGCCATTCCAGCTATTTCTAATATAATCTGTATCTTTTTGTACTAAAATTGTTTTAGTTTTGTCCTGACATGTTTAAGGTAAATTTAAGTTATACAAGCTTTTAATAGCAGCATTCCTTGATTGGTGTTAATCTTTACGGGTCGTGTTATAGGAACACCTACAGAAGATGGCGTACACAACATTTGTCATTTCCCATTCTATCTCCACCAAACCTGGGCAATATGTCTTAAAAATAGTGTCAAAGTTCGATAACTAACGAAATCTCTACTCTTTCAGCAAAACAGGAATTACCAAAAAGACATTGTCCCGCCATGGACAGAATCTTAAAGGCGAGATGACCAACACATCTATTTGGACAATTTTTTCCACTTAAGTTTGACGACACAGCCAAAAGCCAGGGCCATTTTGGGACTTCTCGGCTTCAATGGTAGAGGAAGACCCCGGACGACCACCTGTGTAGACTCATCGGCTTTCAGCCGTTACCTGACATGTGAGATTTGTCTGGTCCCTGTAGGGATTCATACATAAAAATACAGCTAAGTACTTGTGAGAGAGTACAAACACTCGACATGTAGGGATTCAAACACACACAGCTCGGAGAGACAGCTGATTACCAGTCAGAGAGCACAAACACTCGCCATATAGGGATTCAAACATACACAGCTGGGAGGGACAGCTGATTACTAGTCAGAGAGTACAAACACTCGACATGTAGGGATTCAAACACACACAGCTGGGAGGGACAGCTGATTACTAGTCAGAGAGCACAAACACTCGCCATGTAGGGATTCAAACATACACAGCTGGGAGGGACAGCTGATTACTAGTCAGAGAGTACAAACACTCGACATGTAGGGATTCAAACACACACACACAGCTGGGAGAGACAGCTGATTACTAGTCAGAGAGTACAAACACTCTACATGTAGGGATTCAAACACACACAGCTGGGAGAGACAGCTGATTACTAGTCAGAGAGCACAAACACTCTACATGTAGGGATTCAAACACACACAGCTGGGAGAGACAGCTGATTACTAGTCAGAGAGCACAAACACTCTACAAGTAGGGATTCAAACACACACACACAGCTGGGAGAGACAGCTGATTACTAGTCAGAGAGCACAAACACTCTACATGTAGGGATTCAAACACACACAGCTGGGAGAGACAGCTGATTACTAGTCAGAGAGCTCAAACACTCTACATGTAGGGATTCAAACACATACAGCTGGGAGAGACAGCTGATTACTAGTCAGAGAGCACAAACACTCTACATGTAAGGATTCAAACATACACAGCTGGGAGAGACAGCTGATTACTAGTCAGAGAGCACAAACACTCTACATGAAGGGATTCAAACACACACAGCTGGGAGGGACAGCTGATTACTAGTCAGAGAGCACAAACACTCTACATGAAGGGATTCAAACACACACAGCTGGGAGAGACAGCTGATTACTAGTCAGAGAGCACAAACACTCTACATGTAAGGATTCAAACATACACAGCTGGGAGAGACAGCTGATTACTAGTCAGAGAGCACAAACACTCTACATGAAGGGATTCAAACACACACAGCTGGGAGGGACAGCTGACTACTAGTCAGAGAGCTCAAACACTCTACATGTAGGGATTCAAACACACACAGCTGGGAGAGACAGCTGATTACTAGTCAGAGAGCACAAACACTCTACATGTAGGGATTCAAACACACACAGCTGGGAGAGACAGCTGATTACTAGTCAGAGAGCACAAACACTCTACATGTAGGGATTCAAACACATACAGCTGGGAGAGACAGCTGATTACTAGTCAGAGAGCACAAACACTCGACATGTAGGGATTCAAACATACACAGCTGGGAGAGACAGCTGATTACTAGTAAGAGTGCACAAACACTCTACATGAAGGGATTCAAACACACACAGCTGGGAGGGACAGCTAATTACTAGTCAGAGAGCATAAACACTCGACATGTAGGGATTCAAACACACACAGCTGGGAGAGACAGCTGATTACTAGTCAGAGAGCACAAACACTCTACATGTAAGGATTCAAACATACACAGCTGGGAGAGACAGCTGATTACTAGTCAGAGAGCACAAACACTCTACATGAAGGGATTCAAACACACACAGCTGGGAGGGACAGCTGACTACTAGTCAGAGAGCTCAAACACTCTACATGTAGGGATTCAAACACACACAGCTGGGAGAGACAGCTGATTACTAGTCAGAGAGCACAAACACTCTACATGTAGGGATTCAAACACACACAGCTGGGAGAGACAGCTGATTACTAGTCAGAGAGCACAAACACTCTACATGTAGGGATTCAAACACATACAGCTGGGAGAGACAGCTGATTACTAGTCAGAGAGCACAAACACTCGACATGTAGGGATTCAAACATACACAGCTGGGAGAGACAGCTGATTACTAGTAAGAGTGCACAAACACTCTACATGAAGGGATTCAAACACACACAGCTGGGAGGGACAGCTAATTACTAGTCAGGGAGCATAAACACTCGACATGTAGGGATTCAAACACACACAGCTGGGAGAGACAGCTGATTACTAGTCAGAGAGCACAAACACTCTACATGTAGGGATTCAAACACACATAGCTGGGAGAGACAGCTGATTACTAGTCAGAGGGCACAAAAACTCTACATGTAGGGATTTAAACATACACAGCTGGGAGAGACAGCTGATTACCAGTCAGAGACTACAAACACTCGACATGTAGGGATTCAAACACACACACAGCTGGGAGGGACAGCTGATTACTAGTCAGAGAGTACAAACACTCGCCCATAGAGGCCCACTAAAGAAATATATTTTTTGTCAACATACAGTTTGTCACACACTCTCAATGGTTCTCTAATATAACGTATACAGTTATCAACGTTTTACGTGTTTATGCGTTCAATTGCATTGGCAAATCAATGAAGAAAATGTTATTTGCCCCGCCTTCAATATCGTCGTATAATTATAACACCTCCATTTTCATTTCGTTATTCACACGTTCTGATTATTTCCCATCATGTATGTGTCGTTATATAATATTGTTATTGATAGTTCTTGTAGTGTGTATAAAGGTCAAAAACAGAAATTGTTGTAATTTTCGTAATACGCGGAATAATTATCTTAGACTTTTTTTGTTAGATTTGAATTTTGCATTTATTTAGGCTTTAAATACTAGTGTTTCGTTAAGAAAAAAAACATTATTTATTTACTGTTTTTTTTTCTTGCGAAAATGATTTGAAACATTAAAGAAATGGAGTATCATTTTCTGTTTTCTGGTGCATATAGCCGATGTTTTAATAACTGTCCAGTCACGTGGCGAATTGATTTACATTAAACTTTTACCTGATTACTTTTTAATGTATTTTTTCTTAAACATTTATTGTTTACTGAAATTTGAATCCGATTTTCCCATTGTGTTATCGGATTATGATGTATTACTAGGAATGGATTCGTGGTAATTCTCTTGTTGAACGTGATCGTGGTGACTGCCCAGGGTGGTCGCAGGTATGTACAGTCAAATCCCGGCTGGCATTCGAGGCATAGTAGTCGCAATCTACGTTTGGTAGATTTGAAGATCCTGGTGCCGCTATGGGTGGCGTCTGGTTGCCGCCTAACGACTGTCTGATGACGTGGCAGGATTTCGATACTCACGTAAACCCTTTTTATAACTACACATACACCATGTATCACTTTTCAATGCAAACAATACACATACTAATGATAATTATGCTTGATAATTACTTACTTGTGTTTATACCTGTTAAAACATAAGTACAATGTATATAATTATACCGCTTCGTTGAATGACGTTGGATTTGTTCGTGTCAAGCTTTTTATGCTTTTGTTGATATTTTTATTCACATGCAACTTGATATCTGGCAACCACTGGCGTATAATATTAAACATACAACTCCTTATATTTTAAAAAGGGATTTTATACTCAACTCCCAATTTTACCCCCGGTTTTTGCTACTTTTCAATAGAAAGATAGCCAAAAATAAACGAAATAAAAGACCAATATTGCTAAAGATTTTTCATTTACTCTTTATTTTACAATAATTTTACGTACATTTACAGCAAATATAACACAATAATACAAATAATGCTTCTCAAAACTTTAGAACGTTCTAAACTTTTTTCCCTTCATACTTTAGAACATTCTAAAGTTTCGGATAGAAAATGATAGAATGCTCTAAAAGATTCTGTCCAAAACTTTAGAACGCTCTAAACTTTTCTATCGTCATACTTTAGAACATTCTAAAGTTTCGGATAGAAATTAATAGAATGCTCTAAAAGATTCTGTCCAAAACTTTAGAACGTTCTAAACTTTTGTCCCTTCATACTTTAGAACATTCTAAAGTTTCGGATAGAAAATGATAGAATGCTATAAAAGATTCTGTCCAAAACTTAAGAACGTTCTAAACTTTTCTATCGTCACACTTAAGAACATTCGAAAGTTTTGGAGCGAAAATAATAAAATGCTCTAAAAGATTCTGTCCAAAACTTTAGAACGTTCTAAACTTTTCTATCGTCATGCTTTAGAACATTCTAAAGTTTTGGAGCGAAAATAATAAAATGCTCTAAAAGATTCTGTCCAAAACTTTAGAACGTTCTAAACTTTTCTATCGTCATGCTTTAGAACATTCTAAAGTTTTGGAGCGAAAATAATAAAATGCTCTAAAAGATTCTGTCCAAAACTTTAGAACGTTCTAAACTTTTCTATCGTCACACTTAAGAACATTCGAAAGTTTTGGAGCGAAAATAATAAAATGCTCTAAAAGATTCTGTCCAAAACTTTAGAACGTTCTAAACTTTTCTATCGTCATGCTTTAGAACATTCTAAAGTTTCAGATAGAAAATGATAGAATGCTCTAAAAGATTCTGTCCAAAACTTTAGAACGTTCTAAACTTTTCTATCGTCATACTTTAGAACATTCTGAAGTTTCGGATAGAAATTAATAGAATGCTCTGTAAGATTCTGTCCAAAACTTAAGAACGTTCTAAACTATTCTTCTTTCATACTTTAGAACATTCTAAAGTTTCGGATAGAAAATGATAGAATGCTCTAAAAGATTCTGTCCAAAACTTTAGAACGTTCTAAAAAAGTTTCCCTTCACACTTTAGAACATTCTAAAGTTTCAGATAGAAAATGATAGAATGCTCTAAAAGATTCTGTCCAAAACTTTAGAACGTTCTAAAAAAGTTTCCCTTCACACTTTAGAACATTCTAAAGTTTCAGATAGGAAATGATAGAATGCTCTAAAAGATTCTGTCCAAATCTTTAGAACGTTCTAATTTTTTTTCCCTTCATACTTTAGAACATTCTAAAGTTTCAGATAGAAGATGATAGAATGCTATAAAAGATTCTGTCCAAAACTTTAGAACGTTCTAAACTTTTCTATCGTCACACTTAAGAACATTCTAAAGTTTTGGAGCGAAAATAACAAAATGCTCTAAAATATTCTGCCCAAAACTTTAGAATGTTCTAAACTATTTTCTCTTCATACTTTAAAACATTCTAAAGTTTCGGATAGAAAATGATAGAATGCTCTAAAAGATTCTGCCCAAAACTTTAGAACGTTCTAAACTTTTCTCCCTTCATACTTTAGAACATTCTAAAGTTTTGGAGCGTGTATTTAAACGTTCATGTTGTGATAGTAAATGTATGAATGTCAATCTGTCAGATTGTAAAGGATTTACGCATGTGTCAATTGCCTTCCGGTAATTAAACAAAATAAACTTTGAAACTACTATGGTCGCTTATAAGCAATATATAAAATACAGAGGCATATGTATAGTACAAGTACTTTAGTTTATGTATACTACAAGTACTTTAGTTTATGTATAGTACAAGTACTTAAGTTATGCATCCGAGTCACTATTTAACTGTTTGTGTTTTATGTTATAAGACTGGAGATAATAGATCGTGTTAAAGACACAATAGCCTTTTGAATTTAGTAATACAGAACAATAGATAAAAATAATAGTTAAATATAAGACATATTTTATTTGCCCTAAAACAATATTTACAGAATGACTTTCTTTAGCCACATCTTGTAAAAATGAATATCGTCAGATGTTTTTGTCTATTTTTTTGCAATATCATGGAAAAAATACAATGCTGCATTATTGTATGCACTTAGTTATTAAAAATGAAAAAGAAAATTTTGGAATGTTTTATTGCAAGTAAAAAATAGTTTCACTGATAAGACATCTTTCTAGGTAAAATAAGATAAACTTCAATACTTAGATCCAAAAAGCTAATGGGGTTTAAAATGCATGAAGTATAATAAATTATTCTATTACGTATACGATCTTTTAAATGTAAACATCATTTTCAGTAATTTCGTGCAGTACAGGTAGTGTCAAACTTTAAAAATAACAATTATGCAAGTCTTGGTCATAAAACTGAAGAACAGTCTCTGAGCTCAAATCTCAATTCCTTCTTCAATGTATTTTGGTTCAAAAGATTCAAATATTTAATGTTAAAATACATGTAATGAAATTATATGTATAAATGTTAAAGCCCCATTAGGTTTTTGCTATAAAAAATATATGAAAAAAAAACAATTGTTGATATTATCACAAGATAATTATTACCGACGAAACGAGCCCCTTTTCTTCCAAAAAAAAAATCATTTCACTGTGATTTTTGCTTTTGTAATCTTGAAAAAGGTAGAGCACGTAACGTCACTAAATACGACGTGTGCATAAATTGACTGCGGGAAACACAACTGTTCTATAAATAGTATTTATTTCATGATATTGAAAAAAATACGATATTGATTTTGGAAACATTTTTTCTTGCTATTGAGTATGCGCGGAAGGAAAATACAAAGGATTCCTCTGTTACAGAGCAAACAGAAACTATTACGACCGATAACTTTATATGCTTATGGGACTTTAAGTATTATAGTATATACAGTATCATAACCAGCGTACTGGGACATGAAATATGAGCTCAGAAACCGATTCTATATTTTATAAGTTCAGGATCTGGTCCCTTTGAATGAGCTACTACTGTATGTAGTTTCTATGTTAGGTTGTTGGTAGGGATTGGATGGTTACATACGCCATTGATGACGACTTTTCACTTAATCCGGAAAGATCCTATAAATTCAAAGCAAAATGGGAAAGGAGCGAAAGTAACATCATTAGAAAAGGCAGCATTTGGTAAGAGTCTTTATTGACTTAAAATAGTTTATTTCTGGTTACATGATCATCAAAAAATAGGCCAGGTACTAGGTATGTCGGGGCGGGTTTTTTTGTTATAGTTCTTGTTTATTTATTTTTGCTTTTGAAAGCGTGCGGCGAGGTAAAAAATGAAAGTGAATTTTCCATTCCGTGGGCTAATTAAAAGTAAAGGGTCGTGTGGAAATATTAGGGCTAGTCAGGTAAGCAGAGATCATGAATGATCGATTGGTCCAGACTTTATAACTTCGTAAATATGTTCGAAATAGATAATTCCACCGACCAACCGATCCTATTTTTATTAAGTGGGAGGAGCGTTTATGATGACATGGTATCCAAATGGTATCGTTAGCATTGGTAGGTAGAGCCGTGACCACGGTCCACGATTTCGATTCCCGGTCGTGGCAGGTCATACACTTCCATGTAGTCTATTTTCCTTCATATGTGGAGAAGTTGCTGGCTCCTTGTGGAAAAGGTAAATTAGTAGGGTTAGAATACATTCGAGGACAACTGGTTAGACTAGAGTTATGGGCCCTTGAATTAAAAAATTGCCTATATTTAGCTTGTTTACACTCTAGCGCCTTCATTTATCCACCAATCCTGATAATATTTTCAGTAAATGTGTATACCCAAAAGATCTTGGACAAGTTTGATTATGGGTAATATTGGACCAGAACTTCAAGAGTTATGGGCCCTTGACTTAAAAAATTTGCTATATTTGAGTTTGTTTACACTCTAGCGCATTCATTTATTCACCAATCCTAATCATATTTTCAGTTAATGTGTATAACCAAAAGATCTTGGACAAGTTCGATTATGGACGGAATCGGACCCAAACTTCAAGAGTTATAGGCCCTTGATTTTGAAAATTTGCTATATTTTAGCTTGTTTGCACACTAGCGCCTTCATTTATACACCGATCCTAATAATATTTTCAGTAAATGAGTATAACCAAAAGATGTTGAACAAGTTCGATTATGGTTGGAATCGAACCACATCTTCAAGAGTTATGGGCCCTTGACTTAGCAAATTTGCTATATTTTAGCTTGTTTACACTCTAGCATCTTCATTTATTCACCCATCCTAATCATATTTACAATGAATGTGTATGACCTTTTGGTTTTGGACAATTTAAGTTATGGGTGGAATCGGACCACAACTTCAAGAGTTATATACCCTTGGATTAGACAATTTGCTACGTTTTAGCTTGTTTAACAGTATTATACCTTCATTGTTGGTTTTGATCTCAAAATCTACGTAAAAATTAGTTTTATCAGATGGAAACTATATTACCTGGTCATTGATTATTGGCCTTTGTTCTCAGGTGAGCGATAAAGGGTCAATGTGGCCCTCTTGTTTTGTAAGTATTTGTATGTTAAAATGATCACTCAGGGTAAATGGTTTTGTATATACGATTAAAACAACCCATGACACCAAGTAGGTAGATGTAATAAGAAATTAGTGTATACAGCAAGGGATTACTAGCACATAATAATTTGGAGATGTATATTATTATATATGTCACATATGAACCTTCAAATAGCTAACGCTTAATTATCTATTTATTCAAAAATATATTTTCTTCTGTCAGGAATAATATTACGAAAGAATGTGTGTTATTTAAAGCAACATTTGAAGAAGCCGATCCTAATCTTGCCATCGCTAATGTTCTAGAGGGTAAGTGATTAAAAATATTAATGTGAAGTCGCTCTTCAGTCTGAACTAGCAGTGCCAAAGCAATTATTTGATATCTCAAAATATGTTAACTTCATGGACAAAAAGAAGACTGCGGAATTGCAATCTGAGGACGGTATAGAATATGTATTACATTTACCTGTTTTGTTTGAGGGGGAGGTAACATTACAAGTCAGTCGGTCTGACCTGAAAACAATTATAATCAGTTTTACATTACCGATTAAACCGGGGACACGTGCATCAGACATAGAAAAGGAGACCTTTCTATCACGAAGAAATATGCATTGTTCAGAATCTGCACCTGTGTTCCTGTGTACTCAATGTGCTCTTAGCTATATAACGTGTGTACTTAAAATTGTGTTCATCTCGTGTATTGAAATGCGCAACAAAATAGTGTAGCATAATAATTATACTAATAGTAAGCTCATTTTTTTTACTATTAATTGTTACTTAGATATTGTGATTAAACTCGTTTACCAGAATCATAATTAGCATAATCATATTTACGTATTTGTTCCATTCGTCTGTCCTTAAAAGCTTGGATTGTAAAAGATAGATTGTTGTCCTAATAATTCTATACTGCGATATCATTAAAGGCTATTAAGTCCAGTCCAGCCTGGGACCATACCGTGTGCAAACAAGGTCGATGGATACATTTTATATCAATGTAAAGCTGCATGTTTGAAGTTTTCAAATATTTTGGCTATACACGTGGAATCATGGTTCGTTGTGAGAAATTCAGGATAGCGGACTAAATGGCCGCCAAATTCAACTAAATTAACGTCTGAACTACCATATAACCATCTAATTTTAATAGCCAGTTACTTTCGGGTGGTTTTTAACATTCTCTCTACTTCATCCTGATCACCATAATACAAGGACACCATTTCTTTGTACACTAAGTTTACGTACATTGAAGGTGCTAGAATATATTTAGGAAAAATTTGGTCGTCATGTTTGAAAAAAAGAAAAAGTAAAATCAACGAAACTCTATCTCGAGAGAAACATGCTTTCCAATATTTGACTTAGCATCTTGAAATTCACTCGGCCAAGCTCTTGAAACTAGCTGGACATCAACGATAAGGAAAAGTTTATGGATTTTGGTTTATCCAGGAAAATACAGAATCTCTGTCAATAAAAATGTAGCCCCATCAATGAAATTGATTTAACACAGTTATAAAAGGAAAACGTATTGTGAAAACACGGTCTTGTATCTACATGCAACCAAATCCAAACGATAGTAATAATAATGTCTGAACAGATGACACCGCTATGTTGGAGCATTTCTGCTGTTATCATTGTTTGTCATAATTTCGCTGATATGTTATTATGTTGACTATCCGGTACCAGTAAACCGAGAGCTAAACTAGTTTTTGTATCATTATATTTCATACATTTATTTTGTTTATAGGTACCACATTTGCAACCCCGGACCGTGTTGATAGATTCATCAGTTGTGATCCGGAGAGGTTCTTACTGTTCTCTGTTTGTTACGTGAAACCAGGAGGAAAAAGATGTTCAACATCCGAAAGTCTAGTCATGGTACCGGTAAGTGGTTTGTTTCCGATTTGTTGATAAGATTAATCACCTAAGTTGTTTCAGTATGTATTAAGATTTTATGGGCTGATACTTTACGGTAACTATTGTAAACACATTCACAGCCCCACCCCCTAACAACTAACAACAGAGCGTTGTATCACAGGCGAGCAGCAAAAATTATCGCTTGAAGTCTTCGTGGAAATGATCAAATGTTTTAAAATAGGTTCTACCGAATATACTCGCAAAGTTTTCTCCATTTCAAATACTTATTTTACATATTTAAATGCACTAGGACCAACGACCAACTCTCCCTGGCAGTAACAATGGTACGAAAATAGGCGACATAATCCTTAATGACATTCCATGGTCCAAAATTGAGAAGACATTTAAACGATGTACTAAGCACGTGTTCGTTGACGACACTCCTCCTCAAATTGAATGGTTGTGGCAATTAACAGGTATTACATTAATTTTAGTGCTTTGTGTTGTTTAGGCCAAGAATGAAAGTATGAATGTTTGCCTTTCCGCGACCGACCTGGAAAACTGATCGCAACCCAAACATTGTTTAAACTGCAGTACGAGGACCGCATGTTTTTAAACAAAAAGCTACTTGTGTCTAATGAGATAGATTCATCAGATGTTCTGCAAACATATAACGATAATGATGATGATTTAATAGTAATGCTGATGACTCAAAATATAAATGATAATCTTATGATGATGACGTGATAATGATGATATTATGATGATGATGATGCCAATATGATAATATAGATACAACAGTTTTAATAATGATGATTTTAATGATGATAATGATATAAACATGATAATTATAATGATGAAGATATAATGAATATAAATTGATGATGAATTTAATATAAATTATATAATTATATATAATTGAGAAATGAACAGAATGATAATATAATGGTGATGCTTCTTTTCTGCTACTTCTTCGTTTTCTGTTGTTGTTGTGTTCTTGTTGGTTCTAATGCTACATTTAATTAGGTATCATTAATGTGTTGTTCTAATCACCATCATCGTCTATATTGATATTATTAGCAGTATTTTTCTCATTCATTTACAGAATGTCCACATCCAGACAACGTTGAATGATTTCTTTGCTTTAAGAAAACGTCTAGTGTCAACTACAGTGTCATCTACTGGTAACACATGTTTGCTTCATGCAAAATAAATCATCTAAAAAAATCAGTGTTTCTTATGTACTCATGTATCTTTCGTAAGTCTTATTTACACGATAAAATCTTCATCGTTTCTACAGTTACAGCCGTTGTACGGATGACTGACAAATCTATGAATACAATGGTTCGATGTAAGCCACTGTCTGTAGATGAACTAAACAATAAAAATTACCATACTCATTCTCAACCGTGACAAAAACCTACGCCAGATTTGACTTTGATGGAACTCTTCAAACTTATTTCTGTATGCATAGTTTGATGGATACACATGTCGACAGTACAATTCCGAAGGTTTAACAGTACAAGTTTCATACATTTCAAAATATGAGCCACCAAATAAGGACACCCGGGGATAGTTTAAACTATGTGTAACACATAGAGAAATCACTCGTACATTGTTTAAACTATCTTTAGATACTCGCAATACTGAATATAATATCTTGTTATAGAAAAAGAACATGATTACCAACACGAATCAATGCAACAAGAATGGACAGAAACAAATCTTTGAAATTAAACACAATTCAAAATAGTCACACTGTACAAATGGGGGCAAAAGTCGGGGCTAAAAAGCAGGGACAAAACAGCCGGGGCAAAACCTGCGGTCAATCAATGGTTGGGGCAAAAGTCGGGACTGAGGGAAGTAACTGCTATAAAAAATGAGTCGTTCTTGTCACTACAGTTATACATCTTGATGAAACGATGTCAGAATGTTTGACCGAGGACAGGGGAAGTAATTGCTGTGAAAGTTAGTCGTCTATTTGTCTTTAGAGTTATTCATCTTCACTGATCGGCTTCTATTCCGACTTCTTTCCTGACTTGACCATTTTCGGCTATGAAATATCACTATGGAAAGTCATTAGCACCAATCAACAACTGGATATCAACCATTAAACCATAACTAAATTACGCGTGGAACTGTGCCTACGTGTATTTCATATCAATTGGGCTTTGTCAACATAATATTTAATTCGTATTAGTTTCATACGCTCATTCGAGACTTAATTATTAGTGAAGTTTGTTTTCAATGTTGGATCAGTGCTTAATTATTAATCTAACCGCAACAACAATGTGTCCAATTCGTATTATAGTCGGTTGACATTTAACAAAATAACATTAGCTATGTATAGCTATTGACCGACATTGGTTTATCATTTATACATCCATCACACTAGGGCTACGTTTGCACTACGTCCACCACGTCTTAGTATAGTCTTCGTGGACGTGAAGGACGTGGTGGGACTTTTGACAGGGACGTGACTAAAACTTAGTTGGAACTTCATTGACGCAGAAGAAGCGTGGTACGGACTTGAAAAGACAGCAAGCGATTTTCACCGCGTTGTCCCTAGGTTGTTACTACGCTTTTGTTGCGTCAGTGAAGTTCTCACTACGTCTCAATCAGGTGTATGCTAAGACCATAGTACGTCTACATCACGTTACAGAAGATTGCACTAGGTTGTAATTTTGCTCAGTCACGTCTTTAGTACGTTTGCAACAGGTGACCAGTACGTTCCTATCAGGCTCTGAGCAATTGGTATAAATACTGGAGTCATACCCTATTCTTACATTTCCAGTCAAATATATGTTAACAACCGAATGCAATTTGTTATTTTACATGGACAACAAGTCATTTTGGATGCTCCAATTGCCATTTTCTAAATACGAAATAGAAGAAGAAGAAGAACATGAAGCATCTTAGATTATGTTGTGTTAGTGCATGGCTAAAGCAGAAAGAAGACTTCTGTTCGGCCATCATGACCAGTTAAAATAAATGGACACATGGTTAAGTATACATGTATACGGAGCTAGTGAATGCAATGAGGACGTTATTAGGACCTAGGGAGAGAACACTTCAGTCTGCATGGACGTAGTGAGCACGTTATTGGGACGTAGTATTAACGCAGTAGACCTGGTGACAACGGGAAGCTGCACGTGTAATTAACTTACTGTGGACGTGATAGACGCTGTGAGAACATGCAAAGACATTGTAAGGACGTAGTGAGAACCTGGGTGCATACTTTTTTTCGAGTTTGACCCCGACCCCGCGACGTCCATCAAATTTTTCAGGACGTGATGGGAACTTTGCGAGCGTGGTGGGGACGTGCTCTGGTGTGATAGGGGCATAAACAACAAAACACCAAACTTGAATTCATTACATATGCGCGTTGCTTTATCACTGATATCGTTCTTTATGAGCACTGTTATACCATACATATTTCTTTCTACTCATATTGAATAAATTCTGTATAACATATATGTAGTCAGTATACGAAATATATTCTTATATTAAAATTATGAGACTTTACAGAACAATTAAAGTTGATTTAAGGCAGTGTTATCATTCTCCTATTGTCTAAAATTTATCATTAATTACAGGTGTTTAATGGAAGTCAAAATATAACGCGCAATTGATGTTCACACGCCCTTATTCATTCATTCCATCAACCTCATATAATAAAATAGCAGAAACTTTCATAAAGCGATCAATGCACTGGTGTCGAATTATTTTATTTTTATAAAGCAGTTACTTCCCTTTGTTCTAATCTTTCACAGATTTCGGAGCCATAATGCATTGGAACATGCGGAAAAAACATTTTGAGCTATCTCATCATTGACCATTCATTTCTATTTATAGCTTATCAAACTTTGCAGGTCGCTTACAATATCCATTATTTAGATGTAGGCATATGGGCATGCTTCTGATCGTGTACAGATAATTATTCTGCCAATAATAGTACGGTCGGATATAGCTTTATAGTTTATACACTTTAAAAGTTTATCATAGATTTATGGGTCAATTTTGATGATTTTGATGATTTTTATAATGAATGAGTTGGTAATCCACATGGTTTGCTCACTGCTTTGCTGTTTGAAAAAATGGGTTAAACAAAAGCTTCGGTGTTCCCTCTCTGGTGTCGTCATACTAAGACCGCATTCCGCCTTTCATTTTCCGACTTTATTATATTATATTCAGTTTGCTTGAACGTGGTACACAATGTCACGTTTGAATAAACTAATAGAACGAAAGTTTGGAGGTAATAAATAAGAGTTGACAATGCACTCTTAACACGAATGAACGTAAAATTATTTTTAATTGAACTACAGATGTAGATGGTGTATACATAAACATATATTAAGTCATTGAGTGTTAAACATCGTCTTTTTGTAAAAGGCGACGTTACTAAGTATTTTATTTACCACCGTAGTAGAAGTAACTTGTGAAATAGTCGTTTGTGGAGTACCATTCAGTGGATGACACAGGCGAATTTCTCGTTGTAGGTGGGGTCATCGTGGTAACAGTGGTGCTGCTGTTTTCAGATGTTGAAGATGTGTACAAGAGTGTGGTTGTGGAGGGCACAGCCGACGATGTGGTAGTAGGCGTGGTCGTCGATTTAGTTGTTTGTACCACAGAAGATGTGGCGACTGAAATATATGTATTCAAGAGCACTTGTTATATATATATTCTTACGAATATGAATTCGTCTGAATAGCAATAATAAATGAAGTGTAATTCAACCTTTCAAAACCAGTATCCATACGCATAGATATCTTTTAGTATTAACTCCTTCATCAAAGTATAAGATATAATCAATACACCGTACAACCAAGTCACTTTAGAGCCACGTGTCGTGATATGACTTACCATTTGCTGATATATAATACGCAGAATTTAAAGCCATTTGTAAAGGATCACTCAGAATTAGTATCTGGTCCACCAATTCGCAATTTGAAGAAACATCTTGCACAAAGAAGAATGACAAACAAGGACCGTGTTTGGCGCACAATCGTCCACAATGTATCTCATTTTTTTATGTAAATCTGTTGCCGCTAATGCTTGTTCTGTTATCTAAATTTCGTTCACGAACCCACCTTGAAGTGTTTGACACTTGCATAAGGGGAGAAACTGGAAATAATGAAAGCATCGACATCAACAAGTTAACAAAACATTTCCAAATGTTACCAAATGACTATCATCTGTTTTTTAAGTAAATAATTAGTATGCCCCTTTTCAAAGAAGTGAGGGTATATTGCTTTGTACATGTCTGTTCGTTCCAAGCCAATATCTAGCGAACAATTTAGCATAATGACCTCTGATTTGGTTGATTGAGGTTAGTTTTTATACATAGATGACCCCTGTTGAAGTTAAGTTCAGACAGTCAAAGGTCAAAGTATCCAGTTGACTATTAGGCATCCGTGTTTTACAAACACCTCTTATTAATAAGGTACATGTATATCATAAAAGGAAAAGAAACATTTTTGTCAAATTCCAAATTATTCAGAAAATAATGTACCCGAACCGAGACCTCCTGCTTGCAAGTCAGCTGTTCTACCATCTGAGCTAATCGGGCTGTTGAATATGCCTGCCAATTTATAAATACAATATACCACACCTCTACTCATGTAATGCTAACAATCGAGGTTTTGTAAAACACCTAATATGAACTACCTTATAGTATTATACCCATATGGGCGTGCCATAATATAATATACATTTTTATATATATATAGAAAACTCAACTGACAATTATTTATCTTACTATTAGTAAGCATCGGGTGAGATTTCCATCATGGCGATTGATGACTCCATTCAACAAAAACATTTAGGTTCTATGATTTGGAGCTCAAATGTTTACATATCAAATGGAGTTATTCGAGTACCCGTGACCTATGTATGATTACTCATCGAGCAATGTTTTGGTACTAGGAAGAGGTATAATTTTGTAACTAGGATCCAACCAACAAGTAGCTCAGCGAGAGACTTACTATACGAGTATGCCAAAAAATACCACGGTAATTTGTCTACATGCACTTTATTCGTGCTATCACAACGAAAAAACATAGAAATTACCGAACTGTATTAGTGAACGATTCTGCGAATCCGCCTTTATCAAGACATAACAGTAAAATAATAAAATATAACTGACGTGTTTTTTTGCTTTTGGAAATATAGATAGAATATACGTGGAAATTAGGTATAATACCTGTCACAACATAGAATGTATTATAGTTTGCTTCGAGGCAATGTGATAGGCTCACTTATGTACGAAGAACATCGATTTCTAAAGGTTTGGGTCGCTTAAAGACGTTTGCTACATTTCGCTACATTTTTCACATATTAGACAAATAGGCAAAATGAAAACTAAACAATGGAATTTTTAAAAAATTTGAGTGATCGTAGCTATAAAAACACATTTAAGCAAAAATGAAATTTTTGACTGATCTCGTTTTTGTGTTATCTGCCTTTGTATTTGAATTTCTGCTTATTTTAGGTCATTTCAAGGGCAGATTACTCTTACATAAATGTAAAATTCCATGGTTTTACTTTTGGTTAATGTTTTTCATTCTATTCTTTGCCAAAAAACAAAAAATAATTTCAAGCAATTCCATTGAAGATTTATATCAGCTTTTCGGAGTTGAAGTTAACAGACTGAAAATTCTTCAAATTTTGGCCATTTCTAAAGAAAATTGGCATTGGTTTAGGCGAAGAAAGATACAAAAGACACTCTTTAATAATTCATGAAATATTTTTCGATGACATGAAAAGAAGTCGGCTACATAAAAAAATAAATAAGGTCTTGCTTTCCTTTACGGTGAATTATCTGACCTTGAAATGACCTAAAATAAGCAAAAAATCAAATTCAAGGGCAGATAACTCAAAAACAGAGATCAGTAACCCCCAAATTAATTTTGCTTACGATGTTTCTGTTATTATATGCTACGATCATGCAACGTTTTAAAAAAATCCATTGTTCAGTTTTAATTGTGCCTGTGTGTCTATATGAACAATATAGCGAACTGTAGCAAACGTCTTTAATTAAACTTTTTTACGAAGCGCGGAAATTTTGCGACATCTAAAATTTAAAACATGACGCGATATAAAATAATTACATCCTTCTCTTATGTGATGTGTCTCTATTTTTATGTCTTGTATGTAGTATTCAATTGATTCGAGATATGCTCAAGCATTAAGCGCGTAAAGCTATAAACATTTGTAATTGTATTAACTTACCTGTATGGAACAGCCGAAACATAAGAATTATAACCACAATGCTACCAAAACATTCCATTCTGCGTAAAAGAGATCTGATGTGTGGAGTAATTTCAAAATTCAGTTAATGCAGACAGAACTACTGACATACAGTTCTTGTACCATTGATACAGTAAATATTGATAAGTCACAGGACCAGGGTACAGTAGCAGCCTTTTATTAAAAGTCATTAGTACACAAAACAAAACACAAATTGTTTGGTTTGAAGATCAATGTGATATTTAAGTTCAAATTGCTCTGGGCAGAAATGTGCATTGTCAAGTTCCGCTTATTAGTTTTACGCGTATGTTAAATAAAATAGTTCGTATCCATTATTGTCATTTGACAAATCTTTTCTACAATAAACCATAGACTGAATAAAATAGAGTGACCCGCTATTTTTTACAAACGGGTACATACATGGAAATCACCATTATGCTATTTTATAACAAAATGTTTAGATTTGATCTTGGACTTAAAAGTAAATATGGCGAAAGTTCTCACAAATTATATAATGTTCACCCTTTTATTTCAAAGTATATAAAGCTGTATTTAACGAGATCTGCATCTTTAATTCTAAAAAGTCTAAAATCACATTGTTTTCACAACCACAGAGAGTTTTGTCAAAATAGGTGTAACAAGAACTGTCTTTGAAATTCAACATTTTATCAGAATGAAGTGTTTTAAAACATTTTATTTCACTGTATAACGATTCCAGCTAGGAATTCAAAATACCCTTCTCGTTTTCGCAATAATTCAACGTTGTATTTTACCTTGGAAAAGAGGAAACACATTTGAAATGTGTGATTTTGTTGATTTTTAATTTCCTAGCTGTCTACCTTTCTTTTCTATTTATTGTTACTTATAACAAATTACAGGTCGCTTACACTATTCACTATTTAAATGTAGGTACTGTGACGCAGACGGCCGGAACGTACTTTATCCTATCTCATATTCAGTTACTTCCCTTCATGTTAAATTAGCATTTGTAATTCCTATTAAAATAGATTAAAAGCTAAGCTATTCAGACCTTGTTTTTGAACCTCCAAAAGTATATATATGGATATATGGCTAGATACATTTACAATTACTTAATTAATGAATGATTCGACGTATGCTGACAATGTTATAGCCTACGGATGATGGAAAACTCATACGCGGAAGTTCAGTTATTGAACGCTTATTAAAAGTTGTGCAAGGTAGGCGCCTTGATTTGTCACGGAGAACTACGAGGATTGGCAGTAGTTACCGAAAGATAATAGCCAATGAAATCGCTGTAGGTTGTATATAAACCATTGTCGCAGGAGAAGTAATTCTCTTGTGGAAGCAACTTCACTGCATCAATTGACAGGGGCTTTGTCCGTATTACAACTACAAAATCTGTCTACTCAGGTTCTCATAGAAAACTTAGTTATCGTGAGTGAGTGGCAGATTAGTTAGTCTAGATACCGGGTCATCGTCGAAAGATTCAGCTGAGTTGGAACTTATTGTCAGCTACGGGCTTTCTTAAGTACGAGTATATATTAAGTTGTAGAGCAAATTTTGTTACGCTTAAGCTCATACAGGTTTTTTTTTTTTGAGGAAACATGTAATTTTGAGTATTGAATTACCTTATAGTGTAGTTCCATCCATTCGTTTTAAATTTTACATACATAGTATATTGTATTTTGTTACCAATCAATTAGCCTAGGTAGGCCTACTTATAATGCCATACTAGGACTGTCAGATACAGCTTAATACACATAGACTTTTGGTCCATTTTGCTTGTTTTGATGAATTTGATACTGAATGAGTTGTTAATCCACATAGTCTTGCTCACTACTTTGCTGTTTGATAAATATTGGATTAAGCCGCGCGCAAACGCTTCGGTGTTCCTTCTTTGGTGCGGTCAGGTGAATACCGCTTTCCGTCTTTAAAGATCCATTTAGATTTTACATTGCGAAATTGTCCTATTTTAGAGACATGTTTGCTAAACATTTCCGGTTTGAATATTTATTAATATACATATATACCGTAAGTTATTCTGATCTAAGTTGTGTTAGTTTGGATAAATATAAAACATCAGACGAACGGAAATAGCTCTTTATTTTCATGTTGTTCCAATTATTAGTTTCATAAAAAAGATCTTACAAGTGCCATGACTTAGGTAATAGACATATTAAATGATTTTTACAGGACTTCAAATCGGTAAGGTAGCTGATAAAAAACAATACATTATGTGGTATGTTATAAAATAATGACACGTCCACATTTTAGTTTTCATTCAGCAAATGATACGCACTATTCTAATAATGTTATTATGTCCGAGAAATAACACTATTCATATTACATGTACATAAACATGGTCATAATCAGTGGAAAGGCGAGGTTGATTTATCCGTAGTAGCTGTTGTAAAGGTAGTTCATGGAGTACAAATAAGTGGATGACACAGGCGGATTTGTCGTTATAGGCGAGGTCATCGTTGGCGTAGTTGTAGATATAGGCGGGCCAATCGTAGGTACAGTGGTGCTGCTTTTTTCAGATGTTGTAGATGTGTGCAAGAGTGTGGTTGTGGAAGGCACAGCCGACGATGTGACAGTAGGTGTGGTCGTCGATTTAGTTGTTTGTACCACAGACGTTGATGCGGCTGAAATACGTGTTTAAGAGCGCTTGTTATATATTCTAACGTGCATGAATATTTTTTAATGCTAACAGTAAACAAAGTCTAGGATCACTTTACCTATTAAATGCTAGCGACTAGATAACCTGTCTATGGATATTCTTTGGTCTTATATCCCTCAGCAAAACATGAGATATAATCAATACACCTTTAGAGCTACATGCCATAATATGACTTTATCAAAACAAGTAAAGAATACAACCTTACCATTTGTTGATATATAATACACAGAATTTAAAGCCATTTGAAGAGGATCACCCAGAGTTAGTATCTCATCCACCAATTCGCAATTCGAAGAAACATCTGGCACAAAGAAGAATGACAAACAAGGACCGTGTTTGTCACACAATCGTCCACAGTGTATCTCATTTTTTGATGCAAATTTGTTGCCGTTAATGCTTGTCCTGTTGTCTAAATTTCGTTCACGAACCCAACTTGAGGTGTTTGACAATTGCACAAGGGGTGAAACTGGAAATAAGGAAATCTTTGACTGTAACCGGTTAACAAATACAAATGTTACTATAACGAACTATGACAAACATCTACGTATCAATTAAAATGTTGCTAAGCTGGGACTTCGGTATTGGAACATTGATTGAATTTAGGCAAAATGCAAACTATACTTCCAACCTTTTAAGAATAGAATTATTATCCCACTGGTATATTGCTGTGTTCATGTCAGTCGGTCCGTACCAAGTCTTGCTCGGTCAATACCTAGGGAACAATTCGGCCTTATGTCCTTAGTCTTGCTTCAGCTGTTGGCCATTATATGTCTTGAATTTGAGATCAGTACGTCGAAAGTCAAGGTCACAGTGACGTTCAACAGAAACCTTGTTCGACCAATAACTAGACAATCTCAATGTTCACAGACTTGGTTGGGAGGTTGGTCATGACATGTAAATGACCTACATTGAGTTTGATATCAATACGTCAAATGACATGACCAATAAACAGACAACGATAGGGTCTAAGATCCTCAAACTTGCAGTGCAGCGGAAGTTGGAAAACACATGTAGATGATCCCTATTTATTTTGAGATCAGTACGTCAGAGGTCAAGGTCACAGTCACAACTTGATTTGGCCTTAGGTCCTCAGACTTGGTTTTGACATTGGCCATCATATGTTGATGACCCCTATTGAATTTAAGTTTAATAAGTCGGAAGTCAAACTATCCAGTTGAACATGAGGGGCATCCCTGTTTCACAAACACCTCACAGATTCCAAAAATATTTTGTTTGAAAAACTAAACACATGTGATACTAAAAATTGAGGTTTTGTTAAAACACCTAATATGAAATACCCTATACCCATATGGTCATGCGTTAATACAATATACAACTTTCGATTGATAGAAAACTGAACTGACAATTATTTATCTTAATGCTAGAAAGCATATGGTTAGATTTCTATCATGGCGATTGATGACTCAATTCAACAAAGAATGTTAGATTCTAGGATTTGGAGCTCGAATGTTTACATACTCGTGACCTATGTGTGATTACCCATCGAGGAATGTTTTGGTACTAGGAATATGCTGACACGGGCTACAATTTTGTACCCAACGGGTGCAACCAACCAGTAGCTCAGTGATAGACTTACTGTACGAGTATACCAAAGATGGGACAAAGAGCCATTTGCCTTCATGGACTTCATTCGTGCTAGTACACGCCAATTATCTGTTATTTTCTTTATTTAATTTCACTATTGAAAATAAGTGGATTTAACAACAAAATGCATATAAATTAACGTACTGTTTTACTAAACGTTTCGGTGCTACCGCCTTTATCAAGACATAACAATAAAATAATAAGATAACGGACGTTTTTTACTACTGGAAATAAAAATATAATATACGTAGAAACAAGTTATATACCCGTGACCCAATCGAGCAATGGTTTGGTTCTATTAAGATTCACATGTTATGATTTTGTAACTAGGATCCAACTAACGAGTAGATCAGCGACAGTCTTACCATACGAGCATGCCAAAGATAGGACAAAAAGCCAATTGCCTATATGCATTTCATTCGTGCCAATGTGTTATTTACCATATTGGCCCAATATAGCAGAAAGCGATACGCATGGAGTTAGTCTTGGCTTAATAAACGTTACTGAATTTGGTTGACTATTGGACAAAGAAACATAATATACGTGGAAATTAGTTATATATATGTCACAACATATACTAGTAATGTATTAAATTTAGCTTCGAAGCTATATAAATGGCTCACTTATGAACCTAGAATATCGACATCTTAAAGTTTGGGTCACTAAAACGCGGAAATCGAGCGTCAACTAAAAATAAAAAAGACGCGATATGAAAGAGAATTACATACTGCGGAATAATTATTTTTCGTTGGGAATTCAATTTCGTGGGTTTTGTGGGTCGGTTCATCCACGAATCATATCCCTACGAATTTAAATGGAGATATGGTGCATTTTCTTAAAAATCAAAATACACGAATTTATATGATATTACAGTAATTCCCTTATGTAATGTGTATATATTTCAACTTCTTCTTTGTATTATTTAATTGAAAATTTAAAACTATCAAATATTTGATAATTATATTTGCTTACCTGTAAGGAACAGCCGAAACATGAGAATTGTAACCACCATGTTACCAATACAGTCCATTCTGAGTTAAAGACAACTCACGTATGGAGTAATTTTGAAATTCAGACAACGCGGACTAATCCGCTTCGGAACTACTTACTCATAGTTCTTGATACAGTAAATATTGATAGTCATGGACCAGAGTACATCATCAGCCTTTTATTAAAAGCCATTAGTACAAAACAACACACAAATTGATTGATTTGAAGTCTTTTGCTATCTTAAGTAAACTCGCTTTACGCTTAATAGTTTAGCACGTATGTTAAAAAATACTTCATACCTATTTCCGACATTAAACTTTGACAAAATAATTTCTACAATAAACCACAGAGGTAAGAGAGAGTGACCTGCTATTGTTTACAAAAAGAGGTAAGATAGAGTGTCCTACTATTGTTTACAAATAGAGGTAAGATAGAGTGACCTGCTATTGTTTACAAATAGAGCTAAGATAGAGTGACCTACTATTGTTTACAAATAGAGGTAAGATAGAGTGACCTGCTATTGTTTATAAATTGGTGCATTTATGAAAATAACGATTATGTTATTTCATGACGATACTATTTGTAGATCAATTTCTACAGAAGAGATCGATAACAACACTTGGAAGTTTTGAAACCGGTCAAGGTAATGGAATCAATTATCGTCACTTATACAACAGTTAGTACCCTTAATGGTTTCTTGGCACTAATGTTTGAATCTGTTTATTCTACTAATTTAAAACGACATTATGCTGTGATGTTTATGAGATTTGTTTGGTGCCGTTTGGGCTTCGAAATTAACAGCGGTGAAGGGATGTATGGCCTAATCTAACCATTTACATCATAGTGACTTAATATCATGAGAAATTAGCCATTAAATTATGATACATAGGCTATCATGTTGTTAACGCGCCATTTATTTGTGTATACACTCAGCTATAGTGAGATTCATTGCATATGAGGGTTAAAGTCCCATAAGCATATAAATTTATTGGTCGTAATAGTTTGTGTTTGTCCTTTAACGTATTTTCCTCCCGCGCATACTTTAAAGCAAGAAAAATCAATATCGTATTTTTTCAATATCAAGTTTATAGGTATGGGCATTTTCTAACAGGCAAAGCATTTTAATGAATTATTTAGCCGTTTCAGAGATGAATTGACCATATACGCGTCAAATTTAAATAACGAAGTTGATTAAAGTTATAGAACGGCTCCTGTATAATAAAATTATCTGACAACCCACCGAAAGTCACTGGAGGTCTAATCTCTTTATTGTATTTTAAAAAGACTAATGAACTAAAGGGAGATAAGCATTGATTAACTCATTGAATTATTGTCGAGAGTTGTGTACCATATTTGTTTAAAGTCATGTTCGTTCCGCGACATGCATCAATAAATGAAGTAAAACCTGTGAACAATACCACGCTTAGGACACACAAAATCTGACTTTTACTGCCATTTTCATGTCATATTAGACTAGATAAATACGATAATAGATACTCAAGCCTGTGCATTTTGGAATGACAATATGTGACCTTTATTGAAAGGTGACCTTCACTGGTGGTAGTTTTGTTCTAAATAATCAATAATGTTTGTTATGAAATCCACCTTTACTCACAGGGTGGCCTTCTTTCTGAGATGGCCGCTAACACCGATTTGACTGTATCGGGGTCAATTTTTGCATATAAGTTAAAACGAATGGGATATTATACGTCCGATATGATTTTTTTTGTAAAACCACTTACACTTGATATGTACCAAAATGAAGAGAATTAAGCTTTTAGTTTCATTAACGTGATTATTACTCCTGAACTAGATTTGATCAATATATACTGCACTGGAACATTAAGCTCCTTTGTACGAAACTTTCCTACTAAACCATGAGTTTATTGACGCCGGCTGTGTCTGACTGATTGCATGTTCACATATCTTAACTACAATGAGAGAAGTTGCAGTTTGAAAGAAATTATAAAGCTTCTTTTTAGATCCGATTTCAATTGATATTCCTGCGTGTGTTGGATGATCGTTTAAATTTGACTTCAATTCCAACAGAATTATGAATATTCAAATACAGTGGCTGTAGACATGACTAGAGGTGGTCTGTTACATGCATTCTGGTTTGGAATATACATGCAGTTCGATTGTTCTAGTTGTAACAATGGAGGATTGCCATAGCATACATTATTTCAATATGGTCTCATCTTGGGAACGTACTGGTCACTCGATGATAGATGTTATGACCTCTTCAAAAGTAAGATGGTGTTCAACTCCTCTTTGAGTTATTGTTATTTTCAAATTCAATTGGCAATTATATTTGTATTTGTCAAGATTAAACATAATCATTTAATGTATCTTAATTGCCTTAATAAGCTATAAAGCGTAAACTGATATTTTAAAATATTTACAAAGATTGAATATCATACTGTCACACCAAGCAATAAAAATATAACCTATCATGCAAAAATAGTGATTTATCGCGATAAACACTGTACCACTTTATTGATTGTATTTTATCAGCGTTAACCAGCTCTATCGGGTCGTGCCTAGTGTTGAAAAGATATGATACCATTTAATTCGTTATCAGTATCCTAATAATTCGTTATTTAACCTCTTACTAAACATCTAAACAGGACGTGGTTTCAATTATTGAGTCGTAAACGATTAACAATTTTGACTGGCTATCAAAATTAGACGGGATGCATCAATAGATCGTAATTCGTTGATTTCAAAGTGGGTTTCGGTGTTTTGTAACGGAAATGATTGTCTTGGTAACCTGTCGCGTAATCTTGATATTTGTTTTCAAATTTAATCTATGGTGTATTACGTAATAAACAGCGGGGTCCAGAGTACGGAATTTCTTTAAAGTATAGTAGCTAACGAACGTTATAAAAACTCCGAGACACGGTTCTCTGCATGATCTAATTATAGTTTTGTTTTAAAGCAATAGAGTATTTATCGTTATTCAAACATTTGCCAATTACGTGCAAATTGGTTTAAAGAAGACCAACTAAATATAATACATTAAAATCTTTGGTATTTATTTCAAAGAAGTTGCAATGGGCTTTATAGTTGTATTTATTGTAAAGTGTATATTTACTGTCTAGTTTTTAAATCTATAATTTGGTGTAACTTGATATGACCAGTCAGTCAATCCCGATACATTAATGTTCGTATGTTTACTTTATTGTGTACATTTAGGTTTTAAAGGGGCATGCCCTCGAACTGAAGCGTCTCGAACAGCAATCAAATTGGTATCATTTTAATGCCTAAATCAATTAATGAAACCACTGTAAAATATTTACAAAATATCCCGCTAGTTTACTCAAAATACACATTTCAAGATTTACCAAACCTGCCGATTTCAGCCTCAGAAATTATTCGTCATTTTCACAACTCGACCCTTTCGGGATCTGACAAAACTGAAAACATCGCGTAAAAAATGTCAACAAACTAAAATGGTAAGTATTGCTCATGTTATGTTCACTTGAAAGGCAGCACACATGCTCAGTTAAACTCTCAGACGTATCGGAAATATCGTTGTCGTCAATAAAAGGCTTACAGCCTTTTATTCAAACCGACATACAAATACCGACTTGCGCGTTATAGGGTCATTTTTGAACGCACATTCTTCTTTGACTTTTCGGTAATAATTGATTTTACAAGTGACGAACGCATTTTTGGTTTACGAAAAAAAGACACATCAGTTCCTGGGCATGCCCCTTTAAGGTTACGTTTCATTTTCAAACATTCATTCTATGAATAAAGAAATATAACACCAAAACGAACTTTTGCGGGTTTATCATTTTATTGGGAATAAAAAAATACAGTTGTTTTAACAGAATACATTTGATTAGAAGGAACAAGAGACAAGTTTTGTTTTATGATGTTTATTTTCTCTTGAGACCATCTCCGTTTCCTTTTAATGTATCTACGATAATCAAAAAGGGCTTCAAGGATAAAATGTCATTTATTTCTATATGATTGCGTTGTATTTCATTTCTCACAAATGCAGTTTCCCTCTTTACAGGTGAAGTGTCCACTGCAGACTATCCTGTAGAAATAACAGATTCTCGCATTCTTGCATGTCGCTGAAATAGACAACAACACTTAGTATCTCAATGTACCGGTAGGTCATACCATTCTATGAACACGTGACAGACATTTCCTCTATTTGTGGAGAAATTACCATACTTGTGGAAGCGTAAGTTTGTACTGATTAGAATAGAGTTCAGGAAAACTAGTCAGGTGACCCGGCATCGGCATGTAAATGAAATATCGTTGAAACAAGCTGGCGAGGTTAGTCACACAATTTAATGTCATTTAAGAAAATATTAGTTTATCATGTTGCTGAAATAGGGTAATGTTTTCCAGGAGTACCGAATGATAAAAGTGTAACATTGACATTTAAAGCAACGCTTGTTTTATTTTGACGAAGAAAAACCGAGAAATCGTTAACTTAAACAACACTTGGTATATTTTGATTAATATAAACCGAGAAATTGTTAACTAAACAACACTTGGTATATTTTGATGAAGATAAACCGATAAATTGTTAACTAAAACATTCTGATCACAATTTACATTACCTTTTCTGCAATCGCATAGACCAAGAGAGTTGCAGTATGGGAATGTACAATCATCCGGGTTCTGACATGTTATTTGACAGTTTTTATGTTGGCATTTTTTCCATGCCATTGTCTGCCGGAGATGGCATTCGGTTACATTTTCATTTGTGTCTGGAATGTCAACCGCTGGTTCTGTATCGATATCTACTGAATCTGAGACGTCAATTATAGCAGCGGTAGTTGCCACACTGGATACTGAAAATATAATAATACCAACGATTTTTTAATAGTGACAATAAGACATGGATATCCTTTTTTAAATGAAGCCTGGAATATTCAAATAGTGCAAAAGTTATTGTGGATAAAATTGATTGGACGGTGATAATAAAGGTTATGATTTTTTGACAATAATACTAATAACAATAACGTTGTGTAGTTACATGTAATATGATACATTTTACGGAATGTCTTTTGTATTGACTTTGATGAAATCAATTGATAGTATTTCACGTGAAAATAGAAAAGAAAAATGTTTCTATAAAACATATAAAAGGTACATCATCAGCATAATCTGCCCCAAACCACCCATCACACAGAAATGCAAACAATTGGATAAAACTAATTCTCCTCGATGAATACCGCCTGAGAATGTCTACAGAAAGTGTACTGGGACTCAATAACGGCGAGCATTTTATATTATCTAACATTAGCAAAGAAGTTCTCGATGATGTACGATTGAGAGGTGAAATATGCATCGAATGATCTTATCTTATCGCCAATAAAACGCTTCCCCAGTAGCTCCCCTTACTCCTTATTGAAAGAAGGCTGTGTTAATAAAGAAACACATTGATGTTGGACCAAACACAAATACGCTGGTCGTAGCTATACTTTTATTGCTCATATGGGAAAGAACTACATATAAATCTGAATCGATTTCGACTTTATATGGCTTATGTACGATAAGGAAAATTTATCCCGACGTTCTGACCGACTTGATCTGTATGGCAGTAATATAAATATATATGGTAACTGAGTATTACATTTATCATACTTCATATAGTCTACACTTTTCTACACAGATTGATGTGCTGTCATCAACATTTATATTCTTTCAGTGAGTTTAACGAATTTTTATGATATTCAGTTATGTATGGCTGCCGGTTCACCTAACCAGTTTCCAAGATTTTATGCTAGACAATACGTCTAACTAAGCCTTCCACAAAGAGCCAGCAACTTCTCCTTATAGAGAGGCAAATAGAATCTTATGTTTCGTTAGATTGTAAAGATAAACAAGTAAATACATAAACTAAGGACATTTCAATACTAGTATCAAATAAATATGATAATACATTGTATATACGATTTGCTTTATATGCTAAACTTGAATTGATAGATATCAACAAAAGCGTATACTAAATGAGTACAGTTTATATTATATTAAAATTAAGAATTTGATATCATGTTTATGAAAAACCTGACATTCATGGGAATATACTCGTATGATACTAAGCAGTATAGTGGTAGCATCAGTGTGTTAATTGGTTCATGTATTTTCATTCTCTTATCAATGGACAATAAACAGTTTTACTCTATATGTTAGCCAAAAGCTTTGGAACTTTCCCCGATTTATTCATATCTCTCAAATTCCTGTATATACGGTAACGTAATACTATACTGCTATAACTGTTTCTCATTCAGAAAATTTATCAACTTATCTGAACGTAATAAGTCTCAATAAATGCTGACACAGTTAAACGAAAATATAAATATTCACACAAATTGTATTCCGTAGAGATGTACTATAACACTGACTTCTAAGAGTGTCAGGCCTAAGTGGGCGAAATAAATGAAATGACACACATTTTCTTCCATTGCCTTCAGTAATCTAGTTAAATCATTCCAACCATTTGGAATGCAGGTTAATACCATGTTTCAATGTAGTGATATTATTGCATTACATCGACTTCTAGAATTTCTGACAATAAACTAATGGCAAAAGAATGAAGTTTCTTTTGCATTATTGAAAAGCAGCAGAAAACATTCAAGATTTTGGCTTGTTTTCATGTTTAGTTCTTTAGAACTGATCACAAATTGCCCTTGATAAAATACTTTTTTCATGAAAAAGTTGTGCAATGTTCTCCAAGAATTTCAATAAAAACGTGTGCTTGAATTATCAACTAAGCAAAACTATAAGGAACAAATATCGTTATGACCAGCGTTTTATTTGTTCTTTCTAGAAATAGTTTGTACAATGGATTGTCTCGTAGACGATAAAGACAAAACTGAAGTCGTAAATTAGTCTTATGCAAAACGTCACCGTTACAAACATACCATTGGAATGCGAAATAAGCACTATAAAATACAATACCGTTTTGACAACTCAAGTCGTTTCATTTGTGAGGTAAAGTTGTGACCCATCGGGATCTTACACTAAGATTTCAATCAGAACAAAGTTGAAACAAATTTAGAAGCAGTTTAATGATGAAAAGGTTAATTACATGCAGTTGTATTGTCAATGAAACGTTTTCTACAAAAATTCTTGATCAGCATACAATATTTGTTTTCTGTTATTTAAAAGACTGTTTATACGTATTTCTGATCACATGAGTATGTTTACAAAATAATTACAGACAATAAATATCGCCGTATCAGATTTTATATCTCAATTCACTTTAAGAGACTTATTTCCATCAAATGTCAATTATCAATTACATAATTACATTGCACTAAGAATAATTGTTTTCTAGTAAAACACGTGTCGCTGTTCGTGATTTATTGTTTTAGCTGAAGAAGGCTTTAATTGATTTCTGCATTATCAAATCATAGATAGATCGTAAAAATCAACTTGAGGGAAAAATCTAAATCCGACAACGATGCTTATGTAAAAAGAATGCGATTGAAATGACTTTCTACATATAATACATTTTATCCAATAAAGGGATTTACTTATATTTTGCTTTATTTCATTTTCACTAATTCAATCAATGAGTAGGAATATGTGTTAAACAGTCAATAGATTATGCCGATCGCATTTCAACACCTTTTCGTGCGTTTCTATTGTCTATATAAATCATCAAGTTTGTCTTCTCTCTCTCTCTCTCTCTCTCTCTCTGTTACACATACATTTCTCTGTAACACATTTATAAATGGATCAATGTTGTATTACAAATATTTAGTGTTTATACGAGTATATTACATGAAGTATTTGATATATGTCAGATTAAATTGCCTTTAATACCGTGACTTTAATATCAACAAGGCAATGATCAGCATTATCAAATTAAATGGAAAATTATTATATCGTCAGGTTTTCAGTTACTGCTGAAACGGACGTCATATCGATGGGAATATGTTCATATTGAAGCACAGACTTTTCGTCTGTAAATTACATGGTTGATTTAAAGCTGGTCACAAGTTAAAAGTGGATTATGTGAACGTATAGTTCGTCTCATGACGTTAAAATCATCAGACAAACATTTATTAGCATTGAAAAAGAAACAATCTAGGCTGGATATTGGTTAGTGTCATTATAATAATAATAACAACAACAATAACAGCTGAGAAATTACGATCGCATGCCCTTTCACAAATCTTAACTTCAATCAATACAGGTCGCCGCGCTTCGGCACCGACGTCAATGAGCATCTAATGGCGGATTTACGTCGTGTATCAAAACGAGAACGCACGAACAACCTGTTTAAATACAACAGAATTTCAAATATGCATTTAATTCTATACATTGTTATAGATTCACGAAATAGTCACATTGTTACTTTTAAATGTAATTAAAACAAAAGGAGGTTCCTACAATTGTCACTACCTGTCAAGATCATGTATTACTCAACTTGGTTTAAGTCTTAACTTTAATGACCACTTTCGCTAACTAAGATGAGTTCCTTAGAACTTAAATTTCACGAGAAGCTAGAAGATGGATATCGATAAACAAAGGAGATATGTAATGTCTGATATACACTTAACACATAACTTACTCGCCAATGTAATATTACAGATAGAACATTTATTCTGAGGTCAAGGCCCGAGAAAACAGTACGATGTCTTCCATTGAATGACAGCTAATATCTGATATATTCGTGTCTTTGTATAATTATATAAGCCATGTGATAAGCACTGAATAGGTCAAGGAAAAATACAGTTCACAACAAGACCGAACAATGAACCATTCAAGTATACATATAACAAAATGGGTATTTGATAATATATCATGTTAGCTAGTTTTAGTCTGTAACACGTTTATTCAATACGATTTCTGTACACACAACAGCTGAAATGCAATTTGATATTCGACATTGGGGAACATCTTAGCGAATCGGCAAATGAGTTAGTCCATGTAACACGATTGCATTTATCATAAAACTGGCAAATCGTCTTCAAAATGAGATAGCTTTACAACAAATTGTATTTATGTAATGGCTCGAAGAGTTCTTCCATCATCGCCCATCTGACCAAGAACAAGTAGGTCAATTGGTTCTAGGGAAATCAGTTTTTTTTTGGTGTCCATATGTCTTACCAAAGTCATATAGATAGTTATTCATGTCGGCGAAAGATCAATTGCGAATGCTGTCTTGAGGAAAGGAATCATTACGATAGCTCAAGCTAATGAATTGACAATTCCATTTGTTCCGATAACTATGTGAAGTCGTATTAAGGGTAACCACTATATAATCAAGTATGAATAGTTACACTCGAGATAGTATTGTAATTCCACAAAATAAGTGAAAAGAGAACTAAAATACAATATTCATTATGACAGTCATATCAAGGCTTCTTATACCCGCCTATTCGATGACACAACTGACTGTCAGATAAGACTGTTTCCTCAGAATACTGTATCTTTCTACAGCTAAATTGTACCATGGACTTTAATGAAATACAAGCTACAGAGGAGATGGCTTACACTGCAAATAACGATAGTCTCAGTGAAACACCATACGTAAAATATAGTCTTTTTCACAATTATCAACGAGACATAAAATAGGTCATTATAACGTTTGACAATACGTGTATACAGGACACAGCCGTCCCTTGACAAATTGTTTTTACATTAGCATCTGTCTGTTAAGGCACGAAACGTTCGTTAAATGTATCTATTTAGGTTAGTATTTGGCTGTCATACTGTTATTTTGGTATTATTATTCTGATCTTGACTGGATGATTTGGTTAGGTTTCACATTTACATGTCTGATTTCATTATGGCACTTCTATGTTGATTCAACCTTACTGATACGGGAAGTTTGTCTATATCAATGGATGTATAATAATGTCTTGTTACATATTCTATGATGTTTTACATTCAGTACATGACAATGTATTTTGTTGTTCTTTGTTTATCGCCTCTTATAGACTAGTGATTTTATTAGTATCTTAAACACCTCTTCATTGTGGCTTACTAAGCATGTTTCTGCAATCCCACTTAATAAAGGATCCAGAAATTGGAGGATGCTATGTCGAAAGTCATTATAGCAGAGAGACAAAATGAGTCTCGCTCAGATTTAGGGTTCATGACTCAATGGATTAGCATTCCTTATACCCACCTAATGATTCTCATGTAACCAACCAAGCCGTTTCGTAATTTAATAACATAGGTCTGATTTTAATTGAAATGACGATCTTACGTGTTATACAGAAATAGGAAAACAAGGATGTACTCATATATGTTCGTATAACACCGTCGCAGTGAGAGCATTAACCCGATCTTCACACAAACATGTATTAAAAAGACGTGTATTTGGACATTATACAAAAACGTGTACACTGAAATAACCAGAGCTACTTAGAACATCAAAATGTAAATATCCAGACGTCTTATCTGTCTACCATGAAAAGAATGAAAACTCTATGATGTGTCAATTAAATGAGATGAAAATGTTTACGTACATTTAGATGGATAGATATTTGTCGTTGTATCAAGAAAACTCTTCAAAGATGTCAAATTTCAAAGTCATTACAGATACTAATAAAATACTGATGTGTATCTATTGATAAATTATTCATACACGCGCAGTATTTATATATACACATGTACTAGTAATCTTGATAGCATCGCTCCATACATATATCAAGATGCACATGGAGTAGTGAATAATTTAGTTTTGTTTCATTAAGCATATATGATGGGGTTCACAAGTGTCATTAAAGGTTATATATGGACGAAGCAATCGCAAATCAGAGTATTTGCAATGGGACAAACATATGAAATCCTCATTTCTGTAATCATTTGGTCATCGATAATGTAATGCGTCCTATAACAAATATTTCTGGCATTTCATCGCGACTTTTGAAAGAAATTCGCCAAAACTAACTAAGATCTGCGCCAGAAATTTAACTATACACCATCAAGATATATATATTCTGGCAACGGACCAATATAATTATTTAGCAAAGTGATCCAAGTGGCACTTTTCTGAATCATACAAACAAGTGACTAATTTCATCTTTTTGGTACTAGTTTTAGAAAATGAGATAAAGCTTACTGATAAGGTAACCAGTAAATACTCAAACTACAGGACCCTGTAATATTGGAGTAAGCAGTTGTACTACCACTGAGGCATGTTGTCGAAGATTGCAATGGTAAGACAACAATAGATGGTTCTGGCACAGTATTAGATATTCATTTTAAGATATTAGAGAGATATTTTCAAGAGGTCCAGTAAGTCTATACCGATGTGCCCATCTTACATAATCAGATTACGTTCACCTGTCGTGTTTTTTTCTTTCAAATTTACTTATGATATATATATTGTAATAAGTAATGCATTGTACTTTATACAACTCACTTGATTCGAATTACGTACATATGGTTACATACAACATTACCGAGAGCGAGGAGTTCCGTGTTGCTCCATAATACCCCATAATGGGACAACGTATGACTAATAATGTTTATCGGGATATTCCTTCAAAAGAGTTATAGACTATTGTATGAAGATAATTTTTGCTTCGTCAAATGCTTTCCGAGAATCCTGCAGTTTTATTGAGCTCACTAGTCTTAAAGATTAAAAGTTTAGTCATATCGGTTGCTTTATAATCAGTGCCAAGTACAATATTAGTTAATGCAATCACACGGCATAAAATCACTTCCAAGTAAATCTTGTAGTGATTTCAATGATCATTAATGCACGTAATTCCTAGATGGAGACTTTATCAAAGAAAACGAAAGCTATAGAAATCATTAAATTTTATTTAACAGCGACGATTGTTCATGCAGTTGCTTTTTAAAGTAGATTTTAATCCAAAACATTCAAAGACAATTTGAAGATTTCAATTACTGGTGCTATGATGTTATTGAATTTACTATACAAAGAAGCGTTTCTATTGGCCTACTTATTAAAGTTGATTAATAAGAGAAAATGATGATGAAATTATTCAAATGATTATGCGAATGAAAGATCTCGATGTGTTACAACAATCAATTACTAATGGTGGTTGGTTACCAAATATAGTTTTACATTCATCGATTTGTCTATTGTATGTAAGGTCTTTATTAAGACATTTTTAACGGTGTCAAAATTAATACTTTTAGCTTTCCAATATGACGTCATATATTCTGTTATATGTTATGCTTTGTTTAGTGTTGTTTATTTTGTTATATGTTAAGGGGATCGAGAGCAAAAACGTTGACGTGTTGCAAAAGCGTGCTATTGATTTTTCCGTTTGTAACTGTTCGTTTAATTCATGTTATTTAATTTCCATCGTGTTTTCTGGGATTAAATGATATCCACCAGGGAGACGGTGTTTTATCTTCTATTTATGTTATACTATATTTTAATGCATTGGTGTTTTTTGGGGTGGAAATGTTCGGAGTAAGATAAAAACTGTTCTCGTTTTTTCCTGAAACAATTTTGAACGTGGTTTATTTCGTTTTTTTAATATTTTTTCTTGTGATATAGTCTGTTTCCTTGCTCTCTTGCGAGGTTGTTCGTGTTTTGTACACATGTATATATTGAAACATTTAATTGACTGTGATATATCATTGAATAGAGGACGAAGGAGGTAAAGTGTTCTCGTTAATAAATCTCTTCGAAACTTAATCTATCCAAACGCGCTATATAATACCTTTGTTTCCATTCAGTAAGATATACAAAAAAGACTTAATATTTTAAATACAATTACATTAATTCAAGATAACTAGTGGGTATCTCTAATTGCTCTTTTGAACGCTTTTTTCACCGATTGTCAAAAAGTTAGAAAAATGTATAATTTAATGTCTTCCTGAATGGAAAAAATATTTTATTTAATAGTATGTATTGCTTTTGAGAAGCAATATATTTGTAATCAAAAACACTCGTCGTTTTCAATCAGTTTCTAGAAGTACTAAAGTACGTATTTTGACTGATAAAGATAAAAATAATCAGTTCTAATGACGTAAAAAAACACACGCGTCAAACACACGCGTCAAACATCAAGTCTCAATACAGAAAAGTGATTTTTTAATTGGATGACCTTTTCTTGAATTATAGATGAATCTCCACACCTGAACAATCAATCATGATTTGTTTTCATTTTGTGGAATCAGTCGAATTCATTTAAATTGTATAATGATGATCACAAAATCTACTATTCAGACATGCAATCATCCATGGACAAGAACGATTGTGGAACGATCAACCCATTCTTAGACCATGATTAACGTTAACAATAACTGTGTATAATATTGTTCGCAGACTTTGAGCCGTAAGTTACTTTGCTTAGTAACATGCTTCCAACGATTGAAGATAAAGTATGCTACGATTTTTTTTTGTATTTAGAAAATACAATTGCAATGAATCTACTTCAAAATTTCTGATAAAAACATACAGGCAAAAGTATGATATTCCTTTGCATTATCGAAAAGCAGCTGACAACATTTAAAGGTTGTCTTGTCGCCACGTTTTAGTTGTTCAACTTCTTTAGAACTGATCTCAAATCATCCATAATGAGAAACATATATTCGTTAACCAGTTTGGTAATTTATCAAAACATTTCGACAAAAATAATGATATTTAATTAATAAGTAAGCTGGAAGACATTGAAGTTGAATAATAAACTGCTATTATATATGCCGTCTGTGATGACGAATAACTTGACTCATCTGTACACTAATGAGTGAATGTTAGCCTTCAACATATATTAATTTGAATGTAAGTTATTGATTCCGAGATAACATAACATACAAACCATTTGGCAACACATCCGACTGCATAATCCGACTTCACAAACGGACAAGAAATCTTACAAGATAATTTCACAAGACAATCTATTATATTTTGTTGAGCGGAATACCCCTGAGATGATATAGCATCAACAAAAGTCGTTCTACTATAAAACATCGTCGTTACAAAATTTCCAATTGAAATGTAAAATTAGGACTATGAAATACAATACCGTCTTGCCAACTCCAGAAGTAGTTTTATATGTTTGGATAAGTTATGTCCCAATGGGATCATACACTAAGATACTATGTTTTTAATCAGGACAAATGTTTAGATACATTTAGAAGCTGTTTAATGATGCTTTATTAACCATATTGCTGGTAACGTAAATATCGGCATATCAGGTTGGTAATCTCGATTCATTTTATTAAGATACTTTTTTCAACAAATGTCATTTTTCAATAACATAATTACATTGCACTTAAAATGATTATTGTTTTCCAGTAAAACACGCATCGCTCTGTATGTGTTTTATTGTAATTGCTATATTTAATAAAAGCAGGTTTTAATTGGTTTCTGCATATCAAACCATAAGTAGATCGTAAAAACGAATTAAAGAGAAACATTTAAATCCGTCGACGATGCTCGTGTAAAAAGAATGCGAAAGAAATGTCATTTTAATTACATATAATGTTTTATCCAATAAACCGCGGATTCATTTATATCTTATTTTATTTCATTTTATTTGAATCGATCTGTGGACATGACTATGTGTTAACCAGTCAATAGATTATGTAAATAGGATTTCAACACATTTTCGTGAGTTTCTGTTGTCTGTATAAATTCAACACTAGCTATTCTGTTTTGTCTCTCTCACACTTCCTGTTCACTCATAATATTATTTTACCTCGACAATTATGAATGGATCGTTTTTGTAGCACAGACATTAACTGAATATACGAGTATAAACTATTTCCGATTAATCTGCCTTTAATGGCGTGACTTTAATATCAACTATTCAATTATTCTTATCATCAAATCAAAACGAAAAATTATTGTATCGTCAGGTTCTCTATTGCGGCTGAAACAAACGCGAGGTCGATGGGAATATGTTATATTGAAGCATATATTATACTTTTCGTCTTTAAATTACATAGTTGATTTAGAATTGTTGATAAGTTAAAAGAAGATTTGGTCTCATGACGTTTAGTTCATCAAACGGACATCCATCAATATTGAAAAAGAAAAAAATTGGTTGGAGATTTTCGGTCAGTATCACCGGAGATCGTTCGCTCTTTGACAAATTTTAAACTTCATTTCATATAGAACGACAAGCTTCGGTACCGATTACTCATATCCTGGCGGATTTACACGTACTTTGCGTACCAACTTTTTAAGTTTAAATACTTTTTATTATCATCCTACCATTAGAACTACTATAACTTGCCCTTTAGCAAGAGAATCGAAAAACATGATATTTGAGAACACACGTAGAACTTGTTAAAACACAATATCTTATTTAATACATCAAATCATATAAATGGTATAGATTAAACTTGCAGCATCACTAAATAACCAAATCGTCTCATTAAAATGTGATTAAAACAAAGAAGGTAACTAAAGGTGCTACTTTATTAAGAATAAATAGATTTGGTTAAATTCTTAATTTTGATGACTACTTTCGCTAAGACAAATTTCTTAGAACTAACATTTCATGAAGAATAAAGTATTTTCGAATTGACGGAGGACGGATTACGATAAGCAAAGGAGATATATAATGTTTGATCAACATTTAATACCTACCATGCTCACCAATGTAATCTTACAGATGGATTATTTATTTTTAGGTCAAGGCCCAAGAGAATAGTACGATGTATTTTATTGAATGACAGTAAATATTTTATTTAAGCTTGTCTTCATATAAGCCATGTGACAAGCACTAAATAGGTCAAGGAAACGGACTATCCAACGGTATACCAGTATACATCTAAAGTGAATATAATTCGTGTTAGCTACATTTATTTTGTTTCATGTTAGGATTAATTTCAACGAGTTTCTTCAATACTATTTATGTATACACGAGAGCTGAAATTTGATATTTAACATTTGGGAACATCTCAGCGAATCATGTTCCAGAGTTCGTCTCTGAAACATGATACATATTTATTTATGAAACTGGCAAATTGACTTCCAAATGGAATAGCTACAAAACAAATTGTTTCTATGGAACGGCTCAAAGAACTCTCCAATGATCGCCGATTAGACCAAGAACAAGTAAGTCAATGGGTTCAAGGGAAGTCATTTATTTTTCTGTCCATTCATTTCACCAAGGGCATATAAGCATATATGCTCGGCGAGTGATCAATTGCGAATGTTGTCTTGAGGACGGTGGATAGAATATATTACGATATCTCATGCTTATGAATTGATCACTTCATTTGTTCTTATGACATCTACACGAAGTTGTAATACTGGTTACAACGCTGTCGTCACGTATGGACAGTAATAGCTTTAGTTATAATCATAATAGTATTGGAATTCCACAAAATGAATTAAAAAGAACTAAAATTCAATCATCACCAATGAAAGCTTCTTATAGCCACCCATTCGATGACACCCCTGGCTGTAAGATATTATTATTTCATCAGAATTCCGTTCATTCTACTGCTAAATTATAATGAAATATAAACTTTACTGCAGATGGCTTACACTGTAAAATACGATACTTTCAGTGAATAACCAAATGTAAAATAATGTTTTGTTCAATTGTTAAGGAGACATAATACTCAGTATATGGGTCTTTGTGATTTTTGACAATACGAACATACATGTCACAGTGGTCCATTGACAAATTGTTTCAGCATCAACACTTATCTATCAAGAATGTATAGTTGAGTGTATAGATAGATTAGATAGATTTTATTTGAAAATAAGACAACTTGTCCAACATTTTACATATTACAAAACACAATAAAATTAACATTTCCAGTGATATATAATTATGTAGTTCTATAAAACACGAATGCATAAGTTTTTACAAATAAATGTACGTATATGTTGTTATATTATGTCTTGTAGATCTACTTGTAGTATTTTGGTGGCAGACTGCAATTTCGGTATTTTATTCTCATCTTGTCCGGGTAATTTGATTAGGCTTCACATTTTCATGTCTGATTTCATTATTACAATTTTATGTTGATTCACTAAGACTGATACGGGAAGTTTGTCTACATCATACTAGAAATAATATTGTCTTGTTACATCTTCTTTGCTGTTTTACACTCTGTATATGTCATTATATTGTGTTGTAATTTTCTATCGCCTCTAATAGTCAAGTTTCTTAACAACTTCCTATCATTCGGCCTCATTAAGCTTATTTCTACATTCCCACGTGATAAATAAACCAGAAAGTGGGGGTAATGACTTTGGATGCAATGTCGCAAATAACAACATTAGACACGCCCAAATTTGGAGTTCATGACCCCTTAATCGTTTAGCTTTTCCTTCTGCCTATTGATTCTCATGTAACCAAGCTGTTTCGTAATTCTAAACATAGGACTGATTTCAATTGAATTGATGATCTTACGTGTTATATAGAATTCGAAAAATAAAGATGCGCTCATATGTGTTCGAATAACATCGTCATAGTTGGACGTATTCACATGTATTTGGACACTATATGAATACCAAGACCTTATTCACTGAAATAATTGTATAATACTTCAGACAGTCAACCGGCCTTCCAGAACAAGAACGATACCTCTATGATTTATCAAATATATGAGATGACAAAGTTCAATCAAAAACATACATTTAGATGGATAGATATGTGTCGTTGTATAAAGTAATCCCTTATCGAATTTCCCAGTCATTACAGACATTAATTAAATAATGAAGTTAATCTCTTGATAAATTATTCATACACGCGTAGAATTCTATATGAACTTAATAGCGTTGTTCAATACATAGACATGACAAACACGGACTAAGTAATAATCAACCAGTTGTGTTTCACTAAGAACACATGGCATGGTTCTAATGTTTCATTTAAGGTTGTATAAGGACGGAGCGATGGAAAATCAGAACTTTTGCAATGGGACATACACACGAGCCGTTCTATTGAGTTTCACATTCGTGTAATTGTGTAAGTCATAGATAATGTAATGTGTCATGTAACAAAGTTAACATTGTTCTGCCATATCATTGTGTCCCGAGAAAGAAACTCGTCAATACTTACTGAGAACATTGCAAAATTAAACTATACACCATCCAGATGTATACACATATGTGGCAAATATCTGCACCAAATATATCATTGACTTTATTTTGTTTAATTCTGTCGTAAATTTATTTGTTACTAATGCAGTAACCAGTAAATACTCGTTCTATAATATTGAAACAAACGGTTGTCATACCACTAAGGCCTTTTGTCGAAGATTTCACTGGTACGGCATCAATAGATCATTCCGGCGCAGTATAAGATAGTAATAAGTATATATTAGAGAAGTACACTTCTGCTTGTTATCTTATATCATCCGTCTGACCTCTTGAGATCTAGTAAGGTAATACTGTTGTGCTCATCATATATAATCAGATTACACTGACATGTCAAGTTTTTTCCCAAAACTTACTGATTCATTACCTTGTTCTTAATACAGTTTACTTGGTTCGGATTACATGTATAAGATTACAGCATTATCAAAGGCGAGGCGTTCCGCATACAATCGCAAAAATTCGCAAAATAGTAGGGCTATTAATGATTTCCAGAGATATTCGTTCACAAGAGTTTTAGACCAAGTTGGTGCGGTAAATTCATTTTCACGTTTTTGAGTTTCAAATTGCTTCGTCAATTGTTGAATCTTATAGTTTTATTGACCATACAAGTCTTCAACTTTAAAAGTTTAGTCCTCTCGGTTGCTTTATAATCAATGACAAGTACAGCATTAGTTAATGCAATCACACGGCATAAAACCACTTCCAAGTACATCTTGTAGTGTTAGCAATGCTCGTTAATGCACGTTATTCCTAGACGGAGCCTCAATCACAGAAAACGAAAGTTGTAGAAATCAATTATTTAAGAGCGACGAATGTTCATGTTGTGTTTTTCTTAATTTAATCTTCTCCAAAATAGACAAAGAAATTTTGAAAATTTCAATAACTGGTGCTATGGTGTCGTTGCATTTACTATAAAAAAGCGTTTCTTTTGAAATCAGGAAATTTATTAAGATTAGGATTGGTTAATGCGAGGAAACGATTTTGAGGTAAAATATGCAAATAAAAGGTTTAGAAATGTTACAACAATCAAATCGATTTATTTTTTGCAGTTAAATAGTTGCCAAGTTTTATTGTTGATTTAACATTTTTCTTTTTGTATCTGTTCATATTCATTTATTTAATTTTCAAGTTTTAATCATGAATTAATTTAGGCCTCACTAAACTAGCTTAAACCCGTAAGGCGGTTACCCCGGGAAACAGTGTTTTTTCCTTAATGTTTTAATGTTTCTATGTGTGTACGGTTTTCGCGTGGAGGCTTTCAGAAAGACAATATATCGGGGAACATGAGCTTTTGTTTGCATTTATTTTCAAGGAATCATTTCACACGATCGAACATTCGTGAATAATAAATGAAACTAATAATAGTCACCCTAAAATACACACACACACACACAAAACATAGAACGAGAAAACTCCATAGACAAGCATTACTCTAAAGCATCAACACTAAATCTTAGAATACTCTGCTAAAGAATTCCCCACACATAATTTGGAGGAACTTTCCAAGTAGAGTTAGAGGTTTATTTATGTACAATGTTACTATGAGTATAAACAGTGGAATCACATCGATCATTAGGAAAAATCACATAATCGTTGGTAGAATGTTTATGGTATCTGTCTAGTTATCATCAGCTCCTCGCCACTTTTATCTATTTTGATAAGTGAATGCATTGTTATGCAACCTTGATCGCCATCTGTGTATATAATCAATTAAGACAAAATGCATCAAATAACAATATACTAGTCTGAACGTTTCAGTAACTGTCACAAACTAGCTTTTTCGGCTTCTATCACTGTCTGTTACATATCCTGCCCAACCAACTGTACTGAATCTTAAAGGATGTTGATGAATGGTTTTAGATAGAATTATATTCTGCATTTGCATTTTGCATTTTGCAACTTGATATTGATTCTCTGTCAATAAAACGTTACTGTGCTCCGATTGTGAACACTGCTACATTCGGCATCAAAGCAGACATAATATTTCCAACATAACAGTTCTTTCTCACATTAACATCACACATACTCGTACATGCAAACTAAACCACTATCGTTCGAGAAGTGATTTTTGCTATAATCTTTACTTTTAAAGTGACATGGTCAATAAATATATGAAATTATGAATTCACAGGAAGCGAATGAATCACCTTACAAATCGCAAGTTTAATCTGTATTTATGTTTTATTTCCTTTTTTGAATACACCTTTCTCATGCTTTCTTATACAATTATCAATTTTTGAATGTGATGTGTTGCATTTTTTGTTTGTTTGTTTGTGTCCTTGCTTGCTTTCTCTCTTGCTTGCTTACGCGTTTGCTTGAATGTGTATGCATATTTGATTTGGAATAAATTAATTGTAAGTTGACAATCAGCATTCTTGAATGTTTTCGTCTATAAATATCTTTGAATCTCAGTCTTAATATCTCCAAAACGCCAGCATGGCTTGCAAAAAGGATGTATTTAATAGCTTCGTTTCCATTCAGCACGATAAGCAATAATATTAATTTCAGATAACAAGTGTGTTGTTCTAATTGCTTTTTTGAACGCTTTTATCAACGATTGGCAAATGTTTGAAAGTGATATCATTCAATATCTTTCTGAAATGAAAACACGTTTTTGCTTATTTATTGTTTTGGAGAAGAATAAATATGTAATCAAAAGCCCTAGTGGTGGTATTTTGTTATGCTTTCACGTTCTCAATCAATTTTCTGAAAATGCTAAATGACATTGTGTTGAATGATCAAGGTAAAACTGATCATAGACTACACACTCCCAAACATCAAGTCTCAATACAGAAATATACTTTTTATTGGATGACATATTCTTGTGTTGTAGATGAATCACAAATCCATTATGAATTGATCGTTTAAATTGTAAGACGATGCTAACAAAATTCACAGATTGATAATTCAGTCATCCAATCATCTATGGACAAAAACACGATAGTGCAACGATCATCTTATTTATCAACCATAAATATCATTTACAATAACTTTATTCATATTGTTCGAAGACGTAGAACCTGTTGTTCATGAATGATTAATGCAAACAATGGCACGGAACGAAAGCAGTTCTTCATATATCGTCACAGAAGAATTCAGATACAACTTTATTTGATTAACTTAGTTCAGGGGCTTTGCTGTATTTTTGGAATGTAATACTTTGGCGAATGTTATCTTTTGAGGAAGGTGTTAATTTAGGGAAGTTAGTATTCTGGGGGAAGTGGTAACTTAAGGAAGGTGGTAACTTAAGGAAGGTGGTAACTTAGGGAAGGTGGTAACTTAAGGAAGGTGGTAACTTAAGGAAGGTGGTAACTTAAGGAAGGTGGTAACTTAGGGAAGGTGGTAACTAAGGGAAGTCATCAACTGGGGAGGAGGTAGTACATTGAGGAAAGAAGTATCAAGGGGAAAATGGTAATTAAGGGAAGTAGTAATTCGGAGAAGTTTTTGGAAGGTGCGGTTTGTTTTGGAAAGAATTGCCCAAATGCTTCATCGAAATTACCACTATCAAATGCAAACGTGACTCGAATAAAAAAGCGACATGAACACGCCAAGATTGTTTTCAGGATGTGAATATGCTGGTATAGTGTTTCAAACGCTCTGGGACTCACATAATTCCAATTAAAAGAATAATTTGATTTGTGTAGAAAAGACAAATAAATGGAATACAAATACAAAACACTGGGCCGAGAAAAGAAAGTGGGTTAGCACTTTTAGACAGTGCTTGCAATATTGATACTGTATGTAAATCTTGCAAATGAACAATTTAAGATTTTATGTTTAAACAAGAAACTATGACTTAACGATGTTATTGATATTTGTAACTATTGTAAATCTATTAGATTTTTGTATCTGTGGTAAATCTATTAGTCAATGATTGATGCAAAAATACGCTAGGTCATATACTAAAGAAATAAAATATACATATAGCCAAACCTGTGAACAAAATAAATAATCAATAACGGTTTTAAAAGAATGGTCTAGGTGACCGATATTCGGAGATGGTATGTATATGCATAATAATACATAATAGAGCAATTAGCTTTTTTTAAAAATACAATTTGTATCACAGTAGAGTGTCAAGATGATTGTCACTAAGGACTTGATTATTGTCAAACATCCTGAAGTGAATGATGATATCGTTCAGCATTGATAACAGAACTGAGAAAATATTTATTGAAATATGATGAAATGGTTAATTGTTTGTGTCCTTCTGTCATTTAATCAAATTTAACCAACTGAAATTCTCATGTTATATCAAACTTACTGTTTTAACAGTTATGTATAGATGCTAATTAATTTCATAGTATGTTGTAGTAAGTAAAAATGATGATATCTGTGCAAACATGATGGCAGATCTGAGATCGGTTTCATAGTCGAGTCTTAGCTAGGACAGCAATTTTTCAAACTTGAAAATCTAGCTAATTCTATACATTTCAGGCAAGGGATTTTCTGGACAAATAACACAAAACACCTTTTAATACTAGTTAATACTATTTGCCCTTTTTGTACATTTTTGCTATACTTATGAACGTTAAATCATGGTCAAGGCAGGTCATACCTTTCTAAGAATATTTGACGAAAATGGCGAATTTCCTTCACATGTGGAAAAAAATCCAATCGATTCCTTATTGAAGAGTTACTATGTACTGGTAAGGCTAGGACCGAAAACTGTTAAGCTTGAAGAACAAACAGAATATCGTATTAGCATGTATGGGCCCAGTTTATCATCATTACTGATATATACATGAGACTGATTACAGCTTTGGGGCTTATTTACCATTCGTCTTATAATTGATTATCTACCCAAAGAGTCAAAACGGAGTGCAAATTGGATTTCGAGTCTTGAAGGTACACATATTGTAAGTTTTATGGGCTATAAATCAGAGGGAAATTGTAAAAAATTAAAACTAAATTGAACGGTCGAAATTTGTCAAGGATTTTTCTGACAATTTGAAATTCTCAAGTCGAACTTACTTTTCATCTACAGCAAAGCTTTGTCAGAATTACAGACAGTTTAGCGCAATATGATGATATCGTATAAAGGAATACTCGACTTTAGTGAAACTTGAGTCTTTTTTGTCCCCTTCATATTTCTGACAATAACAAAAGTAAATCACAGAAAACCATTTCAAAAACGCCGTTTTGTCCTTACATTTGTTCTAAGGTTTAATGTTTTGAGACGCAATCATTGAAATCTTGATCATCAATCAACACCAAATTGTTTTCAAGGCGAAATCGACCCAGTTCGAAAAAACTAATTGACAATACAGGAAATGTTAATTACGAACGTAAAGTGCCTCTGTCGTTTTAATATCTAACTAATGACAATCGACATTCTTTGGATCCCATAATTCTTGTATAATTATAGACATTCCGTGAACGGACTGATTGTCTTGTTTTATTGCTTTCTATATGGAAGTTTGTCTTCAATGTCTTTCCTCAGTATGACCAATCTCTAAATCGTTTGTAAACGTGAAATGTAATTGTCAAGTTAAATATTGTACCACCATCTAGATTAATTCACTGAACCGGTTCTCAGTGACGCCCACTTATACAAATTTTTATCATGTTTTCCTTAACTCCAAAATTGACGGAGCCACTTTACGTAAAAGATGAATATCATCCGATATGATAGCGACGCGGAATGATTTAAGGATTGATAGATCGCTAAGATATAAAGTAAATCCCATCAAGTCTGAAATCAAATAGATTTTGATTTGTTGTTTGCATCATTTGTTTAAAGTACATGTTGAGTAATCATAAAACGAATCCAACGAACAACGTTTTAAAAAAATCACGTAAGTAGCAAAATTATTTAATATTGCTGGGAAATTCGCAACATACGTACATTGTATAAACAAAATAAAAAAAAGATTATTCTAGTCTTAAAATTTAATCTGTTATTATTCTAGTCTTTAATCTTTCAAATCAAGGCATTCGTATTTCTAATTGATTTTGTTTCTTCGGCATAAAACGGCGATGTAGTGTATTGGAGGTTACAAATAAAGATTTCATGTTAATACTAATTAAGCTTGTCTTTCGAAATTACCTACCAGTACTCAATTAATGTACTTACTCATGTTCACCGAGGAACGTTGTATATGATTGACAGAAAACATAGTGTCGATGAAATCAATAAAATACCATCAATGTGGAACAAACAGAAGACAAAGTAGTTGACGCTGAACTACTGGCAAATAATACATAAAACCTTGGAAAAGCGATCAATGCCATGTCAAAGATGAATCATAATTTGTATTGGTGCAATGATGCCCCAGAGAATCATATGTACGGCAACAGAACATGAGAAGAAACTGAGAACGACATGTCTAGGTTAACTTTGTGAACTAATGGCTTGCACAATGCATTGAATACCAAACTGCAATGGCAAGACCTGATTGAACCATAAAAGCTAAGGGTACAGATTTAAAAATAAGAATGGAATTTATGTAAATGGGTAAATGTTACATGTATGATAATTTCATGGTGTAAAGTTGCATTTTTGTTATATAAAAAACCTAAGTAGAACAATAAAATAAAAAAAATGTAATAACCGATTTATCAGTTATCGACAGAACACATCTGGATAATACATTGAATTTTAATCCTAAAATATGAGAACACTACCCTCATACGCATGCGCTAAGTTCAATGATGTTCTTTGTTCCATTGAAATTTGAACACCTGTATGTACACCTTCTTGTCAATTATCAACTTATCAAAATTAAGTAGCATCAATATGTTCGAGAAAGATTGTACTTAAATTATGACTTAGTAACGTCTACAGTAATCAGACACATGACGATGGACATTAACATTTGGGGAATGAATATAGGACATATTTCCATGCACAATGCTTTAACTGTTATACTCGCAGACGTGTGACCTACTTACGGCGAAATCAGGAGGAAAACAAGCTGTTTCATGAAAATGCTGATATGCTTTTTTTATATCGGTTAATATACAAAAAAGTCACGCAGACCTGTGATTCATCATGACATATCTCTCTGTTATAAGTCGTTTAGACTTGTGTAATGTTAAGATGTGTCATTTTACAATCGAGATTCAAATTGAATTAAATTTAAATGTCATCATAATCTAAACCAATCACATTATAACGACTACATACATTACGATTTCTGTTAGAGAACTGTCAATTGTCACATAACACAAATCATATTTCAGATTTTGTAACATGAGGTTCGTTTAATTTAGCACGTTTAGGATTGCATTGACATTTGAATTATACACATTATTAATAATTTAGATCGGAAAGTGCTTCTGGCAATAAACCTTTCGGAACTAATATGATCTTCTCCCATTCAGTAGGCCTAATTTTGGACAATTTGTATGAATCAATCATGTGTCAAAAATGTCTTTGAAAGTCATTTAAACAGGGAAAAACACCCTCTGATCTCCTTATGCGCGGAATTATTTATGCCAGCGGTTCCATTGAAAAGGTCGACCTTAAACCGTTTCGAAAAAGAAAAAAATACATATTTTGTAGATGTGCATGTACAGTGTTTTAAAAGAAATTGTCTATCGTTTCAAATATAGTACTTCAGACCTTCTAAACACTAACATATGAAAAGAAAAAAAATCGGAAATTTGATTTGAAACATTGCTTTTGGATTCAGAAGAATAGTGACATGTTTAATATACACAATATTAGTTTCTATTTGATCAATGATAATAGGCCAGGATCCGTGCTCGTACGAGCATTATTTGATATTTGCTGAATTGGAGTGATTTGTTTGAATTTCCAAATCTGCAAATAAAATTATTCAAACAATGTAACTTGGGAATTAATTTAGAATTGCTAAAGGTAGTATAATCGATTTGCAAATTGTAAAATAAGCATCTAATTTAGGTCTAGATGATTAATGTACGTAATGAATAAATTCCACATTACAATTGAATTGCTTGTAGAAACTCTAACCTGACTCGCTGATATGATTTGAGAAGGAACGTTGTTTGTTTCAGCGGAATTCTATCTATGTAATCGAACGAACATACTGGTTTAATTTAATCTCTTAATTGTTTTGGCGGCTACGCTTATAGAGAGAACACAATGCTATACATTCGTTCCAGACGGATGTAGTTACGTATTATTTAAACAACACAAATATGTCTAAAGTTTATCTCCGTTCTTCTGATGATATCATTTGTTATATGTCATCGGCGTATGAGTCGATGTAACTTTCTGTTAGTAAGTTTAGAAACCGTTCTTTTAAGAATTTGCGAAACATTTTCCAATCATACAAGCAGTTCTGTTTCCAGGTTCCGCTGTAAATCACTAATGAGGTTGACTACCAGTATTTACTTGTTATAGTTTTCCCCAATGCAATCAAAACCTTATAAGAAGCCCTTAATGAGATTGTAAAGGCAATTTTAGAGACATTAAATATACTTATTTTGGACATAACTAGATTTAGACTTAAGGTAGTATGCGACCTTTCCTTGACGTCATGGGTCAAAAATCGAATTTTCTCCGATTTTGCACAATGGTAGTATAGCATGCTCTTCGATTTTTGTTCGTTTTATTTTTGTGCTTTCCGACATGTTTCCTAGCAACGCCACGTGTAATATCAGAGGTGTAAAATCGGCGTTTTACATGCAAAATTGGTTCAATCATACCGCTATTGTAATTTCAGATACTCCAACTTCAAGCTCACTATCTGCGGAATCATAGGCACTCGATTCCGTTATTTTTTTACCTTTAAAGACGTTATTTTTCAATTTCACTCAACAAACAACGCAGATCTGTCGAAAGAAAAATCTTCAATTTTCCCTTATTGAGTGTATAAAAAACAGCAAGGTTGACGAAAGTGACAAAATAAGCGTTATTACAAATAAGTTGAATATTAGCGCGCTGTAACAATGCCTAGAACTTAGATATTTCCGATGTAGCTTCATCTAGTGCACCTCTGCCAAGTTTGTTCATATCATGGCCCCGCCTTAGGATCACTTGATTTTACAAAGGCTCATAATGGGAAAAAAGAAATGTTTGTCTCTAAGGGTCTGTTTCTGGTGAGCGATATAGGGCCATCATGGCCCTCTTGTTTTTATTTCAGATATAAGTTGTACAAATAACAAGGCTCATTTGACGACATTTTCAGACAAGACCTCTAAAATATACAATACTCATCTCATAGAAATCTAAAGCAATTTGGGTTTAATATTGTTACATATGATGCTAATACAGAGCTGTTTTACATATTGCATTCTATATACAACTCACTTATTTTCTGAAAACGGAATTACCAATATGAAATACTTGATAGTAATTTCAGAATATAAACGCCTCCGCAGTCTTCGTACGGATGATCATCGAAATTCTTCAAATCCCGTGTTTGCCTAAATACGTTCATATAAGGACAGATATCCCTTGAAACCACCACTTGCTAATTTCATAGTTTTTTCTGTAAACGTATGTCTTCCATTGAATTTCGGAAGAAAAGCAGTTTATTTTTGTCCTCTTAATTACCGAATGTTAAATTAATGTACCGTTGTATTGAATTCTGAGGAACAACCTATGCATAATTAAATGATAAACTACTCATGGGATTACAATTAGCATGCTACATAATAACATGCCGGTTTAATAGACAAATGATCGCACTCTTCAGGGGGAATTGCATTAATATTGCTTCAGACGACACGGTAAAGCAAGGGAAGCAACCAAAGAACATTTTACTATAATCCGAACTTAAACTTTCTCAACAAGCAACACATCACAGCTTAATGACAATCATACATAATGATGTTGTTCACCATATATGTCCTTTCTTGAACATTGTTTAAAGTCCCATAAGCTTATAAATGTATTGGTCTTAATAGTTTCTGTTGGTTCTATAACTGAGGAATCAGGTGTGTTTTCCTCCCGTGCATACTTTATAGCAAGAAAAAATGTTTCCGAAACTACTATCCTATTTTTTTTTCAATATCATTGAAATAAATACTTTTTATAGAACATCTGAGTTTTCCCGCAGTCATGCTATGCACACGTAGTAAAGTGACGTCACGCGCTCTACATATTTAAAGTTTACAAAAGCAAAAATCACAGTGAAATGAGTGGTTTAAGAAGAAAGATGGCTTGTATCGTCGGTAATGATTATCCTTGGATAATATCAACACTTGTTTGATTTTGGCATATATTTTTATAGCAAAACGCTTATGGGGCTTTAAGAATCGTTATGAATCGCATTGGCTTAAATACATAGCTAGAACAAGAAGACATAAAAGTACTTATGATTACCAGTATGATTATGCAACAACAAAATACTACGAGATACTCTTGAGGAAGTGAAAGCTGCTATGTCAAAAATAAAGTATAATTTATATTGGAACGACGACACTAGGGAATGGTTTAATATTTCTACAAACGACGATTGAATGTGAGAAGAAAGCTCGAATGGCAAGTCTAGGTTTACTAAGTCGAGAAAAAAACCAACTATTGTAAATTGCTTCTCATACACATTTTCAATGACAAAGTCTAAACGGACAATAAGAAGAACTTTGAACGCAAAAATAAATTGTAAAGACGAAACAAAAAATGGAATTACAGATTTGGTTATATCATACAATAAAATTACTCCTTTCGTAAACTAAATGCACAGTGGACATCAATATCATTATTCTATGTGTCTACATTCTGATATCAGTATAAGCCAAGAAAATCTGGCAATGCAGAAAGACACAGACACCGTGTATGTCAGCTTTTCATGTACCCTGCCTGTACTATAAGCCAATAGACGTGACCTCCTGTCGACAATGAGATGACAAGTCTAGATATACGGTCGCCAAAATCCTACTAGCATTGATATCAACTTTACTGATAAACAAAACACTGTTGTGAGGCATTTTGATACATTCTGCAATACAAACCAAGGTCTTGTGTAATAAAAAGATAATGCCAGCGTACTCCATTATTTGTATTAAGATTATTTCCCTTGGTGTGAGTAAAATAAAAAAAAACGAAGTATTAAAATAAATCAATACGTGTGATGTTAACTTATAGACAATCAATTACGACATCGTTCAAAACGTATTTTTAAGATATAAGTAGATATGCACCGGCTCTGATGGTGCGGTTTTTATTTCATGTAAATTTATTTTCGGATGGACTTCGCTTCTTATGGATATTTCACCCGGGATAAATAATTCATTGAAGGGCGTGCAATGTTTGTTGATGCATTTCAAGGGATAAAGTCGTTGTAGGACGGGCAATACTTCTGGATAACTTACCAGGAATTACTTATAATCTGGAAAAAACTTTCATATCCACAGACTAATAACAAAACGATACCAGGTTCCAATACCTACAGTAAATGTATATACTCAATCGGCCTAAAAAAGTCTTGGATAATTTGATATCAAATCCGACTAATTCATGTGATTGGCTTGGAATCGTTCACGTACGTGATTTATTGACGTTTGCCTAATAGAAAATAGTTGCTTAAAATTCTAAATCTGCAAGCAAATTATGTATTGAACATAGCACATGTATAGTATGAAGCAGTCTTAGGTTATACAATCGATTTCTCGGTTGAGTATTAACCTCTCCGACGAATGGACGGCAATTAAATGTACATAAAGTATATACATTTTACATTTCAAATTGAATGGTTGGAAAAAGCGGTGAATAAACTCATTTTTAGATACGAAGATATTTCTATCTTAAGAAGTTATGGTATTAACTAATTTACATCATAGAACTAGTACGATGATAAAAAAACATTATTTGATAATAATGTCCAGAGAGAAATACACAGTGTATGAATTAGAACTGTTTGGGTCATATCCAATTTTCATTAATAACATCTTCTCCATTTATCAGCATGTCTGTGATTAGCAAAACATCAAATTAAAGAATCGATTGATCAGCTGATTGTAATGATCTGGTTTCAAAATTATGTTATGACTAGTTTCCTGAAGTAATTATTTATTCGTGTGCCCCAGTTTGTTCTCTGTATAAAAAGAACCTTTTTGCAATCGATAGATAACAGTTCTTTTTAACATGTAAAGGTTCTATCAAATTAAGGATAGGGTAATTAAATAATTAAAATATTTCCAATTACATAAATAATTCACGGATTCGAATAACACGCTAGTAACATTTTGTATAAATTTCATATTAACAGTAGTGAATATTTATTTTGTATTCGTGGACGATTTGACTGGGATCATTATGACAGATGATAAAACTTGTAGATTAGATGTTTCTGCATCATGAAAATTGGAAAATTGCTGACTAGACATTTAATTGAATTGAAGCAAACACAGAGCAATGTTATTAGAATTTCTTTCTTTCTGAAACGCCATAAGTCATTGAAAACTTCACTGAATTAACAAACACATATATTAGCTATAAGCTTGTTTTAAGGCTCTACTAATTTCTATCAAACATCTTCTGAAGTTCTTATTGCATACACAGTGCCAACTATATACATGTTTATGGAACAACTCTGTATAATAGGATATGCTATGGCCAGTATATGGATGCACTTTTAATACATTAAAATGATATGAAAGAAGTTACCAATTGTAGTATGAATGGGTGATGGTTTATATTCAGAAAAGATAAATACAATGTTAAATCTTTATTCCATATATTCTTGCGAACATGTATTTGTGTTAATCATGCAACATAGAGGCTCACAGGGAAGACTGGGCTTGCCCAACTGTGTTGCCTCTTTAAATAAAGTCATTATTATTATTATTATTAAATTATTCAATGCAATAATGTAACAAACTAAGATTCGTCGTCCTACCGATTGGAGTCAGTAACATTATATTTTGTAATGTCTGTATGTAACAATTCTTCACCAGTTCACACTCATATATCGGCACGTACTAGTATTCTCAACGTGCTGCATATTATGTACCGTTGTCACTTTCTAAATTAAAATAAAAACAACGTGGCCATACTTAAAGGTGGATGTCAATGGTTCAGGTTTCAGACTGAAAAACTACTCGTTAAGCTACAAAAACCATTCGAGAATTATATTCTTCGGTAATTATCTGATAACACAGCAATTAATATTACAGAGACACGCTGATAAACCTTTAATGTAATCATTCGTTTAACTAAATGTCGAGAAATCCCTACACAATACCTTAATCAATGACCTTACTGTGCTGAAAATAATGGAAACAATGACAAATCAATGATTAACGCATACATCTTAATATTGATGGAACGAGTCACTGAAATACATTTATATGAATATTGCCTTAGGTGATTATTTTTGATGCTGATTGATTGGACCGCGTAAGTGTGAATATAACAGTGATACGAGTCAAGTTGATCAAGTTGACACGATTGCAATTGTAATGATAATATTCTATACACAGTAAAGTCAAGATGATAAACTGTTGATTCATTGAGACTTAAGTAAGCTGGCCTTTAACACACGAAACTCACTTCGTAATTAGCTGAAAGTAAAGAGTTCCAATAACTATTTATAATTATAGGTCTTTGTTTGTATCAAAATTGAGTTTGGTAATTGTTTTAGTGCTATCAATGGAGCAAAGGTGTGTGCTATTTAAACATTTTACTGCAGTTAGATTTATCAACAGAATATGAAGCGTATAGTCACATTCTTTAGTTGTGTAAGATGAAAAGTTCAGTTAACGAGCCACCTGTCCCTTAATGCAAAGTGTTCGAATGCCATACGGCATCAGACGAATTTCACATGTGAAGATACGGTCTAGTTAAAATCACAAGCTCGGTAGTTCTGGTTCATGATGTATACCTTGGATATCCCGCCACCGTCAAAGCTGGGAAAGTCGCGAATGTGACTGTTGTTGCGACGTTTAAGTCAAGTGAAAACATAACGTGTGACTCAGGGTCAATAAACTGCATTTCCGTTTCAACTTACTTTATTGGACATTCATTATACGTAAAGCTTATCGCCGTTACATTCGGAGAACAATTTGAACGAAACTTGCAAGAATAATGAAAAACAAAGGAGTCAGTAAGTGTTATACCAACGGGTGGAGATTTGAATCACAGATAGGAAATAAAGCAATACAGAAGTATTTAAATTGCAGGTACAATCGATCCATAAAGGCCTACTTTGATACATTTATTTAGTAATATGTAGTATATACAATTATGTACACGTATATTCAACTTGTTTTTGTTTAGGTATTTGAAATGTTCTTGTGAAGACTTTCAGCGAAGGCTGCTGAATAATTATGTTTTCTCCTTGTAATAAGAGAGATGTTATTGGAAATGTCAAATTCCATTTTATGTGTATTTCAATAGCATTACTAAATATTAGATATTTCCTGACAGAACCGATACACTAGTGCGGCATGGTAAGGGAAATCTGTTTTTGCTTCCTTTTCAAGCTACATGCAATTGTCAATACTTAATATTTACGCAGCGACAAATTACATTTGACTTAAAAGCACGATTCCCTTACACTATAAGTTGAGACGTTGCCGGCCCTGATGGAAGTGTAATTCGGTACAGGTTAAAATAAAAAAAGGCTACAATACATAACTGAAATATCATTGAAAAACGAAATTAAACCCACTTATACGAAGATGTTTTAAAGCCATCAAAAGAAATGGGCAGGAGAAATCAGTTTTGATAAAACTAAATAATAACTTCAACAGATTTCTTTATTCAAGAGTGTCCTGAAAAATAAAAGTTAGTGTTATAATCTTCATTGGAAAACATAATATATTTACCAAGGAAATAGTACAGTTAAATAAAGTGACATATTATCGACAATCCTCTAAAACATGTGTGGATGTTTTGTTTGCCAATGAATATGGATCTCAAAGGATGCTGTATCTCTATATTACCTGTGCATCGCTGGAAGACAAAAACTTCACTCCAATTCTGCACATGATAATTAGTAGACTTATTCTACTGTATGTGAACGTTATCATCAATTAAAATGAACCTCCGAACGTGAGGGAAAGTTTAAATTATAGAAGATAACCATTAAACCAACCATCAGAACTTGAAATGCAGTATTTGATGTTTGGCCTTTGGGAGTCAAATAGCTTTGTTTACTGAGACAATAACGTTGAGAGTATATATTTGAATTCTAGACACTTTGTCATCAGGATGAAACGCATCAATGTCTTGGGAATATTGAATATCATCACTAAACAAACAACGCGGATACTGAGTGGGAAGCAGTCAACCAATATGTTTGAATTTAATTTCGACGTTGATGTTTTCCTCAAAGCTCGTGTTGCCAGATTAGTTTGCCTTATTGCTTGATCTTATCATCATTAATGACAAAAGCACACTAAGAAATCTGCACGGGTAAACTGGTTCCCGGAATGTTTCCTTTCTTATGCTGCGGAGTTCATTTTTACGAAGGTGCTATTTTTCTAATCTCAAGCATTTATTTCGTAATACAAATTAATTATATATACGCTTCATTCAATCATATCAAAATCAAATGGCAATACATTTCAGTCATTAACCAAAATTGTTACGATACTCAATTATATACGTTTGAATTTAGCGCCAATATTACTGTACATATGATAAATGAATTGATATTAGGTCAAATACCGTCGACAATTTAATATACCGAAACTTGAAAATAAAACGTTCTTTAGCAAGATGCCCTCTTCACAGACAGTTATATTATTATTGCCTGGTCGTTTATCATTTTAACGTTAAAATGTTTTGTTTTATTTTAAAGAGATCTAACAATAACCCTGGTGCTGTTGATAAATTTATGCGATACGATCATCAATTTATGTAATGGAATGTAATAATATATATGTAAAATGGCAACTGTTTGTCATAGCCTAAAGGTGTTAAAAGGTCAATTATTCGCATTGACAATATTTTTGTCTTATCCGTCAACTCGTACGTTATTTTTGCTCGATAACGAACTAGTCCCAATTGTAAAACTAGAACTATCACTAAAGGTGATGAATACCCCCAGATGCGGCCTTGACACAGTTGTTACATTTTACAGAGGGAAATATAATGCATTTTCATTTTTTAATACCTGCAAATTGTTGCTAAGATATATCCTGACCAGTTTCTAAATATACATTATATAAAACATAACAAAGGGCCATAACTCATTAAAATTTACTTGGACAAAACCTATTGTGGACATGCACAACTTGGCAAACTACTTATCACTTCTAAGAAGTTTCACTGAATTCCTGCATGTAGATGCTGAGAAATGGTACGGGCAAAATTTACCTAATTGTATAAAACAAAGGGCCATAACTCAGTGAAAATTAATCCAAACAAAACCTGGTAATTGCATGCACAACTTGGCTAACTGTTTATAACTTCTGTGAAGTTTCATTGAATTCCTATGAGTAGTTACTGAGATATTGTATATACACTGTATAAAAAACAACAAAGGGCCATAACTCAGTGAAAATTTAACCAACCAAGACAAGCTTAATGCATTCACAACAAGGCTAACTACTTATCACTTCTGAGAAGTTTTATAGAATTCCTGGCAGTAGTCAATGAGAAATAGTCAGGACAAAATTTGCCTATTGTATATACTGTAGAAAAAAACAAAGGGCTATAACTCAGTGAAAATCAATCCAAATGAAAAATGATTTAAGCATGCACAACTAGGCTAAATACTTATTACTTCTGTGAAGTTTCGTTGAAATCCTGTAAGTAGTTGCTGAGAAATTGTCCGGACAAAATTTGCCTATTGTATATACTGTATGAATACAACAAAGGGCTATAACTCAGTGAAAATTAATCCGAACGAAAAATGCTTTAAGCAAGCACAGCTAGGCTTACTACTGATCACTTCTGTGAAGTTTCATTGAGATCCTGTGGGTAGTTGCTGAGAAATTGTCCGGACAAAATTTGCCTATTGTATATACTGTATAAAAACAACAAAGGGGTATAACTCAGTGATAATTAATCCGAACAAAAATTGCTTTAAGCATGCACAACTAGGCTTACTACTGATCACTTCTGTGAAGTTTCATTGAGATCCTGTCAGTAGTTGCTGAGAAATTCTCCGGACAAATTGTGTCTACAGACGCACGGACCGACCGACCGACCGACCGTCAAGCGTGAATCCAATATAGCCCCCATATATTTCATATCTGGGGGTATAATAAGTAGAGAGGCATTCAAAATTGTGTTCTAACAATTTTATAATCCAAGGCGATTCGATCTCATTCGCTCTTTTCTTTCCCCTTACTGACCTTTGAATATAAGCCCAGTGTCATTAACGTGTCTATGCTGTTTTAACTCCATAGTCTTCGCTGTATTGGTAAGATAACACACAGACATCTTTATATTACACAATTTGTATTATCTGAAGATGTTCGTCCCGTCCTTAGTGATCTATTCATCGCACAGACGACTGATTGCTGCAATGTTCATTTTATGTTCTATTGCATTTTGTAAATTTAATTTAAATATGTGAAGAAATGAGTTTTTCTCTTGCCTTTCAAATAACAGTCTATACTTCATCGATAATCTGATAAAATTCTGGATTTGTTTTTTCAATTTTGTAGAACAACTACACCTTGTACCGGTAATTGTATTGAAATGTGATTGAAACTGTAAAGCTGTCAGTATTTCTCACTAGGTGTTACATAATACAATATATTTGGTACATACATGAGCATTTTTGCGTACCATTTCTCTTCCGCAAATATATACGGAGAGCTTTATGAACTATCCTATAGGTTTTAGTGGGTTTAACACCAGTTTTGAAAGATACTTTAGTTATACGTCGGTCGGTTCACCAAACAAGTTTTCGTGGACTATATTCTCACCAGTACTAACTAACCCTTCAAGGAGCCGGCGACACTTCCACATTTGGATAAAATAATAATTTTTTAGTTTTCATTAAAGAGCATGATCTGCCGCAACCAAGATTCGAATCCAGATCGCTGGGTTGTATGTCCACCTCACTAACCACTGGTCTACCGCCGCGGTCATTGAATGTTCTATCATAAAAGTGAATCTTAAATAAATTATACCGACGTTAATATAGATGTTCGATGAAATGCTTATTGCATTAATAATATATATAATGAATATATTTCGCCTTTCAATACTTCAAAGTCGCCTTTCACAGTGTCTCCATCCCAGCTACAGATTCAAATACTGTGTATAAAAAATCGCAGGAAACAGATGATGAGTGTATCGGTGATGTCGGTGTTTTACACAAGGCAACAACAAAAGAAGCAAAGACATATATTCGAAATAAGAGTAGGGATACAAAAACAGTTCTTCTGCAACTCCTCTCCCCCTTTCTATTTGGGCCCCTGAAATGACCGTAGATTTCGAAAAGGTTCGCTTAACAACATATAAATAAATTAATTCCTTTCTTCCTTATTTGAGTTAATTTCTACTCGATCCAAAACGATCGGCAATTGTCCAATGTCTTGCATTTGAAGTCATGTAGCTCTGTGAATCTCTTCAGCGTATCGATGAATGTGACAGTCGGGTGCCCCCTTAGTCTGCTTCCGCTGTCTGGTATCCATGATAAAACGTTGGAGACAACATCTTCTAGAAGTCTTGCGAAATCAACTGCAAGCCTCAACCTCCATGACCAAATCTTGGTTGACATCGTTGGTCCCATAGCTATTCATTTGTGATTAAGCTCCCACCAATCGATGTGCAATGCTTTCCTTAACAATCTTACGTAGCTGTCACCTAGTTCTCTTTGCCGTTCTATGGCTCAATGCCATATTATAGCAGAACAACTTCATCCAATGTTGATGCTTGTTGTCCGATCTTCGAGCTTCCAGGTTCTGCTTAAACTTCCAGATCGTGTCATTTTAGTTACGTTCTGCTTATGTTATTTCCTTTTTGCTGCCATGTCAATTCAGTGCGGCTGATCATCAAGTGGTATGGCTTCGGGGAAGACTGGTGAAGTAGAAAAAGCTTAACAAAACAGACTCAGTTTGACTGACAAGTGTTACGGGAAGACACGTGGCATACAGAACATTACAGCATAAAAGTTAAACATCTGTTTTATTCCTTGGTATCGAACCAAACGTCTAGCAGCCAGAAGTATGAATGTTTTTGAACACCGACTGCGAGGCACGAATACATTACTTAGTTATTTTCTCTTGATTTTAAAACTGTTTGACACATTTTGCTTAAAGCACTTTCAGAGACATAATCCTATTGAATTTGTGAAATATGACAACAATGACTAGAAATACGATTGTTAGGTAAAGTTCATATCATTCAGTTTTCAAGATGAAAGATCATAAGTAACTCACACAACACGCGGCTTCAATATTTCTGACTGTGTATTGCGTGCATAGCGTCCAAATTTATTGCTTTGGAATAACTTAACATGATGTGTCACTTTAGATACTGTTTTGTCAACTGGCAAATTCCGAATGGCTTATACACATCGATTTGAATCAGGCGTATTGATTTTATAGATAAATATATACGAGGTTGTTTGTACGGTAGTTAGGTGCCCATTTTTTAATCTTGAGTTAGCGACCGAAGAACTGCTCGTACTTTATTAAACAAGCCCACATACATTCGAAAGATAAGGCCCACAAATTAGTGACAATACCATGCACACAATTTAAGAACGCAGTATGATAAACTGATCTCTGTCGAGAGAAAGAATGGACGGTCATTAAGTTACGGTGTAATTGTCTAAGTAAACAAGACCTCAATATTTGCATGTAGTTCCTCATTCTTTTTATACAGCATATTAAAAGGATGACTTCTTATCACACAAGGAAAAGGAAAATATTACATTACTAAATACTGTATTTTCATTTATTTTCGTTGGGCTCAAATTTCGTGGTTTTTACTAAAATGGCTATTTCGTGGGGACATAAATTCGTGGATTTTGATTTTTTAAAGGAAAACAATTACCCATGCATTTAAATTCGTGGGGATTTGATTTCGTGGATAAGCCTACCCACGAAATCCACGAAATTAAATCCCTAACGCAAAGTTATGATTCCACAGTATTCAAATCTTTTTTTATTAAACCTCTTATTCCATCCTTGAGAGTATTGGGATGGTCGAACATTAGGTCAAAAAGGGCTTCATGTTTGATTATCATACTGACCACAATAACTCATTAATTAATATTCTGAGATTATTGATGTTAGATGAACAAACGGTGGTATAAACAATGTTCGCGCATCACCTGGACAAATTTGTGTGAAGTGTTTCCCAAGGTGATTATTATTCTTGCGGGGTAATTATCATGATCACTAACGTGGAAGTACCTGCAACAATAGTTGATCTAGCAATGATTGGGTACAGCGACATGCTCACGTAAAGTAATAATGCTATTCCACATGATTCCACGGTTACCGTGATTAATGAATAGTTCATAACATCTAACAAGACAGCATGTGTGTTCTGTACACTGCTAATCTCATTACAACACAAATAAAATGGAAACGATACATACACAGAAAATGTGTATAATATAAACTGAATTAATGTAACGCAAAACATCATTCATTGTCACTATAATAAGCAATGCTACAAAAATGCTTTATGAACGCATATAAATAAAAGATTAAGTTATTCAATCGTTTCGATTAACAAATGTGGATGTATAATTTTTTTTTTGATACACGAGTTCAACTATCGGCAATGTTTACAGTAAACAGTGAAAATGTGTTCGAATTACTTTCCATTGGTGTCTGATGTATCAGTTTGATACACAGTGCATTATTGATTGAGGACGTTGAGATAGAAATAATATATAATTGATGGTTTGATTTGCAGTTGGTATTTGTTGCAATGTTTGTCTCGAATGGCACGAATAACAGGTAACCCAAAACATATTCTACATAATATCGTCAGATGCATTCGGTGGTTTTCTGGTCACATTAAAACTGACAATTAATACAACTAATATAATTTCAAAAAATATTAATGCCTAAGGGGTTCTAATGTAAAAATACATCATGGGTATTCCAAGTACATGATTCCTAAGGGGATTGATTTTAGAAACAAAATAGTTATTGCAAGTACATGTAAGCACGTATGTAAGCTTAAGTTTGGTGACGCCATATTATGTGCAATTTTGATTGAATTTACCTTTTTAACGGATTGGACTGTATTTGGTAATAAAAATGGAAACTTTGTTTCCCATAATGGCAAGTAATTGAAAGTACAAAGGATATATTTCAAAACAAGATGAAAATGGATTGAATAACGATCATGCTAGAGTATGCCGTCAATATTTTTTACTCACCCGAGCATTGAATGAATACACAAAGTAATGTCGCGAAAGCCGCAGTGACTAAATCTTCTTACTCAATGTATATCTTCCCTGTGTATAGCTTAGCTACCCGGTATTGTGCAATTCTTAAATTGACGTTGCCAGAAATATGCACTTTAGTTATTAAAGCCCCATTAGCATATAAATGTATCGGTCGTAATAGTTTCTGTTAGTCATATAACAGAGGAATCCGGTGTGTTTTCCTCACGTGTATACTTAATAGCAAGAAAAAATGTTTCCAAAACCAATATTGTATTTATTTCAATATCATTGAAATAAATACTATTTATAGAAAAGCTGTGTTTCCCGCACCAAGTTATACACACGTCGTATCTAGTGACGTCACGCGCTCTACATTTTTCAAGTTTACAAAAGCAAAAATCACAGTGAAATGAGTGTTTTAAGAAGAAATAGGGCTCGTTTCGTCGGTAATAATTATCTTGGGATAAAATCAGCAATTGTTTGTTTTTGCATGTATTATTCTATAGCAAAAAGCTTATGGGGCTTTAATCGTAAAAAAAATATAACAATTCTGAAATAAACAAAATATTTAATGCTCATTGGTTCTTGCTTTTGATGAATGAAGAAATGCTATCCTGGTTAAGATATTTCTATGGAACTGTCCATTTGTGTACTTGAGTATCCCTAAAATAAATACCCATGCCAACATTTAAATTACTGGTTTGTGTTTACAATATTTTGAAAAGTTGGTACGTAGGTACTTTTTATTAATCAGGCGCTTGTGCTGTACACGATAAACTGAATTAATGAACGAATAATTTTCTTTGTACAAAATTGCTTAAAGAATTCTTTGGTCGTGGATTTTTTTAATGAGATAATGGCATAACATCAAACAAGCATTTTTTAAAGGATGCCACTTTTTAATCAGCAAACGTTTCAACAACCGCTTTCAGAAACTACTCTAAGAACTGCAAGATCTTATCCACGCATCACATGGTCAAATATAAAACAAATTTTGTAACGTCCATTTGAGAGACAATGATATTATTATATTAAGAAGTATTTGAATACTTTGCGCAGTAGTACATGTTTTGATATATCATTATTATACAAAATGAGTCACTGCTTTAATTTTTTGAGATACTATTATGTCAAATCCCATTAGGATAGTGTAAAGCGCGTTTCACGCGCAAGACAGTTAACTCCAATTACATAGTTATCTCAATTCATGCAAACCAAACGTAACGACTGAAATAATTGGCAATAAAACGTTTTTTAGTTAAATGGGTTACAAATCGAAAAACAACATTCTTCTCGAATTTGTAAATGAATTGAAACTCCGAATATGGAGATTACGCAATGACTTAAAGCAAAAACTGATTACAACACGATCTGAAAGTATCATGGTATGGAAGAACGATTTTTGATAGCAGCAAGGGTGCTTAATGTAAAACGTCAGGATATCTCTTATCTAAATGGCTAAAAAAGTAAGACAATACGAATGCCCAACATGGCAGGCATCACTTTCAAGACAGCGCATTGTATTTCAAAACTTCATGTATTGTCACGCGCACACTAAACAAACAAAAGGAAAATTACCAGTCTGAGAGAACAAAGGGAATCTTTGGGATAAAAATGGAAGCCGTTACATAAATTAATAGTGAAAGAGGCATTAACAAAAAATAGTTCAATTTAGTTTTGAGTAACTTTTGTCTGTATTCGTTCGGTTCAAGCCAACATACTAACAAAGTCATGGAAACACTGAGAGTACTACACATTAAAGAATCTTAGTAAGACATTTGAAGAACGATGAAGGTTATCTTTGTTCTATATGTTTCTGTATAATCGCGAAAGGTCAGTGATTGATCTAACAGTTAAATTTGAAAAAAGTGTCTGGCAACTTCAGAGAAACATACCAAGGCAAAGACCTGCATTTCTTTGTAAGTCCTACGTTACATTGTGATATTAATGGATTGGTTCAGGAAGATCAACGAAAACATAACTCGACGATACAAATCTCATAGGAAATCATGTTACTTGTCAAGAAATATGGACATTACATGTTGACATTAAACTGACAAACGTAGTGTGTAAATTGCATTGTATACGTATTTGAACCAAATGTTCAAGCTCAGCTTTTCATCTCTTTTACGAACATAAAACCTGGTCAGGAATTTTTTTTTGTGACATGAGATGCAATTGTTTACATTGTAGTATCATATTGTCATATCAATGAATGGCACAATTATATCAATGTTATTATTATGGCCCAAATGATTAGAATGAAGCACAAAACTGTACAGGAAGTCCTGCGCATAACCCATTTGATGATAAGAAACAATTTCTAGTTCTCTTATAAAAATGCTATTAACTTGCGTTTTGCTAAAAGGAATGTAAACGACTAAAACTTTAGCCGGTCTTGAAAAAAAACAACAATACAACCACTGTTTCGAAAATAGTTTAATGGAATTAGAGACAGAGGACATAGAAGCCTACTAGCGGCAGTATTATGTAATGCAATATTTATGCGTCACTTGGAGTCAAATACTTTTATATTCCCGAAAGGAATAAAGTATTGCATGTCTCTCTTAAAGAATGATTTTATGATAACTACTCTGTCGTTATAGTTTCCTATAGTTACCATACTCTCAGGAAAGCTTTTAAAGCGAAATGTTTAAAATCGTCACTTACTATTGCCATTGCTCAAGGGATTTTTTCCAGAAGTTTCCTTAAATATGACAATGAATGAATTTTATTTCTGTTTCCCAAGATTCTGCACAATGATTTAAGTGTAGAGATATTGTAGTATGACGGTGATATTAATATGTCACGGGTGATCGTCATTCTATACAGTAAACACCTCAGAGACAGCACAAATTTGGCACAATTTACAATAATGAAAATATGCAAGGTCTTATCCGGTAGTCCAATAACAAACACTTCTTCCTTTAAACAGCATTTTTATCTCCTCAATTAATAAGCGTTTACAGACCTTTGAGACGCAAATATAAGTTCGACGTGTTTTAAGACTACGAACGAAAATGGTAATGTCGATAATGGAAGAAATAGTTTTGCGTAAATAATGGTACAGATCTATACCGATGCTGCGGACTTGCAATGCGTCATAGTGTTGATTGTTCTAGAATAATACATAGTTCCCACATCTACAATATTTACCTCCCTTGGCGGCCATCTTGTTTGGCAAATTCAACGGGCATTGATAGAAGATATTTATATTTTTGTTTTGATAATTCTAAATGTAGGATATTCATATGTGACAACTACATTTTCTTAAACCTGATGTGCTTATGGCATTAACAAATTCATGATTGAGTTAACTTTTATCAAATGAGTTGTTTTATAACCAATTTTCAGATTTTTCTATTAAGCGCATAAGAAATTTGCCTAGTAAGATGGCCGCCAAGGGAGGTAAATATTGTAAATGTGGGAACTATGTATAGATAATGTGATAGAGCATTCTCAAACAGTTTACTATGTAAATGTACAAACGAAAAGGGTAAAAACTGATATAAGAATGCATTAAAGACATGAACATAACTATTAAACGCGCCAATTAAGCGCCGAAACACCGCGTACTTAGGGAAAAATCACAAATACGATTTCCCCTGACAACCCTAAAATGTTGAATCGATTTATTTTAGTACGGAGAAACAGTCCACATGGAAATGAAAGTATCGGCAAAAAAAGGAAGCTGGCCAATACAGAAAAAGTTAGCTGAACATTATTTTTTTACGCTAGAACCACGGCTACGGTAATCAACCTAATATCATGACAGGACCGTGGTATTGTACGTGGACATCGTCAAACGATTAATAAATGATGAAGAGGAGAAATTAACCATAAAAACATTATCAATGGAGAACGAAACACATTTCTTATGAATAAAATATACCTCCGAGTATACTGAATGTATGAATAGCGTGACTGTTTGTTGTTGTTGTTATGCAAGCATGTGTTATTACTGTCTAAATAATGTAGATTATCACTTCGTGAAATATGAAACACTAGAACATATTTAAATAATGACAAATTGATGATATGTTTGATGTGCCTTGGTCGGGTGTGCTCTAATACCTTTTACGACTTATATGATTTGATTCGCAGACATCATCAATCTCATATTTCCATAAACTAAATCTGTTTTGCTTTATATACGTACAATGTAATTGCAATAGAGATTGAAAAGCCTCAAAATAAGCATTCTATTTTAAAGAAGATCAGGTCTCTGCTCTTAAGAGATAATAATATATTATACTCACAGAGAAAATTTGATGGTGTAATGACAAGCTTTGATTTAGGAGAAAAATTGGAGACATAATTTGGTTGAGAAATTGGATTCATTCGATATATAACGTTTTCTTCTTGTATTTTTTTGTGTGTTTTTGTATATTGACATTGTACTGGAGAGCCAGACACAAACATGAAAGTCTTGTTAAATTTGTAATTTCAAGCAAATTATCTTTCAATTATGTTCATCAGTAGAAAAGAACGATGGTCTCCGAATAGTAAACACTAGCCACATATCACTGAAAGTTCTAATACCACACCATCTATCGTCGGTCCAGACAAGGTCTTAGCTCATCTGTTTGTCAGTGATTTTTAGGTATATCCAAATCAGCCTCCCGTGACGCATTTCAGAAATGTATTCACAGACTGAAGTTTTGTATAATGAACCAAGGGAAATACTTTGAGAGAATGGAAAGTTATATAGACCATCAAAGTAGGTTCTTTTCTAAATTGTACACACTACACATTACTTATCGAACAACCCTCGTATAAAACATTGTTGCAAATTGCTATACCACAGGCGTGTTCTTGTACAAAATGAGATGTGTTACGTCAAATATGCATTAAGATAACATTTTATTTATCATTATAATGTTACAAAAAAATGGAATACTGCGGAATCATGAATTTTCGTTGGGGATTTAATTTCGTGGATTTCGTGGGTCGGCTCATCCACGAAATCAAATCCCCACGAATTTAAATGCAGAGATAAGGCATTTCTTTTCAAAAATCAAAATCCACGAATTTATGTCCCCACGAAATAGCCATTTTAGTAAAAACCACGAAAATTGAGCCCAACGAAAATAAATGAAGATACAGTATATACTTTTATAGCAGCAGGACATGAATAGTCCTGACGTGTCACAACACAAGCACCAACTTCCTACAGAAATATTAGTGAAAATATAACTCCCTGGGGTTATCAGATGATGAATTAATCATACTGACTAGATATTTATGCATTACATTTGAGAAATGGCAACCTCTGCTCCAATGAATTCTTTATTCAGTTCGATGACCTTTTGTATCAAATTATGGTGTTTCGTTGCATCATTAAAAGGAAACTTCGTTGTTTCTGAGTACGTTTTGACGTCATGGTAAAGTGATCTACGACACGTATTTTAATTAATCAGCTCATACATTGATGTGTTAATGAAATTACTTGTATAGTACACAATTTACACTCATTTTTTGAACTACCGGTGACATTAATTAACACAAATTCTTTCAACTTTAGACATGCATTACTTTGTCTGAAATATTGCGAATGTCTACGTCGACTATCAATGTTATTATATTTTGCTATGATAGTTTCCATATTGTCATGTTCCTACCACAGCGAGACACTACCAGGTGGTCTCGCTATCATATTGTTTGATGATAATACAAAGGCATTATCAAAATATTGAGCGACGTATTCGACCACAGACAATATCTATATTTTGTTTTTTTCAAATATCATACTCGATATTTGTAAAAAGGGGTATGGATCACGCGTAAGATTTTATAATGCTACCGTAGTGGTAAGACAGATTGTGAGATTCATGACCATGCACGTGTCACGAATTCACTTTTGTAGAATACAAAAACTAAGCGATATTGCATTGACTATTAATCGTTTAGCATCATGCGCTTAGCAAACGTCTTATTATCAAGTATATCCATAAAAATAAAGCACCTTCATGATTAATAGTATATAGTTATAATCCTAAAGTGGATTGAGCGTACAGAAAAGGGAAAATTTACAGAAAGGGGTCAAATTATATTTTAGTTTTGTTTGTGAATACCCATAAAACCAAAGAGAGAAAATATTGAGTATGTACAGGTAAATCACTTTTTACGATCTCATATATATTGAAGAACCAGGATATATGACCGACCGTTCTTAGTTGCATTATAATTAGATTGTTTTTACGATACATGTATATAAATGACGTTAAGTCAACAAGCTAGGATTAACTAATTCAGGGATGCGAACACACATGTACCAGGCGTAATTACCCGTAGCCATTCCCAAACGTGTATGGATTCGTTCGATAATATAAAGCGATTTTTCCAAGACATATGTCCCAGAAGATGTTGTTATAAACAATAATTCTGGTGTCTTGTTATTCTGTGTTTTGGCGTATGTGTTGTTGTCATGGTAAATTAATTTGTGAATTAGAAAACCCCAAAGCTGGTGTCATATACCACTCATTTATACAACTGTCAATTGCAATGTTACAAACGTTAGATTTGTCCTGATTGGAAAAGAAATGGGTCGGAAGTTCCGGAGCTTAAAGCAATACATGAAAGTCGGTCATAGCTATCTGTAATGTAAAGGCTGAAACATCTTTTAATCTAGTATAGTACGAGCCATCTGGCTTGAATCAAAACAGAACACAGAGTAATTACACAGACGGAGAAAAAGTTAGCATTACATGGTATCGAAGTCGATTCAATTCCCAGATCCGAATTAATGTCCGCGACAATGTAAAATGGATACTGTAATGTATTGCTTGTTATTAATTGATAAATTAAATACGTAATATTAAGGCTATATATTTGCCAGGGCACTTCTAAGTTGATAAATTTGAAAATTCTCAATTAATCTTAGAAAACATGGCTTCTAATGTTTCAAAGAATTTTTCTGACAAATTTTGTTCGAAACACTTAAGAAATGGAACTATTTTGGAGGAAGGTGACATTTTTGTTTGTGTTTTTCTTTAGTAATACCCTTCTTATTAAAAAATCATAGTAAATCGATTGATCTTAACGACTTTATACAACTTAAGGCGATATTAAAATTTGAAGTGGATCTTAAGAAGCTACGAACGATTTGTTTTGATTATCGATCAAAGGGTTATCTCAAATATGTTTCAGGATTGCCTTTTTACCTTTACCCTAACGCATATTGAACTTAAATTAAAACAAAGCAGTAAACACACGACAAGGATTAATTTTGCAATTCTGCAATTTTACGGCGCGCTGTTTTGCACAAATATTCCATTTATTGAAGGTAATAGAACTTAATCACGAACGACACGAGTATCTTACGAGGAACGGTAGTTCTGTAAGAAAAGTCGCGCTTCGTTTTGCATTTGATAGAAATAACGAACTAATACTACTGTAGAATGTTTCTGAGGTATACGTAATGTGAACAAAGCCGGTTATTTCACCAAACATTACAATAAACATTAATATTGTTAATTGATAATAATTATGGAATAGGATACAGCTTAAGGACAGACGCCCACACATTGATGTAAGAGGAAGTTGATGTTTTCGGGTTTTAAACCAGGAGAACTTTTTTGTAACGTATTCAAAACTAAAAAGAACATCAAGATACGGCGTTAAACACGATATAGATACACATAATGGCAAACGAGTTTAATGTATCGGATCTGGCAAAACGTAAACTAATATTTACAAAGATCAAATATCATATTTTAATACCAAGCAACAAAAAATTCTAATCGAACAGGCAAAAGTAGTGTTTTATTGCAATAAACACTGTAGCCCTTTATCGGCTTTACAATATCAGCGTTAACAAAACGTGTTGTGCATTGTTTTGGTACGATATGATACTATAAATTCCTTAATGACTATAATTTGTTTATATTCTCTTACTAGACAACAAACCTTGGTGTGGTTTCAGTTACTGAATCGTTAATAATCGAGATTTCAATTGGCAATCAACATAGAATGGGATGCACCATTAATCCAGATTTGTTGATTTCATTAGACGATAACGAGCTGACACTTATATATTACTCACTTAAAAAAAAACACAGGTGTCATTTGCGAATTAAGATTGACTTAATAGATGATTAAATTAATATTGTATGTTATACGTTGTCATACTATAGGATTTACATTAAAATGTATTCGATTCATTTTAAATGAAAAGGCATTTGATGATTGTTACTTGTACAAATATGTATTCTAAAATATCAATTCCAAATCCAAATATTACTTTATCCTTGACAAAAAGTAGTGTGGAGCAAAGAAATAAAATTTGAAAATGTACCATTCTACGTTTAGCGGTTGCCATTCCGTATAGCTTTGGTCATTTGATGAAAAGGGTATCCGTGTTTTTACTTTCGTCATGTGATAGGAGAAATTGTTCTCGTGTTTGCATATTTAAGTGCGCATCTCTTTCGCATTTCTAAACAATTACTAATGCAGTTCATTTCACGTAATCCAATTCTCCCATCCCAATACCAAATTGGATTGTTAGAAATGGATAGAACGAATAAAACTGCGACCAAACGTCAGATTTTGTTAGGGCTTATTCAATTTTAACTGTTTCGCTGAAACAAAGGCGGTAGTAATCAAATTGAGTATTTCAGTCAATTGTAATGAACATGCAATACCACGAGTAGCTGGGACGATACGCAGCTGAAGTTTGCATTCAAAAGCGTGTTTACTACTCATTTCACATGTCAGCTTTATAACTCTTGGAATAATAATGGAATACCCACTAATTTGCGCACATTGTACAGCACAGTGTGAAATGGGTTCTGTATTGCTTATTACAAAATATAAACTATATCTTAAGGGATTTATCAGTTTGGATTACAATAAAATTTCTTTTTGTGAATATTTATTTTTTAGGAAAATAATACTATAGGAAGTATCCTGTGACTTTAATTTATGATGAGTATCCCAAATGTAGACATTTACACGGCAACGTTTTACATTTTAAAATAACCGTTTCAGATATTACTGCCATGTCTGTACTTGTCCCTTTTGGGACATCATGTGTATTTACCATTTTAGAGTTAGAATGATTGAAAGTTATATCAGCTGATATTTAATTTTATTACAAATGTACCTCATGTGACTGTTTATGAAATCTTTAAGTTGGCACACTTTGTATATCATTAAGACACATTAGTTTGAAGTATGCTTCTGCGACTAATATTCTACATGTTACTGTCTATTTTGAACGAAAGACTGTATGTAAAATGGTGTTCATATTTTCTCAGAGACAAAAGCAACGTAACAAAAATGTACCGTAACGTAAAACGATTACGAAATGGAAAAAAGTCATTAAAACACTTTACGGCATAACTTTTCATAGACCGTAGAAATAAGAACTAAACTATTTTAGTAGACTAAATGGAAATGAACTCATATCAGCAAAGTGCTCTCGTTTTATAGCCAAAAAAGCCACAAAGATAACACATACCGTCTGGAAAACACACCTAGTGAACAGTTTTACAAGAGGCTACAAAAATAAGATGGGTAATGCCATGTTCACAAACTAATACATCATCATATAAGTACACTTCAGCATTAGCATAAGTGTATCAAGTGAAAATGTCAACATGCTTAATGCTTAGGTTTTAAAGTACTCCACGCTAGTCTATCCCTACAAGTTCGTCGCCAGAATCATCTTGCGAGTAATCTACCATTTTGAAGATTTTGATATTTTTGCCTCGTTGGATCCGTCTCACACACAGAGAGAGAGAGAGAGAGGGAGAGGAGAGAGAGCTATCTCCTCGTGCCCTTGTTTTAGCATTTTGGAGCACTAGTTGAAAAGTTTTTCTGTCACACTGGCGTTGAATGTTTGTTGGCATTTTTCTCAAAATGGTAAAAATGGAGTTAGCGTATTATTATTCTCTAGCGACGAATTTTGTATTTACTTGTCCGAAATATTTACATTTGAATATTCCATATGTAATTAGTGGTTACTCGTTTATTTTACTGTTGATATTCGTCCAAGGATATGCCCTGGTATGCAAAACAATGTTTAAAGCGATAAGGAAACTAGTTAATATTACGATAGTGAAACTGTTGTTAGAGCATACTTATTCGATGTAATCTATAAAGTGCTATCTATTTCCACATTGTGCTTTTTGTGTAGAAAGAGCATTCGCCATCCACCCTCCCATTAGCATTCACTTTATTTACGGAATAACTAATACTGTTTGAAAAAAGGTTCTTGCTAATGATGAATGAAGTGCGATTACCGATTTAGAAAACAAGTCTGTTAATGAAGTCAAGCCAATTATCCAGGTGAAGGACAGTGTGGATTCGTATGTTATAAACGCCATACATCAGATGTAATCAATTCTATAATAATAAATATCCAACTGTGACATAAGCACAGTCATGTTGTGTTGGTCTGATGTATAAATAATTGATTTGAATGTTGTAATTAAGCCATATACACGATGTTTTCTTGAATGATATGTATCGTATTAACTATCATTTGAGAAACAGTGTTTTAGGCCATTTACTAATTCAACATGTTCGATATTATTGTTTCATTTGAAGAGGGAATTTACTCTAAGATCATGTCATTGTTATTTAACTAGTGGCAGTTCTGTTTTAGACAACATACGAGGGATGTTCGATAAGTAATGTGTATTGTGTAATATTTTAAAAAAGAACCGACTTTAATGGTCAAAATAACTTTTCGTCCTCTCAAAGTATTTCGCGTGGTTAGAAATACATGGCTGATTTAGATATACCTCAAAGACACTGACACTGGAGTGTTATAGACGACCAGATAAGAACTTTTTCAGTTTTTGAAAACGGAATAAGTCGCAGGAAAAAACACAAAGTTAATACCATGATTTCTCAATAATCGGTCATTTTTCATTTTCCTGCATACCGAACAGCTTCCATTAACCTAGCTTCCGCCTAAGAATATACATGTAGTTCCAATTTTTCAATTCAATGGCATAAGTACAAATTCAAATATTACGTACATTCAAGTCAAAATCATATAGCTAAGCAAAATCGTAAACGAGCAATACAAAACAGTCGTAAAAAAATCTAAATAAATCCTTTACCTCGGATGACTACAATATTTACTATCGGTACACACATTTCAAGGAAGGATGACGTCATAATTCAGGTGCTGTATATGCTAATTTAGTCTGGTTCCGAGCTTCTATTGTAAACAAATACAGGTGATCATTTCATTCACGGACGATGCGATGATAAATGTGAGTCAACCAGATATTTAAAACAGTTGTTCATCGGGAAGTTATAATCGATTAATTTAATAAGTAAGTTATGTATACGAAGGGACAGGTAATGCAGCGTTAAAATGGTCTGCATTAAAATTCATGCGCGAACTATCGTTCGGCCTTATACCGCACCGTCAAATAAATTCAACTTTTGACTACTTTTAGTTCCGAACAACAGTAAAACCTTCAGAGCTTTGATTTAAAGACCCATTAGCTTTTTGTTGTAGAAAAATATATGCAAAAACATTTAATTACTGATATTATCCCAAGATGATTATTACCGACGAAACAAGCCCTTTTTCGTATGAAAACACTCATTTCACTGTGATTTTTGCTTTAAATTTGTAAACTTGAAATATGTAGAGCGCGTGACGTCACTTTACTACGTGTGCACAGCATGACTGCGGGAAAATACAGGTGTTATATAAATAGTATTTATTTCAATGATATTGAAAAAAATACGGTAGTAGTTTCGTAAACATCTTTTCTTGTTATAAAGTATGCACGGGAGGAAAACACACCGGATTCATCTGTTATAGAACATACAGAAACTATTAGGACCAATACATTTATAAGCTTACGGGACTTTAAACAGTGGTCAACAAGTGGCTCTCTTAAAATAAAGAGTTTTGACAATTTTATGTTAAACTTATTTATTATATTTTGTTATTGAAATTATTCATTTATATACCATTGTAAAGGTATTGAATATAGCCATTGAGACGTATCGATATTAGTGAAATCGTGCGTACTGTTTTCGTATTATATAGTACAATTCACATTGCATATCGAACATCCCTCGTAAGAATGCCATTGTTTGTTGTTTTTATCAAATTTGCCGAATATAGAGCTTAATTAAATTATCAAAACTTCCAATGAAAATAAAAATGTATCTAAAAAGACTGTTTCGGTGCGTTTTAAATCGAGAGTGGTGTATGTTGCAAGTGTAAAAATCTTTTGAAGCACTGCGGAAAATTTGTTAAATGCAAGCCGAAGAAAGAGAAAATACTTAGTAATGTTTTGACTGCTATTCTTATTCTACTAAACTGATACTAAAATATATCTCAATGAATATAGTGAATGCAATATTTGTATGATTGTAAAAAAGCCGCATTCACTGGCTGACCATTTAACCCTTCCGAGACTCTTCATCGACGGACGTTTGCGTGTCAATGAAGTGTCCACTTAAATATTGCATTGGTGTGATTTGTCACATCAAATATAAATGAAATGAATGGACACGACTAAAGAACTCCCGGGAGGAAAAAGGAGATTTATAAAGAAAGACAGCTAACTTTATGATAAGTGCGAATGGTCTGGTCTGGTTTGAACAAATTGACGTTGCATCGTCGTATCTTATGTTATCTTAACCGCTATGTATTACTAGGCGTTAATCGTATAGTGGGATCCTTTAGCTTAAATCTATAGCTGTAATTTCTTAACGTAAGTGGTTAGTTCAATGTTTCCTGATCCATGTGACGTGGCTGGTAATTTACTGCAAATATATTGTTTACATGTGTTTCTTCAATGAGGTCGATCTCTTAATGAGCTGACGTCAAAACTAAGTTTCTGGGTGTTAGGAATACTTCCACTATGTACCTGATTGATTTCATATGGTTATAAAGTTTTTGAAATATTTTGATAATGAATTTCAAAGTATAATAACTCGATATAAACAAACAAATTAAACAAACAATGAGCACTGTGATAGGGATAGGAACACATTCTGGTAAATGACACGGTGTTTAACGTTAAGCAATAGCGGAAACTGATTTTGTATAAAAAAAGAACATTGGTGGACATGATACTTGGAACAAAATCACGCCATAACTAAACCAAGAAATGTAAAAAATCGATGTACTTAAAAAGTGACAACTATATTAATGCTATGACAAGATAAATGGCCCATGGAACATTGGGCAATCTCTAAATTCTCATTTAGCTACTCCCGTGGTAATTAGTTAATTATGAGTTATCCGATACAAGAATAATAAATCAAGCTTTCATGACATTAATGTTGCTGTTTGCCTTATCAATATTTCAACGAAACCTTTACAAAACGTGAAACATAGAAATGATATATTAACCGAGTAGTTTATCATCTTACATCGTAAAGAACAGACGATTCTTAAGGAACACATTCTCACTCTAGGTGTAAGTGTCATTATGGAAAGAGTTAAATTTGCTAAATTAGGCAATATTGTTACCAGTACCAATATGTATAGCAGACAATAATTATTTTTCAAGGACAATGAGATAGTATAGTGTTTCTTAAGCAAAAGCTACTGTATACTCTAGAATACAAAGATAAAAAATAATCGAATACTGTTCATTTTGTTGCTTTATGACTTTGCTGTTTTAAAAATTGTTTTACATTGATTATAAAATATTTTGAGAAAGTCAGTCTTGGACGATAACACTCTTTCTGAAAGTTAAAAAACACCAGACAGTCTGATTGTGTAAAACAAAGGAATTAAAGACGAATCTTTCTTATGACGTATACAGTCCTTCTCACAATGCTGTTTTTGCAAGTACATATAATTATAAGTTCATACTTATTATCTACGAGTGTTTTTGTGATTGAACCTTGTGGTGTAAAATTATAAGAATAAACAATGGAAGTGCATAATCTAACAATTTCAATTCCTGCGTTTGTGGAATATTTTCGTAAATAAACATAATTATAATGTTTAAATACAATGGATATAACAACACTTTTATTACTTTTATTTTCTAGTGTCGTTGTCATGTTTTGGCAGCAGAACCACCGATTTATTAAAGAGTGATTAATTTATCTTCTCTATAGCATATTTTAGTTCCATTTTCTTGTAATGGCTTGCAAAATGACCCTTAGATTTGTTTCGCCACAGCAACATTAACTTAGCTACATTAATCATGCTTATGTAAACATTCATACCAATTTCAAACACCAGCGAGTGTTTGGCGGATATACAAATAACTTCTTGTCTTATGGTATCATTAGTATAATGTGCAACAATAACATACGTAAATCTGCAGAATGAAATCAAAATAATACACTTAAAATCTAACTGAAATATCAGATAACCCGAGTATTTATAATAAGATCATTACATTTTTAGCTTCTAGATGATTTTACTCTATCATAAAACGCAGATATGAAGCTTTTTACTAACCTGTTACAATTATTCCAATGCTAACAAAAAATTTATAACTGAGATCCATTGTCAACACACAATTCTGTGGCAACTCAGGTTCTCTGAGCGCGCTCGTACCAAATAACCAATGTCATAGCTTTATCCTAACCGATCTCTGAATTCTTCCAATAGTTGCGTATTATGGCACAGAAAGGTAGCCCCCCCCCCCCCCCCCCCCCCTATGTTGAAAAAGCAATTTATGCCAGTGTGTCTACTTCATTCCTTAAGCAAACGAATTAAAACTAGTCTTTCACAGGTGTAAATCAACATTAAAAAAAAAAACATTGCAAGTAGTTTGACTAAAAGCGATATGAACATTTCACATCACATGTACATTATTGTTGTCAAAATAATTGCTGTTTTAGAATTACTTTTTGGAAAGTCTAACTCAAAATCGTTTCAGTTCTTTAGTCATAGTGATTGCCATTTCACTGGTATAATACGCTTTGTCGAAGAATTTGTTTGACTATTTTACACATCGGACAGGAATGTTACAAGGTGTACTCTTAATGTCACTATCTTTTATACACTAAGATTTTTTCATGTCGAAGCAATTTGATATTAACGAGTATCGATGTGATTTGACGTTGTTGCGTGAATCCGCGAAAGCATCTTTTTAATTATTCTTTTTCAATTTCATTTAAAATAATTGTTTTAAAAAAACATATTTTTTAAATTGTGAACTGCAGACTAAAACGCAGTTCGTGATTGAAAACATAATTATCTAAAATCATGAAGAAAAGGGAAAAAATATTTGTTGGCAATTTAAAGATTTTAAATCGTGAACTGAAATTGACAGGAACTGAACCAAATTTATACAACATATGTGGCGAATTAACTTGAGACGTTGTAAAATTCATTCAACACTATACAAGGGTGTTGGATATTTAATTAAGTCAAGATAATTACCGTGAATTATATGAGTTGTATACACTCTTAGTCGTTTACTATACTACAATTCGAACAGTACCTCTGTAATCTTAGATATCATAGTAAATCATTTGATCTTTGATTAATTTAATAAATAGTTCTGAAATATTGCCATTAATGATACAATTTGAATGAGAATTGATTTCAGTTTCAATAAGTACCATGATGAAAGTAGAGGTCAATCAATACTCGTGTTTGTTCCTTCGAGAGAAGTACTCATGGGACTTTGATCAGACGTAAAGATTTTAAATGTGCTTGATTAATCTATCAGATAAAAGTTACAAATTAATGAATTAGCTCTTTACTTTAAAGAAATGAATATAAAATAACGGGTTGAGAATTGTGTTCGAAAAATCTTGATATTCGGAGGAACATACAATTAGTGTTGAATTGACACGTAACTCACTTCCCATTATTGATTTCGTCTCCCCGTTTCCGAGAAAATGTAAACTTTTTTATTTCCAAAATCATACGATTCGCGTGTGTTGGTCAACTTCTAAGTAGTTTTAAGTACATGTAATGTCACGTGGACAAAATTAAAAGGCATCTACGTCGATGGACTGAATGTAAATTTCAAATGATTACAAAATTTCAATAATAACAATATTGTTTGAAAAAGATCGTTATGTATCAAATGTGAAATCTTTGATAAAACGTTACAAAAGAGGACAATACTAAGTATGGTAAAAAAGAAAACAGTTAAAGTATGTTTTGGTAATTCAAGATGGTCCACTGTTTGTTTGATTGCCTGTATGAGTACGAAGAAGTTATTACATAATGTTTAATCTTTAATTATATCTGCCACAATTTATACCACTGTACCACAAGGCAAAGGAACGACAATGTATAAATACGTAAAATAAATGTTTTTTTCTGGCTGTTTGATCTACCATGATTTTGCCCTGCGATCCTAGACTTGTTGTTAGGCCCGATGAACGTTACATTCACTTTCTCACCTTTTTTCCTTTGCTAAAGGATTTCAAGAGCAAAAACCCCGATCAACCTGCCCTATTTGGAGAGAGCATATAACCAGAAAAAACAACACTTTTATGCCCCGTGAATATTTCATGTTGTTTAAAGATTTATAAACAACTCCGAGAAAAAATGCCTGATGTAATGCATAAAAACCATGATATTTTATCATGCAATACGATCTATTTTTTCTTCTCATTGATACAGCTTTAAATCACTGATTGGAATTGATAATATCAGATAACTACCATACATTACAGTGTTACCTCTCCAGAGCGGCCCTCTCTTGAGCAGAAACCTCCTATCAATAACAGTATGATTTTCCCACTGCTTGATTTAACAGTCAATTTAAAATCTCTAGGGCAACAAGCTCTCAACAAAATTCTGCTACTCCCAAAGGCGTGTAACGTTGGAAAGGTTTTACTGTCAAGTATGTGACACAATTAGACAAACACATGTCCACAAACCAGTCGCAACAAACGAGCCTGTAGGAGGTCCTTATTAAATTTTCTAAAAACAGACTACAAAACACGCTCATGAATAAGCGACAGGACGCCTGGTAAGCAAACGGAATAATAGTTAAGAGTTTTGTCTCATGGGGTTGAGCTGTAAATTAATCGACATAAATAAAATGATTCTCCGTGGACATATACAATTCTTGACAGCTTTGACTGAATGAATTTTATCAATATTAATACACAATTCATTTGACAGCTTTTATCTTAATATCACTCGACCAATATCAAATGATCTCTGAAGATAAACTACGAACGACCTCGTAAAACCAAATAGGCTTCGCCTAAGCAAACGTGCGTATAGACATTAATCACTATAGTAAACATGTTTGTTGAAACTTCATTACTAAATTGTATGCAATATTTACATGAACATGTACAATTATTTTTTCAAAACAGGATTATGTTGTCTTCGACAGACTGTGGTATATAAACATTGGCATTTACTCTAGCCTATATAATGCCGATATAATGTGATACCATTGACTTCCGAGTGAACCTTTCTGTAAGTAATTTCCGTCCAGTTTCCGTTCGCTGCGCATGTATTGACCGTAGGTCAGATTGAACGCAATTTGAACGTCTTAGCCAACTTATACGTATACGTAATATAGAAAAGAAATGATTTCTAGAAAATAAAACCATACAAAACACCCCCTTCGTCCCGAATATACTCCATTCCCCAAAATTACCCGTACCAAAACCCACACAATGCATAATGTATATTTGAATTTAGGCATTTACAAAATACTTACAAGATCTAGATTTTGTAATTTTTAAAAAAAATATGTCATCTTTATCAACTTCAGTTGTATGGTTTCACAAAAAGATATTATTAATAAATCCTAATGTTAAAATCGTAAATGATGCCCAGTGTTACGTTTATAATCAAATTTACATACCGGTACCTTCTTGCTCTTTAATTGCCCGAACAAGGTGCACTCGTTTTCGAAAAAGAGAACCTAAATGTGCGATAAGGTGAAAAGGTTTGTCTGCGCCGGCATACTTCAGCTAAGAAAGATAATGGTGACTTAGATGAATTTAAAAAAGAAGTCCCTTCTTAATGTAGAGCCTTGTTTATGCAGGGAAATGCGACAATGAGTACTTCACTACCTTGTGGCATTCAACACGAAACAGTGCCGGTCAAACTAATTACATCAGATAAACAAACACAGTTTTGGTCGTAAACTTCTTATAGATCTTTTTAATATGGTTGTCATTTGGAAATCCTGATTTCTAGAACATGACTGGAAGGTGACATAGAATGTTTCTTCTCATGTTCCATAGTACAATACAGTGGTTTGTAGATTTCCAAAAGAAAAACTGACTGGTTTCTCTCATGAACCAGATAATATCAACAAAGTTTAATAGAGATTTCTAGACAACAAAACACCGTCTAATAGTTTATAGATCATAAAAAAACCCAAAAAAAACAACATTTGATTGAACACAAGAACTATAAATAACGTTGAACCAAAGAAACACGAGCAACATGACATTAACACGATTTCTATTAGAGACTCTAAGATAATACTCAAGAAATTATACGGGAGATATCATTACAAGCAAACTATAACCATTTTTGTTTTGATGAAGAAATTCAAAGATAATGATCGAACAAATCAATATTATTTAAATGTATGTGTAATTACACGTGAGACAGCGAGCAAGTGTTTGCATTATTATTGTAACTCTCTCACGCTAGCACCAATATTCCTTTGAAAATACAATTCTGATTTTGAAAAAAACATACATATTAATATCCCCTATATCAGCACCTACAAAGTAATTACTATCTGATTGATTTGATTGTGTAATTGATGTATCGTGCTGGTGACATAGGTCAATATGTCACTTTTTTAGTTTGAGCGATTTTGTAACTTCGGTTATATTACCGTGGGTTGAGATATAAAACAAACAGGTTGTTTGATTCGGTAAAGATGTATATTCAGATGATAGTGATGAAGATAGGAGATGGAAATAGTAATAGAGCCTGTATAAAATAAGAAAGGAACAGGTTAGCAATAGTACGCGAAGCATATAAAACAACAAGAAAATGATATAAATAATAATTTCCACGCGTACAAAAAACGAAGTATAAACTAATTCAATAATGTTCAATAAAAATAAATAAACTTACCAGGATCAGTGTAGAAATTTAACAATGTAAATTGTTATAATAAATAATGAGATGAAGATATTAGACGAGTTGTAAAACAGTCTAGGCTCGATCAGAACTAAGTAGAGAGTGTTTAAAACTGGCAAGGGTTAATTTAAGCGCGAAGAGAATTATAGTGCATGATGGGAATAAGTGCACGAGAATATTAGTGAGCATCTCTCATACCAGTTCAACAACTTTCAATCAACCATACCCGCATTCATTGACTGATCCGTACAAACAACTAATCAGTATCCACCTTACTGGTATACAGTTAGGCAGATAACATACACACTATATAACAGATACAATACATAATACAGATAGACGTGGACATAATGGACATATGAAGTAATATAAAAAGTGTCAAATGAGACAAGGGTACGTTACAGTTATATGTTAGGGAGGACGAGAGCAATCAACAACTTATTTGTGTTTGGTGTAAATTGAAATTTCTTTATTCAATATAATTATGTAAATTCATACTTTGTTAGACTCAGAGGTAAGGATGGGGTAAGGCCCTTAAAATAGTTGAACTCCTTGAAACTTTGCTGCAGACGATTCCATGTCGGTATCCTCTGGGGTATTGTGTCTAGTCATCCATATTTGTATGGACTGTGTTATTTCGGGACAAGCGTGATGCTTTCAACGAGTATATATTCTATGCATTATTTCATATCTATAATCAAGTATATACGACGTACATTTAAAAAAACATATCAGCATGGAAACTAAACTGTTTTTCAATTAAACAAAATTGTTCTCTTATTTGCTGACTGGTGTCAGCCATTCGATTTGGACAGCTTATAACTCTTAATTTATACATATGTACACTTGACCAATGTTCTAACTACACCGACTTTAAATTTGAATTTCTCAGCAACGGTTGTGTTGAATAACACGATTTTTTAAGTTCAAGGTTAAAATTATAGTGTTTTCATTATTTTGATGTTTTTACAACCCTATCTGGTGAATATTGTGCACCAAGGCATGACGGTACACAATCAAGTATTGTGCACGGGCTACATAATGTTTGGCGGGAAATTGATTACACGTGGTGAATTACTTCTCAGACGTCTGTCCGTTTAAAAAAACACAATGCCTCGTATGTCAATTCAAGATAGGGCCAGAGCTGTGGGTCTAGTTCAGGGAGGAGCATCGCATTCTCAGGTGCGTAAATAATTGTGCATAATTTTGTCCCCTTTTTTATAAAACGCCGAGGACTGTCACTAACCATTCGTCATCGTAGAGCACGTCTACATTGGGCCCGTCGCCATCTTAGATTTACAAGGGCTGATTGGGCGGGTGTCCTTTTTTCAGATGAGAAGCGTTTCAAACTGTATAATAATGACGGCCGTACACGTGTCTATAGACGTATTGGAGAAAGGTACACCGACGCATGCGTCATGGAAACTGAACATTTTGGCGGGGGCTCAGTGATGATATGGGCAGGTATTTCTCTGCATACCAAGACACCTGGTATCATTGTAAATGGTAACTTGACAGCTGTCAGATATCAAAATGAGATTCTACGTCCGGTGGTGATTCCGCTAATTCAGCAAAACCGTAACATGAAGCTGATGCAAGACGGTGCCACTGCACATACTGCACGATCTACCATGAACCTCCTTCGGAACAACAGAATTAACGTACTGGAATGGCCATCAAAGACCTGAATCCAATTGAGAATGTGTGGGTTGAACTTGTTAGGAAAGTCTATCAAAACTGACCTCAAAATCTACAGCAGCTACGCAATCAAATCGTTGCAGAATGGTATAGACTTCCTCAAGTGTACTTTAGGAACTTTATTTTGTCGATGAGACAGCGATGTCAGGCAGTAGCGCGGGTCAATGGAGGATACACCCGTTATTGACAATTTTGGTACTTTGGGTTTTAACCCCTACCATGATAAAACATGATTTTTTCATGATGACACGTGATAATTGTCATATTGATAAAATAAAATAAATGAAATATGATGCATCTTTTTATGTTTAATGGTTGAAGATTACAAGTGTAATATAACCATAGAAATTTACAATTATATCATCGGTGTAGTTAGAACATTGGTCAAGTGTATATATATATATACATGCAATTACACTCAACGATAACATTTTCAACATAATTATACATTATGGATTAGCGCATTGATTTATAAAATGTGTACATCGACCCTAACAGTAAATCAACCATTTGCTTTTGCTTTTTTAAGCGACATGGAATGAAAAGCAATCGGCAAGTATTTGGAAAAGTGCATTACATAATTATGTTACGCAAGACAGCTTAATAAATATGAGACATGAATGCTTAAGTGCGTCTAGAGATTTGTAATTCCAATCGATTTAGGACAAAAATACATCGGATGTAATTGTAGCAATAGACTAAGTCAAATTTTGTCTCACTGTCATTACAGATAGTAATTAAGAATTCCAAACAAAACCATGATACGTAACTTTGATTCGTCAGCTGTGGCTGATCCAATGTTTGTGATCAATAGTACAGGTCCTCTCAAAATATTAAAAATGTTTAAATATTCATGATAAATTTTCAAGTAGAATATAAAAAAAGGATTTTGAAAAAACATGGTACTGCTGTCCACCAAAAACCTCAGAAATTCGTTATACTAGAAAATACGTTGTTATATGTACCAAAAGTCTAATTTCAAGCACCAGCATTACAACTTATGGATAAAAATGTGCATCGATATGCGAACAAGTCAATTTTCTGGACAAAAAGATCGAAAAATACTAAATGAGCTGCTGTGCACCACGGATTTTTTCTCTCGCTTCGATTTTCTTGTCCAAGGTAACTTTTATACCAGAGGTACCTAGTAAATACTATGGGTACCAGTGTATCCAGAAATTTGTGTAGCATGTTCTTTGCTATAGCAGAAATATGAAAGAAAAGCGAAATCGAAGAAATAAGCAAAAAATTACCTTTTTCATCCAAGATGGCGGCTTTTTGTTTACGTTTTGGATGGTGCACAGCAGCGGGTATACCGGCACTGTTAATGCCGTGTGCATAATATGACTGCGGGAAAACGCAGCTGTTCTATAAATAGCATTTTTTTCAATGATATTGAAAAAAATATGATAGTGGTTTTGGAAACATTTTTTCTTGCTATAAAGTATGCACGGGAGGAAAACACAACGGATTACTCTGTTATTTAATAAACAGAAACAGTTAGGACCGATAAATGTATATGCTTATGGGACTTTAACAGTTTTATACAAATTGCGATTTATGTTTGCAAGAAGTGCGTCAAAGAACAGTACCTAAACAATAAGTAAAACATGTGTCGGGAATGCAAAATCAAGACTGGATACACAATATAATCATTCACCAAATTAATACAATCTGGCGACCTAATCACGAATGTACACATGGATCATAATTCCGTTCGCTTGATTCATGTTTCCCCAATATTCCTATCTGGAAGCAAACATTTGTCATATGAGTTGATAACGACACGTGTACAAATATTTGTTGATTATTCCCTTCAGATTTGCTGCCGTACATATTTACCAAATTCAATGATTTGCTTTTTTTCTTAATGCTTTTATCGGAGGAAATATTAAATATGTATATATATACGCTCATATATGTGGGCATTGTTTGCATGATGATTACCCATTTAGTCATATCTACTGCATATTAATTCAAATAAATGTGAAATATTTGATAAGCCCGACCGGTTAGCTCAGTGGTTAGAACGTTTGTTTACTGATCGAGAGGTTGTGAGTTCGAACCCCGGCGAGGCTCACACCGTCCGTGATAAATTTGACTGAAAATATTACATCCCATGTTGAATTGTTCTCCACCTCTAAATTATGTGGGGTAGTTTGGCAGAAGCTTACGGATATAATGTGGTTAGTACTGGTTAAGGCCTGAATGAAGTTGGTTAGGATAACTGCCCACCACAATATGACTATAATAATGTCGAAAATGGCGTTTTCTGACTCTTTATTAGTTGGCGTGGTCTTAATTGTAGAATCCCTTGTACATTTTAGCCAATGGACGGCGGAGTTTCCTCTGGAACCGTCCAGTAGAATGAGGAATTACTTCAGATTAAATAATGTCTGTGACGTCATCATATTCTATTTGTTCAATAATTTTACGAATGGATTGCTCTCAATGGACAGCTGTCCGTTATTTTTTGTAATATTGGAGTGTAGTGGACATATTGGACTGCAACTCAAAGTTAGACACTGACAACGACGGATGCGTAAGATTTTCGAATGCTTTAATGATCTGATAAAGAGTCTTGTCAAGGACTTGTACATATGTATATAAATCCATGGTCTTTTTAAAGATTTTGATGAAAATATAACGGTACTGTATTATAGCACTCGTATTTATAAACAGGCTGTAATATTAACAGCTGGGTTAGCATAGTTTGCAGAGCATCTGACAAGAAGGAGGTCGTGAACAATACCACGTGACATTTTGTCTTGGAACTGTTGCCATATTTCAGGTTATAATTCATACTAAATAATTCACAGTCAACATAATTTATTGACATGTAATTCATGTATTTCTGAAGCTGTGTAATCCTATTAGGGTTATGGATAGTACGCGTCTTTATTCAATTATTTAACAAAAATACAAGACATGACCTGTGCAATTCCATACTTACTTGTGTTCAAAAACCAACAATAGTTAATAAAAATTATTGTTTTTATATATTCTTTTGTCAAAATGATTCAAGATTGCATTGGTATTTGAGTAATAACGCACATAGGATTCGGGCCGCGTGTATAGTCTGATATAACTGTAGCACATGTATGTATTTATGTGTTTGAAATTGTAATCTCCTTATTCGTGTGCAAGCTCTCTCTTATTATGAATTTTCGAATTATGTCCCGGGGTAATTCTGAAAACTTTTTCAAAGCGCCCCCAGGGGTAATCAGAAAACGTGTTCAAAGCACCCCGGGGAAACCTGAAAACGTTTTCAGATTACCGGGTAGGGCATTTGAAAATGGGGGGGGTAATTTCAAAACGTTTTAATTGTATCCCTCCCGGTAACTTAAAAACGTTTTCAAATTCCCGGGGGTACTCTGAAAACGTTTTAAAGTTACCGGGGAGTAACTTGAAACGGGGGGAGATTGAAAACGTTACACGGTGTTCTCGGTTGATGTGAACCTTCCATTATGCATAGAGTAGATAATACAAAGAAAATAAGATGGCTTGGTACTGTAGTCCGCTCACATGCAAACGAATTTCAAGGTTTCACAGGGTGCTAGAAAAAACGGTTTAGCTACTGATGGAGATTCCATAGTTCGTGGAAAGCTTATATTTTTCCCTTACACTGGCGTATGTTCCATAAAATTCGGTGAAGAAATAAAATACTTACGGTTATTTTCGTTTTCTAAGCGGAGCAAATGTTTACCATGTCGTCTTGGATTTGATGCATTTAGTGACGTCAGGATCACGTGGTATCGCTACACTGTTAAGTGTATTATCACAAATTGGAAGCAAAATCAATATCACATAATTAATACATGCGTCATGCCAAGAAATGTAAGTCAAAATTGAGCTTAGACACTTCGGTAAAAAAGGATAGTCAGTCAATTAATTAATTCAGCCTTAGTGATCAGAAGCATATTAAATGCTTGTATGAAATACGATGTTGTAGACTATCAGATCTGGGGTATTGGTCACAACAGTGAACCGCCACATACACATTCGAGATGTTGATAGTATAGACTATCAGTTGCTATTATTTTTATTGTAAGCCCCATACGACGTGATTTGATAAACAAGAGAGTCAAAGTGGGCCTGTGATGCTCACCTGAAAAACGCGAAATGGTAATATTACTTACGAAGTTTGTGAAGCATTAAGTAATGAATATTTTTATCTATTATATCGATTTATATAAACATGTGATCCCAGTGTTTGGGCTAAAAAAGACACCAAGGACATCTTAGCGACTCTGTTAGTGTGTCTCTAGATGGTATACCTTGCCAAATAGCTTAGCTTTAGGCCATATGATTTGAGACAAGAATAGATTTGTTTGATTTTTTTAGTTGCATGGAATGACAGTTTTAGCAAATTTGTAAAGGACCACAAAATGATAATTGATGTGGAGTTTCTTTTCAAACTTGAGACAGCCGTATCAGAGAAATTGTTCAAGAAGTGTGGACGGACGAACGACTGACAAAATAGCCTACTAATTGCCCATCCTGAGCTTAGCTAACATCATTTACTGCATCTACGTATCTGTAGAATTACGTTCTTAAAGTTTATCGATCTATTTCTGACGAGAAATGTTACATATATTTCAAGAAGTATAAAATCACATTGTTATCCTAACCTTTAGTGTTTTCTCAAAATGGATTTGACAAAAAAAAACTATCTCTGTAGTTTATTAAACGTGAGTGTTACAAGTTATCTGAATAAAGTGTTTCCAATCATTTTATTCAACTGTTTAACGATTCAAGCAGCGTTTGTTGAATTCAAACATGCTCCGCTCGCTTTCACAAAAAAATATAAACAACACTATGTTCAGGGTGGAGAATTGAAATCAGATCGTTTCCTCGATTTGTAAACAAACGGGCGTCATTTTATTAAGTTTGAGGTAATCTTTTGTCTTTTGCTTTTTAGCTCACATGTCACAAAGTGAGCTATTAGGATCACTCTCCGTCCGGCGTCGTGCGTCGTCAAACTTTTTGTTGTGACCACACTAGGGGCCACATTTTTGGCTCAATTTTAGCGAAACTGGGTCAGAACGTTAATATCAACAAAATCTCGGACGAGTTCGATATTGGGCCATTTGGGGTCAAAAACTAGGTCACCAGGACCAAATAAGGGAAAACCTTGTGAACACTTTAGAAATCACTGTTTTGAATTTATCTTCATGAAACTTTGTCAGAATGTTTATTTTAATAATATGTAGGTCAAGTTTGAAAATGGGTAATTTCTGTAGTAAAATTAGGTCACTAGGGCAAATTGCTGGAAAACCTTGTGAACACTCTAGAAGTCACTGTTTTGATTGGATGATCATGAAACCTTGTCAGAATGTTTGTCTTCATAATATCTTGGACGAGTTCGAACGTGGGTCATCTTGGGTCAAAAACTAGGTCGCTAGGTCAAATCTTATGAAAAACCATGTTAACACTGTAGATTTCACAGTTATTATTGGATCTTCACCAAACTTTGTCAAATCGTTTGTTTTAATGATATAACAGTCAAGTATAAATATGGGTCACCTAGGGTCGAAAACCAGGTTACAAGGTCAAATCTTAGGAAAACCTTATTAACACTGTAGATGTCAAATTTTGATCGTATCTTCACCAAACCTAGTCAGACTGTTTGTCTTAATGATATGTAAGACAAATTCGAACATAGGTCGTCTGGGGTCAAAAACTAGGTCACCGGTTCAAAACAATGTTTTAATGAGTGAACAGTGATTGCCATGTGAGCGATATAGGGCCATCTTGGCCCTCTTGTTTATTTTAAAAATGTTGTTAAATATATTTATTCTATAACATGCTACTCAGTTTTCCACTTCTGATGATGTATAGTACATAAAAAATCCATTTTGTTTAAAACAAATTATCCCGGTCTTAGAAATCGAATCGAGCACTATTTTGCACAAATTTGACAGAAAAGACTCGCATCAGAATGCAATTTCATTGATTTTGCCCACATTTTTGGAATTATTTTCGTGCGTTCAATTTACAGAACGTACCAACTACGCCTTGTGCTAAAGTCTATATTTTTTTCCGGATAAATATTTGTCAAGAAAAATGATCGTTTAAAATATGAAAAAAACGCAACTCATCTCTCTAACATGATCGACGCGGATCATTTTTGTCAATAGCCGAATTTTGTGTTTATTTCTTGGATTGAATAATATATCTTGGATATTTAAGATTTGTCTCCACCCTTATGTTTATCCATGAAAACGAGGAGTCTGATTGATGATTGAACATATTTTACATTAATTTGTTGAATTTTAAATTCTGAGTTATCTCCCTTCCATTTCTATCTACAGTTGCTTTTCAAAATGTACAGGTCGCTTCCTATATATAGTATTTTGATTTAGGTACTTTGGTATGGTTTCTATCACATACATACAATCATTATGCCAATAAAGGGACTGTCAGATAATGAAGTGGTACACTTTAACATACCAACGACGATTCTCAAATAGATATCTGCAGGTGGAATTGATTAACACTAACGAAGATGAATACAAATGTTGCATGGACCCTGTATCTATTAGAACCTATATAGATTGTAGAAGATCTATTCAAAACTGGCTACAGACATACATCGTTCAGTCATGATTATGATTAGTACTTAGATTCGCTGATTAGATGCATTAAGTGTGTACATACGTGGTAAGGATACTATTTACAAACATATTTCATGTCAATAGTAGTACAATTAGATTAAATACACTCATTACGTTAATTTGAATATGCCAAAAATATAAGAGTAATACATGATTATATTATTTCATTTGTGCCATTACATTGCATATAATTAGGTCAAGGTTAGTTTGAGCAAATCTTTATATGCCATGCATATCACGACACATATCACTAGTTAGTATACGAAAAAAATATATGTTGATTGTATTACAATGAACGAAACAATATGAGCAATCCTGTCAAAAGTAAAGTGAAGTTTTCGTGATAAAAGTTGCTTCGATGAACCATCTCTAACCGAAGAAGCTTCTAATTAAGAAATTCACTATAATCCGGCCTTTGTTGTTAGATATTTTTGCTCTGAAGGGATTCCACGACGTTACATTACGATCAAGTTCATGAATAACCTGATAACACAACTGTTTGAAACAGTCACTTTGTTGTGATTAATCATACGATATTTAGATATGAAACGTGTTAGTGTATCGACGGCTACCGACGCTACATTAAAACTGATCTGATTATTTCAGTATCTTGATTCCGCATGTTAGCATGTACTCATCTACACCTCAATAGTATTAAGTATGCAACATCTTTACATCAACACTAAATGATTTATATTGCGTCATAATCATTTTCTGACACACTTGGTCCATTTTTACTTGTGGATAAGTTTGTATGATTATATGTGTCTTCAGAGTCGTACATCATGTTGTAGTCGTTGAATGATTCACCATTACCTGTCTCCAAATTTGAATTTCCGAGTGATGTTGTATTGTATGTATCGTCGAATCCTGACGCTTTTCTCCCGGAAATTCCACCTTTCATTTTGCCATTTCCAAGGTGGTCATAATCTGATTCGTCATCTACACTTAGTTTGTTATATGGATTGAATGTGTTTTGATCAAATGTCTGAAGTTCTGCTTTTGTTGATTCATATTGTCCTTCCTGTTTTTCGAGCGTAAAGTAGTCATGTTCATAGTCAGATTTGTCAGTTTCATTATTTACTACACTGTGTTCTCCCTTATGGCCAGTTACTGTATTCAAATCAATATCTGCATACTCGCTTTGATTCGTATTGCTGTGCTCTACTTCTACTAGTTCAGTTATAGCGTATCCCACATTATTCCTGGATATACTTGCACTGTGCGCCGGATCTTTGTTCTTCTTCAGAAATGGCAATTGAACTCCGCTGAAATTTCAGCAAGTAATAGTTGTAAAATTATACTATAGTTGCTTCAATAATGTGTATAATACAGGGCAAATACATGGCGCAATTGATCAAATGACAACATTTTGAAGGCTCGTCGCATAACTCAAATAAATGTTATAAATGGATAGACGCCAATGTCAAAGTGGTGTACATGTACATTTATTGTATCGATATGAAAGCAATGTGTGACATTAAGTAAGGAGTTGCTGCTTACCGTTTCCTCAGAAATACAAGAAGTAGAATAACAACAGCAATCACAAAAACAACAGCTATTGTTGCTCCAATGATTGTGCCAATACTGGATGAATCTGAAGATACAACATTAGATATTAAAGCAACATATTAAATAGTATTCTCACGAAGTGCTTAAATATATGATATTGTATTGTTTGTTTTACTTTGGTTCATATTGACTTTCATCAACATGCTAACATGGTCGTAAATTATATTTTTAAGAATATTGTTGGCTTAATGTAAAAATAATTTTAGACGTTACATGGCGAAAAGGAATAACAAAAATAAACTGCCCGTCATAGTAGTGCGTTGATAATTATTAATATATTTAGACAGATTGAAAGGTCTTTGCTTTTCAAAATCTGAAATACTTTTTTATTTAACAATAATTACAATAAACATAAAACCAATGTATGATCGGTGAATTTGTTAACATGAATTACTACTATTCATTGGCTCTGTGGTGTGTTGAAAGATACCTGATGTGTTAGTGACGAATACATGTGCTGTGTTAAATAACAATAAAGTGCTTTATTGAAATAGGTATTTTATATTGAATTATACAGATACTGTAAGCAAATGTACCACTCGTAGTTTGCAACAGAATGAATGAATCTGCTTCGCTGCTACTTTTGGTTGCAGTTGTTGTAAATACAGATGTCTCAATGTCTGCTGCAGTAGTTTCCTTGTCAGTCTTAAATGATACTGTGGTCATTTCTGATTCTGATGGAGACAACGTTGCGGTTGACGTTAAAGATATTTCATCGTTGGTTGTTTCTGTGATAATATCAGACAGGTAAAAAGAACTAAGGTAATATATTATATCATATCACTAGTTGGGAAATTAACTTAAATTAATTACTAAATTCTTAAACGAAGAGCAGATAAAAAGAACTTAGTAATACTAATAATAGGTAATATATTATAGCATACCACTAGTTGGGAAATTAACTAAAATAAAATTAATGACTTAATTCATTTACTGATTATTTGCGAATGTCGTAGATTAAGAGCAGGTAAAAAGAACTTACTAATAATAGGTAATATATTATATGATATCACTAGTTCGGAAATTAACTAAAATAAATGACGGAATTCGTGTAATGATTATTTGCGACTGTGTTAGATAAAGAGCAGGTAAAAAGACCTTACTAATAATAGGTAATATATTATATCATATCACTAGTTGGGAAATTAACTAAAATAATGACTAAATTCATTTAATGACTATTTGCGACTGTCTTATATGAAGAGCACAGCTTGCTGATATCATAGAGAGCTTCTGATAGTATATTCTATAAGAAAGCATGGCAAAATCACAAAATGACAGTACCGTTTACACATATGCTTTTTCTCTTTTTCTCTTGATCTTTTAACCTTAGACCATATCGAATACCATTGGAATTTCTTCTCTTCAGAATACCAAACAATTTAGCGTGCTGAATGTGACTTGAGTCAGTAGAATCTATAATATATGTCATTACCTCAATAAGAAATCGTAGGCGATTGAAAATTAGGAACACATGAGACGCATTTTGCATTTCCTACATACTTATTGTTGAAAGTTGCGATTGTTGGTTAATTCTGTATGTACACGAATTGTCTCTACCGATCCACGTTCTGTTTATAGTCCAAATAAGTTAACTATCATGCAAAACAAAAAATTGAGGGAAATAACACAGACTAACGGAATGTATGAAAAATAGAGTTACAGGCAAACCCGTGAACAGAGGCCACCATCGGGAAAGAAAAGATATGGCCTCTGTTGGCAGATAACCTTTATTCGTAGGTCATTTTGTTTCATTTAAAACAAATTGTCAAAGAATGGCCTTTATTCACATGACAAACACTGGTTTGGCTTTAAATTTAAGCTTCACTTGGAATATTTTGTTGTTTCGAAGTATAAAATAGTAATACAAACATAAATCATTCTCGTTCACATATTATCTTCAATGAATATAATGGTATTTACATGTAAACAGACAGTCGTTCCCTAATTAACTGTATAAAATCCACAGACGACACAGATTGACTGAGAGTAGTTTCGTAATAAGTGGCTAAATGATTTTGCACGCACTAATTGCAATTTTATTGCCCAGTTTCCTATTTGGACTGCAGTAAAATCCCATTGTTTTAGAAATGATTAATTAACATATTTCAAAGATAAAAAAGGCACTAAATCTCACATTTGTAAATCACGTCGCTCCCCACAATCCCAGTCCATAATGGAGCAGTTCCGAACGGTTTGTGAAGATTCTGTGTGTTATTATAGGTTGAAGGTCTAGTGTTGTTGTCAAAACAAAAATGAGTTGCTTCGATCCACGGTCTGTAAATACTACCTTCTTTGGTATTGTTTTGTATCCAAACACTGCTACCTACAAGACATTTTAAGAAAAAAAAACTCATTCTTGATCATTACTCTTTATTCGTACACAGCCACATGCCCATATACTCTGAAATATTTTCGAAAGATGAAATGATATTTTGCACATTCAAAATGATTATTTAGATTTGATTTAATTTAAAAAATATAATTATTTATTATAAAGATGTTCCACATGTATCCAATCCAAGCTAACACCTAGTATACAAATGATTACTGCAAACGATAAATGTGTACTAATAAATAAGCAGTTAGGATGAAATACGTCATTCACTCTTACCTTTTGCACAGATAAAAGCATACTCATTGTCACATTTTTTCTCGTGAAATCCTAAGTGGTCGTAACATATGCAGTTGGAATCTTTACCTTCAGTGTCGATGGTATTAACTTAAATTAGAAATTAATTAATAAACCGTTTGGAAACAATTTAGTTTGATTCTATTTGATGGTATCGATTTGTTCTGTCTACATAAGGTCTAAATTCAAATATATTATCGCCTAATGATATAAACCTAAAAATATGTAAATTAATTAATTTACTTGCGATCTTCAGTAAACAAAATGTTTTATACAATGCCATTGGTCTTCATATTTTTATCAACAACTTACCGGTACCTATGGATCTGTATAGGGACATATATGATTTGGTTTTAGCATCATCGTCGGTACTTTCTACTTGTCCACCACATGCGGCACCCTTTAACTTATCACAAGATTTGTTGCAGACGGAAGCCATGGTATTCTGATTTTTATCATTGACTGCGTTATTGTCAATGCAGTAACACTGTAAAATCAACACGAAATCATTTAAAAATAAAACATAATTTCATATACTATGTACTGCTTAGGAATAGCAGTCTTAAAGACATATCATAGAGTAACTTTTCACACGAGGAATTTTCTAAGAGACGTCATTTAATATTATTACAAACATAGAACAGGGTTTAAAGTATGGGTCACTTTGCCCTCTTTTGAATTACAAGCGTTCTTTTAAGGTATTCGGATCCTAACTCATTACCTCCACATTGAAGAGTTCTTAAATAGGCTAAAATTACTGTCAACAGCATTGAAACTGAAGGTCATGGGTTCAAACCTCAGTATATGGACAAACTTTTTTTTTCTTTAAACATTATAATTTTTGTATCTCTTGGAACATATTTAGGGTGAAAAAGGTGTTTTCTTTAAATTAAGTGACTTTTATGAGTATTTATTGGCTAAATAATGTAGACATATGAACTTTTTCTAGGGTTACTTTAAGTTGTACTGTGCAACAGTTAGCCTGGTGAGGTATGTGTTTCTTGTTTTTATTTTGCTTTTTAGACATGTTCGACTATTTTAAATATAAGTTATGCCAATTGAAGATATCTCAGAGCATGATATTTCTTGATTTTTTTGCAAAAAAAAAACACTCGTAAATAACAGTCTCCGACGCATTGAAAAAATAAGAAATGTGTTTCCTTTTCATACAATGCGCTAATTAATATCTGATACATTTTTGGTATACTTATATACAATTATGTAAAATACAACAACAAATACAATTTTCTGTGCAATTTTGTTCTAAATAATGAAATTATGATCATTTATTGATCTATGATACACAGGATTTAGCGGTATAGAAGGATATAGTCTTTTCTGCCTCAGACCACAGTTGACTCCAACTGACCAATCACATGACAGAAAAAGTGTTTTCTAAAACACGTAGACCACAGTTAGCCGTTGTAAAAACATTCAGTATTACCTGTGGTCTAAGTCAGATAGATCCCTCGTAACTGTTGACTATGAAATTTACGGCCTCTAAATTTCATAGACAACAGTCACTCGTGATCTATCCTATACAAATAAAGCATCAATTAAAAAAATGCATGGCCAAACTTCTTTATAACCTTGATAATAAATAACATATTTTAAAAAGTTATCAAAGAAAAAATAGATTTGAACACCTTTGGATTTTTTGGAGTCCTAATATCTTAAGGCCACTCCTCGGAATATATTTCTATCTTGAATATTTTTTTTTACAATATTTATATGTCTTAAATATTACTGAGTAAAAACATATATATTTATGATAATAACCAAGACATTATTAAATTTGTATTCAGACGATCATGCCCGAAGCACGCAACATTACAACAAAATCTGAACATCTTACCTTATTAATAAGTTATAAAAAAAATTCTAGCGAGGATATATTTTTTTATTTTGCCAGTACATATAGTTTAGCATAATATAGTTTAAATGAAAGCAATGCATACTTTGCCGTGCCAATTGTTGTGAATTACATATTAAATGTAGTAAAACAATTTCCTCCCTTTATTATGAAAAAAACAACTGATTTTTATGCAATAATGAAATGGTTAAATACAAGGTATCATCAATATTTACGTTTGTCTCAGTTTTTTGTCCGAATACTATTATTTTTTTATTTAATCCTACGCAAAAACTACAAGTAACGCAAAGAAACTCATGGAAACGTCTTTAATTACTAAAGTCTTATAAACATCTTTACTATGTTCTTTTTTTTAATTAAATCTCATTCATGGTGTGTGATGGGAAAAAGAAATATTTCATTCCTAAGATGGTGTGTCATGGGAGAAAATATTTCAAAAGACAAATCATGAATTGTTTTATTTTACGATTAACTATTCTTACCTCCCCTCCAAAAATACCAATTACACTTTTGGTACCACAAACTGACAGACATTGTCCCGGATCCGCATTCACTTTGAATTTAATGTGGTTATTGTCCTTTTCTGTACAACCTATGGTTAATCATAAACGAATAAAGTGAAAAAAATGAAATTCAATTCGACACATTGAATTTTAATTAGTCGAATGATGACTATCACGACGGATTATCAAAGGAACGTTACATACCCGTGTACTGTTACGCTTTAAAGTCACTTAAGACACACTTAAATAGTACGAACTATTATTTTTTTCGTGAAATTGCTTAAGTGAATGTAACTTAATGGATGATCATGGGAAGTACGCTTTTGTAAAATGATTTGTTTTATAATTAGTATGTTATGTATATCATGTGTCAAAGTAAAAAACATGGAATGGCAAACAAAATTATTATAAACTTAAACTTATATGAATCAATGAAATTCATTACGAAAAGGTTTATCCGATGAGGCCTCTGAATATCTGTTTCTACGAAGAAGTAAGTCTTAAAACTCTATTTACTTGGACTTAAAAACGCGCGTCACGTCTCTCTTTATCGGCTTCAAAACAGTTCAGCAACATGACGCGACAATAAGATAGTCCCATGCATTCGTTACACTATTTGGAATAAAAACTCTTAGAAAGCGTTGGGAATTTCAACATCCACTGTATTTATATATCATTGAATCATTTTGTAATATAAAAAGCACATTTTGTTGTACAACGGGCGGGCGGACTACGGCACGTAGGACTAGAAAGTGACAAAATTAAGTCAGGTTTATCAGTCACTGCTTTAATATGTCTAAAACAATGTAGAAACAGGATAAATAAATAATTTTGTGATAAATAGATCAAAATAAATATAGAGGTGGGGATATATACTAGTATATACCAGTCAAACACATCCATCCCAGATGTAACAAAGGAAATAGGAAGCCACCCATTTTCGTCGTGGTTCTTTGCGTGGAAGTATGTACATTAAGAAATATGACAGTATTTAATTAGGACAATCAATATAATATTTAGATACAGACTTTCTATATGAGATGATTAAATATTGTATAGCTTAAACATCAAAGCTATCACTGATTTAAAGGTTCGTAACATGAAAACATTTCAACTTCTGTTTAGATTTATTGTACTGATTGATTTGCTTTCAGCTGTGTAGTAAATTGATACATAATTCACAACATTTGTATAAGAAAGACGGAGAACCAAATGATCCTACTAGTGAATGATAAAACTCAATCTTTACTACATCATGGTGTTATTTGAATGTACAGAACATTGATTAATGTTTACACAGACCAATATGAAAAGTTAAATACAAAATTTATATCACTTGGTATGGTCGACTCAATTGTGTCATGTGACAAAATATTGCATGTTCTAAATATAATGATTGATTATTGTGTACAGTTCGTAAATGGTATAAGGACGATAACTTAACCTTGAAATGAAGGTAAACTTTCACGAACATGTCTTAAGAAGAGGGACAACTTAAAAAATAATTTAAAAAGAGAAAAGTAAACATAAAGTAAACAGATCAATTATGTAGAAGGTTATTGTCTTAAAAAATCGCTTTTAAGAACATTCTTGAAAAAAAAACCCGAAGCAATCTGTGAAAGAAACAGAACCAAAAAATATATAAAAATATAATGAAAATCTTTTATCATACGATTGTTGCAATCACATGCATACGTTCATCAATTAATATACAATGTATGTTGAATGCACTAAGAATGTTCAAGCTAGCTGGACGAATACTATTTAAAAACACTACATACCAAAGTATTCTAAAGCAGTCCTTGCTTCATAATAACCGATCCAAACTTCATCAATACCCGCATCTTGTAGAAATGGTATTTGCATTGGTAAAGAGCGTAAATCTGGCGTAGCAAGTTTACAATTTCTTGAAGCACTGGTCCAGTCTGTTGCATTCTCAGAAATATAGTAGCTAGCACCTTAAAATAAAAAGGAAAAACAGGAACGAAGATAGAAAGGTTTCATCAGTTGAAAACTATTCTCAACATACACGGATATATTCCCAAAGTAAAACACGATTATTATAATAAATTCATGACATAAATCACTAATGGTCTGATATCAACACCAACAAGTCAGTCTATGTCCAAAAGAGTTGCAGGCCATTCATTATTAAATACGAGGGGTGATCATTAAAATTCGTGGAAAACCATGCCGTTAGTGTTATAATTCATCGTATACTTAATATGAGATTTGTATATAAGGTTAATGAACATAAAAGGGAAAAAGTACAATTAATTTCCTCTGAAAGTGTTTTTATAAGCACGTAAAATCGATCGATAATTACAAAATAAAGTTTTGATGAACTATCTAGTGACGATATCGCGAATTTTATACAAGTTGTCCTTGAAAATGATTGCTTCCAATTTGACGGTATTAATTATCGCCAGAAAATGGGTACTGCTATGGGAAGTTCCATGGCCTACGGCGTAAGCCTCGCTTTTTATGGGAAAATTTGAACGTGATTTCCTTAATATTCAAGATCTTAAGCCAACTCTTTGGTTCAGATTTCTTGATGATATTTTCATAATATGGGAACATTCTCACGAGGAACTAATGATATTCATAAAAAATATCAACGAATTCCACACATCTATAAAATTTTCACATAATGTCTCTAAGACAGAAGTATCTTTTCTAGACGTAGCTGTGAAAAAGAATGATCTTGACATAGACACGAGTGTATATATCAAAACAACGAATATACATCAATATGTAGAATATTCTTCCAGTCATCCAACGTCATGTAAAAACGGGATACCATTCAGTCAAGCGAAACGATATAGAAGAATAACATCCAACGATGACAGGTTTCAACAATCCATTTCTAAATTACGAGAGTTTTTTCTGGAACGTAATTACCCACGGAATATTATTGATAGTGCAATTGAAAAGGTATCTAAGTCAGGAACAGGCGCTTGTTAAATCTCAAAGTGTTGACAAGCTTGTAATACCATACGTTATTGAATACAATCCGTCATTGCCAAATATTGGGGGCATTCTGCAAAAATATTTGGACTTACTTAATCTATCAGAGAAGGACAGCGTGAAATTGCTACACCACTTCAAACCGGTTCTAGCCTATAAACGTTCAAGAAATTTACGTGACTTTCTTATTCGCTCTAAATTTGGATCTACAGAAAATAATGATAATAATAATTTGAATTCATCCCAGCCTTGTAAAAGAAGAAGGTGCTCTCATTCCAAAGAAATTATTTCAGATAGCAGTTTTACCAGTTTCAATACAAATAAGACGTACTTAAAGATGTTATTTATGTAATTTCATGTAAAAAATGTCAAATTCAGTATGTTGGCCAAACTAACCAACAAGTATCTAGACGAATGAATAGCCACAGATTTGACATTAAGAATTATGATCCGTCCTGTGAAAACTATGCTTCAAATGTTGCCATTCATTTTAATTCTAATAATCACTCGATTAACAATTTCTCATTCATGCCTATTAACATAGTACAAAACAATATGGAACGACTATGCAAGGAGACTTACTGGATCCATAAATTACAGACATTGCAACCAGATGGTTTAAATTCTAAAGTTATTTACAATACGTAAACTATAGCAATACTTTGTATCGTTAGTTCCTATTTATCTTTTTTTATATATATACTTCATAGGAACTTTTGAGTCTTTATTGATCCGATATTTTCATTTTGTGATTAATTCATTTTGTGATTAATTTTTTCTTTGTATGCTTTTCATTTTTTACATGTTCATAATTTTTTACATGTTCATAATATGTTATGGCGACGTCGCGCCTCATTGTACGTTGACGCGACGTCATTTCCGTTGTTATGATTTATTTATTTATTATCCTGAAGAAGCCAATGCGGCGAAACGTAGATATAATAAATAAATTGTTTTCATGTTTCGTGTTTGGTGATTTTTCATCTTTATTGATTACAATTTATTATTACATAACGATACTGATGTCAAGATACTGGGGGTCATCTGAAAAACAACGTCATGCGACGTCGGACGTCAATTTAGAACAAAGAGCAGTTATCATTTTTATAAATTATAAATTTTGCATAAGACTTGAAATGACACCGACAGAAACGAAAGAAAATTGGACAAATATCAGAAAAAGAGAATGTGTGTCGATCACTGGTGTGCAAGTGGCTCACGAGATTCCATAAGGGACGTGATGAGGTTAAAGATGACCAAAGATGTGGCCGACCAACAACAAAACTTAGCATATGTATATTTCATAAATGTTTTTAACACTACAAATATCCATTGACCTACCATTGGGCAACACATTTTATCATCATATTCATTAGTATCGGCTTCATCACTTCCGGCTATGTTTGAGTAAATGAAATATGGCAACCGATCCTAAGCAAAAGAACATAGCAGACTATAGAATAAAAAAATTGGCTGCTGAACCAAACATATATACATACTAGTATTGGTTGTATGACTATTAAGTAAATAAAATATGAATATACAATGAGGCTATTCAGACAGTAAAAAAAAACCGAGACATCTGTATACCACCAGCTATGCGTACGAATAGTGTTACATTGGTACTTCAATGTATTAATTTATAGCATACGCGGTAGGGTGGTGACAACATCAGTAATAAATTTTCCGCGTCCATAAATTCGCGACAGACTGTTTTTGAATTCATAAATTATACGAGTACACATTATCAGAACAAAAATAGCGATCCGAAGCGGCATTTAGGTTTTTAATAGTTGTTTCGTTTTAAGACGATTCGTTTGATAAATTCAATAAATAATTACAAATCTTTTAAGATCTACAATATAAAGCTCTTAATTAGTACGCTTTTCATGGCCAATTTATCATGCGATGCCTATAGTTGTCCAATGGTTAATGCTTGTATTCAAATATAATGTTAACGCTGGAGTATTAATGATACGTTTATTGAACAAGTCAACTTAAATCATAGGATGCAACAGATGAAGATATCTGTTAAATCAGCTGAAATATTTTCCATTTAAAACTTCACTACGTGTGTATAGTAACATCAATTACTCTTAAATGAAACTCCAAACGAGACAAGATACACTGTACAATATAACCATTGAAAACTTCAGTTTTACCTGAGCAAGAGTTTCACCCAATTTCAATCGAATATGACTGTTTTTACGTAAATAAGGTGGGACGAAGAAAACCACTTAAAATTAAGAAACTTTTCAGTAAAATCTTGTCTTTACATTTTAGAGAACTGTTTTTTTTACCTATCCAACCATTATTCGTATCATTATTATTGTAAAATATCAATGTACTTATGATACAAACTCACATATCAATATAGATATTTTTGAGCTATATGCATTCTAGTATAATTGATAAATACGAAAGATAAATAACAAGTTACACTTACCATGTATATACTTTAGTAAAATAAATAAAACTACATAACGAAGTAAATCCATCGTAACTTAACTGTATACTAGTAACTGAACATAAAATTGTTTTATTACGCAACATCGAACACGGAAGTTTTAAACCACTTAAGACTAACTGGGTACAAATATGCACACACCGATTAAAATAAGATCAGCATTATTATCCTGTTTATACATTTATTACATTCGTTATGTTCGTTCTGTGTCCATAGATTAAATTACAAACAAGTAAATAATCGCCGTTCTATAAAAACAATACGTGTAGTTTCAATAGCAAAGGGTGACGTCGAAACGAAACGTTGACATTCTGTTTAAAGTTAACATTGTTGATCGAATTAACTCAGATGTTAGGTATACTTTCCGAACCATTGAATTTTAAAGGGGCATGCCCAGGAACTGCTGTGTCTTTTTCACCGTACACCAAAAAATGCGTTTGTCACTTGTAAAACCAATAATAACTGAAAAGTTAAAGAAGAATGTGCGTTCAAAAATGACCCTATATTTAACGTGCGCGTCGGTGAGTGTATGTCGTTTAGATAAAAGGCTGTCAGCCTTTTATTGACGACAACGATATTTCCGATGCGTCTGAGAGTTTAACTGAGCATATGCGCTGCCTTTCAAGTTTACATAACATGACCAATACCTACCATTACAGTTTTTTTCGCGATGTTTTCGGTCTTGACAGATACCGTAAGGGTCGAGTTGTGAAAATGACGAATAATTTCTGATACCGAAATCGGCAGGTTTGGTAAATCTTGCAATGTGTATTTTGAGTAAACTAGCGGTATATTTATAAATATTTTACATGGGTTTAATTAAATGATTTAGGCATTAAAATGGTACCAATTTAATTGCTATTCGAGACGCTGCAGTTCCAGGACATGTCCCTTTAAATTACTAAAATGTTTACAGTGTAAGTGTGAATGTAGTGTATGAACAATGACCCCAAATTTGGATTTTCAAAGATCCCGGCCGGTTAGCTCAGTGGTAAGGGCGTTGGTCCACAGAACAAGAGGTAGTGATTTCGAATTCAGATCGATGCTCATATTGCCCGTGACAGATTTGACTAAAATGTTACATCCTATGTTAAATTGTCCTAACGTCAGTGTTCGATAGCTTTGTTGTAGCTTGCGGGTAGAATGTGGTTAGTACTAAGGCCTGAATGAAGTCCGATGAAGATGGTTAGGATAAGCGCCCGCCACAAATTGACTGAAATAATGTTAAAAATAGCGTAAAATCCGACGAAATGATAAAAACGTCATTGGAATTCCATTTCAAATCCGATCAGTAAAATATAGATTTAATCAAAGAATGCACAGGTTATTTTAAATATGATGGTCATGAATGTCCTACTTCTATTCTGATAATCATACACTATCATTCTATAGAATAAGGTGCTTCTACATAACTGCAATATGTGAATTCATATAAAATCTCTGTCATGATTGATTTTCTGAAAAGGAATCAAATCGTAAAACAAATACTGTAATTCCAATTTAGGAGATGCGTCATGTTCGCAACTGTTTGCTCGACAAATTGTAAACTTTATTCAATATGTTTTAAGGAGTGTTAAATATGTTTCAATTCAGTTCTAACAATTTATCATAATCATTTATTAGAAGGACACATTTTATGTGATGTTACTATTCAAATACTACTATTGTTGCATTTCGATATGACGATGAATTATTAATGTATAATCTAGTAATATACAGTCCTGTGATATTGTCATTAATAATCAGTGCAATATGCACCGTGAGTAAAATTAGAAGTTTATAAATTTATTTGTTCTGTAGTGAGAAATACTCATTGAACTCGATATAACGATACTATTTGAAATTGAAATATTGAAATATATTTCATGGATGGATATAATACATGAATAAATGACAAAAACTTACATCATCACTATAAATCAGAAGTATATTTTTTGTAATTGTAAATGGCCAATTAAAAATCTCTAAATTGGAAGTCTATACAAATTGTGTTGAACTATCCTTTAATACACCTATAATATGCAATACGTTTAACGCCCAACTGATATCACTCCCTCTCGCTCTCTCTATGTCAGAGAAATTCTAAACATGGTTTGATACCCAATGATAAAGTCATGTAAATAATGGGCTAGTGCATCTGCATATTAACAGAATGCAGATTTTAAAAAATGTTACGAGTATACTTGATTGTTCACATTGTCATACTATTGTAAACGAAACAGTGGTATGCCAGCTCTTATAATTGGGTAATACAGCAAGTCATTTGTCTTAAATTTTATTTCCCAATGTTATTAAGAATCGATGTTTACGCCACTACATCCATTCGGAAAGGTAGAACAAAACATGAATCTCAGCAATACTCAGAAATTCTAAACTTATAAGCAGCTTAAAATGCTTACTAGAGAAATCAGTGAAATAACAATTGAAAGATAATTGAATACAGAAGTCTATTCGGAAATATTCATAATTCGAATAAACATGTTAATGATCATCTTTTTCGGCAATTCTTTCGTAGAAACGTATATCTTTTTTTTCTGAAACCCTATAACCCTTTCTAATCATAATATGCATTTATTCCCAACTGTGTTCTATGGTAATAATGGTAATAAATTTACTTATAATAATCACGTTATTGTTTGAAGAACAACAATGCCAGTAAATAGTGACCACACATGAGAGCATGCCTCGAATTTAGATAATAATACATTCAAATTGTCATTTGTCAATATCATGGATCCACATCTACCAATACTAGCCAGTGACCAATAGGCAATAACTCAAAAAGGTTATAACAGAATAACATCACCGTACAGTTTTTTTTTTATATTGCGTCATAATCTTTTTCCATGACACTAAGTCCATTTTTGCTCTTGTGTAAGTTTATATGATTATATGTATCTTCAGTGTCGTCTATCATGTTGTATTCGTAGTTTGATGCACCCTTACTTGTCTTCAAGTTGGAATTCCAGAGTGAAACTGTATTGCATGTATCGTCGGATCTAGACGCGTTTCTCCTGGAAATTCCACCGTGCGTATTGCCAACATGGTCGTAATCTGATTCTTTCCCATCACATAATTTGTCATAAGGATTAAACGTGCTTTGGCCAGATTTCTGAAGTTCTGGCTTTGTTGAATCATATGGTCCTTCTTCTTGCTTTTCGTGAACAAAGTAATCATGTTCATACTCGGGTTTCCCAACTACATTTTGTACCGCACTATTTTCTTCCGTCTTCAGATCAATGTCTGTGTACTCGTATTGACTCGTCATGTAGGCGTTACGCTGGAATTCTGCTCCAGGTTCAGATAGAGCGAAGCCCACATTATTCCTAGATGTATTTGGACTCTGAGTCGGGTTTCCTTTCTTAAGCAATGGCACATTAACACCACTGAAATTCCATCCAGAAAAAGATGTTGAAATTATATCATTGTTCTTTTAAATAAGGTATATACCGCATGGCAATTCTACTTACAATTTTATTGTAGTTTTATATGCGCTGAGCGAAAGTGATAGAATTACAAATATATAAATGTTACTGGTACGATATTTTATCAGTTCGTCTCAATATTCTTTGAAATTTTAAATGGAATGATGCCAGTTCAGAAGTGGTAACATACATCATATAGGTATTAATATAATAGTTGACTTTGTGCAAGTAAATAGTTGTTTCGTACCATTTTCTGAGAAATACAACAAGGATGACAACAGCAATCACAAGTACAACAGCTAGTGTTACTCCAACGATTGTGCCAACACTGTGTGGATCTGAATATTAAACTCATATGAATAATATTAATCTCAAGAAGTGCTTATGATATGATTTTATCTTATTTTGATACATTGTGACATTTTCATTTTTTTTTGTATATTTATTCGTTCATGTATACTTAATATGTAACCTCCGCCGGTTGGTTTTTGCCGCGCCGGTCTTTGGCAAATACAGCACCCACTTTTGAGAAACAAAAACATTATTAAATTGTAGTAGTTAGTTATGTATTTAAAAAGTGTAAGTCCCATGTTTCTATCTTTACTAGATTTCTAGAAAATTTTAAAGAAAAACTGCCGTTGCCATGGCAAAATATTTCCATGGCAAAATATCCATGGCAAAAAAATGCCATGTCAAATTAGTAATTTAGTAAATTTTGTGTTAACGTACTGAGCGATTGTATTAGTACAACAGACCATCGTCCATCATTGGCAGTGCGATCTTAATGAATATTTGGTATAATTAATAATTTCAAAATCTGAAAACTAGTCTCATTTATCATTTGTTTTGTACAGCAAAAATATAATCGATGTCAGGCGTATTCATTTTCATGTATTTGTATAATTGGTTTAAAGCTAATTGCAACCAACTATACAAGATTATATAAAACTCATTATTTCAAAATTATTTTCCAATGGAAATGCACATAACAGAATAATATCGTCAAGAGCGTTTTTGGTCTTAATTTTTTTTTTACAAATTATACCAAGGCTGAAAACACATTTACGACTCATGTTTGTTAACTGAATAGTTGAGTCTGTTACGTTGCTGCATCTACAAGAGAGCTCATAAAATCATGCCACACATTTGATGTATAAATCAGGCACACACTAAACATAATAATGCGCAAAGAAAACAGATGTATACATATACATGTATCTACAATTAGAAAAACACCAATACATCCTCACCTCATTATATCATAAGTTGAACTATTTAAATTTATTCGCAACCGTCTTAGATAAAGCGTCCACATATGATTTAGAGTTTTAAATGATGTTTTCTGGTTGAATTATACAATAACATGATGATCATACCTGTTACACACAGGCTTTTCCTCAGTTTTTGATCTTTTGTTTTTATGCGTTGTAGGGTATATATATCATTCTCTCTTCTAAGATATCCATATTTATCGGCGTACTGGGTGTAACTTGGGTCGTTAGAATCTATAATATACATAATTACATTAACATCAAAGCAATCATATCCGTTGTCTTTTTAAAGCAAAAGGGCCAAGATGGCCCTATATCGCTCACATGACAATCATTGTTAACTCATAAGACCATTGTTTTCAACGTGTTTTATGAGGTCTGATGATATCAAGGTTTTCCTGTGATTAGACCTTGTGAACTAGTTTTTGACCCCAGATGACCCACGTTCGAATTAGTCCTACATACCATTTAGACAAACATTATACTAAGGTTTGGTGAAGATCCAATCAAAACCGTGAAATCTACCATCTTGACAGTTTTCTTGAGATTTGACCTTGTTTTTTACCCCAGATGAACCATGTTCGAACTTGTACCTCATATCATTAAGACAAACATTCTGATAAGGTTTAATGAAGGTCCAAACAACACGGTTACATCTAAAAAAGTTAACAAGGTTTTCCTAAGTTTTACCTGGTTACCTAGCTATTGACTCCAGATGACCCAAATTCGTACTCGACCTACATAATTTTTATCATAGCAAATAATTTGACACTTTTTGGTGAAGATCCACATACACATGGTTTTTATAAGAGCTGACCTAGTTTTTAACGCCCCAAATTCTAAGGATATTTTCTCAAGAAATAGTCTAATTCTAAATCTGAATCGTCTTCTGTCCAAAACAAGTAAAATTCGAAAGTTTACCATGTATCAATAATTGATGGAGAATGATTGCATCTACTCACGCACATTCATTTGAATATTACATTGTGGAGGCTTTTCGGGGTTATTTTGCCCACAGTCCTAACAGTGGTTAAAGTGCGGTTGACGATATGCATGTTACTAAAATTAATAGTTTTTAAATGAGACTTAATATGTAAGACTTTTTTACTTTTACAAATGGGAAACACATCCAATCATTAGCATCAAAAGGAAGATAATATCAAATCGCAGTTAAAAGATAATAAATATTTCTTGCCAGAAATAGCAACCACTTCTTCACATATATCCTTAGCTTATATCTGAATATATATTATTCATACTAAGTCTTGTATTATTAATATATAATAATTACCACCGACCAGCCAAGGAAATTGTTCGTCTTGGCACATTTCAGGAGTTTAAAGAATGCAGTTAACGCAGGCAAAGTTTTTTTTGAATGGCCTTAAAGTTTATGAAACATTATGATTGTATACGATTATTGACTGATCTCGCTGATACCACGATATAAGAACGCAGAAAAACAATATTTTGCGCGTTCGCTGAGATGATTGTTGTATGTCATGAAATAATTATATTTATTCTTTGTTAATTAAATTTTTCTTTGACTTGGATAATATAGTACGTTTAGCTTTACTTCAAGGAATCCAAACATTATACAAAAGGTGGTGTTGTCATACAGGTGATAAATAAAAATAAAATGACTAAAAAATTAACTATTCACATGATCCATTATAACATAAGCTTTATGTCTATTATACCTACATATTTATTTAGAAATATACATCCGCTACATAGCAAAAATGATTCTGAAATAATAAATGTTTGTGTATGTGTGACTATGACATGCATTTGTTTGGCTATCATAATGAAAGAAGGAATGCATCAGTCTTAACGAAATGCACTAAGGCTGCCTCCATTTAAATCCAAACCCATGCTTTTTTGACATACGCATTTCAAATAGACAGACGTAACAATAAATCTCACATTTGAAAATAACGTCAGTTGTCACAATCCCAGTCCATAATTGTGCTTTTCCGAACGGTGAGCGAAGGTTTCGTGTGTTAATATAAGTAGAAGGTCTAGTATTGTTGGAAAAGCAAAGTCGGGTCGCTTCAATCCACGATTTATATTGAAGCTGTCCAGTTTCATTGTTTTGTATCCAAACACTGCTATCTGTTAAAAACGTTTAAGAAAAAATATTGATCACACGTTATTCGTAGATAACCAAATTTCTATACATTCTAAATATTTATTTTGAAAATTAAATGAATGATATTTTGCATCATGAAAATGGATCATTTAGATAGGATCTTTTTTTAAAAGTATATAACAAAATATTCCATATACACTTAAACTGGGCTAACTACAGGTACAAAATTGGTGACAGAAATGAATAATTGATCACTTAAATCTTATATATATTAAGCTTTCGAGACAAACTACTTTGTAAACTCAGTTTTAATTCATTTGTACCTTTTCCACAGATGAATTTATACCGCTTGTCACATGATTGCGTGCGAAATTCTTGTCGGTGGTCGTACCATATACATTTGTTGGAGCTCTTCAATGTTTTGCTGATGGTTTTAACTTGAATTAAAAAAAAACCGTTTGTTATATAATCTTGTTTAGTTGGGTTTGGAGCTATTCAATTAACACTGACCATTTTCTAGCTCAAATATTCACCAAAATAATGCTATCGGCTAATAATAACTGATGCACCTGTAAATGATTTCTGAAGATAGCAATGTAAAAATTATCCATTGTACATACGTAACAACAGTTTAACTATGATTTACATGCCACTGGTTTCTGGACTTCGATAAAAAATTCCTTACCAGTATCTATGAATCTATATAGAGACATATATGACTTAGTAATTACTCCATCGTCTGTACTTGTAGCTGTTCCTCCACATGCTGCACCCTTCAGTTGAGCACATGATTTGTCGCAGGCAGAAGACATGGTATTCTGATAAGTATCATTGATTGTATCAATGTCAAGACAGTAACACTGTAAATACAACACGAACTAATTAAGACATACGACATACAAAGTATTTAGTAGTGCTTTAAAATAGTCATAACGCTATAATGAACGCAAACGTACATTTTGGTCTGTTATGAAATTATATCTCATTCACAAGATGGTGTTTGAGGGGAAATTAAGAAAACAACGTGATTTGTTTTATTTCACGATGAACTAGCCTTACCTCATTTCCAAAAATACCAATCACCTTTTTGGTACCACAGACTGACAGACATTGTCCCGGATCTTGCCCTCTAATTTCAAACTTCTGTACGTTATTGTCCTTTTCCGTGCAACCTATGTTTGATTATAATGAGTATAATATAATGCCACAAATAATCAAACAAGTACAGGGTTGTCATATTAATTTTATTTCATTTGGAAAATACCTGGAGAAAAGAGGAGCTTTCATGCTTGTACGAAATTATCCAATGTTACTGGACTTTTGAAATAAAAAAATGTCCAACATAATCGAACTGAGAGATATTTTTAAAGCTGTCGTGACTGAATTTGAAATAATTATACATGATCATGTTATGTAATTCAATATACTTTTTCCATCACTTTATACATGTTGTATTATTTATTGAGTACATAGAGGAAATTGAATGAGTGTGGATTCCGTATTTAATTTATTGAACGAGTTGAATAAAACAGTATGAAGCGAGCCTCATTCAAGTAAACGACATTGTTTAACAATATAAAATCATATTTATCTGCGATTTTGAATGTAATTAGCATGATTGGTTTAAGAAGAGTACGAAAACTAAAAGGCCGATACATAACTGGATGAATAAATATTAAAGACATTAAAGAATTAAATAATTTATAATTAGTAAAACAAACAAAAATAAATTTTATATGTGATAAATGAATGAGATAATAGATGAACACTATTGAACAATTGAGAACATGGAGATGTTTAAACCACATTGAACACACCAATCCCAAAGACGAAACAGGAAAGAAAGAGGAAACCATTCATAACGTGATAAGGCAACAATGAATGGGAACAATAGCAATGATAAGTAGATAAAGACTTGTCAAGTATGATGGGTTAATTATTTGAGTTTAAGTTATAAAGACGGAATCTAAACAAATTATATGTTATGAACATGTCATGTTACATTTTATATTTAATTAATGATAACTTAGATATGAACGACAATTAAATTATTATACCATTTTTTGTTCGCTCTAATTTACTGAGTGAATCTTAAATGATTATCATTGAAAGTATCTTGGTTCGATTAGTATAGACTAAAAGTACATAATTATACATAACTGCATTCAATTGAAATTCTTAAATTATGTCGATAAAGAATTACATTTATCTGAAACATCAAATTTAATTACGTAAATGCCATTGGATTAAACAATAATACTAGCAAAATGCAAATATCAATTTGAAAGATAAAACAAATTAATAATACAAAATATGATATACACCATGATAAATGAAAGAGAAAATAGATAATATATAATATTGAAATAGTAAAAACATGACGACGTATAAACCACGTTGAACACATCCATTCCAAAGATGACTCATGAATAAGGTAACCTCTAGTTTCCATCATGGGCCATTGCAAGAAAGTGTGTACACACGAGACAAGACAACAATGAACTGAGTCCATTGATACACTATTTATATATACTTCCTAGTAGATGACATTATTAAAATATAATTATTACACACCACAGAGAATGATAAAACGTAATGTTCCCCCGAGACAAACAATGTCGACCGAGGAGTTAAACATTTATTTAACAGAATATAGTTAATTTCTCTGTCAAATGCTCTTCTGCAAAACCGGATGTCAAATTACGAGTATATTTAAATAAGCGCCTTAAGCTGCGTTAATAATTTTTAAGTAGTTCACAAATAAACTCCATCTTTACTGCGTTATGGTGTAATTTGAATGATCATTACCCTGATGATATTCCCTTAAGACCACACGTGGATTTAGAAAAGTGCATCCAAAAATGTGTCCCTACCTAACAAGTTCAATATATTGAAATACATATAATTAATATGCGCCCTATGATGCAGACAAGCAAATTCAATTAATGTATCACTTGGACTTAATTGTGTTTTGTGAAATACTAGTGTTTTAATTATACAGGCATAGAATAAATAAATAATTTATTCCGTGCGTAAATTACAGGATGCTTTATGATAAACCTAAAGATGAATTCTGTCTGGGTTAAGTCTCCCGAAAACGCCATAAAGGTCATAAAGCAGAGTGGGAGGGGTGGAGTTCAATTGTCAGACGAGAGTAAACCCTTTTTTGTAACGAAGAAAAGTAAAAAGTTCCATTATTTTGAGGGACATAGGCTAAAACACGTTGACGAGTACGAAAACATAATTGAAAAAGGTCAAGATTGTTGTAAAAGAAAAATAACCAGAACAGAACAATAAAGACCTTCATCTTAATTATTGGTATTACAAGTTGAGATAGTGAACTTAAAACTGTACAAACCGAAGTATTCTAAAGCAGTCCTTGTTTCATAATAACCGACCCAAACTTCATCAATACCTGCATCTTGTAGAAGGGGTATTTGCGTTGGCAAAGTGAGTATATCTGGTGTAGCAAGCTCACAATTCCTAGATGCTGTGGTCCAGTTTGTAGCCTTTTCAGAAATAAAGTAGCTAACACCTTAAAATAGAATACAATATCAGGAACGATATAGAAAAGTTCCACAGATGGATGACATACATAAACATAGATATATGGTGTACAGAACATACGATCACAGTAAATCAACATTCATGGCACAAAACACACACAGACTGATATTAACAAAATAAATCGTTTGTTCGATATCAACATCAACTACATCCAACTAAAATTATGAATACGTATACAATGCATTTTGATCAATTCGTTATCAATACGGTATAAATTAATTACAAGCTTTAATTCAAAAGATATTTTATAATGTTTTCATTCAAAATACCTACTGACTTAATACATAGATATTACATTACAATTGGGTAACACAATAGTTTAAATGCTTTTATTTCAATAGTCTTTTATAAAGGGGTAGGTTCACTTAGGGAAAAAATGGCCCTGTGCCAATTTCTGTCCAAAATCTCCTTATATGTTCCCCATTCATCGTATTTGAAGAAGACATGATTTAATGATAAGCAATAAATATTACAGCCTTACTTGTATTGCATTCACATATTTTTTTGGAATGCATTGATTTTCCTCCAAAAAGCAGGATATTCTTGCTTGACACTTAAATATTCTGGTTGGTTTCAACATATTTACCATTCATATGGATAACTTGCAGTGTATTTGTTGTTAATGTAGTACATTGTATTGATCTTTTCTTGTACCAGTTTTATGTATGAATTGAATTTGAGCGTAAAACACATTGTTTGAGTTCTCACCCCCAAAAAATTACTGTATCATTATTGTGTAAGTAAATAAGGAATCTCTGTTGTGTACTTTAACAATCTACATTTATTTCACATGCAAACAATACATACAATATGTCAAGAGGTTTTTCTCAATGAACATACATAGTACAATAGTTAATATGCCATAATTAATTTAATATCTCAAATGTAAAGTATATATATACAACAATATAAATATATGTACATTTCAACAATGCTTATACTAGTAATTGAAACCTACAATATGTCAACTAAACACAAATGTATTTAATCTGAATTGTTTTAATTTTGTATTTTACTGAAAATATTGTTCATAGTGACACATTCATGAAAACCTCACAGTCACCACATGTAATAATCAATTTATTGTATGTTAATGGGTTCATCATGGCAGTATAAATTAATTCTTCTGATCAGTGGTGAATACTTGTTATGACTCTAAAGCACTGAAAGATAAATAGTTGACAGGTAAAATATTGAAAATATAATACAAAGACAAATCAAATAAATCATCAATCAGTCAAGACATTTATTCAATGAGATTTTGAAAAATAAAATAGAATTTGATTAACATTTTATGTTATGCCCTCGTGAGAGGTACAAATTATGTATCAATTAAACATACATTTAAGACAAATTCACATTTTAGATAAAAAGTAAGTACAAATAGGGAAAATGGTTTAAAGAACATAAGAATGTTTCTGTCTTTGTCTTTTGAAGAAGCGCTTGAGCAACTAAGCATCTTTTGAACTAGTGCTCAAAGCCTTTGTAACATAAGTGACTAATACTCCCACCACCGCTTTGTCGAATTTATTGCTCTATCCCCTTCCCGCTTCCTACGGCTCCGTGCAAATCACCAACATCGATAAAATGTGAGTTAGGCTATGTTACGTCATCAAAATGGTATGTCATCAGCGCGGCATCATGATAAACAACAAAGTGATCTATCAACTACGAAGCTATTTAACCTTACATATAGACCTATAGCCTCGTAAATCATGACCGCATGAACATATCAAGAAATATCAAATACTCACTTGATTCGTCGATTTATCTTCAGTTGTTACCGTGTGACGAGACGCTGTACAAAGAACGCTGTAAACAAACGACTTGTCTCCCTTTGTTAAAACTAACAGTGTCGGATAATGATACATTAATCGGATAAACGGTTTATTTGGCTCTGGCAGAGATTTGTCGGAATTGTATGTACTCAATCTAGGTTCTGTATTCATTCAAAAACAATAGAATTATTTAGACCAACTACACTGGGAACTGATATGAAACCCTCGTACATTTTTTCCATAGTGTAATATGTGAAGTCCTCCAACCGACACCACGAAACTTTGAACAATTATTAGTCAGAATGTAAACAACATTATATATGCAAAATATAAATGTGTCGGGTGTCGGGACTTTCCAGTTGTTTAAGTGCTAGGAGAGGCTACGTGTGGTATGGTACTTTCATATTCGATTATTGTTCTATCAAAGTGATTCGAGCCAAATGCTTTAGTGTAATTTTATTGCGAAAATAGATGTTGAAAATTTAATTGCCAATTAATTTTGAATGACAGAGACCTTTTTACGATTTTTTTCTATCGATATATTTGATGAAAATATTAGTGATGTAACTATGCAGGGGGCACACTCATTACGTCATATTACGAAAACCTTATGCGTCACGTAAATTGTTTCTTCACACATTCTTGTTATAAATACACGAAATACCCCTATATTATTCCAACTCACGTGACTTCCACGTTTCCATAGCAACCGTGGAATAAAAATATCTTATCACTTTAGTCAACATACACTATCATATGCATTTCGTAAAAAGAACATTAAGGCAATGAAAAAGAAATTTGGATTTTATTTTAATTTTGATAAAGGAAATTGTTTCGTTGCTATGCAACGTTTCTCATTTCACAATAATTCGAAATACGTTTTAATGAAGTAGCACCCAATATGTTATACTGTCAAAATATCTAGGAATTCTGACACAGGGCCATTTTAGTACCTATGTGAACCTACCCCTTTCCTTCATGTTATGTCATTAAGTTTGTTTGCCATTGTAAGATCTAAAAATCAACGTGACAAACTAATAACTGATTCGTAATTTTTGATATTCTTTTTCATATTTTTTTTTCAATACGAACAATACGACGCTCCTAGAGGTCACAAACAGCAATATACACTGTATCTGTATCCCCATGTCACGGGCGTTGCGTATGAATACTGTTACATTGTTACTACAATACATTATTAATATATGATACATGGTATAGAACGGTATTAAAACAACCATGTTTTCATACTTGTCAAGTACATGAACATTTTTTTTTCATACACACATTGACAAAACAAATATGACTATCTGAAACGTGATTTCTACAAAAAAATTATTTCCTGACGTTTTTTGTTATTACCCTTCTCGAAAAAACGCTCACTTATTTACCAAAACTGTGTTTTATTGTGATTTTTGTGTGTTTTTCTGAGTTAAAGTTGGTTTTTGTGGGTCTAAGTGAGTTTAAGTTGTTTTTTTCTTGGTGAAACTGTGTTTTTAGTGTGTCTTTCCTCTATGAAGTGGGTTTTCCTGATTTTTTTTCTTGTATTAGTGTGTTTTTTGTGTATGTAGTTGGTTTTTTTTAGTCAGAAGTGTGTTTTTTATGTATTAAGTTGGTTTTATTTGGCAGAAAGTGCATCTTTTGTTTCATATGTTAGTCTTTTGTAAAAGAAGTTGGTCTTTTGTAAATTGAAAGTGTGTTTAAGTGTGTTAAATTAGGTCTTGGGTAAAAAGTTTTGAAGGATGCAATACAACATAAAGACTCACTTTAACGCACTTTTTTGAGAAGTGTGTCTTTTGTTTTATTGTTGCATCTATCATGTTTTTTTTCTGCAGGACTAAGATATTGTGCGATATCTTTTATTATCAGAACATATAATTATTAACAATGAGTATTTTTTAACAAAAGTTACCATATAAGAACAATGGAGTATACATTAAAAACAAGTTTGAGTTATAACACTAAGTGAGAAAATGTTTAGGTATATGTTCTTTCGTAGTTTTGACAAAAATATTGAGTCTATATTGTGTTATGACTCAAAAGCGCTCATTGTAACCAAGGATTTCATACTTATTATGTAATATAATTGAATGCATTGATATGCCTAACAAGTATTGGGCTAAACAAAATAGGTTGGGCCAAATTCTTAAAACTTAGGCCAAATGTGCTACCCGACACTGTTGTGGAACCAACAAGTACCAAACTAACAGATATGTCAAAAACAAATGAAATCAATGCCTATACCTTTTAATGTTAACTAGTGACACTATAGATGCTTTATTTTACATGTGTATACTTATGGGATTCACAGAATAAATAAATATTCATAATCTCATATACATATAACGACCGGGTTTTGCTATAATAGTTAAAAAAGTGAAATAATATCACATTTTAATACCAAGCAACAAAAAAATATAACCGAAGCGCAAAAATGGTGATTTATTGCGATAAATACTGCACCCCTTTATCGACTTTTCCTTATCAGCGTAAACCATCTCTTGTGCATTGTATTGGTACGATATGATACAATAATTTGGTATAAAATCTCTTACAATATATCAAACCTGGGCGTGGTTTCAATTACAGACCATAAACATTTGCGATGTTGATTGGCTATTAAAATTGAATGGGATGCGTCAAATTTGTTGATTTCATGAGACGATAATGATCCGACACTGTTACAATAGGTGTCATTTTCGAATTAGCATTGCCGTCTTATCTGATGACGGATTTCAAAGCATTTTCTTTATTTTGTAGCGGAAATCTTAATCTAGGGATCACTGTCTCAGAAAGTTGGTACTTGTTTTTATCGATGGCGTATTACGTAATAAACAGCGGGGTATTTAAAAATCTGAGGCACTCTTTCCTGAATTATACATTTATAGTCATTTTAAGGCTATTTGTTGTAATATATTCCTGTATACAGAGTAGTTGTTATTTTTTTTAATTACGTGCGATATTGGTTTGTAGAACACCAAGCAAATGTAATATTTGTATAACACTTAATTTTATATATTTTAACTATTCTGATTAAAATATTTATCAGTTCATGTAACAATGAACAAGAAAAATATTTTCTTAATTCTATATACAAAGATACACACACTCAGTAGATCTACATATATAGTTTAACATTAACAAGGACGCATGCATATAATAAGTCTTTGACATTTAAAAAAAAAAACACAAAAAGTCTATCAACTTAAAAAGCAACACATCTTATGTTTAAAATTAATTTCTTTTCTAACCAATTCAGAAATTATACATACAAAAGCATGAAATATTTTTGTTTTATTTGTACGTATCTTACGTCGCCGTGTGACTAACAAATACCGTAATCGGACCGTATTGCATCGGCGTTTATTCAAGACGCTCCCATAATGCATCACGAGCAGCTTGCTGATCTATTTTCTGTATTTTGTTTTATTATAAGTATAAAAGCGGATAATTAACTCCTACAATAAAACAATGTATAAATTTAATTCTGCATTAATTTTATTTTCCTATCAAAAATAATATAAGAAACTCGTGTGTTTCCGGGAGACGGCGATCTCTTACGAATCAATACGACATGATTTCATTGGTTGATTTAACCCCAACAGAGGGCGTAGGTCGATTTTTGAACTTTGTTGTTTACAAACAAGAAAATGAATGCGATTTTGTGTCGGGATGACAGCACGTTTTCTGTAGTATACAGGTCTAAGGGCCACCTTTCACCAAAGAAAGAAGTAGATGACTACGCTATCGGGGACCACGTCAAGGCGAAGTTCCAGGGCAAAACCTACGATGCCACCAAATAAGAAATAGGCGGTAAGTTAAACAATTTCGCGAAAATGCATGAATTTGAACATTCAGTCATTCTGCTGTTCCTTTTAACGTTGAAATTAATGACCAAGGTAATAGCTTTTGTTAGTCGAAGGGTTCTTGATGATGAATTGATGCTGGCATTATATTGCAATGTAAACTGTTGTAAACGTGTATGTTTTTTCCTTTCTCTGAAAAGTCATAAATTTATTTAATGATTCATTTTTCCCAACATCTTCAAATTATTTATTTTCAAAGCTGATGGAGGCCCCCTGATGAGTCAATGGTGGTTTCAAAGTGGATCTTTCAAGTAACTTAGTAAGTCAATATTTGTGCTCATCAAATTTATCATTTTATGCATGTCTAGTGTGAATATTTGCAAGGGCATAATGCATACTGCATACTATGACATAGTATACACAATTGTGAATAAGTCAACTTATCATCATGTAGCAGTGTGGTATATTATATTCATAAATTGACTGGGCTATTCACCAGCCCGATAGCTTCTGGCTTGCAAGCAGGAGGCCCCGGGTTCGAGGCGCGCACCATGTGAATTATTACCAGGTGAATAATTTTCCTCCTCCGAGTCCTATTACAATCTTGTCCAAGTTATATCACAAAAGAGCATCAATTTGGTTAGACAAGGATAGCAGAAACTAAAGATTAAAACCTCTAAATAGTGTCTTATAATTTTTGAAGGAATTAGTTTTTTATCGTTCATAATATCGTAAAATGTAGTACTAAATTTTAGTGTACCTAGCCCCGAGTCAGAGATGAGTAGAGTAAACAAGCAAACCCCAGCAGCACGGCAAAGCAAGACGACAACAATGTAAAAGACCATTCTGATGTGCTGCAGCCTAAACAGACCACCCCACTTGGTATGTGAGTTTTATTATACCCCCACAAATGACATTTGAGAGGGGGTATAAAAAGGTTATGGTTTGGTGTATTATTTTGTCACCCCTCTTCAAAGGGCCACCCAAGTTAGCTTATGAGACACCTGTCTTATGTTTACACAGTACCTCCAGAAACCCTGAGTAACCATTATTTAACTACCTGAAGTAACCATTATTTAACTAGCTGACAGTCTTACTGGGACTCAAACCTTCAGTCTCATGCTTCAAAGGCAAACACCCTAACCACTCGGCCAACAGTGTATGGGAGTCACTCTGTTAGCCGGTCTGTTGTTGGTCAGTCTGTCTACATACAAAATCAGAAGTATGTGGAGAAAATTTAGCTAAACTTTGGACTTGTCTATTAAAATTCATGCATGTGGCTGTTAATCTCTTATTCAAGTTATTGTGACTTAGTTAGAAATTTATTTCAGCTAGTTGTTGCAGATTGAATTGGTTGAAACTTGAATTAAGAAATGGTCATATAGCTTTAGGTTTATTTTTCAATTAATATTTTAACTGGTATTGAAATATGTATTATAGGATAGCATGATAAAGGTCAATTGGTATTTTATAATCTTTGAAGAAATTATTATTTCTGTATACACTTTAATGTAGTACATTATGCTAAATTTTAGGTAGACCCAGCTCAACAATGAAATGACACTATTCTGATGTGCTGCAGCCTAAGCAGACCACCCCACTTGGTATGTGTATTTTATTATTATAACCCAAGATATGAAATATATGGGGGCTATATTGGATTTATGCTTGACAGTCGGTTATGTGCATTTAAAGGAAAAATTTGTCTGGACATTTTCTCAGCAACTACATAAAGGAACTCAATGAAACTACATGTACACAAAAGTGATAAGTAGAAAGCCTCATTGTGCCTGCATCAATTCAAATGAAAAAAGTGTTGAGTTGTTGTATTTGTGTGCTAGATTTTATTATTATTACCTCTAACAAGTTAGTTAAAATTATGGCCCTGGGGTCAAGATTGGTCCAACCCCAGAGTTTATTTTATATAGAAAAAATAAAAAATCTTCTTGTCCGAGACCACAGGGCCTAGAGCTACTTAAGATATTTTGTATGTAGCATTGTCTAGTGGACCACTAACAAGTTCATATTATGGCCCCTGTCCAGGAGTTTATTTCATAAAGGATAATTAAAAAATTCTTCTCCTTTGAAACCACTGGTCATAGAGCTTAGATATATAATCGGATGTAGCATATCCTCTGCTGAGTTTGTTCAAAATATTGCTCTATCAGACTATGGTCAAAATTTGCTCTGCCCCGCGGGTTACTCTGTTGTTGGCTTAAAAAGTTAGATAGGAAAATTTTAATAAATCTTGTCTGAAACTGCAAGGCCTGGAGATTAGATATTTTGTATGTGACATTATTTAGTGGCCACCTGTTATGTTTTTCAAATTTTTGAATTGGGTACCTTAAAAAATTGGCCCTGTCCCCAGGTCATTTGATTTTAAATAGGCTCATGTTTTCCTCTCAGGGTCTTTTATCTGGTGAGCCATGATGACCTTCTTCTTGACTTAAGTCTTAGCCTAATGTAGGTTTCGATTAATTAATAACCCATGAAATATTGCATGGATTGATTTCATACTTTGCATGAAGGTGTATCTTAATAAAATTCTTATCTAATTTGAAACCCAGTAAAATCTGAACCTTTTTACAGGAGTTATGTTATGGTGGCCCCTTTTTAGTCCCCTGCCAAACCGGAGGGGATTTTTTGTCATCTGTCCAAAATAGTTTTTAGATGATTACTTCAGTTACGGATGACAGATTTTAATGAAAATTGACATTTGGATAGCTATGGGTATAATCTAGAGTGAGATTGCATTTGGGGTCAAATATACAGGTCACTGCTATGAAAAATAGAAATTTGGTTTCCAGATAATAACTTCAGTTTGGGGTGATGGGTTTCAATGAAAGTTGGTATATGGATAGCTTAGTGGATTACCTAGAGTGGGGACGCCTTTGGGGTCAAAAGGTCAAATATCTAGGTCACTGTTACTAGAAATAGAAATTTGGTTTCCAGATAATAACTTCAGTTTGGGGTGATGGTTTTCAATGAAAGATGGTGTATGGATAGCTTAGGGGATAACCTAAAGTGAGGACGCATTTGGGGTCAAATATCTAGGTCACTGGTATTAAAAATAGAAATTTGGTTTCCAGATAATAACATCAGTTTGGGGTGATGGGTTTCAATGAAAGTTGGTATATGGATAGCTTAGGGGATTACCTAGAGTGGGGACGCATTTGGGGTCAAAAGGTCAAATATCTAGGTCACTGTTACTAGAAATAGAAATTTGGTTTCCAGATAATAACTTCAGTTTGGGGTGATGGTTTTCAATGAAAGTTGGTGTATGGATAGCTTAGGGGATAACCTAAAGTGGGGACGCATTTGGGGTCAAATATCTAGGTCACTGGTATTAAAAATAGAAATTTGGTTTCCAGATAATAACTCCAGTTAGGGGTGATGGATTTCAATGAAAGTTTGTGTATGGATAGCATAGGGGACAATCTAAAGTGGGATTGCATTAGGGGTCAATAGGTCAAATATCTAGATCAGTGTTACTATAAATAGAAATATGGTTTCCGGATGATAACTTAAGCTCACTTGTTCATTTAGACAAACTTATCATCATTAAAAAATCTATACAGATGCTGCTGAATAAACATCAGCTAATATTCCAATGATAGGTACTGGGAGGGGATTTGTATGGCATGCATTACTGACTGTTAGCTTGTTTACTTAGATCTTAGCCTAATGTAGGTTTCCGATCAATAACTCAAGGATTATTTCTTTGATTGATTTAATATGATTACACAATAGTGTATCATAATAAGTAACAGGTCAAGTTTTTATACCCATTAAAATAAAACATTTTCGTATGAGTTTTGGACTCTTTTTAGGGAAGCTGGTTAGGATTAACTGCCCTCCACAATATGACTAACATACTGAAAATGGCATTAAATCTGAAGAAATATATTCTTTCATCACTTATCAATGGAATATAATTTGTTATTTCATCTTTATAGAACACCATAATTATCTAAATGTTTCTTAATTTACAGGAGTGATCTCTAAGAAATTTCAACTGTATGTGAGCTGTTATGTTGAAGAAAAAATGACAGGAGCCCTCAGACGACTCATGGTCATGTTCGCCTAAGAATGCGTCTACAGTAAGACCCTTAATGGGCATATCTTGTACAAACTTTAACAAACTTAATTTGTCATTTATTACCATTTTATATATGTTTAACCAGGTTTTCATAAGGTGAAACCTGGTTATTAGAATGCCGAAAATGGCGGGCGGATGGGATGGCTGCGTCAAACAGGCAGTGTCCGATCAATGACTTAAGTTTGGATTTACCAATCTTGACCAAACTTGGTATGAAGGATCCTCGAATGAATCTGTGAGGTCAAGGTCACTGTTACTAAAAATAGAAAATCAGTGTCCAGTCAATAACTTAAGTTTGGAATGACCAATGTTGATTTAATTTGGTATGTAGCATCCTTAAATCAAAACCTCGCTTGGGATTTTATTTGGTGTCTGTGGGGTCAGGGTCAAGGTCACTGTTACTAAAAAAAAAGAAAATCAGTGTCTGGTCAATAACTTAAGTTCGGAATAACCAATGTCTGATTAAACTTGGTATTTAGCCTCCTTGAATCAAAACCTTGCTTGGGATTGCATTTAGGGTCTGTGGGGTCAGAGTCACTATACTAAAAATAGAAAATCTGTTTTCAGTGAATAACTTAATCAAGGATAAAGATATTGCGGTGAAATTTTGTGTGTTGGTAGCTTACATGCAGTCCATACTTTTGAATTGCACTAAGGTCCAGTAGGGTCAAGGTCACTAAAAATAGAAAATCAGTTTCCGGTTAATAACTTAAGTAAGGATTGAGATATTGCAATGGAATTTTGTGTGTTGGTAGCTTACATCCAATCCATGCTTTGTATTGAATCAAGGGCCTGTAGGGTCAAGGTCACTGTTACTAAATACAGAAATCAGTTTCCGTTCAATTACTTAAGTTTTGAATGACTAATATTGACTAAACTGGGTATTTAACAACCTTGCATGAAAGCTTAGCTTAAAATTGTATTTGGGGTCAGTTTGGTCATATAGAAACAAGCTTGGGATTGCATTCTATGCCAGTAGGGTAAAGGTCAATGTTAACTTATTAGTCGCACTGGAAACTGAACCACTGATGAAGCCTTAGCAAAGAATTCTTGAGTACTGTGGTATCAAAGCCTTAGAAAATCTGGTTTTGTGGCACTGCCACGTTTCTTGTTATATGCTTGTAGTGATAATAACATTATGCTTGGTTCACATAAATTATTGATATTGTTAATAATAATGTCTTTCATATGATAAAGATGAATTTTCATATTTTCCCTGTTTGTTTGTCATATTTATTTGTATAAGCATTATAAGTGATTACTGTTAGTATTTTCGATTGTTCTGTTTCTGTTACCCATTATTTAGCAGAAGGAGGTAAGCTTGTCTTTAATCGAAAATAGGTCAAGCTGATGAGATCATTGGGTTGTTTTCTAGAAAAATGTTGAAAGGTGCAATTGAGCGAAAGTGCATGCAACAAAAAAGTGACCAATTCAGTTGAGGATTGGTATGGTATATAGCACTCCTTTTTTTAAATCAAAATGCATTTTAATTTGATTCTTTCAAGCTAGAAAAGAGGTGGTCAGTTTTACTGAAGCCATCTTGCCTCTTTAACAAAAGACACACAAAAACCAACATAAACTGACTTTCTAAAAAAACGCATAAAAACCCACTTTAACACGGGAAAAAAAACACAAAAACTCACTTTTCAAAAGCGCAGAAAAACACAAAAACTCACTTCTGAAAAAGACGCATTAAAACGCACTTAAACCAACTTACTACAAAAACGCAGAAAAACCCACAAAAACTCACTTATGAAAGACACCTTAAAACGCAGTTAAACCAACTTAATACAAAAAGCGCAGAAAAACCCAGAAAAACTCACTTCTGAAAAAGACACATTAAAACGCAGTTAAACCAACTTTCTACAAAAAAACGCAGAAAAATTCACTTTAGAAACCCAGTTAAATGCAGAAAAAACCTACTTACTGTGGAAAAACACAGTAAAACCCCAAAAAACCAACTTATTAGAAAAAACTAACTTAAACCCTTAAAAACCAACTTACCAAAAAACACAGTTAAACCCACAAAACACTGGTAAAAACGTACCAAGTGGGTTTTTTGTTAATAATAAGTAAGTTTTTTTGTGTTTATTATGTGTTTATTCCGTGTTTTTTCTGTGTTTTTTTTTCTAGCTCTTGCGGTAAGCTAAAAAGACGCACTTAAACCAACTGCCAATACCGCTTGGTTAAACGCGGTTTAAAACCGCGTTTAAACCGTGTTTAACACACTTATTTCGGAAGGGCAACTCGTCTGATAAATTCAATAAACAATGACCACTTATGAAGGGTAATCTATAATAAATATTTATTCATGATGTGAAACCTAAAATTGTCTATGCACTTATGTTTGTGTTAAAAAAAATTAACATTTGGATAATTAATCGAGATAAATTACCCTGTATGGACACTAGTAATAAACACTAAATAAGTGATTAATCCATTTTCTCTCTTAAAAATCCCTATAATAGGTAAGTAATGTGGTACAGCGGAGACGAGTTAAAATTAAGCGAAAACCATGTATTTTCTGAAGTAGAATATTAGTTTTCCATTCTTTTCAGTTGTTTATTAGTTATCAATATTATTGAAAAGTTTAAACTTATTTAATATAATACATACTCATTTATCCACATGGAATATACATGTATACAAGACTTATTCATTGTGTAGTTGTGAAATTAAAAGCAGAACGATACATAATAAGCAACACTTACCATTTGTATCTCGAAGTAAAATCAATAAAACTACTAGTACAAAACGAAAGACATCCATCACAACTATATTGCATAAATAGTGTACTCTGCTGTTTAATACGTAACATTAAACACGGAAGTTTTGAACAATTTTAACAAGCGGACTTAAAACAAAGAGCTCTCATTATTTATTTTGATCACATTATGTTAAGTAAAGTAACAGTTTGTTTTTGAAGTGCATATTCGGAATGGTATTTCAAATATTCACAATTTATAGTGTTGAAGTATGATTTATCACACTAGGTATTACATTTTACACTCTTTTGCTATTGGTCTCTACATCTAAGAGAAGTTCTAAATCTTTTTTTTTTAAACCAAATGATCGTCTTTTGGTGGACATACTGAATTTCAAAGAAGGTTATGGTTACACTTGATGATTCATATTTTATTACATCTGCAAAAGAAACAGTTGTATGTTAGCTCCTCAGATTAGATTTTTCTACTTGCATTTCAGTCTATCAATTTTCGGTTTAGAATAAATGATTAGGTCATTGCATCCTTTGGGAAAAGGAAGGACAAAGCATGAATAACAACAATGCTGATGTATATGTTATTATGTGTAAACATAATAAAATCGTTCCATTTCGCCTTTTCCTATACACCGTCTCACTTCCAATGTCCAATGATGAGTGTGTTTTTAATGATTAAACAAAAACAATCAGTAGGATCCCTTGTTTATATACTCATAATCTGTTTCTCTATATTACTCACTGGGTACAGCATTTCGATTAGGTCATCTTATCATTGCTTAATCTAGTTACAAATTCGTATTCGAAATTCGTTGAATGAAACGAAATTTTGTAGTATGTTTAAGCAAACGAAATGTGATTGCGTTGATTATTTCAAGATTTGCTGCCATAAATATCAATATTCCACTTCCAATATTCATTAGTTTGCAATTATTGTTAATGCTTGTATTGGTGGAATTATAAAAAAAATATTAAAATGTGGACATTATTTGTATGACGCTTTCATTTTATACAAGACCAATTTTGCAAATCGTCATATCTGGTTGAATGGGAATGCAAAAAGACCTACCACGTGACAGACTTAGGCGGCAGATCGCAATACATGTACATATTTTCCTTTAATTCTTAAAGAAAAAACAACGTCAACAAAAAAATAGGAGTGTTTATTATGTATTGGCTTATCTAGCAAATTCAATGGACTTTTGTTATAATAATTGTCCAACACAATCGGGTAGATTAATATATTTAAAGCTATCGTGACTATATGTCATGTACTTTACAGTTACTTGTATTGTCATAGTTGAACACATGCATTACAAAGATGAAACAGGAAAGAGGAAACCACTCATTTCAGTCGTGTCCTTTGCAAGGAAGTGTGCACATACGAGACACGATAACAATAAACTGATTTAATAGAATTGATATTCATATATATTTATATCACTTTCTAGATGAAATGATTTAAAAAGAATTATTACAGCATATTTCTAACATATTAGAGATTTAGAGCTTAGCAACATTTTGAAATATTTTGGTTTGTACTAAATAGTGTGTTTTCGTTTGCGTTGTAAATTCTTAAATATATTACAACGTATGTATGACAAGACTTACAACAAAGACTTAAACCAAACCCCATGCACATTACTTAACGGTGTGAATTTAATTAACAGAACCCTGATGATGTTCCTCCAAGACCGTATTTGGCAATTATATCTACCTAGAGTTGTCGTCACGATCATGGCTGGATAATTGGTAAAACTGGACCACTAACCTATTCAATTTGGCAACCCAATCACCAGTGCATGAATATTTTGTTCGTAATTAATGCCATTTATTCACGCAAAAAATTATCGATGCATGTTTAGAAAATGTTCATTGACCAATTTCTTTTGCCTTAGAAATTATACTAGATAAAGATTACACAAACATACACAGTTTTAAACTATGATATGATAATATCACTTTAAATAAAATAAATAGATATTATAAAAAAAAAACAGAAATGGGAAATACATAGTCGAATTAGTGAAATGAAAAAAATCATGATAGAAATATTTGACTATAGTGGATAATTTCTAAATCTGAAATCAACATAATTAGGACAAATTTGTTCAACGTAGGTACATTTTGTCTAAAATTGTAACATTTCTAATCAGTACATCCATCCACCCGAATTGGGCCAGGATTTGAGAGAAGTTTCGTGTAATTAAATTTCAAGCACAAGAAAAAACAACAACAGCAAATCACATCATAGTTTGAAAACAAATTAGTATTAAGTAAGACCACATTATGATAGACATGTTAGTAGCGATAATTGCACATAGAATACATTTCGAAAATAACCATAATTGGGAAACTTTGTTGGTGAACATTTCTTTTGTTAATTCTTTTGTAGAAACTTAATATGTACACTTTTTACTGAAACTTTAAAATCTTTTGAATCGGTGCATCGATTTAATCCGACGACCTGTGTCCGGACAAAAAGAGAGGTTTCATCAGGTTTCACGTGTCCATCATGGAAATTAGTTTACTTAGTCACACTATTGTTAGGATACATTGTACATCAAAGCTAATTAGTATTGACCACGCATAATAGCATGCTTTGCATTAAGTTAGACATAAGTTAACGATACATTAAGACTGAATTTGTTTGATATCGTGTTTCTTTTTATCTGACTTATATTAGGCTACGAGTATCCACAAGTACTCAAAGTATTTTATATTAAGACTTTTAGTATGAAACATCTGTAAACAAAAATGTTTATATTGCGTCATAATCAATTTCCAAAACTGTCAGTCATTTTTGCTCAATATCTTTATATGATTATATATATAATGTATCTTAAGAGTCGTCTACCATCATTGAATTCGTTGTTTGATGCTCCCTCACATGTATCATAAATTATGTAAATCATCAGTCATTTTCAACCTGTTCGTAATCAGAACCTTACTCTTAGCTTAGTGTCGATTGAATGCATTTGGATGACAGTTCTCGTTTCCGGGTTCTATTGAATCATATTGCCTTTCTTCAAGTCCTCCAAGCTCCATATAACCGTGTTCTGTATCCATATCATTATTTACCACTCGGTTTACTTCCTCATTGTCAGTGGTTTGTCTTACATCCGTATTCGCGTACACGTGTTCACTCGTATTACAGGCGCTGTGTTGGATTTCTACAGATCTGGAGTTGACGTACACCGCATTATCCCTACTGTTGTTTGAACTATTAGAAGTATTGGTCTCTTTTTTAAAACATGGGAGCTTCACATCACTGAAAGACCAACAGTAAAATGTTACAAAGGAATGTTTGTTACGTTATGCAATTTCTGAATTATTAAATAGTTACTGAAATGTTGTTTCAGATATCCAGTTCCGGCAAATTGAACACTATCTTACAAATGTATAGAATGCTTTATAAGTACAATTCTATTGAATAAAAAATAAAATTCTGAATAGTATTGTGAAGACCTTGCTTCTTTTATATTTTTGTCAGTTTAGTTTGGTTATGCAGTGGAATCAAAGTTCTAACAAGAGAGATTACTTATAATTATAAGAACAATTACGGTTCAATATTGCAATCCTTACCGCTTTCTTAGAAAAAGAGCAGTAAAAATGCCAATGACAACTACAGCAACAATGGCTAACGTCGCTCCAACAGCTGCGCCAACAGCGGAATATCCTTAAACATAATTCATTCAATAAAGATATATTGTGAGTACTATAAAACATAACTGCAATACTAACCATCTAACTGTTTCTGCAAATAAGCAAGAATCTCAATAATGCTGCCTTTAAACCATTTAAACCCTTAATCTTCCTGTGTGTCCTTATGTTGTAATGCATGACATTTGTAATACTTTTCAAACCTGTACGGATTTGCGTAGATGATATATGAGTTCAACATTATTGAAACAATAGTATCTGTATAGCTTTTAATTGCTTGCTAATAATTCCCTTCAACATACGTTTGACTATGTAATGATACATACAATGTACAGCATACAAACTGTCATAGAAACATGAACACCGTTGAATGTCGTTGTATTACATAGCCTTTCGTAATACCTTCGCTTTTTAACTCCGGTGTTGAATTAGTGTCATTATTTCTTACGGTCGTTGTTGGAGGTACTGATGAATGTTTGGTTATTGTCGCTTGTGTAGTATCTTGAACTAAACTCTCGGTTTTATTATTACTTGAACTAGGTACGGTGCTAACTGGTAATGAAGTAATCTGCGTTCCAGAAGTTACTATAATAATTCCAAAAATACACTTAAATAGTGAACATTGACTTTTTGTGAATTCATTTCAATCTTCAACAATACATATACTCTAATAAAGGATATTTCAAGAAATCGTTTAGAATCTAGAAAAAAGGTTTATTATTTGGACGGCCTGTAAATTTCGATTTATACAATATTTTAAGATAGGAACAGCTATGGGTTCATAAAGTTGGTGTGTGTGGTTATAAATGCATTATAGTTTGTCCTACTAGAATGCAGCTAGCGATTCATAAATGTTCTAGATGAAAGTTATTAATCCTATAAAACAACGACTGATATTGAAACTCTCATGTCGACCTCAAGCTTGACAGGTATGGATCGTATTCAAGATGTCTAGATTTCTTACGATTTACTATTTCATCATGATTCGAATTATTCTTAGACCAATGACAAATATGTAAACGTTTTTGATCGAAGAGCTGGTGGATGCATTTGAATTAGAACTTATTGAAGCAATATTTAAAATTGAACTCGACAGTCCAAAAAATGATGTATAGCTTACCATTTACACATAATCTTTCATTGTTTATGTCGCCTGCGAATTTAAGTTGGTACGAATATTTGTCTATGTACCCATACCCATTGGCTTGTTTCAAATTACTAGAATCCTTTGCTAAAATACGATTTACAATAAAAACATGCATACCATATAATCATATACATTTTTGTTTGTTTGCTATCCTCGGATCTATATGATATTGTTGACAACAACTGACTAAACATTTATAATAGTATACGCAATTAAGTAGATATTGAATTCGAGTAGTATTTAATTCATAGAAACATAGCAATATTTTACAAATGCGAATTATTCATGAATTGTATAAAAACGATACTTTTATTGATTCATTGATTACTTGCAGTAGCAGGTAATGATAAGTAAAAACGATATCTCACATTTATAAACGACTTCACTCCTCACAATACCAGTCCATAACTCAGGTGAGGCCACAGTAGTAAAGACATTCTTAGTATAATTATACGTAGAAGGTCTTGAGTTGTTAGCAAAACATGTGATTGTTGAATCAAGCCATCGTTTATATATGAGTATACCAACCTTGTACGTTCTTACACTCTCGTCTGGTAATAATAGTTTGTTATAATAATTAAACCAAACGCCTTGTTTCGTATCGTAACAAATCGCAATTATATAATCCAATCTTATTTTCAGACGGTAAAGATGACTTAGAGTATATTTGGAACTAACTTCATTTTCGAGTCATTGTATTACTACTCATGATTCTGATCAACTACAATGTAAATCAATGCAAGAGTAAGATAGCGCAAAACAAATTATCTAGTTTCCAGCGTATGGATTTATGTATGAAAAAAATCTCTACCAGTCAATAATGACCATTTCAAGCTTATACGCTGTAATTACAGAATTTTGTTCTTATTTTTTTTTTTAATATGGTAATGAGATTATTACTTATTCTATTTCTATTACGAAAAATTTACGTATGAGATCAATTTGCATAACAAGTTAAAAAACAATACTAACACATAAACGCAGCAGTTACTCTATGTAGAACAAATATGACAGGAAGAAACACTATTACAAAATAACATTAACATACCTGTTTCACAAATGAATTCTTGATATCTTGAACACTCGCGCCATATAAATAATCCATCGAGGTACCCCAAACAAACTTGGTTTGTATTTCCCATATTCATGGAAATAATATCTAATATAATTATAGTATATAGGTATATTTAAAAAACTACACAATAAAGAAACAAAAATGAAGTCATGAGCGTCCATTCTATTATTGTATATCTATTATTGTACATGTTAAAATGATGTAATATTATCTAACACTCAATTGGTTACTCAATGATTTTGCCTCCAGTTGAGAGATCACATTTCGTTTCAGCGAAAGTCTTAAATGTGATTGTATATTTGAAGAACGGATTCATACCATGATGTTTGTTAGTACCGAATCGATTGATAAAACAATCATTGATTTCAATCCCGATAATCAGAAAATGTCATCAGTCATTTAAGGAAAATATGATTACATGTAATTCTTATACTAGTAACCTGTGTAAGGGAGTAAGTAACGACAATTATTATGAGGCTACATCTAAAGGATCATTTAGAAGTATTTCCAAAAGTTGATAGACTGACAAGGAAAGTTCAAACTAGCATTCGGAGGTAGTATAATACATATATTGATATTGCAATTATTTTTGATTGTGTGATATTGGGTAAGTGAGTATGCTTGGCCGATTACTTTCGCATAACGACATTGCATACATGTAATTTGGTATATGTAAAACTACCAAGAAATAAAGTTACCTAATTCACATTTCGAGATGCATGTCAGTAAGACATACACACCAACTTATTTGAAAGTCAATCGCAAACTATCATGTTGATACAAATAAAAACATACCTGTCCCTATGGACCTATATAAAGACATGTAAGTATTTTCTCCTGTTGATCCTCCACATACGATACCTGAGCTTTTCCCTCCTTGTTTAACACACGGCAGGTCGCAGGAAGACAAAATGGTGCTTGCGTTATGTTTAATTTCATGTTCCCCAAAGCAGAAACACTTGAAATTCAGGGAATAGAAATTGTTTATAGTACTGTGGAGACAAAATAATTCAGTTGCCGGATTAGTTTCACATGTCACTTTGTGTAAATTATCAGACATATCAGATATAACAAGAGTGGCTGTTTTGTGTTTGATCCAAACATAATGTTTACTTCAGAGACCAGATTTCACTTTTTCCTGTATCGTCTTCATGTACGTTTGACGTGGCCCGTGTGTTAATATTCGGGCATATTTACATATTTACTTGACACCTCAAATTCTCAATGGAAACCAATGCTATTTAATAAGACTATAACGTAATGATAGTGATATAAAACATGTATTACTTAGGACGATAAGCTCTCAGTATAAATATACGAGTACTTTTAGGACGCAAATAGTTTATGATTACGCTTTATACAATACAAGATGACGTTACTTACCTCATTTTGAAATATGCCAACTATTCCTTGGCCATCGCAAGCCGAAAAACACCTTCCAGGATTATCTTTAGAATATGTATCTATTGGTGTTTTAGTGCTGTCTTTTACTGCACAACCTTTTAAACATTTTAGATCAAACGTTAGAACAGTAGCGTAAAGCGAATTATCATGTTTTGATGAAAAAATATTGATTATTTCTGATTTATAGTAATTACATAATTATTATATGGACTAGGAACAGATTTACTTAATCATAATTTTGAATTTAGACGACAATTCAAGTTACAAAAAGACATAGCCCTGGGTAAATAAGTTTTGGACATTGTCAAGTATTCCTTTGCCTCCTTATCACAGCTAACTAAAATCAAGAAATGCTATCCATGTAAATGGCTTCGTCTTGTTCACTATAACCGTCAAAGGGAACGACACAAAGCTGAGCATATTTTCAAAGACTGAGTGCATACATAATAGAAATAATTATGTGAGTTACGCATGTTTTTTCTTTCAGTAACATTCAGACACAGATTTTCCAATAATCGACCTGTATGGTAATCATGTTAATAGCTTACTTAAGGTCATAAAGTGCGATTCAATAAAAGCATGGCATTTCTAGTACCCATTAACTGACAAACACTAGTTTGATCGAACATTTATAAACAACGTACCGAAATATTCAAATAATGTCCATGCTTTATAATATCCGACCCAAACATCCTCAATGATCGCTGCAGAGATGTTTACTGTTATTTTGTCCGAAGAAAATATCAAATCCGGCTCTGCAAGTGTGCACCGCTCAGATGCAGTTGACCAATTTGTTGTATCATTGGAAATTACAAAGTCTGAACCTATAATAAAATATCAAGACCAACCAATGAAAGTGAAAATACAGGACAGCTCTAGATATTGTAAGTAAGTGTACATTCAAAGGAACACACATTTTAAAATGCATATAATTTTTATTTAAACCAAATATTCATCAGATGAAATGGCCATTATTCAAAAACAAGTGGTAGAACACATAGGAGTGAAATTCTAAGACAAAATTGAATTTCATGCATAAGTAGAAGAATCGTATTAAGTATATCCTAATTAATATTGACCTGACCAAAACTTTCATCAGCTGACGATATTCATTTATGGTAAAACAGGATCAAACTCGACAAGAAGTTGTTTTGAATTTTAGTTGTTAGAAATCAATGTTGCATAATTCTTAAACATTGATCAAATTTTAATGTTTTTACTTGGAGTGATATAACATTGATACACTTTCATTATTGATTTCTTAAAGATACAATTGCTATAAAATAGGTAACATTATAAATCCATTGATACCAATGGTATTAATTTGTTTATTGGTTATTTTCGGAATACACAGCTTAGATGTTTAGACATAAATGTAAAATTTATAACATAGATCTATATCGCAGATTCTAAAGTATTTGCAGATTCTGAAATAGTAACTGTAGTGTTTGCTTGATATACACATTTTCATTTTTTGTGTCATTTCTATTTTTGTTTCATCCGTAATGTTATTTGTCATAGTACTACATACAGGAAAGTTACTCGCACAAGTATTGACTCGCAGTAAAGTTTGTTGTTTCCACGGATAAAACATCAGCCTATTTTTACAACCCCGTGACTCAATTTATGGTTGTAATGTTTTCATTTTTTGTCGTCTTGATAAGCTCTTTTCAATAAGCATGTAAACATGTCTGTTTCTAGAACTCAACTTAATGATGTTAATTCTAATTCCACAAACCCGTATTTCGCTTATATATCTTCATTTTTATTCTCTTCAAATGCCATTTTTCTTAAAATGGGAAAGTTAAATGACATGCGGGTTGGTAGGTATAAGCAGACGAAACGGCATTTTCAATATATACTATACTCGAATCAACAAACAGTAAGCAAACTACTTGATACAAGCTGCGCATAAGTCCCTTGCGCCATCCGCGTTTTGTATGAATACCGCTAAAATATATTTCTCACATTCTTAAGCTTATTATTCTGTTTACGAGCTGGACAATTTCTTTTAATTATCACACTCGTTTTTTGTTTAACCGTGCCATGCTTTAGTTTTGTGTATTCTGGATCATTGTAAGTGACACATTTTAGAACAACACATTTATTTTACATTATTCGTTGTTTATAAGATATCATTATTCACACAGTCACTCTAAATTCGTATTTTCTCAAATTGATGAATTTTTTAAATAAGGTAACTTAAAAAAGCGATATGACAGAGTTAACCATATCAATCACTTTGCATCTGCTTGCATTATGTGCGTAAGTGACAGTATTTTTTAAAGATAACCTCTTACACCCGCCCATGTCATGTATTTGTTAAGATTTACTAACGTCCTGTGAACATTTATACCGACGGCATTACCGAAGGAGAATAAAGATTGTAACCTAACGATAAGACTAGGATACTTCTGTCTGTGAACTTCTTACTTGTGATCACATTTCATTATATACATCTTCAGGAAAACTCTGTGCAGCTCATTATAAACTTTTTGCTCGTAATCTTGTCGTGATCATGATCAATTTATTGGTTTGAAACTGGTGTTTGCACATCAATGCATTTACCTCATGCGTTGCATAATTGTAATGCATGTATGCTAAACGAAGTGTTTCAAGCATACTAATTGATTTTTTTTTCATTTTACAACTTCACTTACTATATGCCATCGATTGTTTTAAAAGAAACATACATTGAAATGAAATAAGCTGTCAATTATCATTCGAATATGACCATTTATTATGTGAATAATGTTAAACAATGGGGTAAAACTCAATTCCTTTTTTGAAGTAGCATTTTGAGTTATCCATCTTTTATTTGTAACAATGTTAAATTTGTTATAGCTAAACTTATTTAATAATATAAAAACTCACTTATCCACATTTACTTGTCTTTATTAAGACATCTCAGTAATTGTTAAACTAACAAAAGAAAGATACATAGCAATTTACACTTACCATTTATATATCTAAGTAAAAAGGATAGAAACATACAACGAAGTAAATCCATGATTACCTACTAGTATAGTAGCTGTTATTACCCTAAGTTGTTTACTTCACCATTATTCTAAAACACGGAAGATATAATCAACTTTACAATTTGGTACAAATATACACACACCGAAAAAAGGAATGTTTACCTGGTAGGAAAAGCGTTATTTTCCTGTTTATGAATATATTGTGTGTAAGTATTTACATGTACCTTATTTTTGTTCGTACTAGATGTTGATCAAATCCCAAACAAGCAAAGAAAATCACTGATCTACATGTTTTGCTTTGATCACTCTAATTATAGGATATTTATTATGTGACAACTACATTTTCTTAAACCTGATGCGCTTATGGCCTTACAACCGCTTGATGATTGAGTTATCTTTTACATATTGAGTTGTTTAATAACCAATTTTCTGATATTTTCTATTATTTTAAAAGCCACGCCTATGTGCACATCATAGAAGTCAGTTTTCTTAAAAGTCACATTACAGACTTATAGAACATATCTAAATGAAAATCATTAAAGTTACGCAAACAAATATTTTTATGTTTGCTAATCAGCCAAGACCAACTGCACACCATAGAAGTCACGCGACAAAATCACTTATTTCGGTTTAATAAACCAAGTCCAACTGCACACCATAGAAGGCACGCGACCAAGTCTTCTTATTTCGTGATAATTAATCTTATCTTGATGCACACCATAGAAGTCACGCGACCAATTTCTGCTAATTCGGTTTAAAAGCCACACCTAAGTGCACATCATAAAAGTCAGTTAACCTAAAAGTCTCATTACAGACTTCTAGACCATATCAAAATGAAGATCATAAAAGTCACACCAACAAGTCATCTTTTTTTGGCTGATCAGCCAAGTCCAGCTGCACAACATAGAAGTCATGCTACCAATTTCTGCTATTTCGGTTTAAAAGCCACACCTAAGTGCACATTATAGAAGTCAGTTTTCTTAAAAGTCACAATACAGACTTTTAGAACATATCTAAATGAAAATCATAAAAGTCACGCCAACAAATCATCTTATTTTTGCTAATCTGCCAAATCACACCATAGAAAGCACGCGACCAAATCCTTTTATTTCGTGATTATGAATTTTATCATGATCAACACCATAGAAGTCACGCGATCAATGTCTGCTAATTCGGTTTAAAAGCCAGACCTAAGTGCACACCATAGACGTCAGTTTACTTAAAAGTCTCATTTCGGACTTCCAGACCATATCTAAATGCACACCATAGAAGTCACGCGACCAAGTTCTCCTATGTCGGGGTTAAAGCCACACATCACAGACATATAGACCATATATAAATGAACATCATAGAAGTCAAGCCAACAAATCTTCTTATATTTGGCTAATCAACCAAGTCCAACTGCACACCATAGAAGCCATGCGACCAATTTCTCCTATTTCTTGTAAATAGCCGCACCTAAGTGCACATCATATGGTCAGTTTAATTAAAAGTCTCATTACAGACTTCTAGACCATAATAATTATCTAAATGAACATCACAGAAGTCACGCTAACAAATCCTCTGATTTTTGACTGATCAACCAAGTCCAACTGCACACCATAGAAGTCACAAACAACCTAGTGTAATAACAGCTACTTTACAAGTAGGTAACCATGGATTTACTCGTACTTCGTTGTATGTTTCTATCCTTTTTTCTTAGATATATAAATGGTATTTTTTCCTGAAGATGTATATAATGAAATGTGATTATCTACTGTGTTTTCTTAGAACCAATCTTCTATTTCATGCGCCAAGCCGAATATCTTTTTAAAAAGATATTTCTTGTAAAATTAATATAATATCATAGTGGGTTAAGTCAAATGCTTGATTTTAGAGTATCGGACATATGTTTCAAAACCGATTAGCAATTATTCTATATAAACATTGTACGAGGAATACACGAATAGTGTACATAATAGTGCATAAGAAGGCAATTTCATGTCAGTCATGAAACATAGTATTGAATCTCCATATCTAAATCAGAATAAATAGTTAATATGTCATTACATCCAATTTGGAAACTTTAAGGAAGGCCAAACCATGAAGATCATCTAACCCGATGTATATGTTAAAAGTTTTAAAGATGTATAAACAACCCTGAGAAAATTAACTGATTCTTGATAACACATTCTGTTATTAGCTTGTTAATACGCTGAAATTGGAAACTTTTTTTTCTATTCGCTAATTTATTCAATTCCATACTAAATTTCCAGGGACTAATGGAAAGTCTCTGTCTTAGATTTACGAACATGATCATTCATCTGTTCCTCAATATTTACATAATTATGCTCAAATCGATCCTGCAAGTAACGGTCTGAGTTCGGCCTTTCAGCTCGGACATCTGATCATTGTATAATATACAGTAAAACCTCTCCAGAATGGCCCTCTGTAGAGCAACAACCTCTCTACAACAACACCTTAAAATTTTCCTAAGCTGATATTTACTATAAATCTAACCTCTGTAGAGCGACAACCTCTATACAACGGCCAATATTTGCAGGGTGTTGCTGTACAGGGGTTGTACTGAAATACTAAAATAGAGAGTTTTCAATGCTGCATGGATCGGTGCAACAATTCATAAAACGATTACGCGGATGTTTTACAAAAATAAAACCAGCCGTTTCCTTTACTTTGAAAGGCAACATACCAAGTATGTGGTTATTATTATTATGCAAGAATTGTTACAATAAGTGTATGTTAGTTAGATCATTTTTTGCTTCAATTATTATACAAGATATGGACAATGTAAGCATTCACAGATTTTATGAAACATTATACACAAATATTATGATAGCACTTATCAGAAAATAAATAACAAAATAAAATGGGAAATACATATTGTATTATTACAAAAATGTTACCACATAATGTTGATGTTAGTTTGAATAATTCTATTCTATGAATATCACGAATTGCAACGTTAATATGTGATTATGCGTACATCGTGATAGCGTTGAACGATATGATAAGCAGGCAAGGTCTCAATTTCAAATGTTACAAATTAGTCTAATAAAGTAACAAAATGCATAATATGTTTGAAATGATAATTAGTCGAATTAGCGAAGTAACAAATGTACATGATAAAAATACATATACTAAATAAATCTAAATCGGAAATCCCATAGATAGGAAATTTGTTCATGTTGAAATCGATTAATTTATTTTTTCAAAGTCTTTCGTAAAAACGAAGGTTCACATTTTCTGACATTGCAACTTTTATAATCGGTATATCCATCTTATACGAACTGGTTAAAGATTAATTTTGAGAGTTGTTTTATGTGTTTACGTTTCAATCATGTAAATGAATTTGAAGAACAACGAAGTAAGTAAGTTGTGACCTCATATGATATCATGCATTGAATTAAGTTATACACAATATTGTAACAAAAGCTGTCGACGATATATTAAAATTGATTTTTGTCGATATCTCAGATCCTCATCTACCAATGTTAGCATGTCTGCACCAACAACATCTCTAAGCAGTTTATATAAAGTATGTTACAATTCCATACACTGTTTTATATTGCGTCATAATCATTTTCCGAAACTCTCAGTTCATTTGTTCTCGTGTGTAAGTTTGTATGATTGTATGTATCTTCTGGGTCGTTTACCATGTTATACTCATTGTATAAAGGTGCACCTTTACTTGTTTTCAAGTTTGAATTTCCGAGCGATGTTGTATTATATGTATCCTCGGACCCGGGCACGTGTGTACTATGCATATTGCCATTTCCAACATGATCGTAATCTGAACTTTCCTCTAAGCTTAATGTGTTATATGGATTGAATGTATTTGGTTGCGAGTTCTTAATTTCAGGTTTTGTTGTATCATATTGCTCTTCTTCCAGTTTCTCAAGCACTAAATAACCGTGTGCTGTTTCTAAAGCATGTTTTATTTCCTTGTTGGCTCCGTCATTGTCAATCGTAGTTTTCAGATCTATATCCGCATATTCGTTTTGATCCGTGTTATAGGTGCTGTATTGGATTTCTACAGGTCCTGATATGGCATACCCTGCACTATTCTTAGACATGTTTGTGTTCTCTGTTGTTCTTTCTTTTCTTTGAAATGGAAGCTTTACACCACTGAAAGACCATCATTTTACGGTAATCGAAAAACTATTTCAAACGTTTAAATGTTTATGAACGCCTTAAAAATAGATGTAATAAATATACTAAAAATATATTAAAAAAAACATGAAATGCTAAATCAAGGAGTGTAGAGTGAATGTTGCCAGTTTAATGTGACGTGCAATATATTTACATACAGTGCAGTCATAACAACAGAACCATGGCCATAATAAATATAAAAATATGTATATCCAATATTGAATTCCTTACCGCTTTCTTAGAACAAGAACAATAATAATGCCAATAACAATTGCAGCTACAATGGCTAACGTCGCACCAACAGCTGCGCCAACAACGGAAGATCCTTGAAAATAATTGATGCAATTAAACTATTGAAGGGAAGAACTATTAAATATGATTGCAATACTATTCCCCTACAAGTTACAGTAAGAAGACACGAGCCATATGCTATTTGTTTTAAAGTTTTAAGACCTTCCTATTCGAAGTTGTGTATAATGCATGATACAGTATTTTGTAATTATAAAAAATTATTTGTATAGAGAATATATAGTTCTGACATTTTTTCAAACAAAAGCCTACCTTATCAACTTTTAATTGCTAATTTCATCATACATTATCTTGACACGGTAATAAGACTTAAACATCATACTGTTGCCAATAGTTAAATACCGAGCCATCACATTAATATTGGAAAATTGACATTAGAAATACCTTCGCTTTTGAGCTCCGATGTAGAACTGGTCTCGTTGCTTTTTACGGTCGTTGTTGGAGGTGCCGATGAAGGTTCCGTTATTGCGGATTGTGTAGTATCTTGAATTGAACTCCCTGTTTTATCGCTAGTTGCACTGGGGGTAGTGGTAACAGGAAATGACGTGTTTTCAGTTTCAGAAGTTCCTTTTACAATTTAAGAAAAACATACAATTATTATGCTTTAAATAGAGTCGAATAAAGGCCATCCTTTGAATGTTGGTCATTCTTTGAAAGAAAACACGTTCTTGAATATGTAGAGCAGACTGACCTCTAAATAAAGGCCAACTGTAAATAAAGGTCTAAATTTGCCTTCCCCATTGGTGACCTTTGTCCACGTGTTTAACTTTATCCGCATTAATTTTGTATCTATGTTCAACAAACTATAAACACAATTGTATTGGAACCCGATACGTTTGTCTTTGTTATCTGGACTACTAGTGAAATAGGATTTATAAAATGTTTGTTTTGAAACAAAACTTATACTTGTTGCAATACCGATCATAAGCAGCCTACCAGTTGGTGGATATATTGGAATAAAAACGTATAATAGCAATATTTACAATTGAGTTACACAATCCAATTATAAAGCTTACCATTTACACATAATTTCCCTTTCAAATCTTCTTTAGCTGTAAAATTTAGCTCGTACGAATTTCCTATTATGTATCCATACCCAATAGCATGTTTCAAGTGTCTAGAATCCTTTGCAGCTAAATAAATGAATCAATATATTTTTTATTAATTAAACATGCATTCTTATAATTTAAGCATCTATTATCAAATGTACATGATGTTGTTACCACAACTGACTATTTAACATTTATAGCTGTACACAAAATAAAGAATGCTTGAATACGAGTTATACTAATTCTTAAAATATTTTTTTATAATGATATCTAAGGAATTTGTTTTGTTTATAACTTATATATTAAATCCGTACTTTTATTAAAGGTAAATAAGCATTTACAGTTAATCATGTATTAAGTAGTGAGAGATGAAAACAGTATCTCACATTTATAAATGACTTCACTCCTCACAATCCCAGTCCATAACTCAGGTATGGCATCAGAAGTGTGGACATTCTTGGTATTATCATAAGTTGATGGTCTTGAGTGGTTATCAAAACAAATTTTTGTTGAATCAAGCCATTGCCTGTATATGGTACTGTTGTAAATCCCAATTCTGTTTTCTGGTAATAATGGTTTGTTACAGTTATTTGAAAAAAAAACTCTACCCTTGTATTCTGCGATTGGCACGTAAAAAATCACCATTTCATGATCATTTAATTTTATTTTAGACGGAAATGAATCTGTTATGATGACTATGGTTGTTTTTAAACTAACTTCATATCCCAGCCATTGTATTATTATGATGCTGATCAACTACAATAATTCATTGCAACGAATATATAATACACAGTAAGACACCAGTGCTCGAGTTTTCAGTAAAGTATTGATTTATATCTTAAAAGTTCCACGGGATGATAACAAAAATTTCAAGCAAGATTATAGAATGTATTATTTAAATTTGGTTATGAGATTATTTCTTATATTGTTTCTGTCGCTATAGGTTTTACCGATGAGTCGAACGAAAACACTTTACAAAAAATAGTTCATAAACTCATATACTCAGTAATTACACTTGGTTTATGCAAAATCACATGGTTGAAATCGGAATTTTATTATTATAGCAAACATAATAAAGCAGTGTATATTAGTATGAATTAACACAAATATAAAATAGCATTACTCTACCTGTTTCACAAATGAATGTATTATAGTCAGCACAATTATGCCAATGGAATTCTCTTTCGAGGTACACCATGCAAACAAAGGTTGTATCTCTCGCATTCAATGAACCAATATCTATAGTTATATTAAACATGTCATAAAACATAGAACAATAAAATAACAAAATATTTAGACATGGTGTCCTATAGATAGAAAAGCAACAGTATTAAATTACAACACAATATTGTGTTCAATATACACTGTATATTATTGTTCATGCCAAAGGTAGTGAGATCACATATCAATTCAGTCAAATTTCAGCGAACGAGTAATTGAGAGTTTAATGATATTTATGAACACTGAAACAATTAAACAACCGCTAGCTTTATCCAACTTCCAACAATCAGACTATTACATTCCTCAAATCAGGTAGTCTAAATATTTTTTATATTAATAACATTTATTATGCAAACTTATTTTGCGGAAGAAGCTACGACACTATCGAACAAAGACACCAAATACTTATATTTTTGTTATAATATTACGCAAACTTTAAAGTGAAAAAATAAGTAAGTTACCTCTTCCTAACTTTGAGATACATGTTCGGAAAGCATTAATTCAAATCGATTTGTTTAAAGACGTTTGCTACAGTTTTTACATAGACATATAAGCGGAATGAAAACACTGTACAACATTTTTTTTTAAACTTTGCATGATAATAGCCTAATAATATCGTTATTGAGTCATCTGTCATGGAATTCGAATTCTTCGATTATTTCAAGGGCAGATCACTCACACATAAATCTCAATTACCTTATTTTTACTTTTTTATGTTTTTCATTTTATTCTTTGTAAAAATACAAACTTGCATGCAATTCCATTAAACATTTTATTACATTTTACAGTTGAAGTTAAGAGACGGAAAATTCTTCAAAATTCGTCTACATAAATAATAAGATAAATAAGGCATTGTTCGCTTTCATTGTGAAAGTCGAAAAAAATCAAATTCAAGGGCAGACAACTCAAAAACGATATCAGTAACCCAATTTTTTCTTTAAATTTGTCTGTTCTCATATGGTATTACCATGCGCAGTTTAAAGAATATGTTGTATAGTTTTTATTCTGCCTATATATCTATGTAAAACGTGTAGTAAACTGATGCAAACGTCTTTAAGCAAATCGAAAATAAGTCTTACATCATATAAGCCAAACTAAACACATACCCGTTCCTATGGATCTATATAAAGACATATAAGTGTTTTCTCCAGTATTTGTTGATCCTCCACAAGCAATACCTGTTACTCTCCCATTTCCATCAGAACAATGTTGGTTGCAGGAAGACAGCATGGTGTTTGTAACGTGTTTAATTTCATTTTCCTCGAAACAAAAGCACTGGATGAAGTGAACAAATAATGATTTATCAAAATACGAAGAAACAACGACTCAGTTGCCGGATATGTTTGGTCCTTACGTAAAGATTGCTGTAATTATAGATTAAGAGACAATATTTGATAAAGTATTATCTTTTCATCGTAATGTACGTTAGTACTGATCCGAGTGTGACTGTTCAGACATGACAACATTTCTAACCAGAGCTAGGTAGGTTATGAGTGTCAAAATTCGCATATAACCGTATATTGCTTCACTACAACAAGCAATTAATAACATACAAATGCTTTCACATAATTATGACACACACACATATATATATAGTGTACTAGTACTCTATTGTTTATCTTGTGTGAGTAGTTATTTGTGAACGATTAGATGATTAACCATAAGCAATAAAACAACCAGTTTGTATTTAACAACGAAAAGTATTTGATAAACATCAATGAAATTAATCAAAAAGATGAATTTTATCAGAAATAACGGATATCGACCTGATTCTATTTTTAGATTGGGAAATTCCGAAATTTCCATTAATATGATGTTACAACATTGAATACTTAATATGATATTTATGATAATCTTATGGTGAGGGGTCAGGCTTTAGCCTAATTAAAATAATTATGTTTATTTATAAGTCATATTAATTATATTAAATTTTAGCTGAAGCTACTTACCTCATTTTGAAATATGCCAACTACTCCTTGAGCATCACAAGCCGAAAAACAGCGTCCAGGATTCTCCGTTACGTATGTATCTATTGGCGTTTTAGTTGTGTCTTTTACTGCACATCCTTATTTATAAATCAGTACAAACATTAAAACATAAGCGAAAAATATCATCATGTTTAATACAATGAAAAAAAATTAAGTGTACGACAAAGACATTGTTCTTTTCAGTTTGAGTTATAATTTTGAAAAAAAGAAGTAAGTAAGAAGTAAGTTACAACAATAAGACAATATTAATCCGAGCACGTTAGCCGGGGGGGTCAGTACTTTGGACAAGTCTAACCCTATCGCATTGTCAGCACTAAAAACGGGAAATGTTATTCATGTAAATTAAATTCATCGGGTAAACTGTAACTATATATCTTAAGGAAAGACATACAGTTTGAGCAAAACGAAAATAATCATGAACTATTTCGTATCTTTAAAAGACATAAGACTTAGTGCAAACATGTTATAAAAAAACTATGTCAGACCCATATGCGTTTTCATTTAAAATTCAAACATAGATTATGTAATATAGTGCATGTACGGAAACCATATCAATGACTCACTTATGGTCATTCGATTTAATACAATAAGAGTATGTCATATCTAATACCTATTACTTAGCACTATACAATAATTTGAAAAAAACATTAACAACGTACCGAAATATTCAAATGCAGTCCTTGCCTTATAATAACCGACCCAAACTTCACCATTGATCTCTGCAGAAATGTTTACTGCTATTCTGTCCGAGGAAAATATTAAATCCGGCTCTGCAAGTGTGCACCGCTCAGATGCTGTTGACCAATTTGTTGTATCATCGGAAATGATAAAGTCTGCACCTATGATAAGATATCCAGTCCATAGTAATGGAGTTTATAAGACAATAAAACTCATATTGAAGGCAATTAAAGTAAAGGTAGCTGCAAAGGAATACGGGGTAGTGAGATATATTTCAAGCAATTAATTATCATATAGAAAAGTCATTATACAAACAAGAAGCAGTACACAGAAATAAAAGATAACAGAAATTTAGTATGACTTGATTACAGATGGTGATAAATTGAAACAAAATGGTCGCACTACCTGCGTCGCTGTTTGTCGTCAACACTTCCTGATTACTAATTATTTTGCAATGGTCTTTTCGTGTGTATTGCTAATACAGGGTGTCCCATAATATATGTTACCATTTCAAATTAGTATTATTTCATTGCATTTTGTAAGAAACAAATTAATCATATATCAAAATAACCTGGAAATAGTGACGTTTTCTGTTCCATTAAGTACGGGAAACTAGTTGACGTCATTTAAGTATAATCAAACATGGTTAACAACAACCTTTCAATGGATATAGTTTGGTCACATAAGAAAATTATCACAGCAAACGCAACAATTTATGCATGTTTAAGTATTTATTTTTGATAGCATTTAGCCTTCGTAGGCACAATGTAAACATTTCACAAATGAAACACTTTACGTAAAGTAGATGACTTTAAATCGCCTAATAGTATTATAACATAATGTATGCATTTATTTGTCAAGGATTTTATCTTAAAGACTCATTAAGATGCATTTACCTGTCAGTTAATTTTTATCCGTTCTCAAATTACATTATTCCTTCCCTTGACCCGTATATTATTAAATAAACTCTGGCGTATGCACACCTTCAGGTTAATCACATTAAGTAATTGTTCATAAGCTTGGCTTAGTGAGTGCACCATTTGAAGCCCATAACTGCCGAATTGTTCATGTATGACACAAGGAGTGTGTTAACACACATCAATTGATAGTTTCATCTTCTACCCTAACATACATCTTTTAATTGAATGAAATTTGAACTGAGATAGATTACCTTATATAAACATTGAACACTACTATATTGATAAACATAAGATTCATCCATTTTAACTGAAACGAAATTGTTTGTTTTAGGTCTATTCCATTGAACGATGGGCGACATTAGTCTGTAATTATTTGACATTATCAATTCTCTGTTTGCATCAAAACTGATCAACATCATTAAATACCCTTTTAACATGCTTAACACGATAAATAACCCATTAATATTGTCCATAAATAAAAAATATATGATTATTACACAACCTAGGATATAAGAAAAAATAACTTACCATTTGTTCCTATTACTAGTAAAATAAATAAAACTACATCACGAAGTAAATCCATAGTAACTTTACTGTTCAGCCGTAAAATGAAACCATATCATGAGTAACACGGAAGTTTTAAACAAGTTTACACTTGAGTTCATATACACGCATATCGATTCAAATGAATGATATTAATCGGGTAAGATAAGCCTCACTATTATGTTATGAGTATGTCAACGCAGGCATTAATTTCTAATTGTCAATTAAGTAACGTATTTCATAATTAAACAACAACAAAAAACAAAACGATCTAGTTTAGCTAAAACGACGGTGAAGCAAACTGTTCACTTTCAAATGAACTTTTTGTTAACAACCGTGATTTAATTTAATCTGGCGGTTATGTTAAGTTTCCAGACAGCTTTTGATTGTTTAAGTTTCGATGATGTTTACTATTTGTGTTTCAATATCTGACCAGCGGTATGTCGACGTGATTCAAAGACTTTATATATCTATGCATATCACTCTTTGTGTAGTAACGTGTAGTTATTTCACATCCCAGTGATTTACATTAAAAAACATTCATCCTAGGTTTAAAATTAAAAATGTATACACCAACGTTATCTAAATATGCGTGTTCATATTTTCATATTTGTTAATAAGTAGTTTTTATACGGTAGTAACGAAAAAAACATGGATCCTCTATTTTTGGTTTATATGATGGTTCGTTATTGTTAAAAGCCATACATAAATATCAGCTATGATTATCTAATCCTATGAGTTGACATATCTCGGTAATGCTGATTATTTCACTTGCCTTATCGTTGTTTCAAAGTAATGCGAAAACGTAAGAGTCTTTATCTTTGATTTATATGACATTGAAATTTAAAAGAAACGATACACTGCTTATAATAATTAAAAATCAAGTTTTCATCGAAAGCTGACCTTGATTGTCATATAGTGCGTGGTAAACATAAACGTGGAGACTGATCAAAATATACATAACTATCAGTAATTGAATTATGTACACGTAATATTATAATTATACAGATACATCAACAACATTTATACAGATTGGTAGATAATGTATCCGGACATATCTTGATAATGTGAATTAGTTCACTTCCTGTAGCATATTAGTCAAGTTTATAACGTCCTTATTGAGAAACTTAGATACCACTAATGAGCCCAACAGTCAGGAAATAGCATACCTGAAGTAGTAAGTACACGCAGAGAAAGGAATGGATATAAGATGCCCAGCCTAGGTATACAGAGCTGGTATTTATAAGGTAAAGTTTGATATCCCTTTTAAAGTAATGTTAGTCTTGTGGGTAAAGGTTAAACAATTATCAGTACACATTATCAGAAAACACACAAATGCAACTAGCACGTAATGTATTAAATGACATCTACATCGTGTAAATAAAGCGCATAGGCATACTTCACTCACCAAGGGCACGATACTATTAGTGAGTCTTCGGCGGACGGAGATTTTACAATTCAAAGCAAAAAGAGATTTACTTTAAAACTTGGATATATCTTTCTCTACAACATCGCATGTTCGCGACCTTTTGTTGTATGTTCAAGACCTCTTATCGTATGTTTAATACCTCTCGTCGTATGTTCGATACCTCTTACCCTTTGTTCGACACCTTTTATCGTATTTTCGTCACCTCTCGTCGTATTTCCTTGACTTCTTGCATATTGATATTTCTTATAGAGGACGGGCCTTTACGTGAATTCACCAATATTCTCTATCATTATTCTCAATTATTAATCGATCATGGGATAAAGCATGCAGTTAGCGATGCGCCGGTGATTTTGCGATGTTATCTGAATGTAGACAAAAGCATTTGTCGTGTTTCCTTAAACAATTAATGTTCACAAATTGAAACCACACTCTGTGCCGTTGTGGGCAGTCATTGCATGTGTCTTCTCTGATATAATTAACATAAATTTCACAGAAAGGAACACTCGGGATATCCATACGCTTAAAACGACTAGGGAACAAAACATTCATTTGTTTCTGATAAGTGTGTAAACGAGAACCTTAGACAATTCCCAAAATATAGTCAAAGAAAAACTTTGAGACGCTGAACTAGTCTTTATTAAGCTACCGATGCAACTGTTTACTACAAGATATATAACGAAAGATAAGACACAAAACAATCAAAGTTCACATAAACATACACTTACATCAGATTAATAACTAATAATAAATAAGATAAGTTAGAGATGTGAGATAAGCTGCATAGTACATGCCGACATAATGCTTGGTTTTGTCTCCCTTTAATTTACATAAACACTAAAGTAGTCATAGACGCAGACCTTAGAAAGATTCACATATATCACGATTGCATCATCTAACAAAATGAGCAGGAAAATTGTTATAAGTTGTACAGTATGTTCCTGTCAAATTGGTTGAATATCAATACCATAATATGTAAAACGAAAACAAGTTATTATGACAAATATCATATACATCATATTTCTAATAGCTACGATATATGTTTTAAAAGTATCATTAATACTATTAATGTTTAATATAAGTATACATAAATTGCATCACCTATCTCGCCAGTTAGAATGCAATCACGATTTTGTTATCACTTATTGAAAAAAGTAGTTGTAATCACGATACTATTATTGTTTATGGAATAACTTAGAAGGCGTCATAATCATTGTCTGGAACCCGTCGGTCCATTCTGTGTGGTGGATTGTTAATATGGTTATAAGCATCGTCGGCGTCATCTGTCATATTGTAAGCATTGTTTGATTCACCAGTACATGTCTTCAGTTTGGAATTCCCGAGTGATGTTGTATTGTACGTATTCTCTGATTCTACAGCTTTTCTATTGGGAATTCCGCCGCGTGTTTTGTCATTTCCAACATGATCATATTCTGTACTTTCTTCCATGCTTAGTTTGTTATATGGATTATATGTGTCTGGTTCAGATTTCTGGATTCCAGGCTGTGTTGTATCATAAGGCTCTTCTTCCTGCTTTTCAAGAACAAAGTAATCATGTGCATAATCAGATGTCTCTAAAGTATTGTTTACTGCACCATCATTGTTAATCATTTTTTTAAGATCTATTTGCGCGTACTCGTCTTGACTCGTTGTTGTGCTGTGTTGGATTTCCACAGGTCCAGTTATAGCGTAACCCGCATTGGTCCTGGATTCACTTGGACTATGAGTCGGTTTTTCTTTTTTAAGAAATGGTAGGTCAACACCACTGAAAGTTCAACATGAAAAGTTATAAAAGTTATTCAGATTTTGCTTAACATAATGGGTACAAACGAAGTTTTTTTGTTTTTTTTAACTTCATCATTTTTATGATTTTGAATACTAAAAGTATAACATCCATAATATTGTACATTTTTACGTATCTGTACAATGTTTCTCAAAAGTGATACTGTAAAAATATTGTTATTTCTTTTGTAGGTACCCTTAGATACTGTAGTATATTTTACGACTCACTGAGAAGATGTTCTTAGAGTTGCTGTCGTTGTTTTAGAATGAAAAATGTATATTTATGTATACATGTATCATGCATGGTGACCTATATTTTTCTTCGTTAAATTAGAATAAATTTTCTATGAATTTGCATTAATTAGATCCTCGTTTGACTAAAATCGTGTTTACTCCAATATAATTTATAATTGCGAAATTAAAGGTACATTAACTTAAATGATAGTCGTTCTTTTTTTAATCTAAAGGTAAATGATTTCCAAAAATAGACATCTGCAAAAATTATATAGGTTCCCATTATTTTGTCGTTCCATTTCGACATAATCTGTGACATTGAGGGATAAAAAATTTTAAAACCGGAGCTAAACATTAGTAACGACATGTGTAGATATTTTATGTTTCGTGAAGCAAAATTTTGATTACCGTTTTCTCAGGAATAAAACAATAATCATGACAATTGCAACCAGAGCTAGAACAGACAACGTCGCTCCTACGACTACTACAACTCTGGATGATTCTGTAATTAAAAGCAATTCGTTGTGTCAATAACAAACCAACACAATAAATATGCATTTATATATTGCTCGTATATGTTGAAAATGACTTTGTTTCGTGGAATTTATCTAGCATTTAGGAATCATTAAAAGCAAGCAATATGATTCTTAACGAAATTAATTGAATATTGAAAATAATTATTGTGTGGTTTTCAAAACATTATTAAGCAAACTTGGAAAGTTCGGTTACTAAATCGTTGTTGAAGAGCATTGCTTCAAGTTACATTTTGTATTTCTCAAAAGAATTGTATATGCAAAAACAACTACGGTATCACTGCATTAATTATATACAGTATAGAAATGTTATTTGTCAACATTCTCGTTTCTCGTTAGAGAACCAAACAGATTTTGATTTAAATGGCGCGTTTAGTAACGGCTAAGTACTCTCGTAAACTATAGTATGCGCACACCACAAGACAATTCTACGTGTAATATAAGAGCAAGCAATTTACTTGACGGAGAAAAAAAAACACGTTTTATTTTAACAAAGTGATCGGTGACCATTTTGTGCAATTGAAACGAACATTATCGTTACCTGATGGCGGTAAGTTTGATGGCATGTCGTCCGTGTTTAAATTTACACATCTTTCTTTGATTGTTAGGCTGAATATGGGAGTGACATTTGATTGCGATTTAGATATTCCAGTTGAATTCCTATCTGCAAAGAAATGAAAGACTGTGAAAACATGTAGGCTTATGGCCCGACGTACCACACAGAATAGCTTTTTATTTATAACATAACATGATGTTTAGTCAGCATTACATATTCACATATAATTTATAGCCTAACAAACAATAGTGAAAAAAAACACAAATTCAAACAGCTCTAGATTTTCTTTCTGAAGAACAAATTGGCTTGCATTTATGTATATTTTTGCATGCATATATTTCAAGGCTTATACATAGTTTTTATTCAATAATAAAAATAATTTACTTATTGTACCTATGATCTCAATCTGATAAATTATAGATACTGGATAAATTACTATTCCATAATTCGATGTTTATGCAGTGTTATCGCAGTTTTAAGTTGTCTACTGTAATAACATCAGTCAGAAACAATTGAAATAAATTTGTAACGATTTTGTCCAAAATTGTTTCATGTCGTTGCCTTGTCTCAATCGATAAGGAGATGCATTCGTGATGACTCGAACCGATGTTGAGATAATGTCGACTCGATCCTCATTCGAAGTCATGAACCCATGAAAAGTTGTATTGGAGATTGTTCTATAACACTTATATAAATGTCAAAGAAGGTGGTGTTGCTTAAGACAGCATGTTATTCACGAGTGTGTAAATGTCACAAGTATGCTCTGTATACAATTATGCGATGAGATAAAACGAATAAAAACATTTACCTTTTTCACATAAGACTTTCATTTCCTTTGTATCTTTAATTGACACCTTATATGTAAATAAACGTAAATTGTCCTTTGTATAGGCATATGCATTTGCACTGACCAATAAACCAGAATTACTTCTTTCTGAAACATACATTAATAAATTTCGAATGAAATTTTAGAACTCTTTGAACGTGATACTTTGTGTGTGTTATTCTATTTATCCTTTTCTCACCTATATTATTAATAGATAATTGAACTTCTTATAAATTAAACTTTAACTTAACATTACATAAAACACAAGGTAAATCTGATCTTGTCATGTAAGTAGTTTTATAAAATTATTATCATTTTATAAGATTATTCAAAACGAAGTAGATACTGGAAATCATCATAATTATTAAAGAAACCAGATGTAACTTAACATTGGGAAAGATAATTGCTATCTCCTTACTTTTGTAAATAGCCTGACTTCGTATAATCCCAGTCCAAAACTGAGGCGAAGTAGAATTTGTTTGAAAGCTATGCGTATTACAATACGATGATGGTCTGGTATTATTCTGGAAACATTTGATAGTTGATTCGTTCCAGCCAAGAAATGTACGTGAACTTTGCTTGTTTTTGCCGATCCAAACGCTATAACCTATAAAGAATAAAATACTGGCGCGATGATGCTAAAGCTGCAAAACTATGTGTGAGATTGTTATACCGTTGGAATCGACTAGAAGAGAGCTGTCTTCTGGTGTGTCCATTTCTGACGTCACTGCTTTCAATACGAATTTGGCGAGTATTTACTTGCGCTATGTCCAATGATGTATCTAGATATAGACTCTTAGACTGCGCCATCTCCTGGACATGGCTCACTTCATCCGCAAATTTAACAATGAACCGATCGATATCTTGGATTTTATGCGGTATTAAATAAGGTCTGAATGTATTATTAACAATGAGTATGTTGTGCGACTGAAAACGTCGATGTTTAAGAAGAAATAATTTCCGATATATAAAAAATGCTACTTTACCAATCCCGCAAATGATTTCTAAATGTGTGCTGCAATTTGCCCATCTCAGTCCCTCGTGGTCGTAAATCATACAATTACCTTTACCATTTCCACTGACAGCTGTATCTGTAAATGTACAGATGTGTTAAGTGTAAAATTGAATCTTCAGATTTTTGTGAAGACCCAAACATTGCATATGATACGTTCAGTAGAATTGTTGATATCAATAAGCATGTCCCCAATTAAGCAGAAAAACCTGAATGAATATTAAAGAACATTATTAAAAAATCAGATACACAAATACTGTAAAAACTCCCCCGTGTAAGGACAACAGGATATGGTATCAGTTCCATTCGTTACAGGGCTGCCAAAATGTGGTACATGCTTCCACAGCATTTTAGTACTGACACAAATTTCAGCCACATTCGCAGTTTGGTCAGCTCCTTGGATGGTGAACGCTGTTCCTGTGTTTGTTGCTGATAGACAAGTTATGATATGTGTATCTGTATGTATTTTGTTTTCGTTTTTATTTAATGTATTATTTATCTAAGTGTTGGTATTATGCATACTATGTCTAAATATATAGGTACTAGTATGTCTTTCAGTACAATACTTGTTATATCATAACATTGTGATAAATTAAATATGCTTGTCCATAATTCTGATAATGCATATTTGATCTTTGAAAATAACATTGCAGCAGATGTGTGTTTTTTAACATCCTTCCTGTGATTCCTATCAAGTACCTAGTATGTGATTATATTATTATTATGACTATAATGTTCTTAAGTCGGTCAAAAGCTATACATAGCTGACGTTTACTGTTATATATATATATACCGACTATAGATAAATTATGTATCTGTAATAACCATTTCGGGGTATGAGGACAACCTTTTTGAATATACATAATATTTGGATTTTCAAATCTCGTGCCACGGAATTTAGGGTAGTGGTGACATTTAAATTGACAAGGTCGTCTGCTCAAATCAAATCAATTACTAAACCGGGCACTTGACTCTCAACAATAACTGTTCCCTTGTGCAACGTCTAATTGGGGCACGGCTGGAGAAACTATTGACATTCCTTTCAATGATTATTTCAACGTGTCGTCTTTATTTTTTTAAATTTCTAAATCATTGTCATTTTTGCTGAACTTCATGCATGTACCGTCGGTATAATGTATGTGAGCTACTGCTTGTTGTTTTAGTAGAAGCAGAAGCACCGCTTGATCCAGACGTGTTTAGAGATTGACTTCCTTTATTAATATCTTTAGCATGATTTAAGCATTTCTTTCTATTTATTCTTTTCAAGACGTTGTATTCCTCAGACATTATTTGTATTTATCATTAAATTAAAGTTTCGTTGGTATGCATTGCCTTTCACCGGAGCTGGAAATAAACACCCGCAAGACAACGTGTGGATACATTTTGAATTTTATCAAAAGTTCTTAGAAAACCGGATTTCTCAGAGAACTGCACTATAGGCCAGACTGGAAGGGGTCTCAGAGAGTTTACTGGTATTAATGTAAAGCAGATATTGATAACCAGCAGTATCAACCAGTCATAGCTGTTAGTGTCCCTTATAGCACTTTGTATTTATCCAGTTACACACAATTCAATTATAATACGTCTCGAAACGAGTCACTAAAGATTCTTCTTACTCATTGATGCATAGGCATTCATTTCAATTTCTATAGTTTTCGATAGGTGTGTTAAATAATTTATGTCTTATACATTTGCAACATCACATTTAACAACACAATATGCTCACCTGGTCCTAGGAACCTGTATAAAGATACATAAGTGGTATTTGTCGACATATTTTTTCCACCACACAGTGCGTCTTTCTGATTTTTACACGATAAGTTGCAATATGGAAGTCTGGTTGTGGCATCATTTTTTATTTCATCATCACCAAAACAGAAACACTGTAAATCCAGGAAGCGAATATAAATTACTGATTATAGAAGTGAACTACATAATATAATAAACATGTGCAAACAAATTACTTCAAAAGTATTTACTTATTATAAATGGCATTCGTCAGTTATTGTCATTCACAAATATTATAAAAGTGCATTTATTTAAACAGTTCCATACTACATTTTAATTATTTGGATTCATAGAAAAATAATAACTTTATACATCATTGTCAAATATGCCAATTATTTTTTGACCATCACATGCAGAGAAACAATATCCTGGAATCGCCTTGGTTTTTAACTGTTTTTTTGTGTTGTCCTTTGCTGCACAACCTAGATAACAAAATTAATTCAATATTACCATTTAGACATGATTTACAGGGACCTATAAGACGAATTATCATGCGGATCCAAATCTGATGGAATGAAATAATTGTTAACGACATTGAACCGGATATGCGAGGCATGTGAATTTTGGACCAACAAGTCCGCTACTCCACAGTAGAGGGTAATACAACAGACAGGATCACTGATAGACTAGCTTCTATTTACATAATCAGTTACTCTATGCTTATAAAAACAACAAGAAGTCATAAACATATAAAAATCTATATGGTTCCCGGCTTTGTAGTATATGACTGCATCGAGTACTGAAATAATGAGAACCAGCAGGCAAAATAACATACTGGTTCTCATGTGTTCAATACGTGGTGCATTCAAACACTACAAAGTCGGGAACCATATAGATTGTAAATGTGGCTGATGCAAAATATTGACAATTTTGCTAATTGTTTTGGATATTTTGGTGTTAATGTTGAGGTTGAAACTTAAACTTGACAATAATCATGAAGAATAATGTGTACTACATCGACTGACACAAGGATTATGTGGAAATGTTGGAAATGGAATAAAATACGAGGTGTTTTCGAAGGTACGTGTGAGCTATTTTTCCAACGAACATTTATATCTTGTAGTATATATTGTTGACGTTGAAAAATGTATTTTTTCAAAACGGCTTATTTTAGGTTTTATTGATAGATATGATAAGTTTATGTGTTGGGATTGACAAAAATACAAATATTTTGGTTTTTTAAAGCTCCTAACCCCAAGTGTCTGTGTACATAGGTACCAGTATTTATTATAATACAATTAATCATTATGCATATCCATGTATGGTGGAATGAAAAAAAGCTTAAGACATAGAACCAGTAATGCGCGGAATGTGACTTTTTCACCTGCAAGTCCTCTGATTTCACAGTACGGGGTATTAAAACAGACATGTTCACTGACAGACAAGCGTCTGTTTACATATCAGTTACTAGTTACTATTTGCTTATAAAAGAAACAGGAAGTAGGCTGTAATCTAATTATCACGTACTATGAACTATTTATCACGTGCTATAAACTAGTTAAAGTTATGACTATATTTTTGACTAGGTGACAAGTCTACAGACACAAAACTGACATAGATCAGACAGGATTAGGCTGAGAAAGGGAAAAAAACATTAAAGAGATTAGGCCTCATGTGTCTTTGTGGGGGTCACTTACAAATAAGGTGCTGTTCAATGTTTTAATTTCGTCTGTGATTGGCAACGCGTTAATTTACGACAAAGGTATTTTATTTGCATAGCAAGTAATAATAGAACATGCATTTGAATTGCAACATAAGAATAATTATGGGGAAGGATGTAATCAATAATGATCGTTTTAAACATATAAATCTTTAACTCTTGTCCACATAAACAATTTAATTCGTGCTTAATCAACGTACCGAAGTATTCAAATGCAGTCCTTGCTCTAAAGTATCCGATCCAAACATTTTCAGTGATGTCGTTAGACATGTTGACTGTTATTTGATTCGATGAAAATATCAAATCGGGTTCTGCAAGTGTACATCGCTCAGAAGCAGTGGTCCAATTTGTTTTATCTTTAGAAATGACAAAGGATGATGATCCTGTAAGTAAATAATACATGTCTGTAAACTTAACGTTATCTTGTTAAATTCATTGATTTAATGCAGTAATATTTTATTTCATGATATTTTTTGTATATTGGTTTTCAACCTCCAAAGTGAAAAAGACGCCACTAAATAAACGAATCACTACTAAGTGTTATTTAATGAAGGCATCGAAACATTTCGGCAGAATGAATTTGGATTGTCACGTTATATGTGGCGAAACTGCGAAAGCATTTCTTACGAAATCATAATTATATAAATTAAAATATCCGTGCTATTAGTTCGGTAGTAATATCATACTTCGCAGACGTATTTTGACGATTAGATGAATTAAGCTCAGTCTACTCAGCTTAATTGAACTATAAATATGGTCGGTGTATATTCGACTCAAACAGCTTGGGGAATCCACGTGACCTAGTGACGTCACAATGTTATCGTTACAAGCGCGTTTTCTGTCAATCGAACTGACGTTACTAGGTCACGTGGATTCCCCACACTGTCTAAAGTCACAGCCAAAAAGAATAAGGCCCATAATATTTCAACTTAATGATTAACAAATTTAACGCTGAAGTTTCTTAAGTGATTTCCTTTCAAAAATACTTAGTTGTCCTTGATAACAAAACTTGTAAAATGAGCAGTCGAATATGTTCAGTATTACATTTCTGAATATACAATTTTTACCAAACTATATGCAGTTATTGCCATTTTCTTGGTTAAGAGCTATACTTGATGACACGTTAGATTGTATATTACCTTTACTGACATGCCAATGCGATTTTTAAGAACCTGGAAGGTAATCATTGCATTTAAGTATAATGGTTAATTCCAAGAGCGAAAATCAAACGCAAGTAAATTATAAACATGCATTTTAGCTCTGATTGTTCAACAGAACAAATAATGGATTTAGATGCCGGCTCACAAGCGTTCATTTCTAGATAGCCTAACCACCCTGTTTGTAATATATCACGCATAAATAAATACATTCTGCATCTAAATTGAAACGGCCCATTTCATATTTATGGACTTGTTTATAAAACTTATAGCATTTTATGACAGTATCTTTTTTGTAATTTATGGAATTCATATTTATAATCGCCGGTTATACGCAGTAGAGCTGGGTATCGGTCCTTAAAAGCGTATCACGCTATATCACAATATTTCATGCTGTATCGCGATATATATATTTGGTAAATTTACAGAAAAGCATTAAAGATTAACATTTATATAATGTCTTGGGTAATATTACAGACTATAGCTGACAGTGTAGTTTCACACTTCAAATAATTTGTTCTTTTTTAGCACTGTTGAAACTATTAATGCATGTATACATATAAATGTGTATGCATGCACAGTCAATAATATTACAAGATTGGCCGGCATTTAGACATGAATAACACTTTACCACAATGTATGAACTATTTTTTACTATAATAAACATAAAGTTCAGTTATTTAAGCTAAACCCAATATATCGGTATGCTGAAAAAATACCGATATACCGATAAACCGATAAAACCTCCCAGCTCTAATACGCAGGTGGAAATCAGTTAACAAAAATAGAATGTACTGTTCTACAGTATATCATATCTAAAGCAAAAATAATATCAATGTGAACCTTATATAACTTCCAACACGAGACGCATTGATTTAATCTTAGTTGTAACATTTTCATTTACAATATTCACACCATCCTACAATAATTCTTTTAAACCACAGTGTACATAATGATTGTATAACTGTTGGATTATTTTCTGTTAGTTAAAATATGTCGCATCATGCAATACATTTTGTCCATTGAAATGTAAATTACGTTTAGATAAAGAGTGGTCTAAATGAGGATAAGAATGAGGAAAATTATCTTGGTTGACTTTTAAATTTGATGTTATCTATTTTAGTTTTAGAAGATAATGTAACATTTTTACGAAAAAGATGTAAAAAACAACTTAAAGATATCCTGAGATAAAAAAACGCCGGACTTCAATAATAATGATCAAATAAGTTCTGAGTTCATGTTTTAGAACTTTTATTGATAAAATAGGACTGCATAATTTATAGAGTTTTTTGTCCTTAACGGGGTATAAGTTTGTAAATGCAATTTATATTTGTTTATCATTGGAATCAAACAATGAAATATGGGCCTGTGTTTTATCAATCCTGTACATATCTTATTATTCATTTCAACTAATAAAACAAGAAAAAACATACATGTAGTTGCTTACTATTTCATAAATCACTTGAATGGACATTCCTTACAAATTCAGACACTCGCACGACTTGATGGGCTTATCCGTACCAGGCATTTATTAATGTTCAATGTACGATGCAGTCGTTAGAGAATAAAATTTTGTTAATGTTCATGTATCATCATGATCGAAAGTTCATTTTGTGTACAAACTGTAGGTGCATTAAATTTTGTAAAACGCTGAACGAGTATTAAACATATAATTGATACCACCACATAAAATACACCTCCCTATGGTAACTTTCTACCGTAAAATTTTGTTATCAAGTTTACTGAGACGTTTTAAGGGAATTACCAATCTAATTATCCAAGAAAAGTTTTTTTTATCAAATCAAAAATACATTTTACGTTTATTAATGTCAGACCAGTCGAACGCTTTACTTATAAACATAGAACCATGATAGTTATTACAGATAAATCTTATTTTTTACTTTATCAAAAATGCTCACCAGCAATTATTTCATTATCAGAACCACCATATGATAACAACAACATATTTTGGACAAGCTTTTAATACCCTGCAACATTTTATAAATAACTTATCACGACCTATTAATTTAATTCTAAAAATGAACATAATTATAAAAGAAAATCGATGTAAAGCGCATGGAGGCAGTATCTTTATGTTTCTAATGGACACAAAGTAATCGAAACATAAATGTTTAATCTAAAGACATACATTTTCAGTTTATTGTAAGTACAACTTACGATACAATCGTTACAATGTGAATGAAATACTTACCCCATGTTTCTCTTACTGTAAGTATAATTAATAAAACTTCACCACGGAATAAATCCATCGTACAAGTAACGTCGCTGTAAATGAATAACAACTGGCTGTTTATTGCACAAACACGGAAGTTTAAGCGACAACTAAATCACGAGGTACATACATAAACATTTCGACTGAAAAGGATTGTAAATCGGGTGAAGTATTTTATTCATTTTGTATATAAACTGTTTTAAGGTGGATTTGTAAAGCGTTATATGTCTCATTGTTTACAAACAAGAAACATATCAATTATATCACTGAATAAAATACAGAATCACTAGCAAAACTTCCTTATTTAAAAGCAAATATGTTATACCAAATGTATTCAGATGATTTTTAAGGGGAATTACCTAATAGTATCAACTTATCCAATATAAGGTTATATTTACATACATTTCCCGTGTATCAATGTCGGACGAGTCGAACGTTTTGTGGGTTCAAACAATTTATTGTATAAATGTAGTACCCTTAAATACAGTTACTCATTTTTTCATCACAGAATGTTGTAAATTATAGAATCTATTATTAGAAAATAACTATTAGTTCTACTGATAAGCAGGCGTTGAATCAAATAGGCAGAATAAAACCTCACCAGGGATCAACTCAATATCATGGCCAACTCATTATGACGACAATATATTTTTTCTGGACAAGATTTCAATACTTCTGCAATTGTTAAACTTACTACAACCTACGAAGCTACGAGATTCATTTCAAAGACTAATCTTGATGATTATGAGAATTTTCTGTAGGGTAAAATCATGGAGACAATAACATTGTTGAAGTGTACTTCTATAGGTTTCTGGTGGAGTTCCAAATGAAGTAATGTTTGTTTAATTATAATGCTATATCATTAACAGACGCTTGTTATGCATTAGAACATGTTAAGCGTTTGAAGTCCCTTGAGCTTATAAAAGTTATCGGTCGTAATAGTTTATGTTTGTCATATAACAGAGGAATCCGGTGTGTTTTTCCTCCCGTGCATACTTTATAGCAGAAAATATTGTTTCCGAAACCACCATCGAATTTGTTTTCCCGCTGTCATGTTATGCATACGTCATAAATTCACGCGCTCTTTATATTTCTAGTTTTCAAAACCAAACATCATAGCAAAATGAGTGTTTTTAGAAGAAAAGATGTTCGTTTCGTCGGTAATTATTATCTTAGGATAATATCAGCCATTGTATCAGCCATTGCCTAATTTTTGCATATTTTCTAAAAGCTAATGGTACTTTAATGTAATGCAATATTTGGATCATTTTAACCCCCCAGTAGCACATTTTACCCCCCCCCCATCTCTCTCTCTCTCTCTCTATATATATATATATATATCATTGTACCATTAAATATGAATATTGTCTATAATATTGTATTTAACGACTACAAAAATTTTCTCTTGTTAATATTGACCAGTTGCTTTCTATTACGTCTATTGTAATGTATGTCAATATATGTTGTATATATGTTCACATAGGTCTCCGGCCTAATGAATTTGAAATAAAGTATCTATCTATGTTGCTGAAGGACCTATTCACGATTGGATTTACTGAGAAATTCCCAAATGTCTATGTATTTTCCATTCATACTATAATTTTCATACTATGGTCAGTTTACACAGGCCCACATGCCATTCCGGTTGTTTTCCGAATGAAAATGTGGGCGTTCGTTGAGCGAGCGGATCATATTTGGAAAGAATCCAGTGTGTTCTAGCGTGGACATACTTATTGTACAGCTACGCACGGGTGTATTCTGCGGCTGAAAATAATTGTTGGGCATGTTCCAAATAATTTTAATCGACCACCAAAAGGTTTCGTCCGTGTGTAATTGGTATGTTTTCTCGGTGCATACGGCATAATATGGAATACGTTCAAGTGATCGACGCATTCGGAGTGGAACTCTTTGTGATAAGCTGATTTACCCGCATAATCCAAGAACTTTTTTTTATTTTTTTATTTTAGAAATCATATTCATACATCCATTACTGTACTTGTTTATTTAGCAATCAATTTCAGGTTAGGTCAACCAGTTAGTTGTTTGATCTTGCAATCATATCATTAAACGTTAGAATTAATTCATGCAAAGGGGGATTTTTTCAACTTCTCTTGAAAGCATAATTTTCAGTTCTGCGCACGACATTATTGCGTGGTCTGTGCTTACTCGGCACTTCCCCAGTTCTACTATGCAGTGAGCACGCAGAACTCACGTGGACCGTACCGAGTAAGCATATGTCCCGCCGTTACAACGCACATTGTGCGCACTGATTTCTGCAGTATGTATAAAAGCCAAGCGGGTGAACGTATTGCCAACATTATCATGGCCAGTAAATCCTCGTTTTAATTGTGTGCTGCCACTTGCAATTGCTCTTGCAGCATCAGAACCCAGATTCTCCGAGGTGGAATTGGCGGCATCTTGAGGCACCAGCAGCTTGGACTTCTGCAGAACCCGGTAGTTCGTCCTACAGACACCACCCCCCCCCCCTTCCGACATCGTAGAAAAACTTACTTGCACGCATTTATAACACGCGGGTGAGTAAGAACAACGTACGTAAGCAGCACTTGTAAATACGGCCATCGTATGATAACATGGCAATCGGACTGAGAGCGTACGTTCTAAACAAGTTCAACTCATCTACCACGTGTGCAACGTACGATGCAAGCAATCGCTCACGGCCAAGCGTGGCGTGCGTGCCACGTACTTGCACCTTGCGCAACCGAGCAAGTTACGTGATTTGACTTACTCCCTCCTTGATCTTACCACTCCCTCCCAACGTTTTTAGAAAAGCTTGGCGGTCGTGTCCTCCCACGAAAACGTGCGGTCTAAAACTACGCACGGTGAGTTGTGACCGGGCCTTTACCAACCTACATACTGCTATCGAAAGTGTATTACAAATGAAATTGAAAATAATGTAAATTACTTAAAGAATACGAACAGACATTTTTCTTTGATTTGTGCAAATTTAAACATTGAAATATTCTGATAAAGACATTCTAGTATACTTCACTTCCTCTGTAGTGATTTAAAAACGTGTTCATTATTTTATTTTAACCTGGCCATAATTCAGGAAGTTGCAAAACTCACTAAGATTTCTAATTACTCACCTATTAAAGTTGTAACATTTTAGAACGTAGTTGCTAGTTGCGATAGCTGAAGGAATTATTGATGATTGGATGTACAAGGAAACACCAAACGCCCGCTTAGCAGATTATCTTGCTTTTTCAAGTATGCTTGGCAAAATATTAACATGTGTGTATAGACTTAGAATCGTTACTGATGGCACTTATCGGACATTAACTGAATGTGATGGCGTCTATATGTTTTATTACTAATTGAGCAAGCTTACTTTGTGCGTATATGTCTTGTCAATGTTTATATGAAAGGAAAATAAAGTATGCGAAAGCAGGTGTGACACGTTACTATGAAACAATCTGCCCCAACATGTCTACATTTCATGACTAATTCTCATACAAGTTTGATTACAACACAGTCTAGGTTGACGTCACTTAATGGTTCAAGGAAAATTAATATGAGGGTGTGGTAGTGAGGACACTTACTACTGCAACGTCCGTCAAATCTCGAGAGATTATTTCCTGTTTTCAACAATTTGAAATAATACTTCACACGTACATGTGTACATTGGCAAAACTTTAGTGATATTAAACCAGATGACGTTTATATCCTATCAGATATCTATCTATTGTGACTTATTGTTCATCGATTTTACACTAGTTATTATCATTTAATGTGTATCCCAAAACGCATGTGACTGCAACTGACACCTATATATTAATTTTCGCTACATTTATTAACTTTAAGAAACTACCCTGGAATTTTATAGTTGCTTATGAGAAATATAGTTTATCTAATAGTTGACAAGTCTTAGTCAGATTTACTTGTGTGCCGTGAATTGATGCAACATCATTGATAAACGGCGATGATCCGAATCGAATCAAACCATGGAGAATGGGCTTTAATTCAAATTCACAACCATCATATTATCATATACATGTACTTACCAATATACTTGATTGTTAACCAGTCACACGGATATCTTCCGGTGACAATACATGTAGTTCTTGTTGCTCCGGTGATTTAGCAATGTAAGTTATCTGATAAACAAAAACACCTACATTCAGGTATGCTTTTTGATACACTGTTATGTACACATTAGCACTCTACATTAAATGTGCTGTTTCGTATGTCTCTACCTGTTGTTATAAAATATTGTTTGAACAATTAATCAACATAGCCCGAAATCACACTGTATGCGTTTGTGGGCAGTCCTTTACATATATCATTTTTCATGGAACAACATTAATTTCACTGAAAGAAACACTCGGATATCCATACGCTGAAAAAGCCGAGGGAACAAATAATTGTTTCTGATTGATACTAAAACGTGAACTTGAAATGGACAATTGCCATAATATAGTAGTAGAAAACATTTTTTGATACATTGAATAGTTGTTTATTAAACTGATTTGTTATTAAAACATAAGCCTCCAAACGGTTAACTACAAGTCATATAACAAAAAGAAAGACACAAAACAAACAAATTAAACCTAAACTCACACACATATAAGATAAATAACCAACAGAAATAAGGCATACAACATAGAGATAAGCTGCATAGATTTAGATATTTCACATTTGCATCTAACAAAATGGACAGAAACGTAGTATTAAGTTGTACGGTACATTCCTGTCGAAAATGCTAATACATGTATAATTTTTATTATAATATTATGTAATTCAAAGCAAAAAACAATCACTTTTACAAAACACAGACGTCCCTCTTTCAATATTTATCAATATCTACCACGTGGGCGCTTGATAGATGGATGTGTTAGACTAAGAGTAAGTTGAATGTTATTGGAGCAAGAGAATCATAAAGAAGTACTTGAATATGTTCAAAAACACTCTCATCGATTTATAAAATAAGCGTACATTAAATGAATAGATTATTATCAGTTCAAGTTCTGGTGCGACCGGCAAAGCGGTACATTTATAACTTTTTGTTAGACTTATGTTAAAATGGCTAATTAAAACATCACGAAGAGATCCATCGTCATCTATTTTATACAATCTCATAAGAGTGCAATCAATGTATCCTCTATATGAACATGAAACTTATACATTAAATCAATGCATATTGACTGAATTCCTAGTACATATATCTCTATCAAGCTGTTTATGAGTAGATGAACAGTCAATATGACTCATAAGAGTACAATAAATGTAAGTACAGTTATACACTTTAATCAATGTTTGTAAAAAAGTAGTTGCAATCAATAATGATTATTGCATAACTTATATGGCGTCATAGTCATTCTCTGGAAATTTTTGTCCCGTTTTGTGTGATGGAATATTAATGTGGTTATATGCATCTTAAGTTTCATCTGTCACATTGTAAGTATTGCTTAATTCACTTGTAGTCAGTTTGGAATTCCCGAGTGATGTTACATCATATGCTATATCTGATTCTGTAGCCTTTCTATCGGGAATTCTGCCATTTGATTTGCCATTTCCGACATGGTCATATTCCGAATTGTCTTCTAAGCTTAGTTTGTTATATGGATTACATGTGTCTGAATCAGATTTTTGGATTCCAGACTTTGTTGTATCATAAGGCTCTTCCTCTAGCTTTTCAAGCACAAAGTAATCACGTGTGTAATCGGATATTTCTGATGCATTGTTTGCAACACGGCTCGCTCCCTCATTGTCAATTGTTGTTTTAAGATCTATATCCGCGTAGTCGTCTTGACTCGTATTGTAGGTGCTGTGTTGGATTTCTACAGGTCCTGATATGGCGTATTCCACATTATTTGTAGACATGCTTGGAGTCTGAGTCTGTTTTTCTCTTTTTAGTAATGATAGCCATACACCACTAAAAAGTCGAAGAAAAATTATTGAAATGTTTCTACAATGGACTCTTTTCCTACCAGGGGAAAAGTCCGGATTAAAAGAAAAATTGAAATACCTGCAAAGTCACACACGTGGAAATGTGAATGACAAACAAGTGGAAATGTATATGACAAACAACACTAGACGTATGTACGTGTTTAACCCCAAAGCGTGACTAAATACATGCACTAGAGCAATACTCATGCGTTACTTCCGGTATGTGCAGGTGCGGTATGAGAGTGAATAGTGTTATATCGGGTGAGGGAAGGGGTGAATATAATGTAACACAACCATAAGCAAACGACAACACAGTACATGACGATAACAAGACGATATCATAATTATATACAATAAACAAGGGGTATTAATAACCATAAAACAGTGAATCTACTCTGTTACATTAATTTCACATCTTGAATATTGACTAACAAGGTAAAATGTTACAATTAGCAGATAATTAAGTTCGGACACCAATCACAACATCTCATAATTATCAGTAACGTACATATATCTGAAGATGATATTGACATGAAAATAATCATCACAATTCCAGTTCGTTGTACTGTACAGTGAATTGTCATGACAAATTTTCCTCGTTTGATAATTCAAAACAATTTCCTTACCGTTTCCTTAAATATAGAGCCAAAACGAGCACAATAACAAGTATTGCTAGTATGGATAAGCTTCCTCCAACGGCTGCACCAACATCGGGTGAATCTGTTGGTAAAATACATAGATTTCATTTGAGTTTTATACTAGAAGTCATGACAAAATAGTATATTCATAATTAATAAATATGAGTATGTATGTACATAATTACATATCAGATGCACTGTTGAAGTATTGGAATATGGAATACAATACCGTCTTTGTTTATTAAGTATATGCCATTTGCACATCTATCAATTTTGCTCTTCAGTATGAACTTTTGAAAGTAAATTATTAATTGAACTCTTTTTCTCGAATTTTATGAGGAATACCCGTCACGTGTTACCTTGTTCTTGAAACTGAAAATTAGAACCGGTAGCGTCGCTTGCTGTTGATGACGTCACTAATGTGTTTGATTTCGTTGTTACAGTATTATCTGTATGGAAACCATAGGTAGTTGTCCATGAAGATATTCCATCCGAATCTGTTCAAAATTGTATAACATATCTAACATTCAGTTCTCACTTAAGAATATTAATTTTGACAGACTTCGTTTACTGTGGTACGAAATCATGGAACATTTAGTATTGTTACTGACGAAATAGACCCGCCTCCGTGGTCGAGTGGTTAAAGTCGCTGGCTTCCAATCACTGTAACCTCTCACTGATAGAGGGTCATGGGTTCGAGCCCCTCTACCGACCATGTCTCTTTATGTGAGAAAGTAGGCAGGTGCTTACGGAGGATGGGAGTCTAGTACTGTTTTTTCCCAGGAACGATGCTAAGGTGAACTGTCTGCCTAATATGACTCTGACTGTTGAAAAGGGGCGTAAAATTTGATAAAAACAAACATTGATATATAACAAACAAATTTTGCCGAAATTAGAATACTTTATGGAGTAGGTTAAGGTATATATTTACTTTTTAATTTCATGCTCGATGAACATGGTATAAATGATTACTCTGTAATACACTTGATCAAGATATAGATATCGTAGCCATTATTAGGTGTTTCAACCTAATAGCAGATTTCGATCGCCTTGGCCGTTGAAACGATCTTTAAACAAGTATTATTTACATCAATTACAATAGTATGTATGTTTAGTACTACGAATATAATTACCTTCCAAACAGATGCTTCGTTTCGTTTCCATACTATTGTTTGTAAATTCTAATGTGTATGTGTTTGATCTACGTATCTTATTTAGATACCCAAACATAATGCCATGTTTTGAGGGATGCGGAAGAGAGGTATCTGTAAACATAAATAGATAATACTATTACTCATTGGTCTGACGAAACGTTAAACAGTTTGCAAATATATACAACATGCTACCTCTTTTTTCAATGGTTAAGGTGTAAAGTAGTATGCAAAAGCATAATGATGACTTGAATTCACGACATTCAGTGTATGATAGATAATACATCTTAAACAGTTTCTGTGATGTGAAAATAAATGATTTGATTAGAAGAATGTCCATCTTATTTTTTTAATTACATATTGCTATAAAATACAATGAATAAAAATATCATGCAACTCGTACATTTGTAAAAAACATTGCTTCGAATAATTCCTGTCCATAGTTGAGGCGTTGCATTTTCAGTTGGGAAAGCCTTGGTGTTGTTATATGAAGAAGGCCTGGCTTTCATTGCAAAACATTTCATAGCTGATGCCATCCAACTTCCATAGTAACGCCGGTTGGAACTTGTATTTTGGATCCAAACATTATCATCTAGTTTAGTGCAACAAATGAAAATACATACATTTGACCCAGCAAATCAAAAACATACCAATATAGACTTTGATAAGATTCTGCTTACACTTGTCATGATAACAGAATAATTACACATTTGACGTTTAACAATAGAGCAATAAAATCAACTGTCACACTAAAATTAAATTTTTGCAGTATTAAATATCAGTCAATCTTCTATGAACAGGTGAAATATTGAGTAGAAATATAACGGACATTTTGATCTGGAATTAAGTCACATTAATTTATTACATGATCATGCCCAATATAAGCATTAAAATTTCTGTAAACCACTGAACGCAGCGATCTAATAAGACGATAGTTGTTTACATTGTACACCATCAAGTTAAGGCGAGCACTTATATAAAGATCCCAAGGAAACATCATTTAATATGTTACATACAAATTCACAAGTGAATCAAAATTAAACAAATTAACAATCACTTAATAATCAGGAAATGTATAAAGAAAAGAATTGTGTAGCAGATATATCAAACTATCTATTAGTAAGAATGTACAAACTTCAAATTTCAAGGTTATATCAAAGTTATATTTCTATGTCGATGTGAAATAAATTGCACAATATATTGACAGGATGCCAAGTCAATGTTACCATAATATTAATTGTTTTAAATACAATGGTAAACTCAACAAAACGGGGCCAAAGGTAGAACTTTTTTTTAAAAATCACATCGTATTATCATTGAGAAAAGACAAGCTAGAATATTTGCTCTTATAATACTTTTTATCCAAATGTGGAAGCACTACATCGTGAACTTATCATGATCGGAAAATAGAAAAACATGTTAGAGACATAATTTATTAACGATTAATGTATCTTCGTAATATTTTCTTCTACAATCGTTCAGACACGTTCACAAAGTAAAACGTTTTACCTTTCTCGCAGAGAGACTCGTATGGTTGTTTACAATTGCCATATAGGAATCCCCTGTGATCGTAGAACACGCAATGCCCTTGATCGGCAATCTCAGCAACGGGAGAAATATCTGTGGTTAATATCAATATGTAAAGATAGTGAATGTTATGATAATTGTTCTTTATTATAGAACCTGGCTGCATGCTAACACAAGGGATTTTTAAATTATTCCCATAATCAATTATCTTCTTTCAAAGTTTGAACACGAATTATATGAATGGTTTTAAGCTAGGGTGGTTAAAAAACAAATATTTAACCTAAATTAAAATAAAACATAATACAGAATCTAAAATTATGTTCACTTTACACTGCTTTCATTCTTGTGTTTTTTTACTATACGTTTGTACAAACTATGAAGTCAATTCCATGAGTTTCTCACAATCCTGCTATCTGATACACGTACTAGATATAGATATAACTGGTGCCATTAGTTCGTGCGATGTAACTTTTGAATACATTTTAGATTGATTAAATGCGGGAAAAGGAAATATGTGTAGCATACAATGACTTATTCGCATTAATGTGTTCCTCTTTCTGAAGTGCATGTGACAGCATTATGTGAGACATATCAAGAGAGTTATTAAACTAATAAAAATAGTGTGGCTTAAAATAAAACACCATTGAATTCAAATCTAATGCCTGAGTGGGGCCAGCTTGTCGCCGTTTTAATATAGGTGTCAGTACTTGACATATCTTTATCGTCAAATGTCTTACCAATTTTTATGGATCTATATAGAGACAAATAAGTGTCCCATTTTCTTGTGTGTTCAGAATTCCGACGTCCCCCACAAACAGCACCATTTAAGTCATCGCACATCATGTCACAAAATTGAAACAGTGTTTCTTTGTCACCCGTTTCTATCTCATTGCCGTCGAAACAAAAACACTGTTCATATATGGGCAAAAATATCAACATAAAATACAAAAAAATAGCTTACGTTGTACATTTGTAGGTAGGAATAACATGACATATATATATATAATGATACATGTATTGGTAAATGTGACATTCCGATGAAATACCTGAGTTTTACGCCCCTTTTCAACAGTCAGAGTCATATGAGGCGGATATTTGATCTAACCATCGTTCCTTTGAAGCTCACATCCTCTTCCTACTAGCGGGACTCGAACCCAATACACTTTATCAGTGAGAGGTTATAGTGAACTGAAGTCAGCGACCCTAACCACTCGACCGCGGAAGCGATTAACTTTTTGGAATGTATTCGTGGGTTTTTGAAATGGATGGGGATGATACTATTTCGGGGATGAAGAGATTATTTGTCTGTTGTTATCTTGTCAAGTTATTTCTTATCAGAAGGCATTGTTGCACACTTGTACTAAAGAGCAACTCGATCCACGTTGTGAGTGGTAACTGGTTCTAAGACATGGGCAGATACTTTATGTATCATCCATGTAAGAATTACAACGCATTAGCATTAATCACAAGCGCATACATAATAACACCACTGCAATTTATTCATTACTGACCAGGTTCAAAACTCTATCTCATATAACAGACTAAACAGAATCATAGGTTAAGTACAAAGTCCTACCGTTTTAAAAAACATAAATGTGAGCCATATATAATTCACCTTACGGGGATTCAGTGTTGTGATATTGATCAAATGTCTATCAGTGTAATGTACTTTCCTGTTTTCCAAAAATTCCAACTGTTTGGGAACTGCAGGCTGACACACACTCTCCTGGGTCTGCTTTTGATACTTCCAACAGTCTGTTTTTTCCCTTTAATGCACATCCTGTAACAGGCAATGGGAACTATCTAGTATTATATTTCGACGTTGGATATTCTGAATGGACAAACACTGGATCAACATAGTTCCCGTTGTCAAGTGCCATAGCTTTGATGTGCGTTTGTAATGTTAAACACCGTTAATAAGAATATTCAGGAATAAAGGCTTTATTGCTTAAACGTGCAGTTCATTCGACTAGCTAAGACGATTCTTATGAGTATATGTACCAGTTCCTCTATTATTTGAACACTTATGGTTACGGACAAAGTGCAGACTACGAATACAGCGAAAACATTTATCTCATAATTGTATTATGTCTGTATTTTTATGTATAAAAAAGGCCTCTTACAGGAATTTTTTATAGAAAATTGTTCTACCTCTGCGGTTTAGAAATTGCTATCATCTAGTCTTTTTCTGTCCCTTTTCTTTCGGAAGACATCTCTGAGTGATACACAAATATTTAAAATGCAAAATATCATAATTATTATTACCCCTTACCGAAATACTCCAATTCAGTTGGTGCTTGATAATAGCCGACCCAAACATCATTGACAACAAATCCAGGGTTATACGTTATTGTTCGAGTTGAAAAATCTATAGACGGCACATCTAGCCTACATTGCCGCGATGCTGCTTTCCATGTAGTGTAACTTTCCGTCAGGTAAAAGTTCCTGCCTAAAACACAGTTTTACTTGTTACACTATGATTACATTCGAATGTAATGCGAAATACCAGCAAATAAGACGGTACTACAACCTATTGTATCACAGTCTTAAAATGCATTCTTGCTTTACTCTATTTACAATGTGCAAACCGACGAGAATTAAAATCGAATTTGTTTAATGTTAAGATCTTATATTGCTCAAGATTTGATAAGGATTACTTTTTGTTCTGTATGGCATTATCGTCGATTTTGGATTACATACATAAGATATGAATCTTGGTTATTTTCAAGGATGCCTGCATATCATGAGTGCAACATGTAATCCATACATTAAATTATTCGAGCGTAACGAGCGTCGAAATGGGGACAGGGTCAAAATTAAACACTTTATGGGTATGTTTTGGGAATAGAAACTTTGACAAAAATTAGCAAAGGTGCTAACTTTTGTGTTGAGTATCGAGACGGATGTCCTCGTGCCTCAATAACAGCCTGACATCGACTCCTCATGCTTAGAACATGCTTAATGCCATACAGAACAAAAAGTGATCCTTATCAAATTTTGAGTAGTATATTTGTCACGGCTAACTTAGTCATAAAGTGTGATATCTATCCCAACCAGTTGTTTAATGAAAACATGAAGTATAATTATTTAATATGTGCTTTTAACTATTTTAATATTAAGCAAAATTAGATTTCACTACTGATTTTGGGGAAATTATTTTGACCGACGAAAATATTTTTGTTTCGTTTTAAATACTAGTATTCAAACGGTATTTGGACATATCTTATTATATGATGAGTGGAAGAGTTTCTTGGCGATATCATAGCTTTGAAAATGCATGTAACAGATGTTTTAGTTCTGCATCGAAAATATAGATCTAAATGAACATCGAAGAAGGAAAAGTTTTGTATGAGGTTATAAACATTTTAGTGACATCACCAATTAATGGAAAAGTGAGTACAGAATATTAACTTTTAAATCATCTCATCGTATACAGGTATTGTGTGAGTGTAACAGTATTTAAAAATGGGACATTCTCTTCTTTTTAATTATTCCGCAATCAATAAAATCGATATGTGTTAAATATTCAGTAAAGCATCGCTATTCGTGTAAAACCAGTATGTCCATTTACGCAATATTGCAAATATTCATTATGGTGACTTGCAGGATATTTTGAATTCGGTTGCTAACAAGAAATACAATGTGATGGATTTATGTAATCGCAAATGCTTTTAACAGCTGATATATGACTTAAATACACATTGGTTTACGAAATGTACTACTTTGATCTTACTTTTCAAACTTGATATACATATTTATATCATTTCATAGGTCAGTCCGTTAGGTTTATTAAGGACATGATAATTTAAATGATTTTGAATCATTATTATCATACTGGTTAAAATGACTACTTTGCAGCATTTGTTTGCATTATATTTACTTCCCGCTTCCCTCGTTTGACTGATAAGATTGTGTCCATTGTCAATTTTTTGAATCGACATTATTTCTATTTTAGTGTATTACCTCACACATCCTTCGCATTTTAATGCCATTAATAACCCAAATCTTCCAACTTGCAAGCTGTTCGATGAAACCTGACATATTTATCAATAAACATCTTTATACAAAGGCTATTTCTTTCAATGCAATTCATACAGTACTCAGTATAACTAATTTATCTAGCCATAGACTGTCTGTCTGGACGTCTTAGCCGAAACCCAACGCACAGAGCAGTCTAGATAAACAGCTTTCTGAATGTTATGTGTAATTCGAAAGTTATTAATTAGTTATGTTCAAAGGAATTTATTGAATTGTGACGCAATAAAACAGTCGCACAATTTCGTTTATGTTCATACGCTCATTTCTGTTTTCCGCCTATGTTAAATTTCAAATATTCCATACATTCCACTTCACATTTAGGAGTTATTGTGTATGTTAATAACTCACACAGTGTAAGACACTTTTAGAAGCTTACGAAACGTTATCAAATATATCTAATTAATGCACGCGATAACAATCGAAATCGGTATCTTCAATAAGATATTTTTCTAAACGTAAAATAAATTTCAGCTGGCATAATTTTTTTTATTCTTTTTTTTTATTGAAATCTTATTATATCTATTTCTTCAATATAAACAATTCTAGTAAGTATAACGAACAGAATTTTATTAAAGCATTAAATAATTGTTGGCAGTGCAAAAAGAATTTCTTACCAACTGTTTCTCTAAAGAATATAAATAAAAGTACACAACGAAGTAAATCCATTGCAAAACTGATGTACAGTTGTTAAATGAATGTTACCAAACAAGGAAGTTTTAAAGATTTTATCTCGCCGGGGTAAATAAATAAACAGTCCGATTGAACAAAATGTCAGTCGGTAAAGATATTCGCTACTTTCCCGTTATTGATTTTACTATATGTAAAGTTTTAAAAAAAATATAGTATATTCCAAAGAACACCATTGTGACGTATTTGCATTTTAAATGATAATGAGTTATCAAGAGAAAACACTTCTTAACGTCTTTTATGTAAGCTCGCTAAAAGTAGATAAATGATATTTTGTGTAAGTAAGACTAGCAGACAGAAACAAGCGTCACACAGTTTGCCTGATGGATCATCAGGGGATTTCACTAAATTTTAAACAAATCTAATGCAGTAAATGCCTTGAAAATACCAAACACGTATCCTTTTTATTCTTTGGTCGTGTGTCCGAGACCATGTATTCTGCATAATCAGGACGACCGGTGACTGCAACAGGATTAACTAATGTATCCAAAGATAGGGAAATGATTGAAAAGGATGGCAGATATACAACTCGCGATGTTGCCAAGGCTGTTGGCATTTCACTATCGACAGTACATTTCATTCTGAAGAGTATTTTAAAGTAACCTCCGCCGGTTTGTTTTTGCCGCGCCGGTCTTTGGCAAATACAGCCCCCACTTTTACGCGTTTTTGAGAAACAAAAACATTATTAAATTGTAGCATTTAGTTACTTATTAACAAATTGTAAGTCCCATGTTTCTATCTTTACTAGTTTTCTTGAAAAATGCAAAGAAAAACTGTCTTTGCCATGGCAAACGGCGTTTTGCCATGGCAAATCGGTATTTTGCCATGGCAAAATGCCTTGCCATGGCCGCCATGGCCTTGCCATGGCAAAAATATCAACACTTTTGCCATGGCAAAATTGCCATGGCAAAATTTTTTTTAATATCTAAAGAAACACTATGTAAGGGTGTGTAGGTATCATAATTAACACAATTATTATGGTTTTGATCAATAAATATGAATTTTTAAATTTTGATTTTTGCCATGGCAAAAGTTTGCCATGGCAAAATTTCCATGGCAAAATATTGCCATGGCAAAATTTCCATGGCAAAAAATTGCCATGGCAAATTAGTCATTTAGTAAAATTAACATTGTGAAAAATTTCTGTACGAGATACAAAGTCAGCTGTGATTTGGCTTAGACCAGGGCTCGCATTTATGAGGCATCATATTTTTTTCTTACAATAAAAAATCTTATCATAAGATTATTGATATTTAAGCATGCACTTATTTTATCAAAGAAAATTAATAATTTTTATTAAAAAAAATGTTTTTAAGATATGTTGTTGCTACAGAATTTCCGGTTTTTCATTTCTCTTAAATTCTTAAAAATAAAAAGGAAGTGTTTTCTACGACGTTCGCGTCCATGCATGTGTTTGAATTTAAGAAATAAATCAATAATTCAGCGTAATACCATTATATATTTCCCTCACCATGCAATATATGTGTTAAAATTTGCCATTTTTGCCATGATGTCACTGATAATGATAGCATTGTAATACCAACAATGAGTCCTATTAGTAATTATCATATATGCAGAAGGGGCGGATCCAGGTTTTCAAACTAGGGGGCGTAATATTTGGGAACTGAATAATTGAATGCTATTTCATTAAATGAATGAATTAATTAATGGTATTTTATGTCTATATATGATCGAGAACTTTGAGGGGGCGCCCGCCATGCAGGCTACCTTCCCCCGTCTTACAATAAAAAAATCTTATCATAAGATTATTGATATTTAAGCATGCACTTATTTTATCAAAGAAAATTAATGATTTTTATTTAAAAAAAATGTTTTTAAGATATGTTGTTGCTACAGAATTTCCGGTTTTTCATTTCTCTTAAATTCTTAAAAATAAAAAGGAAGTGTTTTCTATGACGTTCGCACCCAGGCATGTGTTTGAATTTAAGAAATAAATCAATAATTCAGCGTAATACCATTTTATATTCCCCTCACCATGCAATATATGTGTTAAAATTTGCAAATTTGCCATGATGTCACTGATAATGATAGCATTGTAATACCAACAATGAGTCCTGTTAGTAATTATCATGTATGCAGAAGGGGCGGATCCGGGTTTTCAAACTAGGGGGCGTAATATTTATGAACTGAATAATTGAATGCTATTTCATTGAATGAATTAATTTTAAATGGTATTTTATGTCTATATATGATCGAGAACTTTGAGGGGGCGCACGCTATCTTCCCCCGTCCCTTGAACCGCTAGTGCACAGTGTTATATTATCGTTTTGTAAGCTATGTCACATGTTTCGAATATAATCCTTCAGGGAAGTTCTATCTGACTGATAGCCTGGACAATTCCAAATTTAAGGATTTCTCCAACCAGTTATTTTAAATATCCAACCAGTAGGGAACTATAGCGAGCAGCACAAGTGATTTGTTTGTTCACTATTTTAACCAACAATACTCCATTTCCTCGGAATACAGCATTTAACCCCACATGAACAGAGACAACATCAAAATGTCAAATGATCTGGGCATGTACACAGTCTTTTCGCTAACCCAGTTACAGCCGGAACCTTAGATAATGTCTATTTAAGCTAGTAAACTTTAACACAATTGTCTATTCCGGCTAATTGTAAATTGTCTATTGTAAATTTTCAATAATCCATTAACAGCTGCTTTAATGAAATCAGTCCAAACACTGTGTACATGAATGACAGGCCAACAAACCCACAGGCATTGGCGAATAGCCTATTGTTTCAATTCATACATGCATATTTTCTTGTCATGTCTTTATATTTTAAAAAAAATATCATGAATAAAAAATTAATTAACTTTATCCTGCATCAGACAATTTGGGATTTTTATTCTTGAAAAGCAACTGCTACTCAGAATACAGCTTCTAATTTTAGAACAGGAGATACACTTGAATTGAATAGAGTTTCCCAGGGAGCTGTATACAAAAGCTTTTTGCAGATACAGCTCTCCAGGGAGCTATATTTGAAAGGATCCCTGTAGGGGGTGTCAGTTATCAGATCTAATGAAGTCCAATATAGAATCTAGTTCCCTCTGCAGCTGAACTTTTTACAACTTATGCAGAAAGTAATTTTGTTTCTGTCCTAGCTGTTGCCAGTGATTTGGTAAATATGAGACTCTTTAAACATATATAAGTGGTACTAGATAACGGTGAAGCTAAATTTAGAATGTGAATTTAGAGTGTATATAACGGATATTTTAAGATACACCGTTATTTGGATAACATCGGTAAATGGGGTACTGACTATATAAGATCCCTCTTTAATGAACTTAAAATAAATTAATATTTAAGTTACAAATAAAGTTAACTTACCTGAGACCAAATAACACAATTATAACAAGACTTTTAGAAGGATAAATGACATTCTACAGAGCTATTTTCCTTCTATAACAGGCGTCTTCCCCTCAGGATAATCCTTTAAAATCATGCAGTTTTCCCCTAAAATTTAGTTTACATCCAAGTTTTTTCTTCCCCTTTTGCAAAAAAAATATGAGTTATTCTTTCCCAAATTTGAAGAAAATGTCACTTTTCCTACCTGTGAAAAAAGCCCTGCACTACAATATTGTAACACACTGAGTGCATTACAGATTAAAGACATTGAACAGCTACTATATAAGTGCCCCCCCCCCCTCGCTCCTCCCAAATCCACATGAGGTCTAATCTCTTAATTGTTTTATTGCCCCTAATGGGATTAATCCTGTCTTTTCACAGTCAGCTAAGTGTCTGTAGACTTGACACCTAGTCATAGAGGGTCATAAATTTTATTGGTTTTTAAGGATAATTAGTTTATGGATAACTTCCTGTTGTTTTTGTAAGCATTTTATGTGATTAATTAATGGTGTCCTTTAATTACCAGATTATGTAAGAATAGTTAATGCATGAAAAATGCAACTGAATGCTTCTTCTATTTCTAAATCAAATCATTCTATTTACACATGAAATTATTTTTTACAAGATAAATATTATAATCTTAAAAATAACTTGCAAAGAAACTATGTTTATACAGGTACTGCTTGAGAAATTATATTGGTTAGAAATATTTAACAGGTATAAAGGTGTTAGGATACGTTAGTATTAAATTCACAAAATGGACGTTTAATTTATCAAAATCATCCAGACCTAACTAATTGGTGTGAGATACATGTATATTTGCTAATGTGTTTGAAGCGTTGAGCATTTAATTGAGTAATTAATGTCTTTAATCATATTAAATTTCTTAATATTTTGCATTTAATATAAACATAATTAAATAAAGAATATATATATACTTTAAAAAAAAAGAAAATTATATCTATATTTTCAATTAAACATTGAATCAATTTAAGTATCTATACAGTAGCTATAATTTTTATTAGCCATAAATTTAAATGACTGATTATGTAATTAGAAGCTAGTCTATCAATGACCCTGTCAGTTTTATTGGACTCCCTACTGTGGAATATACAGGACTGCTGGGTCTTAGTCACATGCCTACGTCCCCGTGAGGGGTTTGACATTAAAGGAAGATAGATTCCTGGTTCAATGTCTTTAATGTAAAATTCACTTACAAGTCTACTCCTGTTTAGTATTTAGAAGTTATGTAGAATTATTCTGACAGTTCCACACGAATCTTACCGTTGAACCCTTTTAAATTTACAGCCCAACGGATTGACTACGTGTGTCACGCCAGAGATTATCATTATTTTACTTCTGTCTTAAAAATCCCATCCTTATGTCCTCAGTTTGCGACTTGAATACTGTTCGACAATGCATATTATTGATGTGGTCAATATCTCTAGTTTGTCTTTTTTATGCCTATCAAAACTATCTTTTTCAGAACTGTTTTCGTCCGGTAATCCCTTTAATGGTGTGCACTGTCAACAGAAATTCACATTATTCCTCAACTTAATATTTACATTAGTAAACAGCAGCCATCTTGCGTGCACTATGCGACAGTTATTACGCGGCCGCCATTCTAAAATACACGGCCAGCGCTTTTTTAAGTAAAAATATTGTTGAGTAGGCCTAATTCAAACATTTTTAGAAGAAGAAAAGGTCAATATGAGGGTATCGTTATATATTTTATCGATACCATTCATGTTTTAATTAGAGATAATGAATACATTAAACTTACATCAATTCAAGTTTCTCAGTAAGAACACGTGCTGTCACAAAAATTATACGAAGACGGCCTCACTATTTAAAGGATACATAAGATCGACACAGAGCCTTAATGTACATTTAAACACTGCTTTAAATTGCAGTTTAAATCAGTCAGTGATTAATATCATTTTACCATTGTCACACATTTCGGACACACACCACACACCTCCATTTCATTGACGCAGCGTCAATAAAAAAGGTTATAATATATTTGACATTTTCCTTTTGAAAATAGATGACAGATTTTGTATTCCGGAATAAAAATTAATAACTCTGATAACAACAGCACAAATTTAAGTATTAATAGCCTAATATTAGTATCGTGCTATTCCTGTCGCTCTTATTTCTGTTGTCTCGAAAAAAAAACATGATAACTGTTTTTAATTTAGAAAAAAATCTAACGTTACTTAACATGATGGATCATTGTTTGTAGTAAATAAAAAAAATCAGCATGATTCAGTCATTATTGTAAGTACACATAGGCCGAAGTGTACCTATAAAAGTGCGTACTCTCTCTCTCTCTCTCTCTCTCTATATATATATATATATATATATCCATAAACGAAACGCATGTTCATAAAATGTATGGATTATATAATCTGTCATCAACTGAAATTGTACAGATTCCGAAAATCGGTGTATTTCACATCAGCATGGGGATTTATTGAACAGCTCCTGTGTAAGCGACTAAAAACCACAGGAGGTCTTATCTCTTGTTTCATCTCCCACTGTGTCTGATCACGGTCGGTTTGGAATTTAGTGAAGAATAGGGTCATACATTTTACTGATGTATGGTGATGAGACATAGATAACAGAGATAAGCTGTTTCAGCTATCGCCTGTATAAATGCGTGTGTGGCTATTACTTTTTCCCAAAATTGCTGATTTCACATGCGTAAATTTTTTATTTTCTGAAAGCTTATTATATATTAAACATTTGCTGCTGAGTTTTACAATCACTAATTTTGACTAATAGCTTTATTACACCAGCTCCTGCTACCATTTAATATATATATATATTTATTTACTCGTACCATTTTTTTCAGGACGATTACTTTTCTAGTGGGTATAGCAAAGATTAACTGAGAAAATATATATCTAGCAGATGTCTCATGTTTAAAACTTTCAGAAAACGGTATACAACAAATTTGACAAATCCTTTAATTACTTTTTATGTTTCAATAAAAGGTTTATTAGATCATAATCGAAATAATTGCTAATATTAAGTATTTTGTTCGAAAATTAAACGCGAGTTACAGGCCAGGTGTAAATATTTCTTACAAGTTTAGTCAATAGTATTGTCAAACATCATGTTTAATTTCATTAATCATTGTTAATAAGACTTATTTCAAGCAAATGATAAGCGAAATTCACAATCGGGCGAAACCCGTCTCCGTGGTAGCTGACTTCAAATCACTGTAACTTCTCATTGATAGAGGGTCGTGGTTTCGAGTCCCGCTCCCGACCATGACTCTTTATGTGAGAAAGTAGGCTGTTGCTTACGGAGAATGGAAGTCTAGTACTGGTTCTTCCAAGGAGCGATGCTTAGGTGAACTGTCCGCTTCATATGACTCTGACTGTTAAAAAGGTAAAACTCGATTTGTATGATGAGCCTCTTAAATTTCTTCCGCAGACATGCGTGCCCTGTTTAATGTTTTCATTATTGCTTACAGAAAACCGTACCGATTAAACAATATGCTGGTCATGTTGTCATTGAATGCACGGGATTCACGAGCAATATGATTAGTGAAGTATACATTTCACATTGAGAAATTTCAGCTTACGAACTTCCTGTCAGTAAACGGTACTCCAAACTACATTTTACAAACGTCCTTATGTTGATTATGTGTCGCGCGTACCATTTTATTGATACATTTTGTGCATGTAAATATAGTGCTTGATTAAGTTAAGTTATCATGAATACCTCACTCCCATATAAAATATGATGTCGCGGGTATTAATTTTTGATAACACATGCGCAATGATGCGTGTACAGTTGAAACAGGTTTTCGGTTATTACTAGTATATCTTTTTCCATTTATTTGACGAGTTCTTCCTTATAAAATCTGCTCTAGATTGTAGATTCAACTTGAAAACACCTTTACTTAATTCAATGTTTCTGAGGCAGACTTGAATGCTTTGATGATAAGCAAAGATTCAAAGAGCATAAAAAGCTGTTCCGTGATACATTTATAAAATTAGGTGTCATTTTGTACGGTCGCTAATTGTAACTTCACCTTTTTCTTGATCCACGTCTCACTTTGATTAATATTAACAGTTCAATAAACTAAGCAGTCTATACTTCGGCATTGTTGTCATAATAATTGCAGAAATTGTACAGTTTATGCACCCGTTCTATAGTCACATATTATTTGTGATTATTGGATTTTATTCCGTAATATGGAAGTGCATATTTAGATCAATTCAGTTAATTGAAATACAAGACTTGTGACCCGGTGCATGTGCATGCCACACTATATACGCACACATTCTCGAATATATATAAGAGGAATCATAACTTGCTAAATTTAATACTGATTTCAGTTGAGATATAATAGATCTCGTCTCTGACGCATGGCTGACTTCATGTTATGAATGAGGTAAAGAACCCGGGTAACAATCGATAGACTGCGTGAAAATCTTAAACTGGTTCCCGTTGACTTGTTTGTTCCTTTGGTGCACTGCAACATTGAGCGGGAACCAGTTAATGTAAACCGTTAAATCGATCAGACACCCGATAAGACCATAGATCCAGCAGACGGAACGTCTTTAATGATTTGGCAATTTCTTTTGCGTCAGTAAATACATTAATAATCTCATTAGAACCTTTCTAAAATGAATACGAAGGTGTTTGTTTTAACGAAAGAACACGTATTTTGTATTTAGTTGGAAAAGATTATATTGTAGAACACATTATTTTTTGTTGTTTTCATAAAGCTTTGAAAAAGTAAAAAATGTAAAAAACTTTATATAAATTATTATCATTATTCATTATTGTTTCTGTCTTGAATACAAAATGTATTTATACAATTTTTACGTATCATTGATCTGTCGATTAACAGGTGTAATATTCAATTAGAATTTAGAAGGTCTTGTATTAGATTTTACATAAAATTATCTTCGAGTATTCGTGCTGTAAAACACTAATAATATCCGAATCGATAAAAATACTCGTTTAATCGTGTTTTATTTTCGTTTTAAAATGTGACAAGTTAGTAAAATAACATTTGTTTCATAAATCCATTAGTCTTTTACTTGCCCGCTACTCAGGCAATTCCTCTGATACTTATATTTTACTATCGATAAAGATATATGTATAGTATATACAAACTAGTAAAATGCAAATCTGCAGTATATACATTTACCACCCGTGGTGTTTATTGACTATCGATCTATGTACGACTATATATTAGCGACGCGACAATTGACCCTTCCTTGGATATTTCATTGACAGGCCAGTTGACCAATCAGATAACGGCATTTCCACTGACCTTCTGAAACCGACAGTATCATGTGTGAGATCAAACCGTTCAGTTGTTAAAAGATAAGAAAATAAACTAATCGTAACCAATAACATAAAAGTTCTCACTTATAATGTTCTGGTACTGCAACAATCAATCAAATACAATGTGTCAGACCCATACATAATTTTCCTATTTTATATACAAAAAGCCGAGCGTCAATATTCCTCGAAATAGCACCGAGATTACGTAACATTACACATTCCAAGACACGTATAGGAACATGATTTTATTTAGTAACTTATACAAAACATAGTATCTCGTTACAAACATAAATACAATAAAGTTTGGATCATGTGACATCGTGAAAATTCAAAGAGTAGAAGATACACAGCTAATTAATGAAAACTAATAGTTCAAAAATTAAAGAGGTTGAGCTGTGCTTAAAATAACATGAATCAAGAAGCACGATTTAGATTTGTTAACTGCAAGTTACTTATGAAAAAAAACAAAAAAAAAAACAAACAAACAAACAAAAAAGCATCATATAGATTAGAATCTGGGTAATGATTTTTACCAAAAATAATGGTTACATCATGTCCACCTAGAAATATTAAGTATCGACAACGACTGACTGTTTACGTAAAGAAATGCATGATATGTGAATTTTGCTAGATTAATTATGTCTAATTTTTCAGTAGATAGCATGAGTTGAGTGAATTTGAAGACACTTGGGCAAACATAATAGTATGGTTTTAAAAAGTGCTTACGAATATTTATATATAGCAAAGTGGTAATCATCTTCGATGTCATTTGAACTACATATCAGACATATGATAAATGCTAGAGCATTGAATTATGTGAATTCATCCTGCTTATGTTGTAAGGCGAATATTCATTGATTGTGATTTATTATATTATTGTATATTAACGGTAATATGTACAATGTATTATAGTATATACTCCCCGTGGTTGGAGGAAATAAAGATATATATATAAAATGTTAAAAAATATATCCGAGTCAAGCAAATTAATAATGAAAAATAACTAACAGTCCATAGGTATTATTATATATTTCAAATGCCGACCGGTTTCGTCACTGACTCATCAGGGCATTAAACACCCTGAGTCAGTGACGAAACCGGTCGGCATTTGAAATCTATAATAATACCTATGGAATTTTAGTTATTTTTCATTATATATATATATTATATACTTGTCGAAATACTATTATACCAAGAATGAAAAAATACGTCTATAGCACGTTGTTTAAAAACACAATATATAGGGGTAGACTAGATTCTAATCTAAGAGTCAATTTCGTAATTTCTGGCAACAAATACCTACTATATATATTTAATATTGGATGCAAACTGTAATTATCGCAATCATTTTAATGCTAAATGTTATCAAATATAGTTTAATCGGACACACGGTAGGTAGTATACATAATACATTGGTACATACCAAGTTGTACACAGCCAATATTACAGATGATCATACAAATAAATAAATAAGTATTCGTTGCGAAACAAACATACTGTTTATAGCTTACTTAACACCTATATATATATATTAAAAAGTATATCATTAGAAAATTAAAATAAAACTATACTGCAGAATCGGGACAGATTTCTACAGTTAATACATGCACAATTATACAACAAGTTTGCGGTAAAATTCTCATATTTTTTAGTAATAAAAACTAATTTAATTATTGGCTAGATTTTTTGACGTTACGCACGGTATCAATACTTTAAATAATTGAGTAAAAAGTAGCACTTAGTAAAATAACACGTCTAGATATACCTAACATAGCAGCACAAGGCTTATAAATTTGCGACAGTCATGGACAGCAGTACTGGGTAGCTATATATGTAGCTCCTAGATGTAAGTGACTCCAAAAGCTGCGGGAGGTCGTAGTAGGGCCACGGGAGGTCGAATCTCTGAATGGTTTTTTTGCCTTATCTGTCTTATCATGTGTGCATGTAGAAATCCATTGATTGGTACAGATAATAACTTTATGACTAATTAACATCCTGCTGATTTTATATGCCAACTGATATTAATATAAGCAGAAGCTACGACCCGGTCTGCTTTATTACCCAGTACTGCACTGTCCAGACTGCCTGGTCAATAAATCATATACCTCGCATTTGGACTGGTTAAATCCAGGAACATTGAAAAAATCAGTAGGCCTAGGTAATTAATGCATCTAAATATTCGTTAACGTGGGATTAAAGTAAACCTGACAGTTCTTGTCGGGTGTTTGTACACGTATCTTTCTGTTCATTGAAATACTTAGGATGCAAAACCTTCGCTCGTTTCGTAGCGACGTAAGGCACGTGATACCCAAAATGGCTTCTTCTGGAACTGTCACTGTTTAGAGGTCTACATATTAACAGTAATTTTAAGCTAAACAAACATAATCAAGTGTGCAACCTTCCGTGTAAAGATCAATGAATAATAGAGGAATATTCATACAGCAAGGATAATTAATAAACCTAACGGATTAGGCCGTGAAAGTGCTAGGAACTTGAGAGAATAAAAACTTACTGTTACAGACTTGGATTAATGAATGGCGAGCACACAAGCTTATCGTGTATGATTGGTCAGTATACTAATCGGTCAACATATGCTTTATGATTTTGTGCTTCGCTCAATGCTGCAAACGATTAGAATTAATTACTACAGACATATGCAGAATAATAAAGCAAGGGTCTCCCCTGCTATCAGGTGATTACAATTTATTTTATCCTAGAATTGGGTAAGTTCGTGGACGCAAGAAACATCTCGCCGAAAATTAACGCATTTTACATTAAATAGATAAATGCATACTTTGAATACTTAAATAAATCCCTTTTCTATTGAATGATATCGAAAATTTCATTCAAATATCTATTTTTGACCAGAAAATATCGATACAAACGTCACCACTATCTCCGAGTTGGCAGCCATTTTTAAACATGTAAGTTCGTGGTGACGTCATACTCGCACTTGCTCTCGTGAACAAACAGGCCAATTGTATGAAAAAACATATGGTTATGGTGTCATTTCATTAAAGTATGTAAAAAGTGAAATTTGGACACTTTAACACTTAAAATAGCATATATTTATTGTCTAATACTTCAACTTTCAAGGTTTCTTTAGTTATGATTTATTCTTCTGTTGTGACAAAGGTGGGGCCAATTCTGCCATTAATCTTGGCCCTAAAATGCCTGCTCTGGAACTCCATACGACTTAGAAGCCTTGCAGATAGACACTTTCAGCTCCTTGACGCATCTGAATGCATAATGGAGTTTAGTAGGGGAGTATCTCCTGTATGAAAGCTTAATCATTACTGGATTAGACTAAAAATAAGAAAAATCAATAATAAGGACCATGGGTACGAAGAATCTACATAAAAAATAAGTTTGGCCTAAAATTGCTTCAACACCAGAACGAGGCTGTCAAAGATTGTCTACGGAATAGCTAAAATAACGCGGCCATATTCAAAATTATTTTTTGGGTTAAAACATGCAGATTTGGATGAGACAAAAAATGGGAATAACAAAATGGCGGCAAATTGTACCACTACATGAATATTCGATGTTCTTACTAACTTGAACCGCATGTTTTCACTTTGAAACACAGTGACTGGTAGCGTTTGTTTACTTTTTCAACTTCCGGTAGGTTGCGTGTTGATTGACGATGAAATGCGCGTGAATAAGATCCAAAGAAAAAATCCACGAACTTACATGTTCCACGAAGTTACCCGACACGACGATATATTTGCACCTTCTCTCAGCATAATTTAAAATTGATTGGTGAATTTTTAGATAGGCTTTGTTATTTGAATGTGTCCAGGAGGGCCTATCTGATAACTATTTAGTCTGAACTTATTTGTGGCAATAAGACACTTCCTCAATTTGGCCTGTCTGCCGCATTACAACAAAGAACAAAGTATCTTTGTGAACTCAAAATCCTCAGTTAAAAGCTGTTGGGCATGATAACTTACTTAATTTTACATTGTAGCAGTCTGGTATATTAATTATCGATCAACTGGGATATTTACCAGCCCGAATAACTCAGTAGACTGTAGAGCATCTGACTTGCAAGCAGGGGGTCACAGTTTTGAGCCCCACACCGGGTACTTTATCATAGAGCTAGGGTGAAGTAAAGGCTGGGTTAGTCAAGTCTGTTGTTGTCGCAGTGAGTTACTTAGAATAAAAAGGAAGGAGGATTGTAGCATCAATTTTTTGTCGTATATTATATTCATATTATATTCATATAATATTCATAAATTGGCTAAGATATTCACCAGCCCGATGAGCTTAGTTGGTAGGGCATCCGACTTGCAAGCAGATGCATTTCAGTTTACAACTGTTGTATAAATATAGGTGAAGATGTAGTTATTATACATGTATATCTATAAGTTATCATATTTCATCTATGCCTAAGTACACCATTATGTTTTGCTATTAAAAAGTAACCAACAAATAAACTTATGCTATTCAAAAGTTTATCTACATGCATGAATACTGCTGAATATTTTGTATTGAATATTGAGAAATTTCATTATGTTAATGTTCTATTCTGAGTGAGTATTCATAGATAATTTGTACATGTGTATGAATATTCCGGGGAATCCCACTATGTCTAAATGCACCTGAATGTTGCTAAAAAAGTTACAAACAATAAACCTTTTGCTGTCTTATTTAAATGTGTATACATATAAATAGAATACTGTTTTTGTGCTGAATGTCTGGAAAATCTCAAAATCATTATGTAAATATAGGATAATTTACTATTGATAAATAATTAATTTTTTTTTGGTCATTTGCGAATATCAAAACGCTGAATAGAGTTGGTAGCTTTTATCGGTTTATCATTATTGCGATATCAGCTAGACAATATCAATAACACAATATTTTTTCATCATACCAATATATTGGATTTAGCTTAAATAACTGGACTTTAAATAAGTCCAAATATAATTCATGTCTAAAAACTGGTCAAACTTGTATTATCAACTTTGTACATATACATTATAATACATGTATTAATTGTTTAGACACTGCTAAATAAGAACAAATTCTTTCTAAGTGTGGTTCCAGACAACACTATCACCAATAAACTGCATTATTACCCAAGGCTGTATGTGAATGCTTATTCATTATTCTTTATTTAATGACAACTTGCAATATTTACTGCGATACATATCCTGATACAGCATGCACTATTGTGATATATCACAATATGTTTTTAAGGTGCGATACCTAGCTCTAACTCTTAGTATGCCTAAATGTGCTTTTGCTGCTAAAAAGAAACAGTTAGTTAGTCCATTTTCCTTGTCCCTAATGATTAGACATATAATGTGAAAATAACTTAGTACAATTGATAAATACCATAAGATGGTGCGTAGTGTTCAAGACCCAGGTCTGTAGCTCCAAGGTCAAGGTCACACTCGGAGGTCAAGCATGAAAGAGTGTCATAGACCTTGTCCAGGCTGTATTTCCGTTATGCATTGACATATTTGAAAATAACAGGGTTAACTGTTAAATTCCATGAGGTGATATGCAGTGCACAAGACCCAGGTGCATACATGTAGTTCCAAGGCTAAGCTTCTATATTTTGTGTATAAGCATTGTCTAGCGGACCTCTACCAAGTTTGTTAAAATTATGATCCCATGGTAAAAATTGGCCCGCCCCATGTACGCTTGATTTATGTAGACTTATATAGACTTAAATCTTCATGTCCAAAACCACACGGCCTAGAGCTTAGTTATTTTGAGTCAGTGTAGTATTGTCCTGAGGACTTCTACCAAGTTTGTTCAAATTATGACCCCAGGGTTTAAGGCCACACCAGTTTGATAAATTGTTCATCGGATTTGCCGCTCACTTTTTATCAAAATTAGAAAAATAATATTATTTTTTGTTTTTTGCTTCCGACCGCTTGCTCGTGCCGACATCTTTTTAAAAAATCCGGAACGGTACGGTGTCTCGGATTTTATCACTACAATATTGTATTCCGCGGTGTTGCTCAATTATATATGCGGCTCTCTTTACGATACCGAGATAGTATAATATCGTAGCTGATTTTTTTAATGGAATTTATTCGGTAATTCCGAATATTTAAACCTAAGAAGAATGTTAACTGCACGCGATACCATAGACAATCAGAAACACGTCGATTATCGTAGATAAGACAATAGAAAAAAAAGTAGCGAGGAATAGGAATACGGGTGACGTTAGTTCCCAAGATGGTAGCGCTCGTGGCCTAATCAACTGTTTGTGACGGCGAGACTCTTTCGATTTTGCCCAGCCCTCAAAAACTGAATATTTAATTTGTTGTGTGTGGAAAAATCACACATTAAAACCCGTTTTGAAAACGAAACTAGTGCAAGAATAACTGCCTGTGTCATGGTAAAAATCGCCTATTCTCGAAAATTCGCTTTTCAAATAATCTGAGTTTATATGACACGTCACCGAAACATTGACAAGTTAAACTTAAACCAACTTCCGTTAGCCCACGGTACCCATTGTAAAGAACGATTTAGAATAGCACTGTTCAGACGGTAGTTGTACACGGAGTCGCTAAAGTACGTTGACATCAGTTATCAGTAGTCAAATTAACATGCAAAGTAAAATTATATTAAAAATTTGACTTTGGCACAGAATTTTATGGCACATTCACACAGATTATTGTTATTTCTATTGATTTAAGTATACCAGTATACTGAAGATATCTTAGAATATTTTGGTGTGGGTCTATCCTTCACTCATGGTTCTAGTTTATATAGAATTAAAGGTAAATTCTTTTAAAAAATGTCCCCAAAATTAAACAGTTAAATCTTGTTTCCAAGTTGTGTACAGTGTCATTCCAGTGATAGATCCAGTATACAATATTATGTCGTTTTATTTTAGTAATTGTAACAAGAATATGGTATACATTGTATTGTTCAAGTTTAATATATTTTTTGTGTGTTTCTTTATGGGTGATTTATCAATTTTCATATAAAAAGAGAATAGAATAAAGACATTAAAAGTGTTTTCACTGGTAAACCTAAGGGTTATTGAAACTAATAAAAATACAGAATCGTTATTTGCTTGATCACATGCTTGTTTGAAATAGAAAAGCTTTTTAGATTTTTATTCGCTTGTTCGCTTGCTCTTTTCAGAAAAAAAATCCGATGAACAAGTTATTAAATTGGTGTGGCCTAATAACTCTATTTTATATAGGAAAATTAAAAAAATCTTCTTTCTGAAACCTCAGGGCTTGGAGCTTAGATATTTCAGATGTAATATTTTGTAGTGAACCTCTTCCATGTTTGTTCAAATTATGGCCCTGGGGTTGAAATTGGCCCTGCCCACTCGGGTCTCCTGATTTACATAGGCTTATATATGTGAATTTTTTTAATCTTCTTGTCCAAAACCTCAAGGCATATAGACCTTAGATATTTTGTATGTAGCATTGTCTAGTGGTCCTGTACCAAGTTTGTTCAAATTATACCCCATGGGTCAAAGTTAGCTCAACCCGGAGTTTAATCTATTTTATATAGGCTTAACTAGGAAAATTAAAAAAAAATATTTTGTCCAAAACCACATGGCCTAGATTTTAGCTATTTTGTAAGTAGCATTTTCTAGTGGTCCTCTGCCATGGGTGTTCAAATTATGGACCGTGGGTCAAATTAGTCCCGGCCAGGTTTACTCTTATCTTATATATGCTTAAACATAGAAATTACAAAAAAACGTCTTGTCAGAAACCCCAAGGTCCAAAGCTTAGATATTTTGGCCCTGGGGTTAAAATTGGCCTCGTCCCCAGGTGACTTGTTTTTACATAGGCTCATGGTTATTTTCTCTTGGGTCTTTTTTCTGGAAAGTGATAAAGGGCCATCATGGCCCTCTTTTTTAAAAATGAGGTGAGAGTACTGAATTGTGCCTATAGTAAATAACTCATTGTCTAGAAATACAAAATTAGGAACAATTGTATGAAGTTAAAATCATGTGTGGGTTCGCATGTGATAGATATCATTTCGGTTTTATTTTCACAGAAATAAAACCCCTAGCTGGAATTCCATAGTAATGACATCTTAAAGCATTTGTTTCAAATTAAGAATTTTCTTTGCTAGACTATTTGTTAACATATACATTCTTAAATATCACTCATCTTATGATAACATTTTTTCCGATCTTAGTAAATTTTGAATGAGTATAAAAAAATAATTAAGATACTTAATAAATGCGAGACCTGGTCTAAGCCGATTCGCACCTAAATAACTTATCTATTACAGAAATTTACTTCTGTAATGGTAATTTAACTAAATTACTAATTTTTTAAACTTGCCATGGAAATTTTGCCATGGCAATGTTTTGCCATGGAAATTTTGCCATGGCGATATTTGCAATGGCAATTTTGCCATGGCAAAAGTTTGCCATGGCAAAAATTAAAAATTCATATTTATTGATCAAAACCATAATAATTGTGTTAATTATGATACCTACACACCCTTACATAGTGTTTCTTTAAATATAAAAAAAAATTTGCCATGGCAAAAGTGTTGATTTTTTTGCCATGGCAAGGCCATGGTGGCCATGGCAAGGCATTTTGCCATGGCAAAATACCGATTTGCCATGGCAAAACGCCTTTTGCCATGGCAAAGACAGTTTTTCTTTGCATTTTTCAAGAAAACTAGTAAAGATAGAAACATGGGACTTACAATTTGTTAATAAGTAACTAAATGCTACAATTTAATAATGTTTTTGTTTCCCAAAAGCGCGTAAAAGTGGGGGCTGTATTTGCCAAAGACCGGCGCGGCAAAAACAAACCGGCGGAGGTTAAGTACGAAATATGGTCAAAAAGGGTACGCGTATAAACGGCAAACAATTGCACAAAAGTTTCCAAATTTCAACAGTAGACAGTTTGCAAACATCATTTAATTTACTGGTAATGAGACTTGGGTTCATTATATCAAGACAGTTGAGAATACTGAAACAAGATATGACTTGTCAAACGCAGTAAACGGCATGTAGTCGTCAAAAGGGCAATGAACAAAGAAGGCCATCTATGCCATATTCTTCTCATGCTACGGAATAGCCAAATATTTTTATGCCCGATAGCAAACGTGGCACAGGTCGGTAATACCGTGATGTTGAACTTAGAAAGCTCAAGATATATTATCCAAAAAAAAAGACGTGTTGTTGATGGCTTTCAACAAGTTTGCCTACTCCATGATAATGCTCCAGCCCAGTCATCGGGCATTGTAAACCAATTTCTAAAGTCGGAGAAGGTTAACCGTCTTGTCGCACACACCGTACTCACCAGATATTGCTCCTTGTGACTTTTTCCGTTTAAAACAAACTGAAAAAGTTCTTGTCTGGTCGTCAATATCACTCCCGACAAGCCCTTGGCTCATCCGTTTGTCAGTGTATTTGAGGTATAACCAAATCAGCCAACCGTGACGCATTTCAGAAATGTATTCACAGACTGAAGTTTTGTGTTTCTAACAACGGAAATACTTTTAGAAGATGGGTATTATTTTGACCATTAAAGTCGGTTCTTCTTAAAGTATTACTTTTGGTAAACGGAAATACAAATGTAGATTCAATCAACTAATGAATCACATGTTGATTTTGTGCAGATGTTAACTAGCAAGGACAAAATGCAAAAATGGTATGTCATCGCGCATTATTTTTCACAAAATTGCAACATAGTGAAGTTCGGACATCATGATTAACGTTGTTGAAATTGTTACGTCACGCAAATATTCAACTTATTTGTAATAACGTCAGGCTTACAATAAATCACAGTAGGTGTCATTTTCGAATTAACACTGCCGCCTTATTTGATCGCGTATTTCAAAGCAGTTTTCGGTATTTTGTTGCGGCAATGTTAATCTAGCGAACCGTGCATCATAATTTTTATACTTGATTTTATTTTTTATTTATGGCGTATTACGTATTACACAGCGGGGTTCAGGGTACAAAATTTCTTTAAAGTCAAATATGTAACGAACGGAGGCACGATTCCATGCATTATACATTTATAGTCATTTTAAGGCAGCTATTTGTTGTAATATACATATTATTTCAATATACAGAATAGTTAACGTTGTTAAAAAAAATTGTAAATTACGTGCGATATTGGTTTATAAAAGACCAATCAAATGTAATATGTGCTTCAAATCACTTGCAATGCACTTTATACAGTGTTTTTTTTAGCATATAATTATGGTTTCGTTTTTAAATCTATGAACTTGAATTGACCTGACATCCAAGCCCGATACTTTAACGCCACTTATCATAATATTTAATTGATAAAATGAAAAATGAGGATGTGATAGTGAATACACTTGCCAAATAAACACCCATTAAATATCGTTCGTGAGATAATTTCCTGTTTTAACAAATTGAATGTGGAGAAATACTTCATATGTAAATTTAACTGTACATTTGTAAAACTATAATGATTTCATGCCAGATGATGTTTGTATCAATGTTCTTTATCTATGTTGACTTAAAGTGCATCGATTTATCAGAAGTAATTATCAGTTATTGTGTATCTCGAAATGATCATGTACCTTATGGATAAATCACAATCTCCTCGAGGTGTACCGCCTTGAAATGGCCCTTAGCGGAGCTTTATGTGTGGTAAATATTGGTTCAACGGACCCAAAATCACACAGCATGTAGTTTTAGGTAATCATTTATACGTGTCAATTTTCATGCAATTAACATAAATTTAACAAAAAGGAACACTTGGATATATATACGCTAACGTCGATAGGCAAAATGTTGTTCTACTGATAGTGTTTGCTTATCACAAGTGTATGAAATCAATATTAAAACGTTACACAGGGTCACACACATTTTAAGTACGATATTTGTATTCTATTTGATACATTTCACACTCTCTCACACACACACAAACAATTCTAGTCTTCAATAAACTGATATGTCCTTAAATGGTATTTCCCCGAACTGTTAACAACGTGTCATATAACGAAAGACTCAAATCGATTGAAGTACATACACACACAAATAAATAACCAGCACAAATCATGATCAAGTTTCCTGTTAAAGCATAAACACTGGTTTAATCATAGAAGCAAACACAAGAAAAGTTCTTATATTTCACACATACTTATAACAAAATGGACAGAAAATAGCAATAAACTTCACCATACTTTCATGTTAAACATAATATAATACTATGTACATCAAAACAATTCATTATAATTCCAAAGCAGATCTCGAGACATCTCCCTAGCAATGATCACCAATGTTTACGACGTCGATATCTCCGTTATTGAATAGAGTGATTAAAAAGTTCAACAACACTCACATCGATTAACATAATCATGTAATATATATCATATAATACTATCGTAACTGTTAAAAATCTGTTTAAATGGAGTGGTTTTACTCATTAAAAATTCTAATAATCCGGTGCCGACGTTTAACTTAACTGATTACATTTACACAGATCTTATCACCAGTAGAACAATAGTCGTCCATTTCATACAATCTCAAAAGATTTGCGTCAACATGGAAGTTCGATTCTAAGTGAATGTATATGGACTGGCTTTCTTGTATATATATTTGTTAAGATTTTGTAAGAAAGTCATCCAACGAAACTATTGAGGAACTTATATGGCGTCATAATCATCTTTTGGATCTCGTCTTCCAATTTTGTGTGCTGGAATGTTAATATGGTTATAAGCGTCGTCGGTGTCATCTGTTATATTGTAAGCATTGTTTGATTCACCAGTACTTGTCTTCAATTTGGAATTCCCGAGTGATATTGTATTGTATGCGTTCTCTGATTCCGTGGTCTTTCTATTGGGAATACCTCCCGGTGTTTTATCATTTCCAACATGGTCATATTCTGAACTTTCTTCTAAGGTTAGTTTGTTATAAGGATTATATGTGTCTGAATCAGATTTCTGGACTGCCGTCTTTATTGTATTATATTGCTCTTCCTCCCGCTTTTTAGGCACCAAGTAACCATGCGTATAACCGCATGTTTCTGAAGCATTATTTACTGCACTGTTTGTTCCCTCATTGTCAATTGTTGTTTTAAGATCTATTTCCGCGTAGTCGTCTTGACTCTTAGTGTAGGTGCTGCTTTGGATTTCTACGGGTCCAGTTATAGCGTAACCCACATTGTTCCTAGATGCTATAGGACTCTGAGTAAGTTTTTCTTTTTTAAGAAATGGTAATTGTACACCACTGAAAGTTCAACAAAAAACATTAAAAACTGTACCGTAGAAATGTTAATGAAGTTCGCGATATACCATTTGTCTTCATGATTTCTCTCGGTTAACTGTGTTTATTTCGAAATTTCAGTTTTGGCCTTTGACTTGCCTATCAAATTTAATTAGCAGTTCTCGTGTTTTCTTTCGAGGGTCATTACTCAGCCGTTACTGGTCTGGCACAGAAATGGTACTTATAATATACTGTATGATTTATTATAATTCACATCAGTTTCAATTTCGATAGTTGGAAATTGCATAAAGCAAGACCTGTCACTCTAATGTAACAAATATGGCTTTGAATTCAAAGCAATAGCGGTAACATGCATAGATGAAACGTAAGACACTGAGTAAAGATCTATTTCAAGCTTGAAAGTTTGTACCTTTGTCAGTTTTTACGTAATGTCGTTGACAAAAATCGAAATAAAATGAAATAAGATAATTCATGTATTCATGAACTGGACAGTTGTGTCAAGTTATTTTATAGTCATACAATGCATGAGAGAGAAAAAGTGTCCGGTAGTATCTAATAGAACGAATGATACGCGGACTATGAAAAATCCATACATGGTACTAAGAAGTGGTTAAAAAGTGGCTCGACAATTTAAAAAATACCTACTTGTGACGTATTGGTACGTATTTATGACGAATTCATATAATTGTAATTCAACACAGCTTCCTCACCAGTGATTTTTGCCTGGTCACAGGTGGGATTAGAATTCACAGTAGTGAGGGACTAGTGATAATTAGTCAGGGACCATTACCGTCAGAACACGGTCATCCCCACCAAAAAACTAAAATGCACATAGATGTCATGCGGCCTATCAATCTATACACACTTTATTATCTACTTACCGTTTTCTAGCAAATAGGACAACGGCAATAACAACTGCAGCCACAACAACAATTGATACAATGATTCCCACGACTATACCAACAACGGATGAAGGTTCATCTATATCTAAAATGAACAAAAAGGACAATTCATGTAATAGTCAGATACAGTCAAACATCGATGTTAAGATAGTCTTTTTGGACCAAGACGGGGGGGGGGGGGGTACCAAATAAATTGTTTCCGAGAAGGTTTACAAGTTAACGCATAAACATGAGACATACAATCTAAGCACGCACGGAAGGCAATAGATTCAGAATCTACAACTTTCATGGACCTTATTGCTGTATTAATGTTTTCATTAACAAACTCATTGAACATTTGTCAAAATCATAAACGTAATGTTACATGTTACCATTTCTACACAAACTTTTTTTCTTTGGGTCTGTCTTTAAGTTCGCAAAATGTAGTTCATAACTACCACTTTGTCGTTTTAGATATCCATACTTCATTGTGTATCCCATGTGACCAGTGTAATCTGTATCTAAAATGTTTTAATGTGTCCATCAATTTACTTAACTGTATTAGAGTTGTAATCTGTACGTATTTTACGTTGGATACATTGTCCTTAATTTGTCATATCACAGTACATGTATTATACTGTCACGAGTACAAAATACATCAATAGGCTTAACTTAGCATCATAATCATGAATTAAGATGTTCAGCAAATATTCAGAAAGTAACTATGTTCACAAATGAGTGCTCTAAGAACTATCTGATGCGCGATTTACTGAAACGTGCATTGTCTTTCTTTAATATTAGGACAGAGTCTCGTTTTAACGGTGAATATTACGTAATATTCAACTTATGTACGTCGATGCTTACAATATACATGACTTCACTAGACGAATATTTATAATAAGTCTTATCAGGCTTTAAACGAGTAGTTAGTGTTATGATTTGTGAAGATGATATCTGCACAAAGGTCTAAGTATAGTATTGGTTATGATAACTAATAAAGAAACGAGACAATTCACGTATATAGATATAATAGAGTTATTGGTGGAAAAAAAGTATGAGGACCAAATTGTAAGAATCGAAGTCAATTTTGATATCATGAAGAGGATAACATTTTGTCTTAATTTAGAATCAACTCACACTTGCGTATCGTCTGGCTTCTCACGACCCCAGTCCACAGCTGATGGTTTACTTGTATTTTTTGTATTGACGTGTAATTGGACGCTGGTCTAGCTACGCTCTTAAAACACGCTACGGTTGTTGTAGCCCAGTTAAGATCATAGTAGTCGTTTCCGTTGTTTTGTTTTATCCAAACATCACTTCCTATTAAATCATACTTATTTTCAATTACAAAGTCTTGATAAAAAAACTGTTATTAAACAGCAGATAAAGGTTTCCAAGTCGTATAGGTCTAGTGTTTAACTTGAATTTATACAATTAAAATAACCCAGATAGGCAATTTACCGCATACTGTTTCTGGTTCAATAAACTTCAGACTCCTGAAAACCACTTGCATTAAAAAAACTACATGCAAATATTTATACAAGTTTTACTTTGTCAGGCCTTATATTTGTATGTTATATGGACAAAAAACACCCCAAAAAGGGTTTATGTATTTTGTAAAGTGACAAATAAGTTGATACGTTAACTATAATAGCAAAGTAGCAGGAACAGACCTCGTTCACGATGGATAACGAGATAAAATTGAGCCAAAGAAAAGTTCAAGAGAATAATACAGAATAGAAATACATAATTTTTATAAAGCCGTTACCGTTATCGCAAATTATAGCGTATGATGTATTGCATTCAGCCCAATTCAAACCGTTTTTGTCGTAATACATACATCGACCTCTTCCGTTTCCTACGGAATGATGTTTTCCATCTGCTGTATACAAAACATGCATGCACATATCATATATCAAGATGGTACATTAGGATAAAAACAATACACTAAATAGTTTTAAGTGAGGTCTGTATACTGAACACTGTAACGAATAAAACAGTTTATAAATAAGGTATCATGGGAAAAAAACACCATTATAATATATGTCTGGAGTGTAATCCCTTTTAACGTCTTCTGCCTTAGTTCAATATGGAAACCATTATGTCTACGCTAATGGGTGTTTGTGTGTTCGAATCATGGATGTGACGCATGTTCTCTGTGATGATTTGATTTAAAATTTAAACAATGTTGAAGACCAATCATTCACCAATCATTCACCAGCGTGTTAGCTAATAGTACTTGCCGAAATGATGGTTTGTACTGGTACAGATCCTAGAGCACTGGTTTTGGTTATTTGGTAAAATACAAATAATGCTGAAAATGGGCGTGAACCCCCTCACCCTAAAATAAAGAAAAATAATATTTATCTAGTTTGCATTTAGTTGTCACCTTTTTCTTTTGATCTATACAAAGATATATAAGACGTATTCCCTTGAAATCCCCCACATACGATACCACTCAGAGAACTGCATACATTATTGCAGAAAGGTTGCAGTATATTCACGTTGTTGTCGTCATTTCTGTCTATTAGTATACAGAAACACTAAAATTAAAAGGTACAAATAATTAACTAGTGAATATACGCAGTCTCTCACTCTAATTTTAATCATATGCAGTAAATAAAATACTGAAAATTAGTTTCAAACCAAGTCATATTTCGTAATATGTTATCCACAGAAAATAAACTTGTTATTATCATTATTTTTATTAAAGATAAATGTGCACTAAACTATATTGTTTTATTAACATTGGAATACGATATACACTTTGCTATTATATGTAATGCAGGAAGACCTCCTGTAAAATGCATTTAACATTTTTCATGTTATGAAATTGTCAAAACATGCATGCATAGTTCATCTCTTGTCAAAATGCAATATGGGAGTTGTCGTAATTATAAACCACGGCAAAAATGTATTTGTCAAACGAGTGTACGTAATAAATGTATTTCGTGATTTTGGACAAAACAAGTTGATGATGTAAGTTTGGAGTTACCTTCTTGACGAAAAATCATTGGCGGTATTTATTAGCAATATTTTATACTAGATGGGGATTATGTGTCGTTGGTCAAAATATAAAGAATGATAATTTTAAGATATTGGTTATAAGCTTACCTGGCTACCTAACATTCCAATTATTTCACCGGCCTGACAAGTTGCTATGCACTGTCTTGGGTTAGCGTTTGTTACAACCGGTGTGTGGTTGTTCTTTACAACACATCCTTGTATAATTATTATATCATGGAAATTAGTAATTTAGATACATTGAATGTTTGAAATATGATGCAAATGGGAACAAAAATCATTCTTAACAAAAAAACTTTACACGCGGAACGGTCGATAAAAACATCTCGAAAACAAAGAATGGCTCTTATCGGGAAGAGATAAATTCAGAGATAAAAGTAAATAATGTCATCGCAAGTGCAACAACAACAAAAGCACATGCGAGGAAGCTGTCCTACCAGCTAGGACCGGTATTTCTACCCAAATGCAGAAATGGGTTCATCCTCCATTGTTTAGTCTTGAAAGTTGCTAAATGACCTTGGCTGTTGGTGCGACGACAAACCCCAGTGAGGAAAAATGAATAGAATTGATAATTTGATATTTATATCGAGAGCATTTCAAACAATACATGTGTTTACAACGTATTCTAACTCCATCAATTAATAGAAATTCACCAGAATACTTTTCAATAACTGCACATGAATATTGCATAAATATAAGTACGGTGAATGAAAAATGACACTGAAAATGTTTTAGAAATAAGACCATACCGAAATACTCCAGTATAACATTTTCTTGGTAATATCCAACCCACACCTCCTCATTTATATTATCATCGATAGCAACAGTAATTTTGTTGCCAGAGTACACTAAATCCGGCATCGCAAGTTTGCATTGCTCAGAATCAGCGGTCCAGTCCGTTGTATTATTGGAAATATAAAATGTTCCACCTACAATCACAAAATTCTAATTAATGCGATCGTATTGTTTATTAATAATACATGGAAACTGTATACTACGTTATGGTGTATACAGTTAAGTTATGACAGGGATTAAAATGAGAGCAATCAACATCTAACGAAAAACATGTTCAATATTTTCGTTCAATAAATAACACGAAAGATAGGGTATCTTTTGACCCATTTTTGAACTACAAGGTAGAGTTATAGTGTTTGTACGCTAGATAAAATCAGCATTATTAACATGATATATTCAGCATAATAACATACTGCTTTTTTGCATGTTATTTAGTAGATACAATAGGCAAATATGCCCTTGAGTACACATTGTACAAAACAATATATACATTTACAGTCAATCAACTAATAGTTGATAACAATATATTATAAATTAATGATTATACGTACAATGTAAATAAATAAACATTGTTTGCTGTGGCAGATACAAAAAAATCCAAACGAACGCACAAAAAAGACAAACATTGACATTAATTATTTATAAGCAAGCGTAAAGAAAGAAACAGCGACAATAATTAATTTTGCAATATTGTTCAAAGTACAGTGCATTTCTAATTTCAAAAGATTTATAAATATACATATACACATTTCTTAACTGAATTGCATTTTCTAAAGTCATTAGTTCAATGAATTCATGTATATTTTGGTCTTCTCCAATACTTTTTTTCAATATTTTCTCCGTAAATCATTATAGAATGGACATTGTAGCAAGAAATGAAATTCATCGTCTAAACAATTTCAACTAGATTTACATTTTCTTTCATTGATAGGAACTGCTATGGGTGTATGCCATCTACCGGCTTGTGAGCTGAAACTCTAAAACGGGACGTACGAAATACGGTATAATTCTTCATTTATATACATAAAATATGGTTGCAGCCCTAAATTACCAAAGAAAGTTTCCAGCACGAAAAGAATAACTTATCTCAGCATTCCAATTCTGTATAGGAATATCAGAAATTCTTTGGTTGAATATGTTGATAAAAATATTCACATTTCCAACACCTTGATTTAACCAGGCTTCATATAAACCTAGAGGTCTGTATTTATATTTTTTTAACATTCATCTCCCATGAAGTATGTTTCTGATTATCTACATCCTTATTCATTATAGAATTCAAGTTCGTTGCATAACTGATACCATCAGATTTAATAGATTTTAACCAGTATCTAATAACATTAATTATCCTTCTTGGTTTTAGACTAGTTCTACCTAACTCACCATGAATAAAATAGAATATTCTTTGTTTGACTCTCACCCCCCCCCCCCCATTTGAAAAAAATGTCAATGTGTTCCTTCTTATTTAGTGTTATTACTTAAACCCCAGACTCCAGAACCATAATTAAAAATTGGTAAAAAAAAATTTATCAAATAAGTCTAGTTTATGTTGGACTGTTACACAAGGACATTTTATAAAAAATTTTTTATTAAAAGTGACTTAAGTATAAAAATAGCATCCATTGCTTGGCCAGCTAAAGCTACAAAAGTTGCATTAAATGTTCCGCTTGTAGTAAAATCAATATGCAGGAATGTAAACGTTGTCACCATTTCAAGTACGTTATCTTTGTATACCAAACTTGTATTTTACAAACTCTTCCACGTAAATAACACAAATCATATTTATGTATACCTTAATGCGGAAGTTTGGATGTCAAACTAACGCGCAGTATATTACCCCGATTCAGTAAACACATGTTTTATATATCTACTGATCAGCTTGTTATTCATGTCAATAGTTCTATTCTTCTGAGTTTACGTAAAAGTCATAAATAAGAGGAAGATAAATTATTGAAAATTTACTGAACTTGGTTTTAAATAGAATATATGGGAAAAATGGCAGAAACGAAAACTATTCGACTATATGGTCAATTTAAGAGCATATAATCGCCATAAATTGGTGATACAATGTATACCAAATATAAGCATTAAACAAAATTATAATTAAAGCAATAATTAATTAATATAAATGTATACATCATCCTTATTATAAGATAATTACACTAGTATAATAATAATATGTGATTATATAATAACATGTAATACAAAATTTAATTTAAATGTATAATATATTAAATGTATGTTTTGATATAAACAGCAACAAAACATTTAATATTATAATTATGAAACACTTCCATAACTTACCAATTATTTTCTCAAACATAGTAAATAAAATAAGACATCCTAGCACATCCATTGTAACTACGCCACACACTTCAAGTGTTTAAAATTTACAAACTTGTTACATTGAAACACGCGGAAGATTTAAACTTTTTTTGTGTTAAGATACTTTATTCGTGAAATTTGAAACATCAACGGTTAAAATTTTCCTTAATATTAGTATGACAAAATGCGGATACAACGAATGTTAAACGGGAAATACCCAGTGTGATATACGTGGCATGAAAGAAATCCTCTAAACTTAAGCATGAACATTATTCTACTTGAACGCAAGGATATTGTTATTTAAATGAAATGTTTATGCTGTTTTGGATGCGCTCTGTCCGGGTTGAAGAGTCTAGACTCTGGATGTATGAATATATTATCGATACCTGAAATCCGATATCATTTGAACGTAGTTAAAATAACAAGCAACTAAATATGTATTAAGATTTAAACCCTATGCTATGTTATAAAATCGCACTCCTTGCTTAAGTCACTTGTTACGTTAGAAAATATTTCATTGGTAATTTAGGGAGTTGTATTACATATTTCACATTCATAAATTAAAAAGTTAACTTAATAATAATAATATAAAAAATCTACTGTGATTCGAGTCGGCAGTTCTCAAATAATCTGTTTTATAATGTTTTATATATTATTTATTTCATTTTTGCATTTAGTATAAAAATTATTCTTTTGAATCGAAAGAAAAAAATCGAGATCTGTCTTTCAGTCTACAATCCGCGAATATTTTTTTTCATTTTATTTCCTTTTTCTTTTAAGATAATTGTTAATATCGAAAAGAAAAATGAATTGCGAAGTACGTTCCGGTCGGCAGTCCGCGATTCAAAAATCGCGGAATGCGAACTGCGTTACAACTTATACATCAACCAGAAAATGAAGATTAAATATTGAAAATTTACAGAATCGTGATTCAGTTAGTAGATTCAGAAAAATTAAGAAGACACGAAAAAGATATTCAACCACAATAATGTCTTTTAAACTACAGTACCCCCTCTCCTGAGCGGCCCTCCCTTGAGCAACGACCTCCCTTCAACAACAATATTATTCTTCCAACTAAACGCTTTCTTTAACTACTTATTTAACCTCCCCAAAGCAACAATCTCTCATCAACAACATACTTTTTATACTCACATAGGGTCTTGCTTTAGAGAGGGCGTACTGTAAATACATGTTGCAAATTTTAGAGCACCAAATTGCGACGGAAATTGTTACGTAGATGGGTAGGTAGGTATTAACGATTGAGAAATATGTATCCTGTTTAGACGCGCTCTGTCCGGGATGATTAACAGTTTCGATATCTGACATAGTTGACATCTGATATTATTTGAACAGTGTTAAAATAACAAGCAAATATATGCGCATTATGGATTAAGCTTATCCTATGTTTTAAACACACATGAATGCTTTTTCATCCGGGTATGTAAAATTAGTCTAGAAGTTGGAAATATGAATCAATCAATATCAAACTGAGCTGTATAACATTTCAAATTCTTACATTGTCAATATAAGCTCATTCAAATTAAAGAAGTGAATGATGCTTTAAGGTAACTCTTGGTAAGATTTTGAAATGATTTACTGATATATCTTAAGTTATATCCCCTCAGACTCAGTGATTCTTCCTATTTTCGAAAGATTTAAGCACATAATAACAGCATAATTATTGGATGTATGTGATCTTCCATTGATAGATTAAGTTAACACATTTCGGCAAACGGCCATGCTCCCCTAAAACAGAACAGAACATAAGATTTATTGACATTTCACAAATCGTGAAGTTGAAATGTCACCACCGTTCTTTCGTAAATTTGTAAACTTTTCATTATTTCATTCTCAATTTTAATTACCATACACAGTGCCGGTATACCCGCTGCTGTGCACCATCCAAAACGTAAACAAAAAGCCGCCATCTTGGATGAAAAAGGTAATATTTTGCTTATTTCTTCGATTTCGCTTTTCTTTCAAATTTCTGCTATAGCAAAGAACATGCTACACAATTTTCTGGACACGTTGATACCCATAGTATTTACTAGGTACCTCTGGTATAAAAGTTACCTTGGACAAGAAAATCGAATCGAGAGAAAAATTCCGTGGTGCACAGCAGCGCATTTAGTATTTTTCGATCTTTTTGTCCAGAAAATTGACTTGTTCGCTTGTCGACGCACATTTTTATCATTAAGTTGTAAAACAGAAGCTTAAAATTAGACTTTTGGTACATATAGCAACGTATTTTCTAGTATAACGAATTTCTGAGTTATTTAGTGGACAGCAGCGTGGGAATAAGAAGGGTGGACAGCAGCGGAAACGGGTGCACAGCAGGAGCTTTTTTGCGTACTTGAGACTGTTCCTGAATAACCATTCGTTAAATACTTGTAACTCTTTACAACATCAAAACTTTGTTTACTTTTCGTGAAATGGATGTATGCAGGCTCTCATAATTACTCGTTTATATGAACTGAATTTCTGGAATTTGTTGATGAAATTCATTTTCTAGTGATGAAGAGTTAAATGATGTTTTTTGTGCACTTTTAGAAAGATGAACACGTGCGACCACTGTGGAGCCGCAGACTAGACATATAGCGGTGGTGCACGAACGCCCATGGTTTCAGAGACCGGACACAGCCAAGCCGATGCAGGTTAATAAAAAAAAAAATCAATCTTCTATTTTTTTCTTGTGATAAGGAAAACAGTTCAAGTGTGATACTTGCGAATGAGAATTTGCCTATGTATTCCACCTCCGCAAACACATGGAACTGTTAAAAGCTTTAAAAAGTTTCGGTTAGATAACTCAATTATTATTTCTGTGATTTTAGTCATTATTTTGAAATAATGATGTTTATTTATTACTGTCTTTGGGTTCTATTGCTGTTCTAAAAACATTGTGCTGAATAATTATTGACTGAGTTGTTTTATTTTGATTATTGAAATGTGATGCTCAATGATAATTGTCTGTGATTTTATGGTTACTGAAATATGATTGTCAACTGTAATAATGATACTTATATAAATGTGATTCTTTAAAATTTGACCAAGTTGTCTATGTTTTTGATGATTCAGCATTCTAATATTTTTTTACAAATTCTATTGCATAAAGCAAATAAACATACATTTGTACATGATTTTATTTTTCCTTTTCTACACGATCCATCGGCAGTAGGTTAACATGATGTAAAATTATAAACAGATACATGAACATAATAAAGTAAAAGATATCCAAAAAAACATTTCATACAACAACTACATGTACAATATTCGAAACTTTGATGCAATGAAGTCCGTATACTGTACTTTACAATGTTTTATCAATATTCTAAACACTAGATACTCACGGTGCGAATACCACGTGACTTTTTGCTAACGTTGGGTGCTCCAACAATGGCGGATTCCGTCGATTCAGGTAAGATTTTTCATCCTTGTAGTCTTATATGTACTTTATATTAAAAAAGCTCTTCGCTAGAGCCCGGCCATTTCAAAAACTCACCCTCGGTTGTAGATTATTTAGCATAATATCCCCTAGTTAAATCGTAAAGTGTCACCGCGCATTTTTCATATACACAATGTAAGTAGCTAATGTGGGGTGAATTTTTTATATTTTAAGGAATTATCCCCTTTGTGCGGATTTACATGGTTGTTAATTTGGCGCATGATAACAAAACGCCTTTCTAACACGTAACAATCAAATATTGTCGGTTAATTCTCCAATTTGAGATGTTATGGTCAGGGAGATGACAATGCTAATGATGGGTGACAAAAATATTATGCTAATGTTTGGTGAAAATGCTAAGGATGGGTGTCATAAAAATGTAAGAACTTTTATCCTTGTTAACTGGCTCCAGATATGTTTTTTTTCACAAAATTTAGTTTTATCGGTCGGCACTTAACCAGAAGTCATTGTCGAAGAATACGGATATCTTGTTTATAACATACAGTTATCTGCGATTATTTGCAATGTATGTTTTCTGATTCCAGGTGTAAAGTGTGTCAAAAAGAGGTAAACTTGTCACTGCACGCTGCGAACAGGCTCAAAAAGAGACTTTCAATGCAAAAATACCTTTATATTTCCACCAACTGACAATGCCAGCAACAAAAAAAAACCATAAGAAGTACTTATGCGCGCAGTCATTAGCGCATCGGAAAAGACTTAAAATCACATCGCATTTCTCTACACAGTCAAGAGTATCCAATCCTTAAAACACAACGACTAAGCCATTGAAAAGTAAGAGGATATGAAAGACTTGCGGAATTTGCAGTGACAAAGATACAGGAACACACAGTTAAACATGCCGAAAAGCTCGATAGTGACTTAAGATGTATCCATGAGGATGGCGAAACAAGTGTAAACCTTATAATAGCTGATGCGAAAAATGCTACAGAAATAGTAGCTTAGTGTCAAAGAAAGCAGCATGAACGAAGTATGACAGAAAACGACGAAGTTCTTGCGTATCAACAATTCGTTCCGTGACACTTGACAATGTGGCTTAATCCATAGCAAGTGGAGATATATAGTGTAACACTTAGGTAAACTGATATCTTCACAAAAACGATGCAACTTTGTTGTTTTATTATTTTGTTGACGTCGTTTTAGAATCTGAGGCCAGAATGACCACAATGTGTTGGAAATCGCACGGGCTGGCTCATTTGTGAATTTTATATATACAGTGACAGAAATATCCGGAACATGTTGCTTCCTGTAGACCGGAAGTAGATTCGAGTGTATTGTATTACCAAGGTAAAGAAGAACTATACAACTCAGTGTTAAGTGGTGGATGAACATTTTCCTCGATAACAACAATGACTATCACGTTTCTACATTCGCTATTTCTGTTTGCCTGTTTCCGTAATGAATTACATATTCATACTCACCATCATTATTTAACTGAGATGTTACTTGCAAACTGAATTTAACAGACAAGCAATATGTTCTAATCGTATTTCTAAATCAATATACTATTTAAATTTTCAAATTTTATACTGTCAAAATAGCGTTTTCTTGCTAAATAAAGCATTCCGGGTTCTGGGTATAAGTATAATGTATTCAGAGCATTGATCTATTTTTAGTAATATTCAATGATAAGATCTACCAATGGAAAATTATAACATTTATCAGTATGCCATTATTTTCGTCCCCTACTGGTTTCATCGCAAATAAATTTTGACCAAAGAATCACCTTACACTGTATATAACCTCTTTGAATAGGAGGGGACTATACGTTTTGTGATTACTCGAACAAATATGTGGGCTAGATTTATGCAACTTAGGGTGTTGTTACTAGTTGAGCAAAAAATATAGATTAGAAATCCTTTTATTTTTTGGTCAGACTAAAAGATGTATACACATCGGTCCGGTAGGGACTGATGCATTTGTTGCAATAACCCGTCACTTGTTACAGAAGCCCTATTGTGACATTCGCTTTTCCTTTTTTTTCATGACTAATTCGTCATCCCGAACTGTTAATTCGTTTTAAAACTGCGGTTAACAAAAATGATGAGCAATATTTATTGAACCCGATGTTGTAAATATTCTATTAAATGGTGTATTATATAAGTCTGTTTTTAACTTCTGCAAGCCATACATGTGTGTATTTTGTTCGATTTAATACCACTCGTCTCCAGTGTTTAAAAGTGCATACCGTGCCAGCTGCTATGAAAAGCTAAGGTGATTGAACCATAACGTTTCATTGTCACGAAATGCCAATATAAACAACACAATTACACATTGGATATGCTCTTTATTGTCATTATGATTAATCTCTGATTCTAAACGTGCTTAGATCATTAAAATTACTTCGAATAATATTTACTTGTTTTCAATTTGCATGGTGCACACAACAGATGCGTTACATAAACCAAAGACAATGGTACACAAAATATGAAATTTTAATTAAATAAACAACATGTATACATCTCTTTTGGAGAGTGTGGAGTATTGTCATTGAAGGAACTCAATTAAACCTAGTCTCCCAGATCCGTTCATATCAAAACCTGTTTTAACTTTATTATGATAACTTTATATGAAAGTGTCACTAAACGAATTGATCTCGTTTTGTTGACGAGCAATAACTTCATTTTCTTCCATACTTCGTTGTGTTCGCTTTCTTGCAGACCAACTGTTGACATTCTGTCATTATAGGGTTTTGTGACTGTGTAGATGACGTTGTCAGTTTTTTCGTACTGAAAGTCTTTTTCGAGTCGTTTCGCAGCGTGAAGTGACAAGTTTACCCCTTTTTGACACACTTTACACCTGAAATCAGAAAACATTGCAAATAATCACTGATCACTGTATGTTATAAACAAGTGTAAAGAAATCAGCCTTCGTAAAGAAAAAAAATAGATATATGAAATAATTAAAAAAAAAAAATGCTTTAGTTTGTGTTGAATGCATTAATTCATGTTGTGGAGACGACCGCAACATTTCAATTATTCGTTTGTTTTTATACCAGCCTTCTAATTAGCCAATCAAATCAATCTCACTGGCTCGCTACTTATAAAAAGCATGCGCTCTCGGAACATTAGTCAGTCTGCTGGGTAACATCTTGAGTGGTAGTATCATTAGATGGAAGGTATGTAATAATTTCTGAGACTGATCAGTAATTTGTGGAGCTTAATACTCTTGATTGCGGCGAATGTACCATGATAGAGATTTTCTCCCAATTGCTGAATTTAGTCTTAAGAGGTTATAAGGACTAGAGCCTCCGGATTGCGGCGTATGTACCATGAACGAGGTTTCTATTCCCATTGCATAGATACAACGACGTTTCTTTACCCTTTTATATAGTTATGGTATCATTGATTTTCGTACGAGTGCATACCTGGGACTTTGGTCAGTGTGAATATGGACTAGAGCATCTCGATTGCGGCATATGTACCATGACAGATGTCTTTACATCCTTATACCAGTACCGGGTCGTAGTTATCTCTTGTGTTTCATTGTGCATTGCATTTGGTGCGTGTCCGGGACTTTGGGCAGTGTACGTAAGGGTTAGATCCTCTTGATTGCGGCATATTTACCATGATAGAGATTTCTATTCCCTAATACCAGTACCGGGTCGTGGGCAACTCCAACTAATGTTTTACTTCAAACTACATTTTAACATTTTACAAACGTCTTTGTGTCTATTGAACATACGAGTGTCGTACTTACCATTGATTCATAGATTGATTTTGTGCATGTAAATATATAGTGCTTATTTATGTTTAGTTAGACAATCATACGGACAAAGTAGTCCCCGAGGAAAATTGATATATGTTCATGAACATTGTATTTGTTCAATTGTTTAATTCAATATGTTGTTTATAAAGCCGTTCTTCATATTTGAGGCCATAGTCGCTCGGCATACGACTTGAAACACGTTACACAAGATATCCGTATTCTTCGACAATGACTTCTGGTTAAGTGCCGACCGATAAAACTAAATTTTGTGAAAAAAACCATATCTGGAGCCAGTTAACAAGGATAAAAGTTCTTACATTTTTATGACACCCATCCTTAGCATTTTCACCAAACATTAGCATAATATTTTTGTCACCCATCATTAGCATTGTCATCTCCCTGACCATAACATCTCAAATTGGAGAATTAACCGACAATATTTGATTGTTACGTGTTAGAAAGGCGTTTTGTTATCATGCGCCAAATTAACAACCATGTAAATCCGCACAAAGGGGATAATTCCTTAAAATACAAAAAATCACCCCACATTAGCTACTTACATTGTGTATATGAAAAATGCGCGGTGACACTTTACGATTTAACTAGGGGATATTATGCTAAAAAATCTACAACCTAGGGTGAGTTTTTGAAATGGCCGGGCTCTAGCGAAGAGCTTTTTTAATATAAAGTACATATAAGTCTACAAGGATGAAAAATCTTACCTGAATCGACAGAATCCGCCATTGTTGGAGCACCCAACATTAGCAAAAAGTCACGTGGTATTCGCACCGTGATACTGTTCTCCAATTGATGTCACATAGTCAAACATAACAATCATCGGATATTCCCATTTGTTGGCAAGGTAGCATCTTGGACATGTTGCATCTTGCTCTTTCCCAGCAAACTCCCAAAGACCCTTTGAGCGCTGCATTCTTCTCAAACGTAACATGGTCGTATTTCCATCGCCCAGCAAGTCGCTTCCTTTGGCTCGTGTCGAACTGGTGATTCCTGATTGAATAAAAAACATGTAGTTATTGAAACATATCCGATACTTATACTTGCAAATGTGTATGCTATACTTTGTGTTTATTGATGCATGTAGTGTTATACAGGAGCAGTCTTGATTTTGGGGAAACAGATTTATGATTCTTAAGTAAGCAAAAAAGCTCCTGCTGTGCACCCGTTTCCGCTGCTGTCCACCCTTCTTATTCCCACGCTGCTGTCCACCAAATAACTCAGAAATTCGTTATACTAGAAAATACGTTGCTATATGTACCAAAAGTCTAATTTTAAGCTTCTGTTTTACAACATAAGAATAAAAATGTGCGTGGACATGCGAACAAGTCAATTTTCTGGACAAAAAGATCGAAAAATACTAAATGCGCTGCTGTGCACCACGGAATTTTTCTCTCGATTCGATTTTCTTGTCCAAGGTAACTTTTATACCAGAGGTACCTAGTAAATACTATGGGTATCAACGTGTCCAGAAAATTGTGTAGCATGTTCTTTGCTATAGCAGAAATTTGAAAGAAAAGCGAAATCGAAGAAATAAGCAAAATATTACCTTTTTCATCCAAGATGGCGGCTTTTTGTTTACGTTTTGGATGGTGCACAGCAGCGGGTATACCGGCACTGATACAGTCTACATTGACTTCACTTGAAATGATAGTATAGTGAAATGAAACTTAAGGATAGTGAAGTAGTAAGTATACCCGCCTCTTTGGTCGAGTGGTTAAAGTCACTGACTTCAACCAACTATAGCCTCTCACTGATAGAGGGTCGTGGCCAGCTACCGGCTATGCTTATTAGTGTGAGAATGTAGGCCGTTACTTAAGGTGGAAGGGATTCTAGTACTGGTTCTTCCCTGGATCGATGATGGGGTGATATGTCGGCCTCATTTGACTCTAACTGTTGGAAAGGGGCGTAAAACTCAATCAAACGAATAAATCACCATCCACCAAATCTCGTTCGAGCGATAATATCCTGTTTTTACAATGGACATTTGTAAAACCGCAGTCATTTCAAACTAGATGTGTATCTTTTATCTCTATTTACTTTCACTAAATGTTCATCGATTTATCAAAAGTAGCAATAATTACTAATTGTGTATAAAATGTCATGTGCATTTGATATCCGTATTAATTTTCGATACACTTTTAACATTAAGACACTTCCCTGGAAGTCAATTGTTGCTTTTAAAAGAGAAACATAGTTATCTTCTAGTATACACATCTTAGTTAGAGTTATTTATGTGACGTAAATAGCTGCAATATTATTGATAATCAGCGATGATCCAAATCAAATTAAACAAAATGTGGTATTGTCAATGGATATAGATGACTTTCTGGAAACAACATCTGCAAGAAATTCAACTACCTCAAAATATCAAATGTCCGAGTAATAGGCATCCACCAACTTACAATTCGTCAAATTGTATACAATTAATTTCAATTTTGCATAAAAGAACGCGTGGATAATCATGTTCTGAGTCTACGGAGTAGAAAGTCCTTAAAATAATTCTTCAAATTTTAGACGAAAAACAAATGGGCATAATATACATTGTAAGAATAATGATATGTATGTTCGATTTGATACTGTAACATTTATAGACTGTCAACAGGACTACGAATTTACAATCGAAAGACTCGATTTCTAATGATATTGAAGATGAGTATCACTTTGTTTATACTTATGTCCTTGTTATTCTGAAAACAGACAAACTGTATTCAAAATAAATAATAGTGATTTTTTAAAACCTTCTGTTCTGTAGTATTAACAATTGTCAATAAATGCTAATAAATCAAAATTAATAAAAATATATCATTGTATGTTTAAAATGCACTGCACATCCGTTCAAATATGACAAAAGATGCTGATTGATAAATTATGTTCATCTCCATTATTAATTCTCTACCTGTCTGTATTTGTGTATCTTGGGTATCATCTGTATATAACTCTGGGCTTTTTAATTGTATATTGCGTTGACAGTTAATGTTTTATGTGTGCAGATGATTACTATGTAAAAGTCCGAATAACAAGTGTCTGTCTATTCTTTTTTTTTTCGTTGAACTAGTCCTTATTTACCAGAAACGTTGTTAAAACATAATCCGCCAAATTAACTGTTAAACCCGACAAAGTCATGATCTTGTCTCTACTTAAAACAATAAGCATAAACCGATGTTATAGTAGAAGCAGACCCGATACAGATTTAAATATATCACATACACGTCTTACAAAATGAACAGAAAATAGTAAAAAGTTGTACCGTGCATTCTTATGTATCAACTTATATAAAATTATAACTTTTTCGATAAAATGTAAAGCAAAAAAAATCATTATTAATAATTTACAAAACAGGGTGTCTTTAGACTTCTATGACAATGACAACAGAATACATGAAAAAAATCCACTACACTCTCACCGGTTTATACTGAACTGAACTAGTTGAATCATTTATCGTGTTATTGCAAAATTATCAATCTGAAATTTAGGTGAAGAGGTTATACAAATTCTGGTAATCTGATGTGGGCGATTTTATGATGGTATGTTATCATGTATCAAAATGCCCAAACTGATAGACATTTTGGTACGTTTCAGAGAGATAACAATCAATTGAACAAAATCTACATTTGTTTTTAAAACAATCTCAAAAGAGTATCATCAATACATTATCCATCAACATGAACGATATTTTTTTACATGAGTTGATACGGACTGGTCTGTCTACCAGACTGTTTATCAGAAGATCATAAGAATAACATAGATATTGAACATTAATAATTCTATCTGTTAATGTATACAGCATCATGAATCTTACCAGGCAAGAATTTAGTACAGTTTGAAAATAGTAGTTGAAATCAATATTGGGCATTGAATAACTAATATATTGCGTCAAATCATTTTAATGGAACTAGTCCTCACGTTTTATATAGTGGAATGTTCATGTGGTCAAATGTGATTGAGATACCACAATATATTTGTCTACAATAAACTTCATTTACTGTATCATTTACAACATGGTCATAATCTGAACTTTGTAATCCAGTGATCCAGATAAAGGGCGTAATTGCGTAAATACGCATTAGCTTTTCCGAAATACGCATTAGATGATTTTTTTAAGCGTACCGATACGCACTTAAAATCACAGGTACCCCGTTTTACTAAATTAAAATGCGTAACAACAAATTTAAATGTAGTATTTGTGACTAGTGCTTTTATCGAACATATTGAATAAGACAAAGGTATTGCATATAAGCTACATGTAGATACTTCACTGGATGCAAAACAAGTTCACGAGAATGATGTACGCATTAAATATAGAAGAACACAATACAATAAACTAAGTACATCTAAAAGGTAAAGCTTGTTTGTGTTTGTGCTTATAAGTGAATACCATATAGAGCGGTTCCTATGATTGCCATTACCCTTTAAAAAATTGAAATACACCCACACAAAAATTTGAGGAGTAAAATACCCCCTGCTAATGAAAGCATGAGGTAAAGTACCCCTTGCTCAAATATTTATCTGGAGCTCTGGTAATTTAAGTTTCTTATGCGGAGTACATATGTCTTAATCAATTCTCTAGTTAGCAGACTTTGTTGTATCATAAGGCTGGTCTTCCTTCTTTATAGGCACCGAATAATCATTTGTATAATCATATGTCTCTGAGGCCTTGTTTAATACACTGTAAGCTCTCTCATTGTCAATCGTTGTTTTTATATCCAAATCCGCATACTTGTCTTCACTCGTATTGTAGAGACCGGGCTGGATTTCTACAGGTCCAGATGTAGCGTCAGGTGCGTCACCCATATTGTTCTTAGATGTTTTTAGACTCTGCTTTTCTTTTTTAAGAAATGGGAATTGTACACCGCTGAAGCTCAACAAAAATCGTATAATTATTACTGTTGTAATATTAATGGAGTTAATATATGTGAAAAGTACATTTAACACAGCTTCCTTATAGATTTTTTCTGGTCTCACGTGGAACTCAGACTCGCAATGAGGGGCTAGTAATAACTACCCAAGGACTATAAACATCCAGGCATCCCCTCTTCCAAAGGAGATAAAATACACATTTTCACGCGTTTTCAATTTAGAATAACTGAATTATTTGTTTACCGTTTTCTCGCTAATAGTACCGTGGCAATAACAATTGCAGCCAACACAACAATTGACACTATGATTCCCACGGCTGCTCCAACAAAGAATGGCGTTTCATTTTCATCTAAAAACATCAGAAGGACAATCCGTATAATTTTAATCAAATTCATTATTATGCAGTATTTCAAAAAAAGTAAAACCTCAATATTAAGATGGAGGAGTTTCAATATAAAATACTTTCGAGAAAGCTCTGAAGTTAGCGAAAATATGATAAAAAATAATCTAAGTACATTGTATACACGGTAGGTGATAAATCGAGAGTCTATGTATTCCATAGCTCTAATTGTTGCATCAATGTTTTACATCATTAGATTCAAAAAAGTAATACCGTTTCTGCACAAGCTTTTCTTTGGGTTTGTCTTTGAGTCCGCAAATTGTAGTTCATAACTACCGCCTTTTTGTTTAAGATATCCATATTTTGCGTATCGGAGGTGACCAGTGTAATCTGTAACTAGAACATTTTAATTTTCCATCAATTTACTTATTGGTATGGGCTTTTAATGCGAAAACATTATACTTAAACTGAAAAGAATGTCCTTATTTCGTCGTGTTACACAGTCAATCAAACAACTGAATGATTACAATGTAATGGGAGCATAATGAATCAGAAGCTTAAATAAGCACCTCAATCAAGAAATGTGTAATGATATTATGCAAACATCTAAAACGTCACGATGTTCACAAATGAATGTTCTATAAATTATTTGATATGCGAGTTACTGAAAGCTACATTGTCTTCCCTTAATATTGGTATTATATAATATATAGCGTGTTTCACGTATTTACCAAATTATGTTTTGTACGCCAGTTCTTACAACATAATAAATTATTATATGTCTGCATCAGACGAGTCTATAACAGACCATATCAGGCATAAAACAAGTATTTAGTGTTCTGATGAGTGAAAGTAAAATTTGCACAAAGGGAAAGACCATAAACATACTTCTGCTGATATAACTCCAGAGAAATGATATGTACAATACTAAATACCTGGTCATTAATGGAATTTTGAGGAACTAAGTTTTAGAATCAACCCCAGATGTATTGTATAATTTGATATCATGAACAGGGTAGCAATTTGACTCGAAATAGAATAAACTTACTCTTGCGTATCGTCTGGCTTCTCACGATCCCAGTCCATAATTGAAATGGTTCTTGTATTTGTTTGATAGAAGTATAGTTTGATGCTGGTCTAGCATTGTTCTTAAAACACGCCACAGTTCCTGAAGTCCAGTCACTAAAGAAATATGATCCATCATTCGCCTTTCCTTTCAAAACATCACTCCCTGTCAAATTAAGCAAGTTTTTAAGAATAACATTACTGTCTGTGTTTATCCCATGTCACAAAGTATCATCAAACTCTTACATAATAACATAGCTAAATGTTGCCAAATAGCCGATAATGGTTTCGCAATCATATCTAGTAACTAATTATATTTTTACAATAGAAATAACTCCAATAAATAATTCACCTACATGCATGTACTGTTTCAGGGTCACGCAAACAGAATTCTTACTTCTGCGAACCACTTGCAGAAAATATACGTGCATAAATGTCCGTACATAATTTTCAAGTGTACAATCTTTATTTTGTTAAACGTTATGTGTGTCTGTTGTACTAGTACATAAAAACATCCAACAGTGTTTAGTATTTATTTTATAAGGTAAACGAGTAATACGTTTCGCCATTATGTAACTATCAACAACAGTGCATTTTAACATTAAGTAGACTTATTAATAAGTATATACGTAACTACAGCAAATTCGCAGATATAGAGAACTCGTCGACGAAGGAAAACGAAATACAATTGAGCCAAAAGAAAAGTACCAGAGAATAACACATACATTTTAATAGAAAATAATACTTTTTCATAAAGCCGTTACCTATTTCGCAAAGTATAGCGTAAGATGTATTACATTCAGCCCAATTCAAACCGTTATTGTCGTAATACAAACATCGACCATATCCGTTTCCGACGGCAGGGTGTTTTCCATCTGCTGTATACAAAACTATTCGTACATACATCAGGTGTTAAGATCCAACATGAGGATTCCAAAGCATTACAATAAATATTTTAAGAAAGGTCTGGATACAGAACACAGTTACGAATGATACAGTTCATACGTGAAGGTATCAAGGAACAAGTAAACACCATATATATGTATGTCAAGATTGTATTCCCTTTTAACATCCTCTACCTTAGCTAAATACTAAGCTAAATAGGGAAGTCGTTATGTCTATACTAAAATGTTTGTGTTCGAGTCCTGGGTGTAACACGTGTTTTCTGTGATGATCATGATGTAAACTAGCTACTAGTAGGCAGCTGATTGTACGAGATAACGATTAGTACAGGTACAGGTTCCAGAGCACTGGTTTTGGTTATTTGGTGAATCCCTTCCCAAAAAAAAAAAAAAAAAATATTTATTCACATGATAAGTCACCTATGTCTAATGATCTATACAAAGATATATAAGATGTATTCCCGTGAAATCCCCCACATACGATACTGCTCCGAGAACTGCATACATTATTGCAGTAAGGCTGCATATTATTTACACTCCTGTCGTCATCTTTGTCGAAACAGAAACACTAAAAAATACACACAAAATGTAAAAAATCAACATAATGTATTATTTTATATCCATCTATAATTTTAATTTCGAACAGTAAGCAAAATTGATTTTTTACCAAGTATGTTATCCACACCAAAAAGTCATTATCATAATTAGACAAAGTATAAAAGGTAGACGTGCACTATAATGTTTTATTTTATACACATTGGACTACCACGTTGGATTTTTTACCATTAGCTTTATTTTTTTTAATTGTCAATAAATACCTTCATAGTTATTTTCCTGACAAAATGCAAAATAAATAAATGGCAAATGTTCTCGATATTATTGAACCGTTTAAAACATACCAATTAAAATTACAAGAAACAAAAGAAAAACATTTGGCTGTGTTTATATATTAATAGCAATCCCTTAAACTAGATGCGTTCAGATTTCTATCGTCAAAATATAAACAATGATATTTTTAAGATATTAGTTATAAGCTTACCTGGTTATCAAACATTCCAATTACTTTACCAGCCGAACAAGTTGCTATGCAGTGTCTTGGATTAGCGTTTGTTAAATCCGGTTTGTGGTTGTCCATTTCAACACATCCTTATGCATTACATCATAATAATCATTAATTAATGATATGTTCATATCTTTAAAATATGTTGCAAATGAAAACCAAAAGCATACTAAAGTAATCCTCAAACATTTCCAAAGAACTATACACACAGAATGGTTGATCAATTTACTATGTAACATCTCGAAAATGAAGAATGGTTTTTGTCAGGAAGAGTCTTTATTCAAAGATAAACATTAATAACATCATCTCTCTGAGTATAAATTTAAAAAAACACAACACACAAAAAAACACATGCGCGGAAGCTGCCCAACTAGCTAGGAGCGCTGTTTCTACCATCATACAGACCTGGGTTCAGTTTTCATTGTTAAAGAGGCATGCACTGGAACTGAAGCGTCTCGAACAGCAAGCAAAATGGTATTATTTTAATGCCTGAATTAATTAATGAAAGCCCTAATAAATAGTTATGAAATATCCTGCTAGTTTACTTAAAATGCACATTTCAAGATTTGCCAACCTGCCGATTTCAGCCAGTGAAAAACGGAAAGCATCCGTCTTATCCATTACTGACCCTTCTGTCAAAATCGAAAATATCGGGAAAAAATGTCAACAAACAGTAAAATTGTTAGTATTGCTCATGCTATTTTATCCTATCACTCAATTATAAGTAAATACTAATATTCGTACACTTTGTTGGCAATTAGTTCGTGTTTTGCTGCTTTGAAAGATAGCGCCTTCGCTTAGTAAATTCTCGGACGAATCGCAAATATCGTTGTCGTCAATAAAAGGTTGGCAGCGGTTTATTCAAATCGACATATAAATACCGACGCGCGCTTTATAGAGTCGTTTTTCAACGCATATTTTTCTATGACTTTTAGGTAATGATTGGTTTTACAAGTGATAAACACATTTTTGATGTATGCGAACCAAGACGCATCAGTTCCAGGGTATGCCCCTTTAAGCCTGGAAAGTTGCTAAATGATCTTGGCTGTTGGTGCGACATTAAACCCCAGTCAGGAATAAAAGTCTGAACTGATATCAATTTGGAATATATGTCGAATGCATTTCAGTCTTCAGACAATACATGTGTTTATAAGGTCTTCCCAGCCTAATGCCCAAAATTATTATCTCAAAAAGGAGCGGACAGATTATAAAAAATATAGTAGTTTTATAGTTTCCATGATAGAACATGATCTGCCGTAAGATTTTTCAAACGCAATGATAATCCTTTAAAATTATTGGTCCTTTGCATTGAAGTCTATGGGAGTAACCCACTTTTTCAAAAGTTAAAGAAAAAAGAACATCCATGTCAATGACAACTCATGGTAAAAAGATGCTTGAATAGTACTTTATAAGTTTTATTTGGTAAAGAAAAATATAAGTCACCATATGATATCTACAAAAATGAATAGGTTTCTATTTTTAACAAGGGCGACAACTAATTCATTTTTTTTAAAAGCCGAAAAATCAATTGATCCATTTAAGGTAACTATCATAGACATAATGATAAGTAGGTAATTTAATTTTGTAATACTAACATTTTCGTGTATGTCAGAAAAGTACAGTATAAGGCTGGGAAGCCCATAAATAGAAATTCACCAGTATAATTATGTTACAATAACTGTCCAAGAAGATTGCATAATTCTTTTAACATGATTACTGTGGATGAAATATGACATCGTAAAATTTTAAGAAATTCGACAATACCGAAATATTCCAGTATAACATTTTCTTGGTAATATCCAACCCAAATCTCTTCATCAATACTTTCAGAGATATCAAGTGTTACAGTAATTCTGTTGCCAGAGTACATTAAATCCGGCACTGCAAGTTTACATTCCTCAGAAGCAGTTGTCCAATCCGATGCATTATTGGAAATATATAATGTATCCCCTACAATCACAAAATGCCAACTAGTGCGATCGTATTGTTTATTGATAATACATGGAAACTGTATACTACGTTATAGTTTATATTATATAATCAAGACAGGAATTAAAATGAAAACAATGAAAAGCTAACGAAAAACCTTTATTTTTTTGTGTGGAATTGGTAAACACGAAACATAGGATTTCGTTGGATATATATTTGAACTACAAGGTTCTATTACGCTAGATAAACAAAATTAGCTTTGTTAATTTACTCAGCATTATTACACATTAATGTCTAAAAAAGGAGGAAGATTGGAAAATATATTCACATAACTTTTTTTATCGTGATCGAAACACTTACATCAGTTTAAATATAGTTTAAACTTACCAATTATTTTCTCAAATAAAGTGAATAAAATAAGACATCCTAGTACTTCCATTGTAACTACGCTGCACACTTCAAGTGTTTAGAATTTACAAATTTGTTATATTGAATCACCCGGAAGTCTTAAACGCTTTTGTGTATTGCTACTAGTCAAACATCTACTCATGAAAATCAAACTTTGAAACTGCATTGGTTACAATTTTCCTTAACATTGGTATGTGTGAAATATCGAAATGCGTTATACAACGTATGTCCTTTAAACAAGGATTGTTCAACGGGAAATACATTTTCAAACATGTTTTTACATGACAATAAGAGCTATATAGAACATATTATTAACAAACTAAAACGAGGTATAAATGAACGAAATTGTTATGGTTGATTTAATGTTTTCAGTAATAACAGAATAATATGCGTGAGAAGAAGAAAACTCATCTCTGAAGTATAATAATTATTAGTCTGCTTGAACGCACACGTAGCTCTCTTAACGAGCGATGAATGTTAATCCTGTTTTGGACGCAATCTGTCCATGTTAAAGAGACTAGACTCTAGATGTATGACTAAATCTTCGATACCTGGAAACTGATGTATTGTATTATTTTCAAAAAAAATAATATAATAAATGCGTATTAAGGATTAAGCCCTTTGTTATGTTATAAACACACAACCCTGCTTACATCTCCAGTTTTGTGAAAAGGAAATACTTTATTCGCATTTAAGGAAGTTGTAAATATGCTATGAACTTACGATCAATATCAAATTTAGCTGTAATATATTTTCATACGCATAAACTATTGTACTCATTTACTAACATTTCGAAGTGATATCTTGGTGATTTAAGTCCCTTTAGTACACATACATTAAGCGGATATGTTTGCGCTCAAGCGACAAGTTCTCCTCACAAACAAAGAGATAAAAAAGATTACATTTGTCCGCAAATATTTCTATGAACCGATGTTGATTTGAAACATTTACCTTTCAACACAATTTAAAATTTGGTGGTTTTACTTCCTTGGTGTGCAAGGAACGCGAGCACGACTATATCAGTTTGTTTGAAATTTACGCCAATTATTATATTATAAATGTGCATTCACCAATCCTTTGGAGATTTCATTTACACTGGTTGGCAGATGAAACTCACACCTCAATATGTCCATACATTGTTGAACAGTATTCATTGAATTATCACATAGATCAGATGGATGTTATATCCAGTTAGGACCTTTGCATGGATATAGAAAGAAGTGCAATATACTACAACTGACGATGATCTTTAAAGACAATGGCGGAGACATTATTAAAAGGCAGGTAGATTTTTGACTGATAGCTGTAGTGTATAACAATTCATACAAATTTTATCTTTGAAGTATTTGTAATACGGAAATTTGTCACGTTTTTTTTCCCATTATTTTTTTTTTTTTTAATTTCAGAGTCCAGCCATTGAAGATGATGTTTACCTGAGACAGTTTTACATAGTACATAACTTCATACTAGCTCATCTTACTTCTGCTTAAAGCTATGTCACAATTCATGAACACCCACGTTTTGAAGATGGTTTAGTGCACAGATACTTGTTTAGTTAGTCAAAATTATTCCACGCACAACGGCCGCTCTAGTGGAAAATATTTTCAGGTTTTTCAAACAAATAAAAGCTAAACTTACATTGGAATCCTGTTTTGATTATCTAAAACTGCTTTTCTCTTCTGACTGACATGGAACAACTCTGTGTAGAGAATGACCATATACATGACACTAGTCTACGGCAGAAGCGCGTTAAAAATGCCCTTCGGTATGAAATGTGCCCGTATAATCTCAGAATCTGACTTCAACTCTCTAGAAGAGGAATCATTTAGTATTTTCGAAATCAAAATGAGAACACCACCCCATGTCCTGCCTTTTCTGTCATTTCTTAAACGTCATCACCAGGACGAAAAAAACTTGGGAGGTTTTTTTTAATTTAGGTTGAAGCTATGATTAATTTCTCATGACCACATCTGTGTTCACAATGGCTAACATAGATAAAAAACAGATTTTTCTTTCTCAATAATTGACAATCAACAGAAACAATTTTTAAATGTTGTACATACTGGCATTAATGATTGGTTTGCTTTGGTTGACTGTTTGAGTTAGTGTTGGTACATGATTGATTTCTGATTGGTGTGCAACAGTGTAATCGCATAGAATGCGACACTGGATGTCTTATGTGGACTTACAGACGAAGACAAAACTGTTTGATCTTAGAAGTCTAGTGAGTTAGTATTTAAAAAAGGGGAATTGAAATGTGGTATTCCACAATTTGTACATTGCCATCGTTCATTAAAATGATCTGATTAAAACTTATACATCATACTGCTTATACATTGACATTCATCTTGAAACCAGGTATTACATTCATCACAGAATATGGCTCCGTCCGTATGCCGTTTTACCTTCAAGTTACATGTTCCACAGAGGTCAGTACTGTCTGAATTGACTCAGCGTCGAAAGCTAAGAAAATGACCACGAAGCAAGCATAGATGAGTGTGAGCTTGTTTTCTTATTGCGAGTGGTCAGACCTGAGCACAGTGTTACCGAATGTTGATTTTAGTTGTCGTGGGTCTTGATGTCTGGATTGAGTATGGGAATAATTGAAGACTGTAATATATATAGAGAGAGAGAATATATATTTAATAATATACAATGTAAATTATAATCCTGACTACCACCCAAGTGGATGTCTAAACCTGCAGTCTATATGCTAAGTCATATATAAATGTCCGCCAAATAATTCATGTAACAAGAGAAATTACATATCTATAGAATAATGAATTACTGATAATAAACATCATCGAACAAATATATACGGACATGATAATCAAAAAAAACAATTATAAACATAAGGAATAATTAAGCATTTACCTGTAATACATATATATATGTAGAATCTATGTTTAATAATATGCAATGTATATTATAATCCTGATTTCCATCCAACAAGATGTCCAAACCTGTAGTGACGGGACAGTTTAACATTTTGTACGTCACAGGTGAATAAATTCAGGTTAATTCCAATTTAAGAATTAGTGGTGATAGAAAATATTTGTGACGATTAATACCTACTGTATTAAAATAGGGGTACATATAAAACTGTCAAAATAGTGTTTTCTGCAATTGTATGAATTTGAATGAATTACGAAATGGACGGTATTGGATTGATGAATGAAATAACACAGTAATTGAGATAAAAAGAATTTATGAAGACATATAAAATAATGCATTCTGTGACATATTTCACCTCTCCGAACAAAGGTCGTCCTCGACATATTCAATCAACACGAGATATGTAATCACTAATCAAGATAATAATAACAAAACACAAGCAGTTCTGGTTAAAACTCAACTTAATGAAAATGATTAATATGCCTACTACAATGTCAAATTATGATAACATATGTGATGCACCACAAATATAATTATGCCAACTATTTATAAATGACATAAATAATTACTTTCTTGCAGGCGATGTTTTTATCCTAAACACTGTCCAATTAACAAAATAAATCCCAACATATAATCGAAATATTTACAGTCAATGATATTGAAATTTAAATCTCAATATGTAAGGAACAAACCAATATAACCAACACAGGCACATACACCAATAAATACATATTAAAGCAACACAAACAAATAACTTTATTACATTAATGCCAAGCCACCTCAATATAAACACACAATACGTCTCTCCGTATTTACGTGAAAAACGTGACCAATCACTAGCAACCTGGCTCTCAGATTCGAATGATTCTGTAATCGGAAGATGACTTATTTGGAGGATATTGTTGCGATGGAGGGTCCTCACTACGCATTTTCCATCTTCTCGATGAACACAAAAACCGGTATGTTCTGGCCAGGTTGTTCCTGTACAAAGTAGGTGTGTTCACTCCATTGGTCAGCAAGTTTGTTCTTCCCCTTGAGGCCTAAATTCTTTACTAGTACTCGATCGCCGGGAATGATCTTTGCATCATCACGAACTTGACGGTCATAATTGAGTTTGGCCTTCTGTCCTCTGCTAATAGTACTGGTGTTCGCCGTCTTGTAGGCTTCTCAGAGATGTTTCTCTAAGCTGTGCATATATTCAGAAGGAGCAGTACCCGTGACTGTCTGTCTTTTAAGACCAGGTACAGCGTCAATTGCAAGTCTTGGGCGGCGCCCGTACAAAGGTTCAAAGGGAGAATACCCAGTAGAACTATGAACTGTTGAATTGTACGCTTATCATTCGGCAGGGTACCTAGCATCTTCAATAGAGTCTGGTTAAATATTTCGCACTGGCCGTTCCCTTGGGGGTGGTATGGGGTGGTTCGAGCATGCCTTATACCAGTGATCTTACTAAGTCGTCACAAAAATTTAGACAATAAATTTGCCACGTTTTCACTGTGTAGCTTCTCGGGAAACCCATAATGCACGAATAAATTGTCATTATACCCCCCCCCCCCCCCCCTTGGATATTTCTAATGACAAAACATCAATACAGACTAATTCCATCGGAGATGATGAACAAATGTTAACCATACCAGCTGGGGGTGTAGATTTACGGCGAATACACCGGTCGCACCCACTAACCCATCGACTTACATCACTACACATCCCTGACCACCAAAATATTTCATTAAAGAGACCTTGATGGCTTGATGTTTGTGATGCTGATAACACTGCCTCAATAACATCCTGGTCTATGGTAGATTGTTGTTGAACCTTATCAGGATTATCTGTATCCCCTGTACGCCGTCACGAGAGGGCATTGACTTTTATATTGGACTTTCCTGTGCGATAGTAAATGGTAAAATCGTATTTTTCTAAAGCAGCAATCCATCTATGACCACAAGCATCAAGTTTGGCTGCAGTTTGGACATGCGTGAGGGGGTTGTTATCCGTGTATACTTTGAAGGAAATACAATACAAATAATCAAGAAATTTCTCGGTAATAGCCCATTTCAGGGCGAGAAATTCTAACTTGCTTGCATTCTTCTCTGAGGGCTTAAGACCTCTGTATGTACTTCAAACGGTTTTCTATAATCTGCATAAGCGAGCACCGGGCTATGTGTCAACTTCTCTACAATGGTATTAAATGCCTTTTGGTGTTTCTCTTCCCACTTTTAAAAATTTGGGCAGCTTCTTTTACTCTTCCTCGAATCACCTATCAATAGATAACTAAGAGGGCGAACCATTATGGAAAGGTTGGCTATGAAAGTCCTATAGTAGCCGCAAAATCCTAGGAAACTACGGATATCTTTTTAATGGACGTGGATTGTGGCCAGATTCGTACCGCTAGACATTTGTCCGGGTCTGTTTTATTCCATCCTTTGAGACAAAATGGCCAAGGTATGTCACTTCTGGTTGAGGAAATTCACATTTGGATGCCTTTAGTTTCAATGAGTGTTCTTTTAGCCTTTGAAATACAGAATCTAAGCGGTCAAGATGTTGTTCGAGTGTTTCGGAGAAGATAATGATGTCATCAAGGTAGATCAAACATTCTTTCAAATTCAATTCGCCCTTGCAGTGTTCCATTAACCTTTGAAATGTGGCTGGTGCATTGCAGAGCCCGAATTGCATGTGGTTGCATTCGTAAAAGCCAGGGTTTCCTACTTGGAAAGCCGTCTTCTCCTTGTCACAATCTTCCATCTCTACTTGCCAGTAGCCAGATGTAAGGCCGATTTTGGTGTAATACCGAGAACCAGAAAGAAGATGGACTGTATTATCTATGCGAAGGAGGGGTTGTGCATCTTTCTGAGTTCGTGAATTCAGTTTTCTGTACTAAATGCAGAACCGAATGGACCAGTCTTTTTTTCGAACCACAACAACTTTCGATGAAAATGGACTCTTTGATGGTCTGATTGCACCAATATTCAACAATTTATGGAGATTTTCCCGTGGGACACGCCTATATGGTTCTTTAAAGGGTTGAAAGTGTTCGAGCTTGATATTGTGTTTCACAAGATGTGTGTGTCCTATATCTAATGGACGTTTATAAAAGACATCATTCCATTTCCAAAGGAAGTTTTCAATTGTTTTTCTGGTTGGTCCATCTAAATGAGAAAGACATTGATTTCATCGAGAAACTCAGTTTTTGTAAGTGAACGTTTTTTTGTGTTGTTATTTTGCTGTTTCTTCTGTTCGGGTAACCACGATCTAACAACATTAACATCATGTAGTTCACATAGTGGTGTCTTAGAATGAATATCTATGGTCTTCGCCGACATATTGAATATGTGGACAGGTACACGAGATGTTGAACTAGAACCATCAAAAGCTATAACTTGGGGACGAACTCCAATTCTACTTGACGATAATTCAGAAGGTTCCGTCACAGCATCTGAAGCATTTCCTGAATTCCTAACAAGCCCTGATAGTGTTATTGTCTCAAAAGGTCTAAGTTCAATAGGTCTAGTGTTTGTTGACTGGACAACACCTAATGCTACGTTCGTGTGTGCAGCTAACGAAGCACTTCTCCACTCTTCTGAAAGATCAGGTATATTTGGAGAAATAAACCGGAGAACATTCGTTCCAACAATAATGGGAACATTCGAATTATATTCTGTGACTGGAGCCATCAACGCAGAAACAGAAAATATTTTATCACCAATCTGTTGAATCGCGATATCATTTTCTATGTAACCGTTATAAGGGATGTTGTTTCCACCTGCTCCAGTGATGGAAAGCCATATTGTTGTATGGAATAAAGTTGAGGTGTTGGCTCCAGAGAGTTTACATATGGTAGCATTTTTCTTGGGTACACTTCTTTCTTTCTTTAGTTTGATTTCATATTCCTCAGATCGGACCTTGTTTCTAAACTCTTGGTATGACATGGTACTATCGAAGTAGTTTCTTGTAGTTTGTCTCAGTTCGTCACTTCTCAAGCCTCTCCAAAACATATTCTTCAGCTTAGTTCCTTTCTTCTTCACCCATTTTTGATTCCATTTTGACCTGTAATAATAGTTATTCTAGTTTGAGGCCCCATTCAACAACTGATTCATCCTATCTTTGTTTAGCAATTAGAAGACAGTACATTGTCTTCATTAGCAACATTGCTAAAGTTCTCCTCGAATGTTTTCATAATTTCATTCGCAGTAGCATTAGCTCCTAGATGTAACATTGCTTTCCTATCATTATCTCGGAGTGAATATCTAAGTGTCTGTTTTAGGACTTCCTCTGAATAGATACTCATTACACTTTCAAATTCTAATCTGAATTCATCGTATACAGATTCATTCTTTGGCACGGGATCTTTTCCAGAGAATGCAGTAAGGTTTAATCTGATATTCAGATTGTTCAAGTTGTTTCTCATACTGTGTAATCCTACTTTGTCTGTTTAGCCAACGTTCATTCATCACTTATTCCCGTTATTAATTTGGATAATACAACAAAAAAACACAAATATACGAACTAGTATTATTATTTCATTTGTCTACGTTTCGGCGCAATCGCCTTTATCAAGACATAACAATAAAATAATAAAATAACGATCTTTTTATTCCCGTTATGTAAGCCTTCTTTCTCCTTTCGTCAGTAATTTGGTTCCGTGCCAATGAAAACGAACGTTCAAAAAATACACTGGGATGTCTCTAGAATCTTCGAGGTCAGAATGAAAGAAATAAATCTTTAAACGTTGCATTACTTGTATAATTATGTTAGTAAGGTAAAATAGTGGATGCTTTTAATGCAGGAATATGTTTTTGTTCAGTTAAGGCCGTAAACAGTTTATTCATTGGCATGAATTCACCGGATGAAATTGATGCAGAAGTCACCTCAGTGATCGTCCAGAGAATTTTCGTTGAAATATACCTCGTTAACATATTAATAAATAGAGTTATTTTATTATATAAAAAATATTATATATTTAATTATTTGTTTATAATCTATTCATGATACAGTCACCTATGAACGTATACGTAATATGGTTTAAATTCATTTCAATTTTGAGTCATATTTAGTTACAATATAGATAATATTAGTGTTTTATTGAACCATGTCATAGCTAGAAACTATTATACCGTATATCAGTTTAGTAAATACTCACAGATAAGTAGACCTGGTTTTCAGGCATTACTCAAAAGGTTGACTTCTTGTCAGCTCTATGGTCCTTAGTCATCTCTTCATCGAAACAGTAAATCCTGACCTTAGTTAGTTAGTAGAGGCCCGGCTGTGTATGAATGCATGTATGTATGCTATATTACAAATTGTGAAGGTCTTGCTTCGATTTAGTTGAAAAATGGCGCAGTTCTCCCTTTCCCCCACGTTTAAGTTAATACATTAATACTGGTCAAGCGACAAACGTTGAGTCCTAAATAATGAATAATGTCCATATACCTGATGAAGGGAGGGTTTTTAGCTCACCTGATGAACTTAAGGATCGATGAATGTTCGGCGTCAGACGTAGTCTGGTTCCCGGACGTGCTCTACAATTACGTCAGACATAGCTCAATAATGGCCGCCTTCAGTGGTAATGCACAGGCAACGGGATATTCTTATTTTGACTGACACTTTGTGATGTTATGCCTAATTTTAATTGTTTATGTACTAATACTGCAACAGCGCGGTGAGATATTTTAATGTTCATTCTTATTTGTTGATACATGTATATATACTTTCATGAAGTAGCTATAATTTCGGACGAGAGTCTTTATAGTTTCAAAAGAATATTTTGTGATCATCTAGAAAACGGACATCTATGATATATATTATATAAATTGGATTCATAACCAACCCTCACAAGCACTTGATCACTTGATATAAGAAAGTGCCCATACTTGAAAGTACCGCTATTGTTGTGCTTTGCCTGACCCGAAAACATAGTGTAAGGGGAAGGAACTCCAGACCACGTCCGTCGTCCGTCCACAATTAGTTTTTACACTCTATCATCCAGAGTTCTTAACCAATCGTAATCAACATTGGTCACAATGTATGTGGCCACAATGTCTCGGCTAAGTCCGATTATTGGCAAAATCAGACAATAACTTCAAGAGTTATGGGCCCTTGACTTAAAAAATGTTCTATATTTTAGCTTGTTTACACTCTAGCGCCTTCACATATTCACCAATCCTAATCATATTTACAATGAATGTGTATGAAAATGTGCTACGTTTTAGCTTGTTTAACAGTATTATACCTTCATTGTTGGTTTGATCTCAAAATCTACGTAAAAATGGGTTATACGAGATGAAAACTTTATTACTGGTCATTAATTATAGTGCCTTTGTTCTCAGGTGAGCGATCTAGGCCCTCTTGTTTAAATTATAGCATTTGATTCCGGGCCTTGTATCAGAGCGTTAATTCTGTATGAAACACCGTCACACAGTGCGTATCCATCCATATTTAACCAAGACCTAAGCAGCTGACTTTTTTGCTTTTTATCATCATGCATTAATGCTAATTGTCCATCATGATATTTTCCTCCATCGAGTTGCAAACAATCAAGATGAGGTCATTTATTTTGCTTTCACAGAGCAGACGTAACTTTGGCATTCAATGTGTTAACAAAAGATAACTTTGAATTGCTTAAATGTCTTACGTATCGAAGTATTCTCCCTTAAATTAAGTGGCACTTGTTAAGTTAAATCGGAGAATCGTGAGCCAGTTTCTTCTTCTGACTCTCAGGGTGAGATTGCTACTGATCCTCCGCAGAAATATAGGGGTCACCACTTGACTTTATTTAACCAATGAAATTACTGTTACTTTGTGGGAGATTAAACAAATGAATAAACATGTACTCTTGATCAATCATTACACTCATGATTAATATTACGTGATTATTTGCTTCTAGTATATTACTTACCAGTGCGCTATATTTGCTCCAGAATATGATACAAAAAGTCTATTTTTATATATTTTAATGAATCATTTTCAATGCTAAGAGTTCTGTAAATATTACTTCCTCTCCTTGATTTAAGAACACTTTGATTTCATATGCTGATGGGGAGGTCATATTTGTCGTCCATCTTGTGTTAGGTTGGGAATTTTGGGGGATGTAGTATTTTGAGGTAGATGACATGAAATGTATATTCGTTTGCCATTCCTTTTTAAGTTTTTTTAGCTCACCTGGCACAGAGTGCCAAGGTGAGCTTTTAGGATCGAGCTATGTCCGTCGTCCGTCGTCAACAATTTCTTTAAACAACATCTCCCCCTAAACCACTGGGTCGATTTCAACAAAACTTCACATGTGTGTCCTTTGCTTGAAGCTCTACCAAAGTTGTTCAAAGAATTCCATTCCATGATGAACTCTGGTTGCCATAGCAACCGGAAGAATTTTTTTTAAAAATCTTCAAACATTTTCTTCTCAAAAACCAGAGGGTCCCTAGGGTCAAAATTGGCCCCGCCCTGGGGGTCACTTGATTTTATTTAGACTTATATAGGGAAATTCCAAAAATCTTCTTCTATGAAACCACTAGACCAAGAGCTTAGATATTTGGTATGTAAAATTGTCTAGTGGACCTTTACCATGATTGTTCAAATAATTGTCCTAGGGTCAAAATTGGCCCCGTCCTGGGGGTCACTTGATTTTATATAGACTTATATAGGGACATTTTTAAAATATTCTTCTCTGAAACCACTAGATCTAGAGCTTAGATATTTGGTATGTAGCATTGTCTAGTGGACCTCTACCAAGTTTGTTCAAATTTTTGCCCTAGGGTCAATATTGGCCCCGCCCTGGGGCTCACTTCATTTATATAGACTTATATAGGAAAATTAAAAAAATCTTGTCCAAAACTACAAGGCCTAGAGCTTCAATATTTTGTATGTAGAATTGTCTAGTGGACCTCTACCAAGCTTGTTCAAATTATGGCCCAGGGTCAAAATTGGCCCCACCACAGGGTTCACTCTATTTTATATAGGAAAATTACAAAAATATTCTTCTCTGAAACCACAAGGCCTATACCTTAGATATTTGGTATGTAGCATTGTCTAGTGAACCTCTACCAAGTTTGTTCAAATTATTGCCCTAGGGTCAAAATTTGCCCCGCCCCAGGGGTCAATTGATTTATATAGATATACTTATATAGGAAAATTTAAAAATACTTCCTCTCTGAAACGAGAGGATCTAGAGCTTTGATATTAAGTGTGTAGAATTGCCTAGTGAACATCTACCATGTTTGTTCAAATTATTGGCCCATGGTCAATATTGGCCCAGTCAGATTAGTTGATTTCAACACCTACTTAAGAGTTTAGGTAGATAATTCTTTACCATGTCAAATAACCTTTCGTTGATCAAATTATCCCTTAGTGTTACAATGCTAAGGTGAGCGATATAGGGCCATCATGGCCCTCTTGTTTCTTACAGTGCGTGCAGAGGTTTGTATTATATATTAAGTATTTAAATTCATACTTCATTCTACCACTACTCCTAAAACCGAAGATATTAGCATAAAATCAAAATTTATTATTATTTATTTACTGCCACAAATCAGTGGTATAAGTGCACTTAGTTGACGTTGGAAACCCGATGGATCCATCTCGATAATATTTTTAATATATATGTAATGATTGCTATCAGTGGCAATCTGTTGTAATTCTTGTGTATCGGCATTACCAAAGGCAATAGTGACAATACTGTCAGTTTGTCCATGCAGTAACTTGATCGCATCGGATTCTGTATGACCATTTGATAGCAGAAAATCGGAGTCTTGGATATCCATATTGGCTTGTGCGTTGTACAGAATAACATCTGGGACATGAGGTCTGTTTCCCTGTTTAAAGTTACGCAATAAATACTCTACTGCGACACTGTTATAACTGTTTGTACTGCCATCAGGATGGGCTTGCAGATCATCTATTGCTTTATACAATTCAGTCTTGTTCAGATATCTATATATGCGGGAAATAAAGTTTATAACAAACAATTTTAGAGATATTATTAAGAAAACTTAATTTATTCGTAAAGGTTTCTTTTGAAGATCGATTTTAATACACAGTTTGTTTACTTGCCTTGGTCGTACAAGAAGAATAAAACTAAGCATGTTTAGGAAATAAATTTTGGTTTAAAAGTGAAAACAAAATTGGTGACATGTAATATCATTATACATGTACATTTTGTAATTAAATTACCAGAAGTATAATACCATTGATTATATCCAAAAAACAATAGCATTATTATTATTATGCAGTATCCTAAGAAGACAAAAGATTTCCAAAATAAATCAAACACTACAACGTTATATTGTTTGTTTATATCGAGTTTTACGCCGCTTTTTAACAGTCAGAGTCATATGAGGCGGACTGTTCACCTAACAATTGTTCCTGGGAAGAACCAGTACTAGACTTCCATCCTACGAAAGTAAATTGGTGAAATGGTTGATTTTTTCATGCAACGTATCTAAGTAGTTCGTTAGCACGTCATAGCTTGAATTGAGATATACAATAAGTACCTGTCAAGTTCCCATCTTGTTGTACATTGGGAACCATGGAATGTTCCCATAGCAACACGAGTACCGTCCGTATCTAAATCCATATGACCAAGGACGCCCTTCACAGCAAGTTTAATGATTGGATAATACGGAGCTAAGGAACTAGAGTCTTCGAGCATGATGATAAAGTCTCTGATACAGCCTGTGATATAGAATTCTACAGTTACCTGAAGAATTACGTCAAGGTCTGCACTGTACTTAATCAAAAGTAGTTCGTCGATATCAAAATTAACATGAAGTTATGTTCTTATGTACTATCGTACTAATATAGCGCCTGAATGCAGCCAATTAATTGGATTGGATGGTGGCAAGATAAAACGATAAACTCAACAAGTTCATAAATACTAATTCGTTTTACGTTAATTTCTAAGACTTCAGTGTTTATGCCAACACCTGATGAAACAAGCTTTGGGCTTTTTAAGACTAACTTTGATGTAGCTTATACAGCCAAAAACTAAATAATGTCCGATTATTATTCTCAGCTTATCATTACAAAAGTCAGTCAATATAATAATGCGCTCTCGGTTACTGATATTCTGATACGTCTGATTCATTAGTTACTTCCAATGGCTCTATAACTATGAAATTTTATGTTATCTGGTATTTTGACAATATACTTTCACCAAAAGACTCAATAAACTCCTTCTGGAACAGAAATGTGCTCCTTAAAATATTCCAGCTTGCCTCGTTTTTTAGTTGTTGTTTGTACAGTTGTAGTTACCATTGGCATGTTACAAAGATCGTCATCACAACATCGTATAACGATATCTCGGCCTTCCCTATCAACGTCGTGTAGGTCTCTCTTCTTCGAACAAATCTGAAACAGTCTGAATCTTTAAGGTAGATTTCATTGTAATTGATACAATATGGCGAACGTACAGGTCTACGGAATTCGTGCCCAACACTTTATCGACGTATTTGACTTATTTGTATTCTCCAGACTCTCATTTGTTCGAATCAACTGAATGCTGAAAAAGATGTTTAACCGAAGGCATCGGGGCTGCTTATCATAACGGGGAAAATTCATTGCCAAAAGCTTCATTGGAAAACTATACTATACTTCTTGTGACACTAGTGTGTTCCATATTGACTTTTATAGTATATTATTTATTTTTAAATGTTTAAAGTATTGCAGTATTTTTGTGATATACGTATATATAGCTTGACAGAATTACCGATCTAGGTCCACAGCCCATTGTATAGTCATCGCCACCAGATAGAGATGGCTTTGTCTTTAGTAAGCACATCTGAAACAAAATGGAATATTTATATTTTTATGGACTGCTTCGCTTTTTGCTCACTGAAAAGGATTCCCAGAAAAAAACACAAAGCATCCCGCCTTCCCAAAAATATTACCTTTTACCCAGGTATACGTAACTGGACTTCCTCTTTCGCTAAAGCTTGGAAAATCGCTCAATCACCCTGATTGTTAAAGTGATGTTTAACCCCAGAGATAAAGTAAAGACGTTCACATTTTGATTTTGTCTCATTGTATATATTACTAAATTGTATTTACGTGCTTTCTAAATGCTAACATTAGTACATTAGTAAAGAAAGCCCAATTAGGTAAATTTGAATCAAACTTAGCACATTGCTTACCTCACCTTGACTACATGTCGATGTTGTACACATACTCACATTGGATGATGTTGCATGGCAATTATAACATGCTCTACCTGAAAGAGCATATTTCAACTTACATTTACTAAGTATTCTAAAGTCATTTAGTGGTGTATTGATTAATCTAAGAGTCAAAACGCAACTGGCATTCCATCCGTTTTTTAAGAATTACTTAAAATTAAATGGTTATGGCTTATTAAATTCAACAATCATTTACAATTTTGTTAGAAAAAAATTTTTTTTTTGTCATGTCATAATTGGTATTTGCAATGATTTGTAATCGCGAAACGAATTCAAGTATTGCAATTGGCCAAATCCTAGAAAGCGCCTAAAATTAACAAATTACATATTAAGTGCTTCAAATTGTATTGAATGAACTTGTTTTATTTTATACCTTACCAATCAACGTATAGTATATGACTTAGTGTGTATGTTAATGTTGTCTATAACTGTATTACAATATCACAATTCATTATAATATAGATATATAGGGAAATATTTTGACCGTAAGAGTCAAAGTAGACATTTGCTACAATTAGATCATTATCATCAAATTTAACATGTGCAAATGACAAGGACTCTTAAAATGACAATGCGTAAGCATTCGATAGGATTGTTTTATTTTGAACAATGTAGTTTGAAAAATCTGTTTGATACTGTCTGGGATGTACTTGTACTTACGACACAGGTTACACGATTCAGGACAAGCTGATACTGATAGGACGGGATCGCTGCACAGGTTGGTGTTTTTGAGCAACATATCAGTGCAAGTCCTCTTGTCTATATCATGACACGCACCATCCACAAGTGTGAGTAGAACTGCTGTGAACACACTCCCAATCAAGACCACTGTAAAGGTATCGAAGCATTAACTAGTTTCCAAAAGGTCTGCTTCTCCACATTCATTTCTTTAGATCTTAATCTCATTAAATAGGTGGTCAAAAGCCAAGTCGACATAACAAATGATGTACGTATTGTCTACATGTGTATTTTGTAGTGTAAGTGCTTAATTACTTAATTCAATCTAAAACGTTGTGCGCGAACTGAACCAGTTATGTTATTCATTGTTCAGTTATGGAACCTAAGCTTCTTTGTAAAATATGATGGACGTACAAGAATGATGAAAACTATGCTGCAACGTATAATGTGGTTATATTTACATATCAATACATTGAAGATAAATTCATACTCACTTATCATTTGAGATTTCATTTCACTAAACAATGACAATGTTTAATCAAAATGACAGTATTACAGAATTATTTTCAAATGAACTCCTTATCTCTGGTGTCATGAGGTTCTATATTTGTCCAAACAAATGTCATATATGACAATATACAATATGAATACATGTTTGTAAATTACCGTAGCCGCACTTTTAGTTAGTTTATTCTCTTATTACGCATATACAGTTGAATCTCGTTATCTCAAATTTCTACGGACCGTGAAAATTAGTTTGAGATAACCGAAATTTGAGATAAACAAATACTATATAATTATATATGTTTTAAAGTATTTGTGTACACGCACGTACAGGAGCCTCTATTTAAAATTACAACGCATGTATGATTAAGTTTCAATTGAATGAAATACGTGCATACGTAGAGAAGAAACAAAATAATTATGTATATATTCATAATAATTAATATTAACAATTAATGTCCAAACATAAAATACTTATTAACGAAATTTGTTGTAAGAATTCGAAAAAAAACGGAGCGTCTAGCTTTACATATTTTCGGATTTGTACACATTCCGTACATAATGTAAGATGAATGCGTTTGTTGCTACGTTGATCACGCTTTCAGAATTAATTATTTTTATCAAGCTAAGATCATTTTACTAAGATTGGAATCCAACACTGTCATAGGTGGCAAGTAATAGTACTCAATTTTCAAGTTAAACCTACGAGTATCCTTGTATTCGGATACTCATAGCAGCCGAAGTTATACGTGGTGCGTATTTGTTTACCTTACCTACCATCATTTTAGTTAAGTCAAATACCAGGTATGATTATTATGCTACACTACACGTGTGCTCTCTGTTTGTCACACGGCTATAAATCTCCCGGAGCCTTTAAATTGTTCAATTAGCAAAATGTCATGATAGGTGTGAAAGCATCCATTGTTCGCTGATCTGCTTTAACTTTGAGATAAACAACTCAAACTACGTGCTAATTAGAGTCACGGGGACAAAAAATTAGTTTGACATAAACGAAATTTTGAGATAAGTGAATTGGAGGTAAGCGAAAATAATTTCGTATAGAGAAAGAGCAAAAAAATCGGGACCCAACGAAAGAGTTTGACATAACCGAAATTTTGATATAAGCGAGTTTGACATAACGAGATTCAACTGTATATTATATTTGATGAATAGATAAGAGGTATAAGCTGGACTCCCATAATTACGATAACGTAAGCTTACAAAGCATTATAGAATGCTATTAAGTGCTAACGAAACGTGTTAACAATATTTTTGGAAAATATTGTACAGATGTTACAGACATAATCTTAAAACATATTGGTAGCCTGAAAAATGTCAAAAGAAAAAAACGAACTTATTATAATAATAACAATGCACTCTTTGATATCAATTGATCTTACTTTGATTCAAAGTTGGTATTATGATAACTGAAATGCTTTGCTATAATATCGAAAAATAAATGTTCTGTTCATAAACATGTATTCGACAAGACCTTTTAAGAATGGTACCTTAGAAATACTTTGTTGCAGCACGATCGGTCAGTGATGAAGTAGTAACTTTAAGGAAACAGTTCGTATAATACTTGATAATAACCAATTACTGTTTAAGGCCAAAGAGAAAAAGGGTAGAAAACAGCACTAGTTGAAATTTTCGATAAATTGTTCATGACTCAAACAATATGATGTATACTGGTATACCTACAAGTACAAAGTAAATGATTTTCTTACAACGTCTGGCACTTTTTCAGGTGCAGTATTAAACAAAGGTTGTCGAGAAATACGGCATAAAAGCAAAGCGACGCAATCAGTAAATTTATCATTATTCCATTTGGGGTCCTGAAAACTAATAGCATAACGTTTTCTAAATACATAGTTTACGATTGTGTACAAAGTTAAACATCAAGTTCAAAACACTTCAAATAAAATAGTTTTCGAAATCCAAACTCAAATTGAATTTAAATATTCTAGCGTACAAATGCTTTTATTGTTGTTGTCAAAGCGAATCAGCATTGGCGTACATTCGTTAAACCCAAGCTTGCGGTAGCTCCTACCTACTTGATATTGGGTAGGGCTTATCAGTTCAACCAATGAGGTTTGTAGCTGCTTTAACGTAAATACTTCTTTAGTTGGGCTTAACTGGGTTGATATATCACACAGGTAAGCATGCATGTCTATTACATGTTAGTATAAACACTCTAGATACTATAGTCAGGGTTTATGTCAATCAACTGACAACTCATGTAAAATTTAATATTTCAGATGCCTGTAATTAATAAATCAAATGAGGAATTTAAAACCTGCATTGTTTCACAGAAAGTTATCTGAGTGCAAAATGTTGCAAAAAACATCCACCATTTGAAATTAGGCTCCTTCGTCTTACTTTTACACAAATAACTTGGGTTTAAAGAAAATCAGTGTGTATTCAGGTAAATGAACGTAAGACCGAATGACCTATATATGAAACTAGTTTGTTCCGGAATTGGAAAAATGTATTCCTTTTAGTGTTAAGTGAAAATGGAAAGATCGTGCAATTGTATTTTAGTCCTCTGCTTTTCAGGAAATCACACCACTTACGATTTTTGGTTTGTAAGATAAAAATCTAATTTGCCGTTCTATGCAATGAACTGAGTAGATACATTTGGATGTGCTTACTCTATTCTCATCCCTATCACTTCAGCGAGCGAAATACATATATCTACATAAACAGAAACGTCACCCATGTCAGCTGGTTTTTATTCAAAATGTTTAGTAGTTTTTTCTTATAGGTTTATTGATAATCATGACTTATATATAACTGTTGTATGTGACCTTTGTACTTTTGAACATGTCTTGTGTCAAGTTGATTTAAATCGACCCAATAAATTAGGAGTTGAATTTTTTGTTTCGACATTGATAGAAAAAGTACATTTTTAAATTTTAAGGATTAAGACTCATTGTGAGCGCGTTCTGACTTATAGATAGATAGCTTTTTTAAATTTTGCTATAGATTACCTATGCGCATTGACAAATTCAGCTCAACAATCAATCTACATTAAAACTTTTTTTTTTTAAATGTTTAAACCAAAAATGTAAAATCGATAATCTCATAGAAAATCCTGAGATAAATATCAACATAATCTTCTGTTTGCGTGCACTTGTTTGTCGCCCTTTTTACAATCTTAATTATTCAGTATCTCGGACTTCTGACCAAGTCAGGTTTCCTGAATAATACATATTCGATGTCCATCACATTAGCGACTGAATATTCTCCTATATGTCAAACTTATGATAGGCAAGAGACGAATAGATACTTTTTCTTGGTATTCAAATTTAGACCCTCTTGATTCCCTGTGACTTAACAGACAAATGGCACCAAATCATCCTTGTGACCATAATTTTAACTAAGCCTCCGATAGATCTGCTCATAGTGACAAAAAGGTATGTGATAGAGATAAGTCGAAACTGTCCATTATGTAAAATATTGGAGTGTCGTCGGTCTAAAACCACAAACGCATAACTGCATTTTTTTTAATTTTTGTAAATCGCATTTAAAGATTCGACCATCGACAAAGCTCACACACATGTTCGGATCTTCATGAAAATTTGCATGACTTTGTATATCAACATTCTAGAAAACATATCCAAAACTTATCAGTATCCATGAACAATTGAGAATATAACAGTAAAATTAAATATTTTAATTTGCTCAGTTTTTTGCGTTAAGTTCATTTATTTTAGTTCCATAAACAAATTGACACATGTGCGTTTCTAGTTCTAAAAATCTCGATATTTTTTTTTAAATTCTTAAAACCAGAAACGCATATGTGTCGGATTCATTGAGAATAAATGATAGTGAAATTTTAAATCTTGTTTTGCAATTTGCAAAATGAGCTATCATCTTTCTTTGTTTGATGATAAAACGAATGATAAGCTGATAATGTAATTAATATTAACTTTATTAGTTATATCAACTAAAAGTGGATACAATCGACACACATAAAAAAGTATGCCCCTCTAGAACATTACTGCTGTACTTCAAGTGAACCAGGACGGACTGATGCACGGACACGCAGACGGACGGACTCACGGTCGGACGGACAGGTTAACGCATAATGCCATCCCACATTCTTTGAATGGCGGGGGCATAAAAACAAAACATTTCTAACTTAAAACGACTAGAAGCATCTCCCTGATACAAAAATATTGAAAATATTAACAATAACTTTGAACTATTGAACTATTCAGTAACTATTCAACAACCAAATGTCTTGCTATGTAATAACTCGAATCAACACTACTCATGAACTTAAGCATACTCGTAAGATCTCGTTTCTTCAGAAGTGAAACTGTAGGTTTCTTGTGGGGTGATATCCGCTCAGGAACGGGTAAAGAAGTGCACAGTTTATTGACTTCACTGCGAGTGACACATTTACCAAGTATTTTTCCATGTTCATACTCTGCTTGGGTAAACGACAATTTGAAATATATATCCATTTCGTTGTCTCTTACATACTTCAAGCACTTCACTTGAGTATATGGGACAGTACCAAATTTAAGTGTGTTTGTACATTTTTGAAAGTCATAGAAGTGAGTGTTGCGCATTTGTTTTACATGAAATTCACCTTTCCTTCTACTGCCTATGGATTTTAAGACACGAACTAAAGACACTGGACTGAACACTTCTGTTGTTTTCAGCACCTTTTCAATATTGCTATGTGCACTGTCCACTTCTTGTATCGGTGAGTGGCCAGGGCAGCCAAACTTTTGGACAACTGATTGAATGTCGTGACATTTCATAAAATGCTTCAAAGCAAAACTCATTATTGAATTCCGATTCTGTGGAATACAGGAATCTGACCATAGTATATAATCTTTGATGTCGGGATGCGCAGTCTGTATTTCATTTAAAATAGTAACGATTGCGCTCGAGATCTCATTGCACCCTCTTCCAGCATCGGCCTCTGTCCATATCGCGTTATAAACACTTTTGTCTATCGAGCAGTGTGCTGTCAGGTTGTATGTATTCAATTTTCTTTTATAGAAAAAGTTGGATACTTCAGCTCTTGGAAGTGCTATAACGTTTTCAAGATCAAAACACACTGTCGCTGTCATTTCACTTTGATTCATTCTATCGGTATCTCTTTCTTCTTTCGTAGCAATCTTATCTGCTACGTGCTTGTCAAATCTATTAGTACTTTTCTCATCGAATGGTCCATAATATGTGTTTCTTATTTTGATTTCTTCGCAAAGGTCACAACGATCCTTCTTTGGTTTGTGAAACCCAATGTTAAAATCTCTGTTCAACACTGTATCGTACATTGATTTTTTAACTGGACTTCTTCCTCCTTTAATACACTTTTCCTTATACATGTCGTACATTTTCTGCTTATTTAGGTTACTTTCTAGATATTCTTTACTGGTACTGCTTCTGCAGTAATGAGCAGGAACCCTGTTGAAAGAATTTATATGTTCTTTGACAAACTTTATGTCGATTTCAGATATTCTTGACTTTGTATTTCGTCCACGCATATCTTTTAAATCTGTTTTTTTATCAAGCTTTTCATAATATTTTCTAACTCTTGAAATATGGATACCTAATAATCCAAGGTAAAATTCTCGACACACTGGTATTTTGTTAGACCCTTTTTTCATGTAAAACAAATATGTGTATTTACGTTTAGAGTTCACATTTTGTTGTGTTTTTTTGCGTGTACCCTTTGGAATCCTTTCTGTTGTTTCTGCATAGAATGTTAACTTTTGGTCGTCTGTCAAGGACCAAAAGTATGAGTGGATCTCTCCTATTTCATCATTATTAATATGCCATGAGCATTGAAACCTACATTTACCCATACAATCTTTTCGAATCTTTGTACGTTTTGCTGCCACATGCTTTCCTCTTGAACTCATATAATCTAGTCCTGACTGACGTCTTCTTTTTCTCACATTTTTTTGCCAAGTGTTGATATCTTTGTTTCTTGATCTTTGTCTCTTCTGTTTTCCTACTTGTGCATTTGTGTCAATGGTTTCATCAGACTCATGTTCAACTCTATCATTGTCTATGCCATCTTTTATATTGTCATTTGCGTTCATGCTTAGGTCTAATGGTTCAATTTCAACTTGATCTTCTTCAATGACATTAGCAGTTGTGTTTGGGTCTAATGGTTCATAATCTATGTCGATATCATGGTGAATGCAATCTTTTACTTTGTTATAGTTTTCGTCCAGATGATTGATTGTTTCAGCACTTTCATCTGTCGTTTTGTCTTCAGAGAAAGTCACACTAATATCATCTATAGTAAGAACGAGACCTTCTTTCTCCATTTGTTCAAGATATGATGGTGATAAGTCATTTGCGTTATACACTTCAATTTGTACATAGTTATCAGGATCATATGTATCTAAATGTTCTACATTTCGTGGTGATCCCTCGTATTTTGTAGCAATGAATGTTTCTTCAACTTCAAAGTTGGAGACGATACTTTCAGACTTGTTTGCCAAGTTGTTGTTATCATCTGTTGCCTGTATAATTTCACTTACTGTTGATGAATCACTTTTGTTAATTACTGTATCTTCATGATTAATTGCACTAATCTGTTCACTGGCGTTGATTTCTACTTCATTGTTTTCTGAAAGATTTTGTTCTGATTCATTATGGTTTTCTTCTAATAGGCTCAGTACCTGTTGTACATTTAGTCTATTCATCTTATTTGTATTGTCCTTATACTCTTCTATAAATTTGAAATGAACACCCAGTATACACATTGGCTATTTCTTGATTAAAGTCTTGTCTATTGATGTCAAAGTTCAAGGAAAGGTGAAAATATAATAAATGCTCATAGGCACATTCTAAACGTTCCTGTACTTCTGCTAGAGCAAATTCGATCCCCGCCACGTCTAAAGTCAAGAGTGAGAGAGGCTGCACCAAGTCTATGACTGTTTGGGAGTGTACAGAGGTGAACGATAGATAAAGATGGTCCAACTTCACTAATCTCGAGATTATTTTGAAATCTTCATCAATAAGATTATTGCATTCTGATAAGTTCAATAAACAAATGTTTGGCACATTATTCAGGAAGCATAGTGTTGAAACTGGGCTGCCACTCAAACTGAGCCAGTACAAATCTTTTGCAATCAATTCTGTTGTTAAAATGAAATCAAGATCATGTGCAGTGCAATTAAATGACCCAAATGGAATGTCTAACCACTCTAAATATCTTGAGTGTCTAAGTATTCTAGAAATTTGTTCTAAGTTTAATGTCACTTCGTGTTCAAACTCTATGTGCCTCCACAAAATACCATTTCTTGTGATGATCTGATGTAATGCCTTACAAGTCAAAGATACTCTCAGTAGCAATTCTTGTATGCTTATATTATGCAGTATCTCAACGAGAACTTCTTCTGGGAGACTGGTTAGTTGGGACCTGCAAAATATACTTTATTTAGAATGTTAAAAATCAAGGTGTAAATGATACGGTGGAAAATGACCGCCCTAAATAGACCTCATGTTGTAGAAAACAGACATAAATATATCATTGTTTATAATATTGCCTATAAATTTCACACATTTTAATTGGTTAAGGCATGGGATATACGAACTCATACATCGTGTGCGAAAGTGTATATATTGTTACATATGTATGACGGGGTATGGTGGCATATAACCTGACTGTGATTTATATAACCCGAGGCGTTAAATCTCAGCAGGCTATATGCCAAAGAACCTGTATAACTAACACTATTTACTGTCAACATCAGCATAGCACTAATCAATTAAATAAACAAAGACAGACAAAGGAATACCTTGCAACCCAAGACCATGCTTCCAGGTCTCTACTTTTTCATCACGTGCATATTGTGTTATGCACAATAATTGATGTTGTAAATAGTTATGCTTTATAGAACACTGCTTGTAATCATCGAATAAACACATAAGGAGTCGTCATGTGTATGCTGGCCTGTTTTATGCAAAATATTGTGAAATCTATCCGAAATTTAGGTTATCCGAAAATATGGTGTGTACAGATTTGGACCAGGACAGAAGTCCTCTGTTGATATGTTTACTAAACTATGGTTATACTATCAGTTACATGGTTTAAATGTAATATCAAAGGCATGGGCTACTTACATTCCGATTATTCAAGGTAAATTGACATTTTCAGACGATTCCTCTGGAACGACACTTTTTGTTTACGCCATTTTCAATGATCACATGGTACAAAACTCAAAACTTCATTGGTTTAAAAATAATTCGTTTGTGGAACTGAAAAAAACTGCTAATCGACACTTATGCGTTTGTGGAACAGCCTATAACGAGCTCTATATAAGAGCTACAAACATATAGATTACATCATCATGTAGAGCTTTTCAATACGAATCCAACGATACCACATACTCAATATTTTCAAAAACAACACTTATGCGTTTGTGGAATTAGACCGTCGGTGTCTTGGGCGCCGATGACACTCCAATATTTTACATAATGGACAGTTTGAGGTTTATATGTAACTTAAATATTTCGAAAGGATTACACAATTTATTGACCATGGCAACTTATCATTTTTAAAAGTATCCGTCGACTTATTTAATATTCAAGTTTGCATTTAAACCAAGTATTTCATATGGACTTTGCTTCCTATTCTTTATGCTACACTTACAGCCACTAAAACAAGTTTATTGGCTTTGAACAAGTTGTTCGGGATTCATTTTGCTCGCATTATTATGACAAGATAAGTAAATAAAATAACGTGTTAATTCAAATATTTAAAGCCTACACGGTCGGTATCTTTAAATCAACTCCTTCAACCACACTGCCCGGGTAGCACGAGAGATGTGGATGTAATTTGCATCGATTCAAATCGTCATTCCTTCGTATGCCTTTCTTTGGAATGGGATGACATTAATCTAAAATTCTAAATAGTTTGTAAAACAGTGCAATGTAGGAGATTTGAATAGAAAAACTGTTAATATGAGATTTCTGTGTAATACTTTTGTTTGTTTTGATTTGTTATATCGAATGCTTAATTTTCAAGGTATGAATAGTATCGAAAAATGTGTTCATATTGAGTGTTTAGAAGTTTGATCAGTTGATAAGGATATGTTTTTCATATATGTATTTTTGTGATAGGAGGTCATGTAGAATGTACATGATGCGAGGCTCGAACCATCGATCTCTTGCTTGCAAGTCAGATGCTCTATCAACTGAGCTAATCCGGCTGTATATATTACAGCCAAGTTATAAATACGAGTTTTCTTTCTTCTTTTTATTCCAATTAATTTATTGCGACAACCACAGGCTCTTGTTGCTGACCCAGTCTTTGCAATGAACAGTTTCTTCAAAATAGGCTACCAAAATGAACTTCGAAGAGAGAAAATTGTTAATATTCGACTAATTACATATAATGATCTTTAGAATGCGCTTGATTTGGAATATAAAGCTGTTATAATGACTTCAACTGAATAAATGTAATTAAATTGTTGTCATATAAATGAAGGCTGAATAGAAGACTTTTCAAAACGTGTTGAAAAATATACAATATGAAATTGATATGATTTAATAATGTGATTGTTGCCATTGAACCCCACCACACTTTAGGCAACCAAAAAGATGTCTCTTTTTTTCCTAAGTTATTGTTCATTCCAAAAAGTAGAGATATTATACTGTATTGTGTGAAAAAATACGGATGTATTATATGGTAAAATTTTCTTAAAATTGTCCATTATGTCAACTACACTCGTATATTACAAAAATAAAAATACAGACGGATGTCTTTTGAGAGTGAGAGTGATCCATACGTAAAAATGTTTTACAATGAGAACAAAAGGATGACAGAAATGATTTTAGAATAATTATTTCCTATTTTGCCTTTTTAAGATATATGTAAATGCACATGTAATATTTACTGCGACTGCATATTATAAAACTATATTTAGACGTGTTTATCACGAATAAAAAATTTGTGATGAGTAATTTTACATTCTTATCTTGACCGAAAAAAGTGTGCGACTCGCGAATGATAAATGACAGCGACATGCTTGTGAATGAACGTAAACTACACGATTTGACGGTTAGTTTGACGGGCTGATATGTTTTGTCAGGCAACCAATTTGGTATTGCATTTCCAGCTCAAATGACATTCATTTGTTGCCCTTTGCGAAAAGGGTTATGCTACAAAAGTCAAGACATCAAAGCTCAACATGTCTTAGTCACAGTAATTGAAAGGTAATCTATTTTATAGAAACCGAAACCCACCGAAGTTCGTTACATCGGAGACGCACGCTTTAAAATGCTGTTTACTTACATGGAACATAGAGATATCATTCATCCTATCTATGCGAAAAACAAAAAGGTGCAACAGTAATGTTGTTTACGAAGTTAAAACTCAGTCTGTTGATTACATTGATCTCAGATGTGTTTCATATTACTGGAAGTAAGTAATCAAGTTAATTATCAACTCAATTAATTTTGTTGTTTTGAGAGGCAATTGCAATTTCGCTATAATTTGATGTAAACTCGATAGTGTTAGAACCATGTGGTACTTATAAAATGAATATCGAGGTAATTACTATACTTTCGCCTTGTGTGATAGAATGATAATGATGTCGAGCGGTAGAACATAATGTGACAAACAATTAGCCTAGACACGTAAATTGTAAAATGCAAGTACATATAGACGATGATGAATAATACATTCGATGCATTGTAATTACTCATGGGGTAATTTACATTCCATATTAACTTAAATATGCTGCATTCATGGTGTACATCTAACACTTTCCGTTTGTTAATCTTATCTACCTAAGTAGTAAACGTAACTACTCCATATAACATTTTCTTCAGGCACCACTTGTCCTAATGGGATGAGTCCATATGACACGGGGCTATGCTATAGTTATCATTCAGAAACAAAGTCCTGGTCGGATGCCAACAATTACTGCAAAACAAAGTACGATGGAGCACTGGTAATCGTAAACAGAGCACACACCTTCACCCTTATTACTGACTTAATCAAGGCAACTTCGGGTACGAATTCATCTCCATTTTCTACAAGTGTATATTCTCATTTGCAGGCATGTTCCTTCCCTTTCTATATAGTAGACAAGACATTCTCGAATTTGAATGCTTGATTTATCCTTCACATTAGAAAGAACGACATATGAAAAGAAAGAAAAGGGTGAATAGTTAGTTAACCTTTAGTTCAAATTGCACTGTATCAGACTTGTGCCGCAAACAGTTTATCCTTCTTTGCCATTCCTGTAAGCTCTCAAGTAAACTTTCACGAGGTAAGCTATTTTTGAAACCCAAATCAACATTGTTACATTAGAGAAAAGCCGGGCAAATGCGTTGAAGGAGATGATCAACCTCTTGTACAGAGATTTAGATATATATTCCTGAAAACTTAACATGAAGTAGTGAACTGTTTTCGACTGTTAAAACGGCCACATATGAATTTTTCAGGTTTACAAATAATATGGATAGGAGCAAGCGACGTTGATATGGATAATAGTTTTAATTGGAATGATGGCCAACAATGTTGCCCTAATCGCTGGGTTCCGGGACAGCCAGATCGATCAGGACACTGCTTGGACATGTGGCGAACATCTAGTGGCTTAATTGGATTTGATGATGGGTCCTGCTCAGCGAGATTTAGTTTTGTCTGCCAAGCATCTGGTAAACTATTCATCAAATATGTCTGTATGGTTTTGACAGGACTGCTTTCGTGGTACACACTCCTAATAATGGATTTGTCTGATGCGTATACTTTTAGATAAAATCACAGACAAAATATACCACTATTCATACATGATAAAAATGCATAGTTTTATTCCGTTTGGTTAGCGATGAAAATGATTTGCAAGTACGATGCATACGGATTATCTCTACCAACAGGAAGATTTAAATGTTGAAATATAAATTTAAATGTTTATTTAAGCTGATAGTGCTTTTCCTTTGAGTAAAGTAAGCGCTAAACACAATGTGATAAAATTGACAACATAAATTACACGAGTCTATCAATGTCAAGCAGAAACATATTAATCATAAGCACTTAATAAAGTCTGCATCACGTTTGAAAATGCAACAGACGTTAACATTCCTGGCAAGCATCCCCATGGTGACCACAAGAGCACTCACGTGCCATGTTTGATTATATAAATGTTCGAATTGAATTCAACATACGAGTAAGTAAAGGAAATAATTTATGATGCTACGATAAAACGCATAGTTTATGTTATAGAATGCAAGGACATACCCAATTGTATAGATGGACACGTTCAGTGCACAGGTAGCTCCACTTCCCAGCATCAATGTACCCAATGTGATGTAGGTTACCGGACTGGTGGATTAGGTAAAGGTTGCATAGGTGAGGTCATGAGAAATAAAAATTCCCTTTTAATTGAAAAACGTGTATTCATATAACGTTGCTTTTCCTTCATCAATCTTACATGTACAGTTTTCAAAGGGTTATGCCTTTATTGTTTTAGTTTTACACCATATCAATGCGTATTAAATTGTTGTTTGACATATTAACAAACCATCAAAATTCATTAATTTTGTTTTCTGATACAAATTTCTTTGACGAAAACATATGAACAGAAAGAAAGCTTAAAAAACAATTATACTTCCTTGTTATAATAAACGATACATACTATGCATACTATTTCCAGTACTATTTCTTTACAATACTCGTTGTGAGTTGTGCCATTTAGCAAACGCCTCCGTTTTGTTTGGAGCGTGTTATTCTACATTGCCTTCACCACAAGAATCATCATTATCGGGTTTGACACTCTTCGTTCCCATTTTTCCTCAATAACCTGTAATGCAAGATAGAATATAGTCAAATAGTCATATTTCAAGTTTGTTAACAATTAAGTCGGATAAGTAGGTTGTAAACCTGTTCTATTTTTTTCTAAATGTATGTTTAGTACTTAGTTGAGGCACGATTCAACTCCGGCTGAATTCGTGCTTTTGTTTATGCTGTTAGAAACCTAAGAATCAGTACAATGATAGGGTCGGTCGGGAAATCGGAAACTCAAATATATGTTGTGGCCTAAGCTGCTTACGCATCTTATTTATGTAGAACATAAAACTATACTTCATACACATTTATGTAAAACACATTGTTTGGGTTTTATAACAGAATAGCATTATCCTCTATGTGATTTGTGATAGTAGATTGAGGATGTTGAAGATTTTGTTGTGATGCAGTTAGATATGTTCTTACGTATAAGGAGTCAAGAAAAACCACATTGTTCTTCATGAACCTATATAATTTGTATTGCATTAGATAATACTAGGGATTGTAATAAACCCCTTATAGCATTGCTACACAGACTGTTCAAAGGAGGTACCCTTGAAGACAGTGTTGTGTTCCCTTTATATGTTGGTAGAGTTTTGACAAGGACTTATATACATACATGGTTTTGCAACTGTTAAAATAGCACAAACTATATCGAGAGGCGATCCGACAATTTATTGTGATACTCGACAATATCCGACTATTTCCGACAGCTGTAATCGGGTGTTTACAAACTTAAATAATTCATACTTATTTCAATCTAAACGCTGGAAATTGGGCACGGAAAATCGGTTTGGTTGCAACAATCTTCATAAAGATACACTGGAAATAGCATCGAGTACTAATAAGTATTTCAAATTCCAACATGGCAGACATTAAGTATTATCCTTCGTCTCCGGGATTTAACCATTCCGATAGTCACAAATGTTTTCACTATTGTAAACACGTTAATTCACGTCACTTCCGCGTGATTAGACTACTTCTGTCCCTGCAAATCCATGTGTGTAAACAAGTAGTTGGTTTTGACTTTTGGGTGGGGAGATCTTTTGTAAGGTTTTTTTTTTAATTATGTATGTATCTTGTATGTACTTTCAGACATTGTACTTAACGATCGTATTTTCAACATTTGGCGTATTGTTTAGAATCATCCTTCTTTTAATTAATATTCAGCATGCACGCCAGTACCGATGTGTGAACAATACATGTGTGTGAATGAAACAACCTCATTCTGCACAAAATGTTCGAATGGACTGAAGGAAATAAACGGTGGTCAATTCTGTTACGGTACGTAAGTTTGTATGAATATTTTCTACAAAATCGTCTTCTGCAACTTGCAGATTGGCTTGTCGTTGAGTTTGTTTATTATCTATTAATGTAAGTTTAGGTTTTTTTCGTAGGGGTAAGTGTAGGCTGGGACAACATAGTTATGATAAGCCCTTTGTTGCAGATCGAAGGATGTTGATCTAGTGGTAACGCTCTTGATAACTAAACCTAAGATTATCCCTCTGTTTAGGGCGGCTCTGATATAACCAAAGCTGTTAAATGGGCCGTAAAACAACGAATAATTCGTTGCAGACCCTTCTATTCACTCCCCTTCAGGAGACAGTCGCTTCCATTTTCTGTATGTTCCTATGCTTTTGATGGGCTTTGGGGTAGGCATGAATCATTTGTTGAATCTTTTTCTACGAATATTTTTCTTATATACAATATGTTATTCAATTGCCGTGTTTAATGATATATCCAGTCAGTTAGTTACTGATTGTCCATGTTTTTAAATAAAACAATGTATTTAAATCAATGTTTATCAAACCTTGGATATTTACGTAATAAAAACAAAAGAGAACATTCAGATTGGACGTAACATCATCACAGAGTATTACTTCGTGCGTTATAATTATCCTTTATATTCTTTTTAGCAGCCGCTTTACGATCTGTGATTATTTTGTATACTGACTCAGTAACAAGGTGTAATATCTGAAGGCGTTTTTATGGTTATTGTGACAGAATCAAATATTTTGTTCGGAGTTTTTGAATTATCTATAATATTTATTTATTATAATGTTATTTACTTTAATCAAAGCAAATACATAAACTATGCTTTTTATGTTAATACGAACAACGTTTGAAAACGTTCGTCAAAATCTACTGATTCAGACGAAAGGATAAGAATATAATGTACATTTATTATAATTATTGACCGTACATTATATTCTTATGCTTCCGTCTGAATTAGTAGATTTTGACAAAAACGTTTTCAAATGTTGGTCATAAAAAGCATAATTTATAATTTTACTTTGATTAAAGTAAATAACATTATTTATATGGATATTCTCCGTTAGAAAACTATCAGACAATCAGTTATGAAATAAAATGTTTTGTATTATTGTAGTTTAGAAATTGTTATATAACGGGTGCCATAATTCATTATAATAATTTGAGCAAAAAAAAAATTAAAATAAAACATAGACCGGGACGGCTATTAAGCTCAATACTAGACGCCGGGTCCCACGTGAATGGACATGTGTGAGCCGCTTTTATTCTCAAAAGTGAAATTAAAAAGGTTTGGTGATCGATTAAAGTTTGTACCTGGAGAATTAGGTCTTCGTTTGCATTAAATGAATATCAAGTGACTATAAATATGGCTCATTTACATGAGCCTACTCCATTTTGTTCTATTTTGCGTGTCTCTGTCGTTACTTAACCGGCTTCAAATGATACGTTATGGTTTTTAATCTAACATTGTCTGTGAAAGTAGAATATGAAATAAGAATTGTTTTATATTGATCACGCAACTGGGAATGCATTTGTGTCCACGCTGATTAGATCGGAATATCGGAAAAACACATTTGGAGACAAACAAACAACTGCTCCATAAACGTATTCATTTTGCTTCTGACTAGTGAATAAAATCTACTGCCACATTTGCTGTGAGTTTCTAAGATATTACAGACATAATTGTAAAATTCAAGTTGAAAAGGAGAAGTCTGGGTGAGTCTAAGAAAGGTCGAGCGTCCAATTAACGTCTAACAATACACATATTTAAGGTTCAAGGTGTTTGCGCATCCATATAACATGCTATTGATGTCTTACTTGTGTTAATCAAATTTAAAGCAAGATAGTATCCAACAAATTTATGTTCTCCTTTAGTGTCTGTTTATAGTGAAGACAAAACACGGTTGTTGAGAAAGATATTTTAATACCAATGGAAATAAGGGTTTATTTGAGCTTTTATTGTGTGTTATCCTTGATAATCGTATAATGTTGTTTGGCATTTTTTTTATAAATTCATACATTTTGTTATATGGCTGTGTGTTTTATTGATGTATGCCATGTTAACGCATTGTGCAATCAAATAGATTTATCTAAATCTATAGATAACAAAAACAGAAACTTTACATGAGGTACTGAATCAGATGGATATAACGTCACTCTGAAACACTGTATTGTACGTATGTAAATGTAAATATGAATCCCTTTATAGCAATATCTGTGAGTTTGTAACATTGTCGGTAACAGGTTCGTTAAAAATGAAGGTAAAATTTCAGGTCAAAGGACAATGGGGTCGATTTCAAAAATCATGAAAATGTGGAGAATATATTTAAGTCTAAATGCCAATATGCATTCAGTTGCGTAAATATCGTGTGTGACCATCGTTGGCCCTAATTAGGATTGCTATTCTCCTCATATAATTTGTGAGAATGACGTCATTGGGTATGTTCTGCCATTCAACAAGGAGGGCATGTCTCATGCCATTGTTGATTGGATAATTATTGCTTACCCGACGCCCAAGCTCGGCCCATATGGGTTCTATGGGGTTTTGATGAGCGATACTGTGTCGTAATACGAGTTGTGTGGGGCTTGGCATTGTCCTGCTGCAGAAATACTCCCGGACCCCGATTTTGAATAAATGGGGGGGGAGATTGTTCTTCATGTTGTCACATACCCTACTGCATTAAGATTGCCCGGAACGATGTCCCTGTTACCCTACCGTCAGCCAGGCTGACCCTGAAGTGTGACTCGTCGGTAAAAATCACGTTTCGGTATTGGGCTTGGGTCCAGTGCCTGTGACGTCGAGCCTAAGCTAAGCAGGCGGCTCTGTGGCGCGCAGATAAAATTCATCCTGTGAAAGGTCGACGCGCACGAATTGGTGCTATCTTGTCTAAGGCGATAACGTATCGTCTAAGCCGTGAGTCGTCGTGCAGTTACCGTTGCTGGGGTAAAGCGATTACCTAAATGAGTTAACGTAATGAAGCAATCGTTTCGACGTGACGTCGCTCGGGGCCTACCTGATCTAGACCTATCCGTTACTGACCCAGTAGTTTCATATCGAATTGTTGTGAATTGTTTGCCTAGAGCACCCAAATTAAAGAGCAACTTCAATTACCGACGTGCCGGCTCTAAGCATACCAACACCCTGATTTTCAGATAGCCGTGGCATTACCGTTTTCAGTCAGTGAAAACGAGTACGTGCGACTGTTAAAAAGGAATTGAAAACAAACCTGGATAGGTCAACACGAGGTAAGTGGTCAAAACCGGAAGTAAACCGAGTGCTAGCCCTTGTCCAGTACAATTGCACGAAATCTTGGATCGGTGTATTCTCTATACTCAGGCAAATAAGTAAATATCGATAACGTTCACATAAAGTCACCGTTAATCCATCCTCTAAAACAGGTCATGCAGTATGTAAAGTTTCTTTTTTGTAAAGTATGTATACATATGTGTTCTTTTTACAGATGCAGATAATCCTGCAAATCATATATCTAATGGTGAAGATATTGAATACTTTGTGTATATCGATGACTTAGTTTCATGGCAAAAAGCCGAGGTAAATGTAACTACGCAAGAGTGTTTGACTGAAGTTCAAAGTCTCACCAAAACTCATGGTCATTTGACAACTTTTTAACTTCCAGTTTTTAACGTCTGAATAAGACCACATGCTTTCTCTTGGTTACAGCCAACTATATGTAAACTTCCGTAAGCACGCTGGATGGCTTCGTCATTTTTTAAACTGTTTCAATAACACGTAATAGATATATCTGAAACTTTAAATATTCGTTCGTGATTGTTAAATTATAAACTGTCATGCACAGAAAAGTCAAGCTAATTATCAATATCTATTGTTCCATGCTCATGAGGTATGTAGTTGCACATGCATCGGTCTTGTAACAAACGTTGCAAGTATTTTTAACAATTGACTTCAGTACACTAAAATCGACGCAGAAACAATCGCTTCAAATGATAAATATTCAACTGATGTACTTTGATACTAAGATATCATAAAATATAACCGCTGTAGAATATGAATATTCATGAAAATCTGAGTATGTAAAACATTTCCGCTTACACAGAAAATCTGCAAGTTCAAAGGAGGTAATCTGTTTGTACCGGAGTCATCAAAAATGGAACAACAACTTCGACTCAAATTACAATCAGAATTCAGTAAGTTATCTTTGAATTGTATAAAACATATTATTGGCACTTCATTGTTCAACATCTGGAACCCCATGTTGTGTTTGATCGACATTTGTTTATTTCACAGCCAGTAAAATTATTACTCGCAGTATACCATTTATCAAAAGAACAACTTATGTAATATCTTTTTAGAAACATATGATAAATTGTAATCTTGCTGCTATAAATCAAATGGAGTTTTCTAATGTCAACGTATTTAGTTACGACATTTTTATCATTCTATATTTTTGCTTATAAATATGTGTCAATTCTACGAGGACACGTATCTAAGCAACAGAACATAGAATAAGTAGTCAACAAAATTCGTTCTTTATACTGAACAAGTTGAAAAGTATTGCAATGAGATTGAACATGTTATTGTATACGTTCGTATCATTTGAATAATGGATAACACTGCGCGCCATTTAATGGTATCGGTATCAATGACTAATGTACTTCCATATAAATTATGTTTAAAAAAAAGAACAAAAAACAAAGACAACATAAATACGAAAAAATCAGAGTGCACAGTCAAATAATTATGTGATGATGTTGAGTTCATAAACAATCTATGGAATGTGGAAAAAGCGATATAATGCACTTTCATAAACAAAATATGTAAAACATTCAATTCCTCTTTGTAACGGTAAAAATTAATGGTTAAATGAATATTTTTCTGATTAGAAAATAAGTTCTATGTTTCAAATTATGGGCCAATTACAAAAGTAAAATTTATTTAAAAAATATATATATATGTTGTATGACCTGCGTCCCGAAAAAGTTCTGAAATGTTGATATGTATGTCACAGGTTCATATACAGACTATAATTTCTGGATTGGGGTACGGCTAGTTAATTCTACCTGCACAGATTGGATTGGAAAAGGGCAAACTCTCTTCTTCGCTAGGTAATTATGAAAATTAACCAAAGCACCAAAGCTACAGAAGTACGTTTATTTGTAGGGCTGTGTTGTTTATTTTCTTAGAATTGCCAATCTAGTGCCAAATAACAATTTTTTACTTGGTAGACATTCCAATTTATTGCAACGTTCGCGTATTAACTTCATTTACAGGTCAGTCTCAGAGGACCATTAGCATTAAATCAGAAATGCTAATTTAATATTTGTCATTGGTATATGCTCGTTCGTATGCCATTACGTCTATTGAACAAAATTAAGCGTCGCATGAGGTAAATGAAAACTGTCACATGAACGAGACATTGTTTGTTTTTCATCAAAAGTAAATGCAAATATGAATGTTTATACCAGACATTGTACTCAATAATGGCCTTCGAATGAATATCAAACTTGATCTACAGTGTATTTCATTTATATGATACTGCATAATTTATAGGTAGAGTCTGGCGATTTGATGCTAATTTTCTGATATTCTTTTATTTTAGGTGGGGTCGAAAGCCAGCTACAGTTACGCATGAACTATGTGTCGTTATTGATCAGACACACGAATACAAAATGGCAGCGTCACCATGTCAACGTCGTAATGCATTCATTTGTCAGAAGAAGTAAGTACATTATTTATTACGTATGCACACTTTATTCTGGAGAGCAACTAAAATATCCTTTATTAGTTCCATTTATTTAAATAATACCAGCTTTCGTCGTTATAAGCTTGTGTCTACAATCAGTTTCATTTATTATTTATGTTATTAGATCCCCGACACTGTGCTTTTCTGGCGTATCGACTTAATGCTACACACTTGTTACTGATGAGATTACAAATTAAAACAGTACTGCCCATTTACATTCATTTCTTTGATAGTTACGTCAGATATTTTAATCTTTTTACTGCATGTAACTACTTGATGTGCATTATTATTTTAAGAGATGTTGTCCCTGCTGAAAAAGAATAAAAATATTGATTACCTTTGATTTTGCATGGTGACATAATTATGCTTTTCTTGATCAAATAGATTGATACTGTGTCATTGTTTCTTTTTACCGTGATTTATTATTCAAATGGATGTTTTTCTTTCTTTTATCTTTGAAATACAAAATTAAAGGGGGAAATAACTCAAAGGAATGTCATTTTAAATCCTATTAAATCAATTTCAATCACGGAAACCTATAGACAGTATAAACATTTTCCAAAATATGTTCGATCATTTTTGAGAAATACATGAGTGATGATTTTAATGCTATACTATATTAAATATAAATATCACATTTCTGAGAGGGCGTTATTAAAAATTGTCAGCGCGAGAAAAAAATGTTGACCAAGACAGCGCCGTGGTCAACATTACTTTTTCAAGGGTTTGAGATTTTAAAGTTTTATTTCTAATTTATTGTTACTGTAGTTCAAATGTGAGTAATCAATAACATATTTTTTATGAAGAACTAGTCTAATAAATGTCTTTAGTAGCCAACATTTCTTTGAATTGTACGCAGCTTATTTCTGCGCATGTGTTATTACAGTGTGTTATTAAATTTGAATGCCCGCTCAGGTAGTCAGGTATAGACGACTTTACATTGGAAACCGGAGTGAGATATAACAAAATAATTGATCATTCTCTATTTACATCTTTCAGGTTGACCCAGGATGTTACTGTTGGGTGATTGAAAAATACATGACTATTGCTCAAATATTTTCAATTCATAATTCCGTTGCATTTGTTAACATTTACGAGGGGAAATAATAAAGGACAATGCTAAGAAAATTGATTTCTTTTTATATATTTTCAATATATTTAGGATGTCACGGACCTTTTGCGAATTCCGGTGTCAAATGATTATTTTATTTCGTGCATTTGTAGATCTATCATTAAAACAGAAAGTGTTTTAACCTGGCCTATTAACTGTGATCATATAAAGTATGACTTTTGCGAAAATGTGAAACGAGGACAAAAATATATTATCAACATTAAACCCATTTGTCCCAGGAAATTAAACATAAAATAAGAAATATTTAAACCGTCATTTGTAATCACGAATAGATCCATTCTAAAACATTTTTGTAGACTGACACAACAAAGCGAACATGCACACTAGTACAATTTCCTTATACGGCGTTTTATATGAAATAGAAGCGTACCAATTAGCATTTTAAGTACATTAGCTCGCGTGTTACTTGTTCAGTGCTCCTTAGCAGTCATACGCGATTGCGATATATTGCAAACGTCACACATTATGTGCCTGTCAGATCGGATATGGGCACTTTTATTTTTTATTTTCCAGTCATCACCCAAATAAAGTATACAAGTAATCACTTTCGCATTCTGATCTCTTTTTTGACTGTCACTATTAGATCCCGATGGACAATTTATGCAATGTATATTATAGACGAGGTTCAGACGATAAAATCCCTGAGCAAATTATTCGAAGATTAACATCCATTGCTGACAGTTCATATCGTAAACGATAGACATTGAGTGATCATTTGTTATATTAAATAATTCATAAAAGACATTACAACATTACTTAACTAGAAATGCGTACTAATTGCTTCCGAAAATGTTTTTCATTATAGTTCCGGATAATGTAGAATCAAATGATGTATTGCATCACAAGTAAACTCAGTAATGTACACCATAGATATCTTTGGTGCCCCGAGCGGATTGGTAAGTTTATGCAAATAACACATGCGCCGTGTATGAAATAAACTGTCGTTGTCTGACTTCATAGTGTGTTTAGATGTCAATCCTAGTATGACTTGACTTATGTTATTGTACTTGAACATTTCAAATATTGTAACAAATATTTGTCTTGCTAATGTATGAACACACATTCGTATAAGTTTCGCTGAACTTTCTTTTGTCTATCTATCAGAGAAATTCCAAAACATTTGCAATGGCACTAATTGCAAAAAGGGGTAAATAATTAGGCTGCGTTAGACACGAAGTGGGTTTCAATGTGCTAAATTATATATAAGGTCTACGACTGCTTAATAATCTTTGAAATGCATGTAGGATAAATCTTTAAAACCTGTGAGCTTTTATTTTTTTAATTAGCGTTATCCACTTCCTGGAAACAACTATCAGTCTGTCACTTGTCTTCTTACTGTGTAAGTTCGTCATGCAATGCTAGTTATCTCTACTTTTAATATCAGAGTGTCACCATAATCAGAATCCGATAGTTGTCAGACAGTCATGTGGTCTGATACATGTCACAAAACAACATAGAAGCTGGTAGTTTAGTTTAAACAAACATGTATTTATTTCATAGGAATTGTAGAGCAATTTGGTCTGCCATCACATTTAAAAATATAACAGACGTCAAAATTCCTGGCAAGCATCCCCATGGTGACCACTAGTGCGTTCACGTGCAATGTTTACTTAATGATATAAACGTAAGTAAAGGGAATCATCTCGAATCTCATTTTATGTTGTTATGATAAAATGCATATGTCATGTTTTAGAATGCAAGGACATACCCAATTGTATAGATGGACACGTTCAGTGCACAGTTAGCTCCACTTTCCAGCATCAATGTACCCAATGTAACCTAGGTTACCGGACTTGTGGATTAGGTAAATGTTGTATAGGTGAGGTCATGAGAAATAAAGATTCCCTTTTAATTGAAAAAACGCGTATTTATATGTAAAATTCCGTTGCCTTTCTTTCATCAATCTTAGGGGCCTGTCACACTACAGCATATTAGGCCAACGAGTGTTAGATTTTGCCTTATACGCCGGCGAACGTTCGAAACATCAAAGAGAAGCCGCCTTTCAGACGAACACATGGCGTTTGTCGAACGTTTAAACGAACCATATCATCTGAGTAACGACCGAGAAAAGCTTTCATAACTTACGCCTAGCGAATTCAGAATTTTAGATATTTTTGACAGCGTGTGCTAGGCGTATGCATAACGTTCTTGACGAGTGAACAACGCGTGTGTAACCTGTCCAAACGAATTGGTAGCGAATTAGGGCAACATTCATATATTTCAAACTCCCACCGCCTCCCGATCCAAGGCTTGGCGTGTCAAGACTGTCATCTTCATTCTTCTACTCCTAGTTCGATGTACAACATACTGTACAAGGTTTAAAAGATTTTGCTGGTGTTGAAAAAAAACCAAAGTGTACGCGCTCACTATCAGTCACATTAGTCGTGTACACTTGTGAATTAGTATTTGTTTATATCGAGTTTTACGTCAGAGTCATATGAGGGGGACAGTTCACCTAAACATCGTTCCTAGGAAGAACAAGTACTAAACTCCCATACTCCGTGGCGTGAATAAGTAAATTTCACAGTAAATTAGTAAATTTCTAATATATGAAATACAGTTTAATAAGCAGCGCCCTTATTTTCGTTCTTTATGTCTTGGTACGTTGTAAGAACGTTTGTCAAACGTTAAATATACGTTATTCGTGCGTTACTATAGCGTCCTACACACGTTAATAATAGGTTGAACAAAATGTTTGAAAGCGTAGGGATTTTGTTGTAATGCAGTTAGATAATTATGTTCTTACTTAGGAGGAGACAAGAAAAAAACACATTGATCTTCATGAACCTATTGAATGTGTATTGCATTAGATACTGTATTTTCATTTATTTTCGTTGGGCTCAATTTTCGTGGGTTTTACTAAAATGGCTATTTCGTGGCTACATAAATTCGTGGATTTTGATTTTTAAAAAGAAATGGCTTTTCTCTCCACTTAAATTCATGGAGATAAGCCGACCCACGAAATTAAATCCCTAAAAGAAAATTAATGATTCCACAGTAATACTAGGGATTTTTTGTAATAAGCCCCGTGTAGCCTTTATATAGACTGTTTAAAAGCGGTACCCACCAAGACAGTGGTGTGGTCCCTTTAAATGTTAAAACGGTTTTGGCATGGTCTTATATACATACATGGATTCGCAACTGCTAAATATAGCTCAATCTACATCGAGAGACGATCCCACAATTTATTGCGATACTCGACAATTTCCGACTATTTCCGACAGCTGTAATCGAGTGTTTAGTACAAACTTAAATAATTTATACTAGAAAACTGGAAATTGGGCACGAGAAATCGGTTTGGATGCAATAATCTTCATAAAGATACGCTGGAAATCCGAACAATTGAAAACAAATGGCACCAATCGAGCATTTCAAATTCCAACATGGCAGACATTCAGTATTATTCTTCGTCTCCGGGTTTTAAACATTATGATAGTCACGGATGTTTTCACTGTTGTAAACACGTTAATTCACGTTACTACCGCGTGATTTGATGACTTCTTACCATAAATACCGAACCTGCAAATCCATGTGTGTAAATAAGTCATTGGTTTTGACTGAAGGGTGGGGAAAATTTTTGTAAGGTTTATTTTTTAATTATGTATGCATCTAGTATGTACTTTAAGACATTGTACATAATGATCGTATTTTTTTAATATTTTGCGGGTTTTTTTTATCAATTCTATCATTTGGAAACGTCTCGCACAGATTTAAGTATTGTTTAGAATCATCCTTCTTTTAATTAATAATCAGCATGTACGTCAGTACCGGTGTGTGAACAATACACTTGTGTGAATGAAACAACCTCATTCTGTACAAAATGTTCGGATGGACTGAAGGAAATAAACGGTGGTCAATTCTATTACGGTACGTAAGTTTGTATGAATATTTTCTACCGTCTTCTGTAACTTGAAGATTGGCTTGTCGTTGAGTTTGTCTATTATCTATTAATGTAAGTTTATGTTTTTTCGTAGGGGTTTGTGTAAGGTTTGGACAACATAGTTATGACAAGCCCTTTGTTAAAGACCGAGGGACGTTTATCTAGTGGTAACGCGCTGGATAACTAAACCAAAGATTATCCCTCCGTATTGGGCGGCTCTGATATAACTAAAGCTGTTAAATGGGTCATAAAACAATTAATAAATCGTAGCAGACCCTTCTATTCAGTCCACTTCAGGAGACAGTCACTTCCATTTTCTGTATGTACCTATGACTTGGCTGGGTTTTGGGTAGTCATGAATAATTTGTTGGATCTTTTTATACGAATATTTTTCATATATACAAGAATGTGTATTCAATTGCTGTGATTAATGATATATACATTAATCGGTGTAATACGAGGGCCGTTCATTTAATTGTGTCACTCATGGGCCTTCGTACCACGTGACTGTATAAAACACATGGAAACTTTGGAATTTTCACCGGGAAGTGGTTTTGAATAATGGCACACAATTTTGTTTAGTCCATTTATTCTTTCAAAAGTTATTGAAAGTTGATGCATGTGCAGTCGTATACACTGGTTATATAACTGTATTTAAAATGAAAACTCAGGCAATCCTTGGAATTAGGGCTTATGTTGAAGGTCGGGTTAAGATTTCTTTTTCACAGATATTTAGTGAATTGTGCTGGATACATGGGACTTCTGTGGTATCCAAAAGGTCATGTGGAACAATACATCTAAAGAACGTAAAACTGATTTAAAAGCTGCCCCCGTCCTGGTCAGCCAAAAACAACAGCTTCTATAGCTAATGTTGCTGCTGTAACGAATGAGATCAAGCAAGATACTAGGTTTACAGTGAAAGAAATAGGTGATAACGTTGGTATATCATCGGGGTCAGTTCATAAGAATGTGATTCAGGTATTAAGAAGTAGGAAGTTTTGTGCCCGATGGGTCCCGCATCTCTTGACAGAAGTCCAAAAGGCTACTTGCGCGGAAAAAGCCAAATCACTTTTAAAAAGGTACAAAATGTGTGACCAACGTATATTATCAGAACCACTCATGGATGATGAAACTTGTGTATATTATTTTTGATACCTAGTGACGCGTCAGTAATAATCTGTGGCTGCACAAAAACCAAGCTAGGCCGGTCAGCGCAATTTGAATAAAAAGCGCATGAAAGGTTTTAAAAGCCGTATTCTTTAATTCTGATTGACCAATTGCTTAAATGCCTGTACCACACGGCTGTACTTTTACCTTTTAGTTTTATTAGAACAAAAGTGAAGAAACATTATGAAAAATGAAGATCTGTAACCGGACTTAAAGGCTAGTGCCTAATTCATGACAATGCAGCTGTTCATAAGTGTGCGCTGGTTCAGAATTTTCTGGAAACGGCAAATATAGTACAGCCTCAGTCCTAAGTCTATGCACATTATTCAGGTTCTTTTTGTTGATGAACATTCTCTCTGGCCATCGATATGACTATACAAATGCCGTGTGCAGTGCCATTTTTCGGTGTCTAGAGGGTATTCCAAGAAAAGCCTCATTTTTAGCCTGCAAAGATTTAACAAATGAATTTCTGTCATGGAAGTATACTTAGACATGTTGATATTAACGAAGTATATGTGAGTCACACAATGCGCCTTAAAAAACACAATTAAATGAACGATCCTCGTATTTCATTTTTTTTAAATCATTACACAACACGCCTAACCGTCTGTAGGTCTCCGATTGTCCCTGTTTTCAAATAAAAATGTATTAAAATGTTTTATCAAATATTAAATATTTACGTAATAAAACACAAATGAGAACATTTAGATTGGACGTTACTGTATTACAGAGTATTACTTACATGCGTTGCAATCCTTTTTCTTTGGGAGGGGGCAGCATCTTTACGATCTGTGATTAGTTTGTATACTGACTCAGTAACAAGGTATAATATTGTATGGCGTTTTTAGGGTTATTTCGACAGAATTTAAATTTTGTTCTAAGTTTTTTAATTATCTATAAATATTTATATTTAGAATGTTATTTACTTGAATCAAAGCAAATACATAAACTATGATGTTTTATGTCAATATAGACAACGTCAAAATCGACTAATTCAGACGGAAGTATAAGAATATATTTATTTTATTTAGTGTATTCATTTATATGGATATTCTCCGTTAGAGACTATCAGACAGTCAGTTATGAAATAAATGTTTTGTACAATAGTAGTTTAGAAATTGTTATATAACGGACGAGTGTAGTAATTTATCATAACAATAGTAGCAATTATATAAAAATGAAAATAAAACATAGACCGGGACGGCTATTAAGCTCAATACTAGACGCCGGGTCCCACGTGATTGGACATGTGTGAGCCGTTATTATTCTCAAAAGTAAAATTAAAAAGGTTTGGTGGTCGATTAAAATTTGTTCCTGGAGAATTAGGTCTTCGTTTGCATTAAATGAATATCAAGTGACTATAAATATGGCTCATTTACATGAGCCTACTCCATTTTGTTCTATTTTGCGTGTCTCTGTCGTAACTAAACCGACTTCAAATGATACGTTATGATTTTTAATCTAACGTTGTCTGTGAAAGTAGAATATGAAATTCATATTGATCACGCAACTGGAAATGCATTTGTGTCCACGCTGATTAGATCGGAATATCGGTAAAACACATTTGGAGACAAACAAATATCTGCCCCATAAACGTATTCATTTTGCTCCAGACGCTTGTATAAAAACTACTGCCACATTCGCTGTGAGTTTCTAAAACGATTTCACAGAAAATAATTGTAAAAATCAAGTTGAAATGGAAGACTGGGTGAGTCTAAGAAAGATCGGGCATCCAATTAACGTCTAACAACACAAATATTCAAGGTTCAAGGTGTTTGCGCATCCATATGACATGCTATTGATGCCTTGCTTGTGTTCATCAAACTTAAAACAAGATAGTATCCAACAAATCAAAGTTAAGTTCTCCTTGAGTGTCTGTTTATATTGAAGAAAAAAAAACATAATATGACTACGGGAAAACACAGCTAATCTATAAATAGTACTTTTTCAATATCATTGATAGTGGTTTTGGAAACTTTTTTCTCGTTAAAAAGTACGCACTGGAGGAAAACACACCGAATTCCTCTGTTATAGAACAAACAGAAACTATTACGACTGATAAAATTATAGGACTATTGGACTTGAACAAAAACAGAAACTTAACATGAGGTACTGATGGTTATAGCGTCACTCTGAAACAATGTAGTGTACGTATGTTAAAGTTATATGAAACTTTAAAGCAATACCTGTGAGTTTGTAACATTGTGGGTAACAGGTTCCTTCAAAATGAAGGTCAAATTTGCTTTTCTCCTCCTTATGGAATTTGTGAGAATGACGTCATTGGTTATGTTCTGCCATTCAACAAGGAGGGCATGTCTCATTGACATTGTTGATTGGATGATTATTGCGTACCCGACGCACAAGCTCGTCCCATATGTGTTCTATGGGGTTTTGGTCGCCGGCCACAGCAAGACGTTGACGCCGTTCTGAATAAAAAACTATGTCGTAACAAACACGAGCTGTGTGGGGCTTCGCATTATCCTGCTGCAGAATTACTCCCGGACCCCGATTTTGCATAAATGGGGGAGGAGAGATCGTTCTTCAGGTTCTTAAGGTTGTCACATACCCTACTGCATTAAATTGCCCGGAACGATGACAAAACCATGACGCTGCCACCGCCGAACCTGTCTCGTTCCTGCGCGCAACATTGGGCAAATCTCTCGTTCCGTCGACTGTAAACTCTCACCCTACCGTCAGCAAAGCTGACCCTGAAGTGTGACTTGTCGATAAAATCATGTTTCGACAGTGGGCTCGGGTCCAGTGCCTGTGACGTCGAGCCTAAGCTAAGCAGGCGGTTCTTTGGCGGGCAGTTAGAATTCATCCTGCGTAATGTCGACGCGCACGACGGGACCTACCTGATCTCGACCTATCCGTTACTGACCCAGTAGTTGCATATCGAATTGTTGTGAATTGTTTGCCAAGAGCACCAAAATTGAAGTGCAATTTCATTTACCGACGTGCCGACTCTTAAGCATACCAACAGCCTGATTTCCCTGATTTTCAGATAGCCATGGCATTTCCGTTTTCAGTCAAAATGGTAAACAGTTTTGTGTTTTACTGTCAGTGATAACGAGTATGTGCGACTGTTAAAAAGCAATTGAAATCAAACCTAGAAAGGTCAACACGAGGTAAGTGGTTAAAACCGGAAGTAAAAAGCGTGCTAGACCTTGCCCGAAATCTTGGATGTATGTATTCTCTCTACTCAGGCCCTCTAAAACAGGTCATGAAGTATGTAAAGTTTCTTTTTTTGTTAAGTATATGTACATTTGTGTTCTTTTTACAGATAGATAATCCTGCAAATGATATATCTAATGGTGAAGATATTGAATATTTTGTGTACATCGACGGATATGTTACATGGCAAAAAGCCGAGGTAAATGTAACTACGCAAGAGTGTTTGACTGAAGTTCAAAGTCTCACCAAAACGCATGGTCATTTGACAACTTGTCCAGCTTTTAACGTCTGAATAAGACCCCATGCTTTCTCTTGGTTACAGCCAACTATATGTAACCTTCTGTAAGCACGCTGGATGGCTTCGTCACTTTTAAAACTGTTTCGACAACACTTAAAACATTAACCTGAAACTTGAAATAACGTGTTCGTGATTGTCAAATTATAAACTGCCATCCACAGAAAAGTCAAGCTAATTATCAATATCTATTGTTCCATGCTCATGACGTATGTAGTTGCACATGCATCGGTCTTGTAAAAAACGATGCAAGCATTTTTTAATCAATGCCATTGACTTCAGTACACTAAAATCGACGCTGAAACAATCGCTTCAAATGATAGATATTCAACTGATGTACTTTGATACTAAGATATCATAAAAGATAACCGCTGTAAAATTTGAATATTCTTGAAAATCTGAATAATTATGTAAAACATTTCCGCTTACACAGAAAAAACTGCAAGTTCAAGGGAGGTAATCTGTTTGTACCAGAGTCATCAAATATGGAACAACAACTCGACTCAAATTACAATCAAAATTTATTGTTCAACATCTTGAAGCCCAATCTTAAAATAATAAAATGTGATAATAGATATAATTCGAATGAAATGTTAGCATAAATAACGTTTATTTAAATGATGCCCATAGTAGAAAATTGATGTGCATATATATTTTTACTGACAATTTACAGCATCATCTATTTGTTTTTGACACCACAGTGTTCGTACATTTTTGTTGATGATCCGCAACTTAAATATTACATTACATAGAGCGGGACTAATTAAAACTGATAATCCAATTATATCAACCGCGGGTAGGACCAAACATGTCTATCTTATGAAACTAACGCTGTATTTTATGACGCCTGGCTGCACTTAACCTGTCAAGTCCAAATATCAATACTTGATCGATAATCGACAAGGGAACTGAAACATAATCTCATTAGCGTCCCTTGATTATTGTTTTTTCGGTCGACACCTCGTTGAGGAGAATTCTTCAGTATGGTTGTGTTTGATCGACATTTGTTTGTTTCACAGCCAGTAAAATTATTACTCACAGTATACCATTTATCAAAAGTACAACGTATGTAATACATTTTTTAACATAAATACAAATAATAAGTTGCACAGTCAAATAAATATGTGAAGGTGTTAAGTTCATGAAAAATCTATGGAATGTGGAAAAAAGCGATATTATGCACTTTAATCAACAAAATATGTAATATATTCAATTCCTCTTTTTAACGGTAAAAAAATATTGGTTAAATGAATATTTTTCTGATGACTAGAAAATAAGTTCTATATTTCTAATTATGAACAAAAATACAAGAATAAGATTTATTTAAAAACCACAATGTTTTATATTTTGTATGACCTATGTTCCGAAAAGGTTCTGAATGTTGATATGTATTTCACAGTCCATTTACAGACTAAAACTTCTGGACTGGGGCTCGCCTAGTTAATTCTACCTACACAGATTGGATTGGAAAAGGGCAAACTCTCTTCTTCGCTAGGTAATTATGAGAATTCACAAAGCTACAAAAGTACCTTTTTTGTAGGGCTGTGTTGTTTATTGTTTTAGAATTACTAATCTCGTGCCGAATAACATTTTTCTTACTTGGTAGGCATTATAATTTATTCCAACGTTCGCATATTAACTTTATTTACATGTCAGTCTCAGAGAACCATTAGCATTCAATCAGAAATGCTAATTTAATGTTTGTCTTGGGTATATGCTAGTTCGTATGCCATTACGTCTATTCAACAAAATTAAGCGTCGCATAAAGTAAATGAAAACTGTCACATGAAGAGACATTGTTTGTTTTTCATCAAAAGTAAATGCAAATATGAGTGTTTATACCAGACATTGTACTCAAGAATGGCCTTCGAATGAATATCAAACTTGATCTACAGTATATTTCATTTATATGATACTGCATAAATTATAGGTAGAGTCTGGCGGTTTTATGCTAATTTTCTGATATTCTTTTATTCTAGGTGGGGTCGAAAGTCAACTGCAGTTACACGTGAACTATGTGTCATTATTGATCAGACAAACGATTACAAAATGGCAGCGTCACCATGTCAATGTCGTAATGCATTCATTTCTGAGAAAAAGGAAGTACATTATTTATTACGTATGCACACTTTATTCTGGTGAGCAACTAAAATATCCTTTATGAGTTCCATTTATTTAAATAATGCCGGCTTTCGTCGTTATAAGCTTGTGTCTACAATCAGTTTCATTTATTATTTATGTTATTAGATCCCCGACACTGTGCTTTTCTGGCGTATCGACTTAATGCTACACACTTGTTACTGATGAGATTACAAATTAAAACAGTACTGCCCATTTACATTCATTTCTTTGATAGTTACGTCAGATATTTTAATCTTTTTACTGCATGTAACTACTTGATGTGCATTATTCTTTTAAGAGTTGTTGCCCCTGTTGAAAAAGAATAAAAATATTGATTACCTTTGATTTTGCATGGTGACATAATTATGCTTTTCTTGTTCAAATAGATTGAAACTGTGTCATTGCTTCTTTTTACCGTGATTTATTATTCAAATGGATGTTTTTCTTTCTTTTATCTTTGAAATACAAAATTAAAGGGGGAAATAACTCAAAGGAATGTCATTTTAAAATCATATTAAATCAATTTCAATCACGGAAACCTATAGACAGACTGAGTATAAACATTTTCCAAAATATGTTCGATCATTTTTGAGAAAAACATGAGTGATGATTTTAATGCTATACTATATTAAATATAAATATCACATTTCTGAGAGGGCGTTATTAAAAATTGTCAGCGCGAGATAAATAATGTTGACCGAGACAGCGCCGCGGTCAATATTACTTTTTCAAGGGTTTGAGATTTTTAAGTTTTATTTCTAATTTACTGTTACTGTAGTTCAAATGTGAGTAATCAATAACATATTTTTTATGAAGAACTAGTCTAATAAATGTCTTTAGTAGCCAACATTTCTTTGAATTGTACGCAGCTTATTTCTGCGCATGTGTTATTACAGTGTGTTATTAAATTTGAATGCCCGCTCAGGTAGTCAGGTATAGACGACTTTACATTGGAAACAGGAGTGAGATATAACAAAATAATTGATCATTCTCTGTTTACATCTTTCAGGTTGACCCAGGATGTTACTGTTGGGTGATTGAAAATTACATGACTATTGCTCGCATATTTTCAATTCATAATTCCGTTGCATTTGTTAACATTTACGAGGGGAAATAATAAAGGACAATGCTAAGAAAATTGATTTCTTTTTATATATTTTCAATATATTTAGGATGTCACGGACCTTTTGCGAATTCCGGTGTCAAATGATTATTTTATTTTGTGCATTTGTAGATCTATTATTAAAACAGAAAGTGTTTTAACCTGGCCTATTAACTGTGATCATATAAAGTATGACTTTTGCGAAAATGTGAAACGAGGACAATTACCCTGCAAAATATATTATCAACATTAAACCCATTTGTCCCAGGAAATTAAACATAAAATAAGAAATATTTAAACCGTCATTTGTAATCACGAATAGATCCATTCTAAAACATTTTTGTAGACTGACACAACAAAGCGAACATGCACACTAGTACAATTTCCTTATACGGCGTTTTATATGAAATAGAAGCGTACCAATTAGCATTTTAAGTACATTAGCTCGCGTGTTACTTGTTCAGTGCTCCTTAGCAGTCATACGCGATTGCGATATGTTGCAAACGTCACACATTATGTGCCTGTCAGATCGGATATGGGCACTTTTATTTTTTATTTTCCAGTCATCACCCAAATAAAGTATACAAGTAATCACTTTCGCATTCTGATCTCTTTTTTGACTGTCACTATTAGATCCCGATGGACAATTTATGCAATGTATATTATAGACGAGGTTCAGACGATAAAATCCCTGAGCAAATTATTCGAAGATTAACATCCATTGCTGACAGTTCATATCGTAAACGATAGACATTGAGTGATCATTTGTTATATTAAATAATTCATAAAAGACATTACAACATTACTTAACTAGAAATGCGTACTAATTGCTTCCGAAAATGTTTTTCATTATAGTTCCGGATAATGTAGAATCAAATGATGTATTGCATCACAAGTAAACTCAGTAATGTACACCATAGATATATTTGGTGCCCCGAGCGGATTGGTAAGTTTATGCAAATAACACATGCGCCGTGTATGAAATAAACTGTCGTTGTCTGACTTCATAGTGTGTTTAGATGTCAATCCTAGTATGACTTGACTTATGTTATTGTACTTGAACATTTCAAACATTGTAACAAATATTTGTCTTGCTAATGTATGAACACACATTCGTATAAGTTTCGCTGAACTTTCTTTTGTCTATCTATCAGAGAAATTCCAAAACCTTTGCAATGGCACTAATTGCAAAAAGGGGTAAATAATTAGGCTGCGTTAGACACGAAGTGGGTTTCAATGTGCTAAATTATATATAAGGTCTACGACTGCTTAATAATCTTTGAAATACATGTAGGATAAAGCTTTAAAACCTGTGAGCATTTATTTTTTTAATCAGCGTTATTCACTTCCTGGGAACAATTATCAGTCTGTCACTTGTCTTCTTACTGTGTAAGTTCGTCATGCAATGCTAGTTATCTCTACTTTTAATATCAGAGTGTCACCATAATCAGAATCCGATAGTTGTCAGACAGTCATGTGGTCTGATACATGTCACAAAACAACATAGAAGCTGGTAGTTTAGTTTAAACAAACATGTATTTATTTCATAGGAATTGTAGAGCAATTTAGTCTGCCATCACATTTAAAAATATAACAGACGTCAAAATTCCTGGCAAGCATCCCCATGGTGACCACTAGTGCGTTCACGTGCAATGTTTGCTTAATGATATATACGTAAGTAAAGGGAATCATCTCGAATCTCATTTTATGTTGTTATGATAAAATACATATGTCATGTTATAGAATGCAAGGCCATACCCAATTGTATAGATGGACACGTTCAGTGTACAGGTAGCTCCAATTCCCAGCATCAATGTACCCAATGTGACGTAGGTTACCGGACTGGTGGATTAGGTAAATGTTGCATAGGTGAGGTCATGAGAAATAAAGATTCCCTTTTAATTGAAAAAACGCGTATTTATATGTAAAATTCCGTTGCCTTTCTTTCATCAATCTTAGGGGCCTGTCACACTACAGCATATTAGGCCAACGAGTGTTAGATTTAGCCTTATACGCCGGCGAACGTTCGAAACATCAAAGAGAAGCCGCCTTTCAGACGAACACATGGCGTTTGTCGAACGTTTAAACGAACCATATCATCTGAGTAACGACCGAGAAAAGCTTTCATAACTTACGCCTAGCGAATACAGAATTTTAGATATTTTTGACAGCGTGTGCTAGGCGTATGCATAACGTTCTTGACGAGTGAACAACGCGTGTGTAACCTGTCCAAACGAATTGGTAGCGAATTAGGGCAACATTCATATATTTCAAACTCCCACCGCCGCCCGATCCAAGGCTTGGCGTGTCAAGACTGTCATCTTCATTCTTCTACTCCTAGTTCGATGTACAACATACTGTACAAGGTTTAAAAGATTTTGCTGGTGTTGAAAAAAAACCAAAGTGTACGCGCTCACTATCAGTCACATTAGTCGTGTACACTTGTGAATTAGTATTTGTTTATATCGAGTTTTACGTCAGAGTCATATGAGGGGGACAGTTCACCTAAACATCGTTCCTAGGAAGAACAAGTACTAAACTCCCATACTCCGTGGCGTGAATAAGTAAATTTCACAGTAAATTAGTAAATTTCTAATATATGAAATACAGTTTAATAAGCAGCGCCCTTATTTTCGTTCTTTATGTCTTGGTACGTTGTAAGAACGTTTGTCAAACGTTAAATATACGTTATTCGTGCGTTACTATAGCGTCCTACACACGTTAATAATAGGTTGAACAAAATGTTTGAAAGCGTAGGGATTTTGTTGTAATGCAGTTAGATAATTATGTTCTTACGTAGGAGGAGACAAGAAAAAAACACATTGATCTTCATGAACCTATTGAATGTGTATTGCATTAGATACTGTATTTTCATTTATTTTCGTTGGGCTCAATTTTCGTGGGTTTTACTAAAATGGCTATTTCGTGGCTACATAAATTCGTGGATTTTGATTTTTTAAAAGAAATGGCTTTTCTCTCCACTTAAATTCATGGAGATAAGCCGACCCACGAAATTAAATCCCTAAAAGAAAATTAATGATTCCACAGTAATACTAGGGATTTTTTGTAATAAGCCCCGTGTAGCCTTTATATAGACTGTTTAAAAGCGGTACCCACCAAGACAGTGGTGTGGTCCCTTTAAATGTTAAAACGGTTTTGGCATGGTCTTATATACATACATGGATTCGCAACTGCTAAATATAGCTCAATCTACATCGAGAGACGATCCCACAATTTATTGCGATACTCGACAATTTCCGACTATTTCCGACAGCTGTAATCGAGTGTTTAGTACAAACTTAAATAATTTATACTAGAAAACTGGAAATTGGGCACGAGAAAACGGTTTGGATGCAATACTCTTCATAAAGATACGCTGGAAATCCGAACAATTGAAAACAAATGGCACCAATCGAGCATTTCAAATTCCAACATGGCAGACATTCAGTATTATTCTTCGTCTCCGGGTTTTAAACATTATGATAGTCACGGATGTTTTCACTGTTGTAAACACGTTAATTCACGTTACTACCGCGTGATTTGATGACTTCTTACCATAAATACCGAACCTGCAAATCCATGTGTGTAAATAAGTCATTGGTTTTGACTGAAGGGTGGGGAGAATTTTTGTAAGGTTTATTTTTTAATTATGTATGCATCTGGTATGTACTTTAAGACATCGTACATAATGATCGTATTTTTTTAATATTTTGCGGTTTTTTTTATCAATTCTATCATTTGGAAACGTCTCGCACAGATTTAAGTATTGTTTAGAATCATCCTTCTTTTAATTAATAATCAGCATGTACGTCAGTACCGATGTGTGAACAATACACGTGTGTGAATGAAACAACCTCATTCTGTACAAAATGTTCGGATGGACTGAAGGAAATAAACGGTGGTCAATTCTGTTACGGTACGTAAGTTTGTATGAATATTTTCTACCGTCTTCTGTAACTTGAAGATTAGCTTGTCGTTGAGTTTGTCTATTATCTATAAATGTAAGTTTATGTTTTTTCGTAGGGGTTTGTGTAAGGTTTGGACAACATAGTTATGACAAGCCCTTTGTTAAAGACCGAGGGACGTTTATCTAGTGGTAACGCGCTGGATAACTAAACCAAAGATTATCCCTCCGTATTGGGCGGCTCTGATATAACTAAAGCTGTTAAATGGGTCATAAAACAATTAATAAATCGTAGCAGACCCTTCTATTCAGTCCACTACAGGAGACAGTCACTTCCATTTTCTGTATGTACCTATGACTTGGGTGGGTTTTGGGTAGTCATGAATAATTTGTTGGATCTTTTTATACGAATATTTTTCATATATACAAGAATGTGTCTTCAATTGCTGTGATTAATGATATATCCATTAATCGGTGTAATACGAGGGCCGTTAATTTAATTGTGTCACTCATGGGCATTCGTACCATGTGACTGTATAAAACACATGGACACTTTAGAATTTTCACCGGGAAGTGGTTTTGAATAATGGCACAAAATTTTGTTTTAGTCCATTTATTCTGTCAAAAGTTATTGAAAGTTGATGCATGTGCAGTCGTATACACTGGTTATATAACTGTATTTAAAATGAAAACTCAGGCAATCCTTGGAATTAGGGCTTATGTTGAAGGTCGGGTTAAGATTTCTTTTTCACAGATATTTAGTGAATTGTGCTGGATACATGGGACTTCTGTGGTATCCAAAAGGTCATGTGGAACAATACATCTAAAGAACGTAAAACTGATTTAAAAGCTGCCCCCGTCCTGGTCAGCCAAAAACAACAGCTTCTATAGCTAATGTTGCTGCTGTAACGAATGAGATCAAGCAAGATACTAGGTTTACAGTGAAAGAAATAGGTGATAACGTTGGTATATCATCGGGGTCAGTTCATAAGAATGTGATTCAGGTATTAAGAAGTAGGAAGTTTTGTGCCCGATGGGTCCCGCATCTCTTGACAGAAGTCCAAAAGGCTACTTGCGAGGAAAAAGCCAAATCACTTTTAAAAAGGTACAAAATGTGTGACCAACGTATATTATCAGAACCACTCATGGATGATGAAACTTGTGTATATTATTTTTGATACCTAGTGACGCGTCAGTAATAATCTGTGGCTGCACAAAAACCAAGCTAGGCCGGTCAGCGCAATTTGAATAAAAAGCGCATGAAATGTTTTAAAAGCCGTATTCTTTAATTCTGATTGACCAATTGCTTAAACGCCTGTACCACACGGCTGTACTTTTACCTTTTAGTTTTATTAGAACAAAAGTGAAGAAACATTATGAAAAATGAAGATCTGTAACCGGACTTAAAGGCTAGTGCCTAATTCATGACAATGCAGCTGTTCATAAGTGTGCGCTGGTTCAGAATTTTATGGAAACGGCAAATATAGTACAGCCTCAGTCCTAAGTCTATGCACATTATTCAGGTTCTTTTTGTTGATGAACATTCTCTCTGGCCATCGATATGACTATACAAATGCCGTGTGCAGTGCCATTTTTCGGTGTCTAGAGGGTATTCCAAGAAAAGCCTCCTTTTTAGCCTGCAAAGATTTAACAAATGAATTTCTGTCATGGAAGAATACTTAGACATGTTGATATTAACGAAGTATATGTGAGTCACACAATGCGCCTTAAAAAACACAATTAAATGAACGATCCTCGTATTTCATTTTTTTTAAATCATTACACAACACGCCTAACCGTCTGTAGGTCTCCGATTGTCCCTGTTTTCAAATAAAAAATGTATTAAAATGTTTTATCAAATATTAAATATTTACGTAATAAAACACAAATGAGAACATTTAGATTGGACGTTACTGTATTACAGAGTATTACTTACATGCGTTGCAATCCTTTTTCTTTGGGAGGGGGCAGCATCTTTACGATCTGTGATTAGTTTGTATACTGACTCAGTAACAAGGTATAATATTGTATGGCGTTTTTAGGGTTATTTCGACAGAATTTAAATTTTGTTCTAAGTTTTTTAATTATCTATAAATATTTATATTTAGAATGTTATTTACTTGAATCAAAGCAAATACATAAACTATGATGTTTTATGTCAATATGAACAACGTCAAAATCGACTAATTCAGAAGGAAGTATAAGAATATAATGTACATTTATTTTAATTATTGTATTCATTTATAATATATGGATATTCTCCGTTAGAGACTATCAGACAATCAGTTATGAAATAAATGTTTTGTACAATAGTAGTTAAGAATTGTTATATAACGGACGAGTGTAGTAATTTATCATAACAATAATAGCAATTATATAAAACGAAAATAAAACATAGACCGGGACGGCTATTAAGCTCAATACTAGACGCCGGGTCCCACGTGATTGGACATGTGTGAGCCGTTATTATTCTCAAAAGTAAAATTAAAAAGGTTTGGTGGTCGATTAAAATTTGTTCCTGGAGAATTAGGTCTTCGTTTGCATTAAATGAATATCAAGTGACTATAAATATGGCTCATTTACATGAGCCTACTCCATTTTGTTCTATTTTGCGTGTCTCTATCCTAACTAAACCGACTTCAAATGATACGTTATGATTTTTAATCTAACGTTGTCTGTGAAAGTAGAATATGAAATTTATATTGATCACGCAACTGGGAATGCATTTGTGTCCATGCTGATTAGATCGGAATATCGGTAAAACACATTTGGAGACAAACAAATATCTGCCCCATAAACGTATTCATTTTGTTCCAGACGCTTGTATAAAAACTACTGCCACATTCGCTGTGAGTTTCTAAAACGATTCCACAGAAAATAATTGTAAAATCAAGTTGAAATGGAAGTCTGGGTGAGTCTAAGAAAGGTCGGGCATCCGATTAACGTCTAACAACACACATATTCAAGGTTCAAGGTGTTTGCGCATCCATATGACATGCTATTGATGTCTTGCTTGTGTTCATCAAACTTAAAACAAGATAGTATCCAACAAATCAAAGTTAAGTTCTCCTTGAGTGTCTGTTTATATTGAAGAAAAAAAACCATAATATGACTACGGGAAAACACAGCTAATCTATAAATAGTACTTTTTCAATATCATTGATAGTGGTTTTGGAAACTTTTTTCTCGTTATAAAGTACGCACGGGAGGAAAACACACCGAATTCCTCTGTTATAGAACAAACAGAAACTATTACGACCGATAAAATTATATGACTATGGGACTTGAACAAAAACAGAAACTTAACATGAGGTACTGAGGGTTATAACGTCACTCTGAAACAATGTAGTGTACGTATGTAAAAGTTATATGAAACTTTAAAGCAATACCTGTGAGTTTGTAACGTTGTGGGTAACAGGTTCCTTCAAACTGATGGTCAAATTTGAGGTCAAAGGACATAGGGGTCGATTTCAAAAATCATTAAAGAAATGAAGAAATGTTTTAGTGATTTTTTGAGTATCAGTCTGAATGCCAATGTGCATTCATCTTCTTTTATATCGTGTATGACCGTCGTTGGCCCTAATGAGGATTGCTATTCTATGAGAATGACGTCATTGGGTATGTTCTGTCATTCAACAAGGAGGGCATGTCTCAGATCATTGACATTGTTGATTGGATGATTATTGCGTACCCGACGCACAAGCTCGTCCCACGTGTTTTCTATGGGGTTTTGGTCGCCGGCCACTGCAAGACGTTGACGCTGTTCTGAATAAAAAAACTATGTCGTAACACGAGCTGTGTGGCTCCACATTGTCCTGCTGCAGAATTACTTCTCCCGGACCCCGATTTTGCATAAATGGGGGAGGGGAGGTCATTCTTCAGGTTGTCACATACCCTACTGCATTAAATGGCCCGGAACGATGACCAAACCATGACGCTGCCACCGCCGAACCTGTCTCGTTCCTGCGCGCAACATTGGACAAATCTCTCGTTACGTCGACTGTAAACTCTTACCCTACCGTCAGCAAAGCTGACCCTGAAGTGTGACTCGTCGGTAAAAATCACGTTTCGCCATTGGGCTCGTGTCCAGTGCCTGTGACGTCGAGCCTAAGCTAAGCAGGCGGTTCTTTGGCGGGCAGTTAGAATTCATCCTGCGTAATGTCGACGCGCACGACGGGACCTACCTGATCTCGACCTATCCGTTACTGACCCAGTAGTTGCATATCGAATTGTTGTGAATTGTTTGCCAAGAGCACCAAAATTGAAGTGCAATTTCATTTACCGACGTGCCGACTCTTAAGCATACCAACAGCCTGATTTCCCTGATTTTCAGATAGCCATGGCATTTCCGTTTTCAGTCAAAATGGTAAACAGTTTTGTGTTTTACTGTCAGTGATAACGAGTATGTGCGACTGTTAAAAAGCAATTGAAATCAAACCTAGAAAGGTCAACACGAGGTAAGTGGTTAAAACCGGAAGTAAAAAGCGTGCTAGACCTTGCCCGAAATCTTGGATGTATGTATTCTCTCTACTCAGGCCCTCTAAAACAGGTCATGAAGTATGTAAAGTTTCTTTTTTTGTTAAGTATATGTACATTTGTGTTCTTTTTACAGATAGATAATCCTGCAAATGATATATCTAATGGTGAAGATATTGAATATTTTGTGTACATCGACGGATATGTTACATGGCAAAAAGCCGAGGTAAATGTAACTACGCAAGAGTGTTTGACTGAAGTTCAAAGTCTCACCAAAACGCATGGTCATTTGACAACTTGTCCAGCTTTTAACGTCTGAATAAGACCCCATGCTTTCTCTTGGTTACAGCCAACTATATGTAACCTTCTGTAAGCACGCTGGATGGCTTCGTCACTTTTAAAACTGTTTCGACAACACTTAAAACATTAACCTGAAACTTGAAATAACGTGTTCGTGATTGTCAAATTATAAACTGCCATCCACAGAAAAGTCAAGCTAATTATCAATATCTATTGTTCCATGCTCATGACGTATGTAGTTGCACATGCATCGGTCTTGTAAAAAACGATGCAAGCATTTTTTAATCAATGCCATTGACTTCAGTACACTAAAATCGACGCTGAAACAATCGCTTCAAATGATAGATATTCAACTGATGTACTTTGATACTAAGATATCATAAAAGATAACCGCTGTAAAATTTGAATATTCTTGAAAATCTGAATATGTAAAACATTTCCGCTTACACAGAAAAAACTGCAAGTTCAAGGGAGGTAATCTGTTTGTACCAGAGTCATCAAATATGGAACAACAACTCGACTCAAATTACAATCAAAATTTATTGTTCAACATCTTGAAGCCCAATCTTAAAATAATAAAATGTGATAATAGATATAATTCGAATGAAATGTTAGCATAAATAACGTTTATTTAAATGATGCCCATAGTAGAAAATTGATGTGCTTATATATTTTTACTGACAATTTACAGCATCATCTATTTGTTTTTGACACCACAGTGTTCGTACATTTTTGTTGATGATCCGCAACTTAAATATTACATTACATAGAGCGGGACTAATTAAAACTGATAATCCAATTATATCAACCGCGGGTAGGACCAAACATGTCTATCTTATGAAACTAACGCTGTATTTTATGACGCCTGGCTGCACTTAACCTGTCAAGTCCAAATATCAATACTTGATCGATAATCGACAAGGGAACTGAAACATAATCTCATTAGCGTCCCTTGATTATTGTTTTTTCGGTCGACACCTCGTTGAGGAGAATTCTTCAGTATGGTTGTGTTTGATCGACATTTGTTTGTTTCACAGCCAGTAAAATTATTACTCACAGTATACCATTTATCAAAAGTACAACGTATGTAATACATTTTTTAACATAAATACAAATAATAAGTTGCACAGTCAAATAAATATGTGAAGGTGTTAAGTTCATGAAAAATCTATGGAATGTGGAAAAAAGCGATATTATGCACTTTAATCAACAAAATATGTAATATATTCAATTCCTCTTTTTAACGGTAAAAAAATATTGGTTAAATGAATATTTTTCTGATGACTAGAAAATAAGTTCTATATTTCTAATTATGAACAAAAATACAAAAATAAGATTTATTTAAAAAACACAATGTTTTATATTTTGTATGACCTATGTCCCGAAAAGGTTCTGAATGTTGATATGTATTTCACAGTCCATTTACAGACTAAAACTTCTGGACTGGGGCTCGCCTAGTTAATTCTACCTACACAGATTGGATTGGAAAAGGGCAAACTCTCTTCTTCGCTAGGTAATTATGAGAATTCACAAAGCTACAAAAGTACCTTTTTTGTAGGGCTGTGTTGTTTATTGTTTTAGAATTACTAATCTCGTGCCGAATAACATTTTTCTTACTTGGTAGGCATTATAATTTATTCCAACGTTCGCATATTAACTTTATTTACATGTCAGTCTCAGAGAACCATTAGCATTAAATCAGAAATGCTAATTTAATGTTTGTCTTGGGTATATGCTAGTTCGTATGCCATTACGTCTATTCAACAAAATTAAGCGTCGCATAAAGTAAATGAAAACTGTCACATGAAGAGACATTGTTTGTTTTTCATCAAAAGTAAATGCAAATATGAGTGTTTATACCAGACATTGTACTCAAGAATGGCCTTCGAATGAATATCAAACTTGATCTACAGTATATTTCATTTATATGATACTGCATAAATTATAGGTAGAGTCTGGCGGTTTTATGCTAATTTTCTGATATTCTTTTATTCTAGGTGGGGTCGAAAGTCAACTGCAGTTACACATGAACTATGTGTCATTATTGATCAGACAAACGATTACAAAATGGCAGCGTCACCATGTCAATGTCGTAATGCATTCATTTCTGAGAAAAAGGAAGTACATTATTTATTACGTATGCACACTTTATTCTGGTGAGCAACTAAAATATCCTTTATGAGTTCCATTTATTTAAATAATGCCGGCTTTCGTCGTTATAAGCTTGTGGCTACAATCAGTTTCATTTATAATTTATGTTATTAGATCCCAGACACTGTGCTTTTCTGGCGTATCGGCTTAATGCTACACACTTGTAAGTGATGATATTACAAATTAAAACAGTACTGCCCATTTATATTTATTTATTTGATAGTTATCTCAGATACGGTCACATTCCGACATTGAACAGTAAGTCCGATATTTCACGGCGTTGCGACATTTACAACTGTAACAGTAAGTTCGATATTTCACGGCGTTGTGACATTTAACAGCCCTACAATCGTCCTTCGGTTCAATTTGAGCGTTAGTCTGATATATTATTCTATTTGCTATTGCTAGAAGTGAAATAAAATGGGAAAACTTCGTAAATCCTCCTTTTAAGATTATGTTATTTCGTGCATTTGTAGATCTATTATTAAAACAGAAAGCGCTTTTACCTTTCTTTTTAACTGTGATCATATAAAGTATGTATGACTTTTGCAGAAGTGTGAAACGAGCACAATTACCCCGCAAAATAGATTATCAACATTAAAGTCATTTGTCCCAGGAAATTAAACATAAAATAAGAAACATTTAAACCGTCATTTCAAATCACGAATACGAGATCCATTCTAAAACATTTTGTAGGCTGACGCAACAAAGCGAACATGCAAAACCAGTACAATTTCTTAATACAGCGTTTTATATGAAATAGAAGCGTAACAATTTGCATTTTAAGTACTTCAGCTCGCGTGTAACTTGTTCAATGCTCCTTAGTAAGCAATCATATTCGATTGCGATATATTACAAACGTTTCACATTATGTGCCCGCCAGATCGGAAATGGACACTTTTATTTTTTATTTCCCAGTCATTACCCAATAAAGTATACAAGTAATCACTATTACACACTGATCACTTTTTAGACTGTCACTATTAAATCATGAGTGACAATTTATGCATTGTATATTATGGACGAGGTTTAGACGATAGAATCCCTGAAGAAATTTTATGCATATTAACATCCATTGCTGGCTGTTATGACAGTTCATACCGTAAACGACATTGAGAGATCATTTGTTATTTTAAATAATTCATAAAAGACATTACATCATTACTAAACTAAATATGCGTACTAATTGCCTCCGAAAAATAATTTTGTTATCGTTACGGTTAATTAAGAATCACGTGATGCATTGCATGACAAGTGAACTCCGTAAAGCACACCATACATATCTTGGGTGTCCCGAGCGGATTGGTAAGTTGATGCAAATAACGCATGCGCCGAGTATGAAATAAATTGTCGTTGACTGACTTCATCGTGTGTTTAGATGTCAGTCCTTGTTTGACTTGACTTATGTAATTGTACTTGAACATTTCATATATTGTGTCTACTATTTGTCTTGCTAATGTATGTACACGCATTCGTTTAAGTTTCGCCGACATTTCTTTTGTCTATCTTTCAGAGAAATTCCAAAAACTTTGCAATGGCACTAATTGCAAAAAGGGGTAAATAATTAGGCTGCTTTAGACACGAAATGAATTTAAATTGTGCTACATTATATGTAAGTTCTACGACTGCTTAATAATCTTTGAAATAGGACAAATCTTTAAAATCTGTGAGCATTTATTTTTCTAATTAGGGATGTTCATTTCCTGGAAACAATTATCAGTCTGTTACTTGTCTGCTTACGGTGTATGTAAGTTATTTATGCTTGTTATCTTTACGTTTAATATCAGATTGTCACCATAATCAGATCCGATAGTTGTCAGACAGTCATGTGGTATGATACATGTCACAAAACAACAAAGATGCGTGTAGTCTAGTTTAAACAAATATGTATTTATTTCACATCGATTGTAGAGCAATTTCGTACAACTTGGTACCGGTCAAATTCCGCCACTGACGGAATTCGAACCCGTAACCTCCGGGTTATGAGTCCGACGCTCTACCTCTACACCACTGATTCTCCCTGCTCATTTATGTTTGTAAATACTCGTAATCGTATTTAGTATAATGAAGTTTTTCTTGTAGTTATAACCGTTTCAGTGTAGTGTATGTGACCAGGAACAAAACGTTGAGGAAGAGTACCAGTCCATTCATCCAGATGAACATTTATCTCGTGCTTAAATCATTGGTTACATATTTCGGAGTGCTACGATTTATTTCTGTCATCTATTCCATCTGAATAGCTGAGTAGTAAAAAAATAATAGAGTACACAGAATACATTAGTTAGCGTAATTGTTTTTTATTACATGATTCTACATTCTGACAATACGCGTGATACGATTCCATACAAAGCAGGTGCTTTTTAACATGTTTGACGGAAATAGTATTGGTTCGAATTAAGAATTCAGACTTTGAAAACAACTTGATAAAACTTATTCGACTTATTATAATGGTGCATGCTCAACGATGCATTTGGTGACTAAGAAATTATTAGCGTATTTTCTTATTTGAAAGGAACAATATGACGTGTGTCAAACGTTTCCATTCCTTCTAACATTAATAATTTCTAACAATATAGTATTAGCATATTTAAGCAGTATTCTACGTCTGAAAGTAAAAATAAATCTTTAAATCATGGCAATAAAATGTCACTATTGTTGATAATGAACAATCAACTAACATTACTTGACTTTTAAAATGAAACACTAAGATACCAAATCGTGACAATAAGTCACCCCTACTTCTTGTCGGTTTATAACTAATACATTACACACGCAATCATGTAGTATCATTCCTTGACTTTCGCATTTTTAAACTCACTGATGATCTTTCAAGTTCATTTTGTGGTTTGGGCTCAGATCTGTCAGTAGACATTTCGATTGCGCTTGAATTGTCAATAATAACGTTATTTTTTGCAAAAGATTCTCTTCCTGAATAGAAATCGTCAGGGTTTACATTTCCAAATATATGTTTCATGTACTGTCCTTTCTTTGGTGTGTACGAATTATCAGGACGAAGTCCGAGATATTCTGGTTGTTTTGCGTTTTTACCACGGTATGGCAGTAAGGGGATGTAAGAAAAAACTGTCGCACGCCTTAATCTGGGTAATTCTTCCAGTTCCAAGTCTTCAGATAACACGAGGCTATTAAGGTTCGCTGCTCTTAAAGCGTTTAGGTAAGCACGTTTATGTATGTCTGGGTCAACTAAAGGCATTGGATTGGCGTGTTTGTAGCGGTACCATGATGTAGGAGACATACTTCTTTCGTGCTCTTCATCATCACCAGAGAAGTAATGCCCATCGTCTTCATGAATGATTGAATTCAGATCCATGTAATCCTCGTCAGTATATGGTTTACTCCTTAGATTCACCCTTCCGTCGTCAGGTTGCAATGAGCTAACTTTCTGCGGCAAGGATCGTTTACTAATTGAACCAGCAGTGTCATTTCTGGTAAGTTGTCTCGTTTTGGAAGATACACGGCTGCCAGCTATACCATCAAACTCACTCTCAAGCATACACGCTTTACCACATTTTTTACAAATATTTCTGACAAAACTAACCTCTCTAACTTCAGTCAAACATCGACAAAAGCTACGATTTTCAAAAGAAAAACGTGAAAGTCTAGATTTAGAGCCTGGTGCTTTATCGGACAAATGTAAAGACGCATCGTCACCGATACTACTTTCAACCACTCCATGAGATGACCCGCTGTCAAACACATCCTCGATAGGTAGTGTCATTTGATCTAAATTAATTGGGAGGTCGTCTGATGGTGTAGGTGCCATTTCAAACCCCTGATTTGGAACGGAATCGTCTTCCATTCGGTGATGATAGCGAAGATGACCTACAGAACAGATGCGAATTTATGTTTTATTTATTTAAGACACATTTCGTATACAACATAGTTTAGATTTAGTTGGAAAATAACGCTATTGCGTCAAAGCATTGCTGTCTCCCATGTCTTTTTTTTAGAAAATCAGAACATGTGCAACATGTTTAAATTGTCCAAATGTTTTGAATAAGAGAAGCATGTAGATAAAAATGGCATAAAAATGAAAATGATGAATCAAACTTATAGTTATTATAATAATTATAATAATGACGATTTGAGTATGTGAAATAATACATATTCAAAATTTAAATCGAAACAAAGTAAATTTATAAAACATTCACCTGAACCTGGACGATATGTGGATGTACTTCTAGCCGACGTTCTGTCTGTTGGAATGCTAGGTAATCGTCGCGATCGTCCAGCGGCTGGTCGTCTTGTTTGTGTGTCATCGGAGATATTCAACGTAACGACTTCTCTTACGAGAGGCTCTGCAACAAATTGTCCTTGAAGTCCGTCTTTTTGATTAATAAAGGGTCCGATATGAAGGTAAGAGCCGTTAGTGTCGAATCTACTTGTTAAGTCTGTTGGTGCGTTCATAAGATCATCCATCCTTCTCCTATATAATGTATCCGAGTCTTTTTGGGATGTGAAATCCAAATCATAAGCTGATTTAGTAGGTGTCGTACCTCGGGTAAATGCGGAGAGGTCCGACACTGCGCTCTCACCATCATCTTTACCCGTTGGAATAGTAATCTTATCATTCGGCGTAGAAACAGGTTCTAATTCAGTCGGTGGTAATGGTAAAGATTTCTTTGAAAGTCTTGATTTCGCTCCAGATGGTGTCTTTAAAGCACTTACTTTCGATGGGGATTTTACTTCAGTACCAGGTTTACGTCTGGCTTCATGGTTTGTATTTACAGATGGTAATTTAACCCTATCACTGTCAGCCGTCTTAGGTAGTTTTTCAGAACCTAAAGTTCTTTCTCTTTTAACTGGTGATTTCAACTTTGTTAATTTTGACCCCTTCCTAATTGTGACACTGATAGATGGAGCTGCTGTCTGGTTTGTACCTAATTCAGTCTGTGTGTCGCCACGTTCTAATACTGGACCATCATCTCGAACAAATGTCGTAAATGGTGCCTTTGGAAAATGTTCACACGCATGGAAGAATCCTTTCTTGAACAAATGCGTGTTAGGGTTACGAAAAACTCCACCTGGGTCAACTCGACTGCATACATAGCAGAATCCTTGTGGTAACACACGTTTTCGTAACTGAAAATATACAAAAAGACAATGTCATTAAAATGTGTATGTTATATACGTGTACCAATAAATAATAACTCGATTAACCGCTTCATTCAGTGCTTTTGTCTCCTTTGTTTCATTTGACAAGCACATGCAGTTCGCACAATGATATTAAAGTGGAACAATTTTATTCTGTCATCGGCTTTCATTGGCAAAATTATAACTATATTTAGACCGGTAATTGTCTTCTAAAGATAAAATTGTGACATGAAATATTCCAATATCTCAATGAACTCAATTACAAAGCAATGCATATTTAAAGAAATCATTATATAGGACTCGACTTTATTCCATTGAAACCTGTTTGAGAATTGAATTGTGAAATTGTCTTATAAATGGAAAATCGAGATATCAAGCCGTTTAAGGAATGCACGTTATGGTAAAATGATACTGTGTCGGCTTTCTGTAAATTACCCAGCAAATCGTGCTGTATACTTAGAGCCTAACAATAACAAACACAGAAAAATTGAGAATTTTTGTCAAATGTTAGCTATCTTGTGGACGTTACATGTTTGTCATAAGCAGTTATCCGTTTAATGAACATGCTGAACACAAATAAACTATTTGCAGATCAGCATTATTTGCATATATCTCTACAATCATATGAAATAAATGGTTGTCTGCTTTAAAATTGTGCCTTGTAATCACCAGATAACGCCCATTGTGATTGATATCTTTGGAATATATTGTGACCGGATTACTTACTGGATACCTTTGTAGATCTACATGTGTTTCAACTAACAATAGGGCAGCCACACGCCTCTGATTACGCCTGATGTCACCCAGACTATTCTCCCGCTCAAGTGATAGAACCATATTTGTTTTCAATACTGGTTATGTACAAACTACATATCTGAAATATTAGTTCAAAGCAGGTCTAACTCTAGCAGAAAAAGCAAGAAAGCACAACAAGTCAAGTACAAGCATAAAAAATTTACACATTGTTAGCACAGGTGGCCGTATCAGTGTTTGGTTCACCAAAAGAAATCCCGTCACTGAGCTTATATATACTATCAAGGTAAAAAGCCTACTATATGTCTATATGCCAAACAATGTGGGACATTGCATCTCTGTAGCTATTTTCCTTCCGCGCACGTATTTCATGCTGAAACGAGTTGCGATGTTCTACATTGTTTGGCATATAGACATATACACAAATGTAGTAGGTTTTCACCTTGATAGCAATGTAAGCTCAGTGGTGGGATTTTGTGTGTGTGTGGCCCGAACACTGATACAGCCACCTGTGATTGTAAGTATCATAGCCAGGTGGAAATGCATTATCAATACACTACTGTTCTCTATATATTTGTTGTATTTCTATTTTCGCCTGGATCCGTTAAGTTACACTATTAAGACTACACTATTTGTCTTTTAGTTTGAATCTATATTATCGATGTAAGGTCCAGACAGTGTGGTTTATGTCACGTCGAATTACAAGTCGGAAATAATTATGAAATATTTATTTCCTATCATGTTTGTGGATTCAACAGTAAGTACTGGTAAGTGTCACAGTTATACCGAGTGGGTATCTTAATGGATATCTAGAAAAAGGGAGCTTGATTTGGATCCATTTGATATCTTCCTTTGTTTGAAATCATATTATTTTATTTTAATTACATAAACCAAGCTGCAATCAGACACTCAAGTGTTCGTTGATTAATTGATTTTGCATATTTGTCAAGTGATAGTTACAGGTAGCGACGTACATTTTTCTGATATTCGGCTAAATATTCAAATACATACATTTACTAAAAAGTGCATGTATATCCAATGAATTAAATAAATTATATAATTCCTAGAAATTCCAGTTGATATACCATCATTCATGAAATTCTGTTATCCAAACAATGATCAAATTGAATCAACTGAGGTAAAAAGTCATAGGGACGATGTAAGAATTTTTACTTCCCGCATAGAAATTGTGGTCCGGCCAAATTGTGTTTGCCAAATAATTTGATAAAACTAATATATTGTGAGAACGTGTGCGATTAGCTCATGTCTTATTCAACGAAATTGTGTTTGCTGATGCATCTTCATGCAAAAACATAATACTGACTTCATTTGTGTGAATAATTCTGTCAAATCCAATTTAAAAAATGCATTACGGATATTTCGCCATTGCCGTTAAGTGTTCATTGTACCAAAGACGCGGAATGCTATAATGTAATCTAACACATTTCTTCTAACGTGTGATAAGTGACATTTTATTGTTAAATGGCTTTAAATGTCTGAGCACACAATCAACATGTGACACCTAAAGATAAGACATTTTCAATGTAAATTAATTTTATACTTGAAATAAAGTGAAAACATCAAATATGCATTGTTTGTTTCGTCTCTTAGTCTAAATCGAAATGTAAATAAAATATCGGGTGTTAAACCACCAGAATAATATATTGGCACAATGCGATTTTGGCAAATGTTAAGGCATATAATTCAAAATGCTTACCGATCCATAAACAAATACAAGTGTTAGACACCACACCCAAGATCTATGTAGCTATGCCAACTTAGAATCTTATAAAAAAACTTGTTTGTTTTGACTAACCTTACATTAAACGGCGATATTTAAAAGTAATGTCTACTGTCGTATTATCCGTCTTTTTGTCGATATAATAGCTTCGGTAGATTGGCGCGAGCATTTTTCCAAGTCTGTTGTCATTACCTATTGGTTACCTTATCCTGGCACCCCATTATCACATAATCATTTATGTAATGCTATGTACTTTCTTAGATGTGGGATCAGAGGTCTTCAGACATACTAATGTGAAAACCCATGATGCCGTGTCAGGCGTGCAAACTAGCAATGGAATAAAGTCGAGTCGTATAAAACGTCAGGTTTGTATGGTAGCATTTCAATTAATCAATTAATGTTCGATCGTTTGTTCGTTCGTTCGTTCGTTCGTTCGTTCGTTCATTCAAACATTAATTATTAATTCCATTAACTCATTCATTCATTTATTTATGTGTTTATTCTCATTCATTCATTAATTCATTCATTCATTCAAAAATATGTATTATTTAAACGTTATTTTGCATGTTTCCAGAAGGCCACATTGAAAACACATTGTATGTCAAATGTTTTGTATATTTTACTTAATCTGTACACCTTCTATAAATAAAGATATTATTATAATCTTCATGAGCGGCCTAGACGTTTTCGAAGCAGGATCTTCTGTCAAACATAGCACACAAACATTAAACTTTTGAAGCTATCGGTAAAGTTCATGCTGAAGATAAAACTCCTCTCATATAAAGAATTAGTGCTCACCCTATTTTGTTACCCCATCGGTGACAAGGATTTTCTTTAAAATGGCTTTCTTATCTTGATATAATATAAAACCGGAGTTCTAACTTGAAGTTCGTAGTTTTGAAGTACAAGCGAAGAATGCACACCGTGCAAGAGGAGCGCCGCCAATACACTGTTAGAATGCATTACTTCATACTAAGACAGCTATAGTTTCTTATTTACGAACACCCAAATATGCGCTATAACCTATATATATTATATATTACGGTAACCGTCTTAAATTTCATCTTATGAATCAACCTTCCGTGTAGTAACTGCGTTGTTCAGCTTGTTTTAGTACTAATTTAGGAACCTGAGGCGGTATTTAGCAAAAATGTTTTAGTACTAATTTAGGAACCTGAGGTGGTCTTTAGCAAACATGTTTTTCTTTTCATTAGGTTCATGGACTATTGATTAATTATTTTGATGAACCTAAACAAATATTTCATGAATTTCACAGATCATTTTATGTCAGACAAAGTTCATGAACCAAATGTCTAATTTAAGGTCATGAATAAATTCATAAACAATTCATGAATAAACTCATGAACATTTCGTGAACTGTTCATCAAATTCTCGAGGCAGGCTTTTATTTTCATAAGGATTGTTTTTATCTGAAGCATTTAAACTTCGTTCCAGATAGTACTCTTAGTGCTTTGATTTAAGTAGATAGCTGAAGAAATTGTCTGGGCCTAATGGACACTCATAGCATTTAATAACTTCTATATATTGCCAAATACCATTAGGTTGGTCATGAAATTCTTCCTTTCTAACATTTTATCTTGAAGACAATGTGTCTTTAAGTAATGATATCTTTGACTATATTTTTATAACCCACTTATTGGGAAACATCTGATAAGCATTCGACTATCCTAATTTATAATAGAGTATTGTGTCGGTATCAAATTCAAGTAGTCGGACGTGTGTGATAAGACATTTTGGTGTAGTGAATATCTCACTGACGTAAGCTGTGAATAAGATAGAGGTCTTTATCGATTGATCATAATTTATACTCTATTTTGGAATGATGAAATTTAAGAGACGATAAATTATATTTTTAGAAATTGGATTGTTATTGAATACTTAATGAATAGCTACAACATGCAATGAAATTCAGCCATTGCTGAAGTTAACGATGCTAAGAATTAGGTCACTACAATTCATCAATTTTGTCAGCGGTCTTTACATATAGAGCCTGGATTACCAAAAGCAGAGCACAATTTGTACCAAAGTCGAACCTAATCTGATTTAGCAAAGAAAACATATTTAGACGAAACTAGTAAGCTTGTCTTCATACAGAATAATGTGCTGTTTTGCGGATTAAAAGTTTATTAATGATAAATTGATAGTATACATTGTTTGGCACAACATTATGTTTAGGTATGTAAATAAAACGTTATTTGTAATACATAAGTCACACCTGTAAACAAAGGCCGCCCTTGGGAAAGACACAATTTGACCTTTATTGACAGGTTGCCTTTATTTGGACGTAAATTTGCTCTAAATAATCATTGATTGTTTTTTAAAAGAATGGCCTTTATTCACAGGGTGTCCTTTATTCGGGGATGGCCGCTAACACAGGTTTGACTGCATATCCAAATATTTGGCTTGAACTGTATAAAAACATTTGTTTTTGAGTTAAATTAGTTAAATAGTTATTCTAATTAGTTTTACATAATTTCCACAAGCTTGTTAAAGTCCCATAAGCTTATAAATGTATTGGTCCTAATAGTTTCTATTTGTTTTATAACAGAGGAATCCGGTGTGTTTTCATCCCGTGCTTACTTTAAAGCAAGAAAAAATGTTTCCGAAAACACTATCGTATTTTTTTCAATATCATTGAAATAAATACTATTTATAGAACACCTGTATTTTCCCGCACACGTAGTAAAGTGACGTCACGCGCCCTACATATTTCAAGTTTACAAAAGCAAAAATCACAGTGAAATGAGTGTTTTCAGACGAAAAAGGGCTTGTTTCGTCGGTAATAATTATCTTGGGATGATATCAGCAATAAATGTCTTTGCATATATTTTTCTACAGCAAAGAGCTAATGGGTCTTTAAGTAAGAGAAAAAGAAACAGGTACTTAGCTTCAAAAGCAGGCTTACATGAAGAGACTAAGTTAATTATGAAGTTGTTGAAATGAGTGGAATGTCAGTTCTAGAAAGAAAAGCGAGTGAGCAGGATGGGTTGTTAGTATATAAGGCTAGTCTGTGTAAAATAGGAAAAAAGTGTCAAGCGAATAATGCAAAACAACGTAAAAATACAAAACGTAGTAAACAATGTAAGCAATGTAAACAGTATATACAACGTAAAATGTAAGAAGTATGTACCTTTGAGACTTTGTATCTGTTATTTGCTATGGTAACTAATTCCAACATGTTCAGTTTAGGTGTCCGACCTTTTACCACTGGACTGTTACGTACAGCAACCACCATTGTGCTAAGTTTGATGCGAAACTCTTTAATTTTATGTAACCACTTTTACATTATATGATTAATTACAAAAGACTGGTTACTTCCTGCATAGATTTTGAATGATATTCCACGTATCTTTATTATAAAGAAATAGCTTAAACTAACGTCAATAAAAAATCATTATTTCATAATTTCACATTGTCTAGCACCTTCGATTAATGTGAATCCTATTTTACCATCACTATTAAAACACTGTCGCAGCGGATCCTTATTGTCACTTAAAGCATCTACATAACAGATACGAACACGTATTAAACGGCAAATAAAACATCGAAGAAGCATTTAATTGATTAAAATCACTTTGTATATCGAATAAAATAATTCCGGTTGTCTCCTTTAACTTAATGCTTTAAATCATATTTCACATTATTGTTTTTATACTTTATACATTCACTATTTTAATTTCAATTATTACTGTCGCCTAAACTCGGTACATTCATTCGAATGTCTTATTGTCATGGGTTTTAATAATTATTCAAACCGCTCCTTTTTTCAAATAAATATGTTCTTTTAAATATTACAGCACACGTAAACAAATGGTGAAAAAACTATTATGCCAAATACGAAATGATACAAATCGAAGATGAAACGATTTAATTAATTGTCCTATCAAAATAGCACATAAAAGAAACGCAAATTACAATCGTATATTATTTTCAATCCCATAATGTGTTCCTATCTTGAAGATAGACAAATTTATTTACCGTGATTTATCTTTGTTCAGATATACCCGCAGTTCGATCTGTCCTATGATTACAACTTTTTATTGAGTAAACATTGATTTAGAATAACAAAAGGTTGGCGTGTGTTCGCTAATAATTTTACGCAAACGATCTTAAGTTTCATGATGAGACCGTGGATTAAATCGCGTTGGGTCATTTCCCTGCCATAATTAAAAACATATCTATTTATTACATATGCCCTGAATATTCAAAATAACAAAGAAGCGAACTAAATTAGATCGTGTATACAAAGTTGAAAGGTTGTATGGATAAGGATTAAGGTGCGTTTATTTAATAGTTTGTTTAATTTGTAGATACATTACTTTGCAATATAAAATGAGTTTAATAAGGCCGGAAAAAATAATTGTATCTTGTGTCGGACGACCCTATTTTTGGCACTTAGCTTATAGTTCTTACAGAAAACTTTTCTTTTTAAAAATGCAACCAGTCTAAGTATTACGCAATCATTTGGGACGAATTGGGTAACAAAAGGACAAGCAAATATACTGAAAAAAACATAGAAATTTTAGCGACCCACCTATTCTGCGGCTATATTTTCCGACTGATTGAAATATTGTCCAGTATACAATAAAATCTTCCTCACTGAAGATATGTGTTATTTAAGCGTGCAACTTTTCGATAGGACCATTGGATTGCCAACAAACATATTAAACTTGACTAGCCATATTTGTTTCTTTATGAACACATTCCCAAAATTACTTTAAGTATGGATCCGCGCCTGGGTTTCTTTTTATTATGTGTTTTATTCTAATTTTTTCACTTTGGTTTAACATCGCAAAACGACCGGGGAGATTTAGCGACGTTTTCAGATTTAATGGTGGAGGAAAAGCCCAGACGTACACCTTGGTAGAACCAGCGGATCTCTCATAATCCTGGAGGACAGATTCCTCAATTATGAAGATTGTTCACAGGTGGGATTTTGGAACTCACTAGTCAGAACTATCACCCTTTGACCACTAGTGGAGGCCCATTATTACCAATTCTTTACAATGGTTGATTAACAATGTCAGTCCGACATGGTGTGTTTGCAAAACTATTATAACACACTGGTTTCATATTACTCAGAACGATTCGATAAGGGAGAAACTTATATTACGCAGAATTTTGATCTGTCTGTCACACACACACACGCCTCGAGGATTGTATTACTGAGTTTGTCTGGATTCAGAAAGCGTCATTTATTTTTTATTGAAACAGAACTGTTAAAAGAACCGGGTGTTACTTACATAGTACACTTGTAACATTCCGACTTGTGACAAATGTATTTTTTTTTTTGAAAATAAACAACCATACTAGAACCCCATCTTTTATATTGATGTTAGTTTTTACATGTAAAATGAAGTCAAGTTTTTCTTCATAGTCATTATACTACGTAGTCATTTCTTATTTAATTTATTTCAATGTATTTCTTTCACGTAGTCAATTTTTCAATTTCCTAGCGGCAATGTATTTTTTCTGTTCCGGGAATACCGTCATAACTCTGCTCGCCTGTAGCTGAAATGGGTAACAACGGAAGCGACTAAAGTGGGTTCAAAATTAAATGACGCTTCCTGTACATCAGCGATCACGTGATTAAAATATTAGTTTAGTTAGCGTTTTTACTTTTTGTCCATATAAAAGCATAAAGTGCTATATTGAAGGTTATGAGAGCATTCTGCAGATTACGGGCGAATAAACTTCATTTTATCAAAATTCTGTATAAAATTCAGAAAGTTTAAGGCAATTTACATTTTTTTTAAATAATATGTATTCACATAATTTAGCATGTTACTGCATGACAGACACACAAAACATAATACACAATATGCAGACATTGGGGAATGGTAATTCAAACAAGTTTGGATTAAACTTATATAAATTCCGTTCCGTTTGGTATTTCTTTTTCGTTAAATATGAAACCCCTTAAAATTTAGGCGTATAAAGAGAAATTGTACAATTTTATTGTATTGAATTCTAGTCATTTTTTGGCTTGCAAAAAATATTTGTAGTCGTTTTATATCAATTTCGTGTATACATCTTTTTTCTCTTTGATTTATCTTTACATTTTTCACAATACGGTCAAAACTGCGTTAGAAACCACCACTGAATAAAATCCAACCTGTGAATAAAGGCCGTTCTTTAAAAAAGCGTCATTGATTTTTTATTACACAATAAGCCTTCAAATAAAGACCACCTGTCAATAAAGGTTATAATATGTCTTTTCAGAGATTGACCTTTGTTCACAGGAGTAACTGTAAATGTGAAAGATATGAAAACCGAAACCGAATTTTATGACATATTGAAGATGATAAGATTACATGTCCGCTTTATCATTCTTAAAAAACAATACAAACGGACATATAACTTAACGTTTAAGTGACATTGCGACATAAATGTCATATCAATGGCTATAGATGATATATACTTACATAATACCATTTGACATGTTGGAAAGTACTTGATGTTTGAAAAACGAATACAAAATATCAAACTTAAAGTGTTTATTATCGGCTGTTGCGAGTGAATGTTTGAAAGTTGTAAATAAAATGCTTAAGTTGTTTATTCAAGTTGCGTATTTCATCTTTTTAGGAAATATAAGTACAAAAAGTGTAGTATTAACTTGTGAAATGTTTTTACAGGTGACCAATCTGGCTTAGTATATATAGTATATCCCTGAAAACCAGAATTCCCTGGTTCTCGGTTTATTTTTCAAGTCAATGTTTCAATACAAAAAAAACTCTGAATTATATTTACCGAACGAGCACATTTTTTTATAAAGTTTCATGGTTTTGTATTTTACCTAGTCGTAAATTAGACTGGCAAAGTTATTGTTCTGTATTAACCAATTAGCGGTCGCGCGTGATACTAGTAAAAGGCATCAACTTTTGTGATAAAAGCTGAAACGTTTGGTTGTTTTTCTACCTTTTGAATTGTTTACGAATACATGAAAGCGATGCGTCCATGCCTACCAAAAAAAATACGACAGTTTAGAAATAATTATGTTTTAATGATTCAATGAAGTAAACACATATTAGAAATTGACTTTTAATCAGTGTTGAGCTTAACCCCCTTTAGCGGTGAAAGAAAATAACGATATCAGTTTCCTCATGGTAACTTATCCGTAATGGCCTTTTCTTCTGATTGAAGTATCCCATCTTTATCAGGGATCAATAGTCAAATGACATGCACATGAATACAATTTCTTCATTTGATTGTCGCGAAGATGAGAGGCATAATTAAACGTCAATAGCATTGAAGGACATTCTCATTTTAGCCGGAGTAATTTAAAACAACTCGTTATGTTTAGGTTTGCAATAAATGTTCAAATAATGCGTTTTTCAAATGTGTTTTATTTCGGACGGATCAGGGTGACAATACAGATTTCATGTTTTATCAGTTAATGATGTTTCATTTTATCTTGGAAACTAATTATTTAAAACACATCATTGATTGGGTAAGGCCCTTTCAGATGTTCATAACCATTAGTAGTGATAAAGGCGGTGTAAAGATTGTTTATTGATCTTAAACAAACATCATTGTTCGGACGAATAAAGCACGTATTGGTGCGGGTTTTAACGTTATCTCGATGTTTCAGCTGACGTGATTAAGACGAGAATAGAATCAATTTTAACCGTGTCATTGCGTTCATTTAGATGTACACCAAATCTTGTCAAATTTAATGAATAAAACTCCACGTTGGGTTGTGGGGGGATATTATGACGTTGATATTAAATAATAAAATAATTGAAATGTCGAGTGGTAATTAGATATCAACTTTCTATGACTAGACTGGGAATTTCTCTCAAAATAAAAGACACACATTATACGTTTACAAATAAGTTAGTTGCATTGTTATGCAACTCTAAATATGGAAATGTTCGGACGTATAGATACGAGTCAATCGTATCTGACTAAAATACCGAACTAATAGAAATGAAGAATTATTCCCAAACAGCACAGCAATCATATTATCTAAAGCTACAAGTCCACTAGACTGAATATTAAGTCAAATGGATGAACTCAGGCGTTAGAAAATACCGATAAATTGTAACTATTATTGATTATTATTTACATATCTATTAAATATCAATTACAGAATAACAGACTAAAACGAATAATCTGTAAGCAAAGGTCATCCGTGGAAAAATCAAATGTGGCCTTTACTGACAGGTGACCCTAATTTGAATGTCATTTTGATCCAAATAAACAATGACAGTTTTTAAAACAATGGCCTTTATTTACAGGGTGGCATTTATACGAAAGTGGCCACTACCACAGGTTTGATTGTAATTTAACTATCGAACATCTTGTTGCCCGCATCAAAATGAATGCCTGATCGTATTCAGATTATGCTGGTAGAATAACAATGTATTATAATTTTATATTATAAAAATTATTTGTTAAAATATAATATTTTCTTACTAGAGATTTTGCTAGACACGAACTATCTGTATTTGCTATTAAATAAATACTGTATGAAGGTTGCATCAGTTTTGATGGAGATTTTGCGAAGTTTTAAACGTTTTTTTTAACAAAACCCATATGTTTTAATGGTCCATTTGACAGCAATGGACATTTCAGGGTGGCCACAGAGAGAGGTGATAGAAGATACAGAAGATCCGGGCATTTAGCGCCGGAAGATACGGGCATTTAGCACCGGAAGATCCGGGCATTTAGCACCGGAAGATCCGGGCGTTTAGCACCGGAAGATCCGGGCATTTAGCACCGGAAGATCCGGGCATTTAGCACCGGAAGAACCGGGCATTTAGCACCGGAAGATCCGGGCATTTAGCTACCGAAGATCCGGGCATTTAGCACCGGAAGATCCGGGCATTTAGCATCCATACACGGCGCGCCCGTTTCCTGTGACATTCTTATCAAAATACTTAACTCGATAGTTCGGAAGCGGCCCTTAAATATCGGAGACGGACCCGATATTTGAACCCACGAAATTTCATTCAGTGGTCCATCTTCTTACCATTAGACCACCGATCCAGTCCTGAACTTCTCCCATATGACATAATGCATTACACTAATGTTACTATAACCTACTTTTTATGTCTTGAAACAAATGAATTATTACAGTTAATGTATATCACAGTCACAATGATTATAATCTATATGCATAGGTTCATTTTCTTATTACATGTAAAACTACATTATGTATTTATATTAACTTTGTTAAGTAGGAGTCCTGTCCATTTAATGTGTGTACTGGCAAGAAGCCATTGTCGCCAAGTTAACAAACACAAAATTGGTACAACTTAATTCTTACAGTTAGATAAACTACATATATCTCTGTCATATAATTATCTAGAACTCTCATACAGATAATAATACATGTATTAGTGTAGAATCATATTATTTTGGGAATATCTATCAAAATTAATGTTGTATCTGAACTATTTAAGACAATATAAGGTACAAATGTATATAAAACAAGTATCTACTTTGATTAAGACATAAAATAATAAACACATAAAATAATATAAAAAAAATAAAAATCGGATAGAAAATCAGCAACTATTAAGAATAACACATTATATAATAACGACAGGAAAATAAATAAATACCGTGTATCTAGTCCATTCACAAATGACAAGTTTATATTGTGAAGGGTAATTAAATGCCTTTAGTGAACATTCATTCTATGCGACAAACAATAAACTTAAGAATATACAATGGGAACTAATGACAGCGACAGTAAATGTACGAAAAGTTAAATAAATAAGATTCACAGTCTCTGGTTTTGAAGAATAGATATTTAATTCCGGTCTTACTGAAGACCGTAATCGTTAACTTTAGCCATTACCGCGTAAGATACGTTTTATCAAAATGAATACACTTTATTTATACAATATCTTAATTTATAATAGTCAATTTTTATTTTGAATGTTTAAATATTTAATGTTATGATAATATTTATTAACACGTAGCCATTATTTTTCACACGATACTATTTCTAATGGACAGATTATTAAAATTTTCAGAATATCAACGGCTTCTATCTTCTAACCAGGGTCATAATTTGAACGAACTTGGTACTGGTCCACTTGATAATGCAACACACTGAAAATCTAAGCTCTAGTCATTGTAGTTTCTGACGAGAATATTTTTTAAAAAATTTCCTGTATAAGTGTAATATGTAAAATCAAGTGAACCCGTGGCGGAGCCCATGTTGCCCACAGGGCTGCAGTATGAACAAACTTGGTACAGGCCCACTAGATAATGTTACACACTAAATATCTAAGCTCTAGGCATTGTTGTTTCGGACAAGAATACTTTTCCTATTGGTTACCATGGCAACCTAATTTAAAATGATTCTACCTTTCACTTTAATCTTCGACAAGTTGGTTACTCTCATTGACTTCAAGCAAATCAAAAGGGACACAAACTAGCAGGATTTGCATCGTTTTAGAAAAATATCAGAGTAAATAAATTACTAGCATGGAAATCTATGAAAAAATATTTGGGCTCCCAAGATCTGTCTGCTACTTTTAAAAATTAAAATGTACTAATTATGGTACAAGTTGCCTTTGAGTGTGATCGAAATTCGTATCCGACTCCTAACTTTACCATCAGTGACCTGCATTATTAAAAAGATATTTGGCACAAATGGTCATCGTAAAGAAGCGAGGTGTAGCATCTGAGTGTCATGTTGCCAGCAAAGGTCAATGACATGACTATATTACGTCTAGGAATCATATTGGAAACGTTGACGTTCAAGGTCACTTGTTCACTTTATGGGTTTTGTCTAACGATCTCTTTACTTCCAGTTATAGGATTTTAAAACCATTGTATACAAGTGATGGTCAAAATAAGATGGCATTAACGTAGTATCCATAGAATATCACGCATAATTTACAGATATCTGAGACAGATTTGACTATGGTGAGAAATTTGTATTACGCACTTTTCGGACTCATCATATTACAGCGGGGATCTATGGAAAATTTTCGGCACCCAAAATTCTACACAAAAGCTGAGGAACTCATGTTCAGACCGTACGCATTTATGTAATGAATCCGGTGGTTGGTTTAAAGCTTGAGTTTGTTTCCCTGCCACTGGTTAATGCGATGCGAAACGCCGAGGAACCAATATGTTAAAAATACTGTTATTGGTTATAACAGCTACCTTTAGGAAAGCAAAACTTGGTCCCGGTCTATGCTGGGGAACGTTGTCCGTCCTGAAAGAACATGAATAAAACGTCAAGGAGCAGTATTCTGGGCAAGTTCTTATTGTACCCGAACAAGAGATGACGAACATGACAGTGACGACATACTCGTATAGTGCGTGGAAAAAAGAAAAAATGGCCAACAACGTTTTCAGGCGATGCACTTAATGTTTTTCGCCATAACACAAGCCACAGAGCCACATTAAGTTAACAGAAATTCGTAAACGTGTATGCCTACGTGAAAAAAAGAAAATATTCCGCTGATACTTCATTGATGTTTAGTTTCACTTGTGTACAGAATGTTTTATTCCAATCTAGTGTTCTGTCATATAATAGCATATATAAATAAACAATATTTTATTAGCCTATAATTAATAAGGCATACAAGTTTGACCCCTTTCTGAGATCTGGTTGTCAAACTTAAATTATTAAATGGCTAATGATCGACTGAGAAACCATAAAACTAGTTACTTTGCATTAATGATAAATAAATACTGATTATAGTTTAAACATCATTTGACGCCATTTTGGTTATAGTACTTCATGTTCCGCGGCATTCGATTCTGAAACATTTTCTTGCATAAGCACAGCATTGTGCCCTTTTTGCAGTACATCAGATATTTTTGTTCTGTACGAGGACCGGTAATAACAAAACAGTATATATAATTACCTCCCTTTAAAGAAAAACAAAGATTTGTTAAAATTACCTATAATCTACTGAACATTTTTTTCGCAAACTTACGTCTTAAATAACAATTATATTCTGTCATATACATAGATATTAAAAAACGAAAATGAGGAAATGTATTTGCCATATTTGAATCATTTAGTTGGAGTATATATACCTACATAAGCAATACAAAATCATACTTACCTGGTACAGGGAAAACCGTGATCACCAAGGCGGTATCCCCAGGAGGAGGCCCATCCATTGCACTTCGGTTGGGCTGACGCCTGCGATAGCCCCAAATGTGGGCTACTCGGGTACGCAATTTATTAGTGTGGGGACTGCGTTCGCGCCGTCCCTGTAAAAAATGTGATAATGATTTACTATACTTAATATTTGAATTTGCAGTGTCGTAGTTCTACTGACATCATTAGTTTTATTACCAACCAAAACGGATATAACGTGTTAAAGTTTCGTTCATCATGATCAGCATAATTTATATACAATGGCACACATGCCCTTAGTACATAATTATATACCAATAACATATTATAGTAATCATAATACGTACAACTTATGTGAATAATAAATCAGGGTCAGATAAAGAAAGCGAGCTCCACACGCGCGCGCGCGCACGCACGCACGCACGCACGCACGCACGCACGCACGCACGCACGCACGCACGCACGCACGCACGCACGCACGCACGCACGCACGCACGCACAATGCAACACAAGGGTGGAGACAGTGAAACTAATAACATTTGTAATATAATTGAAAGTATAGTGCATTCCTTATACCATATCATTATAGATATACACAGACAACATGTAATTTCTTAATTGAATTGATTTTATTCTGGAGACATTAATTGGGGTGTTGATAATACCTTGAGATGTTTTCGAAATATATGATTTTGTTCAATGAAGAAATGAGAAAATACAGAACAGAAAGGTAAGATAACTAATGAATACATGTTTTCATACCGCAACTGTTACTTACATTGTACATCAAAGTATGCATATAATCGTTGAATTCAATATTGTATTGTGTTGGTTGATACTAAATCACGTGGAGTCAAACACTAATTCACCAGAGTTCTTTGCTCGTTGGATCCTTTTTGGCTGATTAACTCTTCATATTGCATTGCGGCGACATTCAGCCAAGCCTTTCCTTTTTATAAGGAAACTTTTTTTGTTTTCTCTCGTGTGCTACAAACTTTTATTGATACCCATAATTGTGTCATGTGTCTTTTCCCATCATACTAATATATGAAAAAAAGTATCTTGATTTTAAAAAAATGTTATCTCTGGGGTATCGTCCCTTAAATGTAAACAATAATGAACGTTGGACCATCGTCAAAAGTTGTTGGGTTGCAGTAACGCGACCGAAAAACAACAACAACCCCTATCTTTAACTATTTTAACAACACAATACATGCTTTATTCCTTATTCCAGGTTTGTTTCGTATCCAGTACAATCATAATGTTGACAAAACAACATGTCTGAAGCTGTTAAAAATTTAGGTCGCATTACCGCGAGCAAATTTTTTCTGAAGCTTTTATTTTTTATTTTTTTTAGGGACTTGTCTTCTCTTGTATTGATGTAATGTTCAATTATTTTTACTGCCAAATTAAAATTTTGGGGAACGAAATGTGAAATAGAAAGTGGAAAAACATAAGTTTGATATTACTCGAATGAATCAAATTTTTGATTTTAAAAAAGCACAAATCACTTCGGCAGGATCTATTCTTTTTTATGAGAAGCAAAAGAAGATGTTGAAAAATACAATTTGTGGCGTTATTTGAGTGAATCATTGAATTAGACTTCAGACACTGACAAAGCCCGGACCCAAGAGGTATTAAATTTTGTGGATCCCGAATCCTCTGAGAAAGAAATGTTTTTTATGCAACTCTCAGAATAAGCATCTTCGGTTGCAGTTAAACGCGTTACATTTTAGGCTCCCAGCAGTCAAAAAATTTACGAAAGCGCCTTTGATATTTCTCATAAAATTCTTCAGAAAATATCAAAGAGTTTTTTCAGTATTTGGAAATAAACATAATCTTTAATACGCCATATCAATGACACTTGACTGCACTAAGTCTTGCTATTTTCCATCTGGATTATATATATATATTTATTATAATGAACACAGTTTATGACGCATTACAAAATTAAAGGTTTTAGGCGAAAAAATCAAAATTATTATATTATTCGGTCGATTCAGGGAGAAATGATGTCGGATAATAATATACAACATACGCTAAAAAGATAATGGCGCTGGGCACGGCTCGTTGTCAACTTAGCGGTTTACTATTAAAATTATCCATGATTAATACGTAGATTATCTGAAAATAAACATTAAACGTAGAAATATTTATTAAACGCAAAACTTCTAATTTCAAGATACAAATTATATATCGAGGAGTTTAGTATTCCTTTTGAGAACATCCCATAGTGCATTCTGGGATGAAATCGATTCGAAAATGTTACAGCTGCAGCAGTGTCAACGAATAAATAACCACAAGTTCTTTTAAAGTAATCAACTAAACCGCGATTTGCTTAAGGTACATGTTGTCGTGCTTTTTGTAGGGGTTGATATATTCTTAACACAAGCTTTTGGTGAATTGTAGAGCACTCCATGTATCATAGACCTTCGATTAGCCCAGAATTAAGATCGGCATAGCGGCTATTTTGACCTGTGTTCAAAATTGAACTCCGATGTTTCCCAAACAACATTTTCTGTAAATTCTAAAGCAGACACTCATTATTGTGACCTTGACAGGAAGGAATCTAAAGTAGTTACCTCGTTCACCACACCTTTCAGTAGTTTATAAACTTCTACTGAATTTTCTTTTTTTTATCTGGCGTATTTTAAAGCGGCTGTGGCTGTCAAACATTTTGCTCAGAAATCAAACAAGCTTTTACGTGATAAAAAAGATAAATCAGTAGGTTACATGATGTAGATGTGAAATTCATGGTATGTTATCTGTTTTTCTCAGCAGCAAGATGATTTGTTGTTTTGTTTACTCCATGGCAACAGAAATATACATAATGATTTGGAAAAACAAATACATCTTATATATTTGTTGCTGATGTGTTCCGTTTTTTGTCATATCATAATCTTAATTCTTTGGCATCGCAGATTTCCATTTGGACACCTCCCAACCTTGTTTAGACATCGCGGAAATGTCATTTGAGTATGCCAACTGATTTTACATCTATACAACCTGTTTAACTGCCATCAACAAAGTTTGCCCATCTTATATCAATAATTGACTGCGGCGTATTACAGTTCATGAGCATACACTTAGTAAGGCTTTTGCTATAAACATGCGGTACCTTCAATCTATTTCACGCTGTATAACTGGTTAATTTCTGGACTATTAATTCCTCGCATGCGTGTCAATAAAACGCTCTGTTTTTATTGGACAGTAATTTCGTTTATGAAATGATAGACGGAATATTTTATCAATCTCGTCAATGGGATGTATTGCGAAATGATAATCCGCTTGTTCAATTCCAAATCCATTTCCGAACGGACATAACTTATTTACGATATGATTATTTCGGCGATCTGTCGTTTGGTGGCATGATACACCATAGCAACTGGTAAAATGTCAGAATGCATTGATGTGAAATACATGTAATGTGTTTGTTGAACGCAAATAATGACCTTAGTAACAAAGACATCGGCGCCGATAGGATGACAGTGTACCAAAAAGAACAGATATATTATGGTTACATTATATTTACTGTTATATAGAAAGTGTACAATTATATGCAATTATATTATATGCAATTGAACAATCAGCATAAAAAAGTAAATGGGCTCCCAAGGTCAAGTGGTTATAGTAACTGGCTATTCGTCACTCGCCCATCACTTCTGCGATATCACATGATAAAGGCTCTAAAATTATGGAACGCCATAGCTATCTTTTGTTTACGCATACCATGTTGACTTGTCAATGGAACATGCCAACTTCTCTAGTCATCATGTTATAATGTTAAACCAAATCGTTAAATCGCCTTAGTACTATTTGAATATGTCTATATGTAATGTTAAATTGTCTAAATACCATTTGAACATGTCTATATGCAATGCTGTCCATATTTCATTTGATTATGTCTATATGTAATGTTAAATTAATGTTAATATACCATTTGAACATGTTTAAATGCCATGTCAAATTGTTAAAAGAACATGTGAACCTCTCAATGCATCATGTTATATTGTTTAACCGAAGTGTTGTATTGCCTAGATACCAATTTAATATGTCTATATATAATGTTAAATTGTCAATATACCATTTGAATATGTCTGTATGTAATGTTAAATTGTTAATATACCATTTGAATATGTCTGTATGTAATGTTAAATTGTTAATATACCATTTGAATATGTCTGTATGTAATGTTAAATTGTTAATATACCATTTGAATATGTCTATATATAATGTTAAATTGTTAATATACCATTTGAATATGTCTGTATGTAATGTTAAATTGTTAATATACCATTTGAATATGTCTATATATAATGTTAAATTGTTAATATACCATTTGAATATGTCTATATATAATGTTAAATTGTTAATATACCATTTGAATATGTCTGTATGTAATGTTAAATTGTTAATATACCATTTGAATATGTCTGTATGTAATGTTAAATTGTCAATATACTATTTGAATATGTCTAAATTCCATGATAAATTGTTAAAAGAACATGTGAACATCTCAAGGCATCATGTTATATTGTTAAACCGAAATGTTGAAAGCCTAAATACCATTTGAATGTGTCTATATGTAATGTTAATTGTCTAAATACCATTTGCATATGTTTATGTGTAATGTTGAATTGTCTAAATATCATTTGAATATGTCTATAATTTATTATGCAATGTTGAATTGTCTAAATATCATTTGAACTTTGCCGCGTGTGGTGTGTGCTACCCACCTTTCGTTTTAGTTTGATATTTATTTCCAATTCTAATAGAGTCAATCGTAGCAGTATAATATTGGAATAAGATAACACTTTGGAACCAATAGTAAGATGGTGTAGAATGTGCTTGACTGTGTTGAAGGACTTTCGTTCGGAGAACATGGCAGGTTGGATTAGCGATAAAGATAAAGACATGGAAGAGATAATCGAGCAAAGTCGTTTATCTGAAATCCACTACTTATAACAGTTTCCAGATAATTCTTTTTGGTATCTGATAAATAGATGCCCCACCTTGTGTTGACTTTTGAGAGATGGGTGGCATTGATCCGTAATGAATACATGCTGTCCTTAACTTCATGATTTTATTCCTATCAGTTAGTCCAATGCCTTGCCTATATTTTTACGACAATTTACTCACTAAGTCTGGCGTAATTTGTTCGTGATTAAACGAATAAAATTACCTAATCCAAGTTTTCCTAAAATTGAATCCATGGCATACTCTAAGCATTAAGATTCCAGAATGGTAGGATATCGCTTGGATTCATACATATACATATTCAAATTGTATATTAACAATTTAACATTACATAATATGCATATTCAAATGGTATATTATTGACAATTTAACATTACGTATAGACAGATTCAAATGGTATTTATTTACCCGGGCTTGCTCGTAGACTACTGGGTGTGGGTATAAAAGTTATTGTCTTACTACACTGGGACACGTAATACACTTAACACAAGGTGAAGTTCTGAATCTGGTGTTTCATTCAGGTAGAATGGAATAATGGATATATAAATAGCAGTAAATCAGTTAATGCACACACATTCAACTATCCCACAGGATGGTGTAGGGATGGTGTGGTTGGTTATGCAATGGATATGCAATGGTTATGTCCGGTCTAAGGAACCAAACACTCAAACACAATCTCTCGTGACCATCAAAACAACAGTGAACAAATATACCAACATAAACTCAATTATCGGCATCAAATCAACAGGAATATTAATTTCTTCAAATACAGATCGCTCTCTTACTATAGCAGCTGATCGACTGAATATCACGTGACGATGAAGAGTACCAATCACAAAATGAGCCAAAGTAAATTAAAATACGAAAAGAGACACAGTCACACAAAGCACCAAAAAGAAGATAAAAGCAACCCGGTTACATTTAGACAATTTAACACTTCAGTTTAACAATATAACATGATGTCTAGAGAAGTTGGCATGTTCCATTGACAATTCAACATGACATGCGTTAACGTAAGACAGATATGGCGTTCCATATAAAATAATGGATGTTGCTTTGTTGCTTCGATTCATTCTTATAATTTCTTCGTGGAAACAATTTAAAGTTGAAAAATACCCTGTGTCATGATTTTGACTAATCTGCTCTGTTTACTTTAATTCATCTTGATTCTACTGCACCAAACAAATAATATTGTCAATCTAAGGGAATGTGTATTTAAAGCCAAAACGCTTTGTTTAAAAACCATAATCATTTTCCCTTGATCGGAAAAAAAGTTACCGCTTTGACAGTTTCATAATAATAAATTCCATTTCCGATAGAAATTGTGGTGCGCTATTCTAAAGATGGCTTTTGTCTAAATGGCATAACTGCCAATAACGTTAAATTATTAAGAGATCAGTGGCAAGTCCAACTACCTAATTCATTCTATTTTTATTCACATGTCCGACGAGTTTGTAAGTAAAAAGAGTCTGCCTCTACGGATAACTTTCATAGTTAACCCACTAACACTGGTAAGGTGAACCAAGCCTTTAAATAAAGCATGAACCTACACCTTAAAGTCCCACAATCATATAAATTTATCGGTCGTAATAGTTTCTGTTTGTTCTATAACAGAGGAATCCGGTGTGTTTTCCTCCCGTGCGTACTTTATAGCAAGTAAAAATGTTTCCAAAACCACTATCGCATTTTTTTCAATATCATTGAAAACAAAAATTATAGAACAGCTGTGTTTTCCCGCAGTCATATTATGCACACGGTATGAAGTGACGTCACGGGCTCTATATATTTCAAGTTTACAAAAGCAAAATTCACAGCGAAATGAGTGTTTTAGGAGAAAAAGGGCTTGATTCGTCGGTAATAATTATCTTGGGATAATATCAGCAATGGTTTATTTTTTGCATAATATATTTTATAGCTAAAAGCTAATGGGATTTTAAATGAAGCATGAACCTTTTCGTATTTTCGTATGTAATCAGTTTAACTGAGTAGGCATAACTTTCCGTTGTATTAATTGAAAATGGTTAAGAAATGTGATGAATGATAATGGAATAGAGACGTGATTTGAGAGCAGGGAGATTGGGTAAAGATGTAATTCTAATTTAAAGATTTCTTGATATGATTTTAAAACCAAATATATAATTATATTAAAACCAATTTCTTCATTTCCATTCAATTCTTATTTATATATTAATTATATGACTATCATTCAATACTACAATAAAAACATTTTTTTATATAATCCATGTAATTCACTTTCGTCTTCCACAATCTATTAACAGAACCGTTCTATTTCTTACACAGAGTCATTATGTCAACTCGTAATAAATGAACACGGTGCATGTGTCAGACGTTGGGAGTGTCGTTTTAAAACATATCTCTGTGATCAATGTAATCTTGTATATATATTATGAAACAATTTTTTCGTGTTTTCCCCATACATCAGCAAGTGACTCACTTGGCGAAAAATAGCTGTTCGTGTTCCCAGAAAACCAACATGATATTTGATATTTGCGTGCAAATATCGGTTTTGTCTGAATTGACACATCAATCTCACGATCGCGTCGTTGTAAATCAATTAGTAATTACGTGCTATTCGAGAGACAATGCTTGTGATTTTCAAGTCGACGCAATCAAACTGAGTTACCATGTGTTTGTGTTATAAGAGCACCTGTTAGATATTGGTAACACTGCACAAATACTGCCATTGGTGCATCAACTACATTGCAATAAAGCTCAGGTCTGAAAAAGGCATATTTACCCTTACCTGGCTGCACCGAATCAAAATATTTCAAACAACAAGCTCCGAAGTACAAACATAATCGGGGACGAAAATTATCTCAACTTTGTTTTTTTTTTTTAGTTTTACGCCCTTTTTCAACAGTCAGCGTCATATGAGGCGGACAGTTCACCTAATCATCCGGAAAGAACCAGTACTAGACTTCTATCCTATGTAAGCAACTACAAAATGTATCTACTTTCTCATATCAAAAGACGACCTTCTGTCAGTGAGAGGTTACAGTATACTAATTTGAAGTCAGCGATCTTAACCACTCGACCACGGAGGCGGGTCTCAATAAACTCAAACCTCCACCACTTCCTGTACACTGCAAAATCACATCTGACTCTTAAAACTTCGTAATTATATGTAATTATAGAGTTAGTATATCTCCTTCATTATGGTTAACTATTAAGCGATGTGGTTGAGTGTCCGCCTACATTGCTAGGGTCCTGTGTTGAAAGAATGAAAAAAAAAAACCCTAAATTCAGTCATAATTTATGTTGAAGTTGTTTTTAATAAAGATGTATTATGCAAACCCATCTCGCAAACAAGAAATTCATTTCGCGAGATCGAGTCCATTAAGTACTTTATATTTATCCAGTGGGCGTAGTTACGGTTAACTGGCGTCATCGCTCTGCTATTGTCTTTTAGCGATTCCCATGCATAGTAGTGATGTGCACTATTTATTGTCTTTATGAATGAAATTTTAGTGCGGATGAATACTGCATTATTAAACTCAATAGTTTTACAGTTTGTAATCATGCCAAAACAATGTTATAATTCAAAATCAACATAATCCTGAAATATTATCTAACTTGTATCAAAACTGCAATTGGTAGAGTTATACGACCAGTGGTACTATTTTTCAACGCAAATGTATGGATAAGAGGCATCGAGGTAGAAAACTGGGTGTATCACTCTAGAAGCTCTCGCTTCGCTTCCGCTTCTAAAAAAAGAAACTCTTAAACGAATTAAACACATTTATTAGAACCGAATAGGTCATTCCATATAAAGCCAAACAAAATAACCAAACAAAACTGAAGTATTACAAGACGAATAATACAAAAACGAGGATAATACTTAGTCTAGCAAAACACACTAAAATAAAAAAAAATATTACAAATTATTGCAAACGATGACAATACTGGCAAAATGGAATAAGATATAACAACACAAAGACAATCACAAAGCAATAACAAAACATTGGATTTTCCAGTATTTGCAATCATTTCCACAATTCCCATAAGCTTTATTTGTCATAATAACACCACTAACATGTACCTCACACGTGCACAAACTGCAGCGTACAAAATGACACAAACATAAATGCATCTAATTGTATTACCCGCGTCAATTTCGCGCTTAACATTACACAATGGCACTGTATTTATACAAACAGATCACAATGACATACACAAATAGTTACAAAACAGCAATAAGACATGTATCACAGATACGGAATCATTGAAACACGGCAGTTATTACACTCCTGATAATTATAAGTTTCATTGCAAACAAAATGTAGGCGGTATTTCCTACAAAAGCACTATCAGAAAAAAATAAATCAAAGGGCATTAACACTAACTAAAATAACAGAATTGCCAAAGCCTGTAAGTATACACTACGGTACTTGATAATGGTTACAATTTAAAGTCCAATAAGCTTATAAACGTATTTGTCCAATAGTATCTGTTTGTTCTATAACAGAGGAATTCGGTAAGTTTTCCTCCCGTGCATACTTTTATAGCAAGAAAAAATATTACCGAAACTACTATCGTATTTTTTTCAATATCATTGAAATAAATACTATTTAAAGAACACCTGAGTTTTCCCGCAGTCATGCTATCCGTAGTAAAGTGATGTCACACGCTCTACATATTTCAAGTTTACAAAAGCAAAAACACAGTCAAATGAGTGTTTTCAGACAAAAAAGGGTTTCGTCGGTAATAATTATCTTTGGATAATATCAGCAATTAAATGTTTTGGCATATATTTTTTTCTACAGCAAAAAGCTAATGGGGCTTTAAACTTGTAGGAGGAGTTGTGCACAGAAGCATATAAGGTAGAATTAATTAAAAGGGTAATAATATTACCGATAATCACTGAATAGAACAAGTCTGTAAATGTTTACTTCACTTATTAATTAATAATTGTTATCAATATGTGAAAGTCTTATGAATAAACATGTATGAGGTATTGGGCTTAGAGGCATATTGCAAGGTAAAATGGAACAGAGGGCAACAACATTCGGACAAAAAAAACGAATAAAGAAACAACAATTAAATGCACTTCAACACTAGATATTGACAGGGATATTCAAATAGATGGGTCTGCAATCACGCTCTTCAGGCGCTTGTCTCTGTATCAGCATCAACTCGTGCTGTCGATACTTATCGGAGAGCTTATTTCACGCGTGTATAGATAACACGCACATGTTCAATTTCCATTTAGTCAAAAACAAAAAGCAGAATATTAAAAGCAAATTAATGGAACAACTGAGTAATGTTCCAACTAAAATATGATGTAAGCATTTTAAGCGGGAGATGATTATTAAAGACGTAATCAATTACAAAAATCCTATGTGCTTAACCCATAATGACTGGTCAAAATGGCGACTTCATCAAAAAGACTCAAATTCATATATCATTATTAATTAGAATCGGAAAAAATGATAAAAATAACTGCATGAGGTTCTTGTTAACCTTTCAGAACACAAACATTATTCCCGACTACATCACAATATTATCTAAGAAAGTTGTATTTGCTTACGAAAAATGCACACTTTTTGCGACAGTAATCTTGATCTGAGCTAACGAGTTTTCATCCATTTATGTACCGTCGGATTTCAACATAAATAACTGGATTTTATCCCAAGAAATTGATCAAATTAGAAGAAGATACTTACCATCTAACTTTTCTTGAAGTTTTGTACCAATAATTCAGTGTTTTACAATGGCGGAAATTCTGTAACGCGATCAACTCACGGCGCTTTAATTAAACGTGTCCAGACCATTCATTTTGAAAGACCCTGAATTGACAATTATGTGAAAGTTTGCTGACAAACGCGTAAGAAGTGTAATAGAATTTGCAAGGACAGGCACCTGATTAAGGTAAAAGTATTCACAGTGCAATAACTCAACACGAAAATATCTAAAGCCAGTTAACATGCCCTACATTACGTATAATTGATGTATGATCGAAGCATGATGATAAGTGCATTCTAATTGCATGAGGAGTTGCGAGACCAAGAAGAGAAGGACGGACAGATCGACAGACAACGGACCGACTATGCGACTGCTATACGCAAACCTAACGGGGACATAATAAACTGAAAATCTTACTTAGAAAATACCTGAACGATATTGCTGTACATACATCGGTAGGTATTCAGTACTGAAACAGCAATAGTACGACCAAACAAGTCATTTTAGTTTGTTATAGAAGAGTATCTATCTTTAACGAGAGGTACAAAATAACAAATTGTATACATATTCTTCGGATTCAGTCGGTGAGATTTGCGAAGCGAATGATAGATGGGCGTAAAAAAGCAATCTCTGAATGACTAAATGATAACAACATTTAATAGATTTCTTGTTATTCATGTACGCCTAAAACTGAAGTATCGGGAATATTGCCGCCATGTTGTTTTCTTTCGTAAAGATAATGCGTAGCATGTAAAACCCCACTTTCTACTTATTCTTTTCAGCAATGTTCTGATTTCTTACATTAGTGTCTTAAAATGGTTGCTTCTGGTAAACCGGTTAAATGTTTAATTATTTATCAGTTAGAAAGAAAGTACTTAATCTTGGGCAGCGTCGTGCGGCTCTATGTATTTAAAAATGTTATTTAATGTGTTATTCTGTTCAAATCCAGCTTCATAGTGGCTCAGTTTCTATTTGATTATGAGACCGTTCAATTGAAGAGCATTTTTTGTAGACAGTTTAGGAAGGTACACAAACAAACTTTAATAGAAACGTATTATTGGACTCAAATGTTTATTTTCTGTCTAAATACCCTGTGTCGTTGACCAGATATGTTATCATTTGTTTTCTTATATTAAGAACATGTTTAACATGTCTGCATAATATATGTTTGGTCTGGAAGGCAAATTATGTCTTAACACTCCTTTTTCATTTGAGCCAAAAGTCAAATTCACGACAACAAACTCAAATCATTTTTATCCACTTATTCCATATCAAGTGATTATACTAGATTAGTTGAAATTGTGAGAAACAGTTATCATACCGTCTTTGTACCTTCTTTTAATTCCACATTCACAATCATATTATTCAGATTAAACACAGAACTGTATGATAAAATATTATAATGAATAAGTTAAGTTAGCGCAAAAACTTATTTTTTGTGAAACTGGGACCAGGTTTGCGACTCCTGGTCTAATATTTGTTGTATTAAGATATATATATATATATATAGTCGTAACATAAAAACAGTACAAGTGGAAATAGTCTCCGTTAAAACGGATAACTGAAAATATAATATATTTTGTTTCTCATTCATTCATTGGCTTCGCTAACATTAGTACTCAAGATAATGAGCTAGAATGAACGTTGTCACTATTGCTAAATATGCCTGATGGACCTCGGACATGATACCAATACGGCGTAACCACACACCCATGATACGAAGGACTTATTCATACAACCTTATTAGTATTTGGGATACTACTAGACTAGGAATGTACCAATGATTATTGATTGCCTGCTGTTACATACGTAACACATTTAAATACTTGAATACGTCTTATTTAAATCTCTTATTAGTTTCATTATTGTAGTTTATCCTCCGTCTTTATCTTGCATTTTGTTTCGGCAAGACTATTAATTAGTAGGGAATAGTTTTTCCCCTATAAAATGATTTTGAGCTCGTATATATAAAACGGTGCCGGAACTTTATTAACGCAGCACTTACCATAGTCTGCCGACCAACAGTGATATACTCTAATTAATCAAGTGTTGTGAAAGTGGATTTATTAAATCAACTCTCCATAGAATTCAGTATTATGATCTAACTATGTTAGTCTTAAGTGTCCGTATGCATGTATTCATCAATGTATGTTCAAATTTGCTATTAATTGTAGTCTGAGCTTTTGTGCGTAGTAATGTATGTTACATGTTATTTGCTGTTCTCTGATATTCTTGCAATTCGTTGTTTTCATGTTTTGTAGGCACAACATGCTTTCGTTATTCCCATTGTGCAATCTGTCGTCTTTATTCGTATCAGTTATGTATTATGCGATTTGTTATTTTTATGTGTAATTAAAGTATTATTTATATTGATAGTTGTATACTGTCATTTGGGTGTTCCCAGGTGCTATACTTTGTGTCTGTACTATGCTATATGTGGCTCTAATGTGTTGCAATAACCTTCACGTATGTTTCATGCATTTGTTGCAATCTGTATTAATCTATGCATTATGTAATTTGTTGTTAGCATCATGCGTTGCTTTATTGGTAGGTGTGCATATATACAACCTGCTTATCAAATTTAACAAGGCACGCATGATGTTAGATGCATTTTATGTGCGGGTTTTGTGACTCCAAAATGTGAATAAAGGGACATTTGGGTACATTTATGGCATTTGCGTACGTGTGGTATAAATTGGTTTTGTTTTATTGTAATTATGCAGATTCTCCAGTTCTCAACACTCCTAAAATGTATCCTTACCTTACTCTTGGGACTGTTTGCATTTTATATTTGGTGTTTACGTTTATTACGAGTACTAACCAATTCCAAACTCATTCTGTTTTAACATCTTTGCTTCACTCTTGGGGCTGTTTATACGTCCATACGTGACTTTATGATGGCAAGCATTATTAGGTGTACAGTTGTATATGGACGAACATTGCAATGATTAACGTTTTTTTTCGGTACGTGCAAACGATTGTCGACTGCCTCCATTAATACGACCAGGTATGTTATGAACGACGTATGGTAGGATAATACTGTAAATGATACCCTTATATTATTATTAACATTACATTCAGGTCATAGTACTTTAAATATTACATGCATCATTCAGGGAAATTATCTTTATAATCAGAAGTGATTAATTGACTCTTAAAGTCTACATACTGTTGAATTCCTATATTAGCAACATTTAAACCAGGTCGTGAAAACTAGTGACAATCGTATTTTCTGGAACGTCGTACAAAGAAAGAACTATATAAAATTTGTGCTAATCAGTATTAGTGTCAGTATTATCATAAAATCATCAATTACTCACCATTCCGGACGTATCAACTAAGAACGGATGATATTTACATCAGCATAAGTACGCTGAAAAGTGAAGGCTCCATAGCGGACTCAGCCCAGGGGAAAGCCGACATGTTGAATAAACAATTCACCTCCGTCTTTACGGAAGAAAATCTTTCCAACATCCCTGACCAAGGGCCATCTCCATTTAGATCCATGGACCACATCACTATCACTCGTCAAGGCGTGGTTAACAGTATCAATCGTCTAAATGAAAAAAAGGCAACTGGCCCTGACAATATACCAATCATCATGTTGAAAAATAACTGTGAAATAGTTGCAGACATTCTTTTATGTATTTTCCAACGTTCCTTAGATACTGGAGTTGTTCCATCAGACTGGAAAACGGCAAATATTGTGCCCATCTTTAAAAAAGGCGATCGTTCAAAACCTTCTAACTACCGACCAGTGTCGCTAACTTCTGTTGTATCCAAGATGCTCGAACATATAGTCGTATCTAACATCATGAGACACTTAGATTCTCAAAACATCCTACATGAAAACCAACATGGCTTCCGACAAAGACGTTCATGCGAGTCACAGTTGCTCTTAACCACAGATGATCTTTCTAAACACCTTAACGCCATTGAACAAGTCGCCATGGCAATCTTGGATTTCTCCAAGGCCTTTGACAAGGTCCCACACCAACGACTGTCTGCCAAACTGAATTTTTATGGCATTCGTAATGACACCCGACGATGGATTGACAACTTCCTGATAGATCGGAGTCAGAAGGTTCGTCAGATTCTTCACGCGTCACCTCTGGCGTGTGATACACTCACCTTCCGACCAAAAACGACTACAGCAGGATCTTGATAGTCTCATAGATTGGAGTAAGTCATGGCAGATGGAGTTTAATGTAAAAAATTGTGCCATCATGAATATCTCAAACTCCACTAAGAAAAAGATTTATAACTATACTATGAATGAAATCCTCGAAACAGTTAAACATCATCCTTATCTAGGCGTTGAACTATGTGATAATCTCAAATTTAATACACATATTGATAACATCACTAGAAAAGCTTCACAAACTTTGGGATTTATTAAACGAAATTTGAACAAATGCCCTCAATCTGTTAAAGAAAGAGCATACACAACACTTGTTCGACCTAAATTAGAGTATTCGTCACCAATATGGAACCCACAACAACAAACACAGATTAAACAAATCGAACAGATTCAACGTAACGCTGCAAGATTTGTGGCTAATAAACCTTTTAGTCCACATCATCCAGACAGTGTAACATCCATCCTTTCATTCTTAGAGTGGCCGTCCTTCGCACATCGCAGACAGTACTTTTACTTAGTCCTTCTCTTCAGAGTCATTAATGGTCTCGTCGCTGTTCCTGTCACATATATTCCAACTCCTGCTATTATCCGTTCAACCAGACAAAGTAACACTCTGAAACTACTTCAACCTCATTGTAGACTGAATGTTTACCAACACTCGTTTTTTCCAAGAACTATACCACTCTGGAACACACTGCCCACCTCAGTCGTAGCTGCCTCAAGCCTGGATGCATATAAGACAACAGTCCAGTCGCTCCGACTACACCGGGCCTAGAACAAAAGGCGTATATTGTAAAGTGTATATACATGTTGGCCTAGCTGTTTTATCAATGTTTGATGCACACCGCACTTTACCATGCACATAGTTTTAACCCTCTTCAGTAAATGTACACAGTGGCGTTGAGGAGTATCACATTGAAGTTGAAGTTTACAGAAACAGCCTTCACGTTTAGATGACGACAAAAATAATGAAGTTTCAGTGACTGTCATAATATTCCCACAGGATCTAATGTAAACTTATTTCAAAATATTTAACAAAGTTGCTTTATCATCTGTGAATTTTGTGAAACACTACAATTGAAGAATAATCAACGAATCTCTAATAATTATGAACTTTACTACACCCAGTTATGACATCCATTTCACGTTTGAGTATTATAGCGCACTACTTTCGCAACTTGTGTGTTGTTTACTTTCTGGATATTATTGTCATCTAATGAGAAACTATATTATTGTGTTTCTATGTTAAATTCACGTCTGAGCCAGCCATATGATCATTGAATATGCGTTATTTACTACATTTGAATATTATTATTTGTTATGACGTACTACTTTGTGACGCGTAGTGCAATAATCGTGTCTATATTGCTACGTCATGCTAAAAGTGCTTGGCTTTTTATTGTTCTGTGTTTTATCATTGTTATTTTGTGTTTTTATTATGGCTCTACATTACTTAAAGTCAAGCCATAGTTGAGCCATTACACAACAATGCAGTGTAATGTATTATTGACTGTTTCCTTCAAGGGCTCATAACATTGGTTTGTAAAGCCAACCATTTGATTGGCTGATTCTGTCATGTGACTACTTACCGAAGGGTATATAAGTCGCGACGTCAATTCATTTTCATCTCTCTTATGATCTTTACATCAACCACATAACGAACTATACATTTGCTAAAATATTCAACAGAGCAAAAACCTAACCTGGAAGGTACTATTTCTAAACTACACTACTTAGAGTTATATATCATAGTCTACAATATTGTCTACGCATACTATGGAAATATATAATACACGTATGATTGAGGTCCTGTGCTACCATGCCCTAAATAAATCCGCATCTCCATTGTCCTTTGGTCATAATAGTATTAGGAATTGTCGTTATATGAAATAGTAGAGAGCATTGGACATTGTGCAGCCAAAGTCATGTTGTAGTTGGATATAATGTACGTCACTGTGTGAAGATCTTAATATGTTGTTATAATTTATGCGAACAGAATCTATATGCATGTGCGGAAATAAGAAAAACCGGAAGCCGTAACTTGTTGTTGTTTATACCAGCAATCATGACAAATAAGGCTCGTAGAAAGGCGTTTTTGCGAGGTACCTTACAATACTATAAAAAGATGAAATTAACTAGATTGTTGGTCTATCTAAAATGTAGTCATGTAGCACGTATCTAAGCACACGATGTACAATGCGCTAATGTTGTATAAATCGTTTAAATAAAGCTTCATGCTCTTCTCAATGATTATAAAATAATGATTTCTGTGTGTCAGTTTTGGGTAAAAACGTTATATTATCTACAGTCCAGTATAACACGTTTCATTCTTTCTTTAAGGGTCTAAAATATGACTGTAACGATTAGGTCCATTGTTACATAGTACGAACTAATTGATTAATGTCAATAAGACAAAGGAGTAGGTTCAGAAATAGCCAAAATCGGCCCAATCTTCAATATTTAAAATAATTTGGTAAATCAAACTGACATATGTCCTGAGTAGTTCTACATATTTTTTAATAATCATTTTGTTATATTTGTCCATTTTTTGAGCTCTTTAATGACCCCACCCTAATGACTATTTTGATGTCATTTTGCGACGTCGTAACGTTGTTTTCACACGCACTATCAAACATGATGCGTGAATTGATATATAGTGATCATTTTGAAATGTCTATTTGTTATAAATAATTGTAAAATATATCTCAAAGCTTTGCTTAGACCTATACATACTTAATTTTAAATGGTACCAATATATTTTAACATCAAAGTGTAGTTAAGATGTGGTCTGTTAGTTATAACAAACGTAAGAATGACGAAACATGCTCGTATATTAATAAATACTTTTGTAAACTTACATTAGTATTGTAGTTTTTAAATCAATTAAGTATGGTGCATCGGAACCTCCAAGTCAACATTCTCGTTTCGAGAATTAACCTTTCGCTAATTATGACCATTCTGGTAACTTATTGTGTAATCCAAGCCCGCGGTGTCAACGGTAAGCGTGGGCCGATTATGTTAGAATTTCATGACATTGTAATCGCCAGAAAAAGGTAAACACTGTTTTTTTCATCTTCAAATGGCATATCTTTTAATCTGTTACGTATAAAACCTTATTCTATGTCACCAATTTACAGTTATTTACCGATATAATATTTATTGTTTCGTCCTCAAGTAGTTTCGACCTTGTTTATTGTGGCTCATTATTGCATATTAAGCGTAATCAATATTTTCTATCATTGAATGTTCTATTAAAATGTTGGTCTGTAAATTGTTGAATAGAATGTAATTCATTGCATTTTCAGTGTTCTATCATTGAGGGAAAAATACAGATCAATATGGTAGTTGTTCTACAATGCTTGTATTCTAAAGGCAGAATGTATCATTGTATGCAGAATGTCAACAGTGGAAGTTCAAGTGACACATTTTGACAGCATCAGCACAGTTAAATTTATTCTTCTATGGCGTCGGTGTCTGAGTCGGACTCATCTATTGTCTCTGGTAGTGGTACTTGGCCAGCATCTGTTAGATGTTCACCCCAGTTTTGAATCCCATATTTCGGACTATGCTGATGCCATCATACCAGATCATAATCACAAACGCATCGGCAACACTCATTAAAAAGTATAACAAGTGCAACAAAAACAATAATGTTTAGTGCATTCTGAATTTTAACATTGAACAAAATCTCTCCTCATTTTGTATAAAATATGAGATCGTGTCTCTCTGAAGAGGGATTAATTGCCTTCTATAAATTTACGAATTTATCGAAAAAGAAAAATCAAGCAATTCTGGCAAACAAACTAAAGTCATTTACAAATGTTATATCACCGGTGGAGCATTTAAATTAACTATCATGAGCGTGGTGTTTTGTCCATTGCCAACTAACTTTCAGGCTTTTTGAGATTTACTAGTTGTTGTTTTCGTGTATTAGTATTTTTTGTGTTTCAAACGTTGTGTTGAGGAAATAATCAACTCTGGTCAATTATCTAATAATTATATATTAATTTATATGTATATTATTATACGCTTCAAGCAATATTATCATCACAACAAGACTATTTATTTATAACTATTAAATCATTTTCTGCTGCTAGATTTATATATGGCTCGTCAAAATTGTGTATGTGTTTAAAGTGACAACTCTAAATGCATGGATTAAAGTTAACACAATGAGTTTAAATTTTGTTTTCAACTGAATTGGCATATGCGTCTCCTTAAGGTAAAGACATCCAAGTAATTGCCATATTCTACAATTCCGTCTTACAACATATAATACTAATCCATACATAAGCAACAATCATGAAAAATATCAATAAAAACATATACCATAAACCAGATATAATAATTATAAGAAGAGAAAAATGGATTCATAGACAATCACTTACAAAAGTCCTGCATGTCCGCGAATACTGGCAGACCTTAAACACATAAAGAACAACCTAATTAATGCAAAGAAACATAACATTGTAGACAAATTATCATCTTTCAGATGAGTAGCGCATTGGAATGGTATGTAACATTAGTTTAACCTTGTTTCACGCGCCCGACTGTTGAACCGCGAAACATATAAATATGTTTTATTATGTTCACATACACCAAAACTGGATTTTGCTCACACCTCCAACATCTATCAATCTCACAGAAACAGACAAGACTCACATAGACATAAATACAAACACAGCCAGGAAATAAAACAACAACAACAACAACACCACAGACGATAACTAAATCAACAATATCCACATTGGAAAGGTCTATGAACTATGTAGCAACGTTAAATGTCGCATCGACGCTAAATGTCGCATTTGACGTTATATGTCGCAAGGCTGACGCTAAATGTCGCAACCAACGCTAAATGTCGCAAAACCTCCTGACGCTATATGTCGCATCTGTAACGCAAAATGTCGCAACAAATAGCACTGACGCTATATGTCGCAACATCAACGCTAAATGTTGCACTCATTCTTCAACCTATATAATGCAGAGTTATCGTTCCCGCTACACTCGTATATGTTTAATAAATAATGGTTCTCCGTTCATGATAATGTTTAGTTAATCCCCTCCAAGTTTTTTTTTTACATTTGCACGTTTGAATTGGGGATTTTATTTTTTATCTTGGCATTTATTATATATCGCCGTCGCCAGTGTGTACATGTGTGTATTGTTAGAACGGGGAGTGATGACCAAGGGGTGGAGTAACGAGGAGCGACTGCCCGGTGGTAGACTATTCACTTTTAGAAATGAAGGTACAAGGTTCAAATCCTACCAGTTTATCAACGAACATCATTTGTTCAAAGTTTGAAGGAAATCCTATCAATCTATATACAGAAGGTCATATTGCTGGAACTCTTACCTGTAAAACAACTTGGTTAAGCTATTAATATGTATACTCTTATTCCAAGCTGAAAGGACTTACGTCTAACACATACATCGACTTACTTTTCACTCAGTTAAAAGGATTACCACATTAAAGGACATTTTAATTTGGCTACGACAGAGAAAGTCAGCCATAAACAAAAAGTAAAGAACGAGTCATTTTATTTTAACTAAACCTCAGAAATTATATTTACATATACGTAACGATATGTGTCTACATTAATGTAAGGTAAAGAATGGTCAGTCACACAAAAAAATACAAGAGTACATATCACCAAAACTGTTTTGCTGAATGTTACATAATTTAAAAGCGAAGTACATCTGTAAAAGGTTAATCGAAACTGAAATAAAGAAATCGTTTTTAGTTATTCCTTAACCTACTTTTAAAAGTGGATACGTGTGGCATTTGGGATCCTAACGCATTCCTCCACATTAAATAGTATTTAAATAGGCCAGAATTGCTTTCTGAGGGTTGTGTGTTCAAACCTCAGAAGGGACAAACTTCGTCTAATCTCACTTTTGACCTTTATTTCTTGGCATGACGTATTAATTATTCAAAAGAAATTCCCCATTCTATTGGATGATTCAGAAGGAAAGGTTCCTTTCATTGGATGAAATCTACAAGCGTAGAATAATTAAGACCACGCCAACTTATAGCAAGTCTGCAACTGTTTAATATGTTCTTCTTGTGGTTGTAAACTTTGTAAGAAAATGTATTCTTATGCGGTCGAAATAATGTTATATACCGATCTTGGCAAACATTTTACATTTATTGGAATTGATAAAAAGTAGATATGACTAAATACGTAATTTATTTAGCTGACCTAACATTAACATTCTAAGGCGCGACCTAATTGGACTGCTAGCGATAAGTTGTGTTCACATGGTACATAGCGGAAATTTAGGAATTTCATAAAGATTATACTTTTGGTTTCAATAGTGTAAATAACATTAAAACAACTTCGCGACTGTCTTTTTAAAGACATTTCTTGTTTCTTTCTACGTTTTCTTTAAACATTATTTTGAATATCTTAGAACATACTTAGGATGAAAAAGTGTTTTATTTTAATTAAGTGACTTTTATAGGTCGGCTAAATAATGCCAGAAATTGGAACATTTGTTTACCCTAGGGTTACTTTAAGATGTATTGTGCAACAGTAAGCCTGATAAGGTTTTAATATGTTTGTTAGAAATGGAAGATTATGTTATGTCCCTTAAATATATATCATAGCGCTATTTTCTTTTTTTTTGCCTACATAGATCGTAAATAATAAGTCTCCGAAGCATTAAAAAATAAGAAATTATTTCATGTCATACACTGCACTAATATCTGATGCATGTACGTTTTAGATATAATTATTGATATACAATTACATGTAAGTGAAATACAACTACAAATGCATTATTTCGTGTGCAATTGTTTTTTTAATAATAAAAGTATGATCATTTATTGATCTATGATATTCGGGGTTTAGCCATTTTGAAGGATAATTATAATTTTTTTCTGTCATGTAAACCATTATTTTTATAAAATTACATAGTAAACCTCTTTCTAAAATTGTCAAATAATATATTTTATAGAGTAATTTAAGAAAAAAAGCCAGATTTGACCACCTTTGAATTTTGGCTGTTAAGATCCTAATATCTTGAACATCTCTTTACTAATGCCATGGACGTCTATACCATATGCCGTCTATTCTATACGGTCACACAATCAGACCATCCACAGAAAGAGACATGTATTGACCCATAAGGAATGTGTTATCACATCACGGATTGCCTGCGCTAACCCGCTGCCAGACCCAGCTATTCTAATATTTTTTCTTACAGTTTTAGGTGATACAGATAAATCACGGAGCTGGACAGGGTTGAGATACAATCGCGGCGGCTTTGTCTTGCTCACAATATCTTTGAATAATCTATTCACCCTTTGAATAGTGTATCGCGACAAATGATTTAGTTTCAAAACGAGCTTTAACAATTATACACCAAATCTCAGGCGGTAGTTCTACATGTTTTTTCTTTATGAAAGTGTTTCGGTTTCCGTTTTAGATTACAATGTAATTATTTCTCGCAAATGTTTAATGCGAGTCTGAAATTCTGATGAATCACTATTACTATAGTCGATACCGTTAGTGTGCGAGTTCATATCGTTAGTGACACTAATAGTGTGCAATTCTATGTCGTTAGTGTGTATTTTCTATATCATTAGTGGGAGTGTCCAAGTCGTAAGTGTGCGAATCTCATTATCATTAATGGGACAGTCTTTATGGTTCGTTTGATAAGTGGGAGAGTCCGACACGTTAGTGTGAAAATCAATATCATTAATGGGACAGTCGATATTCTTAGTGCGCGAATCTATATCATTATTGGGCAAGTTCAAATCGTTATTGTGTGAATATATATCAATACTGCGAGAGTGCACATAATTAGTGTGCGAATCCATATCATTAGTGGGAGAGTCCATGTCGTTATACCTCCATCACACTAGAGCCGCGTTTGCACTACATCCACCACGTCCTGACAGGATGTGGCAAGAACCTGATAAACATGATGAGGACGTAGTAGGAACCGGTTCAAGCGTGGTATGGTCTCCGTGGACGCGAAGGACGTGGTTGGAACTTCATTGACGCAGAAGAAGTGTGGTGCGGACTAAAAAACACAGCAAGCGATTTTCACCGCGTTGTCACTGTGTTGTTACCACGCTTTTGTTACGTCAATGAAGTTCTCACTACGTCTCAACCAGGTGTACGACCATAGTGCGTCCACATCACGTTACAGAAGACAGCACTAGGTTGTAATTTTGCTCCGTCACATCTTTAGTACGTTTGTAACAGGTGACCAGTACGTTCCTGTAAGGTTCTGAGCATTTGGTATAAATACTGGATTCATAACACATTCTTTCATTTCCAGTCAAATATATGTTACCAAATGAATGCAATTTGTTATTGTACCAGGACAGCAAGCCATTTTGGATGCTCAAATTCCCATTTTATTTCTAAATACGAATTAGAAGAAAAAGGAACATGAAGCAGCCTAGATAATGTTGTGTTAGTGCATGGCTATCAGCAGAAAGAACACTTCTGTTCGGCCATCATGACCAGTTAAAATAAATGGACACATTTTACAGTGTACATACGGAGCTAGTGAATGCAATGAGGACGTTATTGGGACCTAGGGAGAGCGCAGTTCAGTCAGCATGGACGTAGTGCGCACGTAATTGGGACGTAGTTTAAACGCAATAGACCTGGTGACAACGGGAAGCTGCACGTGTAATGAACTTACTGTAAACATAATAGACACAGTGAGAACCTGACAAAGACGTTGTAAGGACGTAGTGAGAACCTGGGTGTGGGACGTGGTGGGAACTTTGTGAGCGTGGTGCGGACGTGCTCTGGTGTGATGGGGGCATTAGTGCGAAAGTTCATATCGTTAGTGCCCGCCCGGATAGCTCAGTGGTTAGAGCGTTTGTCTGATGACCGAGGTTGTGAGTTTGAGCCCCGAACGAGGCCCACACTGCTGTGACACATTTGACTGAAGATATTACATGTTAAATTGTCATCCACTTCTAAATTTTGTGGGATAGCTTGGCAGAAGCTTACGGATAGAATGTGGTTAGTGCTTGTTAAGGCCTAAATGAAGTCCAGGAAAGCTATTTAGGATAATTGCCTGCCACGATAAAGTGGCGTAAACCCCGATGTAACAAACAAACAAACATCATACCGTTAGTGTGAAAGTCCATCACGCCTCGTTCTGTATCAACACACACGTGTGCACACACCAACGACGGCGATATACAATAAATGCCAAGATAAAAAATAAAATCCCCAATTCAAACGAGCAAATGTAAAAAAAAATATTGGAGGGGATTAACTAAACATTATCATGAACGATGACTCTGCATTATAGAGGTTGAAGAATGAGTGCGACATTTAGCGTTGATGTTGCGACATATAGCGTCAGTGCTATTTGTTGCGACATTTAGCGTTACAGATGCGACATATAGCGTCAGGAGGTTTTGCGACATTTAGCGTTGGTTGCGACATTTAGCGTCAGCCTTGCGACATATAACGTCAAATGCGACATCTAGCGTTGATGCGACATTTAACGTTGCTACAAACTATTCATGCGATCTATCTAAAACCTTTATTATAATTATGCAATGCCTATATACCTCAAACCTGGTGTTTAAATTCATTTGTGGCAATGCGCTAAGACTAAACTCGCATCTGATAGATAGTGTCTGGTCTGATAACATTCTTTCGTTTTGTCTCCATGGTGTTATTCATTTGTAGCCGTTATGAAAATTTTATTTTGTATATGTTTTTAAAATCGCATACATGTAATAAATGACCAGATTGACTTACTGACACTTGAACTGAGACGTGAAGTCTCTGTAACATTCGATAAATTGAAAAGATGAGACAGTTTACCGTAATTCCATTACAGGACAGGCAAACATTAAGTATCTGTCGATAAACATCTTCTCTAGGCTTGTCTTTGGAATTGATGCTTTCTGTCAATGATTACTTGAACTTCATTACGTATGAAGACTAAACATCTAAAACGGCAAATTGATTAGTACACGTTCATGTTTGAGCATTTATTTCTAGAAATCAAAACGATGGGCTTTAAACATTCGTATTAACACAAATTTACTTTGATTGAAATCCAATTAACGACGATGCGTACGCGTCAAAACAAAATGTTAAATTTTATTAAAACGGGAGATTTAAACAAAACTGGGCCACTATGAATTCGAAAAAGGTGCATAGTTAAGTAAAAGAAATACTGTCAACGATCTGTGTTTAATGATTGAATGTTACAATTTGAAATGGTTGTCTCAAATTACCTTAATAAAGATCATTTCACAATCCGCACAATATCATTTTATATCACGCCTACTACAAAATACTCTCCGGTCATTGGATGTTTTGACGTCACGTGGTGACCTAATATATCCTATATTAGGTTAACAGAATATATTAGGTCTGTAATGGAGTCATTTATATTTAAATATTGGGTCTGTAATGGAGACTTTTATTGTAAATGATGAGGAGGAAGGTAGTCTGCGTGATATAATCGTTACATGGATAGTAACTGACCCGATACGGGATATACGGGTCTGTGGAAAACCATATCGGGACTCGACCTAACCCTGTAACTATTAATATCAATTATTGTCTTGAATCTTCACCGTCTATCTGTGATAGTGTGTTAGAAGTAACATTTTGAGCTACTCTTGAACTAACGTACTAATTGCCTTTGAGTTTAACTTAGAATAATTATAAATAATCAATTGATATTTATGAAATAAGCGTATCACCAAATTTGAAATTGTGTCAACGGAGAGTCAAATAAAACAGGAATGTCGGCTCATGTGTCCTTAAGATATATTTACGGAAACACAGCTGCTCCATGTTTGATTGTAGAGCCGTACAATCTAAATTTTGTGCCGTATTTGCATATCTGCAGATGGGTCCCAGTTCATGACGTTTCACTGGATGCTGTAGCTCGCAACGCGGCAATTTTTGTACTGAATACAAGTCATGTACATTTCTTAAGTGATTACTTGTGTACTGTCTCCGAGTCTAAAATAGGACTAAGATTCCATTTGCAAAATACTACATGCGATAGTAACGTAAGTTTTATTGAGTTGAAGTTGAAACATCATGTGGCTTCACAAGCACATTGCCTTTATAAGTCGTTAAAACTAAATATTTTAGGCATAATATCATATTTTCCATAAAGGTAAAAAAAGTACCCATAGAAAGAACAGTGCAGAAGAAATTCTATTTTACCCAAAATCCCACCAGTCTTATCGATGCAGATTCGAATAAACAAGAATGTTTTGTCGTCTATACAAGGTACTGGTGACACATCGATGTATATTTCTATTTCTAATGCGGTATGTTTGTGAAGTAATCTACGCGTAAATATTTACTACTGTCGGATCGATGAAATGCATGAATTAATGCACAATTAGTTGCCCAACTGAATTGTACAGTCAATTAGGACTGTAACGTACAAGACAGTGTGGAAGTTCGGGTTTTGGATGACGTCCATGTTTTGCTTTGACGATCGACGTAGTAAGTTAAACACAGGTTTGTTTGCGCCGCCTTATCTCTGATTTTCTAGACGGATTATACCTACGAGTATTTGTTTATTATAGCTGTTTGCGAGTACTTACTGTAGTGTCTATTACTAGTTTGGCTAATCCTGGCCATTTGATTGGCTATTGGTGATGACTGAATCTATTAATAGTTGACAGGTAAGTAAATCATGAAGGCATTGCCTAGATAAGTTGTTGTGTGGCTATTTGAAGTTCAATGTGGTTGTATGATAGTCCTCACATTTATGGTGAATTCGTTAAAGTTTAGGGTTGATTCTATTTGATTGATGTAGGGTATGTTATAACCATGTGCTTGTGAACTATATACATGAATTTATTCATTTGTCAAATACTCATGAGTGTCATTATAATATGTATTACTCATATCATGTAAAGATTTTATACCCTTGGATTGAATTAAATATACAGACAATATCCGTTATGAAAATAGCAACTTCATACAAAAGACATAAACAAATATGTTTCTTGAAATTCGTCTACCATAACGTTTTGTTATAGTTTTTCTTGTAAAGATATAAAGAGAGGACCGCATCTACTTCCCGAATTTCCCTATATATATTTCAATGTAAATAGACCTGATTATCCGAATTGTCTTATCCGAATATCATGGCTTATCCGAAGTGATAAACAGATCCTCACAATCATCCGAACGCGTATTGCTTATATTGTCAGCTGTACACTGGTCTTAACTAAAGAATTCTTATTTAATTATGTATGACTAAATGCAAATTAAAAATAAATATTTACAAACATAAGACAGGAACAGATTTAGTTGAAGATGAATGTAAAACAGGTCTGTTCTAATGACTGTGTAAACATGTTACGACCTTTAACTTAATTCGTCTAAAACTGATGGTAAAAACCGTATATGATTCCCTTAAAACGGTTTAAATGGAGCCAGACATGTCAATATGGCATTGTAATGTTTGCATGATTCACAGGTTTTATTATATAACCCAAAATGAATATATGACCTTCTCTCTCGTGTTTAATTCCATTCAGTGACCTACCTCCATGATCTGGTGGTTATTCAATATCTCACAAGAGACCAGACACCATTTGAGAAGAACCTGTCCATCTATTTTACAGGACGGTGATTTACACAGTGGGGTCTTTCTCTACCGCGGACATTTGAAAAGTTGACAAATGAAATTGAATGTTGGTGCGACGTTCACCGAATTGCAAAAATAATATTATTCCAATGTTAGTATCCAATGAAAACATAAATGTTTATCAAAGTTATGAATATGTATTACGGCATCCCTCGACATATATTTTTGTGAACGAATAACAGTTACTTCTATCGGGATGTCCCACAAAGCGCCTAATGGCGTTACAAGCGTGCCTGAAGTGTAATTTATATCATATAATATGTTTGCGTTCAATATATCTTTGTCATTGCTTGTTAATTGAAGAATGATATGTTTGCAATATTTGATTTCTAATGATTAATTTAGTGTGAAAGCAAGAAATACTTATGAACTTATGAGAATAATTAAACATCGTGTAAGTGCGATGGAGACCAAATGTCCCCCATTGCCGATAATTAGAAAGGTTTTTTTGTATTTTATGCCAACGTTTAGTAGTTTTTTTTATGATTTCATGTTATTTCATTTGCTATTTGTAGTTGTCATCAATGATTGTGATTGAGTTACAACCGTTCATGTGTCACTACATTTTGAAATATATAACATTAAAACTTATATACCAAATTGGAATAGAGCATAAATACAATTTGGTAAGTTTTAAAAACACAACTTTTTTTTCCTACAAATATCTCCCAGTCTCTATTATACTTGTACTGTGTTAGGACACATATGCGTGTTTTCGATGAGTTTCTGTACAATTTACACGTTAATCTGACGGCAAGTCAAATAAAACGTTGTTTTTTTTGCTTTTTCTGAAATAATTTGCATCCATGAAACCACTAAAGCTGTCATGTGTAATTTGTTATATCTAAACGCTGTTTCCGTCTGCCTTTTAGTGTTTGCACAATGATACTGCTGATTTAGTAATATTTCAAAAGTGTTTGCATTTAGTATTAATCACAAACTCCCGACTAATTTTAGAAATAAGATACATATTCAGCATTTCACGCTGCAGAATTCATTTTGACTCTTAAGTGTATTCAAGCTTAAAAATACTAAATAAGCTAATGTGTATCTATTTATTATAATAACACAAATGTTACTATTGAAGCGTATGTTATATTTAGAGACATACATCTTCGATACTAAGTAGGTAAAACAATACGCCGTTAATGAAATACTTGAGAAAAACAAACTACTCAAAACAAATGTCTTTTGAAATGATGCGAAACTACTGAAGACAAAACCATACTACTCAGTACACACATGTCTCATCGCATTTAGTAAAATAGTTGAAAATTGTTGGCACTATATTCATAAGTTAACAATGCATTCACTTGCTGAAAGTATGAACTATATTTTTTCACAACTTACAGGTTACAGTAACGCAGGCTTTTTGAATAAGTTAACGTACTGAATTGTTATTGCTGAAACTTTTGCATTTGATTGTAATTGTTGGTATTGTGCGATTGGATATCGCTTAGAATATATAATTTTTTTATTGTTTACTTGTGTATAATTATGATAAATAGTCATCAAACAGATTTTTACATTAAAGAGTTTACACTCTGTAATACAACCTAGAGACAAGACGATAATGGTATGTGTAAAACATGAAATGGGATGACCGATAGTCTAGTGGAAACTCCAGCAAAATGTCGAGGGATGGAATCTCGGCTCAGCTTTCCAATATTCCAGGGACGCTTTTTTCAGTGTCCTAATCCCAACTACAAAGCCAATCACTTTGTTCAATAAATCACAGGTGAGGCGTCAATCGGTGCTTTACACTAGCCAAGGAAGGTTTATTAGAAATAAGAGTAGGAATATAAATGCCCGGTTCTCCTCTACCTTATCTCACCGCTCTAGGTGGCTCTGAAATTACCATTACTGTCATATGGGTCGTTAAACAACAGATAATGAAGAAAGGCATAAAAGAGATAAAGAGACCTGTAGCATGTGTGTCTTTTATTTACAAACTGAAAGTTGGTTTTATACATCATGCGCATAAGTTAAAAAGCTAGTGTGGTGTCTTGGTAAGACATAGCAAAGGTATAACAAAGGCATAACAAAGATTTAGGCTGAAAGCGAAACAAATGTAAGCAGGTTATACGAATGTCAAAGCAAAATACATTTGTAGTGCATGATATTTGTCTTTGTTATTGGGTGTTTCAAACAATTCATTTACCTGCCTTATATAAGCTGACATTATCGATAGAATTTTTTTTTCAGAAATCTTATTTCCAACCATTTGTATGCAAATCAATGAAAATTATATATATTGTATTTCAATATGTATATACATAATATAAATATTATGTGTAACAACTTTTATCGATAATAACATTTGATGGGGATGGCTAACACAATTATCACCAAGTTTACACAACATTTAACAAGGGAAGTGTACATTTTGGTAAGTCTTCATTACTTACTAGTATGTTCGTAACACAAAAATGTGTTCTATTCAGCACTATGGTTAGTTCGAGCACTATAATAGAGTCCTTTTTAAGAACAGTTGTGCAATGTCTTAATAATATTCAATAAGCACGCTTCTAGTTGGTTTGGTATCCGCCTCAGTAAAAGATATGTGCATCTTATGCAATGTACGTAGTATGACAAGAACCGGACGACATCATATGGGCACTTGTTGTGCTAAGTGATGATCCGATACGGCTACATCGGATCGAGGATCCATATACGCGTCTTCTGTGTCTTCCAATATGTAACAAACGAGCGAGCTCCGTTCGAAAATACGCCCCAGTGATGTTGTACAAGAAAAAGTTGACACAATAATTTAAGTAGAATATGACTCTGGTAACATTCAGCACTCCATTCCAGTGTTCTATGTCCCTGGGTTTATCCGAGTCATTAAACTGTACGAATCTAGACGTCAAGAAATTTCGAGCCCATACGGAAAAATATGGAAGGTTGAAAGCCACGAAGAAGAAAGAAATAGCCAAAAGAATCAAAGTGAATTCTAGTCGGATTTTTGTATCCTCAGCGAATAAGTCGTTAGGGCGAATATTTCGTAAGTATAGTTTACGTGTTATCAAAATATTCAGTACTGTGATAATTATAAAAGGGACAAATGTGATCGACAGCGCGAACATGGAATCCATGATAAACGATTGGAAACGAAAGTTTGGTGTTGGTCCACAAGCTGTCCTACCTCGAATACTATATTCGCCACTTAGCACTGGCTTGTATATCGAAGCGACAAGCGATACGCCCAGCAGAATGAGGAGTATACTTTTTGACTTACGTTTGAATGCTTTCAGAGGATAACACACACCGGTAAAACGTTCAACAGTGAAAATCACAATAGTCCAAGTCGACATTATTCTGGAGACATATGACAGATACAGAGATATCTGACAGGGTCCATTTCTGTCCATGAAGCTTGTATCAATGTCTGAATTTATATGAACAAGCCCACGCCGCAGCCATTCTGGAAGTACGTAGAACAATAGAGCACATATATCCGCTATAGCCAAGGTAGCTAAGTATGTACTGGCAGATAAACAACGCATTTTATGTGACGTAAATACAGCCAAAGATAAAGCATTTCCAGTTATACCAACAATGAGTATGATCGGAGTGATATAAGCGAAGAAATCCTTGCCAAACTTGTGAACTGGAGGCTTTTCAAGAGTTGGTACAAGAATTCCTACGAATAGATGGTCACCAAATAATGCGCTACAGTTGTCCGACGTACCATTTGTGATGGTTTGGTTTACGGTGTTGGTAAGAAGTTGCAAACACATATTGTATTCTCGAGCAAACTGAAAGTAATAATGACATTAATGACAAAGACGATGATTGTCAAGAATCGAAGTTTGTAAACCTGAAACGAATTCTGCAGTTTCATTTCACCTCACAACATGACATTTCTATCGAACACTAAAAAACATATTAACGGGATATCAAATAAGAACACTTTTAATTGTATTTTAAAAGATACATTTTTTGTATTCTAAATATAACGAGAACATTGTCCGTTGCATTACTTATTTAAACATAAATTCATATTTACCTGTCTCAGTCTATGACTGTCAATAAAATTTGAAATAAAGCTAAAATTGCACAATATTGTTACTAATGGATTCCACATAATTATTGCCTATTTTTCAAGTTTATGCAGAAGTTGTATTTCATTTTACTGTACGTTGCATAAATTATATAAGCAAATTGTTAATGTAGCATAAACAGTAAAAATATGCAATATATCATATTATGTTTACTCCAACAAGATTGTATGTAAGGTGTTGTACCTTTCTGACGCTTGTTCTCAGTGCTAAGCAAAAATGGTATTATCGCAAATAATTAAAATAGTACTGGCCAATTACCGTTATTCGTTTGATGTTACCTCGGAAACTTCAATTTATATTTCAACACTTTTTAATTTCAGTTGTTGCCCTTGATAAAATATATAACATAATCACTTTCTGTAGATATTGCTCGATGATCAATATTCTTCTTTTTCTGTGTTATTGCGTCATTTTTGTTGTTCGGTACGAATACATAGTTAATACCATTTACTCAGTAATCGGTTGTTAAAAGCAGTCGTAAAAAATTCTAAACAATCCTGTACCTCGGATCACTACACTATTTACTATCAGTGCACACAGTTCATATATGCTAATTTAGTCTGGTTCCTAGCTTCCATTGAAACATATAGAACTCATGACTGAATTCATGGACGATGCTATGATAACTGTCAATCAGACATTTAAAAAAAGTGGTTCATCAGATTATTTTCATGCTTATAACGTGTACCTTTTTCTCCGAGCATGTCTTTATGTATGAGATATTACATTCTGCATAAGTTGAGTATACCAAGGAACAGGTAAATTCTAATTGATGAACTATTTTTGGTGGTCAGATGGGGAAATATAAATAAAAGTACTGGAAACACATGACACGGGAACAACTTTAACAATTGCATGGCGAGTGTAGAAAAAAGCGTAGTTCTTAGTAAATGCATGCGCGAACTATCGTTCGGTTTCCAAAGCCCAGCCAATACCTCACCCTGCAAAGAAATTCAACGTTTGACTACATTGTAGTTCCGAACAACAGCAGAACCTTCAGAGCTTTGATTTTCGACTAGTTTTCATTGAAATGGGTGTTAATTGTTCTTTAATCTTTGAAAAATAGGTTTACTCCCATAGCCGTCAATGCAGGTTTAAAGGGAAACAAAAGTGGCCAACGCTCGTCCGTTCACCGCCTAAGTGAGATCCATCCATCTAGGAAGATTCATGTTTTAATACCTAATATGAGTAACATTAAAGTCTTTGCTCTGACCCAGACGCTGTGGTGATTACAATAGCTCGAGTTTTTCTTCGGAAACAGCCGAGCTTATAAATCATAGGAATGCTACCGTTCTTGAGAAAGCTCGTGGTAAATCATATATCATAGAGCCCTATTACAAATTATTAACATTTCCAAAATTTGACCAGCCAATAATTTTGAGATATTAATGTGCTTTAGTTGTGTAGTTAGGATCCTAATGCTTTAATAAAAAGGTTAAAATGGTCGTCATGCAGTTACTGGGAGATATAATTGAATGGAGAAAGTGTCTATTTTTTATGGAGAATTGTCAATCTTAACCAATGTAATGAGTGATAATGGGATATTGGTTTGATTTGACATGCGTTGCTCATGCGTACAATGAAAGTCCGCATCATTGATGAATCTTGACAAACTAATATATCTTAAACATTTTCTGTCAGCGTTACCCTTCCATCTCCGGCTATATAAATCTAGACATTTTCGATTAATATAACGTTTTACTTTTCGTTTCAGCTTTGAGACTTGTTTCCGCATCTATTCGATCTTCTCACACTGATACGTTTATTTAGCGTACGAAGTAAACCCATTCATGATATAGACAACAGACTTTTTGACGATCCTGTCAATTACCCAATGCCCTTTCTCGAGCTTGCACCAAGAAATTTCACAATATGTGGGAAACAAACCGTTCGGATGGATATTTGTTTTGGTATAGTTTTGTGTTATATGATGTAGTGATGAGAGCTTATGTTGCGTATATAAGCACCACACAGATTCCATATTTTTAAACGTCACGCGACTAGAAACGTCAAGGATATTATTTATCCATCTTCTGACTGTTCCTTTACCCAAAGGGATGTTTGTACAGTTAATTAATTCAGCGAATAGTCGGTCGAACGTGTACTTATCGATTAGTCAAATCAGTTACCGGCTAATCGTGCATAATTATTATAAAAATGTTGAAATTTGTATAAAAAGTAAGATTGTTTCATTATGTAATCCTTGTCAACACCTTCAAAGATTTTATGTCTTAACGGCTCAAGAGTGTAGAGATCGAGACAGTATACGAGTACTAAAAGTTGTTTATGTTATTCTTGTATGCGACATGTCTGTAATTAATGCCAATGAAAGAATTGCGTCTTTTAATAGTTGGTACTGCAGAAGGTTTTGATTGGCAACTTTACGCATAAGGCACATAAGAAACACAGATCAGATATCCAATTCATCAAGCATGGATTCATTTACACGTTTCTACCTTTTAATTATGTCTATAACTACTGTAGAATCATTAATTTTCGTTGGGGATTTAATTTCGTGGATTTCGTGGTTCGACTCATCCACGAAATCAAATCCCAACGAATTTAAATGCGGAGATAAGGCATTTCTTTTCAAAAATCAAAATCCACGAATTTATGTCCCAACGAAATAGCCTTTTTAGTAAAAACCACGAAAATTGAACCCAACGAAAATTAATGATTCCACAGTATTCATATTGTCAGCAACAATTTCTCAGTCACTAGAGCAGTAATTAAACAGGACTTGAAGAATATCTGAACCATGTACTGTTTTTACTACGGATGTTTACATGATCTATTTGAGCCATGTGGGGATTCAGTAATGGAGACAAAAGTCTGCCGAAGATCCTCCGCAACCACAACTGATGGACCGTGTAATGGAATACAATATCAATATAGACGAGCAGATGTATTTCTACTTGATACATTCTAATGATGTATGACGTGGTGGAAATGGTCAGAAATCCACATAGAGTATCAAAGAGGAAAACTTCTAGACAAATTATCAAACTGTCTGCAATAATTAACTTTTGCTCTCCGTGTCAGATGGGGGAAATAGACGGATATGTCTATCAATAATCAAAGCACTGAGAGTCATGTTAGAAGCAAAAGTTGAAATGTTATTGATCATGTTTGGTAGATGTGCATTATATAATAACAAAATCTCAGCCAACTCTAGGTCACAATGTTACAAACTCATATGTATATATTGTTTGGACTTATAACTTCCTCAAAAGAGTCACTTTTGGCTCAGTGTAATGAACACGTTTTGTTAGAGGTCCACTTATCATGCTCATGATTCTGTTAAAGTTGATAGTAAACTAATACATCCACTTACTCGTCACTGTAAAACACGCCTGACTTCGTAATTATATATGTAATAATAGAGTTAGTTTTTCCTTCATTAGGATTGACTCTAGCAATGTGGTTGAGTGTCCGCCTACACTGCTAGGAGTCCTGGGTTTAAAGAATTCTAAAAACGCCCCGAATTAAGTCGAACGGGTTGTTTATAATTATGTTTTAATAATAATTCATTTAATTAAGGTAACGCGCTAAGCTGAGAATTAAGGGAGACTTCACCTCTCCTTGCTCTCGGATTTGGGAGAAGTTTGAAAATTTTGGGAGAAGTGGTGAGAAACGTGCATGATAAGTTGGCAATGTAATCCACAAAATCTTCAAATTTACAGCATATTGTCTGCAAATGAGACAGCAATACAACATATCATGAAATGCATTGTTTATTTGTCAGCTTCACAAGTTCTGGGGTTTCCATGTATGTAAGAGCAGTTTTAACAGGAAAGCGTAGTGAGTCGAGACCTCTTACAATATTGGAGGTCTTGGTGATGCAACATTATTAAATGTAATCAGAAAGTACTTTGATTTATGATTTGTATAAGACTAAATTTGTCCTAGCAGATGGAGAATTTATCTAAATAGTATGTGTCAGATTTAGTAATAAAGATAAGAGACCTTTAGAAAAGATTTTCATTAAATAGACATTTGATTATGTATAGTTTCACCATATATATAGTGCTGTTATTCGAAATTTGATGTCCGAAATTCGTGTACATTAAGAAATATGAGTGTAATGACTGTTCTTGAAATTCATGAGTCTTTGTTATTTTGTTGGCTATATTGCTTAATAAATTATGATTACAGCATGGACGTACACCGTACAATTTTTTTCCAATTCCACTCTGAAATGATGAATTTACGATGTTTACACCACTAATTGGATTAACTATCACAGAAAACTCTACATGAATCATATGTACCATCTAGAGTGAAAATATAGCAATTAACCTCCAATTTGTACCTTTTATCGGTAGTCTATTTATTAACTTGTGCCGGTCAATAGACAATCGTGAATGTACTATATTTAGGTGAAATTCAACACTAAATCAAAGCTTAGCGCTCATTGGTCGTTAGTGCTTAATTCAACCAATCAGGTATCGCCTTTCAATCACACCTTTGGGCGGAGCTTAATTTTGATGGACGATGCTACCATTGAAGTATATCGATTGATAGGGTTTGATTTACATAATGATAGACTTGATGTGTTCTGAAGTATTCAATTAACAGTTGTGGTTGTCCACACGCTGGGATTCTCGATAATTGGAATGTTTATTGCATGGGCTAATGTTTGAAGCCTTGCTGGTGGTCGAATGTATTTCGAAGGTCCAGATTGTGTTATTCTTTTTCTAGAATTTCACGGCGACTTTCTTCGCTTAACTTTAAAAATACACTCGGCGAAATGAATTAACTTTCAGCGACTTTTTCACCCCGATCGCCTAGACACGTGTTTATTTAAAGATGTTTTTTATTAAAGATGATATACAAACCCATCTCGCACGTAAGAAATTCTTTTCGCAAGATCGAGTCCATGTATACTTACAGTAGCGAAGCGTACTATCTATTGTCTTTATGAATGAAACATTCGTACCTTATGAATGAAACTTTTGTGCGGATGAAATAGAGAATATAAAACGAGTGTGGATTCCGTATTGAATTTATTGAACGAGTTGTATGAAATAGTATGAAGCGAGTCTCTGGCGAGTTTCATGAATTAAAGACGGAATCTACACGAGTTTTATATTCTTTTTATCACATACCCTGAAAATACGGCGAAAACCAACACACCTGATTGACATTGCTACTATATAATAAAAGTGTGACACATGCGTAATAAGGCTTTTTAATCAACCGGTGGATGAAGAACCACTTGCCTTCCATAAACTTGTTGGTTACTTTTCCCACGTGTGATTTCCAGATACCAGTTGATATTTGAATTCACAGCCATTGGAGGTTGGGGGGGGTGCTAGTGATTAATAGACAGAGAAAATAACCGCTCGCTCACGAATGCACCATGTTTTCTATTTTCCCTTAAGCTTAGGGAGTAAAATGGTATACTTGGAAAAACCGCATTCAATATATTCAACCTTACCAAATGTTTCCGAACTATAAAGAAGCCTCAATCCATGTACAACATCTAGGAAACACAACTGGCTTCCTATAAACGTAAATACAAAGAGGCACATTCAATGTAAACAAAAACAGAAACGCGATATGAACAATTCTTTGGGAAAAAAGCAAACATGATATCCCCGGAAGTATCGTATTTATGGAACGGCCTGTTAACAAATGCACAAGTGCTCTAATCCATAAAACGGACCAAGTGTGAACAACGCCTCATTGCTAACATTGTTAACATTTTACATGATAGTTCAAGATCTAGGAACATAATGCATCGTTCAAACATGTTTTTTGTGATCGACTTTGAAGTTATTTACAGTAATATATTACTAGTCTACTACTTGATTGAATTGTACGCATAATTATATCAAGAAAAAAATCCTCCGCGCAAATTCATTAATGGAATTAAAACAATTAGGGAAATTAAGTTTTCAAGTTCAATCATTACTCATTCATTAAATATTATGTTGTAAATGATATCATTGGACTCGATTATATTACACAGCAAACAAAGCATATGGGACTGCAACAGGGTTCCACGTTGGTCCCATATAGGCAGCCCAGATTATCCTGAAATGGGACCCATATGTGTCCTATATGGGCAGCCCATATTCATAATGAGGGCCTTTCTTGGGCAACCATGGTGGCTTTTGTAGTAGGGTTCAGGTCTTCATACACTAATACACTAGACTAGCATTCAGCTCCAGCAAAAACACACTGGATGGAGAGCATCAAGTTGTTCACCATACAAAGTCCCATTCTCTGATCAAAAGGTTTCTTCAGGTGCATTATTTAGAGCCAGCTAATTTAAGATATATATGATAAATATACATTCATGTATTATATATAAATCATATGGCCTTGGTAAATATAAAAGTCAGACAAATAAATGTATTAAGTCGCATTTTATTTTCTATCACTACAAATAAAGTCAACATCGCAAAAATACATGGCAAAGGCAAAACAATGCATATATAATGCGCAACGTTTGCGAGGATCGAAAATAACGTCTGCGCATGCTCGTCCTGTTTTTAAATTTTTACTTAATATGCAATCATTAGATATTTCTATACACTTTCTTGATAATAACTATGTATAAATGGTACACATTCTATCTTATTATGAATTCATATAAAAAAGTAAATCCTGTATAAAAAGCAGAATACATTAAACACACCTGTTACAGGCTCTTGTCGTTACTGGACAGCCCAAATGGGGCCCTAATGGGTTCCATATGGGCTATAAATCATACGTTTAAAACTTTATATGAATCGAATTGATATTTTTAGATCGTCACATACTTTAATTTGTAACAAATACACTGTAAATAAAATTTAATCCGAACGGTAGAGCAATAAATTCATATAGGAACTATAATTATATGGGCAAATTTCATCCACATGTGTCCCATATGGGTCCCTTATGGGCATATCAAACTGGGATGCCTAGAAACAATCTGTAAGAAACATATGGTTTTGCCAATATAGGTCCCAAATGGGTTTAATATGTGTGTACCCGTATGGGCCTCTCCAGAAACAGTCCATAAGATATGGGATTGCCCCCATTGGTCCCATATGGGTCCAATATGGGCAAAATCCCATATATATAAAATAAAATATATACCCATATGGGCTTCCCAAAACTAGCCTATATCGGACCCATATAAGCATGTTTGCTGTTTATGAACTCATGTGCTTAACCCATGTAAATGGCTATTAAATATAACATGTCAGTTTTCATGATTCAAATATAAATCGTAAAGTCAGGCCCAATTATCAAACTTGTTATATTCATGATCTCCAAAGATAACTTCAGTTGGAATGACATGTTTCAAATGCGCTCGTTCATGGTTACGTCAATTCATAGAGGCGTCGTATTCTCCAATACAATCTTAAGTCGTAGGCCACATTCGTTTCTGATGTTTTTATTAGAAAAGTAAAGTTCACATAGTCAGTGCTATCATTAATCTAAATGGTGTGTAGCCATTAATAAGTTTTATATATATTTTACTATGTCCCATCTTGACTTGATTGTTTCTCCACATTTTCTGAGTTTATCGGACACGCTAACATGGCTAAATAACCCGAATATACGAGTACAAGTCATGAATACGTCAACGTAGTAAATAATTCTATTGACTCTGCTTAACTACGGAAGTCTAAATGTCTGTTGATTCCAGGAGGATATTTTATTGATATGAATTTTATGGCACAAAACGATAGTATCTAACAGCTCCGGTTTACAAACAGATAACATTTCAAAATATCTTCTCTACCTTAGTTTTTGGAATTAACGACACGGCAGCTTTCAATATTTATATCGTTCACTTAAGGTAATTAAACTTAATAAAGATGTCATATCAGAATCGAAGCTTCAAAAACGGCTAATGCCAATCAACGGTTTCAGGAAAGCGTTATTGTATACGTACGCTTCAAGGGGTGCACACGGGTATTTTCATCATATAATAATCTGTAAATCCCATTTGATATGGTTTTATGATTAAACATAACCCCACATCAGATATTAAGATAACTTTATATTTATCAAACATCATCATAACTAACGTATGTTTCGAACTAGGTTAAGATGCTATCGAAGAATGTCAGATTTGAAGTTCAACACATTTGTATAAAAAAAATACCGAAAGCCTACAATCAAACTGTCAGTGAGTTCATCCACATTCTGCTTTTTTAAAATATATAACTATTATAATTGTATTATAAGTGAACAAACATAATTATATTGTAAGGTAAGCAAATCCTACTTTCCCGACAGACTATGTAGCAACGTAGCCTAATATCAAGAAACACAACAAGAACGAATGCATGTGAATATACAACCACGAAGAATAAACTATGATAAAGTATAACATTCCTAAACTGAACTGGTCACAAAGCATCCTGCATACCAACAACTAAATGATATCGAGAAAACTAAACTGATTCCCGTTCCAAATGCACCATAGGAATTTTTACGGTCCGGCTTTCTGATTGATCAATTTGTTTGAGCAATGTCATCGGCTATTCTCCATTTGTGAACCATCGGGGATTTCCAGATATATGTATTTTTAAATATGTGTATGTATGCTTCTAATGCCATAATACCCTAGATAAATGTGCGCATTATAAAAAAGTTACTATGAGGGCATTCATTACTGAAAAGAAAGGATGACCATAATGTAATCAGTCCGGTTGACAGAAGTATGTCTGGATTTTAACCAATCAACGTCCTGAAAGTGTTAGGGCGTATCTTCTTTTCACTCTACAGTCAGAGTCAACTGTACCCAGTTTACGAGAAAAATAAACATAATAATAAAAGAAAATATAAACACAGGAAATAACGTGTCCCCAAGGCACCACCTTTGACCAAACTTCAGTAAAAGCCAGCAGATTGCCAAAACGAAGATAACGCAACATTTATATTTAATAACGCTTAATGCTACTGATTGTTTAATAAAGTAGCAATAATAGTCGAAGCTCGTTAGTTTTGAAACTGCGAACTATTCTAGTATTCACTTTGTAGTATCTGTACATTTTACTAATGTCAGTGTTGGTAAACTTTTTATCTGAGAGCACAATTAGGGTCAATGAGGGTTGCATTATATAATTATGGAAACATGCTAAACATCATTCAATGATTACTTTATTATTTCCCGACAACATCGGGAACTATAATAGACAATGTATAGCACATTCTCGCATGACATGAGGTCAGGCACGACTTTAGTCAAAGTTAATCTTAAGTTAATGTATAAAGGGATTACTTCCTGAAAACCTAAACTTTTAAACAGAAATGTGTTTTACAGTGAAATATACATTTCACTTAGAATAAAATTGTTTTTAGCGTCTGCCAATACTGATATCAGAGGCGGCATTTAGATATTCAAGAATATTTGAATTTGGGGTAATGCTTATTTGTTTTCAATTTACATACATTTGTATTTCGAAAAGGAAATTAAGTCTACAAATTAAGACTGAAGGAAAATGCTATTAAGACCCTTAGTTTACAATTCGGCTTTTAAAATATACTTGAAATATGAATCTCTCATTTGTGTTGGCAAAGAATATATACGTGATTCGATACCGAGACTGTTTTTAGACTAAGATTCAATTTAAAAATTATGTATACTTGAGTTTCTGACACGAAGCCGAGTTGCTGGATCTTTGTAGCTTGTTTGCAATATTTTGCTTCGTTAGTGTTTTAAACTCGCTTTTACAATCATTGATAATGGGTGCGAATGATGGCCACGTGGCTTAACTCTAGAGGAGTGTCATTTTGTATCATGTTCGCAGCTAATACAATATGTTAATGTGTATAAAGCTATATATGAAAAGAAATGCAAAAATAAATATAAACTACATGTAGTGTAAATCACAATATACATGTCGTATAACCTTATAATGTTTTCTCAAAAGAAAAGAAACAAAAAACGTCTCTGTGATTTAACAAACGTGATCGTTACAAGTTATCAGAATAGAGTGTTCCGGAACACTTAATCCATTCAAGCGGCATTTGTTGAATTCAAACATGCTCACTCGCTACCACACGATAATGTGAACAACATTGTGTTTTAAATTCGAAAAGAGGGAAACTATAATTGATTGAACATAAAAAATGTTTGATTTCGTTGATTTCTGATTCCGAGTTGTCTCCCTTTCTTATCTATTTATGGTTGTTTATCTAATTAACAGGTCGCTTCCAATACTCATTATTTAAATTTGTGTTTTGGGGGTATGATTCTTATCACGTTTAAACAATTACTCAGGTAATAATAGGACTGACCGATATAGCTTTATACACTGCCACGTGTCGATGAACGCATGGTACACAATAAAACAATGGAATATTACGTTAACAATGTAATATAAATCATAATTATGTTACCATTTTGCTGTCAATATATGTTTTAATAACTTATATACAAACTTATTGTGCGAATTTAATTGCGAGAAATAGAACCCTAAATATTATTTCATCGAAATAAATGCCTTCCTTAACAATCCCAAATCAGTGTGTTTGCAAACCATTTTAAGATTATTGTCTTTTGTGAATGCAATTTTGTCATTAATGGAGTATGTATGTGACTGGTTGCTTTCGCTTTTCTACGATACGTGCATATCTAAAAAAGTAACTTTCACTTTGTGTAACAATTGCGTTTCAGAGTTACACAATTTTTGGAGTACGAATGGTATCGTACTGTTAAAACCACCAATAATTGTGGAATAGAAAACTTTAGAGTATTTAAACCATCAGAACAACGTGAATACTCCTTTCTGACTTCTTTACGCACCTTTGACGTACAAGCATTTCATAATATTGATTAAATACGCCCGTTCAGACACGCGACACAAAAATGTACATCCTAACAAACAAAAACCTTGTTATTCCAAACACCATGTTTATCTCGAGTACTTTATTTATTTCGATGACTCCTCGAGATAACAAGATTTTACTAGATTTTGTGTGCATGTGTGACCTAGTGCGTGCCGGAAGATCTGATATTCTACATTTCTACATTTTCTAGTTAAAGGGGCATGCCCTGGAACTGCTGTCTTTTGGTTTCCATACGCCATAAATGGTTTATCACTTAAAAATGACTCTATAACACAGCTTAGGTATTTGTATGTTGATTTGGATATAAGGCTGCCAGCAATTTATTGATGACAATGATTTTTTCAATTCGTCTGACAACTTTACTGAGCATGCGCGCTCACAGTCTTTCAAAGTAGCAAAACACAAATCAAATGCACGTATATTGATATCTATATATTGTTTATCGCACATGAGCAATACTTACCATTTCACTGTTTTTTCGGCGATGTTTTCTGTCTTAACAGATGGTAAAGTTGTGAAAATGACAAATACTTTCCCTTTACTGAGACCGAAATCAGCCGGTTTGGTAATCTTGAAATGTGTATTTTGAGATAACTAGCGGGATATTTCGTAAATATTTTACAGGGCTTTCATTAATTGATTTAGGCATTAAAATGATACCACTTTCATTCGAGACGCTTCAGTTCCATGGCATGCCTCTTTAAGCGTCTTATTAAATACATACGCGGTATTGTACTTAATATGTCGTGACTGCCTAAAGCACGAAAAAGATAAAGATGCTTTAAGTTATTTACAACGATTAGATAACATAATTTCATATCAAGCAACAGAAAATCTAACCGAACGCGCAAAAATAGTACTTTATTGCGATAAACACTGTACGCCTTTATCGACTTCACTTTGTCAGCGTAAACCATTTCTAGTGCCTTGTGTGTTGCATTAGTACGATATGATACCAGTTTGATAATACTTCGTTATTAAGTTTCTAACTAGTCATCAAAACTCGGCGTGATTTCAATTACTGAACAATAAACGATTTACGATTTTAATTTAATTATCCACACTAAATGGAATGCACTAATGAATCGAAATTCGATTATTGCAGGAGACGATAATCTGACAGTTTTATTGTTAATTGCTCGCTTAAAAATTCCACAGCGGTTGTTATTTTTGAAAATAAAATATTGTCGCGTTTTTTTTTGTTTTTTAAAGCGGTTTTCTGTGTTTTGTGTCGGAAATATTTATTAAGGCAATGTTGCCTCAGAATTTTACCCTGTTTTATTTTATTTTATTTATGACGTATTTCATATTAATTATCATCAGGATTGAGGCCACGGGGCTTCATAAAAGTCAAATATCTAATGATTCATGAACGAAGAACGTTATAAAAAACTGAGACACGGTTCCCTGCATTATACACCTATTGTTATTTTAAGGCTATTTGTTGTAATATATTCATATATACACAGTAGTTATCGTTGTTCAAAAATATGTAAATTACGTGTGATATTGGTTTATAGAAGGCCAACAAAATATGATACTTCTTTCAAATCACCTGCATTGGACCTTTTACAGTGGATTTATTTAAGCATATTATATGTATGGTGTAGTCTTTAAAGTCCAAATTAACTTTTTGCTATAAAAATATATGCAAAAAAAACAAACAATTGCTCATGTTATCCCAAGATAATTATTACCAACGAAACAAGCCCTTTTTCTTCTAAAAACACTCGTTTCGCCGTGTGCATAATATGACTGCGGGAAAACATAGCTGTTTTATAGATAGTATTTTTTCAATGATACTGAAAAAATACGATAGTGGTTTTGGAAACATTTGTCTTGCTATTAAGTACGCACGTGAGGAAAACACACAGAAATTCTCTGTTATAGAACAAATTATGGGATAAATGATTATGGGACTTTAAATCTATAAAATGTGAAACTTGATATGTCCGAACAGCCAGTCACGCTACATTAAGGTATTAATTGCCCAAATTAGTATAAACTCGAAATGAGGCGAACGAACTCTGGAAATGTAATAAGAAACTATGTTTCCATGATAGAAAATTATTTACCATGATATTTTACAACAAGTATGACATTCTTTTCAGCCGGTTTTCTTTTAAATTTGCAATTAAGTATATGGGATTAACGCATTTTTCCAAGATAAAAGACAAAAAAACATCCATTTTAACGAAAACTCATGGCAAATTACAGAGTATCAATTTAATTTGATGTTGAAAAAATCCTTGTCGTCGTGCATTATCTACTGCAATTAATGTTTTTTACAAGGGCAACAAGTCTTGCAAAATAAGTGTCCGAGATAACTATCGAAGCAATAACGGTAATTGGGCAATACCATTTCTAATGATGTATTTACAGTTTTGTGTAGTTAGAGCAAATATGTCAGAAAAGTACAGTAATAAATAAATATTATTAAATGAATCAACTAGATAAGTAGTGTGTTAAAATATCTTTTTTGAAACAATAATGTGGTATGAACAAACGTAAAATAGTTCATCAAAATTGAAACATTAAAATGCATTATACTGAAACAATGAAATGAATTTTAAAACTCTTTTTTGCTCTAGAATGTTTCAAAACTTTATATTAAATGAACTGTGTTAGGAAAAAATATGATACACCAATATAACCGTTACAGTTAAATACGTGTAAACCGCGAATGCTACGATAAAACAAAGCAATATGAAATGGTTAAAAAAAGCTTACAGTGTCTTCAGTAGATGCAATCAGGATGTCATGTGTTGTATTGTCCATCTCCGATATCAACAAATGTTGTGGTTGCTTCTAATCTAAAATATATTTAAATCCTTCGTTATAAGAACATTGTATTGGTCATTATCATCATCGTGAAAGAATATTTATAATTATAAAAATACTATAAATACAGACATGACTATAAAAGTCAAAGCTCCCGTTTCGTAAACTTCACATTAGATACAAAATTGACATTTTTAACACAATATATCAAGTATCCGCGAGCATTTCAATATCCCTTTTCTACGATCAATTTCAACATGTCAAAACTTTATACTAACATATTTTCTATCCCAATGTTCGAGGTCGGTATAGTTAGATTTATTGAGATGATGAATGTATGACGATAAAAATATCGGTCGTTTGTTTTCTCTGTAATATTTACAAAATTTATTTCACTTATACGACGAGAAACACAGTTCCACACTTTAAAAGACCATACATATAACGGTTTTACCAGGGCGTGTATTTTTTATATGACCAAAGGATATCCACCGTCCCTAATAGCTGCATTCATGCATTTCTTGTAGATATTTTATAATAACAGCGTCTGTAAAAATTGTCGTTATTTAACTGAAAATTCAGTTGAACAATTTTAACAATCCAATCACTCGTTTCACACCGTTGTTAATTTTGTTATCAAAAAGAAATGCTTCACGACGAATACTACTTCCATACGTTCTATTGTACGGATATCGAATTGCACCATGCGTTGTATCGAAACACCAATATATAGTATGGCAGTAACACACATGATTCTTTGGCTTTTATAAGTGGAGTCGCGGACACGACTGTAAAGAAAAGTTTCTTAAGCATTCGTGTAATGCATTCAATGTTTATAAAACAAGGAGTGGTTTTAATATTTCTCAGACATAAATCATTATTAATTCTTTTGTGTCGGGAGAAATTGTTTCATTTGAAGTTGGATGAAATGAAATTCTTGTTCTTCGTTATGAATTTATGAATTCAATTTCGAATACTTCAAACAATTTTGCGCAAATGATGAAGGGTTTAAGGGCCGTTCTCAGACCTATTCTATTCTAAATCTGATTATGATACAAATTATCCGTGATGCTTTCCATTTTGTAATAAAATACTTTAAGATAGAAAATTTACTATTCTATGATAATTCAGTCTGGTTTTATAACTAAGATAGTGGATTCAACAACAATACTATCACAAAATAGTTAATGATTATACAATACAAACAAGGGATACGTGTCTAAGAAGATTGGAGAAAACCATTTTTACATCTTTAAGTCTGATATTTTATATAGAATTATATCGGTCAGTACTTCGACTTAAACTGGTGAAACATGACTGTTAATGTTTTATTTCATAGACTGCACGAAATGTATCATATCTATAACTTATTGATGAACTGATAGTAACGTGGCAGAAATTCTCACTTACAAAACAGCCAATTGGAACATTGTTTCGGATAGACACCGTAAGCGAGATGTAATTCGCAATTTACTAGTATAAGCTGGAACAATAGTTGAAAATTCTAATAATTACAGTCATGCAAAAACACAATGAGCCAAGTTACTGTTATTCAACATATAGAATCTGCAATTAATTAAAGACATTGGAACAATTAAGGATATCCAATGAATTGTAAATATGTATTATCTACAATCAAACCTGTGATAACGGTCACATCGGAATAAAGGCTACTCTGCGAAAAAAGGCCGTTCTTTTAAAATGTTCAATATGTATTTAGTATGAAACGACCTCCAGATAAAGGTCACCTGTCAATAAAGGTCACATAAAATTAATAATATTTCCAAAGGATGGCTGTTGTGTACAGGTTTGACTGTATACTATTATACAACTCTAGAATAACAGTATGTGACATTAGAACATCATTTTAGCTGCACTATTTAAAAAAAAACATAACGCAATGAATATATCTAATGGATTTGGAATGCTATGTACAATGAAAACGTTATTGTGATTGATTGCTCTTATGCAAAAGGCTAAATAGGAAAATGTTGTTTCCTCCAAAATGAAATAAACATGCTTTTAGTTTAGGATACAATTGAATAGCCTTAATATCATTAACACTAAAAATGCGATTCTTACTAAACTCAGAGCAAGACAAAGACATAAAAGACGGAAACAAAACGTCTTTTTTTCAATACCGGGGAGATGCTCACTTTTTTTACATCAACAGCTTTTAAAGCCTGATTGAACAGAATTCAGAAACTCCTAGAATCTCTCTTTGGTGCATTGTCAACGGGGGTCTCTTTTTGTTGTTGTCTTTTGTGTTTGTTTTTTTAGACACAAGAAACTCTAGATATCTGTTAAAGGACGCTTTGATCAGAACATCTGACCGTACGGTAGAGACTGTTCTGTTTGATATCTGAATCACACTTTGAATGCTGAAAGGGACTTAAAGATATTATTGATTCAATTACTCACGTCAGAAGTAATGTTCTGAAATAGAAATCAACTGTACAGCTTAGTAACAGAAAATATTAAAATGGTTCCCTCTTATATGTGGGGTAGTAATTTGGGGAAGGTAGTGATTTGCGGAAGGTAGTATTTTGAGAGGGTAATATTTTGTGACAGGCAGAAATTTGGAGAAGATAATATTTTGGGAAAGTAGTAAATTTTAAAAGGTAATCTTTTGGGAAGGTAGCAATTTGGGGAAGGTAATAATTATTTTGTGAAAAGTTGTATTTTGGAATAGGTAGTATTTTGCGGCAGGTAGTAATTTGGAGAAGGTAATTTTTTTGCGGCAGGTAGTTATTTGGAGAAGGTATTAATTTGAAGAAGGTAATAATTTGAAGAAGGTATTAATTTGAAGAAGGTAATAATTTGGGAAGGAATTTTTTTTGTGGGTGAAAGACTGAAAGGTAGTAATTAGGGGCAGGTAGTAATTTGCGAAAGGAAATATTTTGCGGAAGGTAGTAATTTGGGGAAGGTTGTATTTTAAAAAGGCTGTATTTTGGGGGATTGTGGATAATTTTGTATGTGCTTTCCTAGAAATCATTTTCCAATTGTTAATGACTTAAATAAATCGATTTGGAAATATATGATGCACTTATCCAAACATGTCATCAGTAGAGAAATAATTGTTATACTCGTACTTAAACGTATTAACGTTACATAATACACAATGACTTGTGTCCTAAATTTCATCATTCGATAAAAGTATATTTTTACAAATCAAGACGTTTCTATAAAACATTCCCATTAATAGGCTCACACTCTCAAAGTAAACCCACTGCATGTTTCAAACTCCTAATGAACCAACTGATATGGTTGACACTAAGATAAAACAGCTTATGTCGTTCACACTTTCTTGGTAATTGACTAATCCATAACTGGTCAAAAAGATATTTACAGAATCAGCATATGAAACAATTCAATAGCTCGAGTCGCCGCCTTGGAACGTTGCGTAAACAAAGGCTTAACAATTTGGAAACAGGAACAGAGCTAGACAAAATATGCATATTAAGCAATACACAACCGCTAATGCTTGCATTGTGCGATACAACAAATGCATACATCCTTATAAAACAATCTTAATATACACCGAATACTCTCATTTGCGAAAAAAAAACTTCTTATGTTAATACATGTTAATAATCGTGTCTTTACTAGGAAGACCCTCTTCATGAAATCTTAATGAAACATCAGATTTTAAAGTTTCAATACATCGAACAATGCATCACATATCATCACTGTTTATTCAATAAACAAACTCTTAGAATATGGAATTGTGATTTTTCATAATACATGTACATATCCTTTGTTATACTTACTTCTTATATCGCGTTCCTTTTTAACTGTTTCTGGATTAGATTTAAAGGCTCTATAACATGACTTGTCCATGCTCAAACATTTTAAGAAACTCGTATTGATAAAAGATCAAGTTCCTCTGCTTTTACCATCTTCTGATATCAAATTTCATGAACCTAAATTTCTGTTTTCACTGGAGACATTGCTTATCCTCATCTCATTTCCTATGCAGACTATTTAATTAATACATAACACCTCTTTTATTTTATTTAGGTGGTGTGAATTATCGTATGCTTCTTATGTTCTCGTTTGCGTGTTCTGATGTTGTTAGATTCCATATCCTGAGTGGTTGGTCTGCTTGCGACGCAGATTTATCACATACACTTTTGGGAAATTCCTTCAAACGAGTTTTATTAAAGTAATTTAGTAAACCATTGCGTCTTGGATGCGATATAGCAAATTATCTATTATCAATATAGATTGTTGTGCTCCATAATTTGATGAATTCCTAAACAAAAATACGTTTTCAAAAAGAAATATTTTAAATTCAAAAAAATTGTTTTGTAAAGACAGTATTTCCTGGAATATGATGTTTAAACGATACTATGTCGATACAATACCAATGTAGTTGTACTAGGTTTGTATACCATACCATTGGTTCACATAGCCGAATTATCATTTGACTAAAAGGAAATTTAATCCGCCGCTTAAGTCGCAGACTTTAAATCACTGTAACCTCTCACTGATAGAGTGTCGAGGGTTCGAGCTCAGCTAGCAACCATGTCTCTTTATATGAGGCAAAAGTAGTCGCTTACGCAGGATGGGTGTCTAGTACTGGTTCTTCCAATGACCGATAGATAGGTGAACTGCCCACCTCCTATGACTCTTACTCTTGAAAGGGAGCGTAAACCCCAAACAAACAAGCAAACTAAAAAACTGTTTTGTTAGACTTTATTTCCATATTTAGTTCATAAAGTAAAACTTACAGACTTAGTATGAAATGTGCAGTTTGGTGTTTTCTGTTTGATTATAATTTATACTACTATTGGAGGTAAAAGACTAGCATGGGTGAAACTTAACGCTTCATTTAACTTCGTAAGAAACAACTAGTCATAATGGTTTTAAAAGAGCCTTTATTCCCAATTACAAACACAAACTATGGCTTGAAATTAAATATGTGAAATTTGACCGCCGTTCATTTTTTCGTTTATATACGTTTATATACGACGTCTGTTCAGAACACCTAACCAGTTTTCTTGGACTATATTCTAACCAGTACTAACTTACCAGTTTTCTTGGACTATATTCTAACCAGTACTAACCTGCCAGTTTTCTTGGACTATATTCTAACCAGTACTAACCTACCAGTTTTCTTGGACTATATTCTAACCAGTACTAACCTACCAGTTTTCTTGGACTATATTCTAACCAGTACTAACCTACCAGTTTTCTTGGACTATATTTTAACCAGTACTAACTTACCAGCCGTCAATTCTCTAAATATGGATGAAAATCAGCATTTAGAACAATGCTAAGAAGGTATGACCTGCTGAGATTAATAACCCGGATCGTAATTATCAATTAAAACCTCTTTCACTATCAAGACATATGACAGGGTCATCAGCCTAGGTCATAGGGTGGTTATCTTTTGGTTTGAATCTTTCTCATTGTTACAAGTTAGTGACACCCCAACAATAGAGGTAACCGGTAGCTAGCACTTTACATGTATATTGAATTTTATTAGTATTCAATGCACAATTATTGACCAAACTAAACACTGTATGATATTTTTTTCAGGCACCATAGATTTACAAACTAATGTATTGAAAGTTCTTTAAGCGAAATGAATGCATTCTGTTCCACAAGATACGTGAACTTAAGGCGAGAACAGCAGTCTTAGGATGTAAAATTTCTAAATATTTACTGCACTTTGTTTCTCTGGAATGATCGCCTCTTGATGAACAGTAATTGATTGCGAAGATCGTAAGGCCGAAGACAAACTGAATAAAAATTAGCTCATTTCAGTGCATTTCAATACGTTTCCATTTATATGACACATCATAAAATCTGTAAGCGGCTAATACGTAAATAAGTGATTGAAAAGATATTTTCTGGAAAAAATGTTTGTACAATACATCGCCGTTTCCGATTGAGCCCGCGATTTCTTACCGATTTGTTAGAAAGCTGACAATTTTTTAAGTAGAGCTTTTATTCCAAATTTAATAAAATGTTCCCCAGAGCAAAATTATTTACCCACACAATTAGTACTACTTGTTGCGGTCAACAGCTAGTACTTTGATATAACCTCCAAGAGTCGTCCATATAATCTGATTTCCGGCTTTTATAAAAAAAACAGGATTCAGAAACAGTTAAGGACATATTATCCAGACTACCTGACAAGACTAACGAGAGGAATTTGCTAATCTGAGATTACAAGACTGATGACTTTGAAGCGATTTGTGAAACCCATTGAAATTTGTGGATTAATCATGTGCTTTTAAAAGCCTTGCATTCAAGTCTGATGTCCGCAAGAGACCGTTTAATTACCGACAAGGCCACCTCTATGACGGCAACACTAATCAAAGGAAACAGGTTCGTATTCTTATACCAAATAATACTGCTTTTCATGTTTTGAAATCACATTGATAAAAAATACTTTGGTTTAAATGAAGACTTTATAGTCAAATACCTACACTAGGGTCATATTTCTAACTTCGCGCACGTTTTGTGATTGCAACAAGCTCAGAAAAAGGTGCTCCCTAATATCGAAATTTATTCCACTGTTTTACTATTCAAACAACGTTATTTGGATTCAAACATGCCTCGCTCGCTTTCAAAAAAACAAACAATGTATATAACCCAGGGGCGCCGGAAGCAATTTGACATTTGGGCGCGGAGGGGTGGGTTTGCGAGGGAGTTAAACCTCGGAAAAGAGGGAGACTATTGCTGATTAAAAATTGAACGTGTTTCGGTTTCCTTGATCTTCGAGGAATCCGTGTAAGCTAGAGTGTTGTATTATATTGGCAACCTATTAGGAGAGTCTGTGTTAACTATACTGTTACGGCCTGAAGGCCACTAATTGTATAGAGAATCTGGGTAGCTACACTGTTACGGTGAGTAGGCAACTAATTGGGAGAGTCTGTGTTAACTATAATGTCATGGTGTGCAGGCAATTGATAATTTCTGCATAAAAAGCGCTGATAGAACTTTTGGTGTTGGGGTATGTAAAAGATTTTAAGTCATTTTGTTTTTCTAGTTTCGCAGTTTTTGTATTTTTTAAATAACATGCAACTACAATACAAAATAATATAATAGTTATATTACCAGATTTATATAGCGCCTTTTTCATACTATTCGTACGTTCAAAGGCACTTTACATGATTATGTTGCAGCCACGAGGGCGCAGGTGCATCCTCTACCAGTGCATATACAGCATGATCAGACCAGAGGGACAGACTGAGAGAAAGCCCCCAGAAGGGCTTTGAAAAATATAGTAGATACAGGCATGTCCGGCGCGGGGTGCGCCTAGCTCTTATTTCGAATAGAGAGTCTGATTCTTTAATGTGCCCGATGTATAGCACCGATACACAGCTTCCTGGCACTTTTAACCAGTACTTATTCTATTCATAGTATTTCCCGCTATATCTGACCATGTGGACTGTCCCCACGGTCAGATATAGCGGGAAATACTATGAATAGAAATCTCCATGGCCCGGCCGGAATTGAACCCGGGACCTTTGGATTGACAGCTCAGCGCGTTACCACTGAGCTATCGCCGCTACATATGTGTGATATCTTTTAAACAAAAGCAGAATCTTCACAGCGTAGCACTCCCCCTTCTCAAAACAAAGTAGGTTGAAGGAAGATATAAAACATGCAAAGATTATTCCGGTAGTTATGGCACTGACTTGCAATAAATAGCCAATAGCCATTGACCGCTTTTAATTCTAATCCTACCCGAGACAAGCTAGCTTGCTGAGGGTCGATGTGTCTTCCTTTAGCGTAAAAGCTTGAAATTCGTCAAATTACCCATGCTGCGGGTGCTACGTTAAAGGGGCATACCCTACAACTGAAAAACATTCTGTGAAAATGTAAAATTGTGTTAGATGTATATGTAAAACAATATATAATGGATAATTGCAGAAGAACTTGGGTCATAAAATGACTAGTTTAGGTACTATCCGCAAAAATCATAGCTATGAATAGTAAATCACTTCCACCCAAAAATTGGCAACAAATTCCAAAGAGTTTCCGATCTTTTATGGAAACTAATATTTTTTTGTGATTTTATTTTTAATTGGATGAATTTTTGGCTGAAACTTTCTTCGTCGGCTTTTTTCTTTACAAACTTCTAATTTATCATCATTTTGCCTTGATTCTAGATGCACCAAGTTGTAGGGTATGCCCCTTTAACAAACGAAAACACATATAACACATTCGGAAACATTACAATACATTAATGATACAATTACGTAATAAATCAATAAGCACTCATATATAAACATATACTCGCACAAGTTATATAAAATTTGGTAATGCATTTTCAAATATTGTAGAGAAAGAACAAATCGTGAAAAACATTTTCAACCATGTTGTTATGGCTTGTTGACTAATCAATCATAATTCTAAGCTAGCCCAATTAAAAAATATCACCGATTCAAATGACATTTCCATGGAAAATTCATCGGGCCTTTTTTTCACTCCTGACGCGACTGAGAGAAAAATGTCTCATTTTTTGGCATTGTAAATTGCCACCCCTACAGAGTTCGCTCGACGTCTTTTAATATTTAATGGCAGAAAAATGTAACATTACTGATTTTATCGGATTTGTAAATGATCCAGCATTGCAGTTATGTAAATTGCATATTAACTTAATACACAATATTATTGGAGTAGTACAGGATATAACGCGAAAATAAACGAAACTCCGCTAGATGGCGCTTTTTGACCGGTTTCCATGGAAATGTCACTTGAATATATCATTTCTGCGTTAGCCAATACCTTAAAGGTCGTTCATGCAAAATTTCTTTATTGTATGTTGACGTCACAAAAATTACCATTTTTTCTGGAGGAAACCCGCGATCCACCTTAAACTGTATTCGTATTAAAAATGATCATATAATACGTTTTAACGTATTTTCATGTGTTCGCATGATCGCAAGATATCAGGTTCCAATTGGACTACTTACAAAGATATCAAATACTTCTTCTTTAGAATTAGCTAATATAGACATGTCGCAAAGGGGATTTTCAAACTGCACTGGATAAAAACTATATTAATTGACTGAAAATATCACAATCATGAAATTTTGAATTTGCAGTAGTTGTTTCTTTATTTTCTAGCAAAGAACCATTTAATATTTGACAAAGTATACTCCATTTTTGACCCGATATAAACTTGTTTGTTTTTTCCTGGTTGTCAAGCAACTATTTTTACACTGGAAATAATAGAAAAAACAGTACTAAAAACATCCACATCCATTTTCATAAAAATAGCACGACAGCTACTCACCTGTTCTCACAAGATAGGCCCAAGTTTGACATTTGAGTGTCGCTAAACCACATTCGACACATATGCCATGATATTGGTGTGTTTTGGTTTTTTTATCAACTTTGCATGGTATATGGTATCTACCTTTAAACCGTAACAAAATAGCTGTAATTTAGTGGTATTTTTTTTTTTAAAGACAGAAAAATATCATTTTTCAATAAAACTACGCTACGCTATCGCCGTAAAGGGTAACATACAAGTACTGCATCATATTGTTACAAAATGAACATATTTTTTTCCCGTTATAATATTATGTCCAATGACGTATTTAAGTTTACAGTAAAAAACAAAATCTATGTTAAGCTCTTTGTATTTTTTCGTTTGGAACAAAACGGACACGTCGCCAAAACCAATCTAATCTACGTTACATAGTTTGCACTGAGAAATATATTAACATTATGCATGTTATAAGTTATTTAAACATGAGCAAAAACGTATGTTAACATAGTACAAACAATGCACGATCACAAATTAACTCATTTCATAAAATGCGTTTATAACAAAAACACGCATTTATTATTAGTAAAAGTTCAACAGTCTGTGAGTAATTGTAAGCTCATAAAAATCAAGATGTAATGTACATTATGTAATCAACGTTGCCACAGTTTTCCAATTTCGGCAAGTTATTTAATTTATATGCCTGAAATTAGGTTAAACAGTTAATGGGTTTCGCAAGATAAACTACCAGTATGAAAATAAACACAATGTTTGCCCATTGTCGTACATTTACCACCTTTTCCGCCATTGTTGAGGTTGAAGTTTCCTTCAGTAAAACAAAACAAGGTAAGAAATGTGAATAATTTTTCATTGTAGGTCTTAAAAAATTGAATATATACAACTTAAATGTCTACCAATTTAATGTATTAACTGATAAATTCATACAAATGTTGCAAATATTAGCGACAATGTCCACAAGGTTAATAACATAGCATTATTTTTTGTTCCCTATTTTTGCTTATCAAAATAATTTGTCACATTGTTTTGATTATAATTGATTTACGAAGATATTTTGCATGGTATCAGTGATTTACCAAATTATCTTAGGTTTTATATAGGTGATAAACATGTTGGTAACGTAGATTACAAAACTGTGAACCTGTGTTATCTAACACTATTAAGTAGATGTTTAAAGTGTACTAAAGGGCATATGTGCCTACTGTATATGGTAATAAACTTATGAAACTTATGTTTTCCTAAAATTTGACAAATGGTTTTCTGTTGTAGATCATAACCCAGTGATCACAATGATTGTTTCTGGAAGAAATAACATATTGTAGGCATAATAATTGTTGTTAACATTGGTAACTTTAATTACAACTAGAAATGTGTCCGTAGGACACGGATGCCCCCACCATTTCACACTGGACACAGAAATATGTGTTTTGTGGCAAATATGTGAATACAACATAGAGCAGTGTTACTTGTAATAATTATAACAAGTCTGGTTTTTATTACAAGTTTGGTTGCAAGGTCCAACCAAACATGTAATAACCAAACTTGTAATAAATTTTCAAGTTGAAGTAAGATTTTACTTTTGCACTCATGAACTTACTGATGTGTTCCGCCCAATTAATTAGCACGTGCTGACCTAATTAAGGTCACTAGCGCTTGAAATGACCTTCTTTATTCATATTCAGTTTACCATCTATCCATACAGTCAAACATGTAATAATTATTACAAGTCTGGTTTTTATTACAAGTTTGGTTGCAAGGTCAAACCAAACTTGTAATAACCAAACTTGTAATAAATCTTACAGTTTTAGTAAGACCACAACTCATTATAACGATCACACTTTTAGTAAGACCACACCTCATTATAACGATCACCTCTGTTGTAAGACCACACCTCATTATAACGATCACCTCTGTAGTAAGACCACACCTCATTATAACGATCACCTCTGTTGTAAGACCACAACTCATTATAACGATCACACTTTTAGTAAGACCACACCTCATTATAACGATCACCTCTGTAGTAAGACCACAACTCATTATAACGATCACACTTTTAGTAAGACCACACCTCATTATAACGATCACCTCTGTAGTAAGACCACAACTCATTATAACGATCACACTTTTAGTAAGACCACACCTCATTATAACGATCACCTCTGTTGTAAGACCACACCTCATTATAACGATCACCTCTGTAGTAAGACCACACCTCATTATAACGATCACCTCTGTAATAAGACCACACCTCATTATAACGATCACCTCTGTTGTAAGACCACACCTCATTATAACAATCACCTCTGTAGTAAGACCACACCTCATTATAACGATCACCTCTGTTGTAAGACCACACCTCATTATAACGATCACCTCTGTAGTAAGACCACACCTCATTATAACGATCACCTCTGTAGTAAGACCACACCTCATTATAACGATCACCTCTGTAGTAAGACCACACCTCATTATAACAATCACCTCTGTTGTAAGACCACATTTCATTATAACGATCACCTGTGTAGTAAGACCACATTTCGTTATAACAATCACCTCTGCAGTAAGACCACACCTCATTATAACGATCACCTCTGTAGTAAGACCACATGTCATTATAACGATCACCTCTGTAGTTAGACCACATGTCATTATAACGATCACCTATGTAGTAAGACCACATGTCATTATAACGATCACCTATGTAGTAAGACCTCTTGTCATTATAACGTCTTAAAGCTGTTTCTCTTGGTACAAAATGGGTCGTTATATCGATGTTTACTGCATAATAAATCAAAAAGTCCTATGAAAAGCGGTCATCTTCATTTCATTATTGGTTGATTTGTAACAAATAAAGGTTTGTGGTTTTGAGATAAGTCAAAAATAAATTATTTCCAAAACTTTGATCTAGTCATCAGGATATACATGTAGTATCAGGGCGAAAAATAACGATTATAAAATTAATACTCAATCATGCTAGTTTTATTAGATAAAGAATTATTACAATTATTATTTCATTTTAACTTTGTATTACCTAAAACTTTTTACCCGTTTTAGATCTGCTCTACGAAAATGTTTTTTTTTTTGTAAAGTCATATCAAATAGAACTTGGTAGGAAGTTTTCCTTAAATGAGTCAAATTAAAGGCATATAACTTTTTCTTCCCATTACAATTTATTTTCGGTAAAAATGTTACCACAAAGAGCATTTATAATCAGAGTATGGTTATATATGTATTCTGAATTGGAATGATAAATAGTGAAGAATACGATACAGTGAAGTATTTATTTCACCGACCGCGCCTTCTTTTGTTTTGTATTATGGTAATAGCGATGTACGGGCACAAAAATAACGGGGTTATGCCTTTTCAGAGTCCCAAATCCCGACTACTGAGCCAAATACTGTGTCCAGAAAATGTCAGGATAAAGGGCGAGGCATGTATCGGTGCTTGATTAAGAACCACGAATAATTATTCGAAATAGAGTAAGGATATAAATGTCCGGTTCTCCTGTATCTTCTCTCCCCTCTCTCTTGGGCGGCCCTGGACTAACCTTGGATAAATAGACAATGTACATGTAACTTTTTTTGCAAAATCGTTATTCCTTTATATTATATTCATATAACCATACGTAGCTTACATCTAATAACAATCTTCATAAAGTATTTTTCACAAATTGAAACGTTCATTATTTATAATCAACGTATGAGCACATAATTTGGTGACGTCATGACGTTCGAACACAAATTGTGAAGTTTCATTAGTAACAACGTCATTTACTAAAGGAGCCGCATTATTGCGATATGGTATTGTTTTCTTTATTTTAAAGATATAAAATGATTTCTTAGTCTAATTTTCGTAAAATTTGCAATTTTCTTTCATAATCGGTCAACAAATAAACGAATAACAAATAAATATGTACGAATTATCATTTATAATAAGTTTTATTGTGTCGGGGGATTGACTCACGTATTGGTAACATGGTAATATTAGTGTCTACAGGTCAATTTACTGTTATGCTGTTTCGGTGAGGCTACGTTGTGTAGTAACATTTTGATATTTGTTTTATTCATTTGGATTGGCTAGGGTTGTTTTTATATTATGTTTCGCATTTTACTTTTAATTGTTTTTGTCGAATTGAGGTCAAGGGAACGAGGTACTCGAATTCATTTATCTATGAACATTGTAGTCTGCTTTGTAATTGCTTTCAAGACAAGTTTATAAAGTAATTTACACGGTAAAATATCCACTTGATCAGAGAATCCTATTTCTTGTTTTCAGTATCGACTGTACAAAACTAACTTGAATATACCACACTATCATGTGGAAACGCTCACAACGAAGAAAGTACGAGATCTTGCTGCATCTGGTAGGATCAATATTGAAGATATATCAAATTTGGTTTACAATGGTAAGACGAAGATGCCGGAAATATTTTCTTTGTCCAACATGATTACCAACTTCCAACGTTTTGGTTTGGTACCCGTTCAACATCCTTACCTAGGTTACAGTATGAAGCATGGTTTCGAAGTCATGGACCTAACAGATGATAACAACTCAGCACGAAACAAGAAAAACATGGCATCCAGTGATACATCCAGCAGCACTAAACGATCTCAGTTGATGGAAAAATTGAAAATTCTTCGCCTCAATATAAAGAAATTATCTGCTGCAGGTAATCTTTAAAGTTCAAATGATATGTATAATTGACTAGTGCCACAGTTGTTGTTTTTGAAATACAATACATGTACATAGTTAATATCAGAAATCATAATGTATGATTAAGTCACCACAACGCGTTTTATAGTTTCAGACAGGAATCGGTTTAATACACGCATACGAACCTAATTAAAACAAAACATTGTGTCATTACAGCTGCTGTTGATCACATCGAAGCCACTCAGAGAATGGAAGATATTGGTGGAGAGGAAGTGATTGTGAACATACTTCCTGATGGAATAGTTGAAGGAATAAAGAAAGTTTATATTGATACCCCTGCTGTATACACACCAGGTATGTAGAATTATACCAGAAGTGGCATAAACATGAGACTTTAAGTATTGATATGTAGTAACTTATATTTAATAATTTAGATAATTGTGAGTCTACAAAAAACTGAAATGCAATCTTTATAAGGACATTGTGTACATTGTATATGTTGTGTTGTATTATTCATAATGGTCCAATGTTTTATTGCAGTGAATTACTATGATACATATGAATACTTTGAGGCAGTGAATGAAAACAGAAAGGCCTATTTACGAGCCATACAACGTATTGGTGATATGTTAATGGCAGGTGAACTTGAAGGAGATGAGGAAGCCTGGCAACAGCATATTGATAAAGTAAGTATTTGCTTGTAACAATTCAAATAGGGATTCTTTACACGAAACGTTGGACTGTGACCATGGGTATTTGTCGTGGGAATGAAATACTCTCTCGTATAATTAAGAGATGTACCTGTGGCAACTTTAAAATCTTGAGTCGGAATGATTTGATGTGCTCGTCTGGATACTGGTAATGAATTTAAAGACTTAAAAGTATTCACTTATAACAAAATAACTAGGGTCGGGTCACCGAAGCACGCTTGTTCGTTTAACCTTATCTCACACATCCACAAAATAATATGTTTCACGGACATTCATGAAACAATAAAATTTGTGTCGATGTCATTTTTAGACCACAGTTGACTCCAACTGACCAATCACATGACAGAAAAAGTGTTTTCTAAAACACGTAGATCACAGTTAGCCGTTGTAAAAACCTGTGGTCTAAGTCAGATAGATCTATCGTTACTGTTGACAATGAAATTTACATCTCGCTGCGCTCGCCTCTAAATTTCATAGACAACAGTTACTCGTGATCTATCCTTTACACACCTACTTCTTTGTTTGTGATAGGTCCATATCCTTTAGAAAGACCTGTATTATCAAAAGAATTTCGTGCGCGGGTCTGTTTTCTGCACGTGACCAGGTCTATATTCGACAGAAGCTAGACCTGCCCACGTGCACAATCATTTACATAAGCGCTTTAAGAATTTATTGTGTGTATAAACAATGTGTATTCTCTATGATGATATAAGCATGATCAATCACAAATTGGACAGTCAAGTATACTAGAACTAATGATGGACAAAATACCTTAAATGTGTCATATATACATGATATAAAAAACCAAAGAGCAATTATAGTTAGATCATTTACTTTTAATTATACCACAATGACACATACAAGGCTGACGAAAGCGCAATACATTTCCTTCTTTGTTAGATTTGACGATATGAGTGTCGGTTTTATTAAAAGAAAATGTTTGAGTACACGTGAAACTTCCGATCATAGTTGAAACAATAGCAATATCAGGCTAGAAATGTGACCAGATGACACGAATACCTCCACTAAGCGCTAAGTCAAAGGGGCCATAATTCCTGTGAAATGTTTGGTTTTTAACGGAAATCGAAGTTGACATGTATTTTATTATCACACACTTTCAGGTAGAAAATGAAACCATTCTTATTTAATTAGTTATCTCATCGGATTTAACGCCATTTTCAACATAATATCAGTTATATCGTAGCGGGTAGTCATCCTACCCAGCTAAATTCCCTGGATTTACCTAGACTAGGTACCATTCTATCCGTAAGCTACTACAAGCTAGTAAAGCTACCCCACATAATTCAGAGGTGGTTGACAATTCAAAATGGGATGTAATATCTTAAGCCGAATTGGTCATGGACAGTGGGCTCAGGGTTCGACCTCACAACTTCTTGATTAGTAGACCAACGCTCTAACCTCTGTGATAACCGGGCGGGCTTATATGAAATAAATCCATGAATTATGTCTTGAGATCAAAATTTGAACGGACGGAAGGACGGACAGGGGTGTCACTTTATGTCCTACCGCCGTATTGAATGGCGGGGCATGAAAAGAACTTATGGCAACATATTATTCTTTGCCAATAAGATACTTGAAAATCGACGTTTTACGTATATTATGTAAAAACATGTTTGTGTCTGAAAACTTGTTTTCCTTTTCTTTCAAACCGACAGTAACGTTGCAACAAGAATAAATAAGCAAGCTCTCAGCTAACTTCCAATGACATTGTCATAGGGTGGTGTAATTGGTAGCCAAATCCACATTTCTAAATAAGACGAGAAGGACAATATAACAGTCAAATTCAGATTATTTATAAATCGTTATAGTATATACTCAGTACCTGTTCATCGTTTCGGGTGTTGCCATGTCGCTGCATATGACCAGAGCCAAAGAAAATATATCGTCTGTATTGCTATTGGACATGTCGGTAAATGTAAAGCCATCTCGCAACTGCCGAACATTGTGTAAGTCAGATACCAACCTCGTACATCGGCCTATCTGTGTAGAAAAGACCTGATCACGGGATTCTCGAAACACCTCGAGCGCTACGCGCTCTCGGTGTTCACGTGAATCCCGTGACCAGGTCCTTCCTACGCAGATAGACCTCGTACTCGATCGATATCCTATACATACTTATACTCGATATCATGATATTTATAAACGTGATATTCCAGTATTCAATATTATTTACATTTTATGCTTTCAGTCTGATAGTGAATACCGAGCATGGAAAAAGAAGTGTAATAAAAGTAACGCCATCTTCAAGAAAACGGGAAATATCATGGGATACAATGATACCAAATCTCGTCCCTCCACAGCTCAAAAATGGATACACAGCGTTTGTCCTTGCCAGTAAACGGTTGATTCGAAAATAATTTCATGTATTATCATACTATCATAATTTCAACGGCACTAAAACAGAATAATGTGGCAGTTCAAACAATAACTGCACACATTATTAAACTTAAAAAAAAAGCCGAACACACTTGTTTGTTATTCTTTTATTGTTTTGTTTACTGTGAAAATAAGGCGGATATATTCTTTTATTCCTCCATTTTTGGAGATCATAACAAGTGTACAACAATGGAACATATGTGGAATTAAGGCATTGTGAAATGTAATTATGTATAAAGTTACAAATAGGACAACAATTAATGTAATATACGTAATGCAGATATCAGTCGTAGTCAGCATCAACTTCATATATGCATGATGAATATGAAAAAGACAGACATACAGACTAGCTGACGGACAGACAGACATGCATACTAGCTGACGAACAGACAGACATCCAGACTAGCTGACGGACAGACATACAGACTAGCTGACGGACAGACATATAGACTAGCTGACGGACAGATATACAGACTAGCTGAGGGACAGACAGACAGACTAGCTGACGGACAGACAGACAGACTAGCTGACGGACAAACAGACATACAGATTAGCTGACGGACAGACAGACATACAGACTAGCTGACGGACAGACAGACTGACATACTAACGATAGGATACTAAAGTGGCTTTCCCTTGTTAAAATTTAGCCACATAAACCCGATTTTAGCCACATAAATCTACTTATGGACATTTTTTTAAGTGACTCCGGTTGAACAAAGAGTCCTTACCCTAACCCTAGAGTCACCCAAACCCAATTTGTTTGTACATACAGACTAGCTGACGGACAGACAGACGGACGTACTAACGATAGGATACTTAAGTGGCTTTCACATGTTAAAATGTGTTCAAATGTAGCCACATAAACTCGATTTTAGCCACATAAATCCACTTATGGACATTTTTTTAAGTGACTCCGGTTGAACAAAGAGTCTTAACCCTAACCCTAGAGCCACCCAAACCCAATTTGTTTGTACATACAGACTAGCTGACGGACAGACATACAGACTGGCTGACGGACAGACAGACATAATGTAGAGAACAACAGTAAACAGCATTTATCTGACATACATGCATGATGAATGTAAAAAATATAGACATACCGCTGCAGACAGACAGACGGACGGACAAACAGACATACCATTATTATAAGTATGTGAACAGTCTCATTACTATAATTCTGTGAACAGTCTCATTACTATAATTCTGTGAACAGTCTCATTACTATAATTCTGTTAACAGTCTCATTACTATAATTCTGTGAACAGTCTCATTACTATAATTCTGTTAACAGTCTCATTACTATAAATCTGTTAACAGTCTCATTACTATAATTCTGAGAATAGTCTCATTACTATAATTCTGTTAACAGTCTCATTACTATAATTCTGTTAACAGTCTCATTACTATAATTCTGTTAACAGTCTCATTACTATAATTCTGTTAACAGTCTCATTACTATAATTCTGTTAACAGTCTCATTACTATAATTCTGAGAATAGTCTCATTACTATAATTCTGTGAACAGTCTCATTACTATAATTCTGTTAACAGTCTCATTACTATAATTCTGTTAACAGTCTCATTACTATAATTCTGTTAACAGTCTCATTACTATAATTCTGTTAACAGTCTCATTACTATAATTCTGTTAACAGTCTCATTACTATAATTCTGAGAATAGTCTCATTACTATAATTCTGTGAACAGTCTCATTACTATAATTCTGTTAACAGTCTCATTACTATAATTCTGAGAATAGTCTCTTTACTATAATTCTGGGAATAGTCTCATTACTATAATTCTGTTAACAGTCTCATTACTATAATTCTGAGAATAGTCTTATTACTATAATTATGTGAACAGTCTCATAACTATAATTATGTGAACAGTCTCATTACTATAATTCTGTTAACAGTCTCATTACTATAATTCTGTTAACAGTCTCATTACTATAATTATGTTAACAGTCTCATTACTATAATTCTGTTAACAGTCTCATTACTATAATTCTGAGAATAGTCTCATTACTATAATTCTGTTAACAGTCTCATTACTATAATTCTGTTAACAGTCTCATAACTATAATTATGTGAACAGTCTCATTACTATAATTCTGTTAACAGTCTCATTACTATAATTCTGTTAACAGTCTCATTACTATAATTCTGTTAACAGTCTCATTACTATAATTCTGTTAACAGTCTCATTACTATAATTCTGAGAATAGTCTCTTTACTATAATTCTGGGAATAGTCTCATTACTATAATTATGTGAACAGTCTCATAACTATAATTATGTGAACAGTCTCATTACTATAATTCTGTTAACAGTCTCATAACTATAATTATGTGAACAGTCTCATTGCTATAATTATGTGAACAGTCTCATTACTATAATTCTGTTAACAGTCTCATTACTATAATTCTGTTAACAGTCTCATAACTATAATTATGTGAACAGTCTCATTGCTATAATTATGTGAACAGTCTCATTACTATAATTCTGTTAACAGTCTCATTACTATAATTATGTGAACTGTCTCATTACTATAATTCTGTTAACAGTCTCATTACTATATTTATGTGAACAGTCTCATTACTATAATTCTGTGAACAGTCTCATTCCTATAATTCTGAGAATGGTCTAATTACTATAATTCTGTTAACAGTCTCATTACTATAATTATGTGAACAGTCTCATTACTATAGTTCTGTTAAAAGTCTCATTACTATAATTCTGTGAACAGTCTCATTACTATAATTCTGTGAACAGTTTCATTACTATAATTATGTGAACAGTCTCATTACTATAATTCTGTGAACAGTTTCATTACTATAATTATGTGAACAGTCTCATTACTATAATTCTGTTAAAAGTCTCATTACTATAATTCTGTGAACAGTCTCATTACTATAATTCTGTGAACAGTTTCATTACTATAATTCTGTGAACAGTCTCATTACTATAATTCTGTTAACAGTCTCATTACTATAATTCTGTGAACAGTCTCATTACTATAATTCTGTGAATAGTCTCATTACTATAATTATGTGAACAGTCTCATTACTATAATTATGTGAACAGTCTCATTACTATAATTATGTGAACAGTCTCATTACTATAATTCTGTGAACAGTCTCATTACTATAATTCTAAGAAAAGTCTCCTTACTATAATTCTTGGAAAAGTCTCCTTACTATAATTCTGTGAACAGTCTCATTATTATAATTCTGTTAACAGTCTCATTACTATAATTCTGTGAAAAGTCTCATTACTATAATTCTGTGAACAGTCTCATTACTATAATTATGTGAACAGTCTCATTACTATAATTCTGTTAAAAGTCTCATTACTATAATTCTGTGAACAGTCTCATTACTATAATTCTGTGAACAGTCTCATTACTATAATTCTAAGAAAAGTCTCCTTACTATAATTCTGGGAAAAGTCTCCTTACTATAATTCTGTGAACAGTCTCATTATTATAATTCTAAGAACAATCCCATTACAAAGCTGAGAACAGTCTCATTATAATACTGACAACATTTATTCTATGTTTGTTTGTTTCGTCGGGTTGTACGCTCCTTTTCAACAGTCAGAGTTATATGAGGTGGACAGTCCACCTTAATCCATCATTCCTTGGAAGAACCAGTACTAGACTCCCATACTTCGTAAGGCTGCAACTGCCTACTTTCTCACATAAAGAGACATGGTCGATAGCTGGGCTCGAACCCACGATCCTCTATCAGTAAGAGGTTACAGTGATTTGAAGTCAACGACCTTAACCACTCGATCAACTGAGAGTTAGCTAAGAATAAAGTAATTCATTATAAAGCTGAGAGCAAGCTTATAGCGATCTCATTATAAAGCTGAGAGCAATCTCATAATACAACTGAGAGTAAGCTAAGAATATAGTAATTCCATTATAAAGCTGAGAGCAAGCTTATAGCGATCTCATTATAAAGCTGAGAGCAATCTCATAATACAACTGAGAGTAAGCTAAGAATATAGTAATTTCATTATAAAGCTGAGAGCAAGCTTATAGCGATCTCATTATAAAGCTGAGAGCAATCTCATAATACAACTGAGAGTAAGCTAAGAATATAGTAATTCCATTATAAAGCAAAGAGGAAGCTTATAGCGATCTCATTATAAAGCTGAGAGCAATCTCATAATACAACTGAGAGTAAGCTAAGAATATAGTAATTCCATTATAAAGCAAAGAGGAAGCTTATAGCGATCTCATTATAAAGCTGAGAGCAATCAAGCTGGAACGAAGGCTGATATTATTCTAATAAATATAATATGGTCAAGTTATGTGGACATCAAAGGGCAACATATCTTAGAACTAACAACACTCTGATCGTATAAAGCCAAGACAAAATCTTCTCATACAAACTTTTCATCAAAACTTGATTTTCCCCAAATTCTTATAGTATTTTTAAGCCTAAAAGAATGTGCTTGTTTCTGGTCATCCAGTCTATCTAAATATATTTTCAATTGAGACTCAAGACTTGTATCTGGTCTGCATAAGGAACAGTATACAATATATAATTATATATATGCCCAATTTCTCAGGTTTTTTTTGCTTTCACTTTGATCCAGTCACACTTTCAAGAGCAAAAAGCCCTGATTTTAAATGTCTCTGTTTTAATGAGCATGTAACCAGAAACAAACATATCTTTATGCCTTCAACAAGACTCACTCACTGCTACTTATCTTTTTAAGTGGTGTATAGACAGCCAAACTATTATTTTTTCTAAGACTCATAATTCTTTTATTACTTTCTATCAATATAACACAATAACTGTTACATGCATGTATATTATTAGAGTCAGTTAAATGACACTGAAACAAAATGTCATACATATTAAAAAAATATCCATGATAATAAAACATGAGAATACTATAAGTTTCAATAATCTTGTTAGAGAAAATAACACTACATTTGAAGAATATACAATAATATTTACTATACATATTTTATAAATTTAAAACATTAAGGTAAAAAAGAAAACATAACTCAAATAAAGTTGCTACGCGTTTCGTTATGTACTTCCTCAGGCAACTAGTATAATTATTGGAATGATGGTAGACATATGTGTCATGTGTACATGTAATATAAATTTAAAACAAAATACATGAAAATAAACATGAATATGATTTCTTTTAATAGGTTTATTGCCATTTATTTAGTAATGATTTTTTTTTGCTTAAACAAAAGAGAACATTAAAATTTAAATTAAAAAAACAACAATCGCAGGTCAAACAACCATAATAATAAAACTATTCCAATAACATATGGTCTTACTAATTCTGAATAAACATTTTTATGAGTATAACTTAAATTGTTCAATTCCATTTATTTTAAGGCCAATCACTTGCTAGGCGTATGCTTTTTTATGCCAACCTGACTATTATATAAGTTTCCTTCCTTTATCTACATCTGCCATGAATAAATTGTTTCCCTCTTGAGTTTATGTTTGAGGTCATAAACAGAAACATCCTGCATTAAGTTCAACTGGCATGAATACTTTCAGTACTTGTGATTATTTTTTTGTTTTAACCAGAGATTTCAACAATTAGGTGCTCATGACAATATAAATAACTTCTATATAAATCTCAAATATCATATTTTTACTTTTGGTTTACATTTTTTATTTTCATTCTTGGTCAAAATACAAAAGGAGTAGGTTCAGAAATAGCCAAAATCGGCCCAATCTTCAATATTTAAAATAATTTGGTAAATCAAACTAACATATGTCCTGAGTAGTTCTACATATTTTTTTATAATCAATTTGTTATATTTGTCCATTTTTTAGCTCTTTAATGACCCCACCCTAATGCAAATTTTGACGTCATTTTGAGATATTGACAATTGTAGGCGTACGTCGTACGTTTGTAATCACACGCACATAAACCTAGTTGAGTTTATTACTAGATCTAGTGAGGTTATCTAAACTCTTAATTATTGTCAATATTGTCAGTAATTCAGCTCATATACATATTTATCAAAATAAAATGAAAACTTACACATTTATAAATAGACATTTTTCTCAACACTGTATATCTTAACATATTACGATCATTCAAACATAAGTTGTTATACTAAAGTCATGAAACTCATACGGTACATATCTTTCGAAATATTCAATTTCATTATATTGCTTTATGCTGTGTTGGCCCCTTTCAGTTCCGTTTGTACATTTCCAATTATTTGACATTTCGCTATAAATGTCCATTTCGCGTTAACTCGTCTTCTCCAAGTTTGTTACCGCTTTAGATTGTGTTTAATGATTTGAAAATCTTCAAATTCTCGTGACATAGCAGTCGCCACAGTGTGTAAGTCATTACATTTTTACTTTCTCGTATTAGATTGTCTATTTCATTCAATATAAAGTCCGCAGATAATTCATCATTTATTATTCAACTTCAAAAAATTAATACACTTTTCGGACTCCAGGTGTTTCGACCTCGAGTTTTTTTTGTCTGCATCAAAGCTTAACATGTTTATATTTTGTTAAATGTTTATATATTTTATTTCAGTCATACATGTACTTGTATATCTACTTAATATTTTCTGTTCTTGTATCATTAAATCGTTAATTAATATTTGTGCATTTGTCTGTATTTTCAGCGGTCACTGGACTTAGCGAAAAACGCCTAAAATGTCGAAAAATGCCTGAAAGTTGCAGAAAAACGTCCAAAAGTTGCAGAAAAATGCATTATGGAAGACTGATTCTATGTTTTATGTAATTTGTACACTATATCTGATAATCTGTGGAAATTTCAAGAAATAAAATTCAGAAATAAGTATTTTATAAGCGTTTTTATATTTTTCCCAGGAAACTTGAACACTTATTTTGAATGCATTATTTGTGGCATTGTATATGCCTTGCATAGCTCAAATACCATACAACAGAGACAATGTGTAAAGCGCGTGCCGATATTGTCTACAAAATTGCCAGCATGACTTTCACAATACCATACTTCAGTATGTTAAGCAGAAAATCATAACCTGAAAGTCAAAAAGATACATGGCAAGTATGACTGCTTGTATGGATTAGATCATGTTCATCCTTGTGAATATAGGAATGTTCTCATAAGTTTGTCATAATTTCCAACCAGGTGTTCCTGCACAGTAACTCGTTAATTTGAAGACATATTCATAATGACACATTTCCAAAGCATATATCTTTCAAGATTTTTTATCTTAAACAGAAGTGTTTGAGCTGGAAGATTATGCCAAATGTGTAAATCATCTATGAGGAGTGCAGAGTGAATTTAGCTACCTATTTGGTATGCCACATACATGTATTACTTTTTGAAAGTCAATAATGAGTGGCACTTGGTTAGTTTGGAGCCCCTGAATGAAGTATTTCCAAATTCTAATTCAACCATTAGCTTGCTAAATAACTCAGGAATCTGTAAGATAAAGACAGTCATGCAAAACAAATACATGTACATTGTAATGGAAAAAGGGCCAATAATAACTATTCAAAATAGCCTGTTGTTGTTATAATAAACATAGGCTTCTCAAAGAGTGACTTTTGTGAACTGAATGTGAATCTTTTTAAGCTGAGGTTGTTGCTTTTCTGAATGTAGACATCAGAACTATTCAGACCTACATGTAATATTGTCTGTGCATTTACTTTGACTTCATTGTGTGATTGTTGATTACATCTTCCCTTGTTAACCTATTTAGACTGTGACATAATGTAATGACACAACTCCTCTAATTTGAGCTTACATTGTGGCTTCAACTGTCTTTGTATGCTCAACTTACTGTATCCAAAATTATGTAAGTCAGTTATTTATTTGACAAGACCTTCTGTAGGCATTTTCAAAAAAGAATACCCAGAAATGTTCCAGTTGTCAGTGTTTGGATAAATGAAATCAGTCAATAACTAGACAGAAGATATCAACCAACAGTGTTTGCTGTAGCACTGTTTCATATTCAGAATATTCCAAGAAATCAAAATCCAATTTTGTTTGCAATATAATACCTGAGCTCCAGGACAGATACCCTGCTTGATGCAGTTCCTATGATCATTTTCAAAAATGTATTAACAGAGAAGACCTTCATTTATAATTATGTTTATGTCCTGTATATCTTGAGCCAACAAATATCAGGATATTATGTTCAATAGAATCTGCATTGGATTGGCCTTAGAATATCAAAAATTAATTTTGTTCCTGGTTTTAATATCAAACACAGTGATTGGGTTTTACTTGTAAAGTTGTCAGCTTTCAAGTCTCTATTGAAGAACTGATGTGGTTATATAGTGTACCGGTATTTGATTGTTATATTAATGAGATGTTATATGGAAAAGGATGATCTTTTTAGCCTAAGTTATATTCATTGTGCATATGTAGCTGTTTGTAAACATAATATCTGTGCATACATTAGCTGCAAATAATGTGCTTTCTTATTGATTTCTGAATTGATAATCCTTCATTCTTTTTTTTTCTTGCATAGCAAATGATACATAAAATTATTATTTAAAAAAAAAATGAAAATAAAGTTTTGTATCATGATATTGTCTTTTATTTTATTGAGCACTTACAGTAGCCTAGAAAATAATTGTCAACAGTGTTTATAGCTAAGACCTGTATAAAGTCTTTTTGACAGAGTATATATAAAAGTCTACAATGAAATACTTTTTAAAGATCAATGCACAAAAAAAAGTTTGGCATTATGACAAATCGAACCAGGTACCCTCAGCTCATGAGCCAACAACACTAACCATTATGCTATTGTTCCAACGTTTCAATTGCCATTAAAATTACAATAGATCACTGACTATAACAGTCTATATTTAGATACATATGTTAATTGAAGTGGGCGGAGTTCCATGTTTCAAGTAAATGTATTTAAAATGTCGAAATATTCGCAACATCCTTTCATTTCAATGATCACATGTCAAAATATATTTCTAAATAGTATAATGTTACATTCCAATCCGAATCCAAAACAAAACATCCAGCGATATCCAGTAAATGCTAAAATATTTTAGTCCCGTTCCTTTGCAGACGAAAGTTAAATTTTTCTAGCGTCAAATGTTATAATGCATGCATTGTTTTACATCTGTCGTCATTTTGTCGTTTATAAGCACTATTAGGCTACATAAGGATTCTTTACACAAAATATACGTACAATAGTTTTATATTATTCTTCTCCCGTGACGTACGATCTGGATTTTAACTCTGCCAGCGTTGCTAGGGACAGTGTAAACAATGACAACGGGTTTTTAATGTTTAATTTTCGGAATAAACACAAAATAAAAACAAGACAACAAACAATTTTGTATGGTTAATGTTTATTGCTCTTAATTTTACCTTTTAAAGACCAGTACTTAATCAAATGTGTACTTAAATCAACATTATGTCCGATTTTCTATGCACTCGACGTGTTTTTTGTGTGTCAACAGCGGAAAGAAAAACTATTTTTTCAGACAGGGCACAGGCCTCGACCAAAATAATTATTTTACCATTTTACGAGAGATATAATTAAGATTCGACTGATGCATTTTATTTTTTGGTCGAGGCCTGTGCCCTAACCGAATTTTTAAATTTTATGTCAAAATATAGACGAAAATATGGCAAAACCGGATTTTAGTACTTACTTTTGGTCCATGTTTCCCACGTAAAACACAGACTATCTCGAATGTCTATAATGTTTATTAATAAGCAAAGGGTGTCCTTACAAAAAACATACATTTTTCTTACAAAACTTAAATTTCGTAAATTACTGCATTTTTGGGCCGATTTCATGCCTAAGTGAACTTAGTCCTTTCATGCAAAATATTCCATTAAATATTATATAACCTACTCATCAGTTGATCGAAGTAAAGAGACTTAAAATTCTTTTGAAATAGTTCATTTTTTAAAGAAAATTGGCATTGGTTAAGTTAAAGAGGAAAAAAATACAAAACTTAACTCATTATCAATTCTTGAAATTTTGGACAATGACATGAAAAGAAGTGGGCTACAATTATATATAATACTAGGTAAATAAATAAGGCCTTGTCTACCTTCACTGTGAATTATCTGCCTTTGAAATGGCCTAAAATCAGCCAAAAATTCAAATCCAAGGGCAGATAACTCAAAAATGAGTTTGACAACTCACAATTATTTTTTTTTTTTTTTTAAAGTCTATGAAAGATTTTCATTTTACCTGTATGTCTATTATGTGGAAAAAAAACACTGAAAACTGTAGCAAATGTTTTTGATAAATATACTTCAATATTCTTCCCATTCTTTTTAATAAATCTATGAAAGCTAAGATGACTTTTTTCTCTACAATGTTAAAATCAGGATACATGTTTATTTATATGATGTAGCATTCATAGGGTGTTTAATTGATAACAATTGTGTAATTCATATTAAATAACAATTAAGCCCTAAAATGGTTATAATGTCTTATAAATGTTATACTTGTACAGCATTCACAGATTAGAATTGCAAGTTTTAAAGGAAAAATGGACAAAATGTTAAATGTAAATGCATTTGAGCATATTGACCATTTGACTGCTAATATGTTCATTATATGACTAAGAGTTAGCTGAAATCATGATGGCTAAATAAATATAATTCTGAGCATGCTTATCATATGACTGAAATCATGTAATACTAGAACTATCACTAAAGGTGATGAATACCCCCAGATGCGGCCTTGACACAGTTATTGTTACATTTTACAGAGGGAAATATAATGCATTTTCATTTTTTAATACCTGCAAATTGTTGCTTAGATATATCCTGACCAGTTTCTAAATATACATTATATAAAAAATAACAAAGGTCCATAACTCATTAAAATTTACTTGGACAAAACCTATTGTGGACATGCACAACTTGGCAAACTACTTATCACTTCAAAGAAGTTTCACTGAATTCCTGCATGTAGTTGCTGAGAAATGGTACGGGCAAAATTTACCTAATTGTATAAAACAAAGGGCCATAACTCAGTGAAAATTAATCCAAACAAAACCTGGTTATTGCATGCACTACTTGGCTAACTGTTTATAACTTCTGTGCAGTTTCATTGAATTCCTATGAGTAGTTACTGAGATATTGTAATACACTGTATAAAAAACAAGAAAGGGCCATAACTCAGTGAAAATTTAACCAACCAAGACAAGCTTAATGCATGCACAACTAGGCTAACTACTTATCACTTCTGAGAAGTTTTATAGAATTCCTGGCAGTAGTCAATGAGAAATAGTCAGGACAAAATTTGCCTATTGTATATACTGTAAAAAAAAACAAAGGGCTATAACTCAGTGAAAATCAATCCGAACGAAAAATGATTTAAGCATGCACAACTAGGCTAACTACTTATTACTTCTGTGAAGTTTCATTGAGATCCTGTGAGTAGTTGCTGAGAAATTCTCCGGACAAATTGTGTCTACAGACGCACGGACCGACCGACCGACCGTCAAGCATGAATCCAATATAGCCCCCATATATTTCATATCTGGGGGTATAACAATATAGCCCCCATATATTTCATATCTGGGGGTATAATGACTGTGAGTAGGATGATTTTAGGACTGTGAGTATGTTTATCATAGGACATAGAGGATGTTTATTGTAGGCCAGAGAGTATGTTTATTGTAGGACAGAGCTTATGTTTATTATAGGACAGATTGTATGATTATTGTAGGACTGAGAGTATGTTTGTTATAGGACTGAGAGTATGTTTGTTATAGGACTGAGAGTATGTTTGTGATAGGACTGAGAGTATGTTTGTTATAGGACTGTTTGAGTATGTTTGTTATAAGACTGAGAGTATGTTTATTATAGGACTGAGAGTATGTTTGTTATAGGACTGAGAGTATGTTTATTATAGGACTGTGAGTATGTTTGTTATAGGACTGAGAGTATGTTTATTATAGGACTGAGAGTATGTTTATTATAGGACTGAGAGTATGTTTATTATAGGACTGTGAGTATGTTGATTATAGGACTGAGAGTATGTTGATTATAGGACTGAGAGTATGTTTATTATAGGACTGAGGGTATGTTGATTATAGGACTGAGAGTATGTTTATTATAGGACTGAGAGTATGTTTATTATAGGACTGAGAGTATGTTTGTTATAGGACTGAGAGTATGTTTATTATAGGACTGAGAGTATGTTTATTATAGGACTGAGAGTATGTTGATTATAGGACTGAGAGTATGTTGATTATAGGACTGAGAGTATGTTTATTATAGGACTGAGAGTATGTTTGTTATAGGACTGAGAGTATGTTTATTATAGGACTGAGAGTATGTTTATTATAGGACTGAGAGTATGTTCGTTATAGGACTGAGAGTATGTTTATTATAGGACTGAGAGTATGTTTATTATCGGACTGAGAGTATGTTTATTATAGGACTGAGAGTATGTTTATTATAGGACTGAGAGAATGTTTATTATAGGACTGAGAGTATGTTTATTATAGGACTGAGAGTATGTTTATTATAGGACTGAGAGTATGTTTATTATAGGACTGAGAGTATGTTTATTATAGGACTGAGAGTATGTTTATTATAGGACTGAGAGTATGTTGATAATAGGACTGAGAGTATGTTTATTATAGGACTGAGAGTATGTTTATTATAGGACTGAGAGTATGTTGATTATAGGACTGAGAGTATGTTTGTTATAGGACTGAGAGTATGTTTGTTATAGGACTGAGAGTATGTTTATTATAGGACTGAGAGTATGTTTATTATAGGACTGAGAGTATGTTTATTATAGGACTGAGAGTATGTTTATTATAGGACTGAGAGTATGTTGATTATAGGACTGAGAGTATGTTTATTATAGGACTGAGAGTATGTTTATTATAGGACTGAGAGTATGTTTATTATAAGACTGAGAGTATGTTTATTATAGGACTGAGAGTATGTTTTATTATAAGACTAAAAGTATGTTTATTATAGGACTGAGAGTATGTTGATTATAGGACTGTGAGTATGTTTATTATAGGACTGAGAGTATGTTGATTATAGGACTGTGAGTATGTTTATTATAGGACTGAGAGTATGTTTGTTATAGGACTAAGAGTATGTTTATTATAGGACTGAGAGTATGTTGATTATAGGACTGAGAGTATGTTTGTTATAGGACTGAGAGTATGTTTATTATAGGACTGAGAGTATGTTTATTATAGGACTGAGAGTATGTTTATTATAGGACTGAGAGTATGTTTATTATAGGACTGAGAGTATGTTGATTATAGGACTGAGAGTATGTTTATTATAGGACTGAGAGTATGTTTATTATAGGACTGAGAGTATGTTTATTATAAGACTGAGAGTATGTTTATTATAGGACTGAGAGTATGTTTGTTATAGGACTAAAAGTATGTTTATTATAGGACTGAGAGTATGTTGATTATAGGACTGTGAGTATGTTTATTATAGGACTGAGAGTATGTTGATTATAGGACTGTGAGTATGTTTATTATAGGACTGAGAGTATGTTTGTTATAGGACTAAGAGTATGTTTATTATAGGACTGAGAGTATGTTTGTTATAGGACTGAGAGTATGTTTATTATAGGACTGTGAGTATGTTTGTTATAGGACTGAGAGTATGTTTATTATAGGACTGTGAGTATGTTTATTATAGGACTGAGAGTATGTTTATTATAGGACTGAGAGTATGTTGATTATAGGACTGAGATTATGTTGATTATAGGACTGAGAGTATGTTTGTTATAGGACTGAGAGTATGTTGATTATAGGACTGAGAGTATGTTTATTATAGGACTGAGAGTATGTTGATTATAGGACTGAGATTATGTTGATTATAGGACTGAGAGTATGTTTATTATAGGACTGTGAGTATGTTTTATTATAGGACTGAGAGTATGTTTATTATAGGACTGTGAGTATGTTTATTATAGGACTGTGAGTATGTTTATTATAGGACTAAGAGTATGCTGATTATAGGACCGAGATTATGTTGATTATAGGACTGTGAGTATGTTGATATCTTGACTCATATCATTCTTAGTGAAATGCTAAGTGCGCCATTTTACGCCTTTGAGCAGACTGATTTTCATATTCAGTCACGGAAATGAAATTATAGAATCATTCAGAATTTATTTCAGGAATACGTTTATACGAGTATAAGGCTTATATGTGAAAAATTGTATTTCTATATAGTTTCTTATCGACCACGGCTCGTCAGCTTCCTGTGATTTTCGTAACACATTACTTGTCTCGGTAGTTGGAATGGGGACACTGAAAATGTGACCCCGAAATATTGAAAGCCAGAGCAGAGAATCGAACCCACGACTTTCGTTTAGTAGTCCAGCGCTTAGACCTCCGATCATCCCCTACTATTTTAATATCGTCCCACATTATACAATGTTATAATAGAATAAAAGTCGCATTAATCATTCAAAAACATAAAACCACAACAATAAATCTGAACAATGTATTGCGACATTACGTTAAACATGATTTGTGCACATAATATGATGACGTCATGACGTTTGTGTACATTGTGAAATATCAATAGTAACGACGTCATTAGTTGAAAGGAGCGACAAGTCTGCGACATGGTATTTATTTTATTAATTTATTTGATAGATAAAAATCTTTTTGTTTCAAATTCATTTAATCGGAGGTCTACGTGACAATAAATACAAGATAATTATATGATAGGAATTTCAGTTTTAAAAAGAAATTAATAATGAGCATGTGTTGCTTTTGTTTTGTATTGTTGCTTTGATTGAATAATATTGTAATTCAGACCGTTTTGTATTCTTATTTGTTTAGTGTAGACATATCACATGTATTGTCGTATTGAACTAATTTTGGCAATACATGCCTTAATAAAAGAAACATTCATTAGAGAGCAGAATGCGGTTAGAGTAAAAGAAATCTTGACTGGGAGGCTGGTTTTAACTTATATTTATAACCTCTGACCTTTGTAGATATTAAGGTCTCTTTTATAAATATGCATTAAATAAATAAATATTATTTAAGATTCTTAGATGTAGGAAATACATTTGTCAAGTTAAATTTTCGCTTTATCATATTTTATTCAACACATGGGTGTATAATTTTCTGATCTGGAAGAACATGTTTATTAATCTATATTTTCAGCACAGACACGTAAATACAACAAACTTGAATGTTCCACAATACCATGTGGAAACACTCACAGCGAAGATTTAGGTTCGAGATCTTGCTGCATCTGGTATCATCAATATTGAAGATTTATCGAATCGTCAAAACAATGGTAAGACGAAGATGTCAGAAATATTTTCTGTGTCCGACGTGATTGCCAACTTCCAACATTTTGGTTTGGTACCCGTTCAGCATCCTGACCTGGGTACCAGTATGAAGCATGGTTTCGAAGTCATTGACCTAACAGATGATAACAACTCAGCACGCAACAAGAAAAACGCGGCATCAGGCGATACAACTAGCAACACTAAATGGTCTCAGATGAAGAGCATAGTGAAACATGTCAGAAACAAAATAAAGAAAGTGTCAGCTTCTGGTAAATATCTTGCTTTAAATATTCTACACTTGAAAGGATAAACCCGATAATAAATGTACATGTAGTGAAAGCAAATGATTTCCATTTTCAACAATGATTTTATATCACTATGTATGACTGTGGACCTTGGTTAGAATAAATATGCTTATTATAAGATTCGTAAGAGAAAAAGAACCTTGGAAAGATATCTGTGGATGTCTTAAATCTTCCTTTTATTCAGTTGTAAAGTACGCGCATTATATTTATGTAAATCCTATATATTTTCCTAATTATGAATTTAATCGTTGTCATTTTGTAATTACAGCGCGTGAAGAATACATTGTTGCCACTGAGAGAATGAAAGATATTAGAGGAGAGAAAGTGAGTGTGAACATTCTTCCTGATTTAGTTAGAGGGATTGGCAAATGTAAAGTCTATATAATATAATACTAGTAATACGTCAATTGTTTGACGTAATTATTATAGTGAATGCAAAGAAGAAATCGGGAAGCAATTTGCGCACTAATGACAGTTGTCTCGTAAGCCAATTCGGCTGGCCTTTCAATAGGAGTGACACTATAAATAAACATAAGTTTACATTTTAATTCAAATGGTATAATAACGTCTGTATAATACATGCTTCATGTTTTGGTTTTAAAAATATCATACACACATTTTATCATCGTATTCAATAGGCCTATACATACGATTCAATCTTTGATTTGAATGTTTTATCTCGTAATTGCATTCACATGTCGCATTTAACTTATTACATGACAGGTTGTACCTTTTTATTTACACAATGTTTTCTTCTTACAGACTGATGACAAATTCCGTGCACGGAGAAAAAAGAAAACTGGACGTATTATGGGATATGATAATACCAAATACCGTAGATTTCCCCTCAAAGCTAAAAAATGGATTGCCCGCTGGTGTCCATGCTGTTAAATTGTTGAATCCGAAAATAACAAGATGAAAAAAAATAACTTAAGAAATGTTCTAATATAATACACAATAAAACAACAAGAGAATAAAGTGTATGAGAGACGAGAACCATGTCAATAACACCATACTGGAGCCATGCAGTAAAACACACACACATACACGCACGCGGACACACCCACACCAACGGACAGGGTAAACACATAAAAAATGTAATGTAGATTACTGTTGATTTGTTTCAAATGGTATGGCGAAATCTCGGGCTGAAATACAGCGAAACTATCGTGAGATGAGAAAGGCATATGAAGGAAAAAATACCTTGAAAAAGAAATATGATTAACTATTTCAAACAGTGAAAGTATCAAAAAAGAGACTAGAGGAGAGAGAAGGTGAGAAAATTGTCCATACATATCAACAAACTAAGAAGTCTGAATAGATAGTAATTAAGTCTAATGGTGGTCCAGATGAAGAAATAATGGTTAACAGTTATGATAATGGTGTAACATCTAGCGCGGCAGACCCGTGGCTAATAGCATCACCCGAAAATCAACTAACAACGGCACTAAGGAATGTGACGGAGTTCCTTGTCAAATGACATAGCTAATGGTAAGAACGGAAATGGCAAACAGAGTGGCAGAATTCCTGAAACGGGATCATAACAGTAGGTCATTGCCTGGTAAGAAAGAAAAGGTAAATATGGAACAAGAGAACGTGCAGAAACGGGTCTTACATGACCACATGACTGTCTTGCACATGAAAGAAAAGTATCATTCAGTACTTTCAGTCACATGGGGTCAAATTCGATATCACTCACAATGTATAATACGCGCAATTTATAAAAATCCGAACATTTTAAACGGTTAACATCTGTTGTTGTCCAGCTAAAGGTGCATACTTTGTAATCTACGTTACAAAGTCCCATTTTATTGTACTGTTGTATGCTTCATACAAAATAAATTTTTGGAGTCAAAACTTGTCTTATCTTAACAATGCTCATAGGTTATATTAGATTGGAACAATGAGTTTGTTTTTACAGCCTTAATAATTGATACACGTGTTTTCAGGAGGTACACGAACCAACAAAAAGCTACCAAATTGAAGCAGGGTTTACATTGTTATAAAAATGTGAAGCCAATAAACAAATTACCAAGATACACTAAAAACGTTAAATGTCATTAGACAGTTACCAGGAGAATTACCTGTATTGTGTTTCTGTCAATAATCGAAACAGACGTATTCATTTTACTTTGAAAAATGTGATGTTTTAATATTTGCTAATACATGTAGTTTTATTAAATACGGCTTTCACGTTTTTATCATCAAGGATTATTTCATAACTTGATTTTAAGATTGGCACAATGCTGAATAATCAAAGACATAAAATTCCTTTCAAAATGTCTGTGTGCATTATGTGTGCGTTCACAGTCATAGAACAAATGTGAAAATGTTCCTGGATGAGAGTGACAGTTTGTACATAAATTGTCGGTCCGTAATCCCATCTTATATAAGAGATGATTAGTGCCTAAGATCTTGTGATTGGTTTTGTACTGAAATCATTGTAGATGGGAGTCATTTCTTACAATAAATGGTAATCTATAGACACATGACCAATTTATACGATCATCACTTAATTCGATTTCCCATTTACGTGCTGTGTTAGGAGTAATCTAGTTAAAAACAAGGGTATCATAGAATATTCTACAACCCTTTTTGTCGAGCCCGCCTGCGGTGAGCTCGACATAGTCGCCACAATGGCGGTTGCGTGTCTGTACGTTAGTTAGTTAGTGAGTGAGTTAGTGTGTCCGTCCGGATCCTTGTCCGGGCTGTATCTCCCTTATGCATTGACACTTTTTAAAATAACTTGGCATAATTGTTAAACACCATGAGGCGGTGTGCAGTGCGCAAAATCCAGGTCTCTAGCTCAAAGGTCACACTTAGAGGTCAAACGTCAAAAATGAGCATTATAGACCTTGTCCGGGCTGTATCTCCCTTATTCATAGAAACTTTTTAAGATAACTTGGCATATTTGTTAAACAGCATGAGGCGGTGTGCAGTGCGCAAAATCCAGGTCTCTAGCTCTAAGGTCAAGGTCACACTTAGAGGTCAAACATAAAAAATGAGCATTATAGACCTTGTCCGGGCTGTATCTCCCTAATGCATTAAAAGTTTTTAAGATAACTTGGCATAATTGTTAAACAACATGAGACGGTGTGCAGTGCGCAAGATCCAGGTCTCTAGCTCAAAGGTCAAGGTCACACTTAGAGGTCAAACATAAAAAATAATCATTATACACCTTGTCAGGGCTGTGTCTCCCTTATGCATTGAATTATTTAAAAATGACTTGCCATAATACAATGCGACCATGTGTCTGGCTAAACAGGGGCTCGACATGTTGCCCTTGGGCTTTTAGTTTGATTTATTGATCAACTTCAGTATCACAGGTTGAGAAGGATTCTGTTCCCTTATTGCTAAATGTTGTATTGGTAGTTTATCTATATAGGCTCTTAATGAAAGAATAATATTTGCATATTGTAAAATGTTTTTAACAACAGAATATTCCAGCTTTGAATTCACCACACATGTAAAAAAAACGTTTGTGAAAAATCCACCTTCACAGAAAAGATTCGTATTAAAGAAAGTGTTCCGTCAATTTGAAACAGTTTATTATACCATACCGGCAAAGACAGAAAATCAAACCATTATTTAATTCTCAGCAATTCCCCAAATATTTAGTCTTGAGTAGTAATGTTTTCGTTTATTTTATCTGGAGATTTGTTCCATAAGAAACTGAAAATTAAATTATGGATGTACTTATCTTTTTATATAAGGAGTAGGATTAGGAAATCTAGTAATCAAATTATTTATTATTGGTAATGCAAGAGATTTATAACAACATTTTACCCAATGAAATTACAATTATTTTAGAACGTACTGCAATAAGCGTTTTAATTTCATAAATTTTCGATTCGTAATTGGTTAACGAGATTTTCTTTAATTCTGATGTTGTTTAAATTGTTCCTTCTCCTATGTTATTATTAATGCTATTATACATTGAGCCAATCCAGACTGTTTTGATTTTGTCTAATAGTAACATGTAAGCCTGAATTTAAGCATGAAATCTTAAAACTACATTTGTAGTTGTTGTTCTGTATGGCTATTTAAGCAAACACAAATAAAATGAGGTCATGATTAAATTAAACAATTCAATGATATCTTAATACCTTTATATTAACTATCCTTAAAACAGAGTTATTTAAAGATTTAAGGGTACGAAAGTAGTAGAATAATTCCTTCTAGGGGACATCACCATCAATTTATTAAGGGAAGTAACCTAGTTATGGGAAAGGGTCATTGGCAGGTGGTTTAGGCAGTTTGTACCATGAGATGGGATGTTACCTTATCAGCATTGGGCCCAATTTTGGTATAAATAATGAATAGAATAATAACACATTCATTTGAAAACTATTTCACAGACAAGAAACTTGAATGAAATGCATCTTATCAGTTGCTGCAAGGAATGCACGTGTGACTCCGACGGTTAGAAATTCGGGATGTGTTGCCCGGTTTATACACTTGATGCTAGTATTGATATCGAATATCTATGTGTTGATTTAGACAACTATACTCAGCAAAAAAATAAACTTTACATTATTCATGTATTGATACATCAATGCTCATTAAAGAAATAACCAAGGACAGACATCGTGACATTTTAATTGTTGAAGAATTCCAGGGAAAACAACCCAGAATTACTAAACGGAAAGGGGAATAACTGATTTTTTAAAACAGCATTATGGGTACTCAAACTATCCGTTCATTGGCTGTTGACCTGTTTTACTGTTGTAAACATCAATAAACGTATTGCTGTAAAGAAAAACATGTTTGATACTGAAAATGTCCAACCCTGATTAATACAGTTTGAGTCAAACATTGATGTTTCAAATTACCTCTTTTTTAATTAAAATAATAGCATATTTACTGTTGCATTTTTTGGTCAAATGTTTGCATTAACTGTTACTTTCTTGAACGAACAGTGTCGGCTGTAGTCCACTGCATATCAAACCATTAACTTTAGGTGAATACACAGTCAAATAAAGTTGTGTCAATGTAAATGTTACCTAAATTATCTAAAGTTTCTTTTTTTTTGTTTAGTATACTGTAACATGCCGATGGGAATACTGAAAGCACATTTCGGTTTGAAATACCGTATCATAGATGACAGTAGAAAGCCTGTTTCACACCGTTCTCATTGTGAAAACTCTACTCTTCTGGAGGATTTTATTGTTGTAACTAATATAAAAACTGGTCATATTTACAAACATAAACACTGTGCTTTATGTCGTGGAGTAGATGAATATGAAGAGAGGAAAAAATCTTCACGATTTGTGATTAGATTGATGAACTCACTTTTGATACATTTGAAGAACGGGATAAGTATATTGTTAAATATTGTCCTATTATACCTATTATACCCGCCGACACAAGAAACATCATTATACCGGTACATTCAAGTACATCCTCGTTATGGTTTGACTGAAGAGTTTAACCATATAAATCTTGACATCGGTGAAGGTTTAGTGAACGCTTGTGAAAAGCATTCCCTTTAAACAAATGGCAGGGTACGCATTGGAGGAAGATGGTTTAGAATTATTTACTGACATCCTTTTATTCAACCGACATACAAATACCGACGCGCGCGCGTTATAGGGTCATTTTTGAACGCACACTCGTCTTTGACCTTTCGGTAATAATTGGTTTTACACGCGACAAACGCATTTTTGGTGTACGAATAGCAAGACACCGAAGTTCATAGGCATGCCCCTTTAAGTGAATCGACCGCCGTACTAATTTATAAGAGAAGTACTCTCAGAAAACGGATCAGTATTCAATGAGTGTATTGATACTTGGAATTACGTAAAATTTATTTCTCGGGAGTGAAAGAAATGAGATTATTATTATACTTTTAATTGAATTATTTGGTGAGCGTCAAGTAAAACCTGTATTGTTTAGTTGATTTTGATGATCATAGTAATTTACATAATTATATATTAAGAATAGTCACATCCATCACTAGAAGTGAATGCTTTCAAGACTAATGCGATTGGCTAAATTCCTGGTATTTGCAATAACAATTTAAAAGAAAGAATTTTTTCTAACCATAATGGAGTAAAAAATCGGAGACAAGATAGCTTGTAATAAGGGGTATGTCACTCGGCATGACATTGACAGATATCTACCTCATTTATGCATTAAAATATGTGGAAACCGTTTATTGACTCTGTATCAGTTACTATTGACGTTGCCCATTTGAATGCAACAATTGAAGCCGCCAAACTGACGGCGAGCATAGAATCGCATGAAGTGATTAAAATAATTATGTAATCCAAATAAAAACTTTCTGTTTGATTGGCATAACGTGTTACGTAGTTGTGCACGCATAGACAGAAGAATGATACCCGTTTTACAAGAATTAACCCAGAAACGTTAGCTCATAGAACTATAATTGAGAACTTTTGCTTAACTTTTATTGACAACAAAACACTATAATTCTGCTCTGTAATTGTATGTTCTCATTAATTCAAGAAGTTACCATATGGAAAAATGGCCAGTATCCACCATATACCTAAACCGTGCTCTTACCTCTCTTTTCTTGTACTGGGTATGCTAATCCAGTAACTGAAACATGTATGGAATATTGTGGACTTGCTCACGGCTAATAATCACGTAATATATTTTTTGATAATGATTGATACCACAGGGTCTAGAACACTGGCGGCGCCTAGGAGTTCAAAGGTTAGCCGACTTTTTCGTCGAAAGTTTAAATGTTTCGAGTTTTTCATGTAGCCCACATTCCAGCGAATAATTTTTCGAGAAATTTTATGTGGACAAACTTTCATTATTTTTTTTCAAATATCTCTGCATGGTCTATTGACAAACTACGACAGAAACACTGAACATTTTGATATCGATGGATTCGGAAAATTGTTCATAAACCCCTGTCACACTGGGCTGCGACTTCAAGCGACACACTTGAGAACGGCATTCGCGAGATAGTTTCCAAACTGTGGCGAAAGTTCTCAATTTCTTCGCCTGAGTCGCAGGCTCTCGTATTCTTGTCTCTTGAATTTTCAATATCTAGCAAATATTCGCGCGACAAAATTTCTCTCAATATATTCCCAGAATCGTCGCGGAGATCGCGAACCCATCTCAAACCGTTCACAATATAGTTTCCGCGAATTTAGACATACGAGAAATTTGAGAACTTAAATGCGACCTATGAAACTAAAATGCGACTGATTTCAGACACGAAAGAAATTCCGAAAACCCCTGTCACACTGGGCTGCGACTTCAAGCGACACAATTTGATTTCAGACAAGAAAGGAATTCCGAAGGTCCAGGCACCGGACAGTCATATGACCTCGTGAAGAGCGAACAAAATGCGATATATTTGACAATAAATTGAATACAAACTGCAATGCATCTGCGACAAAATAATTTGTAGAATTTTGTTTGTTGAGTTACGCGCGAATGTCTCATTCTATTCGCAATATCGCATTTATGTCGCAATTTGTTTTCTATTACGTCATTTTGACCACGTGACACATCAGTAAATATTGTTTTCGCCAACGATTCGCGCTCATTGTAAAAACTGATATCCGTTCGAGGAACAGCAATTTTCAATATGCCATGCCGATGTAAAAAAGGCAAATCTCTCCCTGTCCCAAGCCCCCTCCAAAAAAACCTAACCTGTCTCAGAATATACCGTAGTGGATCCGGAGCCAGCATGATAATGGAGAAGAAGCATTTGTAGTTTTGCATAATACAAGCTGCCCGATTTCGGCAGAGCTGCCATCGATGTTTTATGAAATTGCCGTTATATATTACCGTGTGAACACAACTTATCGCTAGCAGCCCAATTAAGTCGCGCCTCAGAATGTTAATGTTAAGTCAGCTAAATAAATAACGTATTTAGTCATGTCTATATGTAAGGGAATATCCGCCAGTTCATGCATTATGATAATTGATATTTCAGCATGCTAATTCACTCCACGTGTTTCTTTTTAGAATTGCGTTTTCCCTATTTTAGTGTAAATGTACGTTATTTTAATTATAACACTAATGTTGGTGTATTGACCACTGTTATTAATGAAATATTTTTTTTATAATTCAAATGTGATACTTCATACGAATATATTTTTCATTGTAATTAAGTGTTTAGTATGTTAATTTGGTTGTTTATATTGAAACGTTGTGTAATTTAATAATAAGACTTCAAATGCAAATATTTTAATTACAAGTAAGCATTTAATTTGCAGTTTCTCTCATGTTTGCTTAAAAATTGAAATTGGCAACTTTTTGTTCCAGTTTTTTAAATAGATCTCTGGTTTATATTCACGAATAACATTTCCGTAATTACAATCTTTGTTGATATCTTATATACATATGCTTCAAACAGCAAAACGTGTTTAACAAATCACGTGAAGCAATTGAAAATAAAGATGAAGATAAATTCGTTTCTTTGCGCCAACATTGGTCCTTTTAAATAAAGGGGGATAACTGATTAATATAATAAAAATAATAACGGCTCCACGAACCGGTGTAGACAACATTTTATACTAAGGAAAAAGGTCCGCCTAGACAGAGACAAACCGAATTGCACCGAGTCCTGTGCAAATATACTGGCCGTAATCTAGATCTCGCGGCAGTATCTCCCACAGATGCTTGGGTATATTGATAGCAACCCTCACGCCCCATCCTTAGTGTCAGCTCAGCTCAACTACGTCCAATACATTCTACCCATGCATACCAATGCTAATCATTCAGATTCAAGTCAGTTTTCTACTTACCTACTGATCCAATGCTTTGGGTAACAGTGTATATTATAAATTTATATATATATTTAAAATGTTAAAAAATATAGCCGAGTCAAGCAAATTAGTAATGAAAAATAATTAACATTCCAAATGTAATATTATATAATTCAATATATATTGAGCGTGTCACGATAGTCTATTTATCAAGCAATTGTGTCCAAAACTTGCTCATTTAGTTCCAAATCAACAAGTAGGAGAGAAAATATTGCCCTTTAAATACAGATGACTGCCTAATAAAGATGATAAATTAATGTTTAAACTTTCACTTAACCTTTATAAATGGACTTACATGTGTATTACATTGACAGATAACAACTGCCGCGTAGACAGCACTATGGTCAAAATGGTTGAGGAGCCCAGCGTCTATATATGACGACCTTCCACGATCAAGGGAAGAATCTCCAAACAAAACACCAATCTCAGGTATCTGGCCACTAGGAAAAGATCCCGAGACATCTGTTCCGGCTTTAGGGTGGCCAACAACACCACGTCAGGCCTCATTGTCGATACGTGTCAGACTGGTTTATGTTCTGGAGTTCGTCAAGTTTCCCACTGAATTCTCTCTGAGTGACAGCAGGTAGCTGTAGCATTTCAGCAGAAGTGGCATTTCCAACACATTCTTGGTGCACCGGGTGGGAAAAGCATATCCGAATCAAGAAGTCATCCCACTCAGGTAATATATCTACCACAAGTATAAGGGGTTTGATTCTATTGTACTCGTGGCTTTAGTGGATGCCCAGTACCGCTTCATGTGAACACAATTTAAATATCGGATGGCCCGATCTGGTACCATTGCAAATTGCGGAAAGCTCTATAGGAATGTGTCCTGGGTATCTGTGATGCGGACCCGTTACTTCGTAAATGTAAGTACTCCGCACTTCATCATTGGACCATGAGGACGTGGCTGGTGACCCCCCCCCCCCCTCCCGACGCGGTTGAGAAAGGTCAGCAGGTTTTCAATTATCGGCTACCCAGAGCTTATCGTGTGATTGAGAATGCGATTGGGATTATATCAGCCTCCTTTCCACTTTTCCGGTCAAAGTGGATACTGAAACCGCATAGTAAGTTTGTATGTCGTCCTGCATAACTATCTGAGAGTACGGAACCTTGCTTAAGACTTGCATCTTGTGGACAAGGAAGATGCTCAGTATAATATCGTTGATGGTGCCTAGTGGACCAACACCATCCTATCGGATTTCATGCAACCGCAATTTGAGAACCGCAATTGCCGGAAAGTAAAGAGACAGAGATTGTATCTAAAATACATCTGACTCTGTTGCATGGCAGGACCAGCCTCTATGCCAGTTCATCGAGTGGGGATCAGTACCTAAAAGTTTTTAAAGTGTCATACTCCAGTACTCTCCGAGAACGATCCTTTTAAGATCCATTGCAAACAAACTGAATACTTATCATTATTTACAATATAATCCCTGAAACCCGGCCTCCCTGAAAACCTAAAATCTCAAAAAATACGACGATTGGTTAAAGCCTGAGCTTCAATCGTACTTCAGAAATATTTCATCAGCGCTGCAAATTTAAGTCCCTGGGACTTCTTTCATACTTCTTGATCATGCTTCAGATGAAGTCCCCGCTCTCACCGAAATGCACGGGGACTTCAGCAGTACTTCATAGACTTTGGGATGGATTGATTTTATCTATTTCTTTTAAGGAGGGGCTTCATAAGCGCTTCAGTATATTTAAAGGAACGGTGATGTTTAATGACATCACAGGTGACATAGTGTAAATTCAAATAATGGCTGACTGTTACAATCAGAAAAAGTGCGCCAATAATGAAAATGGAAAAACTGCTAAAACTATTATGTTAATACACTGGTAAGTGTACTGGTGATTACGTTCTTGTATAGATAAATGTTTTACACCTGCAGAAAACCTTTCATGACAGTTTCATATTCATTAAGAGACAATGATGTAAAACCAAGTGGTGGGGTGTGATGAAACACTTGAGAGGCTGCAAATTGCCTGTGTTGTAGTAAGGTACATATATAATTAATCACCATTTTATAATGTGATCAAGCTGCTATTGTTACAAGTTAAGCATTATTAAATTATTTAAGGAAAGACTGGCTCTGCATGTCTGAAAAACTGAAAATATTTCTCTGAATTTAGTCTGAGCGAACTCAATGTACGATATATGAATATTATTTTTGAATATTGTCTCAGAAATGTCTGAATAATATCTGAATACTGTCTGATGATGCAGATAATTATGTCATATCAGGCATTTCCTGATTAAGCATGATGTATGTTCTGAACATAATTTCAAACAGGGACTTCAAATAAGTAGGCGCTTCAATGACGCTTCTCTGAGGTGTTTCTGACGCGCTTCTGTTTGTACTTCAAAGGCGCTTTTGACTGGGGACTTCAATTGCATACTGAAGCACACCTGAAGCGCTAATTAACATAATTGGGACGGTGACGACTTCAAATGTGCTTCTCCATTACTTTCATACATGTAATTTTATCTGTATCTGTGAAGTTCTCTTGAAGCAGGAGACTTTAAAAGTACTTCTTTGATACTCCAGGGGGAAGCTTCATTTGTCAGATATGCTTTTGTGGCTGGGTATGCAGTTATTAATAAAACAAACGTACATTTGATTTCAATGCAATACATATTAACACATTGAACTTTACTTTACGTACCCAGCGCATTGATATTCCTAACAAATATCAGTATTTAGGCGTCACATTTTCCAATAAAGGTACGTTCTTAAATGCTAGAAAACATGAAATTCAACAATCAAACACAGAAAATTACGAGTATGTTCCTTCTCTTTACGAGGGCAAATAATGCCAATTTTCTTATAGATTTAAGTACGGAATTAATCGACCATACTGTTCTACCAACATACGGTTGAGATTTTTTGGGTATGAAAATATAGATCTTAATTCAAATTTGAAAGAATACACAGTAACTTCCTTCGTAAAAAAATGTCGCAGGGTCGTCTGCTTTGCTGAATATGTATGTGTTTTGTGTGTCGTATGTTGTATGTTTTACATTATTTCTTCACTGTCGTTCTCGTCAATTACCATCTATTTTTATCATTTTTATTCATCCATTTTACCATCTCATTTCCTTCATTATCACCATTTCAGGGACTCAATTTTGTTTCATGTTTGCTTCATTACTACTGCGCATTAATATCGTTATGGGTGACTTGAGCGTGTCCTCGTGCCTAACGCACATTTTATAATAAAAGTAAGGGGTGTACCACACACAAGGTAAACCTTTATCTCGTTTTCTGGTCTTTACTAAAGATACATACTACAAACTTTTTCACGAAAACATAACATGCAACAGTACAATATCATTTTATAACAATTTGACGATTTCATGCAGAATTAATCAAATTTACCTTAAACTATTTGAGACAAAACGATGTTGTCAAAAAGTGTACAATGGGTATCAATTAGCAGGTGCTCGATGGCGTATTGTACTACCGTTCATGTTAGATTGAGAATGAACACGTGCTAAATTTCATTAAGGAGAATCTTTATTTAGAATGGCCTAATTCTATTGAACGTGCGTACCGACTAAGATCGTTTAACGGGAGAAGAAACGTTCGATCCTTGTAACATTTGTGAACTTTGCTGAGGTCCGGGAAATACTTCGCAATACATACATGCCGAAGGGCCATGGTTACAGGCAACAAGGACTTGTTACGAGACATTGCATTAGCTAGGAAAGATCTGTGGCCGACCAAATATTATCAAAGACGTTGGAACCATTTAAGACATATTAAAAAATCTACAAACCGTGACAGAATCGTGGAGTGATACACAGCGTGATAATGTACTAATGCCTGAACCAATCAGAACAAGCCAATGGACCACGAGTCGGCGCATTTACAACCACAAGACCCACAGCCATTTACTGCTCGGGGTAATGATTCACATGATCAAAGGTGGCGTAGGCCCACCACACGTGCGAAATCGGTCTCTCCACATCGTTCTACAGCCTACGGTTGTGTCTGGAGTCCACTAGCAAGTCGCGCGTTTACACCAGGACCGAGTCAACGGAGTAATATATCGGGTCCATGGGACTCTGGTTTCAATGACATTAATAAACAAACTCAACCGAATGATGTTCACTGACCAACTGATGGTAATCAATAGGGCATTGTTTTCCAAGATCTAGCGAAACTGAGCCTAACTTCGTCTCAATGTGAAAATGGTTTTTAAAAAACGTCTTCAGTATCCAGATTTTGTAGAACGTATTTACTTACACGATTCCGTGTATGTACAAGAAACTTATACTGATGCTTTTGATATTGTTGACATTAACTTCGAAATTTCCCCCAAAACCGTAGTCAGGCTTATTTGAGAAAATTAGGGGGTATATAGGACTTTATGCCAAAGAAAAAATAAGTCAATATGTAAAACCTATTCCAAATGATACTATTCATTTGGTTTACCTTGGATAAACATAATTATGTTTAGTCTAGTTTAGTCTAACCGAACATGTTTTATCATGTATAATCTACCTTCCACCAAAAGGATCAATAATTTTAATGATTAATACTAAAGTGGTTTTGAGAATGAAATAATTTCTAAGTACAGCTCCTAAAAATATGTCTTCTTAGCAGACGATTTGAACTCAGGTATTGTGGAGCTACCTGGTTTTATTCCGACTGATTCTTTCCTAAAATGAGCATTTTATCATTGACGACGATTCGGCGTCATTCTTTGATCAATATAAAGTACTGGAGAAAGCATCAATCGCTTTACAGTGGTAGTCAAGTGACAAAAGTACTATCGTTCATGTAATCAAGTTAATCGAACTTTATATTTATTGTTTATGGTAGGTTTTAAACTGATAGGCAAGTGAATTGGACAGGGATAAATTATTTATTGATTATCGTATGCCTAGTGCAGATGTAATCACAATTTTATTTGACTTTAAAGTTAAAGAAACAGACACATTATTTTCTAATGGGCACACTGCTCTATATTGGACACCAAAAAGCAAACACGTAAGTTTACGTAACACGTATATTGAAGAAAATAAATCACAGATTAATGCAAAGCCGAAATGGGGAGAAGAACTTAGTGATACTTTTACAACAAATTTTGACTCTAATCATTTAGCATATATACAGCAAATATGTAACTCAACTTGTGCACCTAATGCAAATGGTAATATAAAACGTATAACTGCATAAATTCAAACATTATTTGAACATTAATCCACCAAAGCGTTCCGTGCAACGACTTGTAAAATATACCGTAAACATAGTAAGAAAATTGAAAAAGCGCTTTAAACAAAATCAAGTAATAAATAAGCCATTGCCGTCTATGAACGAGTTCTATGAGGTCTTCAATAATGTAAATAATAACCCACTTACTGACTCAGAAGATATCACTTCACATCCTCCCCGACGGATCCTTTACTACGCTGGATTATTTTTACACTCTGTAAATATTGTGTTTATAACAAAAGGCATGCTTTATTACAACAAAATAAAGTTTTAATCATTTTTCTAACCATGTAGGATAATATTATTATAGTAAAGATATAGAACTCACAAAAATACACCGGTCGTGTTCACCAATGCCTTGTTGTAACAATTCAAAACCGATTTTTAAAAGCTTGGTCCTATTCGAGTCAGAAATAATTTCTCATTAACCATCATCTCATTTTATAATTCATATATTACTCTGAACTTGAGAAGCTAGTCCTTCAACTTTCAAAGAGTGTTAAATGCTCTCGCCCGCTGCCATGATGACACACGTAAAAGCCGTACCTTTCCCGTACCGTTTCGGACAGGTAAGTCTCAACGATTGGTCAAAATCGAAGGTGTAGCAACCTTCACCAACCTTCACCTTTGAAAGTCACCTACTTCGCCATGGCGATATCATGAGTGCAACATGTAATTCATAGATTAAATCATTCGAGCACAACGAGCGTCGGAATGAGGACAGGGTCAAAATTAGACATTTTATGGGTATGTGTGGGGAATAGAAACTTTGAGCTAAAGTGCAAACTTTTGTGTTAGGTAGTCTAATTTTTACCTTGTCCTCATTTCGACGTTCGTTACGCTCGAAGATTTAATCTATGGATTACATGTTGCACTCATGATAACCATGTATCTTTGAAAATAACCAAAAATCATATTTTATATTATGTAACCCAAAATCGACGATAATGCCATACAAAACAAAAAGTGATCCTTATCAAATTTTGAGTAGTATAGTATGTGTATAATTTCCACATAGTTTTTGACAAAATATCAATGTAGTGGTTCAATGCAAATCCGACAGTTGTTATCTAGATTATGATTGTCTCTTTCTTTTAATATGCCCGTGTATGTTACGTGTACGTCATGTTTGCGATCTTCTTGCTTTGTATAATGATTTCGGAGATTCAAGAAATGTTCTAAATAAGTGTAGGTGGTTGAGGCAGTTTGTAAAATGAGACGGGCTTTGATATATATGGCATTAGTTGCATTCGGCCTGAATATATAATTGTACCAGAGACATAGATAACTGATTATACATAAATCTGATTTATAAAAGAAAGAATAGAAAAATATCCGGAACGGTGTAATGAGTCCAGTATATTGGATCCATTCACGGTATTTATATTGAATTCATATTTTACAACCATTGCTTTTGTCTGACTGTACATTTATCAGACTTTATGATAATAGTCCGTGGCCCAGTAGGTAGTGCGTTAGCCATGTTAGTGAACCGGGTAAAAATTCGTATCTTGGTCGAGGCAGGTTACACATTCTATAAAATGTTGACAAAAATGTTGATTTTCCTAGTACTTGTTATGAGGTGTCGGTCTCTCCTTGTGGACGGGTATGTAAGGATTGTTCAGAATATAATTCAGGAAAACTGGTTAGGTGAATCGGCCGCAGTATCATAACTGATTGTTCTAAAATAAACGGCTTAAAACCCACTGAAACGTAAAAGTAACAAATTGATAAAAAACGTATAACATTTGTTACAGTAAGTGAATTGCCCAATAGCTGTAGAAGGCACTCAGAAAACAGATCAGTTTTCAATGTATGTATTGATACTGGGGTTACAAAAATGTTATTTCTCGGAATGGAAAGAAATTAAATTATAATACTAAAAATAAAAAATGAATTATGTCCGTTCATTTTCGTCAGACGATGTCTGCGTGAAGAATTATAAAGTATTTAGTGTGTGTCAAGGAAACATGTGTTTGTAGTAACTGTTGATAGGAGTAAGTTACGTAATTATACAAGTATACATACGATATAGTCGCATCCATCACAAGAAGTAAGACAGTAATTTAGTGCTTTCAAAACCCTTCAAAGCTAAATTTCTGTTCTTTGAAATAACAAATTAGGTGTTTTCTGCCCTTTCTGAAATCTATTATAAATAATGAACTGCCGATTGATTATGTATTTTAACATCTTTGACTTTACAGGATAATTGTTTACAACTGTTTTGTCCACCAAGCAGTATTCCAAGCTTCGGTAAATGCAGCAGTGCGTCAGCTACATCGAAAAATATGTATTGCAATGGTGTATTCGGTTGAAGTAAAGGTTTTGTTGAAAATTAACAAACTGGACTGAAACAAAATTTGAAAACCGTCATGGAGTCTAAAATCGGAGACAATATAGCTTGTGATGGTCGATTTGTTACATGGCAGAACGTCAACAATTGTCTACCTCATTTACGCAGTAACTACGAAGAGGAACTTCAATCGAGATTACTTGATGACATATATGTGGAAACTGTTTATTCAATCTGTATCAGTTACTATTGACGTGGCCGAATTGAACGCAACGATTGAAGCCAAACTGACGGCGAGCATTGAATCGCACGAAGTGATAACAAATTACATAACCCAACTCAAAGTTTTAGGTTTGCATGGCATAACGTGTTACGTAGTTGCACACGCATAGACAGAAGCATGGTCCAAATGTTTACTAGAGTGAAGCCAGACGCGATATTTCGTGGAAATATAATTGACAAGATAGGCATTCGAGACTATTTCGAATACGCTGAATTAACGACTATAACGCCGTGAATGCACTTAAGGTAATTCGAAAGTGAGACAAAATGGCCATCTGACATTTTAGCTATGCATCCTAAAGAAGTGGCATTGTTCAATAATTACCGAAAGTACATAACTGAAATGAGTATCAATAGCTTATGATTAAATGTACATTTCTGCACCAATAAAATAATATTTGATAACTAACAAGTATCTGTAATTCTCACCTGAACTTATGCTAATTCCATTTGCCAAAATAATGTATCATAATATCAAAATTTATTGAAACTACAATGTCCAACAATAACTTCAATATGTCATTGAGGGTTTCCATATTTTAAATTTTCATTATTAAATGTTTTTCCATGTTTATTTCCAATTCTTAACACAGTCCTCAACTTTCACACAGTGAATTTTCTTCCATGTCTGTTTAGGCTACTGTGTAGTACATAGTGTAAACATGTGTGTGGATGATTTTTGTAAAATGTGTATATTGATATTGTTGATTCACTGGGTTTTGTACTGTCAGTTTTATTGGCATATCAGCTACATATTTGTGCAGCAGGTCTCTTAAATTGCATTACAAGTATTCCATGTTGACATTCTGACTAGAAAAGAGATGCAGACAGTCATTGATCGTGCAGTAAAACAGATAACAATGTTGTGCATTTATTAGACTGAAACCATTTGGTAAGTCCTAGCCACAATGATAAGTTTCTCCTTTATTTTTTATACTAATATCAATACGTTGCTTGACACGCAAGAAGAAACACACACTATAAAATTATCAATCATATTTAAAGTCCCATAAGCTTATAAATAGTTTCTGTTTGTTCTATAACAGAGGAATCCGATGTGTTTTCCTCAGGTGCATACTTTATAGCAAGAAAAGATGTTTCCGAAACCACTATCGTATTTTTTTCAATATCATTGTAATAAATACTATTTATAGAACACCTGTGTTATCCCGCAGTCATGCTATGCACACGTAGTAAAGTGACGTCACGCGCTCAATCAAAGTGAAATGAGTGTTTTCAGACGAAAAAGGGCTAGTTTCGTCGGTAATAACTATCTTGGGATAATATCAGCAATTTAGTGTTTTTGCATATATTTTTCTACAGCAAAAAGCTAAATGGGGCTTCAACCATTTTATTTATGAATCCTTTTTATAATTCATGAACTTTTAATTCCAATTCTACCAATAAAGATGCATTATTGCGATTTGTTCTGCAACTAACTTTACTAACTCTTCCTGAAATTACCATTGATCCACGTTGCCTCTTTATATATGGTCAAAAAGTGTTTATATGTACATCAACAAAATGTGTGTAAGAGGAGCATATAAAAATAAACTATTGAATTACACGTGTTTTTATAGTGTTTATCTAACAAAGTGTGTATATATTGTGGTTCATAAAATACACAGGACTGTCCCTAATGAAATATACATAACTGAGGAGCATAACTATTATTAACTTAAGTATCAAAGAAAAATAAACTGTTTAGTTCGTTCGCATTATGTACTTATTGTAGTTAAGAGGTGTTAGCTATCAACAATCTGACTAAAGTATTCGATCTTCCTTACGGCAAGATCTGATGACGGCCTATACCAGTTTCTATTTTCAAAAGTCGGAATTTCCATTATCACTATTTATATCTATTTATAATTCAGCCAATCGTATAACTCGTTTCATCGGTACTTTGGCCGAATGAACTTTCTACCAGACCATGTTATTTAAACGTTAGTAAGCATTAAATTACGTATAACATATTTGTCTGCAACCACTTTTTATTTTTTTTAGTAATCCTGATCGATTCGGCCATAGTAGTACAGAAAATTTAATAAACACGCATGTCACATGGGCGCTATCATTACATTTAGTTGCGTAAGAATAGGTGTTCGTGATAACTACAAGTCAAATATTGTTTTTTAGTTTTTACTGCGGTTAAAAATAGAATCAGATCACTTTCAGAATTATGAAAGTAAGGCGCTGATTGGCTAGTGGAAATGGTCACCTGAGGTGACCTTCTATAGGTCGTCTTCAGATCCTCATAGCGTAGCGGGTTTGAGGATATGGTTTTAATCAGCTTGTAGCTATCAAATACATAACATATTTAATGAAAAAGAATAGTGATTTCACGACAATCCACCCAGAAGAAAAACAAACCAAAAACGATGAAGTGTTCTTTTTGCACATTTCGTATAGATTCCACATAATAATTAAATATTCAAAAAAGCTTTAATGTTAGTTCGTAATAGTCTTGTTCTATGCTCGTTGCTTCGTCTGGAAGTTGGTAATCTAAATAGTAAGCCATTTTGGTAACTGTTACATTGTGGACAGTTCACTTAGTAGGAAGAACCAGTACTAGACTCCCATCCTCCGGGATGGTGATTTCCTCGTCTAGCTCTTCAGAACTTATTGTTATATATTCAATGTTATTATTTTGATCACACATATTAAAGCTACTTCTCTCTTCATTTATGTTCTGTTCATCACTGAAACTCACATTATTGTCCGTATAATCCTGACAGTCAATATCACTTTTGAAAATTTTATATTTTTCATAAACGTTCATGTAATCACTTGAACTTTCATCATCACTAATGCTATGCTAGAGTTACATACTCCTCACTGCTCGGACAATCATCATCGACGTTCATATCAACTTCCCTTAAGTATTCATTATCACCACTTTTTTACATTAAAGACATTGGACAGCTACTATATAATTATGTGACTGCACGAGAGGTCCAATTATAATATAGTCCCTAATAAGGTTAATCCTGTTTGGCCATGGTCTGTGGACTCGACACCTAGCCAATGAGTTGGGGCGAAAATTTGTTGTTTTATAGGGATAAGTAGTATATCACCAAATTCCTGCTTTTATAAGCATCGAGTAACTGATTATGTAAACAGAAGCTAGTCTATGAATTGTCCTGTCTGTTTATCCCCTTCTGTGAAAACAGGGGCCTTGCTGGTCCACAAGTCACATGCCTCGCATCCTGGTTTAATGTATTTGACTGACTTTATTATCATTCTTACATGCATTAATATCATCGACTGGATCATCATCACTATTTTCATTATCATCACAAATTATTGCCTAGTCATTGCTGACTTTCACATTTCTAACCTCGTTATCATTATTTTGACTCCATTACAATCACTAACGTCATATTCATTATTACTGTTTTGATAAATAATAACTGATTGTGTCGTCTCCATCAATAATTCAATCATCGCCATAGCCGACTTCCACATTTTCAACTCCTTTTCATCTGCATTTAACTTTTGTTTCTTCTAGATAAGGCTGAAGACCAAACTCTTGAATTGCTCGTTGTTCAAATTATCGATCTCAGCGTGTAGATCTAGAATATCTTCATCCAAATTGTCATTCTCGTAATAACTGCATGTATTTCCTTTTGACTTATATACTGCTTCTAGGGCTACATGATAATCATCATGTACACCATACCTGTGTCAGAATAAGATATCTGCTAAGACAGCTTCTTCGAATAAATGTCAAAGTACACTTGTTTTCTACGCAGATCCCTTAATTAAATTTTACAAATGAATATGTTTTCTCTAGTATGCCGTTCTAGATAAGGTCCTGTCATATTCTTTTAAACAGATGCCACATTTATATAAACCCATTTCACTAAACAATGTTTATTACATGTATAACATAGAAGATTTCAAATGTACTTTCTTCATTTTTGAGGATAGTATAAACTTTACTAGTACATAAACATTTACTCATCGGCTCAGGAAGATATGTATTTATCATGATTTTACTTCAATCTTCCAGACTCTGATCATGTTAATTATTTCAAAGCCTGTCCACAGCACCCCTCTCAGTGCTTCAATTAATATGTTTTGAAAGTTTGTTACGTGTATTTCAATAAAAGGTCAGTTTTCCACCGTGAAGTCAATCTTCTTTATAGACTTCTTTGAATAGACATTAATGAATTTCGAAGGAAAAATATATTGCTAGTATTAGTTCATTCTTCATTTGTTTAGACTAGACAATAAGTCGGGAGTCTATTTAATTTAACGGACAGAAGGACGAAACTAAGTGAAAACTTTACTTTACAAACAAGGTGAAATTCAGAGCATTATTCAATTATTAAGTAAAACAGGAAAATATATACATATCGAGGGCTTAGCGCAACACTGTCGTAACTTGTTCTTTTTTCAATATGAGTTACGACAGTGTTGCGTTGAACCCTCGATATTTACCCCACGCACGGTTTCGCCGCAAAAATCGTCGTCTCATTTGATAGAAAATGGTATTTGTAGATAAAACAATTCTTTCGAAAAGTTAAGTTGAAAAAATAACAGGCACCTAAAGCCTTCGGTTGCGATAAGGTATACCGTACAATTAGCATAGTTAAGTCTACAGTTGGTATGGACTCTTTATTGAGGACCGACTAATCAAAATCATGCCTGTATATAAGTAAATATTCAGCTATTTAGAGTGATTTTCAAGTATATTAAAACTTACATGAATATAGAAAATAAGATAAAAGTAGGCTGACTTATTGACAACTACAATGTCATTAGATATTAACCAAATCATTATGGAAAACCATTTGACGCAAAACAATAAAAACGACGCACTTAGTACGAGGCAATACGGATTTTATACGTAAATTCAACGTTTTTTTTGGATAGCTTATAAATTGATTTTGTTAAATCGGCTCAGAATTTGGTATATTTTATTTTTGTATGTTATCATATACATGACCATTTCATAACAAAATAGATTCTGTACCATTTAGTCCGACCAACTCCATCAATTTATTTGACTTGACTATTAAATAACTTGACAAACAAATACATTGATGTATCACCTGATAGCCGACCTTTCACTAACACCATATTATTTTACAACTTGAAGTACTCTGATAATTAAAAGTTGTAGAGATTTCTCTGGACACAGACACTTGGTTTTATAAGCTCTTGCTAGACAAGTTATTGTTGAACGGTTAGAAAGTCCTTGAAATTATAAGGAAATACAACTGATATTTATGTGGAAGTTGCGTGTGGTGTCGGACGAGGAATATTGTAATGAGATTTGTATCAATTGCAAATCAATTATAATTCACAGACATAGCATATGCATAGTTTATCCTCCAGAACAGATTAGCTATTTGCATAATTCGGTAGTACTTTGGTACTACTTCTCTCATAAGATAGCTATATTTGTTTTACGTGACCAATTATATACTCGTATTTATACTACTCAAAATTGGATAAGGATCGCTTATTTTGTATGGCATTATTGGAAGTATGAAGAATTATAGAGGCAAGTTATTTTAAAGACCCATCGGTTAGTAGATAATTATATATAAACTAAAATATTTTACATATACAAACATATTATTATTATATTTGGGTTTTATATCACAATAACTCGGGTTGTAGGGTAAGTTGTGATTTATTTCGTCATTGGCTCAATACATATATTTTAATTACACTGAAAATACAAAAGACATACATATAAGTACAGAAACAAATTCAAACACATTTACAATTACAAAACAATACACAATTACATAGAACTAATGATAAAAAATATTATTTACCTTAAGTATGGCTCAAATGTTAATAATGTATAATATAATGCTATTTAATAACTTCAACAAAGTTTATGTCTTCGTTCAAATCAATATTAAATCAGACTGACCAGTTATTATCCAAAAGTAAAGGTAAAGACTATTAATTTGATTGGCTGCCTAAAAGTTGTAAAAAGCATTCATTCTATTGATTAGTATTCAAGGATAAAATCATGGAAATAGTTGATTAAATGTTAGGGACATGCGAGATGTTTTTTAAAGTAATAATCAATAAAGAAAACGAACTGACACTTCATGAAACTCATGTATTTCGAGTTGGCATTGATTAGATCAAATTATTAGGTTTATCATTATATTACATTATAATTCTATATTGTCTCACAGCTATTGGACTTGGTATTTCATCAAACATTCAATGATTCATACATGTTGTACTTACTAGTTATACCCATGCAAACGAAGTTTGAGAGGGGGGTATATTGGAGTCACTCTATCGGTCGGTCCGACCGCATAAAGTTTGTGGAGCAAACTTCTTCCACATTGATTCATCACCTAGGTGAGCTTTTAGTATCGGTGTATGTCCGGCGTCCGTCCACAATTAGTTTGTTTACGCTCTAGCAACCGCAGCTCTTAACGAATCATGATTAAACTTGCTCACAATGTATATGGCCACAATGTCTCGGCTAAGGTCGATTATGGGCAAAATCGGACAATAACTTCTAGAGTTATGGGCTCTTGAATTACAAAATGTGCTATATTTAGCTTGTTTACACTCTAGCGCCTTCATTTATTCACCAATCCTAATAATATTTTCAGTAAATGTGTATAACCAAATGATTTTTGACAAGTTTAGTTATGGGTGGAATCGGACCACAACTTCAAGAGTTATGGGCCCTTGGATTAGAAAATTTGCTACGTTTTAGCTTGTTTAACAGTATTATACCTTCATTGTTGGTTTTGATCTCAAAACCTTCGTAAAACTTAGTTTTACGAGATGGAAACTATATTACCTGGTCATTGATTATTGGCCTTTGTTCTCAGGTGAGCGATAAAGGGCCAATGTGGCCCTCTTGTTTAAGCTATTGCAATGAAACTTGGTATATGTTATCACCATCAAGTGTAGATGTGCAAGACACAATTTTCTTTCCCAGCGATGCACTCATTGCAGAGTTATGTCCCCCTGAACTTAGCCGTATAGTGTACTATTGCAGTATTAGTGTCAAAGCGGCGGCGGGGGTATTAGTCACCTCTGTGACAGCTGTAATTATAGTAGTTAATGCATAATAAGTAATTCAAAACCCTTATAATTTTTATTTAACCAACTTTAGATATTATTATCATTTCAAAGTCAGATAGATATACTGCAAAGGTAAGCGTGAACTTTTTTAAACTTAAATATATTTGGTCCTAAAAGATGTATCGATCTCAAAATGTTCAACATAATATACCCGAAGCTTGTTCTATCCATCTTGCTTATAATTGTTCTATATAATCTGCGTGGATTTAGTGTACACGCGAAAGCGTACTTTCGCATGATTTGCACGTGCTGCCCATTGGAAGTATGCACGTCTACAACAACTTGTTTTGTCACTTTTTTATACCTTGGTGAAAGGAAAAACACATACGATTTTAATTCTGGGTTATAATAAAATGCCACAACATATTGAAACTCTTGTTCAGTGTGACAACGTCACTTACGTCAGCAGGACGCTCGGGTGCCAGCTTTGAAACCCTATTGAGCACATCTGGGATGGGCTTGGTCGCTGGGTTAGGTCAAGAGGCGGTATAAACAATCTGAACGATCTTCAAAAGGCTCTTACTCAATAATGGAATGACATTCCTCGTGACGTCATTATACCCCCAGATATGAAATATATGGGGGCTATATTGGATTCACGCTTGACGGTCGGTCGGTCGGTCCGTGCGTCTGTAGACACAATTTGTCCGGAGATTTTCTCAGCAACTACTTACAGGATTTCAATAAAACTTCACAGAAGTGATCAGTAGTAAGCATAGTTGTGCTAGCTTAAAGCATTTTTCGTTCGGATTAATTTTCACTGAGTTATGCCCCTTTGTTGTTTTTCTACAGTATATACAATAGGCAAATTTTGTCCGGACAATTTCTCAGCAATTACTCACAGGATCTCAATGAAACTTCACAGAAGTGATCAGTAGTAAGCCTAGTTGTGCATGCTTAAAGCAACTTTCGTTCGGATTAATCATCACTGAGTTATACCCCTTTGTTGTTTTTCTACAGTATATACAATAGGCAAATTTTGTCCGGACAATTTCTCAGCAACTACTCACGGGATCTCAATGAAACTTCACAGAAGTGATCAGTAGTAAGCCTAGTTGTGCATGCTTAAAGCAATTTTCGTTCGGATTATTTTTCACTGAGTTATAGCCCTTTGTTGTTTTTATACAGTATATACATTAGGCAAATTTTGTCCTGACAATTTCTCAGCAACTATTCACAAGATTTCAACGAAACTTCACAGAAGTAATAAGTAGTTAGCCTAGTTGTGCATGCTTAAATCATTTTTCATTTGGATTGATTTTCACTGAGTTATAGCCCTTTGTTTTTTTCTACAGTATATACAATAGGCAAATTTTGTCCTGACTATTTCTCATTGACTACTGCCAGGAATTCAATAAAACTTCTCAGAAGTGATGAGTAGTTAGCCTAGTTGTGCATGCATTAAGCTTGTCTTGGTTGGTTAAATTTTCACTGAGTTATGGCCCTTTGTTGTTTTTTATACAGTGTATATACAATATCTCAGTAACTACTCATAGGAATTCAATGAAACTTCACAGAAGTTATAAAAAGTAAGCCAAGTTGTGCATGCAATAACAAGGTTTTGTTTGGATTAATTTTCCCTGAGTTATGGCCCTTTGTTTTATACAATTAGGTAAATTTTGTCCGTACTATTTCTCAGCAACTACATGCAGGAATTCAGTGAAACTTCTTAGAAGTGATAAGTAGTTTGCCAAGTTGTGCATGTCCACAATAGGTTTTGTCCAAGTAAATTTTAATGAGTTATGGCCCTTTGTTATTTTATATATAATGTTTATTTAGAAACTGGTCAGGATATATCTAAGCAACAATTTGCAGGTATTAAAAAAATGAAAATGCATTATATTTTCCTCTGTAAAATGTAACAATAACTGTGTCAAGGCCGCATCTGGGGGTATTCATCACCTTTAGTGATAGTTCTAGTTCGAGGTTACGTTAGGTCCATGCGCAGTCGCATGAACGCTTGCATCAATACAAGAGGTGGTCACACACGATATTGAAACAAATAAACTTGGAGAAATGAAAACAAAATCGGAAAACAGGCGGTAACCTTTTGATAATCTGAGAGAGAAAGAAAAGAGAACTACAACATATGTGTTTGACCCCTGTTGTCTTTGATTTGCGAAAAATCTGCTATTTAAAAAAAAACAGGTGCACATCAAATTGGTCGTAAAAAGCTGGCACAACTTTTGGTACCAAATTGCATACTTTGGGACGAAAAGATATACAACTTAAAATTGAAGAAAACCTTAGTGCACACTTTCTTTTGCAACAGAGTATAATATTATATTGATCAAATATAATGAATAAGTAAATGTCAAAACTTTCAGATACGTGAGACACTATTTACTGAGATTGGTCTTAAGACACGCAGTCCAGTTAGGTACCAGACAGATTTGTCATTAGAGACTGTGGCGTTTGTACTTAAGGAGGAGCAGTTTCCTGCAAATGACACATAAGCACAGTTCAGACATTGTGCGAAGTTGATATGAAATCTAGTGTACACTACAGTACGCCACATTGAATGTAAGGCGTACACAATTTATTTTAACTCAATTAACATTTACAGTGCAACCTCTTCAGAGCAACACCCTTTAGGGGTGGCAATATTATGATGTTGAAGTGAGGTTGTTCTAGAAAGGTAAAATCAATAGTTAAATCGTACATAGGGAAAATCGTACTGTGCTGAAGGGAGGTTGTTGCTCCATGGAGGGCCGCTCTGGAGAGGTTGCACTGTACCTGTGTTTTATAAATACAATGAGTATTGAGGACAATTCAAGTTTAATAAATATTTTGTTTTCATTCTTATAAATGTACATAAATATATTTTGCTGGTTAATATAAACAAATGCTTACATTTATTGTAGCCATCACACATCTGTAAGGGGAGAAAGGTTTGATAGCGAGTTGTATTTCGAACAATTATGTGTCCAGAATTTAAGCAAATGTTTAGACAACATTAAAAATGGTAACGAACCAGGCAAACCAGCGTCGGTGGGAACGGTATTGCGATATAAGAAAAACAACTAAGTTTCAAATATAGACTACAATAATGTAAAGTATTACAGCCAAAGAAGAACTTAGTAATGTAGACAAAGCGTTAGTCCTTTAAAGAAAATATTAAAAATTAAATTAAACTACATGTGTATTTAAAATCGGTACCAAAATTAACATTGTCACTGTCGTAGTTTGTCCATAGATACTACAGAGACATTTGAAAATAATAATAAAGAAAAAATATGTCCACTTCAAATTTCGCTACAGTGTCTATGGACAAACTACGACAGTAACAATACTAATTTTGGCACCGATGGATTCGGCGAAAAACTCGAAACATTTAAACTTAAAAATACGACTTACCTTCGAACTGGGCGCCGCCATTTTTCTAGACCCTGTGGTATCGAAACAGTATTCCACGTGACTATAGACCTGGTTTATCAAGATGTTGATGTTACAAATGATATTGATGAATTCATACAGAATGAAAGGTATTTTTTAACATAATTTGCGCATTCGGCAAGAGCATTTTTACAAACAGTCTTTATCAATGTTGACATTTAATAATAATGAATATATTTGTGCACTTTCACAATTCCCAACCAGCTCGTTCCTGGTGATCTGAACGAAATTTACCCTCGCTTTTCATTAATTTAAACCCGATCGGGCAATGTGACCAGCCTGACTAATATTATGTTTCATTTCGATGCGATATAATATCAATTATTGTATGTATTGATCTACAAATAAGCACACTTTGATTGAGATCCACCGTACAACATAAATGTCATCAACGTCAACATGATTTTTAATGGAAATTTCGGAATTTCCCAGTATGAAAATAGAATCAGGTCAATATTCATCACATTGTTACGGCTCGGTCATTATCCCATCCTTTTCAATGGCTCACTAGTCAATAACTGTATATCATATTTTCAAGATAGATAAATTCTTTATTTCATTTAGATTTGTGCTATTCGCACATCATCACTACATATTCATACAATTTAGATTTTCACATGATACATACATACAAACAAACATCCTAACAATCACTCAAGTAAACATACATACATACAAACATATATACAGATACACAAACAAACATACTTTTACATATTCAAATAAACATGCATACAGTCATAGATAGAAACAAACATATGTACAATTTCAATTCACAAACGGTCAATTGAGTATGATTATACTGTTCAATCATGCTGGACAGTTCAGTGGTAGAAAATAAGTTCGGTGGAGAATATAGGGAGAATGTATAATAATATATCATGTTGAAATTGTTCTTATATTCGAAAGAAAATATAATGTAAAGAGGGTTTAAATAAGAACACTGCTAAGGTGTTGGAAAGTGACTATACTGTTTATTACATAAGCGTTAGCCTGCGTTTGCTGGCGAGTACAATAAAGTTTGCAAGATTTACGAGTATTTTTTTATTGGTGGTATTTAAGAGATCTACGAATTTTGCCACACATGGTCTGATATAATATCTTCTTGGTATGTATCTTTGTCTCAAATCTTTATATTGATCACAGATTATTATGAAATGGTATTCGTCTTCCAGATCAGATTTATCACAGAGAACACATGTTCTTTTATTTCTAGGTTTTCGATTCCTACCATACCTTAAACTTTCTATCAACAAATTATGTGACGATGGTCTAATTTTCGTTATACAGTTACGTAACTTTGGAGAAAGTAATGTTGTTAGATGGCTAGATAGTCCAAACTTAGTTTTAATATACATATATATATGTGTAAGGGTCAGCATATGATGATGGTTCTTAACATAGTAGAACAGTGGTGATGAAGATGATGCTGTTGTTTACTCTTTAAATGCAGATTTGTTCCAGTCATACCAAAATGTATTCATATTGACACTAATAATTTCAAATTCATTTTTTAATTAGTCATTCTGATGATAAATTATGAATGAAATAATTTACTTTTCTTTTTATCATTTCAGGTTCAGTGTATCTTGAATTTTTTTTTTTTAAATTTCATTGATGTTAATTTTCATTAAAATGAATCTAAAACAGCACCAGCTTTGTTTTATTTTGCATTACATTGTACACAAAACTGTATAACTCCAAGTCTATCAATTAGTCTATATCTGAATATCAACAGAAAGATCAGACAGAAGGAAACTGTACTTGTTCCACTAATAAGACCACCCCGCTATTAAGACCACTTTGCTTAAGAACGGAAGATGGTCTTAATAGCGGGATTTTACTGTAATGTGTTTAACGTGTTATTATTCGATACATCGTTATACCATTTCTGAATAAAATAGTCTACAATAACTTTTTCGAAAACTACAATAAATGCTTTATCATTTATACTGTGCGGATTATCAAATATATAGCTAAACCCGTACTGGTCGAGTAATGACTTAACATTATAGACCCAGTTTTTCGTACCTTCTATGTAGCGTAAAAATGATTCATAATAAACTGTTTTTATTAATAAATTGTTGGAATTAACAACTTTAAGCCAATATTTAATAACATGCACATAGCGTTTTACATATAGCGGATATCGCCCTAGCTCACCATATATAGCCGCGTTACTGGTTGATTGCTTGACACCTAGAATGGCTTTACAGTATTGAAGATGCACCCTTTCGAGGTCATGTGCCTTAGTTATTCCCCATACTGGGCAAGCGTAGTTCAAGATTGAGCCGACGAACGCATCAAACAGCTGCAAAGCTGTATCAGGGCGTATATCGAATTTCCTAATATTGCTTAGTAATACATACATAGCTTTTAGAGCTTTACCTTTTAAGCATTTTGTATTTAAAACAAATGTTCCGGTATAATTAAATGTTACACCTAGATAGTTGAAGTTATCAACTACTTCTAGGCGCTCTCCGTTGCAATTCCATATTTCGTCATGTTTAATCGTACCCCTTTTGCGAAAAACAACTATTTTTGTTTTTGAAGTGTTCACTTTCAAGACAAGTTCTTTTTCTGAATACGTGCCTCATGATCAATATATTTGCTTACATTAAGAGGCGTATATGTCTAATAGAGGTATATCAAAAGAGAAAAATATCTATATAACGAATTAATAGTCTGTCAAACTTATCCTGGTATTTTGAAAACTACTTAACACTTAACAAGATGTTCTATGACACAACCTGGCTTTAAATTTGTTTTATAAATAGCTTGTCCATTACTATCTACAAGACCGATGTTAAGGAGAATTGTTTGCCTCACTTGTGAGACTTCCATTGAAATTTTAGTCTTCCAATACTCATATTTTCTCAAGTGTTAAAAGGTATCAGTAAGTTAAAGTTTCAGTAACAAGCAGCTGTAAATATAAGAAATTTTAATGGATGTTAAAAGGCTTTTTGCTCTTGAGTTTATTTCAAAGTTGTTCAGGAGTTATATCTGACACCAACCATCAGAATAGTCTGGGAGACACATCAGGCCCATGATGTGCATGATAAAGCAGAAAGTGGTCGAGAAGATCGGTTTGGTGGTGATACCAGTTGTTGCTCATCTGGCCATACAGGAATGTTTGGTACTTACAGTATGCTGGACATGGCGACTGGTCATATATTTGACATTCAGCTGGTGCAATACGGTATTTTAACCAGAACTAGCTTACTTTTTGACTAGGAACTAGCAGCTCCTCCAAATATGGTGGGAAATCGACATGTTCTTTTTCAAATTTCTATGGAATGGTTTGACCTGTAGCAACCGGGAATGAAACCGGGAGTGCCAGGTTACAAATCCAGCGCAATAACGCCTTGACTACGGCCGCGGCCCTTGTATGTTACTATACATTCAGGTTATTCTCATCTAATGTTTTGTCAATCATAATGGCAAATGATTCTTTGACCATTTGTATATGAAGCATATGTTAGATAAATGGCATCTAAAACCAATTACGTGTACACATACTTAAATAATATGATTGTACAATAAGAATGCAAATGGCTAAGTCAAAAATAATACTTCATTAATTAGTTGTATATTCGTATTCTTTTGATACATGTACTTAAAGTCCCATAAGTTTATACATGTATTCTTAATAGGTTCTGCTTGTTCTATAACAGAGGAATTCGGTGCGTTTTCCTCCCGTGCATACTTTATAGCAAGAAAAAATGTTTCCGAAACTTCTATCGTATTTTTTTCAATATCATTGATATAAATATTATTTATAGATCACCTGCGTTTTCCCGCGGTCATGCCATGCACATGTAGTAAAATGACGTCCACGCGATCTACATATTTCAATTTAAAAAAAGCAAAAATCACAATGAAATGAGTGTTTTTAGATGAAAAAGGGCTTGTTTCGTCGGTAAATTATAATTATCTTGGGATGGTATCAGCAATAATTTTAAATTTACATGTGTACCTTTTTTGCATTATGTATTTATTGATAAACAAGTTCTTTACTTTGCACGTGCAGAGCAGCGCAAGTTTCACTTATGATTTCATCCGAAACTAAATCTTACACCACAGTTGCCTCAAACTAACAAATCGCCGCGCAGAAAGTGTTCGCTAAAACACTTGGTCAGTTAGCCATAATGATTGTACAAACATTATATTGTATATAGCAGCAAAAATAGATTGCATAATGTCATACGTCAGATAGATCTCTCGTAACTGTTGTCTATGACATTCCACGGCTCGTTACGCTCGCCCAACAGTTAATCGTGATCTATCATAAGGCCGGTTCGATTGGTCAAACGGAAGAGCTGCCGGAAGAGGTCCTCAAATCGTCTTCTAATTTTAGAAGCTCTTCTGTATATTCTGCTCGATAGTTAGAAGAGGTATTGTATGACAATACCATTTAAAAATTGCCTTTTTTAAACTACAAAAAATGTATTATTTTTTCAACAAAGAATTTATAATGTAAGCGTCCATATGATTTAAAGGGGTATGCCCAGAAACTGCAGTGTCTTCTTTCGTACACCAAAATGCGTTTGTCACTCGTAACACCAATTATTACCAAAAAGTCTAAAAAGAATGTGCGTTCAAAAATGACACTATAACGCACGCGTCGAAATGAATATATCGGTTTGAATAAAAGACTGTCAGCCTTTTATTGACGACAACGATATTTCCGATACGTCTGATAATTTAACTGAGCATGTGCGCTGCCTTCCAAGTGAACATAACATGAGTACTTACCATTTCAGTTTGTTGACATTTTTTCCGCGAAGTTTTGAGTTTTGACAGAAACAGAAAGGGTCGAGTTGTGAAAATGACAAATATTTTACAGGGCTTTCATTAATTGATTTTGGCATTAAAATGATACCAATTTGATTGCTCTTCGAGACGCTTCAGTTCCAGGGCATGCCCCTTTAAAGAACATTGGTTTGACGGTTAGATTATTATGTAAGTTATATCTTATATTCGGATGCAACCTTTCGGATAGTTCAACAATACTAGTATGTTTACGCAGCATTATCGAAGAAGCTTTGAAAATGTTTTTCTTTTGTTTAATCTAAAACGATGTTCATTTTCTTTAAAAGAATGTCATTTACTATCAATGATGATATACGGCAATTAGCCATTTTGAATTCTTAAAACCACGGCTGAGATTGCGTTTATTGAGCTTCTCTTCTAGGCTCTCCTACCCGGCGTAATCGCTTCTTACACAAATCCAATCGAACCGGCCTCAATACATAAATTGCTCAGGAAAGGATATCGACTAAAAGGGTGGTATACTAGTATGTGTATTGGAAAGACTTAGTCATGGGAAATAACGTTTCGAGAAACACGTGACCAGGTTTTTCTACACATATAGGCCGTGGCTAAAACCCGAGTTGCACAGTCGTTAGTTAATATTACAATTAGAACATGTTCGATTGCGATTCGTACGATGTTTTAGCATGCACTCGGTCATCTATTTTATGCGATGCAGGTTCTGCCTTCTATTCACACGGAGGTGCATACGTAAATACATTACGAGCATAGGGAATTGCATTCAAGGTCTACCTACTTACTGAAATATAAGTCCTGTCTGTCACGGCAAAAACACCTCCAAAACGATGTATAATAATCTACCATAAGCCTCTTGGGATATTGTCATCAAGCCGGACTAATGACGGATTACAATCCCCGATGAATATTTTCCGGTCAAACCCTTGAAATATAAATAGAGCTGTCTCGACTTTTATTAGTCTCCACAGTGTAATAAAATGCTTGGTAGAGGAGAAAAAGGCACATCATTGAAAGACCGCGAAACTTTTCGAATCTTTGCCAGAAATTACAAATTGGACTTATATAAAAATAAAACTTACGATACTTTTTAAGATATTTATTTTGAAATTTCAGTGGTATCGTGAAGATGATATGAATGAAAAAAATGTAATCCACCCACTCCTTAAAAAAATGCTATCGTATTATCAATATATTTGTGCATACAAAAAAATCAATTAATAATTTACTTTCTTTGCCTTAAAGGGGCATGCCCAGGAACTGCTGTGTCTTGGGTTTCATACACCAAAAATGCGTTTATCACTTGTAAAACCAATTATTACCGAAAAGACAAAGAAGAATGTACGTTCCAAAATGACTATATAACGCGCGCGTCGGTATTTGTATATCGATTTAGATAAAAGGCTGTACACCTTTTATTGACGACAGCGATATTTCCGATTCGTCTGAGAATTACTGAGCCTGCGCGCGGCCTTTCAAAGCTGCAAAACAAGGATATTTACATATAATTTATCGATAGATAAATTTTATGTCACATAAATGACGTAACATGTACAATGCTTACCATTCCACAGTTTGCTGTCTTTTTTTATCTTTTTGTGATCGCCCTGCGTCCATCGTTCGTCGCGAAGTGGCGTCCATATTTACTTAAAACAACATCTCCTACACCGCTTTGCCGATTGCAACCAAACTTTGCTGGAATAATCCTTGGGTGGTCCCCTTTCAAAGTTGTTCAAAAAATTAAATTTCATTATAAACTCTGGTTGCTATGGCAACAAATAGAAAAAACTTAAAAAATATTCTTGTCCGAAACCACAGGGCCTAGAGCTGAGGTATTTGGTATGTAGCATTGACTAATGGAACTCTACAAAGTTTGTTCAAATTGTTCCTCTGGGGTCAAAATTGGCTCCGCCCCGGGGGTAACTTGATTTTACATAGACTTATATATAGGAAATTAAAAAAATCTTCTTGTGCCTAGAGCTTTGATATTTGGTGTGTAGCATAGCCTAGTGGACCTCTACCAAGTTTGTTCAAATTATTGCCCTAGGGTCAAAATTGGCCCCGCCCCGGGGGTCACTTGATTTATATAGACTTATATAGGAAAATTAAAAAAATCTTCTCCGAAGCCGCAAGGCCTAGAGCTTAGTTATTTTGTATGTGGCATTGTCTAGTGGACCTCTACCAAGTTTGTTCAAATATTGGCCCCAGGGTCAAAATTAGCCCTGCCCTGGGGTTTATTCTATTTTATATAGGAAAATTTGAAAAATCTTCTCTGAAACCACAAGGCCTAGGGCTAACATATTTGGCATATAGCATTGTCTAGTGGACCTCTACCAAGTTTCTTCAAATTATTGCCCTAGGGTCAAAATTGGCCCCGCCCCGTGGGTCACATGATTTATAGACTTAAATAGGAAAATTTAAAAAATCTTCTCCGAAACCGCATGGCGTAGAGCTAAGATATTTGGCATATAGCATTGTCTAGTGAACCTCTACCAAGTTTATTCAAATTATGGCCCCGGTGTCAAAATTGGCCCTGCCCTGGGGTTAATTCTATTTTATATAATAAAATTTGAAAAATCCTCTCCGAAACCACAAGGCCTAGAGCTAAGATTTTTGGCATATAGCATTGTCTAGTGGACCTCTACCAAGTTTGTTTATATTATTGCCCTAGGGCCCCGGGGGTCACTTGATTTATATAGACTTATATAGGAAAATTAAAAAATTCTCCGAAACCACAAGGCCTAGAGTTAAGATATTTTGTATGTAGTATTGTCTAGCAGACCTCTTCCAAATTTGTTCATATTATGGCCCTGGGGTAAAAATTGGCCCTGACCTTAGGGTCACTTGATTTTACATGGACTCGTTTAGAAATATTTTAACAATGTTCGTCTACAAATGACTTTTTTTCCTGGTGAGCATTTACAGGGCCATCATGGCCCTCTTGTTTCACAATGTTTTCGGTTTTGACAGATCCCGAAAGGATCGAGTTATGGAAATGATTAATCTTTTCTGAGGCCGAAATCGGCAGGTTTGGTTGATCTTGAAATGTGTATATTGTGTAAACTAGCGGGATATTTCATAGCTATTTTACATGGCTTTCATTAATTGATTTAGGCATTGGAACAATAACAACTTGATTGCTATTCGAGTCACTTCAGTTCCTGGGCATGCCCCTTTAAGCTTCTGCTGTATGTTGGCTGTACCTCTATGGATATATTGAAAACTTTTTGATCCGAGAAGTACAACTCAATATGAGTTTATGTATATTTGATCAAGAAGTGATCCATAGTTGGACTGTGTACACATGGTACAAGTGAACTCAAGTCTAACACTGTTTTAAGAAGTCAATGTTAAAATCTCCGCAGACAATAAATGGACAATTTTTGTTCACAGCCATGTTCATCACATGTGTTAATGTTCCTTTTAAGTCAGCCAAGCTGGTCTTCGGGGATATGTACAGGGCTGATATTGATATAGCAGGAATTGTACCTGAACTTGATAAAGCAGTTAATGATAAGAGTTTCAGCAAATCCTGTTTTTGACTGTTCAGCATTACACACAGTTACATTTGCAGAAACCCATTGTTTTGTATATAAAGCCAAACCATATATATGACTTTATCTTTACAGTCAAATCGTTGAAATTAAACCCTGGGTGTATGTAGTCTTCAGAATGATCGTTTGACTGCAGTTTTGTTTCAGACAAGATAATAATATCTGACTGATGCAAGTATGGTATATAACCGTCAAGTCTGTGGTATGTTTTCTTAGTCATCTCAGTTTTTAGTCTGAAATTGTTCCTGACAGACTGTTGAATAACAAAATATTCCATGTTTGAATTAAATATTTTTAATGGTTTTCAAAACAATATACTTTTAAGTTAATAATCGATTTTAACCAAAGTGAAAAAGGGGCATTACTCTGATAATACTGCTTACACAGTTATGCCCTTTGTCTTACAACTGCACCATGTCACTATAAGCAAGTATTCCCAATTTCACATGAATATCTTAGAAAATGTGCAAGATAATGGACTTAGTAAAAACACCTTAACCAAAGTTTCTAAATCAAAAGGTCCATAACTCTAAAAGTACCGTTGACAGTGTTATGCCACTTGTCCTACAGATGCACCTTAATCCCATAAGACAGTATTCCGAGTTCGAGTTGAATATCTTTGGTAATATTAAAGTTGTTGTACTTTATTAAACACTTTAACCAACGCCGACGCCAGTGTAACGTTCTCAAGCTCCCCCCTTTTCAGGTTACCCCCCCCCCCCCCAGGAACTTAAAACGGTTTCAAATTACACCTGGGCATTTGATTACCCGGAGGAGTACAATTAAAACGTTTTGAGATTACCCTCTCCATTTTCAAATGCCCTACCCGATAGTCCTATTAACTTATTTATATATAAACATTTTCAGGTTACCGCGGGGACGCTTTGAAAACGTTTTCAGATTACCCCCGGGTAATAATATGAAAAATCACGATACCGAGAGTTTGCACACGAAGAGTTAACTACAGTTATATGAGACTATGCACGTGGTCCTAATGACGACATCAGATGACGAAAACTAATGACGTCATATACTGACAAGTTCATTCCTTCAGTGTGGGATTGCAAAGGTCAGAGCCCATATTCACAAACCAACTAAGATGAAAAAAATATTTTAGAATACCGAAAGTATCTTAGTTTGAAATTAATTGCCAGTGATCCAAGATGCTTTTCACTGGATTTTATCACAGAACAATTAACCAGTATGTGTTATTCGAATATTTGCGCATATGCGGGATATTGCACGATTTTCGGATAGACATTGGTTTTAGTTAATTGTCATACAAGCACAGTGCAATGTGAACTAAAATATCCTTAAACCATATACCAATTAATGTATTTCGTTATTTATGTCGTTTTTGCTTCTTCATAAATAATTCTGCATCAGTTTCTGAGTTTATCACCTTGAAGATCGTTATGAATTGAAATGATGTTCTTTGTATTCACAGATTCTTTTGCATGAGGACTCCATGAAACAATTCATGTTGACATTAGCAAAGACAGATACCAGTGCCTAATGTGATTTGATGTGATAAACATTTAGATAGATAAACATTGCTTTGCATGAACACTATTTTGTGCAAATATATTCAACCACTGTTTGCTGTTACAGTATTGATGTTTGATATGAGGACAACTGTATAATCTTAAATCTTTATTACCTTCTTTACATCTTGTTGTTAATGCACATATTGTGATAAAGTTTGTTCCAGCTGAAAGCACATGCACCCAAGTACTCCATTGTGACTTTAGTATATCATCAATTGTAATTTATTGATTATTTTGTGCAGTTTGTTGAATAGAGGTATAATACAGGTATAAGCTATTTTGAAACTACCAATTAAAGTCCCATAAGCTTATAAATGTATTGGTCCTAATAGTTTCAGATTGTTCTGTAACCGAGGGATCTGGTGTGTTTTCCTCCCGTGCATACTTAATAGCAAGAACAAATGTTTCCGAAACTACTACCGTATTTTTAGCTCACCAGAGCACGAATGTGCTCAAGGTGAGCTTTTGTGATCGCCCTGCGTCCATAGTGCGTCGTTACGTGGCGTCCATGTTTACTTAAAACAACATCTCCTCCTACACCGCTATGCCGATTGCAACCAAACTTTGCTGGAATGATCCTTGGGTGGCCCCCTTTCAAAGTTGTTCAAAAAATTAAATTCCATTAAAAACTCTGGTTGCTATGGCAACAAATAGAAAAAACTTAAAAAATCTTCTTGTCCGAATCCACAGGGCCTAGAGCTGAGATATTTGGTATGTAGCATTGTCTAATGGAACTCTACAAAGTTTGTTCAAATTATTCCCCTGGGGTCAAAATTGGCTCCGCCCCGGGGGTAACTTGATTTTACATAGACTTATATAGGAACTTTGAAAAATCTTCTTGTCAAAAACTACAATGCCTAGAGCTTTGATATATGGTGTGTAGCATAGTCTAGTGGACCTCTACCAAGTTTGTTCAAATTATTGCCCTAGGGTTAAAATTGGCCCCGCCCCGGGGGTCACTTGATTTATATAGACTTATATAGGAAAATTAAAAAATTCTTTTTTTTCCGAAACCGCAAGGCCTAGAGCTAAGATATTTAGTATGTAGCATTGTCTAGTGGACCTCTACCAAGTTTCTTCAAATTATTGCCCTTGGGTCAAAATTGGCCCCGCCCTGGGGGTCACTTGATTTATAAAGCTTATATAGGAAAATTAAAAAAATCTTCTCCGAAACCACAAGGCATAGAGCTAAGATATTTAGTATGTAGCATTATCTAGTGGACCTCTACCAAGTTTGTTCAAATTATTGCCCTAGGGTCAAAATTGGCCCTGCCCTGGGGTTTATTCTATTTTATATAGGAAAATTTAAAAATTCTTCTCCGAAACCACAAGGCCTAGAGCTAAGATATTTGGTATGTAGCACTGTCTAGTGGACCTCTATCAAGTTCGTTCAAATTATTGCCCTAGGGTCAAAATTGGCCCCGCCCCGGGGGTCACTTGATTTATATAGACTTATATAGGAAAAATTAAAAAATCTCCAAAACTGCAAGGCCTAGAGCTTAGATATTTTGTATATGGCATTGTCTAGTGGACCTCTACCAAGTTTGTTCAAATTATGGCACCGGGGTCAAAATTGGCCCTGCCCTGGGGTTTATTCTATTTTATATAGGAAAATTTGAAAAATCTTCTTCTCCGAAACCACAAGGCTTAGAGCTAGGATATTTTGTATGTATTATTGTTTAGTTGACCTCTACCAAGTTTGTTCAAATTATTGCCCTAGGGTCAAAATTGGCCCCGCCCCAGGGGTCACTTGATTTATATAGACTTATATAGGAAAAATTAAAAAATCTCCAAAACTGCAAGGCCTAGAGCTTAGATATTTTGTATGTGGCATTGTCTAGTGGACCTCTACCAAGTTTGTTCAAATTATGGCCACGGGGTCAAAATTAGCCCTGCCCTGAGGTTTATTCTATTTTATAAAGGAAAATTCAACAAATCTTCTCCGAAACCACAAGGCCTAGAGCTAAGATATTTGATATATAGCTTTGTCTAATAGACCTCTTAAAAAACGGCCCAGATGGGTCACTTGATCTTACTTGGACTCGTATAGAAAACTTCAACAATGTTAATCTCCAAATGACATTTTCTCCTGGTGAGCATTTATAGGGCCATCATGGCCCTCTTGTTTTCAATATCATTGAATTAAATACTATTTATAGAACAGATGAGTTTTCCCGCAGTCATGCTATGCATACGTAGTAAAGTGACGCCACGCGCTCTACATATTTCAAGTTTACAAAAGCAAAAATCACAGTAAAATACGATAGTGGTTTCGGAAACATTATGTCTTGTTATAATAAAGTATGCACGGGAGCAAAACGCACCGGAATCCTCTTTCATAGAACAAACAGAAACTATTAGGCCCAATACATTTATAAGCTTATGGGACTTTAAGCAATAAACAGAAAGACAATCAGAAGTTCTCAAACTTGGGAAAGATATTTGTTCCTTGAGCAAAACTGAATATGGACAAGCAACAGAAAGAATCAATTTTACAGGAGTATTATTTCAACAATCAACAGTGTTAGCGCTTACAGTGGACCGAAAAAGCTATATTCATCCTTAACAGGAAAAATATCCGGGTGGGTTTACAGCTTACCTCATCAGGAAATGGTTGAATAATCAAGACTCTTATTCTCCATTAAACGAAACAAGCCATCGGTTTAAAACTGCAAGAGTTTTGGTTTGTTCAATCGGTGAACAGTTCGATGCTGATTTAACTTCGGTTGAAAATTTGAAAAAAATATAACGATGGAGTTCGATTTCTGTTTTTTTTTTTTGTAATAGATATCTTTAGTCGGTTTTTGTGGGTAAAACCTCTATTCGATAAAACAACAAAGTCAATTTTACAAGCTTTAAAGCCAGTACTTGAAGAATGAAAAACCTATAAAACTAAGAACTGATAAAGGTTCTGAATTCAACAACAAATACGTAATTTGAAGGATAACAATGTTTATTATTTTGCTACTCAAAATGTTGTCAAGGCAAACTATGCTGAACGTGTACAAAAAACATTTAAAACCATGTTATATCGAATGATGCGGTACTTGTAAGCGATGTTATCGTTTCATCGATAATTTACAAAATATTGTTAACAATTACAAATCTTCGCCTCACCGAAGTTTAGGATATTTGGCACCTAAAGATGTTACCAAACGGAACGAAGCTGATATTTTTGCATATTAATAATTATATGTGTATCTTCGAGTTATGGGTCCTTGAATTGCAAAATTTGCTGTATTTAGCTTGTTTACACTCTAGCGCCTTCATTTATTCACCAATCCTAATAATATTTTCAGTAAATGTGTATAGCCGAAAGATCTTGCACAACTTCGATTATGGGCGGAATCAGAACGGAAGTTCAAGAGTTATGGGCCCTTGACTTAGAAAATTTGCAAAATTTTAGCTTATTTACACTCTAGCGCCTTCTTTTGTTCACCGATCCTAATCATATTTACAATGAATGTGTATGTCCTTATGGTCTTGGAAAAGTTCAGTTATAGGTGGAATCGGACCAGAACTTCAAGAGTTATGGGCCCTTGGATTAGAAAATTTGATACGTTTTAGCTTGTTTAACAGTATTATACCCTCATTGTTGGTTTTGATCTCAAAATCTACGTGAAAATGAGTTTTACGAGATGGAAACTATATTACCTGGTCATTAATTATTGTGCCCTTGTTCTCAGGTGAGCGATAAAGGGTCATCTTGGCCCTCTTGTTTCAATTATCACGTTTTTTGTTAAACATGATTGTTATCAAGGTGAAATTATATAGATCATCACATGCATTCTCTCTCCTTTCTGGAGAAGATACTCCAGCATATAAAATTGACATACTGGATATTTATTTGTCAGCAAGAAAGGTAAAAGTAAGCAAACCCGACAGTGATTTATGCACACAATGAAATGCTTATACGTACAAATGCTAAATACTTTTATCCCAATGTCCTGAAAATGCATGTAGAAGATACTGATTTGTCAAGAGTATTCCAATCGAATCTGGAAAAAATTACATGGAACAGAAAATAAACCGGATTTCCAACCTAAGCGTTCCAAAAGTGAAAAATTGGTGTTAACTTTGAACGATAAAGACAACTTGGTTGTATTTTATCGCACCTTACAATTATACTTACCACTTGGTATGCAAATCAAGCAAATCCATAGTCTGAGAGTTCTACAGTTTGAACAGAGCCCATACTTGAAACCCTATATTGAATTTAATACAGAATGTAGGAAGCTTGCAAAAACTGAATTTGAGAAAGATTTCTACAAACTGCTCAACTGCGTGATTTTTGGTAAGTTCAAATATGATTATATTGATTATTATAGTACTTATTGTAAATTAATATATGACTTTGTGTAATAAAGAATATATATTAATTAAATGATAACAATAACAGTTTATGGTAAAGTCAGTATCGTTTTATTTGATAGCATATTGAAATATATGTACTAAAGTTATTTGAACTAAATATTTTTTTATTATTTACAGGTAAAACTCTACAAAATTGTAGAAAATATGTCAACGTTAAGCTGGCTAATACAGACAGAAAAAAATGAGGAAATATGCAGCCAAACCTACTTTTCAAAACATGAAAATTTTCAACGAAGATTTAGTTGGTGTTGAATGTGTCAACACTAAAATCAAATTTGTTCAACCAATCTTTTATGGGATGGCAATTCTCGACTTATCCAAATATTTTATGTATAATTACTATTATAATCATTTAAAATCCAAATATGGTAACAGTTTAACATTGGTAGCCACTGATACAGATTGTTTCATGTGGAAACTGAAGATGTATACAGTGATATGATAAAATTATGTACAATTGTATGATACTTTAAATTACCCAAAACATCATGAATTGTTTGACGAATCAAGAAAGAAAAGGGTTGGAGTGATGAAAGATGAATTGGATGTAATTCTTATCCAAGAGTTGGTTGCATTGCTGCCTAAAATGTACAGTTATATCTATGATAAAACAATCCAAAAGGTTGATGAATCAACTCAAGAAGTGCGTGAGATCACCCAACAAGTGAACGAAAAACGTTTTAAAGGAATTTCACGCCTTGTTGTGAACAAAGAATTATTACATAAACATTACAACATTAACAATACTCAAAGAAAGTTCACCATGTATAACTTGAGAAATGATTGTCATGTAATGTATTGTTACAATATTAATAAAATTTATCTCAGTGTATTTGATGATAAAAGATTCTGGTTATAAGATGGTATTAATAGTCTAGCTTTTCAAAATTCCGTAAATGTATCTTTCATCTTCATTATGATATAATATTGTTCAAATATAACAATGTTGCAAATTTATGTGTATTATAACACATATCTATGTGAAACCAACATTACATTTCAGTGTACATACATGTGATAGTATGTGTGTTGAAAATATGATTTAAACTTGAATTCTATATCAATTGATGTACTAAGTATTTAAAATGATTTATATAACGTTCATGATGATTATAAAATATGACAATGTTGTAACCTTTTATATAATGCAATGATCAACTGAGAGTTCATTATTGAATAACTAATTCCTACCAAAACGGTACAACGTGAATACATCACCGTCATGAGAGAATTACTTGTAAAAGAATAATACCCCATTTTCATACATATATGGTTTAAAGGTACATGCCTTTTGTTTCTTACATATATACTTAAATGGGGTCAGTTGCTTTCCTTTCTCAAATTATGCATGTGAAGAAAAGAACTGACGGAAAAGTTGATTTGGACAATATCTAGCACATGCTGAAGTATTTCGGCAAAGATTGCTATTAATTATGGAAGGAAACCTTTATTACTCGTTGTTGTATTGAAACCGAAAAGGTATCCTCGGTCTATTTTTAGAAATGTGTACTTCCTATTTTGACTTGTATTTCTAATTATGTAACAACGAAACATGTCAGACAGGTCGTGCACAGTAAGAAAAACGTGTTTTGATTAATCTTCTTTATCAATACGAGGTTTTAGTTAAGGTGGGTCACGGGTTTCCTCCCGAAAAATTGCCACCACTACAGAGTTCGGACAAAACCTTTTAAGATTTAATGACGGCAAAATGAAGCTATATTAACTTGTTCGGATTTGTAAATGATTCAGCATTGTGCACAGTAAATTTCATAGCTTAATATACAAAATTATCGGAGCAGTACAAGAAATAACGCAAAAAAAACATGTACAACATATCGCTCCACTAGGTGGCCGTTTTTTTAGCGGTTTCAATGAAAATATCATTTGAATACATCATTTTTGCTATAGCCAATACTTTGAAGGATGTTCCTGCTTGTGCGTTGACTTCTAGAAACTGAACACTTTTCGGAAGGAAACCCGCGACCCACCTTAAGCATTGAAATATATTTGCCTTATTTATGTTTATTCAACACCACCATAGCATGTAGTTTTCGTTCATTTACCTAGTTTTGAAAGCGAGGTTTAATCTTTGGCCGGGTCTTAAAATAGTTCTATCTAGGGTGCGCACCCTAGTTAGGAAATACCTATCCAATAATGAATAATGTTTTAAAATGGGTATTTTTCGGTTCTCCAAGTGAAATCCGTATACTTCGAATTCAAAATAACGTATACAATCACTTTTTATCTCACCAGAGCACGAATGTGCTCAGGGTGAGCTTTTGTGATCGCCCTGCGTCCATCGTGCGTCGTTACGTGGCGTCCATGTTTACTTTAAACAACATCTCCTCCTACACCGCTATGCCGATTGCAACCAAACTTTGCTGGAATGATCCTTGGGTGGTCCCCTTTCAAAGTTATTCAAAAAAATTAAATTTCATTAAAAACTCTGGTTGCTTTGGCAACAAATAGAAAAAACTTTTAAAATCTTCTTGTCCGAAACCACAGGGCCTAGAGCTGAGATATGTGGTATGTAGCATTGTCTAATAGAACTCTACAAAGTTAGTTCAAATTATTCCCCTGGGGTCAAAATTGGCCCCGCCCCGGGGGTAACTTGATTTTACATAGACTTATATAGGAAAATCTAAAAAATCTTCTTGTCAAAAACTACAATGCCTAGAGCTTTGATATTTGGTGTGTAGCATAGTCTAGTGGACCTCTACCAAGTTTGTTCAAATTATTGCCCTAGGGTCAAAATTGGCCCCGCCCCGGGGGTCACTTGATTTATATAGACTTATATAGGAACATTTAAAATTAAAAAATCTTCTCCGAAGCCGCAAGGCCTAGAGCTTAGATATTTTGTATGTGGCATTGTCTAGTGGACCTTTACCAAGTTTGTCCAAATTATGGCCCCGGGGTCAAAATTGGCCCTGTCCTGGGGTTTATTCTATTTTATATAGGAAAATTTGAAAAATCTTCTTCTCCGAAACCACAAGGCCTAGAGCTAAGATATTAGGTATCTAGCTTTGTCTAATGGACCTCTTTTAAATCTTTTCATATAATGGCCATGGGATAAAAACGGCCCAGATGGGTCACTTGATCTTACTTGGACTTGTATAGAAAACTTCAACAATGTTAATCTCCAAATGACCTTTTCTCCTGGTGAGCATTTATAGGGCAGGGCCATCATGGCCCTCTTGTTTAAAAGTTCTTTCTACTCAAAAATTCCAACGTAAAACCTTCAAGGCCAAAAATTCTGCACGGTGCAGTTAAAGAAAGATAATATATATAATAACACAACGTTTATAATTTACCTGTGTTTTAATTTGATATTCAAATTAATTCATAAAGCGAACAAGTATTCAAAATTTTAACAAATATGATTCATTAATAAAGGAGTTATGAAACGTTTGTTAACATCACCATCAAAATCAGTTTTACACGTCAACTTGTAGTTCACCGGAATGCGATTTTCGCAACAATTAATATCGGGTATGTCCTCCATTTGTGTTAAAAACAGCTATGCATCTTCTTCTCATTGACGAAGCCAGTGTCTGTAAGTACCGCTGATCCAAAGCAGCCCACTCGCGTTGAAGAAGGTTCCGTAAGACTGCTGCATTTTGGATGTTGTTCACATGAAGTTTAAGCTTCAGATCTGCCCAGACGTGCTCTATTGGATTTAAGTCTGGGCTCATAGCTGGTCATGGATCAATCATGTTGATGTTGTTTTGCGCAAGTAAATTTTGGGTCAACCTTGCTGTATGGGGACGTGCATTATCGACGTAACGCTGAGCTGTTATGCCACGTCCTCTAGCCTATCCGAGAAAATCAATTGCGGTTAGCCTATCCGAGAAAATCAATTGCGGTTTTCCATCATTCGTAAAGCCAGTCCATACCATTGTTCTCGCGCCACAAAAACGAACTCGCTCCTTGACACAAGCGTCTGCAAACCTTTCATTACGGCGCCGATAAACGGGATGACATCGGTCGTTAAAGTCGATTTGAAATTTGCATTTGTTGGTGAAGAAGACATTGTATCAACGTTGTAATGGCCGTCTTTGGTGCCTAGGTGTCAAACGGGCACCACAATAGGGACGTCTAGCACGTACTCCAACTTCACATAAACGACGTCGAATCGTACGTGCGCTCACATGAGGACGAGTCCGGCCTGGTGTGTTCCTTGCAGTGCGAACAGGAACTTCAAAACGTCTTCGTAGATGAGCTAAAACAATCTGCCTATCCTGCTGACGTGTAATTTCACGTGGACGTCCAGTACGCCGTCGGTCGTTAACTGTTCCGGTTACGCCGTATCGGTGTCTAAGTCGACGAATGGTTTATTCATGAACACCAAAATGTCTTGCCACTTGCGCTGCAGTGACCCCGCCTTGCAATTGGCCTATAGCATGCATACGTTCATCATTTGAGAGTTTCATTGTGACGTTGACGTCAACTCAAAACAATTTTTTACACTGCCGAATAAAGTGTCGGGCGTTTTCAATACAAGGAAAGCATCAAACTTTTCTTTTACAATTCAAATATACACGCTGCGCAATACACGTGAAATTCGTGCTTACAGTGACTGCTCAACCGATACGTATCGCCTTCCTGTGTTTTAAGAATAATTATCTAAATGTGGGTGTAAGATGAAGAATAAAACCGGTTTTAGGAAAATCACACAAAATTGGAAAAAGTTAATAGCACATGAAAAACCCGTGCAGAACTTTTGGCCTTAAGTATACAATAGTTTGTACATAGCATATTTCATGAAACATAAAAGTATATTTGTGTGAAACCAACATTACACTTCATTGTGATTGTAATTGTTCATGTGCTGAAATTAAATGAATTACATTTGTATTCATTGATATGGTGATGATCTTTAAAATAAAACTATGTTATAACTAACATGTGTTTGTAACTGTCTATACACCATATTACGTTTTTCTGTGACATCAACATTATATTTCAGGCTGTGAATTTTCAATCAAAATTTATTTCTAAAACATATACATAATTGGTCACATATAGAGTACATACAAAAGAATACATGTCTTGTTGAAACTATTCTAAATATAAACATTCTATCAAAAACATAAAATATTTTTTTAAAAACTCAAACAATTAGTAACCACAAAAAAAACTATTCTTAGTAGACTATATACATTAAGAATATCTATCTACTAAACACATACAAAAAAAGAAAAAGAAGGCAAAGCTAGCAAATGCAAAAGGAAACAATTCTAAAACGTAAAAAAATAACTAAAAAAAAACTAAAAAAACTAAAACAATTAGTAAACACAAAAGAAACTATTCTATATACATAAAGATTATCTATCTAAAACACATACAAAGAAAAAGGTAAAGCTAGCAAATGCAAAAGATGATACAATAATGTAGAAACTACTCTGAAAATACAAACATATCTGTCTAAAACACAAAAGCTACAAGTAGATGTGTATACAAGTAACCACAATTATTATAATTTATCCATAGAAAGTCTGTATAAAGATTAAAAAAATCATCATAGCTTTTAAAATATGAATTAATAGGAACAGCAGATTATACAGAGTCTGGATGTTGTGTTGAAGTTGTTTGATCAGCAGGAAATGTTTGGTTAAAAGATGCTTGGAAGTCAGATGAATCAATCGGAAGAGGGTTAACAGAAGCTGGTTGATTCAGTATACCAGTAGTCATGCAGTGTGTTGAAATTGATGAATCAACTGGGACAGTTGGGTTGACGGAAACTGGTTGATCCAGTATACCAGTAGTCTTGCGGTGTGTTGAAATTGATGAATCAACTGGGACAGCTGGGTTGACGGAAACTGGTTGGTTCGGTATACCAGTTACCATGCGGTGTGTTGAAATTGATGAATCAACTGGAAGAACTGGGTTGATAGAAACTGGTTGGTTCGGTATACCAGTAGTCATGCGGTGTGTTGAAATTGATGGTTGCGAAATCACATCCAGCAATAATTTAAGAGGCATGGTTGCTAGTGCGGAAGATATCTGTGTAGCACTTGCTAACTGACTTTTATCAACATTTTTACCACCATTGTCAACTAATTCTGTGTGTTGTTTATTTGACTCTTTCTAAAAATAAACAAAGTATCTTAAATTATAATAAGGTTTTAATAACGTTGATTTCCCTTTTCAGTGACGAAATATAAAATTATCACTTCAATATGATTTAATGTTATCATAAAACCTTATTTAACTTGTATCAAAAATAACTACACATATGAACAATTTTAACATAGAAAAAATTGAGTCGAGTTTGATAATTCTTACAAATACTACATCGAAGAAGAAATATTTTATTCAGAATGCATGATCTATCACAGATACAGTTGTTTACATCATCGATTAAAACAATCTTAATAACAGAAATATACTATGTGCATTAATACGTAATTGTAATAACTAAAATCTATCTTACCATTTTAATAGCTTTTTTCAAAAGCGCATCACTGTTTCTTACAATTGATGAGAACATTGCCGATGACATTGATATAGTTGTCTTTTTCCGTTCATCACTAACTTAAAGATGAACGTAAGTATCCATCTCATAAGGTATCGCTACTGCGCGATATATGTTGCTAATTTTTTTACTCACTCTTGTAACCCTATCGGATATCTTGTCTATCATTTCGAATATTTTATACATTTTGAATTATTTAACAAACTAATTAATTTACTTTGAAGATGTATGTAAGTCCAACAGAAACAGAATGAAAAAAACATGAATGTTGATTAAGTTTTAACAGGTAGTCGTTGAGTAAACTTCTGGGCCCGTATTTATAAAAGCTTCTTAATTTAAGATTTTCTTAAACTTTGACTAAAATACCTGAACTCTGTTCATTTTGCTCAAGTTTCAATATTTACTTGTCAGTGTGTCCAATGAATATAACACTTTATATAAGAGTAGAACCTTTGTTAGCGGCCACCTCTAAGTTGAAACTACCCTGTGAAAGATGTCATTCCTTTAAAAATCGTGGTTATTTAGTACAAATGACCTCCGAATAAATGTCACTTGTAAATAAAGGCCACATTATGTCTTTCATAAGGATGACATTTGTTCACAGGTTTAACTGTACGACTCATTGGTGGTATAATAACACTGTCAGTATCAATAAATTAATTACTCAGTAATTAAAATTTGTGAAATAAAACAACTTTACTCATAATTATACATGTATGCATGATAAAAGCAATTTAAAATGTTGCAATAAGCTTAACTTACTAATTTAATTTTCTTATAGATAATAAGGGCCCAAAGACAATTCAGGGAACGTGTTGATAACATGGGAAATTACAATGATGACGACTTGATAGAGCGTTACAGGTTGGATAGGGGTTAGAAACGTGGTTAATCACCAACGAGCTTTTCATGCCATCGCTGGTTTCCCGAATGTAGTTGGTTTGGTGCACGGAACACACATACAAATTAAGGCACCTTCATTAAATGAGCCTGATTATGTTAACAGGCAGAAATATCACAGCATTAATACACAAATTATATGTGATGCTAATGACAGAATTAGTAATGTTGTAGCTATGTGGTATAAGGACACTGTTCGAAAATGGTAGCATGCTAGCAGGACATTGTTATTTGTTGGGAGACAGTGGTTACGCTTGTAAACGTTGGTGTTTGACACCATATTCAAACCCCAATAACCACCATCAGACAGCATATAATATCATTTACACTCACACTATTAACACCTAGCTTGAATTGCTATATTCTGACAATTTGCTTTAGCCTGTTAGTTTTACTAGACGTGATTTTTTTTATTATATGTCTAATTATAGTATTTTCTGTGTGACGGGGCTCACAATGCCATTAGATCCAAGGTTGAGAGAGTCATTGGACAGCTCAAGAGACGCTGGAGTGTTCTCCATGGCGAAATTCGCATCAAAACAGAAGCAGTACCAAGGTAAATAATGATAACAATATAACCACATTTTGTATCAGCTTTTAATTAATGGATTGCGTTAAAGACAATTACTATTAAAATAATCATTTAATATATTATTATATTAAACAAGATGTTATTCTTGTGAAATATAGAAATTGCATAGTCTAAATTCATTATACAAATAATCAAGTTTTTACTTAATAAATAAGTAATCTTATGAAATTACAAAATATGTATGTTACAGGTTAATCTTGGCATGTTGCATATTGCACAATATTTGTAAAGATAGAAACATTCCACTGCCTGCTGCCAACAATAATATCGGAAACAACAATAACAACAATTATGTGGCAATCAATGGTCCACAGGATGGTTTAGCATATAGAGATCACATTGCGAGAACACATTTTTGAACAATGGTAAATAAAACGTTTAAGAAAATTAAATTTGATAAAATATTATATAAATATCACATCTTGAGAGGACGTTATTAAAAATTGTCATCGCGAGAAAAAAAAATTATTTTTTTTTCGAGGACAGGCGATTTTTAAATAACGTCCTCTCAGAAATTCTGGGTTAATTAAAAGTATTTTCAAGTTGAATCTACAATCTAGAACAAATTTATTAAGAACAATTTGTCAAATAACTGGAAAATGATTAATTTAACAAACAAAAATATGTTTGAACAGTACATGTGTTATTACAATGTGTTATTAAAAATAAAGCCTGATCAGATATAGGCGACTTCACATTGACTTTACATTTGAATAGGAGTGAGTTATAAGAATAAAATTTACTATCCGGTAACAAATTTAACATGATGTATAAAAGCACTACTTTTCAACACCTCTATTTGTAACTTAATCTTCTCTTTCCTCAGGGCTAGCAACTCCGCATCACAATGAATGTATCCACATGTGCAGTTTGAACTAAAGGAAGAGAAAGATAAGAACACTTTTAGTCAGAAATCAACACTAAAATTGGAAATTAACAACTGTACAAGTATATTGATAGGTGGCATTAAAACCATATTAATGTTATGGCAATAATAATGCATTCACTAATATGTCAGCATGTATCTTGCAATATGCACTGAGATATGTATTAGACACACTGTTTCAAAAATGTTTATTTTTCTTAGAACTGAAACTATATTTACTTTTTTGGAGTATTGTGTTCACTAACTTTTCCATCATGAGAAATATCAACAACACTTGGTCCGAAACTAAAATCATGGAGCATATGAAATAAACGGAATGTAATCAATGTGGCAATATTAAAGAATGTTAATGATCACACAGACTTTGTTCAATATTTTGATAGAATAGCATGCATTATGTAATACTTCAACCCACAAGTTTTGCATCAACAATCACAGACAGGTTATGAAATGTTCAATACATACATAATTAGTAAAAATTAGAAAAAACACTGCATGATACATTTAAATTTTTTATTATTAACTGTATAGTGATCATATTGATAATTACATTGTAGTGGTTACGGTGCAAGTGGTACCCACAGGCATAAAATCCATCTGATTACTGCAAACTCTGAAAATAAGGAAGTATTGTACCCGCCTCCATGGTGGAGTAGATAAGGTCGCTGACTTCAAATCACTGTAACCTCTCACTGAAAGATGGTCGTGGGTTTGAGTCCCGCTACCGACCATATCTCTTAATGTGAGAAAGTAGACAGTTGCTTACAGAGGATGGGAGTCTAGTACTGCTTCTTCCCAGGAGCGATTATTTGAAGAACTGTCTGCCTCATATGACTCTTGACTAAACAAAGGGGGCGTAAAACTCAATATAAACAAACATACAAACAATACAGTATTGAATGAGAATACTTAAGTTGTTAAACTGACTTAAACACAAAGGAAACAAGTTTAATTTATTATTGACAATTAGTGTGCATGCATGTTTTAACTTAATGTTACCCTGTCTTAAGTCAACATTCCACTCTGGTGATATTTCCACAGACTGCTGGCTGAAATGTTAAATTCTGTTAATATTACATTAAATTTTGAAAGGGGTATTATGCAAAGTTAACAGGAAACTATGCTATTATGTATAATATATATATTTGCTGTCAATGACAAATTATAGAGTATACTAAGTTATATATACAGTACAGTACTTATATTAATTAAATTTGATTGATTGTTGAGAAAAGACCATAAAGAAATTATGAATGCATGTTGCATAATTATTTAAGCATATATTTGTTTCTTTGTGAAATAAGTACACAACAAGTTCCTTAACAGCTCATGAATTTAATGTATTTTTAGCTCACCAGAGCTTTTGTGATCGCCCTGCGTCCATCGTGCGTCGTTACGTGGCGTCCATGTTTACTTAAAACAACATCTCCTACACCGCTATGCCGATTGCAACCAAACTTTGCTGGAATGATCCTTGGGTGGTCCCCTTTCAAAGTTGTTCAAAAAATTAAATTTCATCAAAAACTCTGGTTGCTATGGCAACAAATAGAAACAAGAGGGCCATGATGGCCCTATAAATGCTCACCAGGAGAAAAGGTCATTTGGAGATGAACATTGTTGAAGTTTTCTATACGAATCCAAGTAAGATCAAGTGACCCATTTGGGCCGTTTTTTATGCCAAGGCCATTATATGAACAGATTTAAAAGAGGTCCATTAGACAAAGCTAGATACCAAATATCTTAGCTCTAGGCCTTGTGGTTTCGGAGAAGATTTTTTAAATTTTCCTATATAAAATGGAATAAACCCCAGGGCAGGGCCAATTTTGACCCCGGGGCCATAATTTGAACAAACTTGGTAGAGGTCCACTAGACAATGCCACATACAAAATATTTAAGCTCTAGGCCTTGCGGTTTTGGAGAAGAAGCTTTTTTAAATTTTCCTATATAAGTCTATATAAATCAAGTGACCCCCGGGGCGGGGCCAATTTTTGACCCTAGGGCAATAATTTGAACAAACTTGGTAGAGGTCCACTAGACAATGCTATATGCCAAATATCTTAGCTCTAGGCCTTGTGGTTTCGAGGAAGAAGATTTTTCAAATTTTCCTATATAAAATAGAATAAACCCCAGGGCAGGGCCAATTTTGACCCCGGAGCAATAATTTGAACAAACTTGGTAGAGGTCCACTAGACAATGCCACATACAAAATATCTAAGCTCTAGGCCTCGCGGTTTTGGAGAAGAAGATTTTTTAAGTTTTTTTTAAGAATGTTTGCCTCAATGATATGTGGGTCAAGGTTGAACATGGGTCAGCCGGGGTCAAAAACTGGGTCACCAGGTCAAATCTTAGGTAAAAATCTTGTAAATACCCTCTTAATGTCATGGTTTTAATTGGATCTTGGCCAAACCTTGTCAGATTGTTTGTCTTAATAATATTAAGGACAAGTCTAAATATGGGTCACCTAGGGTTAAAAACCAGGACCCGTATTTATAAAGCATCTTAAATATTTTCTTAAAGTCGGTCAAAAATATCTTAGCTAAGAAAATATCTTATCTTAAGCTAAGTAGTATTCTTAAATGCTCTTAAGAAATATTTTAGTTAAGAAAATTCTTAATTTAAAAAAAATGTTTAAGATTTTCTTATTCGTAGCACATGTCGTTGCTACGGAATTCCGGGTTTTTTCCTTCTAAAAATAGAACCAAAATTATTTCTATCACGTTTGCGCCCGTACACGCGTATCTACAACAAAAATGGCTGAATCTATGTCTGTCAAAAGAGCGCGTCGCAGAAATTGGAGCGACAGGGATAGCCTGCTACTCATTGACATAATGGGAATAGACAAAACAGATGGAATGACTAATCATCATTTCCTGAAGGCAACATTTGGAAATGGTTAGTAAATGTAATTATTTTCATGAAACAAGAGGGCCAAGATGGCCCTATATCGCTCACATGACAATCACTGTTCACTCATTAAAACATTGTTTTGAACCGGTGACCTAGTTTTTGACCCCAGATGACCCATGTTAGAACTTGTCCTACATATAAATAAGACAAACATTCTGACAAAATTTGGTGAAGATCCAATCAAAACCATGAAAACTACAGCATAGACAAGGTTTTCCTAAGATTTGACCTCGTGACCTAGTTTTTGACCCCAGACGACCTATGTTCGAATTTGTCTTACAAATTATTTAGACAAACATTCTGACTAGGTTTGGTGAAGATACGATCAAAATTTGACATCTACAGCGTTAAAAAGGTTTTCCTAAGATTTGACCTTGTGACCTGGGGCTGTATTTATAAAGCTTCTTAACTTTAGATTTTCTTAAACTTTGACTTAAATACCTGAAATCTGTTCATTTTGGTCTTAAATTTGAGAAATATCTGAAGTCTTATTTATAAATGATCTTAGCTTTATTTCTTACTTAAATATCGACTTATTTTAAGATAGCTAAAAAGGTATCTTAAATGATTTAAGAAATTTCTTAAGCTCATTTTGTTTACCAAATTATCAACACAAGAAGAATACTGTTGGCAAAAGTCGTGACTACACCTGTAAAGAAGGTAAGTTACAGGACTTAGATTATTATACAATGTACGTAAATGATATGTCTTTTTATTTGTAATTCGTCACCAAATGTACAAAAAACTATCGCAGTTATTCATGTTCAAGTTTCAATATTTACCTTTGAATTCTAATGATAATTTACATGGTAGGCATATGTAAATACAGTAAAACCTTTCCAGAGCGGCCCTCTGTAGAGCAACAACCTCTCTATAACAACGCCTTCAAAATTACCATAAGTTGATATTCACTCTAAATTTAACCTATGTAGAGCAACAACCTCTAAACAAGGTCCAATATTTGAAGCTCCCACAGGGTGTTGCTATACAGAGGTTGTACTGTACATATTTCCTACTTGTCAGTGTGTTCAATGAATATAGCACTTTATATAGAGTGAAACCTTTATTAGCGGCCACCTCTATGTTGAAACTACCCTGTGAAAGATGTCATTCTTTCAAAAATCGTATTTAGTACAAATGACCTCCGAATAAATGTCACTTGTAGATAAAGGCCACATTATGTCTGTCATAAGGGTGGCATTTGTTCACAGGTTTAACTGTACGACTCATTGATGGTATAATAACACTGTCAGCATCAATAAATTCATTACTCAGAATTATGAATGAAAATCTGTGAACAAACAACTTTACTCATAATTATACATGTATGCATGATAAAAGCAATTTAAAATGTTGCAATAAGCTCAACTTACTAATTTAATTCTCTTTTTCTTATAGATGATAAGGGCCCAAAGAGAATTCAGGGAGCGTATTGATAACATGGGAAATTACAATGATGACGAACTGTTAGAGCGTTACAGGTTGGATAGAGGTGGTATCATGTATGTATGCCGTTTGGTTGATGATGCTGTAGCACCTGCTACAAGAAGAAATTGTAGCTTGACATGTGAGCAAAAAGTTCTCCTTAGTCTGAGGTATATGGCCACAGGACATTTTCAGCTATCAGAGGGGAATTTAAATGGATTTTCACAATCAACCATTTCCAGGACATTGCATGAAGTTCTTGCTGCATTAAATAGGCCACATATCATACAGCATATAAAATTTCATACAGATGTTAGAAACGTGGTTAACCTGCAACGAGCTTTTCATGCCATCGCTGGTTTCCCGAATGTAGTTGGTTTGGTGGACGGAACACACATACAAATTAAGGGACCTTCATTAAATGAGCCTGATTATGTTAATAGACAGAGATATCACAGCATTAATACACAAATTATATGTGATGCTAATGACAGAATTAGTAATGTTGTAGCTATGTGGCCTGGATCTACACATGATTCCCGGATTCTTCAGAGCAGTGGTATAAGGACACTGTTCGAAAATGGGAGCATGCCAGCAGGACCTTGTTATTTGTTGGGAGACAGTGGTTACGCTTGTAAACGTTGGTGTTTGACACCATATGCAAACCCCAATAACCACCATCAGACAGCATATAATAGGTACATGTTTATAATATTAACATTTTCATATCATTTACCATCATACTATTAATACCTAGCTTGAATTACTATATTCTGACAATTTGCTTTAACCTGTTAGTTTTACTAGACATGAATATTTTTTATATGCCTAATTATAGTATTTCTGTGTGACAGGGCTCACAAGGTCACAATGTCCAAGGTTGAGAGAGTCATTGGACAGCTCAAGAGACGCTGGAGTGTTCTCCATGGCGAAATTCGCATCAAAACAGAAGCAGTACCAAGATAAATAATGATAACAATATAACCACATTCTCTATCAGTTTTTAATTAATGGATTGCGTTATAGACAATTACCATTAAAATAATCATTTAATATATAACAAGAGGGCCAAGATGGCCCTATATCGCTCACATGACAATCACTGTTCACTCATTAAAACATTGTTTTGAACCGGTGACCTAGTTTTTGACCCCAGACGACCTATGTTCGAATTTGTCTTACATATCATTAAGACAAACAGTCTGACTAGGTTTGGTAAAGATACGATCAAAATTTGACATCTACAGTGTTAATAAGGTTTTCCTAAGATTTGACCTTGTGACCTTGTTTTTGACCCTAGGTGACCCATATTTGAACTTGTCCTTAATATCATTAAGACAAACAATCTGACAAGGTTTAGCCAAGATCCAATCAAAACCATGACATTAAGTGCTTTTACAAGATTTTTACCTAAGATTTGACCTTGTGACCCAGTTTTTGAACCCGGCTGACCCATGTTCATCCTTGACCCACATATCATTGAGGCAAACATTTTGACAAGGTTTAGTGAAGATCCAATTAAAACTGTGACATCTACAGTGTTAACAAAGTTTTCCTAAGATTTGACCTGGTGACCTAGTTATTGACCCCAGATGACCCATATTTATACTTGACCGTTATATCATTAAAACAAATGATTTGACAAAGTTTGGTGAAGATCCAATAATAACTGTGAAATCTACAGTGTTAACATGGTTTTTCATAAGATTTGACCTAGCGACCTAGTTTTTGACCCAAGATGACCCATGTTCGAACTCGTCCAAGATATTATAAAGACAAACATTCTGACAAGGTTTCATGATCATCCAATCAAAACAGTGACTTCTAGAGTGTTCACAAGGTTTTCCAGCAATTTGCCCTAGTGACCTAATTTTACTACAGAAATTACCCATTTTCAAACTTGACCTACATATTATTAAAATTAACATTCTGACAAGTTTCATGAAGATCCAGTCAAAACAGTGATTTCTAAAGTGTTCACAAAGTTTTCCCTTATTTGGCCCTGGTGACCTTGTTTTTGACCCCAAATGGCCCAATATCGAACTCGTCTGAGATTTTGTTAATATTAACGTTCTGACCCAGTTTTGCTAAAATTGAGCCAAAAATGTGGCCCCTAGTGTGGTCACAACAAAGTTTGACGACGCCGGACGCCGGACGGAGAGTGATCCTAATAGCTCACTTTGTGACATGTGAGTTAATAAAAAAGATGTTATTCTTGTTAAATATAGAAATTGCATAGTCTAAATTCATTATACAAATAATAAAGTTATTACTTGAATAAATAATCTTATGAAATTAAAAGAATGTGTATGTTACAGATTAATCGTGGCATGTTGCATATTGCACAATATTTGTAAAGATAGAAACATTCCACTGCCTGCTGCCAACAATATCGGAAACAACAACAACAACAATAATGTGGCAATCAATGGTCCATAGGATGGTTTAGCATATAGAGATCACATTGCGAGAATACATTTTTGAACAATGGTAAATAAAATGTTTATGAAAATTAAATTTGATAAATATATAAATATCACATCTTTGAGAGGGCATCATGAAAATTGGCATTGCGAGAAAAAATTTTTTTTCTTTTTTGAATGCTGGCGATTCTTAATAATGTCCTATTAGAAATTCTGGATTAATTAAAACTAGAACTATCACTAAAGGTGATGAATACCCCCAGATGCGGCCTTGACACAGTTATTGTTACATTTTACAGAGGGAAATATAATGCATTTTCATTTTTTAATACCTGCAAATTGTTGCTTAGATATATCCTGACCAGTTTCTAAATATACATTATATAAAAAATAACAAAGGGCCATAACTCATTAAAATTTACTTGGACAAAACCTATTGTGGACATGCACAACTTGGCAAACTACTTATCACTTCTAAGACGTTTCACTGAATTCCTGCATGTAGTTGCTGAGAAATGGTACGGGCAAAATTAACCTAATTGTATAAAACAAAGGGCCATAACTCAGTGAAAATTAATCCAAACAAAACCTGGTTATTGCATGCACAACTTGGCTAACTGTTTATAACTTCTGTGAAGTTTCATTGAATTCCTATGAGTAGTTACTGAGATATTGTATATACACTGTATAAAAAACAACAAAGGGCCATAACTCAGTGAAAATTTAACCAACCAAGACAAGTTTAATGCATGCACAACTAAGCTAACTACTGATCACTTCTGTGAAGTTTCATTGAGACCCTGTGAGTAATTGCTGAGAAATTGTCCGGACAAAATTTGCCTATTGTATATACTGTATAAAAACAACAAAGGGGTATAACTCAGTGAAAATTAATCCGAACAAAAAATGCTTTAGGCTAGCACAACTAGGCTTACTACTGATCACCTCTGTGAAGTTTCATTGAAATCCTGTAAGTAGTTGCTGAGAAATTCTCTGGACAAATTGTGTCTACAGACGCACGGACCGACCGACCGACCGACCGACCGTCAAGCGTGAATCCAATATAGCCCCCATATATTTCATATCTGGGGGTATAATTATTTTCAAGTTGAATCTACAATCTAGAACAAATTTATTAAGAACAACTTGTCAAATAAATGGAAAATGATTAATTTAACAAACAAAAATCTGTTTGAACAGTACATGTGTTATTACAATGTGTTATTAAAAAATATGCCTGATCAGATATTGGCGACTTTACATTGACTTTACATTTGAATAGGAGTGAGTTATAAGAATAAAATTTACTATCCGGTAACAAATTCAACATGATGTATAAGAGCACTACTGTTGTAATTGTCTTTTCAACACCTCTATTTGTAACTTCATCTTCTCTTTCCTCAGGGCTAGCAACTCCTCATCACAATGAAGGTATCCACATGTGCAGTTTGAACTAAAAGAAGAGAAAGATAAGAACACTTTTAGTCAGAAATCAACACTAAAATTGGAAATTAACAACTGTACAAGTATATTGATAGGTGGCATTAAAACCATATTAATGTTATGGCAATAACAATGCATTCACTAATATGTCAGCATGTATCTTGCAATATGCACTGAGATATGTATTAGACACACTGTTTCAAAAATGTTTATTTTTCTTAGAACTGAAACTATATTTACTTTTTTGGAGTATTGTGTTCAATAACTTTTCCATCATGAGAAATATCAACAGCACTTGGTCTGAAACTAAAATCATGGAGCATATGAAATAAACGGAATGTAATCAATGTGGCAATATTAAAGAATGTTAATGATCACACAGACTTTGTTCAATATTTTGATAGAATAGCATGCATTATGTAATACTTCAACCCACACGTTTTGCATCAACAATCACAGACAGGTTATGAAATGTTCAATACATACATAATTAGTAAAAATTAGAAAAAACACTGCATGATACATTTAAATTTTTTATTATTAACTGTATAGTGATCAAATTGATAATTACATTGTAGTGGTTACGGTGCAAGTGGTACCCACAGGCATAAAATCCATCTGATTACTGCAAACTCTGAAAATAAGAAAGTATTGTACCCGCCTCCATGGTGGAGTAGATAAGGTCGCTGACTTCAAATCACTGTAACCTCTCACTGAAAGATGGTCGTGGGTTTGAGCCCCGCTACCGACCATAGTTTGAGCCCCGCTACCGACCATATCTCTTTATGTGAGAAAGTAGACAGTTGCTTACAGAGGATGGGAGTCTAGTACTGCTTCTTCCCAGGAGCGATTATTTGAAGAACTGTCTGCCTCATATGACTCTTGACTAAACAAAGGGGGCGTAAAACTCAATATAAACAAACATACAAACAATACAGTATTGAATGAGAATACTTAAGTTGTTAAACTGACTTAAACACAAAGGAAACAAGTTTAATTTATTATTGACAATTAGTGTGCATGCATGTTTTAACTTAATGTTGCCCTGTCTCTAAGTCAACATTCCACTCTGGTGATATTTCCACAGACTGCTGGCTGAAATGTTAAATTCTGTTAATATTACATTTAATTTTGAAAGGGGTATTATGCACAGTTAACAGGAAACTATGCTATTATGTATAATATATATATTTGCTGTCAATGACAAATTATAGAGTATACTAAGTTATATCTACAGTACAGTACTTATATTAATTAAATTTGATTGATTGTTGAGAAAAGACCATATAGAAATTATGAATTCATGTTGCATAATTATTTAAGCATATATTTGTTTCTTTGTGAAATAAGTACACAACAAGTTCCTTAACAGCTCATGAATTCAATGTATTTTTAGCTCACCAGAGCTTTTGTGATCGCCCTGCGTCCATCGTGCGTCGTTACGTGGCGTCCATGTTTACTTAAAACAACATCTCCTACACCGCTATGCCGATTGCAACCAAACTTTGCTGGAATGATCCTTGGGTGGTCCCCTTTCAAAGTTGTTCAAAAAATTAAATTTCATCAAAAACTCTGGTTGCTATGGCAACAAATAGAAACAAGAGGGCCATGATGGCCCTATAAATGCTCACCAGGAGAAAAGGTCATTTGGAGATGAACATTGTTGAAGTTTTCTATACGAATCCAAGTAAGATCAAGTGACCCATTTGGGCCGTTTTTTATGCCAAGGCCATTATATGAACAGATTTAAAAGAGGTCCATTAGACAAAGCTAGATACCAAATATCTTAGCTCTAGGCCTTGTGGTTTCGGAGAAGAAGATTTTTCAAATTTTCCTATATAAAATAGAATAAACCCCAGGGCAGGGCCAATTTTGACCCCGGGGCCATAATTTGAACAAACTTGGTAGAGGTCCACTAGACAATGCCACATACAAATATCTAAGCTCTAGGCCTTGCGGTTTTGGAGAAGAAGCTTTTTTAAATTTTCCTATATAAGTCTATATAAATCAAGTGACCCCCGGGGCGGGGCCAATTTTTGACCCTAGGGCAATAATTTGAACAAACTTGGTAGAGGTCCACTAGACAATGCTATATGCCAAATATCTTAGCTCTAGGCCTTGTGGTTTCGGGGAAGAAGATTTTTCAAATTTTCCTATATAAATTAGAATAAACCCCAGGGCAGGGCCAATTTTGACCCCGGAGCAATAATTTGAACAAACTTGGTAGAGGTCCACTAGACAATGCCACATACAAAATATCTAAGCTCTAGGCCTCGCGGTTTTGGAGAAGAAGATTTTTTAAGTTTTTTTTTAAGAATGTTTGCCTCAATGATATGTGGGTCAAGGTTGAACATGGGTCAGCCGGGGTCAAAAACTGGGTCACCAGGTCAAATCTTAGGTAAAAATCTTGTAAAAGCTCTAAATGTCATGGTTTTAATTGGATCTTGGCCAAACCTTGTCAGATTGTTTGTCTTAATAATATTAAGGACACGTCTAAATATGGGTCACCTAGGGTGAAAAACCAGGTCACAAGGTCAAATCTTAGGAAAACCTTTTTAACGCTGTAGATGTCAAATTTTGATCGTATCTTCACCAAACCTAGTCAGAATGTTTGTCTAAATGATATGTAAGACAAATTCGAACATAGGTCGTCTGGGGTCAAAAACTAGGTCACGAGGTCAAATCTTAGGAAAACCTTGTCTATGCTGTAGTTTTCATGGTTTAAATTGGATCTTCAACAAATTTTGTCAGAATGTTTGTCTTATTTATATGTAGGACAAGTTCTAACATGGGTCATCTGGGGTCAAAAACTAGGTCACCAGTACAAAACAATGTTTTAATGAGTGAACAGTGATTGTCATGTGAGCGATATAGGGCCATCTTTGCCCTCTTGTTTCATGAAAATAATTACATTTACTAACCATTTCCAAATGTTGCCTTCAGGAAATGATGATTAGTCATTCCATCTGTTTTGTCTGTTCCCATTATGTCAATGAGTAGCAGGCTATCCCTGTCGCTCCAATTTCTGCGACGCGCTCTTTTGACAGACATAGATTCAGCCATTTTTGTTGTTGATACGTGTACGGGCGCAAACGTGATAGAAATCATTTTGGTTCTATTTTTAGAAGGAAAAAACCCGGAATTCCGTAGCAACGACATGTGCTACGAATAAGAAAAAACATTTTTTTAAAATTAAGAATTTTCTTAACTAAAATATTTCTTAAGAGCATTTAAGAATACTACTTAGCTTAAGATAAGATATTTTCTTAGCTAAGATATTTTTGACCGACTTTAAGAAAATATTTAAGATGCTTTATAAATACGGGCCCTGATCTAGATTAAAACATTGAATCGAAATTCTATACACACAAATATTAACAAATACATGTAAAGAATGTAACGTACAAGTGGATTAAGTACTGTTATCGTATATTTTTGCGTATGAACCAGTCGCCAGATACAGGAATGCTCCGCCCACTCAATCACGTGGTGTAGCAACGCGAAACCTTCGACAAGCTAAATCCAAGATGGCGGACAGATTAACGTATAAATCCCTCAGGCAGGTGTAAAATACACCGATTTTTTAAATATTTATTGGCTGTTTCGGTTGATTATAACAGATTATGCAATCAATAAACATTCTTGACGCTTCGTATCTGCCATGGATACAAATTTGAATTTCAGAAAGCGACAAGAAATACACAGACTGGATCTGAGAAATAAAGATACTTGTTGCAACCAAACTTGTAAGATTTTACTTTTGCACTCATTAATTTACTGACGTGTTCCGCCTTATTATTTAGCACGTGCTGACCTAATTAAGGTCACTAGCATTTGAAATGACCTTCATTTTTTCATATTTAATATACCATCTATACATACAGCCAAACATGTAATAATTATTACAAGTCTGGTTTTTTGCTCACCTGATTCATCAGGTGAGCTTTTAGGATCGGTGAATGTCCGTCGTCCGTCCACAATTAGTTTGTTTACACTCTAGCAACCGCAACTCTTTACGAATCTTGATTAAAGTTGCTCACAATGTATATGGCCACAATGTCTCGGCTAAGTTCGATTATGGGCAAAATCTGATAATAACTTCTAGAGTTATGGGCCCTTGAATTACAACATTTGCTATATTTAGCTTGTTTACACTCTAGCGCCTTTATTTATTCACCAATCCTGATAATATTTTCCGTAGATGTGTATAACCAAAAGATTCTGGACAAGTTTGATTATGGGCAATATCGGACCAGAACTTCAAGAGTTATGGGCCCTTGATTTTGAAAATTTGCTATATTTTAGCTTGTTTACACACTAGCGCCTTCATTTATACACCGATCCTAATAATATTTTCAGTAAATGAGTATAACCAAAAGATCTCAAACAATGTTTATTATGGGCGAAATCGGACCACATCTTCAAGAGTTATGGGCCCTTGACTTAGCAAATTTGCTATATTTTAGCTTGTTTACACTCTAGCGCCTTCATTTATTCACCGATCCTAATCATATTTACAATGAATGTGTATGACCTTATGGTTTTGGACATGTTAAGTTATGGGTGGAATCGGACCAGAACTTCAAGAGTTATGGACCCTTGGATTAGAAAATTTGCTACGTTTTAGCTTGTTTAACAGTATCATACCTTCATTGTTGGTTTTGATATCAAAATCCACGTAAAAATGAGTTTTACGAGATGGAAACTATATTGCTTGGTCATTGATTATTGGCCTTTGTTCTCAGGTGAGCGATAAAGGGCCAATGTGGCCCTCTTTTTATTACAAGTTTGGTTGCAACAGATACTTCAGGGATTCTGTATATTACAGTCCCTGGGATACTTAAAATTACGATGACTGATTCATGTTGATGTGAACATTGATGTAGTTTGAAAATGTTAATCTATCATGTAAATTTTTCAGAAGAAATTAGAATTTTAAAAAAAATAACCGTTACGCGCACTTTGTATCTAAGAGCGACAAGTATAACTGATAACGTGGTTTTCTTATAGGCTATTGGCTACTGGGCGAAACCCTTCCCCCCGGAGGCATTTTTGTAGACACCATTTTTTTGAAAGCTCAATGCCGGCTGATCATTTTCCCAGTGTCTACAATCTGGGCGTTGGGGCGTTTGTGAACTACAGCATGCTAATTTTCGTTACCGAAAAATACATTTGACAATATTGTTTTGTTTGTTAGAAGTCTTATTCTAGATATTTTCAATAATTCATCAAGTAGCGGCGTTACTTGTCGATGAAATGCATGTTTTTTACTTTATTGCGCTATATTATGCCCTGTAATTTACGTTACTCTGCGTTACCCTAAAATGACAAGGAAATGACAGTTGTATATGTTAAATTAACACGAAAGCAGTCGTAAACAATGTTTTTATTCGTATTAGGCAAATACTACCACATATTCATGTTTTTCTTTCATTGAATGCTCGTTTATGTCTTCATTTTACGTAAAATACGTTACATATAAAAGTACACGTGTTACATGGAAATCATTTATATGACTGTGATCACATGCTATGATCAAATAGGTATACAGTGATAGGTAATCATGATACATTCATTAATACCCATAACTGGAAAACATTTCTAGTTACAAATATTGTAAAGTTTGACTGGCATACTAGTAGTTTACGTTACATAACGTTACCTTTATTACGATAAGTACTTAACACGCTTTACAATGCATAAACATTGATTTAATATACAAAATGTATATACTTGATTACTGGCAATACGTACATGTAAATTAAAATTCCAACTTTTTTAATTCATCACTGATTGTGTTTTACGTTACATGGTTTTATTTGTGTTACGTTTGAAATGATTCATAAACGAGTAACACAATTCTATGAAACTTTTATAAAATCATCATCGAATAAATTCTAAGAATATGTATCTATGAAACAATCAAATTTACAATGACAGCGACAGTGCAATAAACATTGTGACATTGACACACATACACATGTGTGTGCCATTTACGTTACCATTTGTTACATGATTATTTATATATATATACTTGTGCAATATTGTATGTTATGTCAGATTTCAGTAGCTGTACATATTGTCATCAAGGTATTTTTGTTGTTCTGATGGCAAACGTTCACGAATTTCACAAATCCTCATCACTTTTCTGTTTCATAGACAACATCGACCATACTTATGAGCTCAATGTCGTTTTTATCATCAGTGTCTTCTGCGTCGCTTGCCTTTGGCACAATATTATCCTCGTACCAGTTGTGTGTATTCCAGCATGTTGTCAGGACCGAATTTCCAACCACTTTCATCCACTTTTAGAAGATCATGATTGCCCTCTTTGCATGGGTCCAAATATACACCTTATAATTACCCGTAACACATTGAACATACGAGATGTGCTCTGCAGGGAGTGAGTTAGCTCATGTCCAGACCACTTAAAGCATTCAGAAAACAACCATGGCTTTGATACTTGTCATACCTCAGTTTGTTGATGTCGTTGTATTTTTAATGACCAAACAACACACATACAAATGTCTCAATGGCACTGTAAAGTTCATCCGAACAAACATGCTTGGTAAATTGGCCAATATTGTCATGTAATCTTCATTTATAGGAGCGAAGCTCCTATAGCTATACATTACTTTTTTCTAATTACAATTACGTGACGCCTCATACATCCGCTTTGAAAAATAATATAAGTATACATTGCAGACTTTGCAGTTTTAATAAAAGTTGGAGATATACGCAGGATTCTGTTGGTTTCCTCCGTTTCATCATTAACTGTTGAGGTAACGAAATTCACTACATATTGAAAATAGTTTCATTCAGTAAAGTAGCGCTGGAACACTATATTGTCTCTGAGATTAGTGAGATTACGTATTGACACATGTAGCTTTTCCTTGGTAATTGTGGTTAATTGGCCAAATGATGTACATACTATACATACTTGACATTCAAATTTTAATTCAAAATGATGATAACACAGGCCTTTAAATGGTTTTATCTAACACATTTAAACTTCGCTCCTGACTGTAATCTCAGTGCTTTGTATCTCAGTGTGACTGTGACGCAATCTCTATAAGACTGCTCAAAGATTAGCTTTAATGACGGTGTCTTATTGTCGTCATCAGATATGAAGCCCGTCCGATTTCATGGAGTTATTGTTTTTTTACCTGAGAGCAAGAACGTTGGAGCTGCCCAACGTCATCGGCGCTCATCTGATTTGATAGACTGTTTGTTGTATGTGTCTGATATAAAGTCTACATGAGACGTTTTAGGCAACTGATAAGAAATCGTCTCAGCTACTTGCTCGAAGGTGTCCGGAACTGCTATAAGTCTCTGCAGTTACACAATTAGGCGTTACCATTAACAACATAGGATGCGCCTTTTGGCTAGTTGTTGGTTCTATTGGTGACTCAATATAAGGCACTCGACCTAGAAGAAATGACCAGGTAAGCTTCAGGTCTATGTCATGTTGAACTGACAGGAGCACAAGGAGGCCAAATGCGTTACGTTCTGCTCGTAACTGAGTTATTATATTATGCTGAAATACTCTGTGTGACAGGTTGTGTTTCTTCAAACATTTGCCGGGGTAATTGATCAATTGCTTCGATAAGGGCTTGTGCTCCCATAGAGCATGGTTTTAGTGTTTCACAGACGTCACTTTGTCAAGAGAACCACTGGCACAATTCCGGAATTTACCATAAGTTCCACGAGACCACGGTCGTTCATTACTTTACCTAGATGTATCGAAGATGGGGCATAAATGTGTGAAATACACCCGTTCTCACTATGACATTAGTGAATTTTTTCCAGAAACTGCCAAACCAATGAGTGCAATTTCATGGCCACTGCTAGGTCACAGGATACAATTGCATAATCATGGAAAAAAGAAATATACAAAAAATGTATCTATAAATTACTACGAAATTGATAGACTAAATTAAATATTTATTTGATTAATGAAATTATTTATTTATTGACAATCGATTGCTTTGATTTGATTTATTGATATTTTATTATTTATTTAATGAAATGTTTTTTTTAAATTTAAGCCAAAATGCCACTTTAGATTTTATAATGTCTGAAGCAAAAAATATCAAGATTTAGTTATACATGTACTTATGTTCATAGTTATATTTTGGTAACGCATGTGGTTAATAATATATACGTATTTTCTGCATTATTGTGACCTTTTTGTCACCTTGTCAACATATAATACAATTGAGTACCATCTACTCATTAGATAGTGTTCTGCTCGATCCAGAAACAGTAAGAATATGATGATAATCGAATATTCTAGATATATGCGACCTTATTTCAGTGATATAGTATTGGTAACGTAAATTATGCCACATTTGATGATGTGTTTAACATTTCTACACTCTTGTTTACATTCTCTGTGCTTATAATTATAATTACAAAGCCTTTAACACAAATTATTTTGATCTCTTTGCGGTATTGTGTTAACTTTAAAATTTCAATTATAGTAACGCCTAAAAAATGGCGGTAACGGAGTAAAGCCCCAACACCCAGATGGTAGACACTGGGATTTGGTAGGTCTTTCCATACACTTTCTGAAAAACATACTGTAGAAAAATGCCTCCGGGGGAGGGGGGTATTGGTGCCCCATAGTCTATTATATCAGCGTTATAATCATATTCATTTCGACCATGATAATATTTAGAAAATTTATAAAACTGACCAATTAACCTTCTTGACATGTACAGGAACACTATATTTATATAATTTTATAGTATTCATGACACATAGTATACATTTTGTAAATACATTCATACACGACCGCGACAATATATGCATGTAATGCGACAGTAATAATATTTTATGATACTAAAAAAATAATATTTCAAAGTAAATGATAAAGACTTATATGTCATAAATATTACATTCTATCCAAATACAGCAAGTGAAATTACCAATAAACTCTCTTGACGCTCCGTTGAAAAATGGAGATATGAGAGCGACACGAAATACGCTCGAATGTGTATGTCAGAAGTATGAATATTGTAAATTGATATGGATAAATATAAGTCTTTACTTATACCATATAATATACCAACAAAACTTATAATCCCAAACATCTATGACTTATTTAAAGACATTGAACCCGAAATGCAAGGCATGTGCTTTATGGACTAGCAGTCCTCTGTATTCCACAGTAGGGGGTAATAAAACCGAAAGGTTCATTGCTAGACATGCTTTTGTGTACATAATCAGTTACTACATGCTTATAAAACAACAGGAAGTTATTCATAAACTAATTATCTCTATTAATCAATAAAAGTGTGTGACCCTAGTTATTCACTGGGTGTCAAGTATATACATACACCATATTGTTAAGATCTTCATACATGACTAGTTAACTTCTCTTTGAAGTGTTGATTATATATTATGTCTGCATACATTGCTTATATATAAATGATAATTTGTATATTTAGTTTCCCTAAACCTCTGTTTTGTTTCCAACTTATTTATGTTTACTCTCATGTCGCATGTAAATTATGTATATATTTATATTATGTAAATGATGATGAGCCTTGGCTCAAGTCAAGTAATAAAGTATCTGTTCTGTTCTGTTCATATTTTATAAGCTGATCGTGATCAGAGGGGATTAATTAGACCGATATAAGGGGCAATAAAACAATTAAGAATTTAGACCTCATGTGGACTTTGGGGGGTCACTTGTATATATGAGCCGTTCAATACTTGTGCCACATTATAGTGTTTAAATTAGCAAGACTTCGTGTCGATCAGATTTTTAATGTAGCTTCTATACAGAGACGGTGCGACAGCGCTATTGAAATTAATTTTTAAGCGTCCTTAACGCTGAATAATTGTAATCATTAAGTAAAAGTGTTGCCCTAACTTGGTGCAATCAAGCTTATGGTAATTCCCGTTAATTTTGTTGACATTAGGGATGAACGTACGTTTAGATCCAACTCTTACATTTTTCAAGATTCCTTAATTTTCAGTAAAGGGAAAAGGAATAAACTGTATAATATCTCCTTCCAGTCGATTTTCTTCGCGATCGTCTGAGTTGCCTGGTTCCAACTGACATATTCTAGCCATTTAAAATGTTTATTCAATCTGTTGTATTTAAAGATCGTTGTCTTTGAGCTTCTACACAGCGTATTAGATAACCTTTGACACGACAGCTTGTCGAAGGAAAATGGCGGCGATAAGTGTTGCTAGGGGGTGTGAGAAAAAGCCGATATCTGATTAGATAATCGATTGGTTTGATTGACAGGTGGCGACTGGTCAATTATAGAGGGATAACTATTATCAATGTTATCTCAAAGATATTATCATTATTTTTGAGAAACAGGCTCAATATATGGTGTGAAAATGAAAATATATTTTGTGACAATCAATTTGGCTTTCGGAACAACCGGTCTACATCTGATGCCATTTTCTTGCTACACACAATTATCCAGAAAGTTTTGAATGCCAAATCCAAAGTATGGTGTTTATTTGTCGACTACCAGAAGGCTTTTGACACTGTGATACATAATGCTTTGTGGATGAAACTGGTTGAATCTGGTGTCAGTTGTAAATTGATGACTGTGATAAAATCAATATATGTAAATGTTAGTTCGTGTGTAAAAATATCTGCCGCTATGTCAATGACAGACTTCTTTGATGTTACGCTTAGTGTTAAACAGGGTGAACCTCTATCACCACTTCTATTTATTTCATTTATCAATGCTGTAGTTAAATCTGTAGATATGAACAATTTAACTGATAATGACCTCAATATGCTATCAATGTACATTATGTTATTTGCTGATGATATTGTGTTATTTACGACTGACCCTGCAAGTCTACAGGCTCAAGTTGATAATTTTTATCGATATTCATGTAAATGGGGATTGAAAATCAACATTGCTAAGACAAAACTGTGTATATTTGAGAAACGAAAAACGTGCAATCTCCCAAATATCTATATAAATGGTAATCAGATAGAAAGAGTAGATGAGTTTACGTATCTTGGAATTAAATTTACTTATACTGGAATATTGCAGTCAATGAAACTATCAAAGCTTTATCAGATCAAGCTCTCCGTGCATATTACAGCTTGTTATCTATTTTGATAGAGTTAAATTAGATTTAAAAACAAAATTGTACACAGCTTTATTTATTTTTATTAGAAATTATTCGCTATATGAATATAACCTGGATCTATATGTAGTCCCTTTTAATTTATGGTTATACCCAGTTTTATTTTATTTTCAAGCCTGGGCCCCGTAAAAATCCTGTTACACAACGATGACCATTAAGAAGAAATATATAAGTCAAAGAAATGAGATTTTGCTGGAACCAAGAATAACTTTTATGTAAGCAGACAAGATCCACGAGTCTCAGTAATGTTGGTTATGTGGGAAATTGTTCTCTTATGCACAAATAGCTCTTAGATTAGTAAATGAAATTCTTATAGTCATACAAGCATAAACTAGAGCTGTCACAGAGGTGACTATTACCCCCGCCGCCGCTTTGACACTAAGAATATGATAGTACACTGTACGCCTTAGTTCAAGGGGACATAACTCAGCAATGAGTGGATCACTGGGCATAGAAATTGTGTCTTGCACATCTACATATTATATTCATTGATAGTATATCTCAAGTTTCAATTCAATCCCTTGAAAAATGTGGATGAAGTTCGCTCCACAAACCTTTTTTTATTTTATGCGGACCGACCGCCCGACAGAGAGTGACTCCAACATAACCCCTCTCAAACTTCGTTTGCGGGGGTATAAAAAGCCATTGAAGTTTTAGTTTCCATCCAAAAATTGTATGGAAATATTCTCGATTTCCAAATTCAGTCGCATATTTCATAATACCTTCTATGTACTGAATATAATACATTACCCTTTTTATGTTTTCATTTTGTTGACTTCACAAATAACTTTTATTTAAAATATTTAATCTTATATTAGTTATCAAAGGAGATTATAGAACGGCAAGAAAATTCAGAAAATATTTCACCATCAAGTCAGGATGTTGAGGTAAGAGTTTCTGAGAAATTGGTGAATAAAACTTGCATGATGTAGAATGATAAAACGTAGTTTTATTTCATGTTTGCAGAGTATGTTTTCAGTTGGCAGAAAGGTTTGGGCTTATTATGCACCAACTGATGAAGCCTACCCAGCCATAGTGACAGCCATTGAAGAAAGCAGTAAGTTATTACATGTACCTATGAGCGCATTGAACAAACTTAAGCGAATGGTGTATATCTTTTAATTTACTCTCATTTGGAGAAAATAGGAGGAAATGTGGAGGAAAAAGATAAATACTAAATATCCTACACATGCGAATAATTTCAGATTATGTTGGTCATGTTAATGATACATGCTTCATGTTGTAGTAAACATTACCTTATGTTTGGACTACTTTATTGTTTGTTGTTTATTTTATGTTGCAGTGTACATTGTAAGATATATATAAGATGGGATTGTAGACAACGTTACGGATGACGGTATATGGACATTCCAAAAGGAAGAGGACGTATTGAGTTGATAATGTCGATATTGCATGTACATATATAATATACATTAAAAAAAAAAATTAAGCAAGTTTTTCGTCACACCAGAATTTCTGTATAGATAAATGATGTTGCGTAGTAAAAAGGTGTGCCTGGCTCTATAGAACGAACTTTTCATTTTCCGTGCGATTTCCTCGAATATCACGTCGAAACATGAGATAAACGGAAATCACGTGCAATCCATGCAGAGCTAATTTGGTAGACTATCCAGTGAAACATTACAAATTTTCTTTCTAAGCCTAAGCTGAAAAATAAAGCGCAAAATAAATCCGAAAATAACGATGGGATGTCGTCCTGGAATGACGTTGGATCAAAATCAAATAGCAATTGAAATGCTAATGGCTGGCATGTCTGCTAGAGACGTCGCTTGGCATTTCGATGTTCATGAGTCGACCATCAGTCGCCTAAAGACCAAATTCCAGCCAACAGGCAACGTGACTGATAGACCCCGTACTAGACTGTCCCGAAAAACAACACCACGGGAGGGCCGTTACCTAGTGCCGTCATTACGACGTAACCGCTTAATGTCGAGTCGGCGGTTAGTTATCCGGTTAAGGAACACTACCGGGACTAGGATTTCTGATATGATTGTCAGAAACAGGCTGTGAGCAGCTGGATTAAGAGGACGTCTCCCTTACGTCGGTATCCCTCTGGCTATTAGACATCGCCAGGCACGTGTTCAGTGGGCCCAGATTCATCGCATGTGGTCATAGAGGAGAAGGGGGTGAGCAATGTGTACACTACGGTAGCGCTATGCACTGACCTGTGTTCTTCTGCTCGGGGCATTATGGGTATATGCCAGGAACTACATCCAAAATGGAAGTTATAAACAATAACAGAGCGTGACGTCACCGTATGGTACACATTGGAGCCAAGCGCACTTCAACATTGCGTTTCGTGGAATAATTAGTGTTGTTGACAAAAGCACAAGAATAGAACTGGTATAACGTTTTCATTTTACATAACTAAACACATTTTGTTAATAACATACAGCCGATATGGTTGTTTTGACATTTTTTATCCTTCCGCGTAACTATATTTTAGCGTATGTATAACGATCTAAATGTGGATAGTAATCAGTTCTATGAATAGAGGTAAGACAAACGAAGTGACGTCACGCTATGTATAGAACGGGGAGTGAGAGGTTTGATCCTGAAACATGATAAATCATTATCGTTACGGTGATGGTAGTGTAATGGTATGGGCGGGAATTTACTATGGTGATAAGACAGAGCTTTCGGAAATCTGACAGCACAGCGATATTGTGACGAGATTATCATAAAAGTAGTGCCGTTTCTGCAACAGCGTAACGTCACTACTTTCCGACAGGATAACGCCCGTCCACACTCTGCTAGACATACACAGTATGCATTACGCCAAAATAATATTAATTAATGTGCTTCAGAATCGCTGGATCTCTCGCCTATTGAGCACTTATGGGATCATCTGGGACCAGTGTGGTCAACCCACATGCCTTTTGCCGTTAAAAATTGGACTTGTGGGAATATTTATGCCGGTAAGCAGGAGAAAATAAGCTGTAAGTATTTTATTCCAAAATCGATTTTCACGAAACATAGCGCATGCTAAGCGGGAAAATGTGTATGTACCACGCATAGTTGTCATTTCTTTGTATTATGTACAGTTGTCTGTAACATTCGCACCAACTGCATCAAAACAATTGTTTAAATTTTGGGTACTGCGGGAAGCCAGTGTATTTTTCAATAAATTATACCAGTTTTCAGCCATTTAAAGCTAAGAGCATATAAATCGGTTCCAGCAGTAATTCTTAAAACTGTATTTATGCTGATGCAGGAAGCTGATTTGGTAATGCTCTTGTGGGAATTCGGTATTCATTCGCTCCGTACCATTAAAAGGATTCTGCTATATAGTATACAGTAAAAACCCTAAGAAACATGAACACCAAGTTTGAAAACATTTGAATTTATGGTGACAAGGTTATGTTCCGGACAAGCAAAAGGGGACGCCGCCACCGCAGACGACGACTTCGCCGACAAAGTAATCCCTATATGTCGCCTTTTCAATAATATCCTGTTGTATCAATATTTCATTGTCGCATTGCAATGTTTTAAAAAAGCATTTAATAATCTAGCGGAAACATGCCCGCAGATTATAAGATGTGCCTTACCATTGAGATTTTTCTCTCAGAATTTTAAGACAGTAACAGAAGTAGAATTATTTTCCTTTATATTTATTTGTTTTTTTCAAGTACTTTATAAACTCTTGATTATTATGTAATATCGACGGGATTATACGTTCAAATAAAAGAATCAAAGCTCTGAAGGTTCTGCTGTTGTTCGGAACTACAAAGCAGTCTTAATTTCTTTGTATGGTGAGGTATTGGACTGAGTTTTTGAAACCGAACGATCGTTCGCGCATGAATTTTGATGCAGACTAAAAGACTACTTCGCTTTTCTACACCCGCTATGCAGTTGTTAAAGTTGTTCCCGTTCCATGAGCTTTCAGTACTTTGATTTATGTTTCCCATCACCAAAAGTAGTTCAGCAATTAGCATACTATTATATAGTCTACATTGCCCGCACTCAACTTACTCAACTTAAATTATGCAGAATATCTTATACATGTACATGAAGACATGCTCGAAGAAAAAAGTTACACGTTATAACTTATAACTATTAAATTAATCGATTAAAAGTTCCCGATGAACCAATTTTTTAATATTAGATTGACTCACAGTTATCATTGCATCGTCCATGAATTCATACCGAACAACAAAAATGTTTGAGAACACGTGAAACTTCCGCTTCCAGTTGAAACAGGTTTCGAACTCACAATTCCTTAACAGTAGACAAACGCTATAGCTACTGAGCTAACAAGGCGGTCTTATATGAAACCAATCCATGAAATAGTTCATGGGTGATCGCTCGGACATCAAAATGTGATCGGACGGAAGGTCGGACAGACAAGGGTATCACATTTTGCCTTTCCGCCATTTCGAATGGCGGGGCATGAAAGGTACTCATGGCAACAGACTATTCTCTGTCATTAAGATACTATAAAATCGACATTTTACCTACTAGCAGTAAAAAGCATATGATCTCAAGTCATAATTATGTGTGTCTGAAAGCATATTCCTTATCTGTTCTGTCCAACCGACTAACGTTGCAACAAGTTTGAATAGGCAAGCTCTCAACAAACATATAGTATCGCCATAGGTTGGTGTAATTGGTAGCCAATACAACAATTCTAAGTAAGCCGACAGGGATAGTTTCACTGTCAAGCCTAGGTATAATATATGCATATAAATTTTAAGCATACCTGTTCATCGTAGCGGGTGTTGCCATGTCAATATCCCTACGTCGATACCAACATTGTACGTCGGTCTATCTGTGTTTAAGACTTGATCACGGGGTTCACGAAACACCTCGAGCGCTAAGAGCTCTCGGTGTTTACGTGAATCCCGTGATCAGAGGCGTGTTCAACAATGCGAGCGCTCGAACTGCGATCGACCGAGCGCTCGCTGTACGCAATATTGGTATCGTGAACGGTTACGATTGCCCACTTCAATTTAAAGATGGCGTCCATAACGACGAAAGTTTACGGAAGTGAAAATACATAATTGTGTTTTCTGAGATACTGAGTAGTCTATGCGATAACGACAGTGACAGGGTGCTAAAGATGGTTTTTTGTAACACACAAGAAGCCAGTCATTCTACTTGATACGGCGAGAACTGTGCCGACGAACAGTGATCCTGTGTTCAAGGCACTTTTTAGAGTTTCTCATGCCAAGAAAATCATTTCGGGTGAATATTTTCGTAAAAAAACATGTTTTACTTCAATACTTTCCTCGTTACTATCCAGGCCCGTAAGTAGGAATTTCAGATTTGGAGCTTATTTTAGATATTCTCAGACAGTGTGGGGGTTTAGGCTTGTCTATATATACGGTCTAATTACCAGTACAAGCAGAGATTCCAACGACCCTGCTATACTAATGATATTGCTTTGTTATTATTAATTGATAATTATACGTTTTCTGTTTGGTAAAACAATATTACTGGATATCTACAAAATCAAATAACTTAATTGGTCTAGAATCGATGTTAAATAAATGAGTTTGAATTAAATTAAATTATTGTACATGCTCTTTTGATAAAAATCTAATCTATGTAAATGGTCTTCATTTTTCAGTCACTATTGGAAATGGTTGGTCTACTCACTGTGGTGCAGTCAATCAGTCTGGAAAGACCTTATGCTGGCGAGTGATTCGTCTGCAATCAGGAGATCTTTTGAGGTGTAGCTGATCAGTTTTGACTACGTAAAGGTTCCCTTCATTAAATACCTTGGTAACTTTTGTTGGGTAATTTGAGGGGAAAGTATTCTTCCCTCAATGATACGTTGGCCAGACTGGATTGTATATGAAGATATATAACCAATATAATATTTCTCACAGATGGTGCTTTCCTGGCTGATTGTTGCTATATATGGAAGCTACATACAGATTATTCCCATTACAGGACATGCAGAATGTAGTGACTCATTATCATATAATATGCAGGAAAAGATACCCTGTATTCTTTCTGCAGGGTGTTCGTGACAGCACATTGCAATTCAGAGAATTTTTATGCATACATGATTCCATGGAATTAAAATACTGTCTGCTATATATTGCAATCATTTGAAAACTGAGTGCACTAATAATTACCACTTGTTAGGTAATTCTACCTACTGTCTGTTTAAATATTCGTTGGTTCCCTTTATGATAATGGGCATCTCACTCCAAAGCAAATGTTTTGCAATTTTGTTCACTGTGAGTTCAACCAGAGTATGTATATATAGTAAGATACTTTGTGTTGTTGAAGCACACATTAAGAAAACTTTAGTTTTTGGATGTTAACAGAGTGTCTGTCATTACACATTATCTTTACATGCTGTATTTTACATAATTATATGCTTGAATAACCAATTTTTAAGCAAATTATCACCACTTGATAATGAAAAATGCTATCTAGTTGCTGGCCTGTGATAAGATCACTGAATTAGCTGCATGATCATTTGTCAAATAATTTATCTCATTTTTATCATTTACTCGTGTTACCACTTTGGCTCAGGCTTCCTAGTAAATACTAGTACTTCAATGAACAAACTTAATCATACTAAACTGAAGCTTTGTCAGAAATTGCTTTGTAAATAATCTGCAAAATGTTAATTAACTGACAAATCAAATTACTTATTTTCTACACTTCTAGACTAAAACTAAAAAATCCACAGATTATTGGAGGTCACAATTCAGTTGACTGCTAATAGTACTTTGTAAATAGAACTAGTTTTACAACTATTTGGATATTTATCTACATGTATGTGCAAATTTATTTTTATTTTCAATTGCAATTATGTTAAATAATTATTTTATAGTATAGTTTAAAGCTCTTGTTATGGTCTAACAAGTATTTAGTTAGGTAAATACATGTATACAAATGTAGATAGATTTATTTCAATATACAATGTGTTAAAATCATGTACATAAATAAAACATCTATATAACTAGAAACAACATGTATGAATTCATTAATAGCCATATCAGACATTTTATATCAAAGATAACACAAAAAAGAGTTAAAATAAACCCTTATTTCCATTGCAGTCAATTATAAGCTGTACAAAGCTAATGTTTACTTATTTGTATACTGACTAGAAATAAATTCTGTATCTGTACATGTGGTCATTGAAATAAAATGTTGAGTGATACAGAAAGATATTTAGATAACTTATTAATAGTAAATCCTCTCCAAAGCAACTCCCACTGGGAGAATCAAAATTATGTTGTTGTTTAGAGGTTGTTGCTCTATAGAGGTTAATAGTAACAATGTACAGTGGGGAAAATCATGCTGTCATTGAAGGGAGGCAATGTTGCTAAATATTAGGTCGCACTGGAGAGGTTGTACTGTATAACACAAGTTACCAATCATATAAAATACATAGTATAATATTGAAAGATATTTTAAGACTAAGCAAATTAAAGTTGAAGCTGTATATATAATTATGTAATTTTCTAAGAAGTTGACTTATTTGGTGTAAATGCAACATTTAATCTTTTGTGTCAATCAGTCTATGTCAGTGTCAATGTAATTACTAAATTGTAAAATGTATTTTTGTATATGAATTGTTCAATATTCCAGCTCTTCATGTTAATTATCACTTCATAATAAATGCAAAATTTCAGTCAGTTTAATCAATTGTATAAATGTTATTGTATCTAGACAGTTCAAAATACATGTGATGACTAATTAGTTTACCTCACTTCTATTTTTCAGAGTATTTAGATTTCATTAAGTCTCATTTTTTAACTGTGTGAAGCATTGGAAGACATGTAATTATATAGTTACAGGTAGTCATTTATCATATTTCAAGTAGTTATATTAATAAACAAACAGAGAATGACTATGTATTTAACATTGTAATTATGTATTTGTTTAATGAACACTTATTATGAATTAAGTTCATGCATGTTTTATAATTGCTAAACTTGAGACATGATGCAAATGACTGCTGAAATTACTTTGTTAGTAAAACTATGTTTACAATTATCTAGAATTTGTTGTTTAAATACATATTAAAGAAGTGTATACATAAATAAATAGTATAATAAATAGACAAATGAAAACAAATGCCTTGAGAGATTTATACAAACTTTGTATTCATTTAGTTTAGTTACATAAAACTTCAAAAAAAATGTGATTGTTTTTTATTTATCCTTTGATTTAAGTATGATGACTAGTCTTTTAAAGGTAGACACATGCCTTGTGTCTAAAGCTATCCTCACATTGTACACATGTCTCTGTTCCTCTTGGTATATATCGAACCATCTAGGAGTTTCATCATCAAAGCTATCTACAGGAGCAGTGCTTTCATTTAACATGATAACAGTATTGAAGGAACTATTGGCTGCGCATACTCTAATGTATATTCCTCATTGATTTAAAAAGAGTCAACAATGGAGTGGAAACCCTCAATAAGATGCCATAGCATATCCTCCATCAACCAAAGTACCTCCTTATCTGTCGCCTATTACAGTACTATTATCAGTTTCTTGTTGCTAGGTGATGGTGTCTCTATCAAAAACGTGCTGTAACTAAGTTCATCTGTCAAGTAGCAGTTAAAATGCTCATTGTGTCCATGTATAATTCCTAAGAAACAAAAATGAAAGAAATTACAATTCTATGTACACTATACTGTGATATAAATAGGATAATAGGAGTCCTCCTTTGAAAACATAAAATAGTGTTTGAACTATTCTCAAGTACAGTCAAACCTGTTATCAGTCACCTCAGAATAAAGGCCAACCTGTGAATATAGCTCATTATTTCAAAAACTCAAATCAATTATTTAGATCAAGATGACATCCAAATAAAGGCAACCAGTCACTATAAAGACCACATTGTCTTTCCCAAGGGTGGCCTTTGTTCACAGGTTTGACTGCATATAAATAAAATTCTACACAATAGTGATATCTTAAACATCATTTTAACTTACGGAAGGTCACAATAAATGTCATGATAGGATAAAACTAACTCTGGGTTCGAAGAAAAAAAGATAATAGCTTTATGATTTTACCTTGCTTTTATTCACCGCCACCATTAATGTTGTATCTGCTGCTGTTGAGATGTTGTTGACATTGACAACTTTATCTATGCTTAATGTCATTGTAAGTGGTGATGATTTTTCTGTAAGAAAAGACAGGATATTATAAGTTGCACCCTGGAAATAAGTCGACTGAATTTAATTAATTTTAATAAATTTAATATCTAAAAAAAAAGATCACTTATTTCCAATCAGGGATTATTGTTCACAATAATTTTAAAAAATACGTTTTATAATTTATAATATTGTATAATGGTGTAACAAAAATAAAATCCATGAAAATGTTTTGTTTATCAGTCGGTAACAATTTGAAGTACAAGATTTCCGATAATTATACTAGATTTTCGATCTATATGTCATTTTAATGTAATAAGAAAAATACATACACATACTTATTATTTTGACATCTATGATAAACATAATCTGTGACTACAATAACAAAGTCTGTCCCGTGTCTTGGTTTTTAAAATTCAGCTCGCTCAACTTCCATTCATCGGCCGCCATCTTGGAAATCATAGCGATTCACCAAAATAGGTGTATCGCGAGCGCTCGGAGTGCTCACCGAGCGCCCGTGTTTATTAACCGTTCAGAAAGCGGGCGATCGATTGCAGTTCGAGCGCTCGCATTGTTGAACACGCCTCAGGTCTTTCCTCGTACTTGATCGATATCCTACACAGTACACATATCGGCAGTATTGAAGCGTGGTCTTCGTATCTGTGACGTAAATGAAACTTACGGTGCGCTTGATGATAAAAAGTAGAACGGTATCTTTTGTTTTAACAATAATTATTACAGGGTGTTGTAAAAAACTCGCCCTAATTTTGATGTATGGAAGTATTTGATATAAATATGGTCGGACCCCATGATTTAAATAAAATTTAAAATTAAACTAGTTCTTCCACTTCCGTTCTGCGAAACACTTCCTGTTTATTTAGCACGTACACCATATCACACAGCCAGTGATAGGTAAAGTTGTTTATAAAAGAAATATGCCGTGTTCGTGTAGGGAACACGTTACATTCGCTAACGGATAGGTAAGTAGGTAAAGGCAGATATATCACAGTATAACTATGAAAATTAATTATTAATTACCACGGAATGCTTGTGTTGTATGTAAGTTGTGCATAGACTATGTAAATACATCAAACAAAAAACGAACAATTGGAAAATGAGGAATTACAAAAGAAATAGCTAAAAGCATCGAAAATCGTTTGAGAAATGGCATAGGCAATGAAATGGTGAAAATCACAAATTTAGATAAGTATTTCTAAAATAGACAATGTCAGTAAATAATTTGCTTGGAAACACTAACCCTGTTTTATAAGGTAACTGGCTGGGTGTATAAATATATTAAAACCAATGTGCTTATTGCACGAGTCATTGACAATCTATATCAAGCTAAATATTTAAACCTTATTTCTCCTTTTGACATTCTGTAATAATATTTTAATATTTTGTCATATTACGTCAGTGGTAGTAAATTTATAACAACTATTAACAACTGACAAAATGCTGGTGGAAGTTACCAAACTATCAACAGCCAGAAATTGGAGTAGGACATTCGGACACAAATGCACTGCATTCACAATGACCATGCTTATCAACAGTTACTGTAACCCTTACATGGATTCGGCCCTTCCATTTGAACCTCAATTAGCCAAAGAAATTGGCTTAATTTGCCAGATGAATATAGTTTTTTATTATACCATATTTATATAGCCCTTTTTTCATGTAATTACACGTTCAACAGTGCTGTACCATCACGATTACGACATGGTTAAAACAATATGTAATGAATACAAACATGTTAGTCAAAAATGGTATGGGTAAAATATATACAACTATGGACAAATTTATAAGTCAACAAATCCACCATTAATTTATGCAGACAAGTAAGGTACACATTAATTCTTAAATGATTCAAGTCCGGTTGGCTTCGTAAGCTGTTTGGCCAGTCCACACGCGCATTACTCCACCAGCCGGTGTTCACTGTTCACTACGCACTTCTCTGAATGTTTACTAAAGGTACATTTAAATTAGTGTTTCAAGAACAGCGTCAAGATACCACTGCCACGAGAAACCGTCTCCAAAGGTATAAAGATACTACCCCATACTTCAAAGGAATTAAATAATATCTAAGAAGTAAAACCTAATAGCCCGAGTAAGCTTTTGTAAAATAGTGCGTTTTCGGTGCTTTCTTGAATGACGGTAGTGTTTTACTGTCTCTGAGTGCTGTTGGAAGTGCATTCCAGAGCTTTGGTGCCGCGGCCGTGAAACATCGATCACCGAACGTGACAGTCCTCATCCTCGGCACAACTAGAAGAACAGAGTCCTATTGAGACCTAAGCTGTCTTTGTGGAGTATATACTTCCAACATACTTCTGATGTAGCCAGGGGACTTTCCATTTAGTGCTTTGAAAACATGAGTCAACACCTTGTACTCCACTCTGTATTGTACGGGTATCCAGTGAAGATCCTTCAGCACAGGTGATGTGATTGTAACGTGGTGTCCGTGTGATGAGGCGGCGGCTGTATTTTGAATATTTTGTAGTTTGTTCAGAATGATTTTTGGGAAACCGCACAGTAACGAATTGCAGTAATCCAGCCTTGATGTTACTAACGAATTGAGAAGGGATTTTGTTGCATCAACAGTCAAATATTGTCTGATTTGACCTATTTGTCTGATCTGCATGAAACACGACCTTGAAACAGAGTTAACATGTTTATCCATGTCCAAATGTGAATCCAGCATAGCACCGAGGTTTCTCACCATCGATGATGATCTGATCACAGCGTCGCCAACTTTCACAGTTAGATTCTCGGCTGTACTGGCATTTCCGTTTATAGTTACCTTGTAAAACACATTTGAAAGAAGCAGAAGTCAGAAACAAATACGTAGTAAATGTACTGGATAAGGCCAACAGAGAAATGTATATGTTGTAAACGGCAGATTAATAGATGCGGAAGAAGAAAGAATACAATACTACGGTGTGCTATCATATATTAATATGTATTTGCTCAATAGATTTCTTTCGTTTTGAGTTTTTATTCAATAATAAATACAATAATTTTTACTTTTTTAAAGACATCAGTATGTAGAATATTTATGAATGTATGAACATATTACTCAGTTAATCAATTCAAAATTTTAATGTACATGTAATTAATTGTGCGCATGTTTAATGTAATGGATCATATTGTGAATTAAAATAATATATATTGGTGAATTGAATCATGATATAAATAATCAGAAGCAATAATATCATACTTTAAACTTAAAGGTAATTATGGACCAATTGTCAAAACAAAAGATGATCCGTATGAGTGGGTCCCTAGCATGCTTGGTAAAACCCTAGATGTCTCAGTGTGTTAACCAGCGATGACACATCCAATCCATGTAAATTCACGTATGTGACACAGGTTCTAATTGTAACATGATATATAACACTCACTAAGTAGGAATAAAGTACGATTACAATAAAATTAATTTACTAATTAAAATACATTTTATATATAAATATGGTATTTTTTTGTAAAAAAAGAAGTCCAACTTCAATAACACTTAATTATTTATTTAATTTATCTAATCTATCAACGTTTCGGCCATATTGGCCTTCATCAGGATTAATAATTTGTAAAACAAACAAAAAATGACGTCATCAACGTCATGCGACGTCAATAAAAACGTCAAATTATGACACACAATTTGACAAAAAATATAAATGAATTATGATTCGGTTCCGACGAACATATAAATATGATGAAATTTGTATAATTCATACAAACCACATGTTTTCAGTAGTGATAATCGCCTTACCTGTTAATGACTGTCCTTTCATCTTGGAAGCACATTATCGACTTGAATGGAGTATGTGCACAAAGAAAATGGACATGTATCGGTTGCGACGAACTTGCCTAAGTGTTGGAACTCCGTCTTATTGAACATAAATGATTAATTGAAAAACATACTGCTGATAACCGAAAACGGTCATTTATAAATGACTGCATTCCGTTTATTGTGGGACCTCTGTCTACAAGATTTGGCAATCATGCTATGGTTCGGATCGCCCCGTGCGCAACTATTTTGCAAGAATTGAACAAACCATCATAAAGTATGGATGGTTATACACATTTTTTTGAAAGCCACATTAGACAAAATTATAGCCGCATCTTTTTTCCTACGCAACTATTAATAAAGTAACACCATTATTAAAAGACCTGTACAAATATATTTCGGACAGCGACAATAACTTTAGGCTGATTTGTGACGTATTATAAATTTAGGAATGGTGTCCGGAGAAACTATGAAGATTACATTACGGCAGGTAAATCAAAATTCTACAAGTTGTTTCATGGGTTCAATCATACACAATGGTAGTACACTTAGTCATCGAGCACCTGCTAATGGATACACATCGTCACTTTTGACAACATCTCCTCGACTCAAAGTTAGATTTAATTATTTCTGCATGTAATAGTCTAATTGATATAAAATGCTATCGGATTAAGTTTGTTTTCATAATTAATTATAATCGTGTTTGTTTCGTTAACCAGAGTGTCGCTGACATTAGACGCAAGTATAACGTTTATATTACTATCTAATAGAAACTGTACCGACTGCTTGAAATTTATGCGTATTTCCCTAATAGTATCCAATCTGATAATAGTTTTCCTCCAAAACTGTTTCTTTCTTGACATCTTTTCGATCCCGTCTCTCTTTAAAGGAGAGACACTATGATGACCAAGTAATTTACCGTCTAGCTTTTTTAAAAGTTAACATTTAAACGCTATTATGCTAAAGGGAGAACTATTGTAAGCGATGGTCTTAATGCAGTTGCATTATGCGTCTGTATCATTAATACTATGTAAGACTAATTTAAGAAGTTAATCAAGAAGCAGTTACAGACTGCCAAATCATCGGCAGAAAAGGAAACATTTTATCGAAGGAGGATTTTATCGAAGGAGGAATATCGATCTATTGTTTTCATCAGTACATAAAATGCAATTTACTTTAAAGGCGTGTACCTGTATGTACATATTGGCCTTCGTCCGATCAAATGTTTCAGATAAAGACCCCAACAGAAAATGAATTGTTCACAACAACAAAAATGAGAAAATATACCAAGAGACATATCCGCAGAAGTAATGGAATGGCGAGTAAGATTAAGATCATCAGAATACCTGACATACTTAGGAGGAAAACACAGTACATGTGATGTTTTGTGTGTCATTCAAGCAATGATACATCAATGTATAAAAGGTTATAGTTTTATGTATCAAATAATTGTATATCGTTGTTTTTATTAAATACCATTAATATAACCAAAAATAATTGAACTCATATGTTTCAAAGGTCATTGTTCACTTTCTGGTGTATGCATGGGCACAGGTTTTTACTGTCTTTTGAGACTACATGTGATACAAACATAGAAAAGTTCCTTTATGGAATTAAAGATGCGAATGATCCTGGAAAAATACATACATTTAGATCCCGATATCACTACACCTTTAGACAGAACTAATTCCCATGACATTCAGAAAAAGACAAAGCAACAAATATCAAATATGATTGAACAAATGATACTAGTAAATGATATTCACAAAAATTATAAATTACCATGACGAAGCTTTGGTGTAACAATCACAGTGGAATGATGTTTAAAGTAAGTGCATTCATATTTGAGAATATTTATTTGTCATAAGTAAACGGTTTATGAGTTCTGGACAAAATGTTATTGAAATCCACCACTTTCTTGGCGACAATACAAATGGAACGACCGTACCAAATAGTCACCCCCCCCCCCCCCCCCCACACACACTTCACAGTTAACTTTGCCTCTTTCGTACAGACTCTTTGTGGCACATTTTACACAATTATATGTCCTTGTCATCCTTAAGAACTCGCCAGGACTTGGCAGCTTCAAATATGTTTAAACCAGGTTATTGTGCCTCTGCATGTACAGTACAACATTTCCAGAGCGGCCCTCTCTTGAGCAACAACTTCCCACCAACAATAGCAGGATTCTTCACACTGCATGATCTAACTATTAATTTAAACTTTCTAGAGCAACAACCTCTCTACAACATTATTTTGTTACTCATAAAGGGTGTTGCTTTGGAGAGGTTTCACTGTACTATATCTTGAATGTCATTTACTTGAAAACTTGTTGATAGGACAGATTCCGATCCAATTTCTGCAGCTATTTATAAACAATGGGTAATTACATAAGCTGCTTTATAAATAGTATTTTTTTCAATGATTTTGAAAAAAAATACTATATTGGTTTTGGAAACACATTTTCTAGCTATAAAGTATGCAATTGAGGAAAACACACCGGATTCCTCTGTAACAGTTATAGAACAAACAGAAACTATTACGAACGATAAATTTATATGCTTACGGGACTTTTAAGTGTTATAACATAACAATTTACAAGTTTCAATGCCACTGTATGCTCTTAATGCAGTTATTGTGCAAATGTAATTTGTAAGTGTTCTATTATTTGCACTTCGTTTTATTTCCATATCAGATACAACGTTTACGAAAAAGACCACGCTTCAGTACTGTCGATATGTACCCATAAACGACTTTATTGCGGGTAATTCTCTGAATTCACACTTTTTTCCAAATAATTTCTCGCCGATTCGGAGTCTAAAACAATTCGTATAATGACTTCATGTTATTTTCAGTGAAAATTAAAGGTGCGCACAGTTCGTCTAGATTCGATACTTCGGATGAACATTGTTATAAACGTTACTTCAATCGTATTTCTTATTCAGCTTGATATTTAACAAGCTACAATAGCTCGAAAATGTTGTGGCCCTCATCATGTTAATTTCTACGCCATCGTTTCAACTGAAAGCGAAAATGCTACGTAAATGTTCTTAGAACATACTAAGCCGACCCTTTTTACCTCACCTGATTGATCAGGTGAGCTTTTAGGATCGATGAATGTCCGGCGTCCGTCCACAATTGGTTTGTTTACACTCTAGCATCCACAGCTGTGTGTGTTGGTCATTCTACCAGACGTTTTAGAGCAGTTCACATCTTTTCTTTTAAACAAATTAGACGTTTTCAGTGAAGTCTAACCACGTGGAAGTTGGTAGTCATGTCTGAAGAAAATGGCATTTTATCGCGCATGGAGCAGCATAACAACGCAAAATTTGATTTCTTTTAACAGCGCATAAATACTACACAGCGAGAGCTTTCGCAGACACAAATTGCTGTCATACAGAACAAGAGGGCCAAGATGGCCCTATATCGCTCACATGACAATCACTGTTCACTCATTAAAACATTGTTTTGAACTGGTGACCTAGTTTTTGACCCCAGACGACCTATGTTCGAATTTGTCTTACATATCATTTAGACAAACAGTCTGACTAGGTTTGGTGAAGATACGATCAAAATTTGACATCTACAGTGTTAATAAGGTTTTCCTAAGATTTGACCTTGTGATCTGGTTTTTGACACTAGGTGACCCATATTTGGACTTGTCCTTAATATTATTAAGACAAACAATCTGACAAGGTTTGGTGAAGATCCATTAATAACTGTGAAATCTACAGTGTTAACATGGTTTTTCATAAGATTTGACCTAGCGACCTAGTTCTTGACCCAAGATGACCCATGTTCGAACTCGTCCAAGATATTATGAATACAAACATTCTGACAAGGTTTCATGATCATCCAATCAAAACAGTGACTTCTAGAGTGTTCACAAGGTTTTCCAGCAATTTGCCCTAGTGACCTAATTTTACTACAGAAATGACCCATTATCAAACTTGACCTACATATTATTGAAATAAACATTCTGACAAAGTTTCATGAAGATAAAGTCAAAACAGTGGTTTCTAAAGTGTTCACAAGGTTTTCCCTTATTTGACCCTGGTGACCTAGTTGTTGACCCTAAATGGCCCAATATCGAACTCGTCCGAGATTTTGTTGATATTAATGTTCTGACCCAGTTTTGCTAAAATTGAGCCAAAAATGTGGCCCCTAGTGTGGTCACAACAAAAAGTTTGACGACGCACACCGCACGACGCCGGACGCCGGACGGAGAGTGATCCTAATAGCTCACTTTGTGACATGTGAGCTAAAAATTTGGTGCCAGCTGATAACTACGTTCTTGTTTTCGTTGTGGGAAGCCCGGCCATTGGCGAACCGATTGTAAGGTTGCTATGGAAACCATAGAATCTGAGAAGAATTATAAGATAAGAACTGTTTTGTTTGATAGCAATGATGCTGACTTTGTTAAAAGTAGAACTTTAGTATACTGTAATAGAACTGTGAGCACTGGGTTTGCAACTTGTGGAGTTATTTAAAGCTCCGTTGTTAGTCCGGTCGGAAGATTAAAGACAACATTGGCACATTGGAAAGACACGTGTAAGCACGAATATATTATTCAAGTTATTGACCAAGGGTACAGATTGCCTTTTAAAAATATTCCATCTGTATTTATAAACAAGAGGGCCATGATGGCCCTATAAATGCTCACCAGGAGAAAAGGTCATTTGGAGATGAACATTGTTGAAGTTTTCTATACGAGTCCAAGTAAGATCAAGTGACCCATCTGGGCCGTTTTTTATCCCATGGCCATTATATGAACAGATTCAAAAGAGGTCCATTAGACAAAGCTAGATACCAAATATCTTAGCTCTAGGCCTTGTGGTTTCGGAGAAGATTTTTTAAATTTTCCTAAATAAAATAGAATAAACCCCAGGGCAGGGCTAATTTTGACCCCGGGGCCATAATTTGAACAAACTTGGTAGAGGTCCACTAGACAATGCCACATACAAAATATCTAAGCTCTAGGCCTTGCGGTTTTGGAGAAGATTTTTTAAATCTTCCTATATAAGTCTATATAAATCAAGTGACCCCCGGGGCGGGGCCAATTTTGACCCTAGGGCAATAATTTGAACAAACTTGGTAGAGGTCCAATAGACTATGCTAAACACTAAATATCAAAGCTCTAGGCATTGTAGTTTTTGACGAGAAGATTTTTTTAATTTCCTATATAAGTCTATGTAAATTCAAGTTACCCCCGGGGCGGAGCCAATTTTGACCCCACGGGAATAATTTGTACAAACTTTGTAGAGTTCCATTAGACAATGCTACATACCAAATATCTCAGCTCTAGGCCCTGTGGTTTCGGACAAGAAGATTTTTTACTTTTTTCTATTTGTTGCCATAGCAACCGGAGTTTTTAATGAAATTTAATTTTTTGAACAACTTTGAAAGGGGACCACCGAAGGATCATTCCAGCAAAGTTTGGTTGCAATCTGCATAGCGGTGTAGGAGATGTTTTAAGTAAACATGGACGCCACTTCACGACGCACGATGGACGCAGGGCGATCACAACAGCTCACCTTGAGCACATTCGTGCTCTGGTGAGCTAAAAATAGTAAATCTGTTTTAGATAACTCGTGACTTTGTGTCCGCCGAGTAAAATCAGTTACATGTATTTATGTATATCTGAGGTACAATCGCCACCGGAAGTGGTGAACCCGTTAACACTTAATGCAGCAGGAAAACGAAGACTAGTTTTTGACTGTAGACTAATCAATGTAGATCTGTTTAAGTACAACTGTCGTTTTGAGGATCAGTCAGTCGCTTGACAAATTTTTAAAAAGCGTTAATTGTTTTCACCTTTGTTACCAAAATTGCTTATCATCACATTATGATATATCAAACTCATCTTACCTATATTGGGTTTTTCATGGACTGAACACGGCCAAACGAAATATTTTGTATTTAATGTACATCCTTTTGGTATTTTAAAAGCAGGCTACATTTTTACAAAGGGTTTAAGGGTTCTTGTAGAGAAATGGCGTAGTTTTGGAATTTGGGTTAAAGGTCATACTATTTTTAGATGACGGATTGGGCGGTAAAAACTCGCATGAAAGTGCTAGCAACTTTGTGAGACAAACTTTGATCAATTTGGGGTTTCTTATTTTTATTGCTGAGGAAAAATGCAACTGGCTGCCTTGCTTGAGTTTAGTTTGGTAAGGTTATTACTGGGATATGGAACAGGGAACTTTGAGAGTTACAAATGAGAGAATAGACACAGCTGAAATGTTGATTGTTGACCTGTTGAAAAAAAGTTGTAGTGATCACATTTTAATTCCTGTGCGTTAAATGGCTTGTGTAATAGGTCACTTATTGTCTATGAGCGGTGTATTTGGTACCGGTGTTAGGTTGATGTCAAGGTCACCAGGGCAAGCTGGAACGCTTCTGTTAATGCACTGGAAAAAACTGTTATTTTGGAAAGACATTTTAAAAAACATGAATGCATGTCAATTTGAACAAACTGGTAGTATTATTAATGCCAGCGTCTCTGTTGACGGAAACTATCAGTTAAACGTCTTTGTTGATGCCAGTGGATCTGGATTTGACAGTTTTTTTTAAGGTTTAGACGACAGCGAGGTCAGAATATGAGAAAACATTGAGCTCCACTTGGCGTGTGTTTGAGGCGGTTCGCAGGTCATACATTATTTGAACAATAGTACGGTTAAGGTAAATTCTGACAACAAAAATGTATGTTCAATATTGGAGATTGGTAGCAAAAAGCCATATTTGCTTGATAAATTGGTTCAAATTTACGATATTTGCCGAAAACATGATATATCTATAGTTCCTAATTGGTTACCAAGAGAAATAACTCTGATGCTGACTATTTGAGTAGGTGTTGTGATAGCGATGATTTGTCGGTTTTCGATTTGGTAAATGATATACTTGGAAGAGAAATGGGGTTTGCACTTGTCACCGGTGCTCTTAGTTGGGCATGGTGGGTAATTATAACAACGAGTTTTATGGTGTGTGTGTATAATAATGCCAAATCTCAAATCTGCAAGCATTCAAATATACAATTATATGAAATAAACATAATTAAACAATATAATATGGCAATTGCTATGAACAATATTAAAGAAGTATACAAACAATAATTTTACCAAAATAAAGTCACCAAATGAATTATTATATTATTTATATCATTTGCATATATTAAAGCTTTTCAAATGATGAAACAAAGACGAAATAGGGAAATTACAATAATAAGGTTAAATTCAATTTACCTGCAGGTTTTCAAGCAAAACCTACAAAAGCGTCCGCATCTAACGAATATGAATACTGACTGGTGAGTGGCGGCAAAAAAACTCGTGCAGAACTAGTCACGCGTTTGTGAAATTTATGATATCGTGAAGATGACTTGTGAAGGTTACTTGGAATAAAAGTGATATTTTAGAGAAGGGTTATTGTTCTTGATTAGTATGATTGATGAATGATTTATAACTATTGTACTACTATAATTACTACACACCTATGACACACTTTTGGTCGTTTTGCTAGTGACTACAACAGCAAATGCAAAAATAATCTAGATTCTGGTACAAAGGTACATCAGGCGTAGATGCTTTTTTACATTCATGGAATGATAAAAACAATTAATTAGTCCCACCTCGGAGGTTGATACGAAAGACTTAGAATAAAATTAGGAAAGAAAAGTGCATGGGCACGATTGTCATTCCGGTTCGGTGTTCAGCGCCGTATTGGTCTGTACTTCCGGATGGTAATGAACAGGCTTAATTTATATCTGATTATGTCATATTTCAGCCTGGACTTTTGACAAGGAGGGGTAGAGGTAGAAACGGGGTTTAGCATTTAGCATGGTTGCTGTCAGATTTGAAAAATGATTATACATACAAGTATATGATTACTAGTACATGTATTTGTCTTCATTCAGGCTTAGCATCGAAGCAGATGATACACGATGAGATATTTAGTGCCGAAATCAACGATCATGTGTTAAAGAAACTTGCGTCAGACATTGCGGATAAACTGGTTAGATCCAAAAGTGATACTACAGGGAATAAATACTAGTAGTTTTGTATTGGAAACTTTTATAACTTCTAAACATTCGTGACAAATTTAGTAGATGTTGCAAAACGTACTTTATCGAAACCAATAAATAAGAAACAACCTGTAACTAAGGAGCTGTTATTAGAGTTGTGTTCTAGATATGACAATAACACTGATGTATTGATTATAAGAGACGTGTGCATGATACTGTTAGGGTTTTCAGCCTTTCTTCGGTACGATGAAATGAGAAATTTGCATTGTAATGACATTACGTTTTATGAAGACCATTTTCTTTCTTATTCACATTAGCAAATGTAAGTTAGACCACAGTTGACTCCAACTGACCAATCACAGGACAGAATAAGTGTTTTCTAAACACGTAGATCACAGTTAGCCGTTGTAAAAACATTCAGTAATACCTGTGATCTAAGTCAGATAGATCTGTCGTAACTGTTGACTATGAAATTTACGGCTCGCTACGCTCGCCTCTAAATTTCATAGACAACAGTTACTCGTGATCTATCTTTGCGTCTGTAAGAAGACATTTTTGAAGAAAATACGAGTACGTGTATCTGACTTATACGACGATAAAGGATTATGTCCACGTGAAAGTTGAGTTATTGAAAAGTGTCTTCTTACAAACGTTAGAAGACACTTTTTGAATAGCTCTGCTGGGGGTATAGTCGTATAAAAAAAAATCGAAATAATGATAATCACCTTGATGATACTTTATTGTTACATGTAACGATCAATTGTTATCATTGATATTTTTACGTCACATATTCACTCATTTACAATTATAAGTCCATATACAAGATAACAAGTTGTATATCCTTAAGGTCTTACTAGCATCAATAATTGGAATCTCTGATTAATTATTTATATTACGTATATATATGCACTCTGCATCAGTAGTCAATGTAAGTAGTTAGTCTTTAACAAGGCACTGGAGAGTTCATATCATTGTTATGAGAATGAGGTCCGACGTTCATCGATTCGACACACATTTGTTTATTCATTTGTTTTTGACAAACGGACACAGATTTCTAGAGTGTTTTTTTTTTGGCTTATTAAATAAGTTTTTTTTATCTCAAATCCAGAATTTATGTAAGACGTGTACGATGTACGTTCTATTAATGATACTACTTACAAATGTATATGTATTCATTTTCAGTATGATAATTAATGTGTATGTTACCTGTTACCATACATTGTATGCTTGTATTCCGGCGACTTGTTTGCGTATCCCGTTTGGTCATGCATTATACAAAGTTGTGTTTGTTATCATTGAAGTGTAGGAAATACTATTATATCGCCACTAAGTTTTACTTGTAAGTTCTGTGCGTTATGACGGTATAGCACTGAACATATGTCTTTTTGTATCGATACGACACAGTCACATGGCAGGCTTGTCTAGTATAGTGGGTGAAGTTTTATCTCTGTTTTTTACCCTGGCCTGGTCCGCCACTATAGGCTTCATGATGTATCATAATGACAATACTGTTATTTACATGTACATGGTATCATTATTATGCCTTTTATTGTTGGTTGTCACTTTCTCACCTGCAAACGAAATTAAATTGATGCCTAGCCCACCGCAATACATGTTTGTTATTACGTAGAGTTCAGTGAAGACATTGTGTTTCCTTTACGTGTTTTTGTGTGAGTATTTATCCCACGAAAAAGAACAGACATAAATGATATATTTTTGAAGATTATTTATTTATTGATATTTCTTCATCTGACCTACTATTATCAACGAAACCACAAATCAGCTTGTGAAAATATCCCAATTAATCAAACGATTACTAGTTCGACTTATGTATAGCCGAACACCAGTTCCGTTCATTGAAATGCTTGTCTTCTGGCAGAATCTATGATTAGAACAAAGTCTGACTCCGTGAAATCACAAGAAATGATTGAACTTGGTGGCCAGCAATTAATTCTGTTTCATTGAAGCAGTGATTCTCTTTCTGTATTTCGATGATTATCAATGTGAACAGAACACCACATATTTTGTTCCACGTATTGATATAAAGATTGTGATTACAAACTAACGATTGGCGTCAAAGATGATATGGCATATTCTTTTCATTGGCAAAACAATTCACAAGGTTTCTGTCTGTGTCCTACAATAGTTTCTTTTTATATGTCTATGAATATGAAAATTGTTATTTATTTTACCATAGTTATACATTTTGAACCGTTTTGGTTCAAATGACAATAATGTAAGCAAAGAAAGAAAATCAAATGACCGGAACATTAAACACAGAGTTCACGAGAAAATCGGGTTTCATGTTGTCGAGTAACGGACCTGTGATGGTAAAATTGTAATAAGTTCTACATAAAACACCATAACTTAACACATACTTACCTTAAATGAAAAAAAATCTCCCAAACTGCGACCCCTTTCAACTGGTATGTATACTCTTCGCTTCGCGGAATGCGCATCACCTTCACAAAACGCAAAGTTGTACAGCAATGCGGATAAAGTCTTCAAATCAAAAGTTTGCAGCGGTTTCAGTTATATAGTTTTGCAAAAAAATGAGACCAAAATTTAAGCTCCTAGACCAATCCGTTCCCGGGAAATCGAACAAGTAACGCTAGAATTTGAACCGATTTCGCTTGGTCGCGCGGAAAAAATGCGGCCACGCAAAAATGGACTAATTTCACATACTAATGCTAGACTCGCTATATTAAATTGACCAATATGTCCTAAAAAGAACAATTAAAAACAATAATACAGATCTACGAACTCTTACAGAAGACGCAAGTATTCGGGCTTATTCTCATCCATTGGCATTAAATTTTATAAAACAACTTAATATCCCATTTGTTAGTTTAAGCCATAATCTGCGTAAATCATTATTGTTATGCCACCTTCGAAGAAGAGGAGGTATATTGTTTTGCTAGCCTGTTGGTCTGTCTGTCTGTCGGTAGACCAGTTAGTTTCCGATCGATAACTCGTCAACGGATTGACCGATGGGCCTGATACTTGGCAGGTGCATTGGCCTTGGACAGTAGATGACCCCTATTGAAATTTGGGTCACTAGGGTACTGTGACATTGAGTGTGAAAATCGTTTCCGATCGATAAATCGTCAACGGATTGACCGATGGGCTATACATCGCAGGCGCATTGGCCTAGGACAGTAGATGGTCCTATTGAAAATGGGGTCAAGGTCACTGTGTCATGGAGTGTGAAAATCGTTTGAGCGATAACTCTGTGTCAAGGCCCTGTTTGGGGGGGGGGGGGCATATGTCTCCGACCGCGGAGCCCTTGTTAACCATTGTCTTAGTCACGTCATTTGTAATGTCATGTATGTAATTGTATTTTCTAAAGGCCCTCGGTGTCTACTGATTTATTTATAATTATATATATAATAATAAGTGACCATTCTATATGTGTATAATATTCGTATCCGTATTTATGGTATTATTTTTCAGATTTAATCGTGTTATCATAAATGTTATTTTTGTTATTGTTTTAAACCTCCGCCGGTTTGTTTTTGCCGCGCCGGTCTTTGGCAAATACAGCCCCCACTTTTACGCATTTTTGAGAAACAAAAACATTATTAAATTGTAGCATTTAGTTACTTATTAAAAAATTGTAAGTCCCATGTTTCTATCTTTACTAGTTTTCTTGAAAAATGCAAAGAAAAACTGTCTTTGCCATGGCAAAAGGCGTTTTGCCATGGCAAATCGGTATTTTGCCATGGCAAAAAGCCTTGCCATGGCAAAAAAATCAACACTTTTGCTATGGCAAAATTGCCATGGCAAAATTTTTTTTAATATCTAAAGAAACACTATGTAAGGGTGTGTAGGTATCATAATTAACACAATTTTTATGGTTTTGATCAATAAATATGAAATTTAAATTTTTAATTTTTGCCATGGCAAAATATTGCCATGGCAAAATTTCCATGGCAAAATATTGCCATGGCAAAATTTAAAAAAAATAGTAATTTAGTTAAATTACCATTACAGAAGTAAATTTCTATAATAGATAAGTTATTTAGGTGTGAATCGGCTTAGACCATGTCTCGCATTTATGAAGTATCTTAATTATTTTTTTATACTCATTCAAAATTTACTAAGATTGGAAAAAAATCTTATCATAAGATGAGTGATATTTAAGAATGTATATGTTAACAAATATTCTAGCAAAGAAAATTCTTAATTTGAAACAAATGCTTTAAGATGTCATTACTATGGAACTCCAGCTAGAGGTTTTATTTCTGTAAAAATAAAACCGAAATTATATCTATCACATGCGAACCCACACATGAATTTAACTTTATACAATTGTTCCTAATTTTGTATTTCTAGACAATGAGTTATTTACTTTAGGCAGAATTCAGTACTCTCACCACATTTTTAAACAAGAGGGCCATGATGGCCCTTTATCGCTTTCCAGAAAAAAGACCCGAGAGAAAATAATCATGAGCCTATGTAAAAACAAGTCACCTGGGGACGAGGCCAATTTTTACCCCAGGTCCAAAATATCTAAGCTTTGGACCTTGGGGTTTCTGACAAGACGTTTTTTTGTAATTTCTATGTTTAAGCATATATAAGATAGAGTAAACCTGGCCGGGGCCAATTTGACCCACGGTCCATAATTTGAACACCCATGGCAGAGGACCACTAGAAAATGCTACTTACAAAATAGCTAAGCTCTAGGCCATGTGGTTTTGGACAAAAGATTTTTTTTTAATTTTCCTAGTTAAGCCTATATAAAATAGATCAAACCCCGGGTTGAGCTAACTTTGACCCATGGGGTATAATTTGAACAAACGTGGTACATGACCACTAGACAATGCTACATACAAAATATCTAAGGTCTATATGCCTTGAGGTTTGAACAAACATGGTAGAGGTCCACTAGAAAATATTACATCTGAAATATCTAAGCTCCAAGCCTTGAGGTTTCAGAAAGAAGATTTTTTAATTTTTTTCCTATATAAAATAGAGTAAACCCTGGAGTCATAATTTGAACAAACTTGGTAGAGGTCCGCTAGACAATGCTTATACACAAAATATTTAAGCTTAGCCTTGGAACTACATGTATGCACCTGGGTCTTGTGCTCTGCATATCACCTCATGGAATTTAACAGTTATTTTCAAATATGTCAATGCATAACGGAAATACAGCCTGGACAAGGTCTATGACACTCTTTTTCATGCTTGACCTCCAAGTGTGACCTTGACCTTGGAGCTACAGACCTGGGTCTTGAACACTGCACATTATCTTATGGTATTTATCAATTGTACAAAGTTATTTTCGCATTATATGTCTAATCATTAGGGACAAGGAAATGCAGATGGACTAACTAACTGTTTCTTTTTAGCAGCAAAAGCACATTTAGGCATACTAAGAGTTAGAGCTGGGTATCGCACCTTAAAAGCATATTGTGATATATCACAATAGTGCATGCTGTATCAGGATATGTATTGCAGTAAATATTGCAAGTTGTCATTAAATAAAGAATAATGAATAAGCATTCACATAAAGCCTTGGGTAATAATGCAGTTTATTGGTGATAGCGCTGTCTGGAACCACACTTTGAAAGAATTTGTTCTTATTTAGCAGTGTCTAAACAATTAATACATGTATTATAATGTATATGTGCAAAGTTGATAATACAAGTTTGACCAGTTTTTAGACATGAATTATATTTGGACTTATTTAAAGTCCAGTTATTTAAGCTAAATCCAATATATTGGTATGATGAAAAAATATTGTGTTATTGATATTGTCTAGCTGATATCGCAATAATGATAAACCAATAAAAGCTACCAACTCTATTCAGCATTTTGATATTCGCAAATGACCAAAAGAATTTTAATTATTTATCAATAGTAAATTAACCTATTTACATTATGATTTTGAGATTTTCCAGACATTCAGCACAAAAACAGTATTCTATTTATATGTATACACATTTAAATAAGACAGCAAAAGGTTTATTGCTAACTTTTTTAGCAACATTCGGGTGCATTTAGACATAGTGGGATTCCCCGGAATATTCATACACATGTACAAATTATCTATGAATACTCACTCAGAATAGAACATTAACATAATGAAATTTCTCAATATCCAATACAAAAAGCAGTATTCATGCATGTAGATAAACTTTTGAATAGCAAAAGTTTATTTGTTGGTTACTTTTTAATAGCAAAACATAATGGTGTACTTAGGCATAGATGAAATATGATGAATAACTTATAGATATACATGTATAATAACTACATCTTCACCTACATTTATACAACAGTTGTAAACTGAAATGCATCTGCTTGCAAGTCAGATGCCCTACCAACTGAGCACATCAGGCTGGTGAATATCTTAGCCAATTTATGAATATTATATGAATATAATATGAATACAATATACGACAAAAAATTGATGCTACAATCCTCCTTCCTTTTTATTCTAAGTAACTCACTGCGACAACAACAGACTCAACTAACCCAGCCTTTACTTCACCCTAGCTCTATGATAAAGTACCCAATGTGGGGCTCAAAACTGTGACCCCCTGCTTACAAGTCAGATGCTCTACAGTCTACTGAGCTATTCAGGCTGGTAAATATCCTAGTCGATCGATAATTAATATACCAGACTGCTACAATGTAAAATTAAGTAAGTTATCATGCCCAACAGCTTTTAACTGAGGATTTTGAGTGCACAAAGATACTTTGTTCTTTGTTGTACTGCGGCAGACAGGCCAAATGGAGGAAGTGTCTTATTGCCACAAATAAGTTCAGACTAAATAGTTATCAGATAGGCCCTCTTGGACACATTCGAATAACAAAGCCTATCTAAAAAGTATCCAATCAATTTTAAATTATACTGAGAGAAGGTGCAAATATAAAATAAATTGTAATCACCTGATAGCAGGGGAGACCCTTGCTTTATTATTTGGATATGTCTGTTGTAATTAATTCTAATCGTTTGCAGCATTGAGCGAAGCACAAAATCATAAAGCATATGTTGACCGATTATTATACTGACCAATCATACACGATAAGCTTGTGTGCTCGCCATTCATTAATCCAAGTCTGTAACAGTAAGTTTTTATTCTCTCAAGTTCCTAGCACTTTCACGGCCTAATCCGTTAGCTTTATTAATTATCCTTGCTGTATGAATATTCCTCTATTATTCATTGATCTTTACACGGAAGTATGCACACTTGATTATGTTTGTTTAGCTTAAAATTACCGTTAATATGTAGATCTCTAAACAGTGACAGTTCCAGAAGAAGCCATTTTGGGTATCACGTGACTTAAAAACGTCGCTAGGAAACGAGCGAAGGTTTTGCATCCTAAGTATTTCAATGAACAGAAAGATACATGTACAAACACCCGACAAGAACTGTCAGGTTTACTTTAATTCTACGTTAACGAATATTTAGATGCATTAATTACCTAGGCCTACTGATTTTTTCAATGTTCCTGGATTTAACCAGTCCAAATGCGAGGTATATGATTTATTGACCAGGCAGTCCAGTGCAGTACTGGGTAATAAAGCAGAACGGGTCGTAGCTTCTGCTTATATTATCAGTTGGCATATAAATCAGCAGGATGTTAATTAGTCATAAAGTTATCATCAGTACCAATCAATGGATTTCTACTGCAACATCTAACATGCACACATGATAAGACAGATAAGGCAAATAAACCATTCAAAGATTCGACCTCCCGTAGCCCTACTACGACCTCCCGCAGCTTTTGGAGTCACTTACATCTAGGAGCTACATATAGCTATTCGATCATGACTGTCGCAAATTTATAAGCCTTGTGCTGCTATGTTAGGTATATCTAGACGTGTTTTTTACTAAGTGCTACTTTTTACTCAATTATTTAAAGTATTGATACCGTGCATAACGTCAAAGAATCTAGCCAATAATTAAATTAGTTTTTATTACTAAAAATTATGAGAATTTTACCGCAAACTTGTTGTATGGTTGTGCATGTATTAACTGTAGAAATCTGTCCCGATTCTGCAGTATAGTTTTATTTTAATTTTCTAATGATATACTTTTTAATATATATAGGTGTTAAGTAAGCTATAAACAGTCTATATGTTTGTTTCGCAACGAATACTTATTTATTTATTTGTATGATCATCTGTAATATTAGCTGTGTACAACTTGGTATGTACCCACTTATTATGTATACTACTTACCGCGTGTCCGATTAAACTATATTTAATGATATTTATCATTAAAATAGCTGCGATAATTACAGTTTGCATCCAATATTAAATATATATAGTAGGTATTTGTTGCCAGAAATTACAAAATTGACACTTAGATTAGAATCTACCCCTATATTTTGTTTTTTAACAACGTGCTATAGAAGTATTTTTTCATTCTTGGTATAATAGTTTTTCGACAAGTATATATATATATCTTTATTTCCTCCAAACACGGAGAGTATATACTATAATACATTGTACAATGTACATATTACCGTTAATATACAATAATATAATAAATCACAATCAATGAATATTCGCCTTACAACATAAGCAGGATGAATTCACATAATTCAATGCCGCGTCTAGCATTTATCATATGTCTGATATGTAATTCAAATGACATCGAAGATGATTACCACTTTGCTATATATAAATATTCGTAAGCAATTTTTAAAACCAGGATACTATTATGTTCGCCCAAGTGTCTTCAAATTCACTCAACTCATGCTATCTACTGAAAAATTAGACATAATTAATCTAGTAAAATACACATATCATGCATTTTCTTTACGTAAACAGTCAGTCGTTGTCGATACTTAATATTTCTAGGTGGACATGATGTAACCATTATTTTTGGTAAAAATTATTATACAGATTCTAATCTATATGATGCTTTTTTTTCATAAGTAACTTGCAGTTTACAAATCTAAATCGTGCTTCTTGATTCATGTTATTTTAAGCATAGCTCAATCTCTTTAATTTTTTAACTATTAGTTTTCATTAATTATCTGTCTTTCTTCTACTCTTTGAATTTTCACGATGTCACATGGTCCGAACTTTATTGTATTTATACATAATGTTTGTAACGAGATACTATATTTTGTATAAGTTACTAAATAAAATCATGTTCCTATACGCGTGTCTTAGAATGTGTAATGTTACGTAATCTCGGTGCTATTTCGAGGAATATTGACGCTCGGCTTTTTTGTATATAAAATAGGAAAATTATGTATGGGTCTGACACATTGTATTTGATGGATTGTTGCAGTACCAGAAAATTATAAAAGAGAACGTTTATGTTATTCGTTACGATTAGTTTTTTTTCTTATCTTTTAACAACTGAACGGTTTGATCTCACACATGATACTGTCGGTTTCAGAAGGTCAGTGGAAATGCCGTTATCTGATTGGTCAACCGGCCTGTCAATGAAATATCTAAGGAAGGGTCAAATTGCCGCGTCGCTAATATATAGTCCTGGTACATAGATCGATAGTCAATAAACACCACGGGTGGTAAATGTATATACTGCAGATTTGCATTTTACTAGTTTGTATATACAATGTATATATCAAAGTACTGAAAGTACTGTCGGACTTGATTTTTACCATACGAGACAAAAGAGAGAAATGTGTACCCACATCGTTCGAGCCCATACAAATATTTTAACATTTAAAATTACGGACCGATTTTTCATTCATATTGTAATGCAGGTCATATGCATATAGGTAAATGACATAAGCTAGGGCTTTACTATAGTCCCTTTGCTAAAATTTTAAAATGAAAAAAAAGCCTGATATTTGAAAGTTTAATGATTAGCACATTAATTGAGGACAATTTAATTGCATTAAAAACTCTTTATTGTACAAAACTAGTAAACAACACTTCAGTAACAGTAAATACAAACATTGATTCTTCTGGTTTTAACACAACAGAACATCGTCGCATTGAACACATTCAGGGTCACTCAAATCAAAAAGGTCCTGACACAGTACAGTAAGACCTATATGACCCGATAGTTAACCCGATGTTGCATGAAATTCAGACGTGATTATGTAATTCTAAATAATCTGGCGTAAAAGGAACTCTTAAACAGTAAATTTTAAAAGCACGTATCCAGTAATTTACGTTCGTATTTAGCGACTCGAATTATTATTCTTAAGCCGCAGTTTTAACATTCAACCTTCGATAAATCAAACTCCCCCCATCGGTTACGCTTTGCTACTAGCCACTGCGGGGAGTGAGTCTATAAATAGCGATTCTGTCATCAAAATAACTCTAGATGGTGTGAATATCCCGGAATACGATTAAATAAGAATTCGCTTTGTAATATTAAGAAATGTTAGAAAGGCACAAAACACACACATCGATGGTAGATTGTTGCAAATGCATGAATACGTCCGTGGAGATTTTTCTGAAAGTTCTATCGAACGAAAACCGAAAGTAGAACTACTTTTACGGCAAGATATTTTATTGGACAGTGAATACGCGGTTTTAATTCTACGCATTTGAAAATCTCATGTATCTACCGACAAGCACTTATTTAGATACATGACTCTTTCCATGTAGTTACAATAGAATGATTTGAAATGTATTTATATCTGACACACTTAATTGGGGAAAGATTCCAGATACTTCTATATAAACATACCATTTAGTTGCGTACTATTTCCTTCATGTGGCATTCTTTTAACCAAGCTGTTATGGAGTCCAGCGACAAATATAAGTCAACGATTACAAAGGACTTGATTTTGATAAAAATCAAGTCCAATAAAATACATATATCTTCATCGATAGTAAAATATATGTATCAGAGGAATTGCTTGAGTAGCGGGCAAGTAAAAGACTAATAGATTTATGAAACAAATGTTATTTTACTAACTTGTCACATTTTAAAACGAGTATTTTTATCGATTCGGGTGTTATTAGTGTTTTACAGCACGAATACTCGAAAATAATTTTATGTAAAATCTAATACAAGACCTTCTAAATTCTAATTGAATATTACACCTGTTAATCGACAGATCAATGATACGTAAATTTGTATAAATACATTTTGTATTCAAGACAGAAACAATAATGAATAATAATAATAATAATTTATATGAAGTTTTTAACATTTTTTACATTTTCAAAGCTTTATGAATACAACAAAAAATAATGTGTTCTACAAAATAATCTTTTCAAACTAAATACAAAATACGTGTTCTTTCATTAAAAAAAACACCTCCGTACTCATTTTAGAAAGGTTCTAATTATGAGATTATTAATGTATTTACTGACGCAAAAGAAATGGCCAAATCATTAAAGACGTTCCGTCTGTTGGATCTATGGTCTTATCGGGTGTCTGATCGATTTAACGGTTTACATTAACTGGTTCCCGCTCAATGTTGCAGTGCACCAAAGGAACAATCAAGTCAACGGGAACCAGTTTAAGATTTTCACGCAGTCTATCGATTGTTACCCGGCTTCTTTACCTTATTCATAACATGAATTCAGCCATGCGTCAGAGACGAGATCTATTATCTCAACTGAAATCAGTATTAAATTTAGCAAGTTATGATTCCTCTTATGTATATTCCAGAATGTGTGCGTATATAGTGTGGCATGCACATGCACCAGGTCACAAGTCTTGTATTTCAAATAATTGAATTGATCTAAATATGCACTTCCATATTACGGAATAAAATCCAATATTCACAAATAATATGTGACTATAGAACGGGTGCATAAACTGTACAATTTCTACAATTATTATGACAATTTCCATTCGTCTTGACAATGCGGAAGTATAAACTGCTTAGTTTATTGAACTGTTAATATTAATCAAAGTGAGACGTGGGTCAAGAAAAAGGTGAAGTTACAATTAACGACCGTACAAAATGACACCTAATTTTATAAATGTATCACGGAACAGCTTTTTATGCTCTTTGAATCTTTGCTTATCATCAAAGCATTCAAGTCTGCCTCAGAAACATTGGATTAAGTAAAGGTGTTTTCAAGTTGAATCTACAATCTAGAGCAGATTTTATAAGGAAGAACTCGTCAAATAAATGGAAAAAGATATACTAGTAATAACCGAAAACCTGTTTCAATTGTACGCGCATCATTGCGCATGTGTTATCAAAAATGAATACCCGCGACTTCATATTTGATATGGGAGTGAGGTATTCATGATAACTTAACTTAATCAAGCACTATATTTACATGTTCAAAATGTATCAATAAAATGGTACGCGCGACACGTAATCAACATAAGGACGTTTGTAAAATGTAGTTTGAAGTACCGTTTACTGACAGGAAGTTCGTAAGCTGAAATTTCCTAATGTGAAATGTATACTTCACTAATCATATTGCTCGTGAATCCCGTGCATTCAATGACAATATGACCAGCATATTCTTTAATCGGTACGGTTTTTTGTAAGCAATAATAAAAACATTAAACAGGGCACGTATGTCTGCGGAAGAAATTTAAGAGGCTCATCATACAAATCGAGTTTCACCTTTTCAACAGTCAGATTCATATGAAGCGGACAGTTCACCTAAGCATCGCTCCTTGGAAGAACCAGTACTAGACTCCCATTCTCCGTAAGCAACTGCCTACTTTCTCACATAAAGAGTCATGGTCGGTAGCGGGACTCGAAACCACGACCCTCTATCAATGAGAAGTTACAGTGATTTGAAGTCAGCTACCACGGAGACGGGTTTCGCCCGATTGTGAGTTTCGCTTATCATTTGTTTGAAAAAGAAGTCTTATTAACAATGATTAATGAAATTAAACATGATGTTTGACAATACTATAGACTAAACTTGCAAGAAATATTTACTAGCCTAATATTTACACCTGGCCTGTAACTCGCGTTTAATTTTCGAACAAAATACTTATTATTAGCAATTATTTCGGTTATGATCTAATAAACCTTTTATTGAAACATAAAAAGTAATTAAAGGATTTGTCAAATTTGTTGTATACCGTTTTCTGAAAGTTTTAAACATGTGACATCTGCTAGATATATATTTTCTCAGTTAATCTTTGCTATACCCACTAGAAAAGTAATCGTCATGAAAAAAAATGGTACGAGTAAATAAATATATATATATTGAGTGACAGCAGGAGCTAGTGTAATAAAGCTATTAGTCAAAATTAGTGATTGTAAAACTCAGCAGCAAATGTTAAAATAATAAGCTTTCAGAAAATTAAAAATTTACGCATGTAAAATCAGCAATTTGGGGAAAAAGTAATAGCCACACACGCAGTTATACAGGCGATAGCTGAAACAGCTTATCTCTGTTATCTATGTCTCATCACCATACATCAGTACAATGTATGACCCTATTCTTCACTAAATTCCAAACTGACCGTGACCAGACACAGGGGGCGATAAAACGAGAGATAAGACCTCCTGTGGTTTTTAGTCGCTTACACAGGAGCTGTTCAATAAATCCCCATGCTGATGTGAAATACACCGATTTTCGGAATCTGTACAATTTCAGTTGATGACAGATTATATAATCCATACATTTTATAAACATACGTTTAGTTTATGGATATATATATAGAGTACGCACTTTTATAGGTACACTTCGGCCTATGTGTACTTACAATAATGACTGAATCATGCTGATGTTTTTTATTTACTACAAACAATGATCTATCATGTTAAGTGACGTTAGATTTTTTTCTAAATTAAAACCAGTTATCATGTTTTTTTCGAGACAACAAAAATAAGAGCGACAGGAATAGCACGATACTAATATTAGGCTATTAATACTTAAATTTGTGCTGTTGTTATCAGATTTATTCATTTTTATTCCGGAATACAAAATCTATCATCTATTTTGAAACTTTTTCAAAAGGAAAATGTCAAATATATTATAACCCTTTTTATTGACGCTGCGTCAATGAAATGGAGGTGTGTGGTGTGTGTCCGAAATGTGTGAAAATGGTAAAATAATATGAATCACTGACTGATTTAAACTGCAATTTAAAGCAGTGTTTAAATGTACATTAAGGCTCTGTGTCGATCTTATGTATCCTTTAAATAGTGAGGCCGTCTTCGTATAATTTTAGTGACAGCACGTGTTCTTACTGAGAAACTTGAATTGATATTAGTTTAATGTATTCATTATCTCTAATTAAAACATTAATAGTATCGATAAAATATATAACGATACCCTCATATTGACCTTTTCTTCTTCTAAAAATGTTTGAATTACTCAACAATATTTTTACTTAAAAAAGCGCTGGCCGTGTATTTTAGAATGGCGGCCGCGTAATAACTGTCGCATAGTGCGCGCAAGATGGGGTGCGACTTTTTCTATAGTCCACACTGTGGCTATAGTCCAAGGCATACATCACCCTAACCCAAACCCTGAAATCACTCTCAAACTAAAACAAATTTAGTGGTGTAGGCCTGGACTATAGCCGCCAGAACTATAGAAAAGAGTGTTTTCCCGCAAGATGGCTACTGTTTACTAATATAAATATTAAGTTGAGGAATAATGTGAATTTCTGTTGACAGTGCACACCATTAAAGGAATTACCGGACGAAATCAGTTCTGAAAAAGATAGTTTTGACAGGCATAAAAACGACAAACTAGAGATATTGACCACATCAATAATATGCATTGTCGAACAGTATTCAAGTAGCAAACTGAGGACATAAGGATGGGATTTTTAAGAATGAAGTAACATAATGATAATTTCTGGCGTGACACACGTAGTCAATCCGTTGGGCTGTAAATTTAAAAGGGTTCAGCGGTAAGATTCGTGTGGAACTGTCAGAATAATTCTACATAACTTCTAAATACTAAACAGGAGTAGACTTGTAAGTGAATTTTACATTATTTAAAGACATTGAACCAGGAATGCGAGGCATGTGACTAAGACCCAGCAGTCCGGTATATTCCACAGTAGGGAGTCCAATAAAACTGACAGGGTCATTGATAGACTAGCTTCTAATTACATAATCAGTCACTTAAATTTATGGCTAATAAAAATTATAGCTACTGTATAGATACTTAAATTGATTCAATTAAAAATATAATTTTCTTTTTATTAAATGCAAAATATTAAGAAATTTAATATGATTAAAGACATTAATTACTCAAATAAATGCTCAACACTTCAAACACATTAGCAAATATATGTATCTCACACCAATTAGTTGGGTCTGGATGATTTTGATAAATTAAACATCCATTTTGTGAATTTAATACAAACATATCCTAACACCTTTTATACCTGTTAAATATTTCTAACCAATATAATTTCTCAAGCAGTACCTGTACAAACATAGTTTCTTTGCAAGTTATTTTTAAGATTATAATAGTTATCTTGTAAAAAATAATTTCATGTGTAAATAGAATGATTTGATTTAGAAATAGAAGAAGCATTCAGATGCATTTTTCATGCATTAACTATTCTTACATAATCTGGTAATTAAAGGACACCATTAATTAATCACATAAAATGCTTACAAAAACAACAGGAAGTTATCCATAAACTAATTATCATTAAAAATCAATAAATTGTATGACCCTCTATGACTAGGTGTCAAGTCTACAGACACTTAGCTGACCATGAAAAGACAGGATTAATCCCATTCTCGACTTTCCAGTAGCCCATAATCCTTTGCGACAATGATGACTTCCGGTTTACTTCCGCGATATCAATTTATAGTATTTTCAGCCAGATAATTACGACATCATACTCAGATAAGACGTTAAGGTAAGTTATACAGTTTTTAGTGGAAACTATATGTACATTGCGAAGTAGAAGAATGTGTCACTGTTGATATAAAATCGTTATTGAAACCCAAAACTGCCCCTGAAATCGGTTTACGAAGTGGGTGGGATAAAACGGTTAACCAAAAATATTATTTAGTAAATATAATCGCTTCATGTCGGAGAGTTTTTGCAGTCGTCGTGGACAAGATTTTATGTTATTCTTGTGTCTAAACCCCTGTTGGTTTGTCCTCACTTGCTAGAACTAGGCCTGAAATGAGCACAAGTTAAACATTAAACATCCAAGTTTCAATTGTTTGAGTGAGTCAGTGACATTCAAAAGTTTGAAAAGACCAAATAATCAGTCAGGAATGCAATATTTTTATTACAATTAATGTATGAATGATTGATACTGACAATATCATTGCTAATGAATCATTTAAGTTGTTGAAATCACTATGACTTATTTATACTTCCAGAGAAATGGACATGAATGAAGGCCGTTCACGTTCTCCTAGAATAGCTGGTGGATACAAAGGGGCGGTTGGTTCATATTGTTGTGTTCCAGGCTGCACTAATTCTCAAGGCCGGTGCAAAAGGATAGGTCTGAAATTGTCCTTCTACAGCTTCCCTAAAGATGCTAAGCAGAAGAAGATATGGCTTGACTGAATAAGGCGTGATGTAATTTATAATGATGGAAAGATTGTTCCATTTGAACCAAAAGTCCATTCTCGAATATGCTCAGCTCATTTTATTGGAGGTGAAAACCTATATTATCTATATATACATGATATAAATACTGCCAAAAATGATTTAGACCTAATTATACACTGTTTCTGATATACAATTTCGTGTATATTGAACATGTTTCTGAAATTTGTCAGGGACAGGAAATGTATTGATTGATAGCTCAGCTATAATCCAACTGCAATGAATTCTTTTATTTGTAAATATTCTTCTAGTCATAAGCCAGTTTGTATTTGTTATGATAATCCGTGTGCACTGCCATTTGTCAGTTTATCATGGTATGATAGAATAAGTTCAAGACTTATGATATGTGTTACAGAATGAGTGAGAAATCATTAGAAAAAAACGAATCATTCCAATTTTATGATGAATCAGCATACATGTATACTATTTCATATACAATGCCTAATATCTCATAACTTATTTCAGGATCAAGGTCACGTAGTCCTCATAGTACAGCATTCATTCCAAGTATCTTTCCTAGAAATAGCACACAGAAACGTCAGACAAATCGATCACTGGTAGCAGGTAATTGTGTACATTATGATGTACATAATATTTAATTTCTTTTTTTTAAATTTCAATTCTTATGAGTAGCAATGCAGATCTCATCATCATCATCTTCAGTAATCGTTTCAGTTTTTTTGCTTTGTGATATATAGGATAAACAAAGATGTAGGATAATATTGATTTGAAGCCTTTTATCATTAAATTTCTATTTTTTCCAGTCTGAACATCAGTCGGACAAACATATATAGTGCATTGCTAAATGTAAGTGAATGGTAAACTATCTTTTACAGCATAAATAAATAATTGTGTTCAGTCTAAAATACATGATTTCTTCTTATTCTAGGTGTTCATGCACAGACCCCAACATTGTCAAGCAAAAGAAAAATAACATCACAGCCTGGTGAAAGACCTGGACGACCAAAAGCTCAACGTATTCTTCAGTTTCCAGATGTCCCTACAGACCATGACTATGTAAAGTCAAATGCTTCCCCATTAGATACTTCCAGCCATGAAACGAAATTGTTCGAATTGGAGAGAGAGAATGAACTTCTAAAATCAAAACAGCTTCGTCTTGAAAATATAAAAGACAATGATGAAAAATTTCGATTTTATACAAACTTGCCCAATTATGCTGTTTTTTCAGCACTATGTGAATATTTGAAGTCAAGAGTGAAACCAATAGGTGTTAGTTACTGGAGAGGAAAATCAACAAGCACTTCAGTTGAGTCTGCTGTCAGTAGTAAAGGGCCAGACAGGAAATTCTCTCTTGAAGAAGAAGTTTTCATTGTGCTTGTTAAGTTAAAAACTGGAAATTTCAATGAAGACTTGGCCAACACGTTTAGTACCAGCCAAGCACACATATCAAGACTGTTTAGTACATGGATTAACATATTATGTTCTGAGTTCAAATTACTGTTTGAAATGCAAAGTAGTGAGGAAGACAAAGCAGAGTGTTTTAACAGTTTTAAAGACTTGAAAATTGTTATAGATTGCACAGAACTAATGGTGCAAAGAGCAGCAAATCTAGATGCTCGGAAAAGAACATTCTCAAATTACAAGCACCACGATACAGTTAAATTTTTAGTAGGACTATCACCAAATTTGGCTGTTAACTATGTGTCAAAAGCTTGGGGAGGCAGATCATCAGACAAGCACATAACTCTGCAATGTGATGCACTGATTAATGGTTTAAGCACTGGCCAGACAGTAATGGCTGACCGTGGATTTAACATAAGTGGTGACCTTAAAAAGAAAGGTGTGAAGTTACTGATACCAGAGTTCAAAGGACGTGACCGACCACAAATCAGCAAGCAAGAGGCATCGCGTTCAGAATATATTTCGAAGTCAAGAATACATGTTGAACGAATCATACAACGAATAAAGTGCTTTTACCATCTTGAACGTGTTATAAGACTGAATATGCAAGATTTAGTAGAACAAATTTTTACAGTTTGTGCATATCTTACTAACTTCCAGCTACCTATCATTCGCCGCTAAGCCATTAAGGCATGAATAGGAAAGGCTTAAACATTTGTCGGTTATTTAACATATACAAACTAGTGTGTTATTTACGTTAGCTGACCTGTGCAATAAGTGTGTGATATGTATGATAATATACATGTAACATTCTGTATTTATTCAGCAATGGAATTACAAGATTTACCTTCTTGAATGTTTCCTAATACTTGTAAATATGTCTTGATATGCATGATAAGCATGCTTTTCGTTTTATCAAATAAAGATAAACAATTTGTTTTTTGTTCTCATTCATCAAAACTCTCAATGTATGCCATTACATGTGATATGTTATTATGATTTACTGAATTGTATTCATACTTTCAATGCAACTTTGCAAGTACAGTCGAACTTGTGAACGAAGACCACCATTGAGAAAGACCATGTGTGACCTTTATTCGGAGCTAATTCTTAATTATCAAAAATGGTTTGAAAAAGAATGACTCATTTCGAGGGTTCAACGCAACAGTGTCGTAACTCGTACTGAAATAAGAACAAGTTACGACAGTGTTGCGCTGAGCCGAATTTCAGTGTGGTCCTTTATCGGAGGTGGCTGCTAACACAGATTTAACTGTACAAATACTCAAAGTGTAGAAACAAAGACAAACAAATGCCATGTACATGTAAATATAAACAAGAATCATAATGCAGTTGTCATAACAATTTATTGATAGCTTTTCAAACAAGTATATATATGAGACATTGATCTACCATTTACTGACAAGCCATTGAACATCAGAATAAACAATAGCATCACTATTCAAAAGATTGTGCAGACATTGCAGTGATCACAATAGCTCGACATTTTGTTCGAAAACAGCCAAAATAAATAAAAAAAATTAACATTCTTCATCATTGCTTTACATTTTTCTAAGTAAAAAAGTTTTCACCAGTCCTGCTAACAGGAAGTTACACAGAATTGCATGAGGACATTGAATACATTGATAGTTAAACAACATACAAAAAAAGGAACAGCTTAAAAATAGAACAAATACATCAAGTCAGTGAAATTTTGTTTTTGGTTTACAGATGGACACCATACTTAAAAAACGTCTGTTTGTAGTAACCCGATCCAAAGAAACCTCAATGGGTAGGTAGTTAAGAAACTTGAAACATTTGTTTTTACAAATCAATATTTTTATTGAACCCAAAAAAAACATGTCATAATGCTATTTGTTTATTTTCAAAAAGTTGGCTAAGTGCCTTTATGGCGATTAGGTACGTTATTATCGCAAACAAAATATTTCTTTAAGCATGGCCTTACTCCACTGTTGATTAATGTTTTCATACAGATTACTGCACATGAATCATTGCAACTGCATTGTAGGAAAAATGACATAGTCATTACACTTGATGTACTGTCCTGTTGGATTCCAATTTGGGAACCTGAAATCAGTAGACCTATTACTGACTTAATTTTGAGGGCTAGGACAGAATTGAAATATTCTAACACTCCAAGTTCATAACATAACACTCAAGTAACGCACAGATACTGATAAAATCCTGAATAAATAAGTTTATAAATAATAGGAGAAAGTCACATGGCCTAATTATTGACTATACATGAAATATTAAAAATCTCTACAAAAACACGTATCACAATACAGTTCATGCAAGCATTTAACAAGTGTTCTTTTTATATACACAAGATGTGGTGTTCTGAATGGACTGTCTAATAAACAATAAATACATTTATAGATAATAGAAAGACACATGGCCTAATCATTGACTAGACATAAAATATTTAAAATCTCAATCAGTCTATGACAACCCGGATCACAATACAGTTCTTGCAAGCATTTAACAAGTGTTCTTTTTATATACACAGAATGTGGTGTTCTGACTGGACTGTCGAATAAATAATAAATATGTTTATAAATAATAGAAAGACACGGCCTAATCATTGGCTAGACATAAAATATTAAAAATCTCTTACAACCCGGATCACAATACAGTTCATGCAAGCATTTAACAAGTGTTCTTTTTATATACACAAAATGTGGTGTTCTGACTGGACTGTCGAATAAATAATAAATACATTTATAAATAATAGAAAGACACATGGCGTAATCATTGACTAGACATAAAATATTTAAAATCTCAATCAGTCTATGACAACCCGGATCACAATACAGTTCATGCAAGCATTTAACAAGTGTTCTTTTTATATACACAAAATGTGGTGTTCTGACTGGACTGTAGAATAAATAATAAATATGTTTATAAATAATAGAAAGACACAGGGCCTAATCAATGACTAGACATAAAATATTAAAAATCTCTATTACAACCCGGATCACAATACAGTTCAAGCAAGCATTTAATAAGTCTTCTTATATTTAATATATACACAAGATGTGGTGTTCTGAATGGACTGTCTAATAAATAATAAATAACTTGGGAAATAATAGAAAGACACATGACCTAATCATAAATATCTAAAATCTCTATCAGTCTATAACAACCCGTATCACAACACAGTTCATGCAAGGATTTAACAAGTGTTCTATATACATATTATTTGATATATATATATACACAAGATACGGTGTTCTGACTGGACTGTCTAATAAATAATGTCACATTCACGTACACATTCTGGACAATACCAATTATCACCGGCATCAGCCCATTGCTGATCATACTTAGCACATGGCCAACACATCCAAATATCACATCCACCACAATTAGGACAGTCACAACCTACACTAGCGTCTGAATTGTCTGGTGCTATGTTGTCCTCGGGCAGGTCCTTCCTACAGGATGCACATTTGTAAGTAGACATCGTCTCGGCCAATATCAACTGAGCTGAAGTCGTGCATTTGACAGTTGTTGTGACAGTTGTTGGTAAAACTATCTGTGGTGACCTTTTGGTATAACTTTTCCTTATATCTGCACTAGTGATTGTTAAACGCTTACGTTTCTCTGGCTGGAAATCATCACATTGAACACGATTTAGAGCAACATTGAGTGGTGTAGCAATGTACAATTCATGGTCATAATCATTTCCAAACAATTGGGAATCTGTACTGGGAGAGGTTTCTTCAAGCAAATTCAGCGTGTTATTAAGTGTTGGAGTAGGAACGTTTATTTCACTTGATGGAGCCGTATATTCAACATTGTCAGTCACTTGATGATCTTTACTAGAAGAGGCTTCTTTGAGGAGTAGTCTCGGGACAATATATTCCCTGAAGAATTCCTTACACGAGGGAACCAGTTTATTCAAAAAGAATTTCTCATTGTAATCAATAGTAATTGTCACCATGTCACGGGTTGTCCAAACAACTAAAACACATTTCTTAATTTCAGTGATACCCATTAATCCTTGGACCTGGGCATAATATCCATCAGAAGTATTCTCTTTCAACTGAAATTGACCATTTACTATGTCCAGGTACTTAATTTTCCCCAGTGTTACACCTTCCTTGACAGTCAGCATTCGAGCATTAAATGGGCACTTTATTTCTAACAGAACATTCCCATGACAAGCACATGTTGTAATTCCATCTGGACTACCTCTTATAAAATTACAGTCCTTATACACCATCAAACCATGGTCTTCCATTTTGAATTCTTTATGACTTTTTCCAAATTTCTTTATATAAGCTTGTCTGGCCTTACTTTCATTTCTCTTGCCCCACTTCACAGCTGGAACATTTTTCAGTCTATCATGTTTAGTTTGAAATATTTCCTTGGTCAACGAGTCAAAACTCTTCTTCTTTCCTGCACATGTGGCTCTTAATACTGCTGCGAATTTGGTAGCAGTTATAGCCCCTCTTCTATGAAGGTACCATTCAGGGTTATCAGATTGACCTTTAGTATTAATGTCTATTTCATTAATGTCTATGTCCATATTTTCCGCTTTATAAAACAAATCTTCACAAGCTCTGCTGAAACCAATATCTTGAACACTACTATATTGTACTGATACCAGTTGGGTAATGGCTGCAGGTGTAGTTTTAACTTCCACTTCCTTTGCAGGCGCGATAGCGTGATTATCATACAGTAATGTCTCTGGCAATTCCTCTATTAAGTTGGCTGGCGAATGTTCAGTACCGGGTGGTTTGAATCTTGAACAGTTCATTATATGAATAGCAGGGCAGTACTGACCGATGTGGTGTGTAGCTTCTATAAGGCTTGCTCGTAAGTTAACAACCTGGTCATATGTGGGAGGAGTCGGATTGACCACTTTCTGTCCATAATCTTCAACAGTTCTTCGAATCGAACCTGTTTTTCTTATGTTCAAGTCCTTAAACACAGTTGGCTCCACCTTACTTCCTTTCGGCTCGGACCACTTGCATAAAACCTCAGTACAAGATGGACCTTCAACCGCGCCTGTTGCTTGCAGTTCAGCTAGTTTGAAAAGCACTGCACCAATGTGGCCACAACTCTCACTTTCTCCCACAGTACATGTACAAAATCCTCCATATGGTTCACCCAAATACCTGTCAATGATCACATAAACCACTTTGATTTCGTCAGGATTTGTCGACTGTGAGGGATTGCACTGAGCCTGAATAATTGTGAATATTTCAGATCCACTCTCATCATTAAACAGTACAGAATGAACAAATTGCTGTAAGGCAAAAGGCCTTGATATCTTGTAAGTCCTAGCATCGTTAGCAGTTAAAACACTAGTGTTTATTAAATATTTTTTAACTGTCGACTCTTCGATGTCTGGCAGGCAGCAAAGAAATGTCTTTCTTCCATTCATTCAGCTGGCACATGTACGCTGGAGTTATACTTTTTAATTCATGCTTTTGACTATCCGTCAGATGTTTAGTAGCATTTCTTTCACTGTTCAATGACTGCACATGTCCTATAGTTGAGATTCCCAAAATGTGACATAATAGCACAATGCGTGCTTTCTTTGGAAGTTTAACATCTAAATTGACACTTTTACACAGTTTCTTCAGTTGATCACATTTTAACTTAGAAACACTGTTGTAGTCTTTGATGTTCTCTTTTCCCACTGAGTCTCTGACCTGGAGAAGTAATTAAACAACTATAAGGCATGATCACACTTTTGAGGTTAGTCTGTAAAATTAACAATTACTAAAGCATGGGGCGGTGGCGAGTATCCAAGTAAAATTATTTGAGTATGAATATTCGTCATTACTGAGATTCATGGTTTGCGATCTGGTTTATTAACATGAAGTGTATACTCGAATTTGGACGAATTGGGAAAACGACCCTTGGCGATGGGAAATTTCCGGACAATCCAGCCCCATCCCAATGTATTCTATAATGAACAATCATTGTAGGAGAGTTACTTTTTACCGAAACTTTTGACATCATGAATACTGAAGCATGATCCATTACTAAACCTGGTATTATGACTATGCACAGAACTAGCTGTCCAGAGTGAAATACTCATTCATGTTAGAAAGGGCAGACTCTGAATGTAATATAAAAACATGATGAAGAGTGATTTTAGCAACTGGTAATACCTTACAGAGCAGGCATAAACAGCATGACATTGGATCAAGGACATGCTTAGCATTTTATTAGTGTACAGAGATACATACTTTTAATGTCTGCACTTAAGTGTTGCATTTGGTTTTTATAAAGACTGACGTAACCATAGTCTCAAAACTCAGACACTGTGGCCCCAAGACTAGAACCCTTCTTCAACCTGGACTTCGAATCAAAGAAGATTTATTCTGTTTTCCCTAGGTGTAATGACAATTTGTTGTACACTAACCAGTTACTAACTTGTTCAAGCTTCTGGGTTATCAAACGCTCAATTTAAAGTTTACAATTGCCAGATAATAAGCTGAATCATCTGCATACAATAAAAGTTTTTTTTATAACACCTGCCATGTCATCTCCATACATCATAATGAGCAGGGGCTCAAGTATGGAACCTTGAGGTACAGCATTATATAAATATCACATCCCACATAGGGTGATAGAACGTAATGTTCACCCGAGACAAGTAATGTCGACCGAGGCGTTAGCCGAGGTTGACATTACTTTGTCAAGGGTGAACATTACGTTCTATCACCCTATGTGGGATGTGATATTTATTTTATTATACCGAACAAAACAATATTAACAAACATGTTAACAAATATAACGAAAACTATAATAGAAATTGAAACGAAGCTTCTTTCTGACACCATAGTTACTTATGCTGTCAAAATGTCTACTGCAAAACCGGATGTCAAAATAAAATTATATTCTACTAAGTGCCTAAAGTGTCTAGACAAGGATAGTATTCGATACGACAGAGACAGAATAAAACCTAACACCCGGTAATATCGCGTGAGCGCGTGAGGGCAGTTTCGTTATGGCAAGCGGGCCGAAATGTAATGTCAGAGGGTAACATTACGGATTGTCACCCTCTGACGTCACATGAGACTATAGAGTAAATAAGTCACGTGAGGTATAATAAAATGATATGTGACCGGTTTTTTATTTATTCAGAAGATAATAACCATACTGGCAAGAACTTATATACATACATGGATTTGCAACTGCTAAAAATAGCTCAAATGATATTGTTAAGACAATCCCACAATGCATTGCTATATACTCGGCAATGTCCGACAGCTGTAATCGAACTTGATTATGATAAAAAACTCTGATAATTGGGCACAGCATATTCCTTAAAGATATTGAGATACATTTATAATCCACAAAAGTCTTAGTATAAGCATAGAAAAAGGCACCAGTCGAAAATTTTTAATTCCAAGATGACATCTATTATAATCCTTTCATCTCCGAGATTAAACATTCGGAATACCACGGATATTTTGGCTGCTGTTAACATGCTTATGTAAACAAGAGCATGAAATCCCGTTCATTCATGTGTTATTACCACAGGGTTTTATTACTTTTAACCGTTAATACGGAAGTCGCTAATGATTCAATCCATTTATGGTTGTAAGTCCTTGATACTGGTAAAAGATATGGCTCAGTGTTGATAAAAACGAAGCAGAAGCCGTAATTTAAAATAGCAGCTAGAGGCTATTTTCAGATAAATGATTTCATTGGTATTTCAAGTTCAAGCAAATGCATTATTGGAAAAATATATATACTTACACAGTTGTCAATTACTGAAGGCTTGGTCATGATTCCTGATTCTATAACAAGTACTGTACTAGCGACATCATTCTGCTACATTTACAGCTAATAATTATTGTGGAGGTTAGTCTGAAAATAATAAGTAAGAAATGTTGAAAATATTGAACCTAATTCAAAAGAGTCATTTCATGTTTGGATAAAATTTGCAGACACTGAAATCGCTCATATTTTAGATTTAATTCATTACTTAACAGAACAGAACATGATTTTATTTAGTAACTTATATATAACATAGTAGCTCGTTACAAACATACGTATAAATACAATAAAGTTTTGATCACGTGACATTGTGAAAATTCAAAGGGTAGAAGAATGGTTACATCATATCCATCTAGAAATACTAAGTATCGAAAATGACTGACTGTTTACGTAAAGAAAGTGCATGATATTATGTGAATTTTGCTATATTAATTATGTCTAATTTTTAAGTAGATAGCATGAGTTGAGTGAATTTGAAGGCACTTGGGCGAACATAATAGTATGGCTTTAAAAACTGTTTACGAATATTAAAATATAAAGGACAAATAATAACAAAGTGGTAATCATCTTCGATAACAAGTCATACAGCTCAACTGTCAGGAGACAAAAAGCCCCAAAACACGACCTTTATTCCTTCTATTACAGTTTCCGAAATTCTGTGACTTCCCAATTGCAAGGTTGTTTTTTAACCGATTTTTGGAAGTTCATCAACGTAATTCATCAATAGTTTATGAACCTAAATTGCACAATCTGTTAATCAAATGAAGTCCGTGAACAATTCATGGAATTTCACAAACCCTTCATGGACATCATAAGTTCACGAAATGTTCATTAGCTTATTATTAAAATGATTCATGAATATTTCATGAAACTTAAGTGGTTTCAATGAAAATATCATTTGAATACATCATTTTTGCTTTAGTCAATACTTTGAAGGATGTTCCTGCAAAAATATTTGTTTGTGCGTTGACTTCTAGAAACACTTTTCGGAAGGAAACCTGCGACCCACCTTAAATATTAAAATATATTTGCCTTATTTATGTTTATTCAACACCACCATAACATGTAGTTTTCGTGCATTTACCTAGTTTTGAAAGCGAGGTTTAATTTTGGCAGGGGTCTTAAAATAGTTCTATCTAGGGTGCGCACCCTAGTTAGGAAATACCTATTCAATAATAAAAAAAGTGTTGTAAAATGGGTATTTTTCGGTTCTCCAAGTGAAATCAATATATTTCGAATTCAAAATAACGTATACAATCACTTTTTTTAAAGTTCTTTCTCCTCAAATATTCTAACGTAAAACCTTTAAACTTTGTTCCTGACAATACTGTCAGTGCTTTGATTTTCTTAACAGAAAACATCAGAACATATTCTTACTCATTGTCTAACCTTTTACCAAATTACCTAATAATTGCTGTTGAAATTCCAAAAATGAAAGGCTAAGACCACTAACAATTTTTTGGAGAAAAGGCCCTGCAAACTATACTAAATTCCCTTGTAGAAGATTTAAAATCTCTAATTTATACTGACTTTGCATTCTTCGCTATATATATAATGAAAAATAACTAACATTCCATAGGTATTATTATATAATTCAATAGCCGACCGTTTTCGTGGAGATTTAGTATATTTTGCAGTGCCTTTTCTCCAGAAATTGTTAGTGGTCTTAGCCCTGATGAGTCAATGACGAAACCGGTCGGCTATTGAATTATATAACAATACCTATGGAATGTTAGTTATTTTTCATTATTAATTTGCTTGACTCTGATATATTCTTGTATATACATGTATATATATATATGATATGTTATCGGCCTATTTAACATACAATTATATGTTTGTATGTTAAATAGGAAAAAAGTGATTGTTATGTTAAAGTTGTGTACATTATCAATATTTGCAACCCAATTCATGTTGCTCAAGGAAACATAAAGACTTATTAGGAGGGTTTTGACTAGGGCCAGGAGGTTTTATCTGCATATTGCAATACATGTCTGAGCTACACCATATAAATATCACAATTTTTTTTAACATACCGATATTATCAGGTTTAGCATAACTATTTACCCCATACCTTTCTGCAATATATGACTTTTTTTATGTACATAATTGTATACTTCAATTGTACATAAAAATTTGGTTTATATCATTAAAAAATGCTTAATTACTGTGCAAACATAACACTATATAATATTTTCTAGCTAACTCAATTGAATGTCTAAGTCAAAGCTGTATTGTTCTGTTCTGTTCTATTATGTAGTTATATGATTGAAAAAAAAAACACAAAAATTCATCCAAGAGTTTGACAGACCTTTGAAGTTAACACACAGTGACTATATTGTATACCACCTCAGATGTTAATTAGTGCAATTATCAATGGGGTTATATCACAGAACAGTATGGGTCCTTAGATGTTATCAAACACATGTGTCACCAAAAGCTTTATGGTCATGCATTGTTTATTGCAACTGAGCCACTGACAATGTATAGCACATGTCAAGACTAATATAGACAATCAGATAAGATTTAATAATGGTAGATCAATTTCTCATTATGATAATTTATAACCAATTGGCTTGTAAAATAGAAATACCAAATAAAACATGAAGTTTACATAAAAAAGAAATTAATGTTAATGTGTGTCCTTTGTTTATGATAAGTTTAATATTTTCATTACAACCATACTTTAGTGTAACAAGAAAGATAATACAAACTGTTTACTGAAAACAAGATTTATAAGATCATTAATAAGTGCTTTAGTAAGTAATTGGATTGAGCAGGTGCCAAATCAGTATAGTTAAAAGAAAAAAAGTTTTTTTTTTATCTTTTATTCATTCAATAGTTTAATATTTCGGTATTTGTCCTACAAATTATAACAGTTATAAAACGTTCACCATTAGTAAGGTAATTAATGTATTCACTACATTTATATGAATTCAGAGAAATCTAATCTGATTAATTATTAGCACTGTGATAAGGCCTAAATTAAAAATAAGTTTGTTTGCCCTTTACTGTCTCTGAATTTTAGAAGAGGGTCGGTAGGTAGGAGAAATATTTTATTTTTGAATTTGACCTAGCATAAAATTACACCTCGATCTATTCAATTTGATGTATTCTGCTACCATACAACCATTTATTGTGTGCTTTAATCAACCATAACATGTACTCGGTACCTTAACACACATTATTGTTTCCCTTTATTACTTCAATTTTCAAATGATACCTACTTTAAATGTCTATCGAAAGCACTGAGTACATGTATTTTTTCCACAGTATATTAGTAAAGTTCTCCCAGATTTTGCAATAAAATGTTTTGAGTCAGCATGATTTTTTCGGATCGGTCAGTAGAGGGCAAACAAACAAACTTAATTTTAATTTAAGCCTAAGTGATGCAATCTATTGACAATTGTCAAAGTAGAAGCATTTTCCAAATAACATGTAGATGGTGTACCAGATCAGACTAGGGGGATATGAGTAGAGCTGGGACGGGTAGAAAATTTGTACCCGGGTACCCGTGACCATATTACCCGCTAGTACCCGAGTACCCCTATTCATCTCAAAAGAGTTATCATTCCTGCATCCTGTCACTATATATTACTTAAATAGATTGGCAAACAACCAAACTGCACAAAAAGCCGGCAAAGTTCGGCAATAACTCATGCTCCTTAGCGATAAACAGATGACAAAATGCAATATCTGCGACCTTGAGTTGAATAAATACATATATAGCGGAACAAAGTTACATGTGTCCGACTCCCAAGTCTTCCAATGTACGTGTGCCACCACCTGTGTTCGTAAAGTCAGAGCCTGACGTAACTGGAAACGTCCAGGATTCTAGTCCCTTACTTTACTAGCCTCCCCATCCCAGGCTCCCAAATTTGCCAACCGTTACTAATGAAAATTGGGTTAAATAACGGTAAATATACTTGTACGTGCGAAGATTTTACTTGCGGTAAACTGCTAGTTACATATATAAATACTGATGGAGTTAATTAAAAGTTTTAGACTGTATTGCAAACAAATGGATAGAAAAATCTGTGTTAATATTTGGACCATTAGAACAATGATTCATACTCGTTGGAGCATCACTTAAGCATAAAAATGAATACGGGATGAATATTCGTTGGTAAGTTAAATATTATATTGAAATCGGCCACAGATGTCTTAAGTATTGCTCGGTAAGGTTGACAAAAACATATAATTAGGTCTAATCAAATAAGTTTTTTTGCTAAAAAATCAATACGAGTTTATTATGGAGTGTTCTACTTCAAGGGTACCCGGGTAATAATTTTGTACCCGTGTAGTAGCATTACTCGACCCGATACCCGGGTACTCGTCCCAGCTCTAGATATGAGGTAAAGGGGTTAAATAACTGAGTTTTATGTATATTGTTGTAAAATAGTCCAAGCATAGTTTTGACATAAATTCATGTCTAAATGCTGGTCAACATAATGTTAATCACCCAGAATGAATAGCTCTCCTTTATACATAATTACCACAAAAGCTACTTGTCCAAATAAAAAATAACTTGTCCAGCACAACCTGACAAGTGCTAGTTTCGCACACTGGGTCAAGCTTGTATTATTAACTGCGTACACATACATAGTTATACATTAATAATAGTTTCGACATCGCAAATAAATTCTGAGTAGCATGACTTGCCAACCATGCGGTCACCAATAAAGCTAAAACAGTATTCAATGTTAGGGCCAAAAATTTTTACTATGTACAGCAAACCCATTTGTAATATTTGTTGTAACGATGCACTCCTGCATCATCTTTATGACTCCTGATCATCTTTATGCAGATGATTCACAATTACACACTTTGTTCAAACCCGCTAATTCTGTATCTAAGACAATTGTTCTTAACTATTTTATAAGTTTTTTAACAGACACTGTCCACTGGATGAATGTTAACATGCTCAAACTTAATACCCTCGAGACTGAAGTGATGTTATTCTCGTCCAAAAACAAGTGTATGTAGATCAGATTATATTCATCTCAGAAACATTGGTCGAGTACGAAAATATCTCTCAATTGATAGTACACTTACAAAAACATCGGTTAACACCCTTGTCACATTCAGATTAGATTAGTTGAAAGAATTGCATTGGCTACTGGTATATTCAAAAGTTGTCTTACAAACTTATAAAGCTATGCATAATCAATCACTACAATATATTAGGGATATGTTACGATTTTATTATCCGGCATGAGACTAGCGATCTATTAATATGCCAACATTAGTGGTGCCAAGAGTTAGGACAATCACTATCGGTGAGTGAACTAGTTTAATTCGCATTTAAAAAGATCATATTTATCGTGAACCGCTTTTAAGCAGCGATACCCAGCTCTAGTTCTGACATACTGCTGTTATTAACAAGAGAAATGAGAGCAAATACTCATCTATTCACCGTCTCAGTGAGATCTAATATAATAAGAATGGTTTGAATATGAGCTATACATGTATACGCAGCAGTGACAACTAAAACTAGACTTTTTTTCTTGACAAGCTAAAAATATACTGTATCACTTGCAACAAATATTAATGTAAACAACAACTTGAAAATCACTAACTTATAAATTGATACAATCTTTCTAAACAAAATCACCATAACGCTTTTGTTCTAACTTATCCTGGCTTCTTATGTTTTCGACGGTGCAAGCATATTTCGCCCGGTAAATAAACGGACGTTTATTGCATGCACAATTTGACATGGAAGTTATTACTAACATTTAGATTTCTACATAGAAAACCGATTTTAAAGCAAAACAATAGAGTATTGACCTTTCAGAGCCGTTTAATGAAGGCAGCCATTTTTGTTTTCCCACTCAGTGACGTTACATGTTTTCGACGGTTTTCATTGGTCGATATAAATAGCGATACGGGGTGGTTAAAAAGTCAATAAACACATTTTTTCTCTAAAGCGAAGTTCAGTCAGCGAGTTCAAAGAATATTGGAAATTAAAACGCTGTTTTTTTTAATAGAAACTATGATGCACTTTTCACAACTTTTCGGTATTTATTTCCATAAAAAACTCCACAAACTATTGTTTAACTTCGGTTTACTGTTCATTATTACCCTTTCTACTGATAAATCTTGCTTTATCACTGTTTTACAAGTATGTATTTTTCAAGTCATCGGCAAAATATGACCTGTCCTTTCTCGTTACTTGGGACTTGGCCTGAATTATTACTGGATACTTAGAGAATTAGCATAGTGAGGAAACACAATTTTGTGGTCTGACACCGTAAGAAAGTATAAGTGGGAGAAAAACATTTGAGAACACCTTTGTACAAAAATTTGTACAGACCACGTGACTACCGGAAAAAGTTATGTCTGCTGCATGCATACACGTATTTGTTTGGAGATTTTTAGATGAAAAACAATTTTTCTTGGGTATTTTGTCGACACAAATTTTGGGAATAGCAATTCACCATGAAATATCAGTAAGTGACTTTGATATTGCTATATTAACAGTTGAAATTCCATTTTTTAACCGCCTGATATGTGCGGCAACTAGCATCATTTGTTTACATTCAGAGGGGGCGGGACTTCAAAAAATCTCGCGTGATAATGACGCAATCTTGAGAAAATGAAAACCGTCGAAAACATAAGAACGTCGAAATCATAAGACGATAATTTTGGCAAAATAAACTCAAGAAATTTGTAAAAACTGTGGATCTACGTGTATCACTTAAACAAATATTAATATGCAAATACAAAAGCTAATCTAAACAGGAACAAATGTTTAGGACGCGTACTGCTGAGTAATCTAACTGGAAATTTGAAACACCTTTACCCCACCCACCATTTTACACACATAAATTAGCAACCAAATTCGGCGATATAGCGCTGTTAAAACATATTTCAGTCGCACTATATACCTGAAATAAGTAAATATTATAAGAAATGTAAAAAACATTAGGTTAATACATTACCTAGCCTAAATTCTCGTTACTGACTTCTGTGATAAATTCTCTCTGTCTTCGTTGTGTTTTCGTCTAAATCAAACCGGAAGTCACTATCTCGCAAAGGATTATGGGATTTTGGAATAAGGCGAATTAGGGGCAATAAAACAATTAAGAGATTAGACCTCATGTGGATTTTGGGGGGGGGTGTCACTTATATAGTAGCTGTTCAATGTCTTTAATCTGTAATGCACTCAGTGTGTTACAATATTGTAGTGCAGGGCTTTTTTCACAGGTAGGAAAACTGACATTTTCTTCAAATTTGGGAAAGAATAACTCATATTTTTTTGCAAAAGGTGAAGAAAAAACTTGGATGTAAACTAAATTTTAGGGGAAAACTGCATGATTTTAAAGGATTATCCTGAGGGGAAGACGCCTGTTAAAAGCGCCTGTTATAGAAGGAAATTAGCTCTGTAGAATGTCAATTATCCTTTTAAAAGTCTTGTTATAATTGTGTTATTTGGTCTCAGGTAAGTTAACTTTATTTGCAAATTAAATATTAACTTATTTTAAGTTCATTAAAGAGGGATCTTATATAGTCAGTACCCCAGTTACCGATGTTATCCAAATAATGGTGTATCTTAAAATATCCGTTATATATACACTCTAAATTCACATTCTAAATTTAGCTTCATCGTTATCTAGTACCACTTATATATGTTTAAAGAGTCTCATATTTACCAAATCACTGGCAACAGCTAGGGCAGAAACAAAATTACTTTCTGCATAAGTTGTAAAAAGTTTAGCTGCAGAGGGAACTAGATTCTATATTGGACTTCATTAGATCCGATAGCTGACACCCCCTACAGGGATCCTTTCAAATATAGCTCCCCGGAGAGCTGTTTCTGCAAAAAGCTTTTGTATACAGCTCCCTGCGAAACTCTATTCAATTCAAGTGTATCTCCTGTTCTAAAATTAGAAGCTGTATTCTCAGTAGCAGTTGCTTTTCTGTAATAAAAATCCCAAATTGTCTGATGCAGGATAAAGTTAATTAATTTTTTGTTCATGATTTTTTTTTAAATATAAAGACATGACAAGGAAATTTGCATGACATTAATTTTCATAAAATTAAAAAATCGAGTTTTGCTTTTGAAATAATTTATTTACTTTTGTATTTCTCTAAATATTTTGCACGCATTAAACAGCATTAATGGTCCAATATTGCTATGTACGCTCTATATTGACATCTCATTGATCTTTTTGTCCAAATTACAAACGACTTTATTGCTGTAATTGTTTAATGGGTTTTAAAATATTTTTGCTGTCTCAATCAAACAGATCGGATACAAATAATCAGTCATTTCGTTTAAACCTTAATCGTTTCAAGTTTCCTTAATGCGATCACTTAAAAGATGTGTATTAAATGGGGGAAAAGATATCTGTGATTCAAGGAAACATCTTAATTCTCTTCAGAAACCGGAGGTATGGCCATCCTTGAAAAAAGGTTTGTTTATGGTAACCCTACCCAGAGAATTTTCAGTGGGTAGGTATAGATAGAAATCGAGCAGTGAGTCGTGACGGAAGGTCATGGACTGTTCCATTCTTTAAAATAGGGATAAGTAATACAATGACCAAGTACATTACTAAACACGACGCCACTGTTGGCCTCTTACATTTGTAGACCACTATAAAAGGCCTAGCTACGTGGTCCTGAAATCAGTGCGCCGCACTAGTAACATTGTTAAACTGAATTGTGTTTTTCGTGTCCTTAATCTTGCCACTATTTTTTCAAATAATGCATTGCTCGTGATTTCGGTGCATTTATGTTTTGAAAGGTATATATATCATATGCAATCAAAATCAAATTCTGTTCAAATAATGTTCCTAAGTATGTAGAGGATGTCATGTTATATAACTTAATATAATGAAGCAAAATATTAGATTCTGACAGTGGCGCAAGTACAGATACTGCTAATGAACGCAGTAATTGAAATTTCATGAAATTATCTGAAATGAAATTAAATGAAATACATATGAAATTCATTCCAAATATTGAAATAAAATTTTGCAATAATAAAATGCCAAATATCAAATAAAAATGAAAAGGAAAAACGTTCATATGTGTTTCGAACCCATAGCATCTTGACTACCAGGCTTCAAAAGTAAAATGGTTGGCACCTTTACCGATCGCGCTACGCACTTAGTCTCAGCTATGACTGTCAAATAACTGATATTTATATATTACGGAAACCTACGAAACGTTCCGAAAAGCCACTCACCCTACAAAATGGACTTAGCTGATCTTTTATCATTCACAGGTCGTTGTCGGACTATAATATTTTTACAATCTATTGTTTATATTGAACCCAAAATACAGTCATGTCCGAATGCTATTCTTTGTCGAAAAACAACAACAACATTTTTACCCAAGAGACAAAAAAAGTTGGGAAGGGCGCCCTTTTTGGTCAGCGGGTACTGTTACCGCAAAAAAGAGAAATTTTTAAGGATTGCCTAATCAAGTAAAAGCGTTTAGAGCTAATCCCCTCCTTGACCTTAGTTGTGTTTTATTATCAGGATTATAAATCATGATTGCGATTCTGTCGTTTTTTTAATTGAATCACAAACATGATCTCAAATCAGATTAATCAAGCTCTGACCTCGATTAGAATCCAATCAAAATGGCGGAACTGACACTGACAGCAGAGGAGACAAATATTCAAACCTTTCTAGGAATGGTTATGGAAGAGTGAGTAGAAGAAACAGTTAACAGTTACAGTTTATGTTTGTTCTCGAACTAAATATATGCTCAACATATCTTTTATCAGTCAATATGTGAATATGTTTTCAAAAGAAAGTATCATCAGCCAAACATGCTGTTTAAATTCATCAAAACTGTAAAGACGATTAGTCACCTCAAAGAAATGTATGCTTCTTTTCAGTTTTCCCTCAATCGGGCGGCAGAAATAAGTGGTATGTTTTTGTCGCTGTCTATTTGTTCGACCCTGATCGACCCTGGAGCTTGAAGAGTTGCCAGGCACACCAGGCGGGATATTTCGTAACTATTTTACAGGGCTTTCATTAATTGATATAGGCATTAAAATGATTTCAATTCGATTGCTATTCGAGACGCTTCAGTTCCAGGGCATGCCCCTTTAAGATTGCGCGTATGATCAGAATCATAATTTCGGTAATAAACCCACTCCTGAAATCATGGAAGCAACAACCAGTAGAATTCAGGTACTACAATTTGTAAAAGAACCTACACGTTTTCAAGGAAAACTCGTCTACAATGCTCGCAGCAATTCTTTTGAATGAATGAATAAATTCTCTTCACCTCCCTTCTAGCCCCTAAAGGAGTTACCTTAGGAGAGGTTTTCCCGGGGTCTTCTTTCTGGGACGGCCCTGGATGGAGGTCGGGTAAAATATCCATTTCGGATACTCCAGACCCTCCTTCTGCTTCCAGAAAGTTATCAATTTGAGCAGTGAGCCCAGATATCTCTTGTGTCTCTCTGAGCTCCTTGTTGCCTTCGTCGGCCACTACCACTTCCATATCCGGGTTCGCATTTAAACGGATATCCCGAGATGGCCCCGCTGGCATCGCACTCTCCGTCCGGTGCGGACGTAGGATTGTCCATACATTGGCCTCTATCCATGCAATCTCATGGATTTATATGATTTTGGCCTCTTCAGCCACAGTCCTCAGCCAGCTCCTTGGCTTCTTCTTTCCCTTGGCGATTTTCACCTGGGTCATTGAGGTAGAAACCTGTTTGCCTGCAGGTTCCTTGGGTATCATTATTGCCTAGACATACCCTCTTGCAGCCAGAATATGACCAGGATATCCTCATTGGAATATATTTTCAATCTGAAAACGTACATGCAAGCCATTATTGCATCAATTATCTTGCAACCAATAACGCTCCCCTGAGCTTAACTAGTTACACTGTTTATTGGTCCCGACATACCTTGCACCAATACTTGTCTACGTCCAATTCATCCGATGCAGTTACATTTACGCATGAGCCATGGAACAATTCATCACAGCCATCACATTGGATCATAAACCGACATTGCTATGGTTTACGACACTCACAGTGTATGGTCTCTTCGCCCTTCTTGTCGCCGTCGTCAAGCGTAGGGTTCTGAAGCCATTTGGTTATCCAAGTTGGGATAACCCGATCCCGACACTTCTTCATACGATCGTGATTAACTACGAAGATTGATTTCCGTAGCATCACACGATATACTAGTGGAAGTTGCGGGTTCTCCCCTTTATTATTTTTGTTGTTCGGTACGAACAATAAAGTTATTACCGTATTTCAGAAATCGCTCAGTTTTCATTGAAAACCTGCATACCGAACAGCTTCCATTAATTTAACCTTCCGCCTACGAACATAGTTCCATTTTTTTTTCAGTTCAATGGCATAAATACAAATTCAAATATTACGTGCAGCACCGTGCATATAAGTCAAAATCAGATGGCTATGCAATATCGTAAACGAGCAATACAAAACAGTCGTAAAAAATCTAAACAATCCTTTCCCTCGGATTACTACAATATTTACTATCAGTACACAAATTTCAAGGAAGAATGACGTCATAATCCTCTTGCTTTATATGCTAATTTAGTCTGGTTCCTAGCTTCTATTGTAAACGTATAGAAGTCATCATTGAATTCAGGGACGATGCGATGATAACTGAGTGTCAACCAGATATTTAAAAAAGTGGTTAATCGGTAAATTGTAATCGATTGATTTAATGCTTATAACGTGTAACTTTTTCTTCGAGCATGTCTTCATGTATGAGATATTACATTCTGCATAAGTTGAGTATACAAAGAGGCAGGTAATGTCGACTATATTATATTATATTATTGCTGAACTACTTCTGGTGACCAGATGGGAATCATAAATCAAAGTACTGAAAGCACATGGAACGGGAACAACTTTGACAACTGCATAGCGGATGTAGAAAAGCGTTAGTAGTACTTAAGTCTGCATCCAAATTCATGTGCGAACTATTGTTCGGATTCAAAAACTCACCCTACAAAGAAATTCAACTTTTGACTGCTTTTAGTTCAGTACAACAGCAGAACCTTCAGAGCTTTGATTTATCAAGGGGAATGTGACAATTATGAAATTGAGTCTAGGTGGCCCAAAGTGGCTTTTCAGTCTGAAAGTACACAACATTCTCGTCTTAGCTGGTTAAAGCTAATCGCGCTCTCCATTTTGTAACGCCACTGGTTCTTCAGCTCACTGCTTCGCAGCCCAGACCATGGTCTATTGCGGAGCATGTCATTCTTCATATTTGGGTAAAAAAAACCCGCATACTCGTCAAAATGTGTTCTAGCCTCGTACTTTATTCTGCAACATTTTCTTCTGAGCGCCGAGTCTCGCTGTAGAACACCTCTTTTAATTTCCCGCTAGACCTAACGTTACAATAAATACCATCCAACTCAGATAAGATATCATGGACTGATGCCAATTCCCCCAAATTTAGCAAGACTCCTCTAGCTTTACCCTTTAAAGATCTCCTAATGGCTTCCATCACCACATGGATAGGGTGCACATTTTACCTTAATAAACAGTTCACATCATACCTTCATACCTCAAATGCACTGCCTCCCTGTTTATTCTCACCTGAGAAAACAGGAAGTACTGGCACTCGCTGCCCATACCCACATGCATGTTCAGCTGTAAAACTAGGGATCTCCTTCACAGGAGCAAAAGTAACAGAACTGTTAGAGTTTAATCTGGGGAGAGGAGGGTGAGCAGCAATATGTTCAACATCAGAATATTTCTTTTCAAGCTTATATAATTCTCTCCTAGGAGTTGTTATATTTGTATGATCAACATCAGAGTAGTCCCTATTAAGCCTATGCGATTTCCTATTTGTTATAACTGTATAACCACGCGGGGGCACAGAGGGACCATTGGCTGGGGACTGGTGGATACACGTCGGACCATATCATACTGACCAGACCTCTTTTAATTTTTCAGCAAAAACAAGCAGGTCTTCTTGAGTATAACTCAAGTCCTTTTTAGTATCTGCCATTTTACCCACTATCAAGGGAAGTAACTTTAACAAATTCCAAATAATTTACAACTCCAACAACCAAGGGAGATAATTGAAAAAATAAAAACAATTTACATAACTTTCATTATAGATAAAACAGTAATTACACTCAACTGACAAGTCCTACATTATGTAAAGTTGCTACATAATGAATTAAGTTATTAACAAAACTAAACTAATATAATAAACACTCCTTGAAATGTCATCTGACGAATAAATTTCAGCTCCAACGTTGATACTGTATCAATCAATATGAATGTCGATAATTAAATGTAATAATTGTTAAGTTTTAGAGCTCTAAACGTTAACAAACGAACGTGATCCCAAACCGGGTTTTCCTATGACGTGTGAAAGCGCTACCATCCGATAAACTCATCTGATTGGATCAGGGACAAACATGTGTGTGACGTCACAGGTATGTGTGCACAATCGTATGATTCGTCCTCAAAGCCGTACACTCCACCCAATCTCGCCCCGAAGCCCCACGTTGGGCGCCAATGTCGCGGGTTTTCCCCTATATTATTTTTTATTATCACGGAAAATGTGACAATTATGAAATTGAGTCTAGTAGTGATGGGCCGACAATCGAACAATCGTCGCTAAATTATTCTTGAGCAATGTCGCCGACTTCGCTCATGCCAGTCGATTAAATTAGTCACATGATCTTTTCGTGTTTTTCAATATACTTTCCTCTTTTTGCCGATAAATCCGCCAATTTTTAATCAGGGGAACTACTCTTACGTAAACTGGTTCCCGTCGATTATGAGAGATATTCGTGCACTACAACATGGGACGGAAATCAGTTTTGTTTTGCGCCCCGCTTAATCAATCTATGTTCAGATTTACGTTGCATAATGGAAAACCAGCGCACAACATGGCTACCGATCATTTATGATAACCCGAGTTCGAAAGCTTTATTGAGATGTAGGAGGGTTTTCGGATCCATGAATGTAAAGCCAGGGAATCCATCTGCACAAACATTATACTTGAGTACTGCATATTGCAGAATATGTCGAAAGGGCTTACACGAACAAAGGTGATTACTCATTGTCGTTGATTATATTATCAGATTCATGTTTTTGTCATTTTCAATAATATTTTTTTATGAAAATAATACGTTAATTGTGTTAAATGACTAAATTTTGGATATCCTAACCAATCAACATTTGTTACATTCGAATGACGCTTGTTATGAAATGCAGTTAGCTCTACTGATGAACATACTTCATTCTTCTCCCAAGTATCTTAGTTGTCTCTCGTCTTGATATAAATCTGCTTGTATTTTGTTTGTTTTACACACAGTACACACTGTGTTTATTTTTTCAGCAAATACATCTAATTTCCTGACACACAGACTCAGCTCATCCAGAGCATCCTGTGGCACAGGCAGAGGGCACGATCAAAAACAGAAATGAACCACGACTGGTACAGCCTACATTAACATTTCAGAAAGCAAATATTTCTGTGGAAAAGAAGAATTCACTGAATGATGCTTTAATGAAACTTATTGTTCGAAAAGTACATCCAGTCAGTCTTGTTGACAATCAACACTTTCAACAGTTCATTGGTCTGTTGGACCCAAAGTAAGTACTTTTATTTCATAAATTTGTCTCTATATTCTTCAGTTTATCATGTACTTGTGAATTTAGTTAGTAATACAACAGATTCAATTAAAAATGAAATCCACATCTTAAACTTTTCTAAGTAAATGTAGTTAATGAAAAAAGGATATTCAGGAGATCACATGCACAAGTCCATAGCTATTTTTTCTTATTTATTTATGTACTGAAATCATTGATGGTTGATAAGTGGCTTAGAATTGAAATCATCTTATTGACCAATATCTTTTTTTCAGGTACAAACTACCTAGTCGACGTGATCTTGTCCGTGGATTAGAGAAAAAACAGAATGAAGTGCTTGAAAAGATAAATGAGGACATCAAAAATACTAATAGTGTTGCCTTTACTCGTGATGGTTGGACTAGTTTGAATACAGAAAGTTATAACACGACAACCTTGCATTTCTTTGACAGAGAATGGAACATGAAAACAGCTGTCCTTAGCACAACACAAATGTAAGGGTCGCATACTTCTGTTAATATAGCTGAGTCTTTAAGAAAAACCAAAGACAATTGGAGACTGCCAACAGTTATTGCCACAACTGACAATGCAGCTACCAGATATTAGAAAAAGTCTTGCGTCTTTAGGAGGTTAGTAACATTCTTCCATTCCTCTTTATCATGTACTGGTCAACTTCTTATGAAACAGAAATTGCTTTTGTCACCAAAACAAGCTGGTCACAAATTAATCATGGATGTTTCAACTAGATGGAATTCTACCCTGGAAATGCTTGAGATAATTCTTGAGATTATGCCGTAAGCCTTAGCCAACGATAATACTATCAGTAAGGCAGCTGGTACAACAAAAAAAAACTCTGCATTTTCTTTTGATGAAATTGCAAATACTCAACAGGTAGTCACCTTACTACAGCCTTACAAAAAAGCAACATAATCACTATGTGCTGAACAAGTGCCCACCATACACAAATTCTCCCAATTGTTTTAAAGTTGTCACAGGTTATTGAAATTAAGGATGGTGATTCATCATTGATAAAAGCACTAAAAACAAAATAAATGTAACTGAACTGACCAAAAGGACAGAAATTGAGAATTTAGCTCTACTTGCATGTGAAATTCACCCATATCGAAAAGATTTTGATTTTATGCCAGAAATTAGGGAAAAGGCATATGACTTACTGAAATGCCTAGCGTGTGAAACTAATGTAGTTATTAAACAAGAAGATGGCCATACCTCTGATGAAAATAACAATGATTTAGAACCTCCAGACCTATCTGCTGTTACCAAAAATGACGAGGTGAATGAACCTGTTTCCAAAAAAGCTAAGGCGGTTGATGATTATGATTGGTTGGATGATGTTATTAGTACTGGAGAAAAATATTCTAAGGAGGAGGACCTTGTAGCGAGAGAACTACCGTTATATTTTGACTTTAATGTTAATAAAAGGAAGGCCAAACTGTTCCAAGTTGGTTGAAAGAAAATTAACGATATTTCCCAATATTAAGCAAACTTGCTTGAAAGATTTTGTGTGTTCAGGCCTCATCAGTTCCATCTGAGAGAGTGTTTAGTTTGGCTGGGCATCTTGTAAATAAAAAAAGGCGCAGGATGAGTCCTGAAAATGTTGATATGTTTATTTTCCTGAACAGAAATATGAAACTGTATTGGTGACCAGTTACATTTTCACATGTGTATGTAATACGAGGGGTTATCCAAAAATACGTGGACTTTTCCCATATCTTCCGAACGGCAACGTCAATTATTCTATTGAAACTTTATCTGTAATAATTTTCAAGTATTGTTAATGTCTTTTTGAAACTTCAAATTGATATGCATATAAATAACGATTTTATGATGGTTTAAACATGCATATGAACGATAACCGGCGCACGCTACATAAACGAAATAAGTAGCCATAATATTGTAAGATTAAGACTAAAAATTAACGTAGAAAACCCGCTAAACATTGTATGTTTGTTCCATGACGTCAAACAAGCTGAATGTGTTTTGTTGTTGACGTCATATACGTCAACTCATTTAAATATCACTACAAAACAAGACGCCGCTATAGCTACGACGCACATCATGACGGATACGGAAAACATAGAAAATCGCGCCAACATTAAGTTTTGCACCAAATTAGGGATGACACCTACGCAGTCATATGAGAAAATGCAACAAGCAAGTTCCGGAAAGACAGTTTCACGGTCACTTGTATTTAAATGGCATAAAAGATTTATCGAGGGCCGTATAGACATTAAAGATGACACTGGGCGGGGGATTATCACCGCAAGGATGATTGACGACGTCAAGGCGTGTTTAAATCTTGACAGACGTCAAACTATTAATGAAATTATGAGGGCGGTCGACTGTCGCTATGGGACTCTCTGGCGGATACTACATGAACATCTGCGCATGTCACGCGTGTCTGCAAGGTGGGTACCCAGGATACTCACTGATGAAGAGCGAAATCGTCGTGTTAGGAAATCAACCGCATTTCTTCGCCGTCATCGCAGGGAGCCCGATTTTCTTGATCGCATCATCACGTGTGACGAGACCTGGTTGTGGACATTTGATCCAGAATCCAAGCTACAGAGCTCCGTGTGGAAAACAACAAGTTCACCCCCGCCCAAAAAAAGGCCGCGTCAACCGATGTGGTACGAAGACAATGGTTATTATGTTTGCGGACAAGGCAGGAATAATCTTATGACATGCAGTGAAATGGGGGAGCACCGTTAACGCAGCTTATTACTCAAAGGTTAGTTTGTTGCACGAAATAATTATTTCAATAGTATATATAGTTATCATACTACTAGTCCGTGGAATTAATAAATGCGTATACTTCCTTGTGTAACAAAGCACAGCTATAGTATTATCAATATTTTAATTATTATTCACTAATTCAATACAGGTCCTGAGACGCGATCTGGTCCATGCTTTGAAGAAGAAGAGACCGGGACTTCCTTTCAGCAACTTCTTGCTTCACCAAGACAACGCCCCTGCACATAACATACGGCAGCTGACACACGCCTAGAATTATTATTGATGGAGCTTGAGACAGTTTCACACCCTGCATACTCACCAGATCTGGCTCCTATGGACTTCGCTATATTTCCTGAGGTAACTTCTTTGCTCAATTTAACGTTGTCATGCCGCTTTAACAGTAATGTTTAAATAAAACAACCAAACTGTTTCTTAAAACACAAGACTACTGCTAAAATCGAATAAATATAAAAACATTTTTATATTGCAGTGGTTATAATATTACTTATATTACAGGTTAAGGGACAACTGCGGGGCCGCCGATTTGATTCAATTGCTGACTTGCTGAGCGCCACTCAAAGTATTTTGTCTGGTCTGGATGAAACATGGTTCGCGAATGTATTTGATCGCTGGATTCACCGCCACAAACGATACGTGGAGGCTGGAGGAGATTACTTTGAGAAGAATTGATTCAACAGTAAACATTTGACGCTGGTAACGTTACGCTTTTCTGACGTTGACGTCAGATTATTATCGGAGTGCGCCGGTATCGCCGATATGTGTTTATGTAATTAATTGTATTTTAATGATGTACACAGCTACAAACGTGAAATCTTATGTATCTGTTTATTACATTTCCTTCTTGGCCATGTACGAATTTCGTCTAAATATCTTAAATAGATCTGTCACAGTAAAGAAAGTCCACGTAATTTTGGATAGCCCTCGTACATACAACATACATTAACAATTAATTTTGTAGTGTACAAATATTGGACATTTTATGACTTTGTTAGTGTTGACAATTTTAATAAACATCCATTTAGACACATTTAGAATGCACATAACAGTTTTATTAATTTGAAAGCAATATATATAATGACAATCAAAGTAGGGTATTTGGCTTAGTTACTCTCAAGTCAAGTAATGTCTAGTTATTAGTTAAGTTGTTTTAATTTGATGCGTATGATATAATCGTTTTAGATTAGAATATTTCTATCCACTGTTGCTAATTTTTCCAAGTGTTATTTTTCATATGAATACATTGTAACTTTCTTAATTACAGCTTTTGTAAAACTGTATTTGCAAGATGTTTACTAAATACCTTTTTAGTATTGGTATTCTAGTCACGTGCTCTAGAAAGGTGGTAAATAATAATTACTACATAATGATTACTGTACAATGTACGTTGTACAATGCAACCTCCTTCTTGTTTATAGTCTGAAATCTATTCACTTTTGACATTACTAGTATACCTTTTTGTTTTGGATTGCCCATCACTAAAGTCTAGGTGGCCCAAAGTGGTTTTTCAACCTGAACGTACACAAAAAGGGTTTTAACTTTTAAGTTAAACGTAATTCGCTTTTCCTTTCATACATTTACTATGATACTGCATAATTAGGAATTTATTAAAATAACAGCAATGATATTATGGATAGTGATGACAACACGAAGACAATAATGGAGTAACATTATACCTGAAAGTACACAATAAGGGTTTTAACTTTTAAGTAAAACGTAACTCGTCCTTCCTTTCATCAGGGTCTTTCAATTGAATGGTCTGGATTCGTGCTCTTCAGGCGCTTATCTCTGTATAAACATCAAGTTGTGCTATCGATACTTAGCGGATAGCTTTTTTCACGCGTGTATAGATAACACACACATTTTCAATTTCCATTTAGTCAAAACAAGAGATCGATAATTTAAAATAAAATCATGAATAAACGGAGTAATGATCTTTCTAAAATGTGTTGCAAGCATTTCAGCGATAGATGATTATTAAAGACGGAATCACTTACTAAAAATAGTAGATTCCATTACAACTGGTCGAACTCAAAATGGCGAATTCATCAAAAAGGCTCAAATTCATGTATTATTATTTCTTAGCATCGGAAACAATATGAAAAAGTAACTGCATGATTTAATTCAACAACCTTTAAAAGACATGAGTTAATCCCGACTACATCACTCTATAACTTAAAAGGGTTATATTTACTTACGAAAAATACACGCTTTGCGACAACAATCTAGATCTGGGCTTAAAACGAGTTTTCGTCCATTATATACTTCGGATTTCAACATATTAAATAAATGGATTTTATCGTAAGAAATTGGTCAAATTAGAAGGGGATATTTACGATCTAACTTTTCTTGGAGCTCTACACCAATAATGTTTAGTAATTTGTAAATATTAGGGTATCTATTTCAATGCGTTCTTCACCGTTTCACAATGACGGCCATCTTGCGCGCGATCATGTGATCGCTACCCAACGCTTTAATTTACGAAGTCCAGACCCTTCTATGTGAGTGCCCCTGCTTTCATACATTTACTATGAGACTGAAAATTTAGTAAAAAGATGACGTGTTACGGCGGGAAACCAAGCCCGTGCATCACGACCATAAACAAATGAAAAGTGAGGCCCTGACAAGGGTAAAGTGTTAAAATGTTATTGATGTTATTATGTAATGAATAAAATGAATGATTTGATGATATGACAATTTACATGAATGATATATATAGGGTTATAATTATGTGTGACTGAACCTGTGACCATAGAGAAGTAGTACTCAGGGCACAGCGTCTTACACTTCCCCTTCTTCGCCGCTGTATCTAAGAGATACACAACATTACCCACTTCGTAAGCATGTTCCACAACGCGTGTGTCATAGTCATGCTTCATACGTTTCAGTGATATTTTGATTGTCTCCCTTGCCGCATTGGCAGTTTCCTGAATATTTTTCATCAGGGTAGCCACATATTCGTCAGCAACTACCGGCTGTGTAACCTTGCTCGGGAACATCAGGTATGCTGGAGAGTTCATTTCTTTCCCCAACATTAGCTTGTTCGCTGTATGTCCAGTGCTCCTATTTACTGCACTTCTCATTGCACCCGCTAGTTGTGGCAGATGCAAATCCCAGTGGTCCTGAGAATCGCAAATATAACACCTTACCGCATCCACAAGGGTACGGATAAACCTCTCAACCTGCCCATTTGCGGATGGACGGTACGGTGTAGTTCGTGCCTTATGAATCTCAAGTGCTTCACATAATGCTGCGAATAACTTGGACTCAAAGTTCTGCCTTGGTCAGAGAATATTTTTAGTGGGTAGCCAAATCTAGAAAAGAAGCTATCTACAACTTCCGCTGTTTGCGATGGTAATGGTACACACTCCACCTATTTTGGTGAATTGGTCCACCATCATTAGGACATACTCATTTCCTCTCCGAGTCTAAGGCAGTGGCCCCAGGAAATCAAAATGAACCCAAGTGCACTTGCCTGATACTCTTGCATATGATTATGTCAATACTGGGCAGCCTTCTTGTTCTGGTTACATTTGGAGCAAGTGGCGATATAATTTGCTACATCGTCACCATCCCTCTCCAAAAGAACCTATCCTTCAATCTAGCCTTAGTTCTCGCCACCCCTGGTGACCAGCAGACGGTAAACCATGGTTCAACCTTATAGCCTCGTTTGTAAGGCTACTTGGCATCACCGTATCTAACTCCTCATCATTCTGTCTCCTATGCTGGTCAGGGTCAGGTCTCCTCGAAAGAGCAACAGCATTTCCATACTGTTTTCCTGCCCTATGAACCAGTCTTATGGGATACTGGCTTACTGGGACAGCTCCCCAATCCATCTCGCCAGCTGTCCTTGGGGTTCTCTAAAGTTCAACAACCATGTTAAACTTGAATGGTCGGTCCTAACAGTAAACTGTCTGCCCAACAAAATAGTGCCTATATTGTCTAGTAACTCGTACTATTGCCAACAGCTCCTTTCGGGTTGTGCAGTAACGCCTCTGTTCCTTGGTGAGAGCTTAGCTGCTATAGGCAACTACCCTCTCTGCGCCATCTTGCACCTGTATCAGCTCAGCCCATGTGGCGGCTAAGTCTGATACATCAGTGTCAAGATTGAATTCACCTTTACTCCTTGGTAGTGCCAACATAGGTTGTGGATTAGAGCTCCTTTCAGATATTCAAAAGCCTCATGCTGCTCACTTTCCATCCAGAACTTACTAGTACCCTTCTCCACCACTTCGTAAAGTGGTGTGGATTTCCTAGAAAAGTCCTCAACGAATGTCCTATGGTAGTTAGCTAGTCCCATAAACCTCTCCACATCCTTGGAACACGTGGGTACCGGCCAATTCTGGAACATTCGTACCACATTCATGGCCTTTTCAAGTGTTGAAAAGCCACGCATGTAAACACTTAGTCCAGCCGCTTCGTCTGATAGTCCGTGACAAAACTGGATATAACCTATAACATATTCATTTGTAAAAGCCTGGGTAGCCATACGTTGCACTCTGTCAGCTCATCCTTCCAATGTCTCATTTTGCCGTTGAGATGATTGGTAGAACTTTGCGTGTGTCGCACCAGGTACATCTTCAGCTCCAAACCTTGTGGTCAGCCTGCTCATCATTTGTTGATAAGTCATAGCTTAGTCACCTTTCAGCAGCATTGCACCACATGACATAGTCTGGTCCGTCAAACAGTGCAAAAGACAGTATTTGCAGATAAGTTCGGTCCACGTATTTGTTTCCGCAAAACGTCTAAACTTCAGCTCAAATGCCTGCCAATTAGTTCTGTCGTCATATATAAGAGTTTTTGGTAAACTCTTTAAGGGCTAACAAAAAGGCTTTATTTTCGTTTATGCTGCGTAGGTCCTCGTTCCTGTCTTCCTGGTTGCTTCTTTTCCTTGTAAGTTAGCATGCACCACAGTCATTTGCAGCCCAAGTGTAAGCTGCTTATTATCAAGGTATGATGCCCGAGTCTTGGCCCCTTCGTGGTCTACACGGCTAGACCTTGGTGTGATCAGGTGTCAGGTACCAAAATCAAAGTCCTATGAGGAATTTAACTCCTTAGTCTTAGTTGTATAAGAACTCAGGTCATCTGGTGCGTTAGAAAGCTCAGATATAGACGCTGTGTCTACATCTTTTGTTTCCTTTAGATGAGAGGTTGGTGTCTTAGTTGTTGTTCTAGTTAGCGTCTCGTTATACCCCACCCACTGTGTCACTCCCCCATTTGTGGCGGAATTAGGTGAGACGTCTAACATCTCCAGAATGGTTGCTGGTAAATTCTTCCATATCAGCACTTTTAGTAGGTATCTGGTAATAGCACCACCTCCTGTCTGATATTTACTATATGGCTCACTAATTCATGACCCACCCCAGGTATACACAATAATTCCCATTCCGCCAGGAATTTACCATAATCTGGGGACAAAATGCCATACTTGCTAAAGATTAGTTTCAGGTTGACGGGGCCCTACAGTGCTTTGATAACAGAAAAATGATTGCAACCACGGACTGACAATTGATCACTTTAACGGAGTACATTTCGTTGTGAAATGCCCTCCAACCAAAGTAAACAATTAGAATAACGATAATTCTTATTTGCTTCCACCACTGAATACCGCTCTCCCTATCTCTTCTAATCACTCTGGTGAATAACATCGACAAGGAATGGGTAAAAAAAAAATTTCTGGTCTAAAACACGGACGAGTGGGTCGCGATTGTGTAGTAGAACCAGATAAATTACACAGAAATGTGTGGCCAATTATCTCAAGGGATAGTGGCTTTGCCAAACACGGTTTAAATACAAGTTCAAATAAAAAACGAATTGAACCGAATTACCGATTCCAAAACGCTTGGAATGGACCCGTTCGTTAAACACCGCTGCCACCAGTAAAGTTATTGTCAATATAGGCTTACTATGGGCCGAAGGGTGGGTATAATTACCCTAAGTTTTTGGGTGATGGTATTCGTTAATTCTAAGAGCAAGTATTACTATTATAGACACGTCTTTTCTCTCGTACGCCAGGCTTCCGAATGCCTCTTCGCGCCACACCAGATCTCGTAAAGCGTCTCTAGTTACGAGATTGACCCAGATCACGCACCGACTTCCGGAAGAGTGAGTCGGTCGCTAATGCCAATTCACTACAGTACTAATTGATGTCAGTAGCCCTATGAACACGGGCATTGTCCTCCATGAAAATGAACTCTGGACAAGTAACAGCAGTAATACGCACGTGTTCTCACAAGCACATATTCTCACAAGCACACACGCACGCGCGCCATGACTGTATATTACCTATAAAATTTACAGCCGTATCCAATTAGGCATTGGTAAGACTTATGACTTTTAAAAACAAACTGCCTTTTTAAGCATGCCGATAGCTACATTTCCATTGCATGTGAAAAATAAAGCCAGAAATCATCAAGATAGGGATTGGATTTTTCAGCATCACTCCAATTGTTAGCCGACTATCCAATTGTCAGCAAAACCTTAATTTTGAGTGTTCTAAGAAACTACAAAATATCAACAATCGAGCTAAAACCTTGGATAGAGAAATGATTGCGCCACAGCATGCGCATATTTCTAAAGTGTGAAACTGTAAAAAAAATACTTACCTGCTAAAAAGTTGTCAAATTCTTCCAAAATTACTCATAAATCCGCCATATTTGAAAAAAATAGCAATTTCCCTCACTTACAGTACATACTAGTAGACAGTTTCTGTACGCTGTAACCCTTGTTACACTAGTTTATTTGCGCCATATTGACCGGTGTTTGCATATGACGTCACAAAATAAAGGGAAGTAACCGAGTATCGATTTACGACTAATTCAGTACCGGAATCGAAAATCGGTCTAAATCGTAATAAATATGGCATATGTTCGCATAACAAAAATAAGTATGTATCATTATGTATCGGTTAGGTCGCGGCCGTTTTACAATCAATTTACGTGATGTAAGTTTAGAAGAAACATATTTTTCTGGTTTTATTCAATTCGACATGATAGAAGTTTTGAATTAAATTCAATTTTGCGATTGTTTGGAATGCATATTTGATCTTTAACCAGTGACACAACTTGGTGGGCCATATGTGTCATTGTAGACATTGGTTGTTAAAGACATTGATCACCTCCTATGTATGTGACCCGACTAAAAAAGCAATCAGAGATATAATCTCTTAATTGTTTTATTTCCCACGGTCAGCTTAGTATATGTAGACCTGACACTAAGTAAAACGTTAGGGACGTGAATTGTAATGGTTCATAGTTATAAATATTTTAATTTATGACTAACTTTTTGTTGTTTTATAAGCATATAGTTACTAAATATGGAAACAGAAGCTAGTCTATCAATGACCATGTCTGTATTGACCATTTGTCAATAAGTCACATGCTTCGCATTCCTGGTTCAATGTTTTTTAAGTTCCAACAAACATGTACATTTTTATACTCTGTGTGTTAGATATGGACAATGCAAACAGTATAATACAAAAACATTATTATAATTATGAACGTGAAATCCAAATACATCCTAATATTTTTTTGTAAATGAAAGTGTGACAATTATTATTGTTGCTGTGAGTTTTTCTTTTGTATTTCTTTTTGTATGGGGTTATAATTATATAAGTTGTGTTAATGAGTCAATATGTTTAGCTCACCTGATTCAATCAAATTTTAGGATCGATTTATGTCCGGCATCCCTTGACAGCTCTTAACCAATCTCAATCAAACTTCACAATGTATATGGCTACAATGTCTCGGCTAAGTTCGATCAATGGCAAAATCGGACTAGGACTTCAAGAGTTATGCGCCCTTGACTTAGAAAATTTGCTATATTCAGCTTGTTGACACTCTAGCTCTAGCTCCTAATAATATTTTCAGTAAATGTGAATAACCAAAATATCTTGGACATGTTCGATTATGGGCGAAATCGGACCAGAATTGCAAGAGTTAGCGGCTTCATTTATTCACTGATCCTAATCATATTTACTATGAATGAGTATGATCTTAAGGTCTTGATCAAGTTAAGGTATGGATGAAATCGGACCACAACCTCAGTAGTTATGGGCCCTTGGATTAGTAAATTTGCTGTTTCAGCTTTTTTAACGGTATTATTATGCACCTTCATTGTTCGTTTTGATCAAACTTTATGTAAAAGTTAAACAAGATGAAATCTATATTACCTGGTCATCAATTGAAGTGTCTTTGTTCTCAGGTGAACGACATGGTGCCATCTTGGACATCTTGTTTATAAAGTCATCTCTGCCGGAATGTGTTATTAATTTGTCATTTTTGATAATACATTCTCACTTTACGAATGATGCATCACCGTCATTGTTTTACGTAAAGGTAGCGTATCTTAATGTTCCATTATATTAAAGAAGATTGAAAGATTGCCCAGCTGTTCGCACTCAGTTAGGTCGCGGCCGTTTTACAATCAATTCACGTGATGTAAGTTTAGAAGAAACATATTTTTCTGGTTTTATTCAATTCGACATTATATTTATTGAACAGAACTTTTAACAAGTACATCGTCAAAACCATATACATGTTAATATGCAATACAACGAATCTGACGAGTTTATTTTTTAGCTTCCATTGCATCATTAAAATATTAGTACTCGATATTTTTTTTCGAACATTGTCCTACAGAAGTAAAAATGTCAATCGAAAATCGTTAAAAAAATGTGCTTCGTCAAAAAAAAGACGACAGAAATCTAATTATTTCGTTGTGATTTTTGTATTATATAGACTCTTAACCACTGACTGTATCAAAGTTAAAGGTTTTTGTGTATCTGGATTCAGAATCAGTTTCTGTCCCAGTTCTGAACTTTAAGCCCCATCATCACAGACCCGAATCGGACTCAATGTTGATACCGGATGAGTGGCCCGAGAGAAACCCTTGTCAAACCGGTTATATTTCACGGGGATTCCGTGATTAGCACGATGAAAGTGAGAATGGGGATTTTAACGACATTCCTATGATAATTCGCAGTCTCAACCGTGTTCATTCATAACAAAGCTACTGATAAACAACGGATCCATCAACAAATTGAAATAAGGTAAACTATACCCTGATAATTGTGTAAAAACGTGTTCAGATCAATTATGGCGCCATACCAATGTATCATTAATAGCATTCGCGCCTGATCATTTATTCAGCTACATAAAACAAGAAACAAGACAGTTTATTGGACTTTCCAAATATATTTATTTTACAACCAAACAAAGACATGGCCTCATATTATCTTTTTTAATTTCAAATATATCATGCATATAGTTAATTCATTCAAACCTTCCACTGATTAATTATTAAATAATAAAAAGGTCATTATTTGTCTGCCATACAAAGAAAATTATTTATTTTTTAGAAACATAAATTCAACTGTAATATCTTTTATGAATTTGACAAGTTTTCTCCATGTTATAATTTCGATTAATAATCATAATTATATTAATATGTTTATCATCAATCTACTGCCATAAATAGTTTAACATATTTTGTGTAATTACCGTTTGATTGACATCACGAAGTAAATTAAGAACGTTCTTTATATACGAGTCGTATATGTGCTTGTCATTCACAAAGTTTTATGTATTACTATGTATAACGTATAACAAATGCACCAACAATATATAATGCACAGATAACAACTTAATTATGATTTGACATTGTATAATAGTTTTTATTCATGTTCACTTGATTGTTATATTTGTAACAGCTATGTACTACTATGTGTACTCCAATAAAATATTCTGTTATGTTCATAATTAACTTAGAAACATTAAAAGTCAAGATATGAGATTTGAGAGATTTGAGCTTGGAGAGCGAGCTTACGTTGTAATAACCTCGAACTAAGTGAGACAAACAAACTACCAGTCTAGTACTAAAACGAATACAGTACAACCTCTCCACAGCGGCCCCCAGTAGAACAACAACCTCTCCACAGCGGCCCTCTGTAGAACAACAACCTCTCCACAGCGGCCCTCAGTAGAACAACAACCTCTCCACAGCGGCCCTCTCTAGAACAACAACCTCTCCACAGCGGCCCTCTGTAGAACAACAACCTCTCCACAGCGGCCCTCTCTAGAACAACAACCTCTCCACAGCGGCCCTCAGTAGAACAACAACCTCTCCACAGCGGCCCTCTGTAGAACAACAACCTCTCCACAGCGGCCCTCTCTAGAACAACAACCTCTCCACAGCGGCCCTCTGTAGAACAACAACCTCTCCACAGCGGCCCTCAGTAGAACAACAACCTCTCCACAGCGGCCCTCTGTAGAACAACAACCTCTCCACAGCGGCCCTCTCTAGAACAACAACCTCTCCACAGCGGCCCTCTGTAGAACAACAACCTCTCCACAGCGGCCCTCTGTAGAACAACAACCTCTCCACAGCGGCCCTCTCTATCACAACAACCTCTCCACAGCGGCCCTCAGTAGAACAACAACCTCTCCACAGCGGCCCTCTGTAGAACAACAACCTCTCCACAGCGGCCCTCTCAAGAACAACAACCTCTCCACAGCGGCCCTCTCTAGAACAACAACCTCTCCACAGCGGCCCTCTCTAGAACAACAACCTCTCCACAGCGGCCCTCTAGAACAACAACCTCTCCACAGCGGCCCTCTGTAGAACAACAACCTCTCCACAGCGGCCCTCAGTAGAACAACAACCTCTCCACAGCAGCCCTCTGTAGAACAACAACCACTCCATAGAAACACCTTCAAAATTCCCCTAAGCTGATATTTGCTATACATTTAACCTCTGTAGTACAACAACCTCTCTACAGCAGCCCTCTGTAGATCAACAACCTCTCCACAGCCCTCTCTAGAACAACAACCTCTCCACTGCAGCCCTCTCTAGAACAACAACCTCTCCACAGCGGCCCTCTGTAGAACAACAACCACTCCATAGAAACACCTTCAAAATTCCCCTAAGCTGATATTTGCTTCACATCAACCTCCGTAGAGCAACAACCTTTAAACAACGGCCAGTATTTGAAGCTCCCACAGGGTGTTGCTCTACAGAGATTGTTCTGTACAACTATAGCATTCCACCAGATTCTTAATGTAACAATAATACAAGATTTTGCTTCCGAATGAAGGTGACAATCTGCATATCCTCGGTTTAATTGTCCTCTCGTTTCTAACCGTAGCAATCGTAAAAATACGTTTTGTAGTTGGATACTACGTAGTTTTAGATAATTCATGTATTTCCCAAGGGTGGCCTTTGTTTGCAGGTCTGACTGTGTAAATATAAACTTGCTATCGCTGTATTATATAAAGACTCTTAACAAAAAGTATAGACTGATAAACTAATATGACACAAGAAAAACACATCAATAACATTTAGCCTGTTGTAGTGTACTTATGTTTTATTATCCGCCTCCGTGGTCGAGTGGTTAAGGTCGCTGATTTCAAATCACCGTAACGAGGAAGTAGGCAGTAATGCTTACGGAGGATGGGAGTCTAGTACGGGCATTTCCCAGGAAAGATGCTTAGGTGAACTGTCCGCCTCATAAATTGTATGACTGTTGAAAAGGGGCGTAAAACTCAATATAAACAAAAATAAATTTCACTAGGTTAGCTTTTGAAATAGCTAGGTGGCGGCTGCTAAGTGTATGCCTTCATTAAAAGCTTACCAAATATGTCACCAGAGATTTTAATGTAAAGCCACTAAGGATACACTACGTCTCGATTGAATGTATAATGTGTGTAAATTAGGTTTAGATCGTGTTTGTTTCTGTTAATTCGACCAATCCTTTCACTGCTCGAAAAAACGCGTTTACGGAAGTTTACTTAGAATATAATGACACTTAAACTCCAAATTAACATTTCTTCGTTTATTTGAAATTTACTTAGCGTTTAATGAAGAATTAAATTCGTGTAAACATCATGTTTAAAATTTACTTAGAATATAATGACACTTAAACTTCAAATTTACATTTCTTAATTTATTTGAAATTTACTAGCGTTTAAGGAAGAATTAAATTCGTGTAAACATCAAGTTTAAAACTTACTTAAGAATATAATGACACTTAAACTTCAAATTTACATTTCTTCAATTATTTGAAATTTACTAGCGTTTAATGAAGAATTAAATTCGTGTAAACATCACGTTTAAAACTTACTTAGAATATAATGACAATTAAATTTCATATTTACATTTTTCTGTTGATTTGAAATTCACTAGCGTTTAATGAAAACTTAAATTTATGTAAACTTCATGTTTATAATTCACGTAAAGTTTACTTGGACGTAAAGTTTGAGTTTATAAATTTACTTAAATTTGATAATGAAGATACTATGTTTTGACTCAGACTTTGTTGATATGTAATGTTAATTAATATTAACCCTATCATTTTGGTACCGATTTTTGAAAATTATGCAATTACAACCGAAACGAGTGCATTATTTTATTAGAAAATGAAATTGAGAGTTGAATACCTAGTGACAATCAAGAGAATGATTTTGAAGAGTATGCATTATTTTGATTTTTGAATTGAGATATTTGAATGATGTTTATATAACGAAGGTTTTACATTATTTTCTATTATTCTAGATAGTTACTTTTTCAGTTGTAGAGGGTATGAGGGTTGTGGCTAACTAGAACTACTGTTAGTCATGTTCCCCGTTTTCTGCTGTCCATTACTAGATGTATGCCATGTTGTATAAAAGGTACAAATCCACCACAAACGCCGAAACATTTACTATCTGAGGTTAACACATGCAGTAATAATTGTTTACACAACCTGCATGCATTTGCGCACTGCATCAGCGGTCAGTTTTACAGAGTGTCTAATTTTAGAACATATTATCAACACAGGAGAGTACACAGGAGAGTGCCAACGGATTTAGATTTAAACTTTGTCTTAGAGTGATATGTTACTTTCAATGAAGAACTGGTACATTCGTTAACTTGTTGATTTGCAAAATGGATGATTATTATTCTTCTGTGTATGGAACTGATGTCTTCGGATGAAGAGTATAATAGGTATAAATCTTAATATGTTTATGTCTCTTATGTTTAATACGTACTGTATACTTGATTTATTTTGATAACCACCTATGATTTTTATACCTCTACACATATACTGTATGACGAATATACAATTAAATCAGCTTTATCATATTGAACAGCATTTTTATTACAGCACTTTTTGCATGAAACACGACATAGTCATATCATGCCTGGGCCATGGTAATACAAATGTATATAATATAGATCATACTTATGACAATGATGAGAAATGTCTATCAAGGCTTTTATATTTATATTATTTTTGTATTTACAGCGACGGCGAGGAATGCATCATGATATTTAAAGCTTCTCAAGGAAATGGACAAAAAGGTCAAAGTCAGAAGGGATAGCGGCAGGAGCTCAAACGTATGCGATCGACATCAACGGAACCTTCTAATCTAAAGATGGCGGAGGATTGCCGTCTTGTCAATCAGGACAAATTTTAATGTTATTCAGGATAAGGAGTAATGTTATTCGATGTAATATTGATGAAAATAAAGCAATAACTTTTATTTTTTTTATTTTATTGTACGATGCGAAATATCGTGCATTCTGTTTACTATATGTAATAAAGTGAGTCGTATTAATCAGCTAGGTTTAATTTACTGTACTGTGTGAAATTTACTGCAGGTTTTCGTAAAGCTAAAACACAAAGTTTAATGAAATAATGTGGAAATATAATGCATTATATACTGCACGTTTACATAAAGCTTAAACACGAAGTTTAATGAAATAAAATGTGAATACACTCCATTATATTGCAAGTTTTCATAAAGCTTAAACACGAAGTTTAATGAAATAAAATGTGAATATACTGCATTATATTGCAAGTTTACATGAATCTTAAACACGAAGTTTAATGAAATAAAATGTGAATATACTGCATTATATTGCAAGTTTACATGAATCTTAAACACGAAGTTTAATGAAATAAAATGGGAATATACTGCATTATAAACATCGAGTTTAACTGCATTTAATATTAGTTTACGGACGAAGGAAATTCCATGTTTACATCAAGTTTACGATGAACTTAAACCCCTGTAAAATCCGGAGTTTACGTTCTTGTAAACTTAAAATAAACGCCATGTAAACTTCAAGTTTAATTACAAACTTAAATTCGAATAAACGTCATTAAACACTACATATAATGAAATTTACTTTGAGTTTAAGTTAAAATTAAACGCGTTTTTTCGAGCAGTGTTTTTCCCGCGATCTTTGACTTTTTATAATGTCCGAGGAAAAGTACACCCATTTCGTCATATTTTTACACTTCTTCACTATTTCGAGAGCTAAATAAGCCTTGAATAACCTACATATTTTTTATATAATAAATATATATTCTTTATTTTTGTCTCATTTATGTACATGTACAAGCATAAAATGTTGCATAGAATAAAACATTTCAACTGTACATAACCATTCAAGATTGAATTATAAGAGACATTTGGCCCTAAAAATACCAATAAAAGCACCATAATAACTACAATATCACATTACTAATTTTCATTATATAATCAATAATCATTATTTACATACATAAAACTAAGAGACTGTTGTTAATACATTGTTTTAAAAGGTTGTTAGGAATTCATTTCAATAAGACACTGAATTTTGTAAATAAAGCACTAATGCGCAAATTAAGAAACATCTTGATATACCAATTATCACCCGGTCAGAATGAAGAGGAACTGATTAACAACAGCCTCTAAGGATGGGATAAAGAAGCAACTATTAGGAAATAAAATCAAGCATTTACATATAAAACACATACACATATAATAAATTATATTAATTCATCTATATGAAACATTTTCCCTTGATTTTAAAATCATAAAACAGGCTTTGGCACTAGCTTTTATTAACGATATCGTAATTGGATAAAATATACATCACTTTTTTCATCATCTGTAATAGTTCGGTGAAAGTTGTATTGATATCTGAACATGCCTTAAACAATTCATTTCTGATGCTACTATATGCAGAACAATGTAAACGTGCATGGAGTTTATACTCTATAGCATCTGTATTACAAATTTGACAGTACAGATGCTATAGAGTATGAACTCCATGCAATATTATAGTAGAAAGAAACAAACATATATTTACGCCGTACTTTGTTTGGGCAACGAACTGAATTTACATATACACACATGAGCGATTGATAGAATCCATAATCATATGTAATATACGCTTAAAGTAGTTTTGTTTGATGAGAGCAAAAATCTGATAAACACTATGTTACCAATATGCTATCATTCATTTGGACCTTTGTTGAGTCAAGTTCATTTGGTGTGAAAGTGATTTGTGAACAAAATATGCAAATTAATCACATTATAGACTAAGTACCACATATTCTGAAGAAAAAGAAAAAAAGTTAATTAAAAAACTTCTATATTTCAAATACTAAGTACTGTATACGAAAGACCGTTAAGAAAGCATCATTTAGCAAAAAATACACCAGATGGAATATGTCAAAATTCAAAGTAAAGGTAGCAAATTCGATCACTGTGTACAACATTCACAGACGATCTAGAAAGACTGACTATTGATGACGCAAATCAAATATACTGAATAAAGCGTATACCCCCCCCCCCACACACACTGTATAAAATGCATTTTAACAACACTTGCTAAAAAAAACATTGATCGATTTGACCAAATGTTTAGAAGATAAGAGATATCGAAATTTCTAAACTGGCAGATTAATTGTCGTTTGTCCCAGTGCACCCAAGTGGAACGGATGGTGTACTTTATCAAAAAGGACTCGAATATCACGAACATGCCTTACCAATAATCTGTAAAATATGCGGCGGGGTTTGTAAGTGCTGTTCAGTATATATAACGTCACTGTTCTAGTGCAATATATGTAAATGTTAGCCATTACGGGCCCTTTAATTTCCTTATGTCACTGAACTAATATATAATTATGTATTGCCTATCCGATCTGAACTGTCAACATCCGATTACAGCAAGTCACTTCCTTGATTATTGAAAACGTAACTAAAAGCCCTTAGGACAACTTCCTTAATATACTTTGTAAATTCGAATCTTGTAAAACAGATTAAGATACTTTCCCATTAGGAATACAGATTTCTATGACATTAAAAGGCCCATTAGCTTTTTAAATTTAGCAATACAGAACAATAGATAATAGGATAGTAGCAAACATGATGGATTGTACAAAAATATATCTTATTTGCTCTAAAACAATATTTACATAATGCCTTTCTTCAGCCACATCGCGTAAAAATGTTGTCAGATTTTTTTTCTGATTTTTTTGCAGTATCATCGAAACAATACTGCGGTTCCTTTATATATGTACTATTTCTAGGTAAGATAAGACCTATTCTAATTTTAACATCCAAAAAGCTAATGGGGCTTTAAGAATGCGAACGCAAAATTAGGCGACATTTTATAAAAGTATTTAGACATTGTTTGAAAGTTGTTGTTGTTGTTGTTTTTTTCAAAAAGATATATCACATATCCGAACAATCCGAAACCTTAATTTGATGTATGATTTAAATTTATCGGCTGTTTTTTTTTTGTCTGAATTGAACAATCGGATTTCCTCGGCGTTTGTCTAAAGAAAATGCCTCGGACGTAATAGGCGAGCCGCCATTTTGTTTTCGTTGTTCGCGGGCTACTTTCCGTTTTGAGAATCCCACGATGGAAACAAATTGATTCTCTTTAAATGGGAACTGATTTCTATTTTATCAATACGGCAAACGATGAATATATATTTGAATCTATAATTTTGAGAATAATTCATGAAAACGAGTACCTAGTGTTGAAAAAGTAGTGACCGTAAACCAAATAACCAAAATTTGTAACCCTACACTTATGTACGAGGCGTATTTCTCAGTTACGGAAATTCCCGAGTAGTTGCGATTGTTAATTTAATTGTGTTCTTTTTATTTTAAAAAATTGGCAGCATTTATACATAATTAAAAGCAAAGAAAGAACGAGAGCAAAACGTATAACTTTAGATAAATAATAATTGCATGTCTTTCAATTGGTTGAATGTTTTGTGTTTTCGTTTTAACTTTGTAACCATATTTCGTGTGTATTTTTATTAATATAATATAGCAAACTTTTGAATATCTATGCACGATGCTTATTTATTAGCATTTTTACTGTTTAAGTACATACTTTAAAGTTATATACTCATTAATTATTTATACATGTATAATATTTTTATCGCCAATTTGTTTTGATGTTATTATTTAATTGACAGCAACACGTACTATCTAGATGTCAATACAACATTTTGATTTGATTACAATGGTACCTGTATATACTAAATACATACATGCGCAAAATAAAAGAAATCATTATTACTTCGTCTGCATTTAAACAAAGATGTTTAACGCGATCCATTTCTGATAGTAAACATAATTCCGTTTGACTGACTATAATGGTAAAGAAACTAAAGTAACATCATTCATTCGTCGTTCTATCTTCGTTGTTATGGTATACACTGATTCAGTTCGTTGTTCTATCGGGGTGACCTCGTCAATCAAAAACTCAGGAATTGTGACATATTCTGATTCATTACAGAAGGTAGATCAAACAACACTCGGACACATTTCGCATACTCAATATTAGTGACGAATCATGGTATTGTGACAAATGACATTTCAAATATTGAAATTGCAATGGTTGCAAAAGGGATGATTGAGGGCCATGTGCTAATGCGCTGACTACTGAACATAAGGCCGTATGTTAAAATCTCTGCTCCGCCTTCCGAATGTTTATGGGACGCCTTTTAGGGTCCTTATTCCAACTACCAAACAAGTACCGCGTCTATAAAATTACGGGAAAAGGAGCGAGGCGTATATCAGTGCTTACAGAGCCAGGATGTTTTTAAAAATAAGAGTAGATATACTAATGTCCGGTTCTCCTGTATCCCCTCTCTCTCTCTCTCTCTCTCTCTGGATCAGCCCTGATATCACCATGATAGCAGATTGAGCCAGTAAACAGCAGATAAACTGATAGACCGTCGCAAAACTAGGTGTGTGGACAACAACATATTGAAAGTAAATAATAAGAAAATAGAAAGGAAACTATTCATAATTCATGATTCATACTTCAAATTTATTTACGCACCAATCTATGAAGGGTAACTGGATATTTGACCCCCAGACGTATCGGGCCCAAAAACCACTGGATCATTTGGACCATAGACTTTCGGAACCCTATATAACGAGTATATATACATGTAAAGTATCATTATATAAGTGTTTATCAGAATGATAAATCAGCATATGATTAAGTTGTTAATGACAAAAATGATTCAATAATTACACTGTATGATAAAAGATACAACACTTCTTTACCGTTTGTTTAACGGCCCAATCGACAGCTATGGTAATTTCAGAGCCACACACGAAAGGGGGGGGGGGTATAAACAGGAGATCGATAATTGATATCCCTACTGTTTGATATTTGGAGTAGTTTTTCCTGATTCCTAATCATATCCGACGTAAAGCACCCATACACAGCTAATCCTGTGATTTTCTAGACACAGTACTGGGCTTGGTATAGTGCGATTTTATTAAACTGTCAAAGTTGCATAATTATACGGTCAGTGATTGCATTGGTGTTTAAATAGCTTCGGTGAGGTTCGATTACTTTCGTGAGTTATACGATAATTTTCGCTTTACCGTTATATCAACACGTTGATTGGAACATTCCATAACGGTAAAATAAACGAAAACGATCGACTGTGGTACGAAGCTAAAAATAATCGCATCCAACAACCGTGTAATTATTCAGCTTTGACAGGTTAATTAAATCGCACTATAGTTGGGATTGAGACGATGAAAAAGCGTCCCTGAGAAATCGTTAGGCGGAGTCGAGATTTGAACCCACGACCTTCCGATCAGTAGTCCAGCGCGTTACCGTTAGACCACCGATCCTCCGAACACAACATACTAGTTTCACTTATCATAGATATAATTTATACACACACGCTAGTACGCATGAAACAAATACAGTATATCGAGGGCTCAGCGCAAAACTGTCGTAACTTGTTCTTATTTCAATATGATTTACAACACTGTTGCTGAACCCTCGATATATACACATGACTGTATAGCAGTGACACAACATGATGATTATACGAACATAAAAATAAAACAAAACAATAGAACAATGCCACGAGCAAATTTCTAACAGAAATATTTACAAACATGCCAATACAGCTTGACTATGTATTTTGAGCCGTGACGAAATAATCTTTAATAATTCACTAACTTAAAGGCAAATAGGGATACCAAAATTAATATGAAATGCCTGCAATACTGGGGCAATAGGTAAAGCGCAGAAGCTCATGATTACGTTTCAAATATCAGAGTTCAATTCCAGACACCAGCCACAATGTCCACCCCCCCCCCCCCCAGTTGAATTAGTGGGCTCAAAACACATGTTACGAATAAAAGAAAGAGAAATAACAAATGATAAAATACATGATGCAGCAAAAATAATAACAGAATCAATAAAACAAAACAAGAATGACACGAGCAAGACACAAATGATGTTCACTTGTTTGAGTTTATATTACGTTTTAATAACTTTATTCAAAAGATCATAAGATGCCCTTTAAAGCACCATCATATATTAGCATTCTGGATGTTAAAATTAAAATCGGTCTTTTTTCACCTAGAAAAATATCTTATCAGTAAAATTGACTTTTACTTGCAATAAAAACATTCCGAAATTTTCTTTTTTAATCACATAGACTTGCATAATATTATAGAAATACAGCACAGTATTTTTTCGATGACATTGCAAAAAATAAGAAAAAGCGTCTGACAACATTTCTACGAGAAGTGGCTGAAGAAAGGAACTGTGTAAATGTGTTTTATATCAAATAAAATACATTTCTTATATTTTACTATCATTACATTTATTGTTCTGTATTACTAAATTTAAAAGGCTAATGGGGCTTTAATCTATACAAAAAAGTTACTTACATCATTGAACTTTAATCACGTTTCAGGACAGGTCAAGGAAATACAGATTTTTTTAATTATTCCATAATCCATCTCAATACATGAGTTCTTTGTTAGTTTATAAACAGGTTCATCATCCTGGCTATTTATCATAATACGTGCCATATAAGGTGTGTATAAGACGATTCCTGGAAGTCATTCTGTCAGCAGCAGTGGTTCACAAGACTCAACTTATCAAATAAGTTGTGTTGTATTACTATTTAATTTTATATTTATTTACTATAACTTTCTTTGAGACCTTAGATTCAAAAGAATGTTTCTCATCATCATTAGTATCATCATCGTCATCATCTTGTAATGTAATTATTATGTATCGCTGTTTGTCTTTTAACTACATCAATCGAATATTCCTATTGACAATTGTATCTATTTGAATTAGAATCGATGTTACCCTTACGGTTCACGTACCTGTGGGATTTCATAAATGTCTCAGTAAGCCGTAGTATTAAATATGGTAACAATTCAGCTCTAATGTTGTATCTGCTCGTGATAACAAAATATTGTACAAACGCTTAATATGCGTATTCTCTGAATAGTGGCCGCGGACGTGGTGCAGTTCGTTGGATTTGTAACCGACGAGCCGGGTTTGATTCATCTGGAGAAGATGCTGGTTCATTGTGGAAGAGTGGATTAGTGCCGGTTAGAATACCGTCTAGGACAACTAGTTACTAGGTGAATCGGCCGCCGTTATAATAATCTGAAAAATTGGCTACAAAACGCCGTTAAACCAATAAAAAACACATGTACTCTAAATGACTTTTTTATTGTATTTAGCGGTTGAAACACAACGGTTAGGTGCATATTTGATATCAAAGAGCGGGAGAAATACAATATATGACTCATTCCAACAGAGCGATTAAAAAAGGAATCCACTTACGGTCGGAAGAAGGCACCATACATTACTGTTTTATTTCACCGAGCACTTACTGTTGATAATGATGTTGTAGTAGCTGCCACTATACGAAACCGATTGTATCACACGGCTATCATACCTTGTTTTTTCCGTGCAGTTTTGATAGTATTCAATATTATTATAATTTTGCATATTCAATACATGTATTATTCTTCTATGTGAACTATACTAGTTAAGATGCTTTTTCTAGACAATCAAAGCACTATTAAGTTCAGCGTTCAGTCGAATATAATGTAGCGAAAGCAGTTGTGACTGAACTTTTTTGTTTTGCTTCTATTTAACTCTCCTGAACTTCCGTTACGCATACATTAAAGACAGTCAATTCCAGCTTCAATTTGTGTGGTGAAAATTGTGTTCTGATACGCCAGTAATTTTGTGTTCACAACTAAATATTTTGTTGCATTGGCTGTTGGTGCATAAGTGGTATGATGGGAGGTTGCCAAATACTACAGTGGATATGGTAATGTTGGTGGCTGGGGCAAAGGTGGTATGATGGGTGGTGGCTGGTACTACAGTGGATATGGTGGTGACATGGGTGGCTAGGACAAAGGTGGTATGATAGGAGGTGGCTAATACTACAGTGTACATGGTGGTGACATGGGTAGCTAGGACAAAGGTGGTATGATGGGCGGCGGTCGGCGCCCTGGCTACGGACGTCGATAGGGGTATTACTATAACGGAAGAAAGGTTAAACTCTGTTTCAACTACTGAACATTATCGAGAAGATTTATTCAGTGGACATTCACATCATTATAGTTGTTTTGTGTACAATTTGTGTTGCTATATAAAATGTTTGCATTTTGAAACATACTTGTTTTGATCTATAGTGTACACTACAATGACAAGACCGTCAGACCAAATCTGTGTTACAGGAAAGGAGACGTTTCATCTGATTAAGAGTAAAATACTCTTCAACAATTAAATTTTACAAAACATCAGATATCCAAAATATCTAAAATGTAACTTGAAAACAACATGGAAAGGTAATACTTCTAACTCTCTAGGTCGAAAACCGTCAAATTGATTTCCGGAAGTCATGGTGCAGAAGGAACAGTCAATATTCTTAATACATTTAAAGAACGTGTACACGTGAACGTCCTACATATAAAACAAACAAAAATACTAACAAAATGCAATACAATATAGCAATGGTAAAAAAATCCGAAAAAGGCACAGCAATAATTATAAAACACTGGGGACAATCTCCTTTATGGAAGATGTAGGAGAACTGTTTAAACGGTAATAACTCACTCTCGGTGAAACTTCAAAAATATATACATAAACATGACAGTACAATCAATAAACCTATATAACTAGTCGACTGCTTCTGTATGTTTAAATCAATCAACATTCTTATTGCTCAAAGGAGATAATATAACGTCATCATCAAAGCGAGTGGACCAAGTTTGAATTCAGCAAATGCTGCCTGAATCGTTAAACAGTTGAAATTTAGGAAACAATTCATTCTGGTAACTTGTAAGGAAGTACACAAACAGTTTTTATTTGAAATGCAACATTCTTTTGTCAGGTATTATATAGTATAGCTTAATACGCTATTCTCATCAGTATACACATTATACAAAATGTTCACACCTGTGTCCGACCTCCTGTGATGAAAATAAAACGTATAAATTTACGCTCGTATTGATATAAAACCCTTGCATATTTAATGAAGCCCTTATACTCAAATAGCATTACCTATATTTTTTGATATGACAAGTTATTTCAAACACATAATGATCACATTGTAAATAAAACTTACCACGTACAATTATAATAAACTTCACCTTGATCGTGACATGACCTCAGACCGTTACCGACTGTTCTATGTAAGGAAACTTTCACCGTTGACATATTAATGTTTTACAATTGATATCGAACGGTTGCTGGCCTCGATGTCATACCAACATGAAATGTTCAACAACAAATAAAGATGTTTTGACAGCTGTCTTTAGGTGTATATAGGATAGATCACGAATAACAGTTACTGTTGTCTATAAATTTTGTTGACAATGTTTACGAGAGAACTATCGGACTTGACTGTTATTCAATTGTATGTTTATAAAATAGCCTTGAGAACTTTTTTCGCCGTGGCTCTATATAGAGACACATTAATTAAAGTGTTTGATATTAAATATAGCCAACACCGTTTCCATGCGGTGATTGGTCAGTTGGAGTTGACTGTGGTATAACATTAAATGTAAATGTACAAGAAAGATCACGAGTAAATTGTCTAAGATCACGAGTAAACTGTCTAAGATCACGAGTAAATTGTCTACGAAATTTATAGGCGAGCGCAGCGAGCCGTCAACAGTTACGAGTTGATCATATGCAATCTATTGTATACTTATTGTTTTTACAGCGGCTAAGTATGGTCTGCGTGTTTAGCAAACACTTTTTCTGTGTTGTGATTGGTCAGTTATAGTTAACTTTGCTCTAAGACTGATGTCAGCGATGCTGTTATTGTATGTCAACAGTTTAAGTTAACTGACATAAAAGGGCTTAAATGTATGAACTTAACGATCAACAGTGTTTACATATCCGTATGGTATGATTAAACAATGCCGATACAGGGTGACCTTGACCTTATCTTAATGACCTGAAGAGGCTTTCGTGAGGAACCAACATGTGAAGTTTAATGGTTGTATGTAAAAGCACTTTGACACAGACAGACATGCCTAAACAATATGTCACCGATCTATCGATACGGGGCATTAAAAATAGCAATGTTATATATGGTATACATGGAAGATCCCATTCTAAAATGTTTAGGTAAAACGAATACTATTGTGATATCCTATAAATCGATCTAAGACACTATATATCACTGTCCTATGTGGCGCAATCGGTAAAGCATAAAGTTAATGAATCTTGAGGACTACGTCTGATGTTGGACATCAATTCTTATTTTTAACATTTTTTTTTATTTTCAATGAACGTTAACTTTATATACACCTGTAAGAAAATATTGTTTAAAAGTTTTTTATATATATTTTTTTCCGTGAAATAACAAACATGATAATAAAAGTTATCCGGCGAAAATTTAAGTCGTCCCCACCGCTGCTCATTGTGCTTGTGTTTAATGTAAGGTGCGAATAAAACGCATAATTATCTACAATAACCGAACATGTACAGGACGACTTACGGTCAATTAACGGACATAACCGTACGGGTAATGAACAAGTACCGGATAAAACGAAAGCGTAACGCACGAGAAATTGATAAAACGTTTTCGAACGATTCAGGAACGTTTTTGTTCCGGTCACGTTCCTGAGCAAAACAAATATAAACTGTCCCAGAAATGAAAATTCGGGCACATCTTCCGTCTCACCTCTGCTGATCTTATACCACGATGCCGCTGAAAAACCAAGGCTGTAAATGATGGGAAGAGAAAGACCAGGGCACGGAGGAGGGCTGCAAGATATCCCTTTCCTCCCTCTACCAGCGATGAAACTGGAGAAATTCAGACGGCCCGAGAGCAACAAGTCCACCCTGATCCACATGAAGAAACCCTGCCTGAAACTTGAAAGATCCCTGAAGGCTCAAATAGTCGCCGGTCTTTCATCGGCTTTATCCCTATCTACTATATAATCAAGTCAGTCAAAGAATCCCAAGAAGACTTGCGGCCTCCGTGATAAGTTGGTCGTAAAGACAAGCCAAGCCCAAGACCACCATCTACGCTGCCTCCTTCTCCTTCTTGGGTTGTGTGCGTAAGCAAAGATGTTCAAATTGGCATCTAGCAGGTCAATCTGTGCTCTTGATACTGCAGGCGGACTCTCAGTGATGTATGCATGAAAGCCCTCAGGGTTCTTGAATGTTCTCACCCACGATATGCAAGAAGATAATGAGAGATACACTTTTATTATTTACCCAAGGACATCGTCAGTTAGCATGCATCTTTTTCTGTAATCGTCCACTGAACCTTCGGTGAGTGCCCAAAACACCTGTGGTTTAACCGTTACCTGTCAGGTAATAGTCAGACTGCGAATACGTTTCGTCGGACATCAATGAATGCAAACTAGAAACTTACAGGATGAGGAACGCACGAATTAAGAACAAACTGTATGCTTACGCATATAAATCGTACATCCAGCAGTCGCCATTGTCCTGTGGAGGCAAAGAGCGCATTTGCCGAATGAGATACGGACAGGAAACACATGCGGACGTGCACAAATGGATCGTGAATTTCGTCCTTCGTCAGGCGTCCGTTAACGCTATTTGGTAAGGTGTATGTGTTGCTATAAGTATATAAACAAATTTATGTGTTAAGTATAATTTTATACAGTATTTGAATAAATTACTTTTGTATTCGCGATTTCGTGCAATAAAATGTATAAAGAAATATAAAATTGAGAAATACATCAGAGAACAAATATATTTCTTCTTTCCATTTTCTCTTTTGAAATACAATACTACTCAGTGTGTATACATACATGTAACAAGAACAAACATATTTCAATAAATAAACCATAAAGAATAAAAGTATATAATAATTTAAAAAGGAAGTGTCATTGATTGAGTTCGAACTACGTCTGTTTCATTTTGCACATGTCACCTTATCCAATACACCATGATCTGGCTCACGTGAATGACACTTTATTACGGATTATAATGATTTTGGCAATCAATTTACAGTGATTACTTTTACAATAATATCGTCCAATATTCGACCTTGACTATAAGAAAATTGAACATTTAAGCAGGACTGTGTGAAGGTATATTTTGCAAACAAGTGTATGTTTTACAAATACATGTTCATTAATTCTATGTGAAATAACGAATGATTGAAAATAACTGCCTTCATAATTATGTTGATAAGTTTGCGTTTGCTTGTGGAAGGGTAAGTACTGGTTAGGTGAACTGTTCGTCCTATATAACTGAAAAATAACATTATCTCGCTGGTAAATCGGTAAACAACAGCAAGTGTGTAGACATACATCATACTGTGCTATGACATCAACAGTGTAAGTCTCGTAAACAGATGGAGTGTTTTAACCGAACTATTCAATTTCAATGACTCCGTATTTAATTAATTACCTGCACCATTTGTACAAACATTTGTTATTCAAAATATAAAAAAACATAACTTAAACGTTTTGGTTAAGATTTACGTAACATAACTTAAACGACATTTGGTTAGAATTAACCAACAAATCTTGTGTAAGCTTCTTTTGGGTTTAATACAAATTCATCAGTTGTGAGGCTATAAAAATGTTCTTGTCTGCGGTTAGTTGCTTAATAAATGGCAATGTTTACGGTTAGTTACTAGAAAAATGGCCGTGTTTACGGTTTATAGTAATGGAAATAGCCATGGTTGCGATTTCCTGATAGAAAAATTATCATGTTCACCGTCTCCTGTATGAGTTTGTATTTATTTCATCGAATGTAACGATATCTTCAATGTTTTTTGTTATATCGGGGCGGACAGTTATCCTAACCAGCTTCCCTGGATTTCATTGTCAAAGCAATTTATAACAGTAATTCAAATTTGAATTAGAGGGAGGAGTTTATTGTCTGCTTCTCAGCATTTGCTGTATACTGTCTATCACCGGTAAAACATTGTAGAGAGAGAGTTAATTTCCATCCGATAGTCTGATCGGATTTAGAGGGTTTAACGTCAAATGTATATGGTCTGGATACAATGTACATGTTTAGACCAATTAACCACAATTAACAATGAATAGCTACACCTTTTTTTGTTTGCCTGGAAGAAATACTTCTATTCCTAATCGTAAAGGTCATGACATACTGTGACAAATGACAAAACAAAACAAATTCAGTGCCTTCAAAGCTTCGATCAGTATACTGTTAACAATATAAACGGTTTGTTTAACTAAATGCTGAACTTATGACCTTGTGTCATGTAATCTCACTACTTTCAGAGAAAATATAGTGTATTAGAACTACTTTTCAGAATGAAACAATTTTGTTACCTCAACAGTTTATGAATGGAACTGTTTAGCGGAAGAATACATTATTATTCTCGTATTTGTTAGTTTTACTGTTTAATAGCCAAAATAATTCACATGCGTTCAAAATCACCAGAATCCTGCAGTATACATCTCCAACTTTTATCAAAACAACAGTCTATAATGTATACTTATATAACAATTTGTACTATATTTCCAACGCGAATGTACATGTAAGAGGGTCACTTAATTGTATGTAGAAAAAGTGGTGTATATCTGTAGGGCCTTTGCTCCTAAAATGGCCATGTTTGCATTTTGTTGATAAATAATGAACATGTTTATTTGCATGACAAAATGGCCTAGTTCACGGCTACTAGCTAGAAAAATTATTATGTTTTGGGCTACTAGCTTGAGAAATAGTCTTATATACGGTAACTTGTAAGAAATTTGACATGTTTGCTGATATTCGCAAAATGATAGCGTTTGAAGGTATCAATTTTGTTCTTTTTTTCTGAACAAACCTTTGGGGTAACAATTCGTGTTTTTCTTACTTTAAAATCGGTGCTAAAACAGGGCTCGTCGAATTACCGGAAAAACGACTTTTTTCCCCAAACCTTACACGATTGACTATCTATAGCGTACAATATTATTCTCATAAGATCGGGATTAATAGCAACAATACCAAAGCATTTTCAATAATTAAGCAGTAAAGATAAATATACTTTAACCTATTTGAGCATATCACCACGGACAATGAACACATTTTTGCATGACTGTATAACATACGTGTAACCTCACGGAAATAAACACATGTAAATATGCAAACCGCCGTTAAATTTACCATGTCATGCGGATACAATTCATACTTCAATTAACAGTTAATCAAAATGTGTAAGACTTATTAATTACAATCAATTTGGGAACGCCTGTAATGAGAAGCAGATGACGTAGATCTGTCACTGTATAGTTAATTGATCCGTTTCTTTTAATGTATCACCAGAAAGGTGCAGCTCTTTGGCACTCTACATCGAGTGTATAAGAAAACAACAAAGTCCACATAAAACATCTTAGCACTTACTGTTAAGTCATAATCAATCTCAATAGGGTTGATGAATAGATTCCTTATTTATTGCCATGGTCATGATTATTTAAGACTACCACGAAAAGCGTGTATATATAAGGACCCCGATGTAAGCTAGTGTCAGTCAGCAGCCTTGCCTAGCTCAACAAAACAAGTAAGTTCTGTTCATGTTTTAACGCTACTTTATTTCTAACAACACTGTTAAGATATACAGCTCACGTGTTTGCTTTAATGCTTTACATTCTTGTCATGTTAAACAGTTGCACTTTTTATTGCATACATGATTTTGACAATGAAATCGTATGTTTAAGATTACAACTTGTTTTTAAGCATATTGTCTGTTTTATTTGCAAATTTGGTAGTGCCAGTACTTTAATAACTAGTCTGATCGGCTGTTATTTTTTTACAGAAATCTATGCGCACGTTTGTGTCAATACATTTGAATAAGCATATAATTGTAAATTGCTATTAATACTATTATTGCATCTTTTACCAAGCATTTTCTTTAAAATGGGTGTTCTTTTTTCATTTATCTTTAAATTGATAAATCGGTCACTCAAATAGACTTCAATGAAAATTTAAAAGGATGATAACTCGATCGAATGTCATTGTTTCTGTTTTAATTTCCCCAGTTTGAGAAAAACCTAATACCGGAGCATGCTAGTTAAGTGTATCAAAATGAACTTTCTTTGACAATGGAATATGCCTTTGTTCGTATTTAATTTGGAATGTATGTTTCTACTGGTTCAGTATTAAGTGCCTTTTGAATAATAAAGACGACGGAGCATTTCAAGGAATCGGTTCTTACAAAGACAATATCCTAATACCAAGCAACAAAAAAGTCTAACGGAACGAGCAAAAGAAGAGTTTTATTGCGATAAACACTGTACCATGTAGAGATGCGTCACGTTATTCTTATGTGATGTGCATTGTTTCGGTACGACATGTTATCACTTTGACCATAATTCGTTATTAAGTCTCTTCCTTGGCATCAAAACTGAGCGTGGTTTCAATTGCTGAACCGTAAACTATCAACGATTTTGACTGTAAATGGAATTAATATATCGATATTTGTTCCGTACATGAGTCAATATTGGATCTACAGTTAAACAGTTTGATAATTGATCGCTAAAATCCACAGCGGTTGTCCTTTTAATATATAGTCCCTTTTTTGTGATATATATAGAATTGGTTGTCGGGGTCTTGTAGCGGAAATGTTTATATAGGGAGCCGTACATCCGAATTGTTGATATTTGTGTTTTAATCTTTATCTATGAAATATTACTGTCAGCTGGTTTCAGGCAACAGGTTTTTCTGACTTATTGTTGTAAGACATTCATATATACAGAGTAGTTATCGCTGTTCAAAAATATATAAATTACGTGCGATATTGTTATATAAAAGACAAACCAAACATATTTGTTTCAAATCACTTGCAATGGACTTTTAACAGTGGGTTTATTTAAGTATAATAATTATTATTTAGATTTTAAATCAATAAATTGGCGAAACTTTATCTGCCCGAACAGTCCGTCACGCTACATTAAATGAGTTGAAATATCATTTACATATTATCGCTAATAATATGAGATCATTGAAAAATATATTTGTTCTGTCCCTTGGTCCATCGACCCCACCTGCTGACAACATATTTCTTGGTATCACTTTAGTCTCAAGGAATAAAAAATTAGGCTACAAATGTTCCATACTCGTCGTTTTTCTTCAAACCTAACGGTTAAACCGTGATTATAGCACTTTGCAGATTTGCAAATGGGAATTTTCTACTTTCAGTTATGAAGGTATTATTAATACTCGCACTCATCGTGGTTTCGTGTTCCGCATCTATTAAATGCCGAGGTAAATCCTGCGGCTACAGATATGGAGGATACGGAGGCGGTATGAGAGGATATGGCGGCGGATATGGTTCTGGCGGTGGATTCGGTGGAGGTTATGGCTATGGCGGTGGATTCGGTAGAGGTTTTGGTTATGGCGGCGGATATGGCGGTAGAATAGGATTCGGTGGTTATGGCGGTGGATTTGGTGGTTATGGCGGTGGTAATGGTGGCGGATTCGGCGGATATGGTGGTGGATTCGGTCGTTATGGCGGTGGATTCGGTGGTTATGGCGGTGGATTCGGTGGTTATGGTGGTGGATTCGGTGGTTATGGTGGTGGATTCGGCGGTTATGGTGGTGGCTATGGCGGTGGATTCGGCGGTTATGGTGGTGGTTATGGTGGTGGATTCGGCGGTTATGGTGGTGGTTATGGCGGTAGCTATGGTGGTGGATTCGGTGGTTATGGCGGTGGTTATGGAGGTAAATATGGACGTAGATACTTCACGAAGAGGGGTTAAACTTAAATCCTGTTCCTATGCACCACAACGACTTGATTTGCTCAATGGACATTCTTTTTCATACAGTTTTTATAATTGTATACATTTAACACGTGTTTTTAATTAAATATTTGCATTTCATCATGATTTTTTATGACTATATCCCATCTCTATGACGTGACATGCCTTCTCATTTGTCGGGCCAACTTCACTTATAAACATTGCAAAAAAATAAAAGATGTCCTTTCTAGCACATGCAGAAGTAATTCACGAGCAAACAGCTATATCGTAATATAGTTGAACTTATTCTTGACGTATATGTACGAAATATTATGTTCTGGTTCAATTTGAATCAATGAGTAAACAACATGCTCAGCTAGTTTTGTGAAATATGGTATCACCATTATAACTACTATTCCAGAAAATTTTAATTTTACATTCTGTTCAGTGTAGTAAATTACGAGTATAGCTACACGTGTTGGTAACATTTCCTGTTTCTTTATGTGTTATTTTTTCCATAAAAAATGGCAAGAGACATTGACTTATAATTGACACTGTTTTATATATTTCAAAAAAAACTTTCTTTGTCATTTTGGAATCAGTGAACACTCAAGTAACGCATTGGACCATCTTGATTAATTGACCTGTTCTAATCTGGTCAAGGTAGCATTATCGGCGAGTTGTTGTACACTCCGGTCATGATATACTCATTTACCAAACGAGCGCATTTTATTTGATCGAGCAAGTATTGTAAGTACAGCCGATAGTTTGTATTGATCATATATAAGCATAAATGAAACATAGAAAGAATTACACAAAGTTTATCACATAAATAGAAGTCAGGTAACAGTGCCAGCGGGATCTCCAACCAAAACCCCCGAAATTTAGGTTAAGTTTTGATGCATAGGGTGACGTAGGAGGTTTCCGTGCTGCAAAGAGTAACGTAACCTTCTTTAATCCTTACTCTGATTGCTAACAAATCAATAAACCATGGCAAGAATATATTATGTACAATGATATTCTTTTTTATAATAAGCAGTTGAAAATGTAAAACAAGCTCATTGTAAAAAGACAAGAAACAACCTAAAATACACAGTATCACATATACTCACACCCACAAAGTGCCTACCTAAACAATACAATAAGAGTAATACTGTTACTTCTCAGGACCAAAAACACCCCACAGATTGTCGTAAAACCAGTTTTGTATTTCCGCAATGGTACTTTTGATTGGGAAAAAAGGTGAAAATAACAAAAAGTAACTATAATGTAAAGTATCCGTAATAACGCTGTATGTCAAGAACTATACATGTCGCGGAACAATTCACACCAGCTTGCTGAAAAAAAAAAATATAACAACATATTTATAGACGTATGCATTCAATTGGATATAATCTGACCTACGCGAAAAGCATTTTTTCTTACGGAAATGAGAATGCATCTTTCAGAGATCTTAGTAATTCAAAACAAACACACAGCGCGACATAACCTTTCTTCTGTTACTTTTAACGTACCGTATCTCTTATACCATTCATAAACTAACTTAACTATATGTAAAGAAGAAACCCATAAAAACAAATTTGATAAATCCTGATGAATAAATTATTTTATGAATTTTGCTGTACTGTATGCAGATTCAAACGTACTCACCCTTTCAATCCATCATCCCATTTCCCGCCATTTTTTCACTCAGGTTCTTATAACTTGCTGTGGATAAACCGAAGGGTAAAGCTTTCGTAATATAGTTTGAACCCATTTTCTGACCATGCAAATGCAGTATAAGTTATATGTTTTTGAAAAAAACATGATGGTAATCTGTCTTTGAAAATTAGGACGGATAATTTCTCAAAACAATATTTGAATTTGTACAATTCTAAATTTGAATGCCTGCATTCTAAAACCAGCCTTTACTTGCCTGATTTTCTGACCGCCACCGTCAACGGATTTTCAACTTTTGACAATGCATATACCTGTTTGATGCAAACTACTTAATTTCATCAGGAACAAAATACATATTGTCACGTGCAGATTGGCTGTTATTTAAATGAAACTGATAACTATTATTATAATAAGATGGTATTTTATAACCATGTTTTATAACCATAACGTCTACAGTATGCTCTTTAGCACTGGATTTCTTCCATTCAGCAAGGCTAGACATCAGACGCTTGTTTAGAAAAAATTACCCCACCCACCACGTTCGCTCTTATGACTACCAATATACATACAACTACTAGAAGATAACAAGCTCTAAACGAAAGCAGAACACATTTTTGGGTTTTATTAACAAACGAAAGGTAAACTTACATTGGAATCTTGTTTTGCTTATTTAAAACGGCTTTTCTTTATTAACTGACACGCTTTCCACGGTCTACTAAACTGAATATCGTAGAATTCCAACTTTTTCACGTTTTGCACTGTGGGGGCTGTTGCGATCGAACATTTGTCACAAAAACGTAAGCAGGCGACAACTAGACTATTAGCGCGTATCGTGGTTTGTCTGGTTCCCTGCATTTCGTAACTACGATAACGCAGTGTAAGGGGCCGATTACCTGGACATATTGGTGTTGTGTTGAAACGGTGTGTCGGCTGAATTTCGGGTGTTTTGGACATTTAAATATTTCACATTTGTAAGTATTTTATTATTTGTAATTTTTACAAGGTGTTTTGGACTTTAATATACACATTTGTAAGTATTTTTCTTCTTTTCTTTGTAATATTTCACTATGTTTAGTAAAAGTCAGGCGTATTTCTATGCGGCTGCTGTCGCTGGTCACAATATTGTGTTGACTGGTCAGGGTGGTAGTGGAAAATCTTACGTTTTAAAAATATTAAATAAAAAATAAAATTAATGGCAATTAATGTCAATAAAAGATGATTGTCACACCAGCGATGACAGACTTTATAAAGGAACCTTAATTATTAACATATCCCCCTAACTAAGTAAAATTAATTTATGGTAAAACACAACTTCTCGATTAAAGTGTAATTTTTTTCTTTAAATAACATATGAACAAAACAATGTGTATATGACACCAACCTGTTTAATTTTATTACTAATATAACTCGTAATTAATATTTATAGGTATTTTAATTTAATAAGTAACTAAAGAATTTTATAAAATACTTACCAAGACGCACAATGCTTTGAATTCCACATATTGCACAAAAGACTGTCCGAAACTAAAATTCGATTTGGGTACCAAACTGATGTATGTGTATATTGCACAGGAACGACAACTCTGTGTGGATATTGACCATATACGTGACCGTAGGTCAGTCGGAAACGCTTTAAAATGTCTAAAAATAGCATTTTCTCGATCGCAGCGGCCCCCGGTACTAAAAAGTTGGAAATCGTCGGAATTTACACTTGTATTTGCAAGTTTGAGTATGAGAGCGGCGTCGATAGAATTAAAAAAGATGTAATTGTGCATAGAAGCCAGAAATTATGACGCAAGTGCAATATTTGTTTGAAAAAAAAACAAAAAATATGTTCTGCTTTCGTTTAGAGCTTGTTATCTTCTAGTTGTTGTATGTATATTGGTAGTCATAAGAGCGAACGTGGTGGGTGGGGTAATTTTTTCTAAACAAGCGTCTGTGGGCTAGACCTGAATTTTCCAACAGGTGACTCATATTGTTTGCTCACAATTTATATCATGTTTTGCGGAAATTGAGCTGTCAAGGTCATTTGGACATATCATAAAGGTGTCACCAACACGCACTTCTATCTTGCTCTCTTTTGAAATACCAAAAGAGTATCATTCAACTTGTATCTATACATGTAACAAAAAAACAACCTATTTCAATAAAACAAAATTAATATAAAAAATGAATTATATAATTATTATTAAAAAAATATATAATTATAATTAAAAAATATATAATTATAATTAAAAAATATATAATTTTACTTTAAAAAAATATTGATTATAATTTAAAAAAAAGCGACATAGACTCATTTCGAAACACACATCTGCTTCGTGATAAAAAAATGTATGTACATGCCATCTAATACAATACACAACGACAGAAGTTTACGTGAAGACATTATATTACGGATTTAAAATGATTTTGGCAATACTTTACGGTTATTTACCTTTTTACAATGGTATCGTTTAATATTCAACATTGACTATAAAATATGATCTTGCTGGTAAATAAATTAGTAAAACAACTGAGTAGACATGCATCATACTGTGTTATTACATCCACATTACAGGTCTCGTAAGGATATACAGTGTATCGACCAAACTTTTCAATTATAATGACTCCGCGATTAATAAATCGTCTGCACCAATTGACTGTATAAACATTGATTAACTTAAACGTTTTGGTAGCGCCTTAGACGTAGGTTATTAAATTAACTAAACGACATTTGGTCACAGGTGGCAGTATCACTGTTTGGTCCACAAAAGATGCAAAACAAAATTCCCGTCACTGATCTTATATATACTATCAAGGTGAAAAGCCTACTATATGTCTATATGCCAAATAATGTGGAACATCGCATCTCGTTGTTTCAGCATAAAAGATGTGCGCTGAAGGAAAATTGCTACACATGTCATTCAGATAAACTATAAGATATTAAATCGTACCGAATTTCGGCGTGAAATGAACAGTCTATTGTACTCAAATATACGACCAATCAGATCGCTTGATACATCACTCGCACTTGACTCAAAATGGCTTGCAGAGAAGTCAAATAATGAAAGAAACACAATTTTACCGTTTCACAATTATTAGATGTAATTGAATGATACTTTCGGTAGGATATGTTATTGTTTATCTGAATGTCCTGATAGAAAAATTATCGTGTTTACCGTCTCCTGCATAAATCCATATTTTTCATCGGATTTAACGATATCTTCAAAGTTTTTTTGTTATATCGTGCCGGGCATTCATCCTAACTGGCTTCCCTGGATTTAATTTAGCCCTTAATCAGTACTTACCACATTCTATCCACAAGCTTCTGTCAAGCTACCCCACATAATTCAGAGGTGTAGTGCAATTTAACATAGAATGTAATAACTTCAGTTAAATTTGTCACGGACAGTGTAAGCCTCGCCCAGGGTTCGAACCCAAGACCTTTTGATCAGACACTGTATGAATCAAAGCTCTGCAAGTATGGTCAGAAGCGAAGTTTAAATGTGTTAGATAAACCTTAAAATTTAAAGACCTGTGTTATCATCATGGTGATTTATAGTCTTGACACAATATACATGTTTAGGCCAATTAACCACAATTACCAATGAATTGCTACGCCTCTTAACTGTTTGCCTGAAAGAAATACTTCTATTCCCAATCCTAAAAGTCATGACATACAGTGACAAATAACAAGCTTCGTCACATTTTGAAGACCCAAACAAGTTCAAACCTTCAGTGTTTGATCAGTTTACCGTTAACAATATAAACCATCTGTTAAATGCTGATCTTCTGACCTTATGTCATGTAATCTCACGACATAGCGTTCCAGAACTGCTTCACTGAATGAAAGAATTTTGTTACATCAACAGTTTATGAATGAAACATTTTAGCGGAAGAATACTTAGTTTTACTTAAATAGCCAAATATTTCCCATGCTTTTAAAATCAACAGAATCCTGCAATATACATCTTCAACTTTTATCAAAACTGCAGTCTGCCATGTATACTTATATAACAACTGGTTCTATAAATGACTATGTTTACAGTTTCTTGATATAATAATGACCATGTTTACGGTTACTTGCAGGACAAAATGGGCTAGTTTACGGTTACTAGCTTGAAGAATAGTCTCATATACGGTAATTTGTAAGAAATTTGATATTATCAGGTTATTTCATAGAGAAATAGCCATGCTTACAGTTACTGGTAAGAAATTTGACATGTTTACTGATATTCGCAAAATGACAGCGTAGGAAGTTGTCAATTTCGTTCTTTTTTTCTGAACAAACCTTCGGGATAACGATTCGTATTTTTCTTACTTTAAAATCGGTGCTTAAATCAGGGTCCGTCGATTTACCGGAAAAAAAGACTATTTTTTCCCAAAGCTTACACAATTGGCGATATACAGTGTACAATATTATTTCTATGATTTCTTTAAATATAAAGTGAAAAATCTAATTTTATGTCAAATGATTTATTGCAACAATTCCAAAGCATTTTAAATAATTAAAAAATAAAGATAAATATACTGTAACATATTTGAGCATATTCCATCCCAACTTGGCTGCTTAAAGAATGCATGGATGAGCTCTTACAACCATTAACAAAACTATTAATTTGTCAATGAAACAGTCATATGTACCAAAATATTCAAATGTTCCATAAACAGGCTACTGATCTGGATACTGGGTTTTTAAAAAACTATAGACCAGTATCTATTTTACAATTCATTTCTAAAATACTTGAATAAGTAGTGGATACATATTTAAATAACCACCTAGTATGTTTAAATGACCTTCACGAAGAACACCAATCAGGAGTCCAGAATGACATACTTCGCTCCCTTGATTGCAATAATGTTACAGTTCTAGTGTTACATGACTTGTCTGCAGGCTTTGACACCATTGATCATGGAACTCTTCTTAGTCGTCTAGAAAACCATTTCGGGATTGTAGACAAACCACTTAAGTGGGTGAGATCGTATCTAGACAATCGCTATCAAACTGTAGCACATCTGCATTAATGGTTAAATGTTAAATCATGTTTTAATGAAATGTAGTGTGCCACAAGGCTCAGTTCTTGGACACAAGTTCTTCAACATGTATACAAAACCTGTTGGTACAATCTGTAAGAACCATGGACTCAATTATCATTTTATATGCAGATGATGGACCATACCTTTAGTTTAAACCGACTGAGTCTATCACCAGAACTGAATCATTACAACGGATGGAACACTGCCACAATGAAAGTATCTCGTGGATGAATAACAACATGCTGAAAGTGAATGCCGATATAACTGAAGTGATTGTATTTGCATCAAAACAAAATGAAAATTCACTACAAATATGACAGTATAAATTGGAGATTCAACCATATAACCATCATCAAGTGTAAAATATCTGGGCGCTTTCATGGATATTAAAATGGACATTGAAAAACATATCAGTGCTGTATGTAGGTCGCGTTATACACAGTTGCGCCAGATACATCGTATAAGAGACTACTCTATTACTGCAACGCTCTTCTGTATGGCGTTTCAAACTATAGTTTAAACAAACTTCAGACCGTTCAGAATACAGCCGCACGTATGATATCAAGAACAAATCGTTAAGAACACGTAACTCCAGTTCACAAGGAATTACACAGGCTTCCTGAATCATATAGAGAAGATTTTAACGTATCTTTTTAAAGCTCTTCATGATCAATCTCCAAAATACATCAAATATATGATGGAAATATACAGACCTTCAAGAAATTTAAGCTGGTTTCAGGCAACAGGTTTTTCTGACTTATTGTTGTAAGACATTCATATATACAGAGTAGTTATCGCTGCTCAAAAATATATAAATTACGTGCGATATTGTTATATAAAAGACAAACCAAACATATTTGTTTCAAATCACTTGCAATGGACTTTTAACAGTGGGTTTATTTAAGTATAATAATTATTATTTAGATTTTAAATCAATACATTGGCGAAACTTTATCTGCCCGAACAGTCCGTCACGCTACATTAAATGAGTTGAAATATTATTTACATATTATCGCTAATAATATGAGATCATTGAAAAATATATTTGTTCTGTCCCTTGGTCCATCGACCCCACCTGCTGACAATATATTTTTTGGTATCACTTTAGTCTCAAGGAATACAAAATTAGGCTACAAATGTTCCATACTCGTCGTTTTTCTTCAAACCTAACGGTTAAACCGTGATTATAGCACTTTGCAGATTTGCAAATGGAAATTTTCTACTTTCAGTTATGAAGGTATTATTAATACTCGCACTCATCGTGGTTTCGTGTTCCGCATCAATTAAATGCCGAGGTAAATCCTGCGGCTACAGATATGGAGGATACGGAGGCGGTATGAGAGGACATGGCGGCGGATATGGTTATGGCGGTGGATTCGGTGGAGGTTATGGCTATGGCGGTGGATTCGGTAGAGGTTTTGGTTATGGCGGCGGATATGGCGGTAGAATAGGATTCGGTGGTTATGGCGGTGGATTTGGTGGTTATGGCGGTGGTAATGGTGGCGGATTCGGCGGATATGGTGGTGGATTCGGTGGTTATGGCGGTGGATTCGGTGGTTATGGCGGTGGATTCGGTGGTTATGGTGGTGGATTCGGTGGTTATGGTGGTGGATTCGGCGGTTATGGTGATGGTTATGGCGGTGGATTCGGCGGTTATGGTGGTGGTTATGGTGGTGGATTCGGCGGTTATGGTGGTGGTTATGGCGGTAGCTATGGTGGTGGATTCGGTGGTTATGGCGGTGGTTATGGAGGTGGTTTCGGGAAATATGGACGTAGATACTTCACGAAGAGGGGTTAAACTTAAATCCAGTTCCCATGCACCACAACGACTTGATTTGCTCAATGGACATTCTTTTTCATACAGTTTTTATAAATGTATACATTTAACACGTGTTTTTAATTAAATATTTGCATTTCATCATGATTTTTTATGACTATATCCCATCTCTATGACGTGACATGCCTTCTCATTTGTCGGGCCAACTTCACTTATAAACATTGCAAAAAAATAAAAGATGTCCTTTCTAGCACATGCAGAAGTAATTCACGAGCAAACAGCTATATCGTAATATAGTTGAACTTATTCTTGACGTATATGTACGAAATATTATGTTCTGGTTCAATTTGAATCAATGAGTAAACAACATGCTCAGCTAGTTTTGTGAAATATGGTATCACCATTATAACTACTATTCCAGAAAATTTTAATTTTCGTTCTGTTCAGTGTAGTAAATTACGAGTATAGCTACACGTGTTGGTAACATTTCCTGTTTCTTTATGTGTTATTTTTTCCATAAAAATGGCAAGAGACATTGACTTATAATTGACACTGTTTTATATATTTGAAAAAAAAACTTTCTTTGTCATTTTGGAATCAGTGAACACTCAAGTAACGCATTGGACCATCTTGATTAATTGACCTGTTCTAATCTGGTCAAGGTAGCATTATCGGCGAGTGGTTGTACACTCCGGTCATGATATACTCATTTACCAAACGAGCGCATTTTATTTGATCGAGCAAGTATTGTAAGTACAGCCGATAGTTTGTATTGATCATTTATAAGCATAAATGAAACATAGAAAGAATTACACAAAGTTTATCACATAAATTGAAGTCAGGTAACAGTGCCAGCGGGATCTCCAACCAAAACCCCCGAAATTTAGGTTAAATTTTGATGCGTAGGGTGACGTAGGAGGTTTCCGTGCTGCAAAGAGTAACGTAACCTTCTTTAATCCTTACTCTGATTGCTAACAAATCAATAAACCGTGGCAAGAATATATTATGTACAATGATATTCTTTTTTATAATAAACAGTTGAAAATGTAAAACAAGCTCATTGTAAAAAGACAAGAAACAACCTAAAATACACAGTATCACATATACTCACACCCACAAAGTGCCTACCTAAACAATACAATAAGAGTAATACTGTTACTTCTCAGGACCAAAAACACCCCACAGATTGTCGTAAAACCAGTTTTGTATTTCCGTAATGGTACTTATGATTGGGAAAAAAGGTGAAAATAACAAAAAGTAACTACAATGTAAAGTATCCGTAATAACGCTGTATGTCAAGAACTATACATGTCGCGGAACAATTCACACCAGCTTGCTGAAAAAAAAAAACATATTTATAGACGTATGCATTCAATTGGATATAATCTGACCTACGCGAAAAGCATTTTTTCTTACGGAAATGAGAATGCATCTTTCAGAGATCTTAGTAATTCAAAACAAACACACAGCGCGACATAACCTTTCTTCTGTTACTTTTAACGTACCGTATCTCTTATACCATTCATAAACTAACTTAACTATATGTAAAGAAGAAACCCATAAAAACAAATTTGATAAATCCTGATGAATAAATTATTTTATGAATTTTGCTGTACTGTATGCAGATTCAAACGTACTCACCCTTTCAATCCATCATCCCATTTCCCGCCATTTTTTCACTCAGGTTCTTATAACTTGCTGTGGATAAACCGAAGGGTAAAGCTTTCGTAATATAGTTTGAACCCATTTTCTGACCATGCAAATGCAGTATAAGTTATATGTTTTTGAAAAAAACATGATGGTAATCTGTCTTTGAAAATTAGGACGGATAATTTCTCAAAACAATATTTGAATTTGTACAATTCTAAATTTGAATGCCTGCATTCTAAAACCAGCCTTTACTTGCCTGATTTTCTGACCGCCACCGTCAACGGATTTTCAACTTTTGACAATGCATATACCTGTTTGATGCAAACTACTTAATTTCATCAGGAACAAAATACATATTGTCACGTGCAGATTGGCTGTTATTTAAATGAAACTGATAACTATTATTATAATAAGATGGTATTTTATAACCATGTTGTATAACGTCTACAGTATGCTCTTTAGCACTGGATTTCTTCCATTCAGCAAGGCTAGATCTGAATTTTCAAACAGGTGACTCATACTGTTTGCTTACAGTTTATATCATGTTTGCGGAAATTGAGCTGTCAAGGTCATATGGACATATCATAAAGGCGTCACCAACACGCACTTCTATCTTGCTCTCTTTTGAAATACCAAAAAGTATCATTCAACTTGTATCTATACATGTAACAAGAAACAACCTATTTCAATAAAACAAAATTAATATAAAAAATGAATTTTATAATTATAATTAAAAAAAGCGACATAGACTCATTTCGAAACACACAATCTGCTTCGTGATTAAAAATGTAATGTATGTACATGCCATCTAATACAATACACAACGACAGAAGTTTACGTGAAGACATTATATTACGGATATAAAATGATTTTGGCAATAATTTACGGTGACTTACCCTTTTACAATAGTATCGTATAATATTCGACATTGGCTATAAAATATTGAACTACAGTATGATCTTGCTGGTTAATAAATTAGTAAAACAACTGAGTAGACATACATCATACTGTGTTATTACATCCACATTATAAGTCTCGTAAACATATACAGTGTATCGACATTATAATGACTCCGCGATTAATTAATCGTCTGCACCAATTGACTGTATAAACATTGGTTAACTTAAACGTTTTGGTAGCGCCATAGACGTAGGTTATTAAATTAACTCTAACTTTAATCTAAACGACATTTGGTCACAGGTGGCAGTATCAGTGTTTGGTCCACAAATGATGCAAAAAAGATTCCCGTCACTGATCTTAAATATATTATCAAGGTGAAAAGCCTACTATATGTCTATATGCCAAACAATGTGGAACATCGCATCTCGTTGTTTCAGCATAAAATATGTGCGCTGAAGGAAAATTGCTACACATGTCATTCAGATAAACTATAAGATATTAATTCCTACCGAATTTCGGCGTGAAATGAACAGTCCATTGTACTCACATATACGACCAATCAGCTCGCTTGATACATCACTCGCACTTGACTCAAAATGGCTTGCAGGGAAGCCAAATAATGAAAGAAACACAATTTTACCGTTTCACAGTTATTAGATGTAATTGAATGACATTTTCGGTAGGATATGTTATTGTTTATCTGAATGTCCTGATAGAAAAAATATCGTGTTTACCGTCTCCTGCATAAATCCATATATTTCATCGGATTTAACGACATCTTCAAAGTTATTTGTTATATCGTGCCGGGCATTTATCCTAACTGGCTTCCCTGGATTTAATTTAGCCCTTAATCAGTACTTACCACATTCTATCCACAAGCTTCTGTCAAGCTACCCCACATATATCAGAGGTGTAGTGCAATTTAACATAGGATGTAATTACTTCAGTTAAATTTGTCACGGACAGTGTAAGCCTCGCCCAGGGTTCGAACCCAAGACCTTTTGATCAGGCACTGTATGAATCAAAGCTCTGCAAGTATGGTCAGAAGCGAAGTTTAAATGTGTTAAATAAACCTTAGAATTTAAAGGCCTGTGTTATCATCATGGTGATTTATAGTCTTGACACAATATACATGTGTAGGCCAATTAACCACAATTACCAATGAATTGCTACGCCTCTTAACTGTTTGCCTGAAAGAAATACTTCTGTTCCCAATCCTAAAAGTCATGACATACAGTGACAAATTACAAGCTTCGTCACATTTTGAAAACCCAAACAAGTTCAAAACCTTCAGTGTTTGATCAGTTTACCGTTAACAATATAAACCATCTGTTAAATGCTGATCTTCTGACCTTATGTCATGTAATCTCACGACAAAGCGTTCCAGAACTGCTTCACTGAATGAAAGAATTTTGTTACATCAACAGTTTATGAATGAAACATTTTAGCGGAAGAATACTTTAGTTTTACTTAAATAGCCAAATATTTCCCATGTTTTTAAAATCAACAGAATCCTGCAATATACATCTTCAACTTTTATCAAAACTGCAGTCTGCCATGTATACTTATATAACAATTGGTACTATAAATGACCATGTTTACAGTTTCTTGATATAATAATGACCATGTTTACGGTCTCTTGCAGGACAAAATGGGCTAGTTTACGGTTACTAGCTTGAAGAATAGTCTCATATACGGTAATTTGTAAGAAATTTGATATTATCAGGTTATTTCATAGAGAAATAGCCATGCTTACAGTTACTGGTAAGAAATTTGACATGTTTACTGATATTCGCAAAATGACAGCGTAGGAAGTTGTCAATTTTGTTCTTTTTTTCTGAACAAACCTTCGGAATAACGATTCGTATTTTTCTTACTTTAAAATCGGTGCTTAAATCAGGGTCCGTCAAATTACCGGAAAAAAAGACTATTTTTTCCCAAAGCTTACACAATTGTCGATATACAGCGTACAATATTATTTCTATGATTTCATTAAATATAAAGTGAAAAATCTAATTCTATGTCAAATGATTTATTGCAACAATTCCAAAGCATTTTAAATAATTAAAAAATAAAGATAAATATACTTTAACATATTTGAGCATATTCTATCCCAACTTGGCTGCTTAAAGAATGCATGGATGAGCTCTTACAACCATTAACAAACATATTAATTGGTCAATGAAACAGTCATATGTACCAAAACATTCAAATGTTCCAAAAACAGGCTACTGATCTGGATACTGGGTTTTTAAAAAACTATAGACCAGTATCTATTTTACAATTCATTTCTAAAATACTTGAATAAGTAGTGGATACACATTTAAATAACCACCTATGCTTAAATGACCTTCACGAAGAACACCAATCAGGAGTCCAGAATGACATACTTCGCTCCCTTGATTGCAATAATGCTACAGTTCTAGTGTTACATGACTTATCTGCAGGCTTTGACACCATTGATCATGGAACTCTTCTTAGTCGTCTAGAAAACCATTTCGGGAGTGTAGGCAAACCACTTGAGTGGGTGAGGTCGTATCTAGACAATCGCTATCAAACTGTAGCATTAATGGTTAAATGTCAAATCATGTTTTAATGAAATGTAGTGTACCACAAGGCTCAGTTCTTGGACACAAGTTCTTCACCATGTATACAAAACCTGTTAGTACAATATGTAAGAACCATGGATTCAATTATCATTTTATATGCATATGATGGACAATAATTATTACACCTTTCGTTTAAACCGACTGAGTCTATCACCAGAACTGAATCATTACAACGGGTGGAACACTGCCTCAATGAAAGTATCTCATGGATGAATAGCAACATGCTGAAATTGAATGCCGATAAAACTGAAGTGATTGTATTTGCATCAAAACAAAATGAAAATTCACTACAAATATGACAGTATAAATTGGAGATTCAATCATATAACCATCATCAAGTGTAAAATATTTGGGCGCTTTCATGGATATTAAAATGGACATTGAAAAACATATCAGTGCTGTATGTAGGTTGTGTTATACACAGTTGCGCCAGATACATCGTATATGAGACTACTCTATTACTGCAACGCTCTTCTGTATGGCGTTTCAAACTATAGTTTAAACAAACTTCAGACCGTTCAGAATACAGCCGCACGTATGATATCAAGAACAAATCGTTATGAACACGTAACTCCAGTTCACAAGGAATTACACAGGCTTCCTGAATCATATAGAGAAGATTTTAACGTATCTTTTTAAAGCTCTTCATGATCAATCTCCAAAATATATCAAATATATGATGGAAATATACAGACCTTCAAGAAATTTAAGATCTCAGAATTCCAACTCTCTTGTCAAACCAAAATCACGCACTGTAAAATATGGTGATAGAAGTTTCCAACATGCAGCTTGGAATGCTCTACCAAACGATCTTAGAAACTGTGATACACTCTTTTCTTTCAAAAAAATCATTAAAAACATATTTTTTATAAAAAAATTTGGTTAGTGACTATGCAATTTTTTTTAATGTAAAAATATGTTACTTGCATATTTTAAAAAAAAAAATTGTTTTAAACATTGTAACATCACTATAAGCCAAATATGTTTAACAGACAGAATTTGAGGGGTTTTATCGAAGCTGGCAAACATTCATTTACTTTTTTATCACCTGATGTCTGTTTTAATTTCTAGTAACCTGTGTTGAGAATTTTAAGCATGTTTTAACTACATATGTAATGTTATATGCTATATGCTAGCACTGTTTTATATTAGTTTTTATTGTTTATTACATTGTCTGTGCTCTATAAATGTGGTACTAGTATATAATGATGATAATGAACACATTTGTGCATGACTGTATATTAATATAATAATAACCTCAATAATAAACACGAGCAAAATATGCAAACCTCTGTTTTAAATAGATTTACCGTGTCAGGCAGATACAATTAATACTTCATTAATTAACAGTTAATCAAACTGTGTAAGACTTATTAATAACAATTAATTTGGGAACGACTGTAATGAGAAGCAGATGAGGTAGATCTGTCACTGTATAGTTAATTGATCCGTTTCTTTTAATGTATCACCAGAAAGATGCAGCTCTTTGGCACTGTACAACGAGTGTGTAAGGAAACAACAAAGTCCACATAAAACATCTAAGCACTTACTGTTAAGTCATAATCAATCTCAATAGGGTTGATGAATAGATTCCTTATTTATTGCCATGGTCATGATTATTTAAGACTACCACGAAAAGCGTGTATATATAAGGACCCCGATGTAAGCTAGTGTCAGTCAGCAGCCTTGCCTAGCCACAAGACTCCTCTAAACAAAACAAGTAAGTTCTGTTCATGTTTTAACGCTACTTTATTTCTAACAACACTGTTAAGATATACAGCTCACGTGTTTGCTTCAATGCTTTACATTCTTGTCATGTTAAGCAGTTGCACTTTTTATTGCATACATGATTTCTAATACTATGCATTTTTTGTCTGTTTTATTTGCAAATTTGGTAGTGCCTGTACTTTAATAATTAGTCTGATCGAATGATATTTTTTTTAAGAAATCTATGAGCACGTTTGTGTCACTACATTTGAATAAGTATATTGTGAAATTGTGAATTGTTATTTATACTGTTATTGCATCTTTTTACAATGTGTTTTTTTTTTGTAAATGGATGTTCTAATTTCATTTATCTTTGAATAATGGGTTACTCAAACATACTTCAATGCTAATTTAAAAGGATGATAACTCGATAGAATGTCATTGTTTCTTTTTTAATTTCTGGGTAAATCTAACCAATAAAACTCACAAACATTCATAGAATCTGTCAGCCCCATTTTGAGAAAAACCTAATACCTGAGCATGCTAACTAAGTGTATCAAAATGAACTTTCTTTGACAATGAATTATGCCTTTGTTCGTATTTCTTTTGGAATGTATGTTTTTACTGGTTCAGTATTGAGTGCGTTTAAATAATAAAGACGACAATCTCTAAAATACGCTGAAAACGTAAAAGAGCATTTCAAGGCATCGGTTATGGCTTTACATGCTAAAAACGTAAAATAATATCGTAAGTTATTACAAAGATTATATTTTTATACCAAGCAACAAAAAAGTCTAACCGAACGAGTAAAAGTAGTGTTTTATTGTGATAAGCACTGTACCCCTTTATTATAGAGAAGCGTCACGTTATTCTAATGTAGTGTGCATTGTTTCGGTACGATATGTTATCATTTTGACAATAATTCGTTATTAAGTCGCTTCCTTGACATTAAAACTGAGCGTGGTTTCACTGAAATGTTTGGCGATTATGACTGGCTTAGGAATTAATGTATCGAAATTCATTCAGTACTTGAGTCAATATTGAATTGACAGTTAAACTGTTTGTAAATTGTTCGCTAAAATCCACAGCGGGTGTCATTTATTATTAAAGATTGTCCCTTTATTTGGTGTTGGATTTCGAATTGGTTGTCGGGGTCTTGTAGCGGAAATGTTTATCTAGGGAACCGTGCATCAGTAGTGTTGATATTTGTGTTTTAATCTTTATCTATGAAATATTACGTAACTGTCAGCTGGTTTCAGGCAACGGGTTTTTCAGACTTATTGTTGTAATGCATACATATATACAGAGTAGTTATCGCTGTTCAAAAATATATAAATTACGTGCGATATTGTTATATAAAAGATCAACCAAATATGTTTGTTTAAAATCACTTGCAATGGACTTTTAACAGTGGGTTTATTTAAGTATAATAATTATGATTTAGCTTCTAAATCAATAAATTGGCGAATCTTGATCTGCCCGAACAGTCCGTCACGCTACATTAAATGAGTTGAAATATCATTTACATATTATCGCTAATAATATGAGATCATTGAAAAATATATTTGTTCTGTCCCTTGGTCCATCGACCCCACCTGCTGACAACATATTTTTTGGTATCACTTTAGTCTCAAGGAATAAAAAATTAGGCTACAAATGTTCCATACTCGTCGTTTTTCTTCAAACCTAACGGTTAAACCGTGATTATAGCACTTTGCAGATTTGAAAAAGGACATTTTCTACTTTCAGTTATGAAGGTATTATTAATACTCGCACTCATCGTGGTTTCGTGTTCCGCATCTATTAAATGCCGAGGTAAATCCTGCGGCTACAGATATGGAGGATACGGAGGCGGTATGAGAGGACATGGCGGCGGATATGGTTATGGCGGTGGACATGGCGGTGGATATGGCGGCGGATATGGTTATGGTGGTGGATACGGTAGAGGTTTCGGTGGTTATGGCGGTGGAGTTGGTGGTTATGGCGGTGGATTCGGTGGTTATGGCGGTGGATTCGGTGGATTAGGCGGTTTTGGTGGTGGATACGGTGGCTTTAGCAGTGGATTCGGTGGTAATGGCGGTGGATTCGGTGGTTATGGCGGTGGATTCGGTCGTTATGGCGGTGGATTCGGTGGTTATGGCGGTGGATTCGGTGGTTATGGCGGCGGATTCGGTGGTTATGGCGGTGGATTCGGTCGTTATGGCGGTGGATTCGGTGGTTATGGCGGTGGATTCGGCGGTTATGGTGGTGGTTATGGCGGTGGATTCGGCGGTAATGGTGGTGGTTATGGCGGTAACTATGGTGGTGGATTCGGTGGTTATGGCGGTGGTTATGGAGGTGGTTTCGGGAAATATGGACGTAGATACTTCACGAAGAGGGGTTAAACTTAAATCCTTTTCCCATGCACCACAACGACTTGATTTGATCAATGGACATTCTTTATCGTGCAGTTTTTATACATGTAATTGTTTACATTTAACGCGTGTTTTTAATTAAATATTTGCATTTCATAATGCTTTTTTTATTACTATATACCATCTCTTTGACGTGACGTGCCTTCTCATTTGGCGGGCCATCTTCAATTATAAACATTGCAAAAAATCAAAGATGTCCTTTCTAGCACATGCAGAAGTAATTCACGTGCAAACAGCTATATCGTAATATAGTTGAACTTATTCTTGACGTATATGTACGAAATATAATAATCTGGTTCGATTTGAATCAACGAGTAAACAACATGCCCAACTAGTTTGTGAAATATGGTATCACCATTATAACTACTATTCCACAAAATTTTAATTTTACATTCTGTTCAGTGTAGTAAACAACTAATATAGCTACACGTGTTGGTAACATTACCTGTTGCTTTGTGTGTTATTTTTTCCATAAAAAATGGCAAGACAGACATTGACTTATAATTGACACTGTTTTATATATTTAAAAACACTTTCTTTGTCATTTTTGAATCAGTGAACATTCAAGTAACGCATTAGACCATCTTGATTAATTGACATGTTTTAATCTGGTCAAGGTAGCATTATCGGCGAGTTGTTGTACACTCCGATCTATGATATATTCAATATAATAAAAAGTAACACTATTTCCGTTTACCAGACGAGCGCATTTTATTTGATCGAGCAAGTATGTGTAAGTACAGCCGATAGTTTATATTGATCATTTATAAGCATAAATGAACTAACCTACAACAACATAGAAAGAATTACACAAAGTTTATCACATAATTTGAAGTCAGGTAACAGTGCGAGCGGGATTTCCAACCACAAACCCCGAAAATTAGTTTTTTTATGCGGAGGGTGACGTAGGAGGTTTCCGTGCTGCAAACAGTAACGTAACCTTCTTGAATCCTTACTGTGATTGCTAACAAATCAATAAACCGTGGCAAGAATATATTATGTATAATTATATTCTTTTTTACGGAAACAATTGAAAATGTAAAACAAGCTCATTGTAAAAAGACAAGAAACAACCTAAAATACAAAGTATCACATATACTCACACCCACAAAGTGCCTACCAAAACAACACAATAAGAGTAAAACTGTTACTTCTCAGGACCAAAAAGACCCCACAGATTGTCGTAAAACCAGTGTTGCATTAATTTTCAGTAAATTAAACTGAAAACGTAAAAATAACAACAAAAAAATACTAAAGTGTTTGTAATAATTTTGTATAATCTATATATAACGCGAAACAATTCACATCAGTTTGCTAAAAATATTATATTATAACAATGTTGCTGTAATGTGACCAGACTCGAACGTGCTCGCCCCGACTAAAATACTTCAATTTTATATCCCATCAGGCATTTCCCGCAATCTTTTCACATAGGTTCTCATAACTTGCTGTGGATAAACCGAAGGGTAAAACTTGAAATTCGTAATACAGCTTGAACCCATTTTCCGACAATGCAAATGCAATATAAGTTGTATGTTCTGGGAAAACATAAAGGTAATCTCTCTTTGAAAATTACAATTTCCTAGCGACGGATTTATTCTCGGAACAACATTTGAATTTGTACAATGCCTGATTTTCTGACCGCCACCGTCAACGGATTTTTCAACTTTTGGCAATGTATATACCGATTTGATGCAACCTACTTAATTTCATCTGAAACAAAAGACCTATTGTCACGTGCAGAGGTGTTGTTACTTAATTCAAATGGATATGGTGACTAATAAGATGGTATTTTATAAACACGCCGTACAATGTCTAAAACGTGCTCTTTAGCACCGGATTTCTTCCAATGAGCAAGGCGAGACATAGGTTTTCAAACAGGAAACTCATATTGTTTGCTCATAGTTTATATCATGTATTGCGGTAATGGAGTTGTCAAGGGCGTATGGACGTCACCAACGCTAGTAAATCTCAAACCATTAACTGAGCTAGTAATTTCATTTGTGCTTATCTTACCATTGGTGTCGAAAGGCGTTCATTCCTCCAGTGTCCGGCTTTCCACAGCGGAAACAACCACCAGGGTTCTTAGTAGAATCTTGTTGTGCAGTCTTCCATGGAGCCATTATATTTGTCTGTACGTATGGGCTGAGTCGTCTGCCATTGAAACGTCTGTCACGTTTGTTCTCTGCTTGCCTGAACTTGTCTGAATACACATACATTGGCATTATATTATTGTTCTTCGTGTCGTTTCTTTTTGAACACGTAGTCGTTTGTTGGGTTTAAGGTACACTAAATGGCCTTCTGTGACTTGTTGATATCACCCTTATTAATATGTTACGCGTAAATACAACTATTTCACGCTATCGAAACGCGTGCAATTTTCAATCTATACTCACACGGAAAAGAAAGTGCGATTTTGATTTGATTAAATAATAGGTGAATGGGTTAAATGTGTGAAAGGGTTATTTACGATAACAATTAAGCTCGTAATTAAATCATTCACACATCATCAAAGTTGATGAAATATGTCACCATTAGCGTAACAATTCCTTCAAACCAAATGCACGCTTTCTTTTTAGTGAAAGTATATAATATAACATGTATATGTTACATTCTTCATAGAATTTATTTTCCGTGTTATGATAGGACTGGGGTTTCTTAATGAGGGATCATTAGTCTGATGATGTCTCGTAGGAAAGAAACATAATGTAAATAATATCATATGAAGGGTCTTGAATAGCTCTGTCATTTTCATTTTAAATAAAATTGTTCCCGGCATATGTGCGCGTAAATAAGATACTTCAGGTTGTGCTTTACATATTTGCAATGAATATGTCTGACATCTATCCAATGTCAGAATGTTTAATAATTTGAGCGAGCGTCCGTACTCGAGTGGTAATTGTCTCTAACTATAGTAATACTTTTTTATAACTATTTATTCAATAATTTGACATGTTATACAGTAATACAATATCAATATATGTATACAGATAAATTAATCTATACGTATATCAGTATAGATAAATGTTCATAGATTTACACCAATTTCTACAATTATCAAAAATCAATATTGTTTTTTACCTAACTAACTAACAATATTTAGCTATACATATTATGACACTGGTCGTCGGTGCAATGTAAAACCCCCGTGTAAGGACAACAGGATATGGTACCAGCTCCTTCCGTTACAGGGCTGCTAAACTGTGGATCATGCTTCCACAACATTTTAGATCTGACAAGAATTTCAGCCACTTTCGTGGTTCTTCCAAAATAACCAGATACTTCTTGATTATTTGAAACATTCCGTTGTAAAGAGTATACAGGTGTTTTTTGCAGTTTGAAAGATGACAAAGCTTTCTCAATATTACATTACAGCATATTAAATGTTGCAAAATGTTATTGGCTTGCAGATAAATTCTGACGGAAATGATGATAATTTTAAGACAACACATATTATTTGTCAATATTTCCTATTTTAGTAATTCTTGATAACATATCCTTAGAGGGGTTTCAATTAATATACAATCTTATTACACGGTTTGTCGATACAATCCTCAGTTTTGTCCTCCTTGAAGTTCATCTTCATAAATATGAGGGATGATCGATCCAGAAATAACCGGACTGCCCCTGTATGTTTAATCATCGCTATAGCAACCAGGCCCTTGGGTTATAAAACTTATAATCGGTCTCCGAGCTCAAATATTAATTCCATTCTCAAAAGCATTACATTTGAAAAGGAGAAATTGATTGATGTTTAATGTAATATTAATATCATTATTGTCTTGTAAAAGACAAGATATGATATTTGAGCTCGGAGACGAATAAAAAGTTTTATAACCTTGGTTCCTAGTGGCTTGTTAACGGAGTAGTCCTGTTTCTCTTCAAGCACACATGTGTAATAGTAAATCTGAAGAATTCCGAAAACCACGTGACATGACCTGCATCAATAGATGCATGAAGAAGCGTCTTAGGCTGCTGGCTTCGAAAGAGGAAAACCCCTTAACCAAAATGGTCAACGAGACGAAATAAAAAACACAAATTCAGTTATGGTATACACAAAACTAATTTTCCCGAGGAATGTTTCCATGAGAAAATGATTACAGAGTTTCGACTAAGACGTTGCATAAAAACTGGTCATGAGACCCCGCATCCCGATAGATGCTGGCCTGTGGCCCAAGTGTACTGTTATATAAACAAATTGTTACAGTAGATTACACAAGATGTATCAAATTTGCGTGTTTGTTAACAAAAAATACCTGCGTCAATTTCAACTTTACTTGACAATGTATAAAAGGTTAAGTTAAGTCTAAATTGGGTTAACGTGAGGTAATGCCTATTTTCAGCCTTTGAAATTATATTTGCTACCATTCTGACCAGATTGTATGTATTATGTATCATTGAAGCTGTTTTTTATAAATGTTTATTCGTGTTTCCGTAATTTAGTGTACAGCAATTTCGTTTTCTGTCAATTCCTCAGTCAATAAAGGATTAACAATTCGAAAAAAACACTATTTGCTCTGGTCGATCTGTTACTATAACAATGCAGACTTGGGTTCAATCACTGCAAACTAGGGTGTCAAATAATCATATGAAATTAGATAACTTCATCATTACCAGGTACAAGTATATTAACTGGTTATTTCCTGGTATATTCTACTGGTAACCGGTTTTGATAATCGCATCGGTTATCACAGGTATTATCAGCAGGCCTAATAGCGAAATTAGTATATCACAAGTAAGTACATTATCATCCCGACTTACTCGATAGCGCCAGTAACGTCACTTAGTTAATGTCTGTACATAATGTAGAAATATGTTATCCTAATTGGTTTAGATTGCATTATTCAAGAAAATATCCAGGAAACGTCATAAAAGACACAAATTATTTATCAAGTTTGCATACATACAGCTTCCATTACTTTAAGTACATGCTTTGTACAAGGGTATTGCGTATGTAATACATACATCAAATGATATACGAGAAGAAGTTGGCAGTTTTTGGTTTCTTGGTTATGTTGGTCTAAGTCCACTGCGTATCACTACATGGTCTGTTCTTAGTGTCTCCTAATTTGATGTCAAGATTTACCAGCGCATCCTAATTTTCACCCCCATTTGTAAACATATCGCATTTGTGTTTTACTTTAATAGGTTTGGATTAATACCGAGGTGGTCTTATTAAAAGTGGAAATACTATATGTCAGATAGGTCTTATTTCACTCCTGTGTGAAGAGATCAGGCCCCAGTTTCACGAATACAATTTAGATGAAACTCAATAATGGACCCAAGTGTTTTTTCTGTCTATAAATCTTGTGTTTTTGACCAGTAATCTTACCATTTGTTTGCTTATTTACTTAATATAACATGTTAAACATGACAGCATACAATACTGATCTGGCGGACAAATTAAGTCTCAAAACTATTTTTCAATCGAGTCAAAAATCAATTGATTCAATAGATAAGTTGAGTTGGAGGGAAAACTTGAGGATTTTTGTGAAACTGGGACATGAATAGCATTTTATGATGTCGCTTATTCTCCGAAACTCAGTTTGAATTGTTTAGAAAATGGCCTGTTTATTACATAACATTTACCCAGTACTAGTTATCAATCGAGCAAACGACAAGAAGCAATCAATCTGACGCCGAATTGTGTGTTAATACTTGTGAACGTGATTCATGCAGAAAGGTCAAGTTCATGCGAAAACCGAGGTAAATACTTGTACAAAATCTAGGAATAATAATTACTGTTATATTAACTGTTCGCTGATATATGACTGAACATCCTTGTACCAAAATTGATTGGTTAAATCCTCAGTTCAAGGTTTAGTTGATACACCCATACTAGTATATTAACAGTACAAGACAAATATATGTTACACACATTTATAGGCAAAATACTGAAGTAAAATATATCAATGATCCAATATTGAATAAACATTTTAAAGTTTAAACAAATATTTTTTACACAAAAAGGCCAAAATTAACAGAAGGCATTTGTATAAAAGTTGAAAATTTAAAACAAATATATGTCAATAAATAGACAAAATGATAACTTCTAATACTAATTAAAAGTAGAATATATTAATGTTCAAACTTTGAATGCACATTTTAAAGTTTAAACGAATACATGTATATGTTACACAAATAGGCATATAGCTCATTTTAATTTCACTTAAAATACTGAAGTAGAATGAGTGAACAATACAAAATTGAATAAAAGTTTAAAAATATTAAACAAATATATGTTATACAAATATAGATACCTTATATTACTTAATAACTCGGGATACCAGGCATCTCTGAAGCTTTTAGTAATCAACTTAGATTGTTAGTGTTGTTTTATCGTTATATCAACGCTAATCAAATGTTGATCCGTAACTTTTATTTTTGATAAAGACGACATTCTTATTTTGCAAATTTCGACATATATTATGAACAATTAAAGAATGCTGGTTTACTTCTATTAGGCAATTTTGAGAATGATAGCTCAGACAGAGAGTAATTGAAATTAGTTGTTTCGTAAAAGATTCACGGTTTACATTTGCTTTAAATATTATAAAATTATGTGTATTTATGTTACAACGCAAAAAGCATCCATCGTCAAATAGGATGAATCTGTCGACATGATGCGAAGTAAATAGGGAAAAGACTTTTAAGTAACAACAGATAATGCTGAAATCTAATAACTGTCAGAACAATAATATAAATGTCATACAACACGATACACAATTACAAAACTAATATATTACAAAAAGAAAATCGAAGATAGGAAAAATCTCAAATTGTATGATATATCTTAATATACATTTAAACCCATACTTTTTCTCCTGGATGAAGCATGGGACAGACAGTTTATCCCCGTTGTTTCACTTTTTGATAGTGTAATTTTGTTAAATGACTAATGATACCATACGGGTTTGAATTGTATATGAAGCCAACTTTTAGAATGTTATTAAAATGTAATAAACTGCTGTATGCTAGACATGGAAAAAAGGACAACACGTCCGAATGAGTGCTTCTGCGATTTTGTCCCGCAGGATCTTTCAAAATTTATGATGTGTTTATTCTAGCACAACTATTTACTCAAATTCGATTGGTCTTGCATGACGAAATTACTTGAAAAGAGCATAATTCAACAAGGAAATCAAGATTAGTAGATAAGTACTGCATTGCTCTTTTGTTTTCCCATTGTCATATTTACAACTCCCTTGGGATGTGCAACGAATACCATTGTTCAGCAGCCCTGCTTTATCATTATTCAAATTGTTCTTGTTTTGATCAGTAATGGTGTTTTTTCGATTATCTTGTGTAGCCGATGAAACGAGTTCAGTCACTGTTGTGATGGTTGTTGAAATACTGGGTTCGGTCGTGTTAGTTGTGGTTGTTAGCATACTGGATTCAGTCGATGTTGTGGTTAGAGTTGATGAACTGGGTTCAGTCGTTGTTGTCGATGTAGTCGTTGGTATTGGTGTAGTAGATGCTGTCGTTGTTGTTGCTAAAATATATTCCATGTTTGGACTGAGAATACTTTCAGTCAATACTTCTCTACCTTTTGTATTTAACAAAGTTATTGACTCTGCTCTTCTACACGTTTCGGGAATAAGTATATGACTATATTAATGTTGACCGGGAAACTGATAAAGATACTTTTATGAAGATCATCATTGAGTGAAAATATTACCTGGAAATGCCACTTTGTTTGCATGTTTAAATAGTAGTTCTTGGATTAGACTCTTCATCAGTAACATAAATAACATAAATGTTTGAAATTTACGAGCGTTTTACCTTCTTAACAGCCACTAGACATAGAATAAAGACGAATGTAGCAATTCACAAAACTTTCGACGCCTATTTAGCGTATATAGCCTGATACAGATAGTACCAATAATATACAGACTTGGTTTTCCATAGAATGATGATTGCCCAATATAATTCCAGAATGACACAAAACCAATCACTGACTAACAGTGTTGTGGAATGGTACGTTGACATAGAAAAATATGTTCCCTGGGTATTTCAAAGAAAATTACAGCTTTGTAAGTAAGTTAAGCTAAACATATGATGTATATCTGTATGTCTTAAATATGCCCAGAAACATCAGGTTATCACATCATGTGCTATTGTTAAGTTGGAACTGCATAGACAAATTGTAATGTTTGATATTATTTGATTTTAAAGTGTATTACATAATATACAATACCTTCAGATCCAAACACTTGAACTTAACATAATTGTAATTTTTCCTGGAATTCTCCGAAACGCGATATTAGAACAATTTGTCCATTTACCGGTGGTCTCAAGTAGAACGTGTGTGTTTCCCCAACCTCGCCATCATACATGGCAACCAAAGTATCGCCAATATACAAATTCACATCGGCTAATCGATGGGCTAAATTGAAAAAGATACAATAATATATATATGAGAGTTTTCTAAAATGTGGTTAATTGCAACACGAGGCGTGTTTTCTAATTGGATCAGCGTCAATTAAAGTTTGTTATTTAAAATAAAATTCTAATAGGGGACATCTTAATATATTATTTAGACTAAGAGTGTGTCTTCTTATTGAGGCTATCTTAATTGTTATAGAATGAAAGAGCGTGATCTCATTAGGAATGTCTTCATTTGTTATGTAGAATGAGATTGAGTGTAATCTAATTGTGACTATTTTAATATTCGGAATAAATTTGGGAATGTCTTCATGTGTTGTTCTAAATATGAGTAACTGTGTGTATTCAAAATGTAATATGACCTAAATCCAAACCGAAATCGTTGGGTTATAAGTCAGTCCAGTACAGAAACCACCGGACCATGACTGCGACACGTATTTTCGATTTGTTTTATTAAGTGTAATATGTTTTACATCATAATGCAATCAAACAAATGCAATCAAACAAATAATTACTAGTAATGGCAACGAGTATTCGAATAATTCTTAGATTGATCGAATATTTAAGTCCCAAATCGGTAATTGGTATTAAATATGATAACAACCGGGATGATGCACTATTCGTCAGTGTTTTGTCTACTTCTAGTTTAAAATAATGATGAAAACAATGCATGTACGGATTGTCCATACTTGTCACCGATTTTCGTTCGGGTGGACGACCTTATACAAACTAGTACTCGAATATTGAAAATGACATTCGTCGCCAGCCATAATAGAATTAATACACTTTGAAAGACGTATACTTATCAAATAAAAAACAAAAGAAGAGCGAAAGAAAACCATTGAAAATACAACATTAATGTTACGTACAGCAACAGTCCATTCTGTTGTAGATTTTGACGTTATCTATTAAATAAATATGTCCGAGATCCACCAAACACCACGCTCCATTGGTAGACACGGTATGCGTACATGACCCATGCATAACATTCTGGTCCGTGTTTCCATCTACAGCATTACCCGCCTGTCCTCCAACTTCATGAGGAATGCCGTCTATTTGATAAGCCATTTTCATAAGTGCAATATTTACAAGTTCTGTAATTATTACGTTAAGAACTAGTATAAGATATTGAAGACGAGGCCTGGAAATTTTTTTTGAAGACTTCGTCTATCGCAGGAAATCATTTCCCTCTCTGAAAAACACAGAACAGGAAAAGAATGGTTGTTTAACATTTATTCTAATTGATACAATATGCTATGTAAGGCCACATCCGTACCATGAGTTACAAAATGTGACCTTGTTTCTAGCAGAGATCCAGCACATATTTTGACGAATGTGATCGATGCCAATTTCTGATTTGTCCTGATACAAAATTAATGTGATCTGAATGCGGGTATGGTCTTACAATCTTAAACATGTGTCGCATACTATTTTGCGAATGGAGTGTATTTTTTTTATTTAAGTTGTATCTAAATTTGTTTGATTCAATTCTATATTTCTGGAAACTTATTTAATATGTTAATCCTTCAGACTTTAGCGCGATAAAATGATAATTATGATAATACAGTATTTTGGTTGCAGTAGTTTTTAAAAATAATTTCTACCGTTAGAATATCAGAGATATAGAGACCACCTTTATGCTAAGACAAATTTCTTAAATATATGTTGCAGTACTACGAACTGTGCAAATGCTCAGATAAATAGTTTTTACTTACCATTCGCCATAGATGATCCACCTAGAATTAAGAACCACAAATAGTTCGACTGCAGAGGTCTCCAAGAGACACCTCGATACGAAATAAAGCACCTCTTAAATGAAGCTTCACGCCTAGCTTCCTTTTGTTGTCATAGTTGTCTTAACATGAAATCAGTTGGCATTTAAATATTTAAATTACTTTAAAATATTCGTTTACGCTTACGAAATAAGTGATAAAATCTAACATAATCATTATTATGAAATACTATTTGAGCCATTAAGACGACTGATAAAATCTTTTATTATCAATTTGATATACTATTGTTACCACTAAACATAACTGGAAAAGACGAGTTAATGTTTTGGCATGATGAAGTTATCTATAATTCACACGATTGTTTCGCAAACAAGTCTGATTGTTAAGTTACAGCTTGTAGCAGCACATGGTTGTTGCGTTCAATTTGAATTCTGTTATCGACTGAGGAACAGATACTTACGTCTAGTAGACATTGTAGCGATAAATGAAACCCGAAAACACAAACTAACAATTCATGCAAACATTTCAATGACATCTAGTCATAGCTATTGGAATTGTTTAATGAATTAGCACATACGTCTCTTGGTATGTTCCTAACTAACAGACCGATGTAACGCAATATCTCTTCAGTTGTGATACAATACAGTACAATACAATACAAATGCCTTCCGATTCTTGGAAATGATAATTTATGGTAATACGAAACTACATATACAGAACAACCTCTGTAGAGCAACACCCTGTGTGAGCTGCATATATTGGCCGTTGTTTAGAGGTTGTTGTTCTACGGAGGTATAGTAAATATCAGCTTAATGAAATTTTTAAGGTGTTGTTATACCGAGCTTCTTGCTCTACCGAGGGTCGCTCTGGAGAGGTTGTACTGTAATATACTGTACGACTGATGGAAACCGTTTTAACCAAGCAAATATTCACCGTTTGACATGGGCGGCTTGCTCAATGAAAACGGAAACAATCAAGCCTATATCCCTTTCTGAGACTGAAAAGATTATTTTGATTTTAACATCGGCAACACAAGTTAGATAATACCATGGGATGTATACTAAGATACATATTAACACAATATGCTGGTTATACTTTTGTTAAAGTCCCATAAGCTTAAAAATCATATTTCCAGTTTACAAAAGCTAAAATCACAGCGAAATTAGTGTTTTAAGAAGAAAGGGGGCTCGTTTCGTCGGTTATTATAAGCAATTGGTTGTTCTTGTTTTTTCTTATTTTTTATATTGAACTTATTGTTGAGCTATGGCGAATATTATTACCATTATATATACTCTTTATTTCCACTTTTCAGTGATTTACAATTGCATATAAATATCATACATAAATTACAATTATTTATGACGTGTACATGTACAATAAATAAGATGAATGTGTATCAACACAGTGAATAAATAGATAACTAAAGTTAGTAACACAATTTCTGTTTGTATATTGCAGCTTTTTATGTGCAACTTAATACCTTGTTTCATTTGTCTGAACCGAAATTCGAAATCGTTAAGATCAAATTTAAGGTATGATTACATTACAGTGATGCTTGTCCCATACAGAGATTAACTCTTGTTACAATATGTCATATATACTTTGTGAGTGAATTTGCAACTTAAGTTTTGACTTGTAATTTAACGAACATGGCTGTACATGGAAGACGGAAAGAATGTTTTGATCAAAAAGTGACTGAATGAAAATGACAGAATTTGAGTGTCGTAGGAAGTCTGCCGTTGAAGAATTTATTTGGCTGCCTATATCATCTACAAGTTCTGATCTATCCTGAGCAAACATAATGCATTCGGCAAGTAGATGTATATAACCGAACTGAAAAGATGAATGGCACAATAAAACGATACACAAGAATGACTAGACCTGGAACATTGACATGACCGGATACTCGCCATAGATACTGTAAACCTAATACGAATTCTCACCACCACTCAGATCGTAATCTTAATATAACAAATAATTAGAGTGCCAGGTCACAAAATACGCCCGTCAAGGACCATAACTCAGAAGTGCCTAGGCCGATTGGGCTGGTTATCAAACTTGACCGAGATCTCATGGCCATAAACATTTCTGTCAAATTTGGTGAGGATCCGGATAGAACTGTTTGAATTAGGAAGCGGACACTGTTGTGGACGACGCCCGCCAAACGGCGGTAGGTGTTCCCATAATACGACCCGTTTTCCAAACGGGCGTATAAAACTGAAAGGTTGACATTAGTTTCCATATAAGAAGCGAGATATAAATCATGATATTGACACATTGCTCTCTGAGTCAGAAAGTTCTTGTACATCGTTTGTTAAAATCATTTCTTATGTTCCCCTGACAAGTTTATCTCTTATAAAAAATACAACGTTAATTTAGAAGTCGGATTTGTGTGTGATGATACGATGCTTAGTTTCATCCGTATTCTGACTTAAAGGTGATAACGGCATAAAATAAGTCTTTTATATTTTGTTCTTTATTATAAGTTTCGTTGTTCTAGGCAACGACGCGTGGATCAGGTTGGATCGCCTTATGCCTGGCGATATACATCACACTAACAGGTATGGAACATAATCAGTTATTGACAGTAAATGTTACACAACCAACATAACATTAAACAATAGTAAACTATTGTTGCCAATCTTGACTGTAGAATTCGTTAAACTTATTCCAATGTGATTGTGATAAGTATGGTGAACAAATAATAGTATGTAACGAATTTGTGTTTATGCTCCTTGTATTTACGGTTCATTCGTCGCTCCTTTCACCCCACATTTCATTCATTACTCCTTTCATTCTTTGTTAAATTCATTACTCTTTCACGTTAACTCATTTTATGTATTGCTCCATTATAGGAATGAGTACAGGAGCTACTGTGGTGTCTTTTAGGAGCGTAAGAGCTAACACAGTCTCCTTTAGGAGCACTGTTTGCTATATATACTCATGTTTTGTCATCATATTGGGAGATACGTATATTCGGTGGGAATAAATTGTCACTTTTTGAATTATTGTGTATTATTCCTCGTTCTGTAAAATCCTCATTGCGTTTCATTATGTAAAAGGTATTTCAGTATAGGCTAATGGATTTGCCCCAGTTGAAATGGCAATAATGTTGTAGATTATCGAAAACTAAATTCGTTGGGAAGTCACCGATGCTATCAAATAATTACTAAACCTTTAAGTAAACACTGAAGAGAAAGTAATGGATGAACCATCCAATAGTTATCGGCTTTTATCGTAGTTAACTTTATAACATAGCCACTACCTCTGATATAATTTAGATATTTCTAAACATACTTTGGTACACTTCGGCAAGGAAATTGGCTGTGTATCACCATGGCTGTTGTGACACGAATATTTCATTGGTAGGCCGATACGAACAAGTTCCGCCAAAAAAGCGTTGCAAGTATATGAACTTATAAACTCAGTTGTTGATATCATTCTGATATTATTTTTTTGCCAATTATTATAGTAGAGGATACCAACTCTATTAAAACATAAACCAATACGTAAATGCCAAATCTGCCAAACGCCATGTTTTTGTTTCACGTTTGTTATCATAATTGAATAATGAGTCAGAGCTGCAAGTAACACAATACGTAACTATACTATGAATGGGTAAACTTCATTCTCTGAATAAGAATGGCAGTCAAAGGGTGGTTGTAACCCAAAAAAAATGCAATAATTGCAGTACCAAAGAGCTCTAGAATCTTCGTAAATTGTGAAGAAAGAACAAGTAAATTTTTGTTTGCGTTTTGCATAACGGGAATAGACTTTTAGTATTTATGTTTTAGTTTTGCCTGATTTATAACACTGAATGAATAAACTAGTTTATAATTATTTATTAGTCTGTATGCATTTCAAGCATGATCAAAGAGTCGTTGGTCTAAAGAATATCGGACTAGCACGGTTTTTATTCCACAACGATACTACGACGTTATTTGTCGATATATAATTATTTGAGTAGCACATTAATATTTTTTTTAAGATATCATATTATATAAACATTTGTACTTCAACAGTATGCTAAATAAGCTACTTTGTGAACGTTGCATGTACCTTCGCATGATGTATATTTATGTTTCAGGCATTATAGAGTGTGCAATGGTTGGAGGCCAGACAGAGGCCCCCTAATAAAAAATATATAGAGTGTGCTTTCCAAAAAAATATGTAAAGTGTTTCACGTCTTACTAAAGCTTTTCTTTTAAAGAAAGTTGGTCTTCTTGTCGCATTTGATCAAATATATTTCAGACGCAATCTTTTCTCGCAAATCCCTTTGAGGGATGAGTCGTCATTTTAACCTTTTTGTCATGTCTTCCTCTATTTGCAGCTGCTGTATGGACAAGACTCACAATGTTGTTAATGTTTTATTCATCAACTTGAAGGTGAAATTATCAATAATTAAAGTTGGCGTTTTTGTTTTGTCTTCTATATGCTTTTGAGCTTGGGTTTCTAGAATTTCGTAACGAATTGCTGCTTTGCAGCTTTGTCTGAACGGTGATTATAGTTGAGACAGTAGTCCCAAGGTTGATCGAGTATTGTAAAGCATATCAAGTGATTAAACCATCCAACCACTGTCTTTGCTAATTGGCATGACAAAAAAGAAACGTTCAAAATGTAGTAGATACGCACTATCACGCAAGTCCCTGAAGGGGATATATATGCATGTCATTATGTACTTAACCGACATTTTGTATAATAGCGCACTTTTCGAAATTGTATAATTGTTTGTTAGCGTGGAGTAAATGTTCTTGATGTTTGTTGATTAGTGGTGTGATCTACGTGTGTGCAGTCTTGACATTAAATTTGATCAATAGTGACATGATATGTTTTTGCATGGAATACGCTGATATAACATGTCTGAGTCTGGGATAATCATCTTTATTGCAACCATTACACGCAAATTTGTAATGATTAACTTTACACCGCATTTTGATATCATTAAATGCTTGTTTAGACATAAAATATATATTAATTTTACAAATGTATCCGCGATACATACTACTTAATTCAATATATCGATGTCGTATTATCTTTTTCCTCAGCATACCCTCATTTTAATTAATATCCAATTTCCGCTAAATTGCAGGCCAATAACAATTGGGTTCAGTATGAACTTACTATACCTCCGACTAGTTTCCTGTTGTGCGATTGTGGATAAAATCCATGGTAAGTTAACAACCTGGTATTAGAATTTTGTCGGATGCTTATAGCTAAAAGTCGGGCGTTACGACACGCCATACGGGCGTGAAGTGATTAAATAATGCAATACATATACTTCAATTGCAGAAATTACAATTTACATCAAGATTCAGTAAATACATTTTACATAAGGTACATAAAGCGTACATCATGGATTCCTCATCGGTAAAACATGTTGCTATTATTTTGATATGGACGGCATCCGAACTAAAAGTTATATCCGACGGTGGAATGCAAGCGGGAACTAGTTACATGATTGTATAAGGTTTTGTCTAAGTACGGCAAATGAAATCAAACTGACAGGCCCACCGAGACTTTAGATTATAAAATATCATCATACAGTATGTAAACATAGTCTTTATGTTTCTCCAGACTTACATCTTTATTGATATACTATGGTAACTGTATGGCAATTTTGATATACGATGGTAACTGTATGGCAATTTTGATATACGGGTAATTGACTTTTCTTCAGTAATTGTTTGCCGCGGTTTGATGTTTTATATCTGATATTCTGCATGGTAAATGGTATATGCTTTATAATTATTTCAATAATGATTCATTAAGTAAACGTTACTTTAATTAAAACTCACTACATCCCTGTTAACTTTTCTTTTCTTAATATCATTTCATTATACAGTACAACCTCTGTAGAGCAACACCCTGTAGGAGCTGCAGATATTGGTCGTTCTTTAGAGGTTGTTGCTCTACAGAGGTTAAATTAATGGTAAATATCAGCTTAGGGAAATTTTGAAGGTGTTGTTATAGAGAGGTTGTTGCTCTACAGAGAGCCGCTCTGGAGAGGTTGTACTGTAGTTACAATTCAAATGTAATAACTCTCAATTTAGTTAATAACAAGCTAAAGTTAATTGTAAATTTCACACCAACAAATGCAGTAGCCTTCATGGTCGAATGGTTAGGATCATTCCTAGTAGGACCAGTTCCCTGTTTCACGAATAAAATTGTGTAGAAACTCAATAATGGACCTAATTGTTGTTGTTTTTTCTTTCAAGAAATCTTGTTTATTTGACAAGAAATTTTACAATTTGTTTCCTTATTTACTGAGTGTTTAACATGCCAGAAAAAAGTGTCAAAACCCATTTTGCATTTGAGTCAAAACTCAAATTCTCAATAATAGACTCAAATCAATGTTATTGAATTATAACATATCCGGAGATTACAGCTTGGTTGAAATGGTGAGAAACTTTTATTTGACTATCTTTATACCTCTTTTATTACTACATTCTTAATTGCAAACAACTCAACAGAGGTATGACTGATTCAATAAATAAGTTGAATTTGTGAAGCTGAGGCCTGATAAATAAACTGACCGGTTAGTTTTACCGTAAATCGCCATTGTACGCCATTGAAAAAAATACGATAATGATTTCGGAAACACCATGTCCCCTCCGGTTGCCCTTTTTGAAAATGCACAGGTCCTGTAGATATAGTCATGATGAACCAAGATATGAAGTTTGACGATTGCAGGTGGTAGCGTTTTGACTTAATAGGCAAGGTTAAAGTTTGGTACAGGCAAACAAAGGGCCGTAAATCTGCTAAAAACTATCGAATCACAAAACCCTGACATAATGTGCTGGTGAACTTGGTGACAATAGTTCTATCAAAGTTTGGTAAGAATCCCTTTAGAAATACAGAAGTAGTAGCAAACAAAAGAGTATTTCTCTATATTACATATGCACAAAATAAACAAAGGGCCATAATTCCGTCAAAATTTATAGAATCATAAAACCTTTACAACATGCATTGGGTATCTCGATAACAATAGTTCCATGAAAGTTTTATCCAAATCCCTTGAGAAAACAAGGAAACAAGAGTATTTCGCTGTTACATTCACACAAAATAAACAAAGGGCCATAATTCCGTCAAAAATGATCGAATCACAAAACCAGGAATAAATGTGTGGGGGTTCTTGGTAACAACAAGTCTATAAAAGTTTCGTCAAAATCCCACGAAAAATGTAGGAGAAGTATCCTAAAAGAAATTTCGGATTTTTTTAAACACAATGGCCCTGTGACCTTGACCTACTGACCTGAAAATACAAAGGTCCTGTAGAGGTTGTCATGAGGAACCTACATATGAAGTTTGATGAATGTAGGTGCCGGCGCTTAGACTTTATAGGCAAGGTTAAAGTTTGGAACAAACAGACAAACAGAGAGGCCAAAAACAATTTATACCCCCGATCTATCGATACGGGGGAATAAAAATAAGATGGTGGTTTTGGAAACACTTTTTCTTGCTATAAAGTACGCACGTTAAGAAAACACACCGGATTACTCTGTAACTGCTATGGAACAAACAGAAACTATTACGACCGATACATTTATATGCTTATGGGACTTTAAAGCTGCACAGTTGGCAAATGTCGCTGGTATTCGGTGAAACGTTATATCTCCATTAAAACAAATGTATTCACTAAATACGTACCGTATCATTATGCAAATCATGCAAAACCAAATGTTGATGTTGTTTAGGGTGACCCATCATTGTTGTAGTGATGAAGTTCAGATCTATAAGTCCCAATTAACATTGTACGTTTTGTTTTGCGTATTGCTGTCATATTGTTATGTATATACTCGCGCCTCGTATTTCCGCGTTACCCATATATCCGCGGTATATCATACTTCCGGTATAAACAGAACGATGCGCCACCTATAGGTCACCTACTTACACAAATGGCTACTTTTGTTTTGTTCTTACAGTTTCGGCAATAGTTTTTTCCGTATAAAGGTATTTGTATAAAAATCTAAAGATTATATGAATATATAAACCTATTTTCAACGCTCATATACACAACTGCTAAAGATGGCTTCCTACTTATTGTTAAATTAATTTTGTTTTACGAATCACAAATACCGGTCGTCTGTTTGCCCTATTTAATTACGTCACTAGAATATTGATTGACGGTTAAAGGTACTTTATCTTATATAATTGTTTTAGCGGAAATATGAGAATGTGTTTTTAAAGTCCCATAAGCATAAATTATACACTTATTGGTCGTAATAGTTTCTATTTTTCCTATAACAGAGGAATCCGGGGCGTTTTCTCGCGTGCATTCTTTATAGCAAGAAGGAATGTTTCCGAAACCATTATCGTATTTTTTCAATATCATAGAAAAAAATACTATTTATGGAACAGCTATGTTTTCCCGCAGTCATATTATGCACGCGGCATGAAGTGACGTCACGCGCTCTATATATTTCAAGTTTACAAAAACAAAATTCACAGTTTAGAAGAAAAAGGTCTTGTTTCGTCGGTAATAATTATCTTGGCATAGTATCAGCAATTGTTTGTTTTTTACATATATTTTTATAGCAAAAAGCTAATGCGGCTTTAAAATATGACTGCCGCCGTCAGTCGATCCAGAATTTATTTTAGAACATTCACACAAGTGTGAGAAAAATGAGATTATTCCAAAACAGGCCGTAAGAAATTAAACGATAGGAATACCGATTGATTAATACAAGGCAAGTTCTTTTATTTGTGTTTTCTTTAGTTTCAATGATAAGTACCGCGGGAATACGAGGCGCCTGTATATGTAGTATTTTTGCTATACACATGTTTTGTACTACCGTGTATAATTGTCACAGTCAGTTGTAGACTACGCGCCATCAGAATAACATGATACATCAATGTTGTAAATATGTGTTAATGTATGCGAGGATGTCGGTCAGCAATACATCAGCCGTTACGGTAATCACATCAGTGTATTCTACTTGACAGCAAATTGGCTAACGTAAACAAAGTAGCTTCTGCTTTTTGTTCATTCGGAATGTTTATGACATTAAAAGTATAAGTAACTCAGCAAATGAATATTCGTTGATCTATGATTGGCTGACGATCCAGAAAAAAAAGATTAAAAGCATTACGGATGTTCTGGTTAGATTTAACCAAGAGATTTATTTCTAGGCTCGATCGTAAAAGCCGTCACTCGCATTCGCTAAATACAGCACTTATTACTGCTAGAATTTAAGACTACGTGAAATCATTATGATCGATCGTGCTTTTTATTTTTACGATAACGCCTCTTACTTGACTAAAGCCGTACTGTTTATTATGGACTCAAACTTCTTCTGATTGCCATTTTTTAAACCAGTACACTAGTACTTGTTAGAACAATGTTTTAGTTATATACGTCGGACAAATCACCTAAAAGGTTTCCCTGGGCGGTATTCTAACCAGCACTAACACCTTTCCACAAAAACTGACATCTACGCTACATGTGGAAGAGAATCTACATTGTTGTCAATTTTTCATGGAAGTGTATGACCTGCCGCAATCGGGAATCGAACCTAGTTGACCGGGTTACAAATCCTGCGGACTAACTACTGGATCACGGTTTTCCTATGTATTATGTACTGTCAAACCTGAGTAAACATCCACTTCCGAATAAAAGCCACCCTGTGGATAAATACCATTTCCAGAATTGTTTATATAGAACAATCTGACCTCCGAATAAAGATCATCGGTTAATAACGGCCACAGTTTGTCTTTCACAAGGTTGGCTTTAGTTCAACTGTACTGTTTGACCGAACTTAGGTCTGGTTTTATTCCAAACCGGTTCCTCTGACTTCACCAGGTCCAAATAACAAACAAACTCAGCATAATTACTTTTAACTTAGTTAATTAATAATGGATATGTGTGTAAGTAGGACTTGGGCATTGCTTAAGATGTAAAACCATTTGCATAATACTCATTGAATTCACAATACTAGTATACTGTTCGTACTAAAATCTTCTTATATACACCATGTACATGTTACTTTTCAAGCAATTAATTCCTTTAACATTTTTACAACACAAAAATAGATATACGTCTGCAAAGCATAGGTGCCCAAAGCTGAATAAAATCATAGGCACGAGGAATCAGATATTTTCGTTAACAATCATTACTCAAATTACTGTTTTTGGTCAAAAACAACATTTAGTAACTAACCAAGTCACTTGTTATCAAGTAACATAACAACCAACATACTATGGATTAAACAACACGTACCATAGATCTTAACCAATCATAGGGAAAAAGTTTCTACCTAAATCTTTAAAATCAATCGTCAGAAAATACAATTATTTACAAAAAGGACATAGACTGCTCCGGAAGTACGATATCTTTACGGACAAGAAAAAGATTAATCAAAGCAAATGAGAGTAAACATAATATAATGATCACAGGGTCGTGTGAAGATATTTAGGAAAACCAAACAAATCATCTCATTTCTAAGTAATGTACACAGTTAATCATACTAAGTATAGGACTAGAGCTCGGAGGTTTTATCATATATCAGCTAGACAATATAAATATCACAATATTTTTTCAGCATACCGATATATCGGGTTTAGCTTAAATAACTGAACTTTATGTTTATTATAGTAAAAAATAGTTCATACATTGTGGTAAAGTGTTATTCATGTCTAAATGCTGGCCAATCTTGTGATATTATTGACTGTGCATGCATACATATTTATATGTATACATGCATTAATAGTTTCAACAGTGCTAAAAAAGAACAAATTATTTGAAGTGTGAAACTATACTGTCAGCTATAGTCTGTATTATTACCCAAAACATTATATAAATGTTACTTTTTAATGCTTTTCTGTAAATTTACCAAATATATATCGCGATACGTATCGCGATACAGCATGAAATATTGTGATATATCGTGATACGCTTTTAAGGACCGATACCCAGCTCTATATAGGACGATGTTAATATAATCAGTATATTGATTCAGTAATTTATTGGACCATTTCAAGATGACATTTCTAGGTCTGATCTACTGGGCAGAACTCATCATTTATAAACATTTTAAGAGAAACACTATACGTATTAATTAATTTGCTTGACAAGACGTTAATGGGTCAGTATCAATAATACAATGATCTATTTCGTAGACGGAACGGGAATACGGAAAAGTGAAAAGAAGATGAATATTGTGGCTAAGATCATTTGTATCAGACAGAAAGATCGTGACAAATATCATATACCTCATATAGACTAATTCTTTCAAAATTCTCCATCAATAATAACGGCAATCGACATTAGTGGTATACAAAACTAGAACAATTGTTTTTTGAAAACAATCACGTGACAATGTTTTTGAATCTGATCAATCGTCTATGATTGTTCGTCCATATGATTGCTTCTCTTCACACTCTTGTGTTACTCTGTAAAATCATAGCTGTTGAATGGGCAGTTAATGTGTCAAAACTGCTAAAATACGCTATAATATATTAAGTTGGTTACAAAGATTGTACATCGTACTTTTATATCAAGCAGCAAAAAAATCTAGCCGAGCGCGCACAAATAATGTTATGTGCAATGAAATTGTTTCGCCATATCGAAAACCGTCTCTATCGTGTTGTGTATTATTATTATATACCATATTTGTATAGCACTTTTATCACACATATATGAACGTTCAAATGTGCTTTACACAAACAGAGGATAAAATATCTATGCATACACAGATACAATGTCATTCAATTAAAACATAAATGATAGGTAAAGATATAATTATACGTGGGTACAACATAAAACCATGTCGGCAATACCTCGTAATAAAGTCTCTTACAAGACATCAAAACTGGGCGTGTTTTCAATCACTGAACAGTAAAAGATTAACGATTTCTATAAATCATAATTGAATGAGATGCATTTTTTTTAATTTATCTAAATTCATTGATTTCACGAGACGATAATGCTCCGACACTTTTTTATTGGTCATTACTCGTTTGAAAAAATCATAGCGGGTGTCATTTTTTAAAAAAAGATTTGAACATGGATTTTGAAGCGGTTTTGTGTGTTTTGTTGCAATCATTTTCATCGAGGGAACCGTGCCTAAGAATTTTGATACTTGTTTTCGTTTTTTTATCTAAGACGTATTAAGTAATTGTCAGCGGGGTTCTGGGTACGGAATTTCTTTATAAAGTCAAATAGCGTTTGAAAGAAGGACGTCATTAAAAATCTGAGGCACTGTTCCCTGCATTATACATTTATAGTTATTTTAAGCTTAATTGTTGATATAATATTCTTATGTACAAATTAGTTATCGCTGTTCAATATTATGTATATTACGATCGATATTACGTATAATATTTGTTATGTACTTCTACAGTGGGTTTATTTAAGTATATACTTAGTGTGAAGTCTATAAATTGGTGAAACATTGTTATGACAGCCAGTCAGTAAACAACAGTTAAGCATAACCAAACTGATGGCTAAGTCAGTGTAAACCATTACAGAACTATTGTGGTTGATTGACAGCAGCGAGATCGACACATATATCGTTTGTCCTACTTTTTAAGCCACTCGGAATACTCCCATTTTTTTCTGGACGAATTTAAGTCATGTGTACAGGTTTATTCTAGTTGTTTGCGGGTGTATAATGTAGTGTATATTACTGGTTTTGGGTAATCCTGGCCATTTGCTTGGCTAATGGTAATGTATGTCATTTTTGTCATGTTTGACTGAATCTGTTCGTCTGCTAATAGTTGATAGGTCATCAAATCATGCAGGCATTGCTCTGTCGTGTTGACCTAGATACGTTGTGTGGCATGATATCGGAAATGCTATTTGAAGTTCAATGTGGTTGTATCATAGCAGATTATGGTGAATATGGTAGCATTTAGGGTATATTCTATTTGATTGATGTAGAGTATGATATTGCCATGTGCTTGTGAATTCATTCATTTGTTAAAAACTCATGATTATCAATATAAGTGTAACGTATTATTCATAACATGTAAATATGTTACTTATACTGTCCATAATGGAGGATTGAATAAATACACAGTCAATATCCTTTATGAAGAAGCAACTTCATACTATGTAAATCTTTCGCCATTTTAATCTCAGAGGAAATTTTATCATTCATCTCGTTCATGGATTTTGGACAGCACACATTGCGCATGTCAAGCAGAAACTAATTACAAATCTATGTTATACTCATGTTTTGTACCTAAATTGACTACGTATGTAATTCAGTCGAGGTTGAACATAATGCTGAGGGACCACTGTGGTCGAGTAGTGACGGTTTCTAACTTGTCATCACTAGCCACTTACCATCGAGAGCTCGAACACCATCCTGATATCATTATTTCGGCTCAACGCCGTTTTTCAACAATGGTCGATTAACTGTACAAGTTTTTCCGGGACGGTAATCTAAACATTATGCCCCCATCACATCAGAGCACGTCCGCACCACGCACGCAAAGTTCCCATCACGTCCTGAAATTTGTTATGGACACACCAGGTTCTCTTACAACGTCTTTGCCAGGTTCTCACTGCGTCTATCACGTTCCCAGTAAGTTCATTATACGTGCAGCTTCCCGTTGTCACCAAGTCTATTGCGTTTATACTACGTCCCAATTATGTGCTCGCTACGTCCATGCAGACTGAACTGCGCTCTCCCTAGGTCCCAATAACGTCCTCGTTGCATTCACTAGCTCCGTATGTATACTGCACAATGTGTCCATTTGTTTTAACTGGTCATGATGGCCGAACAGAAGTCTTATTTCTGCCGATAGCCATGTACTAACACAACATAATCTAGGTTGCTTCATGTTCCTTTTTCTTCTAGTTCGTAATTACAAAATGGCCATTTGAGCATCCATGGCTTGTTGTCCACGTACAATGACAAATTGCATTCATTTGTTAACATATATTTGACTGGAATCCAGTATTTATATCAATTGCTCAGAACCTGACAGGAACGTACTGGTCACCTATTGCAAACGTACTAAAGACGTGACGGAGCAAAATTACAACCTAGTGCAGTCTTCTGTAACGTGATGTGGACGTACTATTGTCTTAGCATACACCTGCTTGATATGTAGTGAGAACTTCACTGACGTAACAAAAGCGTAGTAATAACCCAGTGACAACGCGGTGAAAATCGCTTGCTGTTTTTTCAAGTCCGCACCACGCTTCTTCTGCGTCAATGAAGTTCCAAATAGGTTTTAGTCAAATCCTTGTTACGTTCTTACTACGTAAGCACTGTGTTCTAATTTGACCACGTCCCCTCCGTGTTATTTTTTTACATGTCCGCGAAGACCATGCTGAATCAACCAACTGAATACACATTACTTGTTACTATATAAATATCACATCCCACATAGGGTGATAGAACGTAATGTTCACCCGAGACAAGTAATGTCGACCGAGGCGTTAGCCGAGGTTGACATTACTTTGTCAAGGGTGAACATTACGTTCTATCACCCTATGTGGGATGTGATATTTATTTTATTATACCGAACAAAACAATAATTAAGAAAGACAAGAATGCAACAAACATGCTAACAATTATACGGTTCTTTTCGCACTGGTCGAGTCAAAACACTAAGTCTTCTTGAAGCATAGTCATTTTCGCTGTCAAATTATCTTCTGGTAAACGGGATGTCAAATTATGAGTGGATTTTGATAATCGCCCATAAAAACGACTAGGATATAGAACGGATTGACTAAAACACGGCACCCGGTAATATCGCGTCAGCGCGTGAGGACAGTTTCGTTATGGCAAGCGGGCCGAAATGTAATGTCACAGGGTAACATTATATAAATATCACATCCCACATAGGGTGATAGAACGTAATGTTCACCCGAGACAAGTAATGTCGACCGAGGCGTAAGCCGAGGTTGACATTACTTTGTCGAGGGTGAACATTACGTTCTATCACCCTATGTGGGATGTGATATTTATTTTATTATACCGAACAAAAAAATAATTAAGAAAGATAAATATGTCAACATATTAACAATTTATTTAACAATAATCCATCAATATTAAAAACTGTATAGATCAACAACAACAAATAAAATCATGTACAGTCTTAATGAAAAATATCACAATTAACAAATATCATATGTTTTTTTATATTTACACAAAAATAAGTAAATTATCATTTTGAACTAAACAATAAATAAGAAAGACAAAAAAAGCTAAATATTTTAACACAACAATAAAATCATGTACGATCTTAATGAAAAATATCACAATAAACAAATATCACATGTCTGTTTTATAAACACACAAATAAATAAATTATCACTCTGAACTAAATAATAAATAAGAAAGACAAAAAAAGCTAAATATTTTTAAATTAGTAACAATTAATCATGTACAGCCTTAATAAAAAATACCATAATAAACAAATATCACGTTTTTTATAACGCATTAATAAGCAAATTATCATTTCTGAACTAATCAATAATTAAAAGACAAAAAATGCTAAATATTTTGACAACAGTAAAATCAAATCATGGTCAGCCTTAAGTAAATGAAAGATATCATAATAAACAAATATCACATGTTTTTATAAACACAAAACTATAAGGAACAACAGTTTTATTACAATTATTGGTTGCCAAGGTAGAAATTGACAGTGCAGTTGCTGATATTTGGTGCAACATTACAATATACACCGTGTGTCCTTTGTGGAAAGTTTTGAGTTACATTTGGGATGATTTGGGCTACATTCATTTGATGGTCCACATGGTAATTTGTCGAGACTGAACACTGCAAAGCAGTGCTTTCTGCTGCAGCTGGAGTTGGCAATTCAATTTCAGAAAATTCATTCTGGTTAGAAATCATTCTGTCAGCAACAGACAATTCTGGCCCATCAAGAGGTTTTTCTGTTGGTTTTGGTTCAATTAAGGCACCACTTAAAGCATCAGACATTTTTTGTTGAGTTCCTTCAGTGAGACGACGAGAATAACTCTTTATTGAAGTTTCCGATTTGTGTCCAGTAGCACGAATAATATGTTTTGCTTCAAAGTCCGCTCTATCTAGGGCAGAAATAGAGGTAGCTCTGATGCAGTGGTTAGTGTAGCGTTTTGACAACTTCGCACAGACAGAAATATTGCTCATCATATTCGCCAGTGAATTTTTACCAAGAGGACAGTTATAATACCACACTTTATCCCCAGAACAAAAACTTTCCCGTGGCCTCTGCCACAGGTCTTCAGACGAAGGATGAAGCTTGCTCATGTAGGTTTTAAAGCTCATGACTGGGCACATGGCGCCACCTTGTGCATACATTCTTCCTTCCCCAATAGTATCATCAGGTGTTGAAGCAGCCCTGAAAGTTGTGGAATCGAGCGTTACTTTTAAGTTATTATAGAACATATAGATATTTTGTTAACTTTTTTAATGTGTAGACCCACCATAATTCAACATTTTTTTCACAAAATTTAAGAAAATTGTGCTAAACAGTTTTACATTCATTAAAAAAATCATAATATTGCATAAAATTAAAAAAAAATAACCATGGTTTTTATCAGCTTCACCAATAACTTGTCTCACATGTTCACGACCAGAAGTATCAGTTTCTACAGCAAATGTAGATTTCCTCATTTGGCGTTGGTTTTCACGGCCCCGACGACAGAAGTGAAACATGATGTCAAACCAGACCTGGAATTAAAATTGTCATCATTCAAAGTGTCATTGATATTTTACTAAGTTTTATCACATTTTAGAATTCAAAAAGTACATGAGAAGATTATTCAAAATGCATGTATCCTGGTGATACTAAATACTATGAAGCTAAATTTAAACTGGAAATTACACAAAGAAAATAATTCATTGCCAAAAACTAAGTATAGCGATTAATATGTACATGCATATATCTCATTTAAAATGTCAACAGTCAAATTCTAAAAATATGTACTAGTTAATCCTAGTGTACACTGTCTATAAATACAAAAGAAAATAGAAATCACCGGTAATTTCTCAGTCGACATTGTCTTGGGTGAACATTAAGTTCTTAGAATCACCCTCTGTGGGATCTGATGTGATATTTATATATTATATTTCAATTAATAATCACAGGGGAATGTTAACATCAAATTACCTTGTTTTGCAAACCACAAGGAGTTTCAATGTTGAAGGCCACGTTGTTTGGATCGTTGAGCCGTTGCAAGTCATTGTCCGTGATCTGATCTTTGTGGTTGACGGAGCCTTTTCCTTTGTGTTGAAGATCCTTCAATTTGGCTTGGAATGTTTTCATGGATGAGGAAAATGCATTGTCACTGGAAATGTCAAATTTACACGTCTCTTTAATGTATTTTGAGAGTCCATACTTGATATTATGAAGGGATGACTTCTTTAGTTCTTCACCTTTCACAGTCCTAATAGAGGCAAAAAACATTCTCAGTTTGTTGTTTAGTTCATTCTTGGACAGCTCCTCAAAATTTGCGTTGTCCGATCCTAGGAATGAACGGAAGAGTTTTACACTTCTGGTAACAGTCCTTTTTGTACTCGCTGAATCTTTATTTCTATCTAAACATAATAAATCGTCCTCGGAAATAGTAACGAACTGTCTTTCTAAAGCCATAGTTGCTGTCAAATTCGTCTTCTGCTTATACCGGATGTAAAATTACGAGCAGATTTTAATAAGCGCCTAAAGCGTCTTGACAAGGGAACTAATCGATACGGAACAGATAGATTAAAACCCAGTACCCGGTAATATCGTTTGAGCACGTGAGGGCAGTTTCGTTATGGCAAGCGGGCCGAAATGTAATGTCACAGGGTAACATTACGGATTGTCAACATCTGACGTCACATAAGACCATAGAGTAAATAAGTCACGTGAGGTATAATAATACGGATTGTCACCCTCTGACGTCACATAAGGCTATAGAGTAAATAAGTCACGTGAGGTATAATAATATATAAATATCACATCCCACATGGGGTGATAACGTAATGTTCACCCGAGACAAGACATTACGTTTTCAAGGGTGAACATGTGTGATGTGATATTTATCTTATTATACCGAACAAAACAATAATTAAGAATAACAAGTATGCGACAAATATGATAAATGTTATATAGTCCTTTTCGTACTGGTTGAGTCCTTACCGTTATCTAAAGACACTAAGTCATTTTCAGAGATTGAAACAAAGCGTCTGTCTGACGCCATAGTTACTTTCGCTATCAAATTGTCTTCAGCTAAGACAGATGTCAAATTAAGATTGGATTTGATAAACGCTAAGGATACGGAACATATTGACTAAAACCCGACACACGGTAATATCGCGTCAGCGCGTGAGGGCAGTTTCGTTATGGCAAGCGGGACGAAATGTAATGTCACAGGGTAACATTACGGATTGTCACCCTCTGACGTCGCAAAACTATGTAGTAAATGAGTCACATGAGGTATAATAATATAGTATGTTACCTCACCTCCGTACCCGATGTTAAATCACCTATACCTGAACGGGCAACATGTTTAGTAACACACATGTAATATCACATGCGCAGGCGGATTTTTTGTTACCAAATCTTTGTTAAGAGCAGTTCTACCACAACTTGGATTCTGCCAAAATATCTTCAACCCATCATTCTTAGGCTTCTGGGGCCGGTGCGTTAGTATATAAATGACATGACATTATTATTAGCGAAATCTATTTTGTCGTGATCTACGTAATACTATTTTCTTTTACAGGAGTCAACAATGATTTGTATGTAATATGATTAGTGACTGAATTGGTACGAAAAGAAATGCTTAATCCGGACACTCTCTTATTTTATATGACTGTGTCACTATTTTTATGAAGTGAAGACAATTGAATTTCAATTTGGTGTCATAATACCATGATTGTAATATTTTTGAATGCCTTGGATGATTCCTAACTGAATTCAATTAAAAAAATATTTTCAAAATTATACATGAAATTGAATAACTTCCGGTATTTGAAGTATCTGAGGAAATTATAATCACATTCAATAAATGATTAGCTGGGGGCCCTGTCATTCATTGTAAACAAATGAACAAAGAGGGGACCCTGATGGCATTGTCTGTGATCGTGTTATCTGAACTGAATTTCCCACAATAATGTCGAGGAAATGAACACAAAAAGATTTTTAAATGATTCGTTAACGAATATATTATAAAGGAAGGGAGTTAATAACGATGTTTGTCACGACTTAATGACAGTAAGAGTAACTTCCCTTGGTGTTAACTGGTGATAAATTGGATCGCCGACTCGATGTACACATTTGGTGCACAGTATAGTTTATTTAGTCCTCCATTATGGAGAGTATAATTAACATATTTACATGTTATGAATGAGTCAGCAGTGACTAACTCACTTGCCAGAACATTTGTCATCATGTGGCATCTGACTGTAATGGTTTCCTCAGTATCTTGGAAGAACACAACAAGTTCTCCCATCTACTACAATAGTGTCAACTTGCACATCCAACTTTTTCACAGGCACATCACACATCTGCAAATAAATAGAACAAATATTGAAGGTTATACAGATGTACAAGAGTAAAACAAATTGTGTATTATACTGAATCAGAAGAAAGTGAGCCAACTTTTTCCAGTTATACTTAACATCGGGAATAGCTTAAGCCTTATGATACCAAGTTTTGTAGCATCTTGTGATTTGAGAGGTTATTCCAGACATTTTGAAGAGAAATGATTTCATTATAACAAGGCTGAAGATTTCTAACCAGTCAGGTCAGAATGAACCTCAGTGTAAATATTGTACGAAACATTATGAATATGAAACTATAGTTGCATTTTTCATAGTTTTCAAGTTGAAATGGCAATGTTATTCATAATATTCTTATTTCTATATTGAGAGATTTCCAAGAACAAATGCTTAACTATTATTAATGAAGTAAGATATCATCAATGTCTTTTTGACTAATAGAGAAGACCTGTCTAGAAGTAGGTCCTTACTAGTCACGAAGCTATCTTGCTAATTTTCTCATTGTTACAGTACTTCAACGTTTTACATATCTCTATTATAATTTCGACTTAGCTGCAGAGAAAATTGTTGTCTTGCTATATAGTATGTGTTAACAATGAAGTCATTAAAAAATACATAGTCACCTTGGAACACATCACAGTATATAAAGTACCTCTGGTTTTATTAACAGAGACCGCCTTTGTAGACACTGTCACACATCCTAACATCTGACTTTAACCTTTCTATGTTCATCTTCCTACAATTTAAAAATAAGATCCTTGTAGTGGGTGATTAAACATATATCTGAAAAGTTGCTGCAAGATTTATTTAGCCTGCACTAGGTAAAAAGCTTACAGATAGAATGTGGCTAGTACTGGTTAAGGCCTGAATGAACTCCAGGAAAGCTGGTTAGGATAAAAACTGCCCACCACTAATGACTGAAATAATGTTGAAAATGGAATTAACCCAATGAATTTTAAACAAACAAACACTAGGTAACAAGTACTAAAATTTAGAAACTGTTTACAAGATTATTTGAAACACTACAGTATTTCCAAAATGCAAATAGAAATCTAATTTTATATTAAGTTTTAAATACATTAAACAATGAAGGTTACAAGACCAAGACTTGTCCATGACCTCGGAACAAGAAATGTACATCGCATAATGCAAAATATTATATTCAAATATGTAATTCAATAGGTCTTATCTTTCTCTAGTCTGAATAATTGTACATTTCAGTCAACAAGTGAGACACTTTTGACATGCCAATATCAGTCTTCAGCAAAATCCTGAATGTATTGCTTGTCCGTCTAATAAATTAGCTAGACTACTATAAAGTACATTTGCAAATTAAGCTAGCCAAGGAACAGAATTAGATGCAAAAACTCACATTAAACTGAACAACTTTACTAACAAACAGCTACTGGTTCCCTGTCAGAAGTTAATTACTATTTACATGTTGTATTTTGTAACCGACCTAAATAAAATTTGTATCAGTCATTCAGTGGGTGGGGTACAGGGTATTCGGGTACAGTGACACTGGCAGAATATTAGTCAACTATTGTTTATGACGGCCAGAGTCATTCAGTAGGTTAAGAACACATTTCTCTACATATATGACAATAAATTATTCAAACATACCTTTACTGAAAGCTGCATTTAGTGTTTTGTTATTCCCCAACTTTATCTCAACTGAAAGCGAAACCAGTCTCACTCAGTCACTGTTACCAGGCAGATCAATGTCGGTGCCATTGTATAATCGCTTATTCTAATAAATTCGCTTTGCAAATATGAAATTTACAAGGTCCAATCAATCTCGACTTTTTAGTTTTACAAATTTAGTGAGGAACATAATTAGAGGCCGAAAACTATCCCAAATGAACTGAACGATCGTGTGACCATGTAACCCAGTGGCTATGACGAACTAACTGCCAATAGTTTGAGTTGGGATGGGGAACGTTCTTTTCGGTACAATGACAGTAAATAGAATATCAATAAAGACGTACACGACGGCGAACTGAATTCTATATATCCATTTTCACCGGGATTATACTTACTCTCATATATTGACGAAATAACTGACGAAATGTCGACGGTAATCTTCTTGTCTAAGTTCGTAGGTAATTGGTCAAACCGGCCACACTATATTTGTTTCGAGTCAAACCGGCCACAAAATAGTCAAACCGGCCACAAAAAAATAGAATTACCACTGATAACATATATATTGAAACTTATTTTGGGCGAATCCTATGATGATGACTACTGTTTTAGAAACTTGGGCCAGGTGTAAAACGCGGATCCCGCGGATCCGGATCCAATATAGAACATATAGGGGGAAATATGGAGTGTTACGGATCCATGCATAACTTTTTTTATTATTATCTTATTCTGTCAAATAATGAAAAAGTTATACATCATTACATGTATGGATCCGTAACACTCCATATTTCCCCCTATGTGTTCTATATTGGATCCGGATCCGCGGAATCCGCGTTTTACACCTCACCGAAACTTGCATTTATATATACGTATATATATATATCTGTATTAAAAAGAATTATAAATATTATTGTTGAAACAATCTCCATTTCCAAATTTTGTATCGTGTCTATAATGTTACGGAACAATTAACACAATGTTTTAATAATTGCATTAAGACAAACACATTTGTATGCACATGCTTATATATAGTATAAATGTGCACCTGTATGTGATTAAAGGTGTTTATCCTTTTTTTCAATACTGGATCCACTGAAACAATATTGGACAACTTGATTAATGATTTGTTTAATGTTAAATGCGCTTCAATTCGTGTATTATAACTTATAATGTTAATGCTTTTGATTTCATTGTAATTTAATATGTGTTTTTAAAATGTAGTTAATACAAACAGATACGGTAATGATATGTCAAATCATAAATAAGAAAATTCTAGACTGTTTTTATTGTATTCAGCTGTTTGAACACAACAACCTAATGTTTATATCTTCTCAACATAGGCTATACACAAAAAGTGTATTAATTACCATTAATGTTTGATTTACTTTGTAAATATGTATTTATTTCTAGCAAATGGACTGTACAAGTCTACATGGTAACGGTTTATATGAAATAAAATTATTATAAAATTAACTTTAGCTGTGTTCTGTTGTTCACCTAAGTAAAAGTGTTCAATTTAATTATGCCCCCCTTCGAAGTAGAGGGGGTATATTGTTTTGCTAGCCTGTCGGTCGGTCGGTCGGTCCGTCCGTCCGTCCGTCTGTCTGCTGTGACATTGAGTGTGAAAATCGTTTCCGATCAATAACTCGTCAACGAATTGACCAATGGGCCTGATACTTCGCAGGTGCATTGGCCTTGGACAGTAGATGACCCTTATTGAAACTGGGGTCAATAGGTGAAAGATCAAACACACTGTGACATGGAGTGTGAAAATCGTTTCCGATCGATAACTCGTCTACGGATTGACCGATGGGCCTGATACTTTGCAGGTGCATTAGCCTTGGACACTAGGTGACCCCTATTGAAACTGGGGTCACTAGGTAAAAGGTCAAGGTCACTGTGACATTGAGTGTGAAAATCGTTTCCGATCGATAACTCGTCAACAGAAACACACCGATGGGCCTGATACTTTGCAGGTGCATTGGCCTTGAAAATCGTTTGAGCGATAACTCTGTGTCAAGGCCCTGTTTGGGGGGCATATGTCTCCGACCGCGGAGCTCTTGTTATTCCTAAATCTATGTTATTAAACGCAATCCGATTATATTTACCTCACAAAAATAATCAAATACAATAATAAAAATATGGACCGGTTTGACAAAAAAATCGTTACGCAACATAACGTGAATCATTCAAGATACTACAATAGACCATGGCATGCATTATTGTTGTAACCTAGCATAACAATGAAGTCTAGAAATAATTACGAAGAAACATAATGAAATCTAAAAATAATTACGAATAAACATGCTTAAAGTATATTAAATTAATTATGTGGCCGGTTTGACCAAAATAAAAATGGAAGTGTGGCCGCTTTAACTTTTTTGTGGCCGGTTTGGTTAGATGACGGTTTAACTTGAGGCCGGTTTGACTTGCTTCCAAAAGCAAAATCGGTATTTATAACTCAATTTGTTGATATTATAAATAATAACTTAAATAAAAAAATGGTTTTCACTATTGTTAAAGCCCCATTAGCTTTTTGGATGTTAAAATTGAAGTAGGTCTTATTTTACCTGGACAGATGTGAAACTGATTTTTACTTGCAATAAAAACGTTCCAATTTTTTTATCACAAAGTACATATAGAAATACAGCACAGTATTTTTTAATCATGTTGCAAAAAATAAGAAAAAGCATCTGACAACTATTTTATGAGATATGCCTAATGGACGGCATAAGGTAAATATTGTTACAAATCAAGTAATATTTATTTCTTATATTTTACTATTGTTCTAATGTTTTCATCTATTGTTCTAATGGGCCTTAAATAGACGATGATATTTCATTATATTACATTTATTATTAAATCCATTTATAATATAATTATATGCTAAATATATAATTTTGACATACGTCCACATGCCGTCACTTATAAAAACATGTCATAAAATAATATAGATTACCTACTTTGTATATTTATTTTTTTAATGATGTGTAAACAAAGGACGGATTATAAAATCATATTCTTGATATCCCTTTATATGGTTGCTAACTTTACCTGATTATTGATTTTTATACGCATCTCACATTGACTCACAAACAATTATTGGGCACGTCGAGTTATATTTGTTAGATATCATTTCAATCAAGACGGATGGAAATTGCCATAACATTGCAGAAATTGATTGTACTGTTTATACACCTGGTCTATAGTTTAATATCATTAGTATTTTTTTTCTATTTTGTGATGGAAATAAATATCTGTAACAGTTATTGAAGGTTGTAATGGATTTGGAAGTAAATTCATTTATAATCATTGAACTACAAGACGTGCGACTAGTGCAAAATGTCTGGTTACTCGATCGACCCTAATTAATTTTATCCCGCGACGCTAGAAATTTTCATGATTTTGTCCGAGGAATGGAAATCCTTTTTCTCCTTTAAGCCTTCCCACATGCTTTCAAAAGCCAAATGAAGTCCATACCTATTAACCGGCTTTTAATAAGAAAAGAAAAAACATTGTTTACGCCTAAGTGTAATCATGATGATTTAATGTTGCTTTCAGTAGTGAAAATAAATGTATTTTAAGCTAATGTGTTTATATGCAGAATAGAATCAAATTACTATTTTACTGTGCATACAATAACAAAATTATTACTAGGATTCTTGAATTTTGTCTTCATGATATTCGCATTTGCAAAATTAATTTTACTGATGAAACAAATTAATGTCTATATCATACGTTTCTGTCCATTTAAACGACGTACATAATAGTTGGGACATGCTCAAGTCAGAGATCCAAAAGTAATACAGTGAAATATCGATTTTTGGATCAATTAAGATAACAGATTTTATCTGTTACACGTGACTGATTTTATTACTTTATGACCCCTAATAAAGTCAGCATAACGCAAGCAAGGAGGGTAACAATAGGTAGACTATATATAAACACCTGAATTGTAGTTGTTTCCCTTGAAAATTGATCAGATACTCGATTAAACTGGTTCCCGTTCCATGATGCAGTGCACCAAAGTACACACAAGTCAACGGGAACCAGTTTAATACTCGATCAGGCCATGTCCAAGCAAATAATCGACCAATCAAAATGACCGACATCATCAGTAGCCAATCAAATGGCTAGGGATACCCAAACTTTGGATTCTTTTCAGCGCCTCGTGTATCCAACGAATTCTGATTAATTGATGAACAGAACAGAAACTTTATTAAGACTTGAGCATAACAACTCATCGTCATAACATTACATATATATACATACAATTATGCAAACATGCTTTTACAATAAATGAAAGAATTTAATAAATAGTAATTCAATACAAGTATAATGGAAAAAATATGAGATATTATTTATCAATTTAAAACTAAGTAGGGTCAGTTATAAATGTACAGTAATAAATATACAGTAAAGTAAAGTGAGAATGTTGTTATCATAATATTATACGCAAATCATACATACATCTTAAGTACATCATATATTTTGTTCATTTCTTAATGCAAAAAATACCTAATTCATTAAGAATATTTTTATTTGTTTCATTTAATAATAGTAACATTTTGTGCATATTAGGCCTAGTTCGATAGAATCTGGGAATAAAACTATTTCTAAGTTGGCTATACAAAGGGTAAATAAAAACAAAATGAAAAATATCTTCTACATCTAATAAAGTACAATAATTACACAGTCTTTCATTCCTAGGAATATTCAAATATCGACCAGTTTCGCTTAATAGTTTATGAGAAGAGAGTCTTATATTTGACATTACGTTTCTATATTTCTTATTTTCATTATTCTAAGATAGTATGCTCTTTGGAATGACAAGCTGAGTTACTTGTAAATCATCATTTGCGGTGACACATTTGCATCCCATTCAACTTGCTTGCCAATCAAAATCGTTAACTGTTCAACAACAGAAACCACGGCCAGCTTTGATGTCTAGTAAGAGACTTATTAACGAATTATTGTCATAGTAGTATCATATCGCACCAACGCAATACACAATATTACGTTAGAGATTTCTTGGGTATTATCATACATAATATATTTCAGTGTTTTTTTTTACTTAGTTTGTAATACTATTTAAGGTTTTATGTTTAATGTATGACATCTTTGCGTCAATTCATGATAAAATTAGGAATATATTCCGAGAATTGGTATTAAAAACCACTTTTAAACCCTTGGCTGAACATTTCAATGTATGTCTGATTAATTTAATAGCATAGTTTTATTATCGAATACAATTACAGTGAATTCTATGAACAAAAGTGGGAATTAATGACATATTGTGGACTTTATTGGCAGATGTCCATTATTTGGAGGTCATTCTGTTCTCAATTATCAATGACGTTTTTTTTAAAGAATGCCCAGTATCCACAGGGTGGCCTTTATTTGAACGTGGTCGCTAACACCCGAAGTATGTTGCTTAAAGATGTTTACATTTTACATTTAAATACTCTTCAAAATGTTTTTATACATAGGACACCATGCTTTGTTGTAACACGAACAGGTATTTAAATTAATGTTCAATCATACATTTATATTTGGAAGGATATTGTATTTTATGCCAAGTATAATCTAAACAAAAGTGTACATGTATATATGTGGGCATACCAAGCTTTCTGAGCATAAACCGAGTCGGACGAGATTTTTTAAAAAGCAGAAATATGGGCGTGGGAGGCTTGCGCAATCTCCATAACCGTTTATACTGCTAAATGTCTTTCAACTTTTAGCAGTTACGCAGTTGTATTATGTAAAGTAATTCATGATTTTTTATAATGATCATGAACAACACAATGCACCTCGTCTAACCTGGTCCAGTGCCGGGTTCTTTTGACTTGAGCATTCCCGGAATGGCCATAGTTGTCGAATCGGAACCGATACTTATTTTTCATAAACACCGATGACCTAGTTTTTATGATAAGCTACTTAACTATATGACAGGAATCCATTAATAATTAATTAGTGCTTTTAGTAACAGGTAGTTTTACCTGTAACTGTGCAAAACATTTATTTTATAGATCTATCCATTAAACAAGGCATTTTCGTGACATATTTTAATATACAAATACATAGGGCTGTGGCGAGTATCCGAGTACTCGTGTATTCGCGAATCAAATTGAAAAATCGAGTATGAATAATCGTCATTACTAAGATTCGTGGTTCACGATCTTGTTTTTTTTAACAAATTAAAAGTGCATTCTTTGTTCTTAAAAATCCCTTTTCTCTGAATAAATATTGTCTCATCATGGACTATTTTGTTTGCTAAGTTGTTCAATCGGCTCTTTAAATAATGATGCTGGTAACTCAATTAACTGGAAGGGAGTACGTATACATTTAAGCCATAGAACAATTTATATTAATTAACTTCATTATATATTCCTAAAAATAATTTAGCTGTCTTTAGGACTGCAATTTTGAAGTTTTAGATGGGTTACTTGATAACAAAAGATTCGTGATTCGATTTGTTATGTTTACTGACGTGGTTCAGTATATAAGTTATGATGATATTTGGAATCATGAAAACTGCAACGGTTGTAATGCTCTGCGATAATATTCAATATATAATAATATTTTTCAGGAGTTTTACAATAATTTTACAGTTTGGTATCCTCCGTTTCATTCATTACAGTATCATGTTGTTTCTTGACATCATGTACATGGTTATCAGTTGATTGATTTCGTACATTCGGACAAATTGGGATGAACTTGATCCATGTCGTGCCTTTGTAAATTTTAGCGAAAAGCGGAGGATCGTATACTGATTCGTCTGCAGCCTTATTATTTGATGGTGATTTAACCAATGGCCTCGTTTCTCGCCATTTTTTAATTCCCCTCTCTTTATCCGTTCCGGCAACTGTGTTGTCGAGAATGAACGCTATAAAACCACCAACGAACATGCTAGTACCCAATAAAACGGAAAATATCTGGTCAATGACATCATTTCCGGTACGAATGACGTCATGTTTCTGAATCCAAAAAGGAAGTCCCATTCCAAAAAAAAATGAAACACCAATAATGCATAGGTTCCTTGGTGAATTTAAGTCAGCATATTGTAAATTAGACAATCCGACAGCGGCAACCATTCCAAATGAAACCATGAAGAGCCCTCCATACACTGGTTGGGGAATCAAAGTAAAAATTGCAGAAAACTTTCCAAAACAGCCAAGTATGACCATTATAAATCCCCCAACCTGAACAACACGCCTACTACCGACTCGTGTTATACCAATAACTCCAACATTTTCACTAAATGAGGTTGTACCGTTCCCAGAGCCCCAGGCACCGGCAAGAATGCATGCAATACCTTCCATGAATATACCTCGATTCAACGCGTGCGTAGGCGGTGGCGATGCCCCAGCGAGTCTTGCACATGCGTAATAGTCGCCCACGGATTCTAACATGGACGCTAAGACTCCCGCTAGCATACCGAAAACTCCTGGTATGCTTACGGTCGGTAAGCCCCATTGTCCAGGGTAAGGGAATCTGAACCATTCTGATTCTTTAAGCACACCAATATTTCTGTCCGTTCTCGCCATATATCCCCATTTATTGGGATCGGCTGGTAAAGTGTCTGTAACTGTTAGCAAGATGCAAATACAACTAGCTATAGCAACGCCCAGCAACACTGGAAACATTGTAAATAATGCAAGATAGTTTGTTTTGCACCGCCCGTTTTCTATAGAGCAGATGGGTATCTTGATACTCTTCATATATTGACTGAAAATGATTACCAGGCACGTTGTCATTAAAGCAATCCACCAGTGGCCTGATGACAAATCAGCTCCTATTGGAAACAATGAGAATCCGGTTAGTGTCACAATTGGTGCTATTGTCAACGGACCAATGAAACGCAGTGCAAAGCTTATGACGCCGGACAATCCAATTATAACTTGAAATAAAGAAGCCACCATAATTGCACCTTGCACTTCTCGAATTCGACTTTGCCATTCTTCTTTATGAGCCGGACTTCCTGGCTCCGGATAACCTAAAGCCGTGAAGTTCACGTCGGGGCCGATCGTTTCCCGGGCATCCTTCCAAACACATTTCCATTGCGGCTGCTGCATCAACGCAATGGTTGGTATGATAAATGACGGAGTGCTTCCCTGCACAATTGGAAGTCTGACGCCAAATGTTGATTGTAAAAGTGTGGCTAAACCAGACACGAATATTATGGTCCCCATAATTTCGCTCAAACCCAGTGCGTCTTGATCCAAACAAAGAAATGGAGCCAACATCATCGGAATGGCTATTATTCCTCCGACTGCAGTAAGAAAGTGCTAAAAAGATTAATTTTATATATTAATTAGTATAGTTGTATACAATGTCACATACATCAGTATATAAATACCCATCAATTCATTAGCAAAATGTTTTAATAAAATCCTAGTCAATACGCGAGAATGCATGGAACCTTATCATGGCAATCGCAAAAGCAACATAAAAGTATTTATTCACAAGATGTTGATAATGTTAATCAGCGCGAAGGTGATTGAAAAGAATTTACCCGAGTTAAACATTTTATTCAAATTACAGTTGATCCTAATTTCTTGTCCAATGAAAAGTCCGTATTTCATTTGAAATTTAAGAAATATGTCGCATATACTGTGCCGAGAACCTGATATGGAGAAAATAAGTCAAGTTTATGCGCTACGTGACCAAACGCTGATTAGGGCCAGTTTTATGCCGTCATCCTTCCCCGCAATGGCACAGTGCTCAATAAAATAGGCGGAGTTTAAACTACGGGGACATTTTTAAATAGCTTTGCTGGGGGGGGGGGGGGAATTGTCATATAACCTTACATTAATAATTTTGATATGTGCATAAGGATTCAATTAGTGACACATTGATTAGTGTGCTGGATTTGTTATCCGGTGATCCGAGTTCGATTCCCGATTGCCACAGGTTTTGCGCAAAAACGTCGATTTTCTTACACATGTGAAGTTGCCGATTTCTTGTGGGCGAGTACTGGTTAGAATATAGTCCATCTGAAAACGGAGTTAAATCCAAATAGATGAAGTGATTTAATGACGTTCACAGTCTTCATTTCGTAAGTTAGCAATTTTAGCTGGTTGAACATACGAAAATAAACAGTAACGGTTGTTTTATTTAGTTGTATGTTTTATTATCATTGCTAATGTCTTAACAAATTAATTTATAAAGTTATTAATGGATCGTGTTACATTCTTCAACCACGCGTGTTACAAGACATGTAGGTTTCTAATTAGAATAAGTCATAATAAAGTTAATAGTTTAACACATGTAAATCCAGGACCTAACATACTATCATGTACAGCCAAAATTATTTGCGGCAACCTCCGAATTAAGGCCACCCTATAAATAAATGTCATTCTTTCAACCGTCATTGATTAATAGAACAAAATAGCCCCCAATAAAGGCTACCTATCAATAAATGCCATAATTATGATGTTATCCCATAGAATGGCCTTTGTTCACTGGTTTGACTGTCCGAGGGATGATCCAAAATAAACAGGACTATTGTCGCTGCATAAACATGATTCAATAAAATTGACAGAAAATTAAATCAATAAAATGCGGTAACTTTCCGCTTCGCAAATTGAAATGTAAAGTGTGATAGTCATGTTGATAAAATAGTATTTTAGCTCATAGTGGTTTGTGAATGGGCCCTTTTATTGAAGCGCATGTCCTGCCGTGATAGGAAATTCAAGCGATCTAACCTCTGAACCACGGTTCTTAAAATCAAATGTCAGACAATAATATCAGATTACTAGTTTTGTTACAGAATAATACATGAATAATACAATTACATTACCTGAAAGCCTAAAACAGTACAGAGGTACCAAGACGGGGTTTCGTTGACGGTGTACAACACTTCTAGTCCCTCTTGTGCCTCTTCATCATGAACAGTCTTGTCAAAATCGTCCTGTATAGAATGTTTCATATCTTGTTTTGATTTCTCATTTCTGTTTTGTGTACCCGTAACTCTGTTCTGACACACATTTATAATATGCATAAAACTATAGGCATGTCGTGAGCCGAATGTAAGTTATAAAGTATACTCACACGATAAAGAAAGTGTGCATTTGGTTAAAAGAACATATTTCTTTGTATATGTGATATCGATCGAGTACGAAGTCTATCAGTGTAGGAAAACCCTGACCACGGGGTTCCTGTGAACATGAGGTTTTTTGTAAATCCCGTGACCAGGTGTTTTCTACGTTGATAGACCGATATACGAGGTTGATACAAGACTTACTCAACATTAAACAGTCGTTAGATGGTATTGCAAATGGCGACATGCCCAATTTCGATTCAGACGATGTTTTAATTACGAGCTAAATTGATGTTGTAAATAATCTTCCACACATTGCGCTAATTTAATCAATGTTTAAGCGCCTAGATGGCCTTCAACTTGACCGCGTGTAACATATCGCTCTAACCAAGAGCACACTTTCTTTTTTGTGTGAGTGTACATAATATGTAATGCGAAAAGTAAACCACAATCAATCATTAGCGACATTCCCAATCTAGTTCATATCATTAAATTAATGTGGACGATCGTTTACATCAGTTGTCAAAGAATAATTTGTATGTCAAAATTTACTGTGCTTGAAGCCCGGCAAATAAAGTTTAAAGTTCCATCGAACCGTGAATCACTTGAATATTCTCTTCAACTGGTGTTTTACCTCCGCTCACATTGTTGTTGAAATTATTTTTGTTCTCACGGGCCATTAAACTTCATCACTAAATTAAACTTTTATCTATAACCTTTATCCCGCTGTCATGGTTTAAGTTTGATCTCAAACACTGATGGGTTCATGAACTGCAGACAGACTGTTTGTAGTGCGTATCATAGTAAATTATTAAACTGGTGTTGAAACGATGAAAATGGTGACACGTCTTTGAGTTAACTGGTGTTGAAACGATGAAAATGATGACACGTCTTTGAGTTATAATTGTCTTTTTTTAATTTGCATTGAACTTTTGGATATAACCCGTTTATTTCGTAGAGTAAAGAACACGGAATGTCCATTTCAATGAATACTCTGGTAAAATGATGCAAAAACACGGAATCAAACACATTTAATAAAGAAAAATATAGTTGTTACCATGCAATTTCTTCATAAATTAATATTTATTTAACTTTGTCTATTTTTTAAAAAAAGGGACAATACTAGTAACAAATTTTTTTTTTAAAAATGGGTCGGTAAGAAACTGATATATCTGAAATAATTTAAAGCTAATTAGGCTGTACTATTTTTTGTAATTATATTAATATTTGTATGAAGCACTGAGCTGATAAGCCAGAAAGGTACAGTGTTGGGATCCCTATACTTAACTTCATACTGATTTGAGCAAGCTAAGATAATGATAACCTGCAAGAAGACCATAAAAGAATCAGCATTATTCAGGCGATTTTTGGCACCTTCTTCTAAAGATGGAGGAAGACCTTGGCGTACACCTGGCTATAACCACTAACCTTCCGTATGTAAGATGGTCGTCTTCCTTACATAATTATGAAGTTCGGTCCCAAGTTAGATTCGAACTGACAGTGGTGAAGGGATGAGACCATAACCTATCGACCAGGGAGAAATTGTAAGTTCAAGGTTGCAAAATAAGCAGCTGTCGACCAAACCTGTCTCTCTATATGTCATTATTCAATCTCTATGTGACGTTGGTACGGCCAATATGAGGTTCGATGCTAGTGACATGGGATTATAAAGTTTCATTTCAGAGAAACCATGATGTGACCATGAACATAGTTTACACTGGTGATCTTAGTATAAATAATAAGTGGCTTAAGTATAGTTTAGTAACAATAAATAAAATGGACTAGCATGCAATAGCAAATATTGGCAACGTACGTCAATTTACACGTATCAATAACATTACGCGCATTGAGGGTATCAATAACATTAAAGTAAACTATTGACATAGCACAAACACGGTTTGCGAATTCATAGCAAAACGCTGTTGTTGGTAATGCTTACATTTGTCGAAAACACTTCGGCGCATTTTGTGTTTTGGAAAGCAAATATTTGATATCATAATAATTTACTACAAACGATTATCACGCTTATCTGTGTATACATTTCAGAATTAGAATGAACAAACACCATTATAATGAGCTTTGGAAAGAGCCTAGTACGTTATTGTATTTAATCATTAAGAGCTATCGACATAACGATCCATTACTATATGCATTGGCACTGTCCACGAAATGAAAACAAAAAGGTAAACCATACATACTCGCATCGAGTGGTATTATTTTCGTATTATTCATTAACTACTCAATATAAGGTGAGTTTTTACCTAAACTGCAGGGCCGATATGAAGTTCACTATGACATTATGCACACAAAACTCGGCCATTATGAAAAACTCGTCTACAATTATGAAAAAAAAACTCTGCTATTATGAGATTCTGTCATTCTGATTGGCTGTCCTGCTCGGTCTTTATGAAAACGCTGCTATATTGTATATTTGATTAATAAAATTGTCAAAAAGTAAGTGTTTTCGTAATGACCTTGTTGTTGGCTTCAGACAATCACTATTAGCACAATATGACAGTCTTCAGTCGAATAACAAGACTATAATTCGAGGGTTCAACGCAATAGTGTAGTAACTCATATTGAAATAAGAACAAGTTACGTCAGTGTTGCGCTGAGCCCTCGAATTATGAAAATACTTACTTATTAACATTATAATATCGGTTCTTCTGTTCAAATTCGTAATTATTTCAGTGTACACTGTACGTTTGCCTAGCATGTTTATTTTGCGTTATGAACATGAGTCAGTATTCGCCTATGTACTAGTAAATATGAAGTTTCGCGATGTGTTTATAACTTAAATGGAAAATTATCTATGCATGTCCTTGATTAGCGCGGTTAAAAGTTGTTTGTTCTCAACACTATAGGAAATGTCAAACTACAACACATTGGTATGAACAAACAAATATATTATCTAAATGGTAGCCTTAAACAATAATTACCTCTGGGAAGTGGCAGGGTAGAGATAACAAGTAATTTAGAATTAAAATAAAGTGTCAATTGTTCACATAAATACACTTATAAATACGACTATAGCCCTAACAGAGCTATTTAAAAAGTGTTTTCTTACGTGTATCCGTAGAAGGTTACAGTTTTTGAAGTCAGCGACCGGTTAACTCGACCAACCAAACTGACGTAGAAAATATAGTTTTTAAAGGGGGCATGCCCAGGAACTGCTGTGTCTTTTTTTCGTACACCACAAATGCGTTTGGCGCTTGTAAAACCAATTATTACCGAAAAGTCAAAGAAGAATGTGCGTTCAAAAATGACCATATAAAGCACGCGTCGGTATTTGTATGTCGTTTGAATAAAAGGCTGTCGGCCTTTTATTGGTGACAATGATATTTCCGATACGTCTGAGAGTTTAACTGAGCATGTGTGCTGCCTTTCAAGTGAACATAACATGAGCAATACTTACCATTTCAGTTTGTTTACATTTTTTCCGCGATCTTTTCGGTTTTGACAGATCCCGAAAGGGTGGAGTTGTGAAAATGATGAATAATGGGTAGGTTTGTTAATCTTGAAATGTGTATTTTGAGTAAACTAGCGGGATATTTTGTAAATATTTTTCAGGGCTTTCATTAATTGATGTAGGCATTAAAATGATAGCAATTTGATTGATATTCGAGATGCTTCAGTTCCAGGGCATGCCCCTTTAAACAAATGAGGATTGTAAAAATGTTCATAGTTAAATGGAAATGACATAAACAGCAAAGACTTTAAACCGATTATGAAGAGGAATGTACGTATAAGTAAACCTTTCACCGTACACGATTCTCAATAAAGTCAAATTGATTTCTGTTGCATTTCTATTGACGAATTTTTTGTAGATCTATAATAAACAAAAAATCGTAAATGATTTTTCAGCCATTGAATTGTAGTTTTAAACAGTTATCTTTAAGTTAACGACAATCATTATTTTGTATACGTGCCTATAAACTGAATTCATGAAATTTTATAAACATATCACCATATTTTGTTACAGTAACTATCAATGCTCAAGGACAACAAAATGCATTGATTAAACAAATTTCTCATTCGTTTATCAAAATCAATTTTAAAAAAGATATATCCTGGGTTAAAATGAAGTTCTAAAAGAGAAAAGCGCGTAAGTAGACTGACAAAGAAGTCACATTTGAACAGCAACACACAAACACTCACAAAATTACAAAACCAGTCTTTGTTTAACATAGTGCTAGTTCTTTAATACAATGGCTCTCGTTTTAACTGTAGATAAAAGAATGTCAAACAAACAAACTTGCTGTTACTTATTTCTCCATTACATTCAGACATCCGGAAAATCTGCGTAAATATACGGTAGTGGCTAGTCTGGTTGGTTCCCTGCCTAAGTAATGTGTCATCGATTATCACGTAATGCCAGAGTCAGGCAGTCCAGACAAGATAGCGGTCTGGTGCTACATGTTTCAGAACAATAAAGCCCCATTAGCTTTTTGCTGTAGAAAAATATATGCAAAAACATTTAATTGCTGATATCATCCCAATATAATTATTACCGACGAAACAAGCCCTTTTTCGTCTGAAAACACTCATTTCACTGTGATTTTTGCTTTTGTAAACTTGAAATATGTAAGGCGCGTGACGTCACTTTACAACGTGTGCATAGCATGACTGCGGGAAAACACAGGTGTTCTATAAATAGTATTTATTTCAATGATATTAAAGTAAAGAGACGTCACGCGCTCTACATATTTCAAGTTCACAAAAGCAAAAACCACAGAGAAATGAGTGTTTTCAGACGAAAAAGGGCTTGTTTCGTCGGCAATAATTATCTTGGGATAATATCAGCAATTAAATGTTTTTGCATATATTTTTCTACAGCAAAAAGCTAACGGGGCTTTAACCACTGCGTTTGAGACTAAACATTGTAAAGTAACAATTGAAAATCCCGATAGAAGTGTATTCGTTTGTCATAGCAGTTAGAATTTTTGCAACTCCTTGAAAGACGATTTATTGTAATAAGAAAATTTGAGTTGAGTATCGATATTTGTAACGATACAACATTCTATGACTCGCTTTCATTCAGATGGCGCAGTGACTTTATATCTATGGGACCATTGTACACACATGAGAGAACTATTAGCTACTATAGTATTTGCTTATTGCTTTAGTATCATTAATGTTATTGTTGGCATTGTATTTTGTTGAGTGGACTAGGAAACCGAATGTGCTTTTTATTATTCATTATAGACATAATACTTTCTCTTTCTTTGTCATAAACACATTTTTATTTGATGCCGTGAGTGTGTGACTAGCCTTAGAAACTTAGTGATAGGGTGAAATAATGGCTGGGTTAGTCTAATGGGTTTGTTGCTGTCGCGATTAAATTACTTAGAAAAAAGGAAAGGGCAATGTACGAGGGGTGATCATTAAGTTCGTGGATAAACCCCAGTATCTTGACATTAGCATCGTTACGTAATAATAAGTTCAAATTTTGTTTACATCAGGCAGCTAAGGCGTTATGATATGACGTTGGCGTCATTGATTAATGGCAGGGTTTCACGCCAAATTGGGGCCACAGTAAATACTGATCTTGCGGTTAAATATTATTTTTTTTATCTGCGGTGGTTATGCTTATTATTGTTGCTATGGTGATCGATTTCACGTGCTTCTGAAAGTCTTTTAGCGGAAATTAATTATATTTTTTTCCCTTTATGTTCATTAACCTTATATACAAATCTCATAAGTATACAATGAATTATAACAGTAACAGCATGGTTGTCGACGAATTTAATGATCACCCCTCGTACATGTAGCAGTATGGTACACAGTATTTCTTTGAAAATGATTTTGATATTAACCAGATCGATTTGCTCAGTTAGTAGAGCAGCTCGATTGTTTTCATCCTCCTTTTACATGTTGTCACCCCAATCACTTACAATGTGGGAACAATGATGGCTGAATGGTCTTCTTCTTCTCAAGTGATCTGTCGTCCAGCGATCGTTTCTCTGTAATTCACCTCGTCTCCCGTCTTCCACGTTATGAATTAGTTCTGTATATCCATCTGGCACCATAACTTTAGGTAGTCAAGTTAGGATGACAAACATGGAGTCTGTCTCCTCTCTTTTCCCTCTTGTGTGGCAAAAATCATAATTATATTACAACCCGTCTAATTGTACAAAACGATTTAAATCGAACGATATTCAATCAAACTTGTGAACAAAGACCACAGTTGGGAAATACAAAATGTGGTTTTTATTTACAGGTGGCCTTTATCCTTTCGAATTAATCAGAATTAATCAATGACGGTTTTTCAAAGAATGGGCTCTTTATACCGGATGGCCTTTATTTGAAAATGGCTGCAAATACAAATGAAGCTGAATAGTTTGTCCCTATTTTGTGTATGATTGTTAATTGTCTTTATTGAGTTCAAGAAAAATTATTTATTCGTAGTAATTCAATAGAATTGTTTAAAATAAACATTCATTTCAATAATTGGCGTATACAAACACGATGACCGTGTCAAATAAGATCTATTAAATGAGTTTATCGTTGTATTTGAAAGGTTATGCTTATTAAAAACTGTTCTAATGAGTTTGTCCTCAGTCGTGTTGTTTATTTTGCTTTTATTCTTCAGCTTTGAAATAATTAATAACGCGACATTTTTAAGGGAACAATCGACACAGCCTATTCAAATAGGTTTAATTACTCAATAAAACCAACGAATTAAATTAAACGTCAGGTATTTGCTCTATTTTGAAGATGTTTGAATATGGTGTATATTATAAACAATGATAATTGGTACTTAACAACAGCACTGCATGTAAATGAGATTAGAATATTCTAAGCAATTATTTTACCAATCGTGAATGGTCCTTTGAACGCAGTCGTCAAAGAGAATCAGCGTATTAGCTTATTTACCGCAAATGGTTAATGTCTCATCGACGGTGTTACGCTCTATTGAACGAGCTCGGTAACTTCGTCAAAAGCTACTCTAGTAATATCATTGAGTTATCGAAAGGAGCATTATTTTATTTAAGCGGAATCGTACTGAAATATAATAAATAAGGGTATTTAATTTTGTTTTATTTTATTTCAGCATTAAATGAACTGTGTGGTGCGTCGTTAGTTAGTCAGCCTTGATTGACTTTTGGTTTGAATTAGAATTTCTGTTCCAATTTATTTTTTTATGTGGAAACTATCTTTTGTCACTTGTTTTATCATTCTTTTAAAAAATTGAATTAATGTAAGATATTGTGTTGTTTTAGTGTTTAAAGATTCGAATTAAGATAACGATATATTCCTAGATTCTGCCAAAAATGCCTTTTTCATGAGTTTATTGTTTTTCAGTTCTTTTTTCGGAAAGTGAATTAACGAATACTTATTACGCTATTGCATAGCTTGAGTATTGTTTCAGGCAAATTTATTCATGCGGTAGTATTGAGTTTGCAACAAAGTAAAGGAATGGAATATTATAGTCGGGAATGACTTCTCTTTCAAAACAATCTCTCTAACATAATATCCTGTCTGAATTGATCGCGACATAGCTTTTTAGCGTTTCGATTATGAAGAATTATGCAACTACTCATTTGATAAATAGCACTGGTGTAGAGTATCGATATGAAATGTAAAATAATGACGTGTGTTTTTTTTCAGTTGATTGTTGGACCGCAATGGAGGAGACGGTCACGTTTGAAGTAGGTGGCACTGTATTTAAGACGAAAAGAACGACGCTAAATACTATTGAAGGGAGTTTGTTGTCTAGACTTGATAAGAGGAAGTATGTTTATTATTTTGACAGAGATCCAACTGCATTCAGACATATCTTATACGCTCACAGATATGGAAGAATCCATGCCCCTAAGGACATTTGTTCAATACAGTTTAGGGAAGAAATGCTCTTCTGGGGAATTCCCAAAAGGTTGATCGCTCCTTGCTGTTGGAAATTTATATACGAAACTGAAACCGATGTGGAAACGCTGAAGATATTTGTTGACAGAAACGCGAGGTTCGCCAATTATAACCAAATACATCCGAATGAAGAAAGGCCGATTGGAATCGACATGTTTGCATCAAACGGCGAGCTAAACATAATCTCCCCAGACAAAGCCAATGACCCGTGGAACAAGCCAAAAGATGCTGAATGTGGAGCCTGTGACAATGGACCGGCCTACAGAGTTTGGAACTTTTTGGACGAGCCTGCTTCTTCTACAGCAGCAAAGGTAATGTTTGTTTTTTTTCGTTAACTGAATAAAACTACGCAAGGCCCGCCAAATCGACCGTTTCACTCCAGGAAAGGAATGCTAAATGTCAAATAAGAGGTTATAAACTAGAGTTCGGTCTCTGAGCTCAAATCTCATATCTTGTCGTCTAATGTTTCTAGTATGTTAATTATGATAAGATAATAATGATATCATTTATATATTAGTCGAACAGCATAATTCTTCGGAACATGCATTTAAACATTAATCAGCTCTATCTGTTCAACCATACAGTATTACTTTGAGAATGGATTTAAAATTTGAGCTAGGAGTCTGTTCCAATTTTTATAACCTCGGGGAAGTACGAGCTCTGTACTTCTCAATGACTTTAACCAAAGAATGTACAGATGAGATTGTCTGTCCGTATAAACATCATCCCTATCAAATGACCCGTTTTCGTAATTCCTGATTTTAACATACTTCGAGTTTGCATTATTCTCCTATCATCCATAATTTCAGTGTTAGCTAAATTTGCTAAATGTGTTAGAATCAATTTGGAATTAAGGATAAAACATGACTGCTTGCGGGTTTACTTTTCTGTATTGCAATAACGTTTTACATTATTATATATCATTGTCATCATGTCTATTGTACAATCAACATGATTGTGTAAATATGGATCTATGATTAACTGGTGATTTCCTTACTTAGAAAGTCCTGAGTTATATGTTGTAGGACTAGAGTTCTGTCTTCGGCCTTAAATGTCATATTTTGTCTGTTTAAATTGAGTCTGACTATGTATAGTGATTTTATAAACAACCCAATGAAATAATTCATGTTATCTCATCAGTTCGTGTTCTGCTGCCTAGGCCTTTCAATAGCCAATTAATATGCAAAATGTGTAACTCGGAAACAGAAAATATCTATAGACAACTACTTGCCGAATGCATTATGTTTGCTCAGGATCGATCAGAACTTATAGATAATATAGGCAGCCAGATAAATTCTTCAAAGGCAGACTTCCTACGACACGCAAATGCTGAACCTTTCATTCAGTCACTTTTGTATCAAAACATTCTTTCCGTGAAGCCATGTTCATTAAATTACAAGCACTTTTTTTAACTTAAGTTGCAAATTTACTCACAAAGTATGTGTGACATATTTAACAAGTGTTAACCTCGGTATGGGACAAGCATCACTGTAATGTAATCATACCTTAAATTTGATCTTAAAACTTTCGAGTTTCGGTTAAGACATTGTCAAATGAAATAAGGTATTAAGTTGCAAATAAAAAGCTGCAATATACAAATAGAAATTGTGTTACTTACTTTATTTATCTATTTATTCACTGTGTTGATACACATTCATCTTATTTATTGTACAATGTCATATAAACGTCATGAAAATGAATATAATTATATTCTTTCACTTGCCTTATAAGCCATTGTAATTTATGTATGATATTTTTATTATTAATATGCAATTGTAAATCACTGAAAAGTGGAAATAAAGAGTACACTAAAAAGAGTAAAACATAGGCTTGAGCTCGGAGTCTGTTCGCAAGTTTTCTAACATCTGGGCCTGATGCTTTGTAAACCGGTATTAACAAAAAAGATAAATCATCTTTGAACGAAATTTCCACATAATGGAAAGATATTCCTTAAGTAAACCTTATCTCAGGATTTCCTTTATGTAAATTATGAACACAAGCGTTAAAGGAAATTCCTCCGTATGGAGGGTTGTCCTACTTGAGGATTGTTTTCTCTTAAAAACTAAGGAGCTTTATGAAATCGGGCCTTGAACTGTCTAATTATCCCTGTTACTGAATCGTCATTTAAATACATAGATGAAACATCCGTTGCATATAGTTAAATAAAAATATATGAAATCTGTTTCGCTGTCTTTTTAGGGTAATTTAGAAATTCTTCGAAATTAAGCAGACTCAGTGAACGGAGCTTAGGAAATTTTCTAAATAAGTCTAAATAATCGACCTTATGTTGGCCTGCCCACCTCTCTTAGCCACAAAAGTAACAAAATAACAAAATGGCACAATCCTCAATCATGCAGGGAATTCTTCAAGAATAAGTAAAAGCTTCGTGGATTAGAAACAAAACTGAAAAGAAAATACAAGATATGGCAAACACTAACTTTACTTTCATTTCGCGCTGGCTTAAAGTACAAAATGTATATTAATTCTTATTACGAACTCTCTTACTACGAATTGTAAAAAGCACATATGGGAAATTTATTGTATTCTGAAAACGGAATCGATTAATTCATGCTACAAGACAGTTACATTGAAATGATTCATTCTAACAAAAGATATTTTCTAACACTCTATTGTACGGGCTAAAATTATATGGCATTGATGGTTATATACGGAAGGCAGCAATATAAGTGTGAATAAGACATTGTATTGCTTATACAATTCCACTTCCTCTCTTTGTAAGTAGATCTATTCACGGACGGAGACACTATTTTTTATTATCAATGTTTCATAATAGGAAAACAGAAGTGCGTAAATGTAACCAATTTTACTATAAAAACGAATTACGACTGTTCGTATTAATATCCGCCAAAGGTGGAGAATAAGGGCATTTATCATTTTATAATCAATAAGCTTGGTCAAATTTTCAATTTAGTAACTTTAAAAAATTGACTATCACTTTAAAATTATAGACAATTTATGGTAAAATATTATATCAGGTAGATAGCACATGCAAAAGACAGAAAAAAGTACCAGAGTAGACTTTGATTTATTAAATTTTCTAGATAAATTAATTACAATATTATAATTGTTATAAGTAAATCTTATTTTTAAGTCAAACTTACTGTTTGAATTTAAGGCCGAGATGCAGTTAACTATACTTTTTTGAAAACCGCACGGTTTTGTTTATCTTTTTAAATGCAATATTTTACAGTACACGGTCACAATATTGATATGAAATATAATTAACTTTCTAAAAGGAAACTGTGAAACATATCTTTTATGTCTAAAGAAGTTAAATTTGACAGGAACGTCTTAGATAGCACAAGATGGCGCAAAAGACATTGGCATACACTTCATGGCCAAAACGTCCTGACCGAAACGGCCACTGGACAAAATGGCCAGACTAAACCGGCCTCTGTACAAAATGTCCTGTCTAATCCGCCCTCTGGCTTAAACGTTCGTCCAAAGATCTACAATCTTGCAATGTTAAACGTAGTTCATCCCATTCAAGCGTGACTAATATTACCGCAAACATATTTTGCAGACAATTATGATTAATATTTAATAATTGAAACAATGTTTGAAGATTGTAAGACTACAAAATGATATTTCATATTTTATCAGCAGTAATCAGACGAGGGTAAGCTATAATTCATAACTTACTAGTATTTGTAATTGACGGGTTTTTAGATAATTTTCTTTAATACTACTAATGCATGCAGTGTAAATATCAACACAAGGTTAGACGATATATTACCATTCAAGAGAGACAATACTCTTTATAAAATCATTGAATATCATAGTTTTTCTTAAAATCATGAAAAAAGCAACAAATACTGCAAGATCATTATGACTAATAAAGACGCACATAAAATTAATTAATATATGTATGAGTATAAACAACTTCATTTGATATTTGACCAAACCATACTGTTTCAATTTCGTCTTCCGTTAGAAGAGCGTTTAGAAACGAACCCTCCTGTTTCTCGACATCTCATTGCAATAGTATCGTGGACGCACCGGTTTTCGAACCCGTAAAGCTTTAACTCGACGTTTCTCTATCAACCGGAGAATGTTGATAATCAAATCAAATGGACAAGGAAACTGATCTATTATTGTACAAACCTGCTTGGAAATAATCGTCGCATTCATCAATCAACCATCTTAATACTTCAATATTCCCCACCACCCTCGGATAAAAAAAGAAAATTGCGGCCATTAAAGAGCACCTGCTTTCGAACCTTTTGCAAGAAACCGTTGAATTGAGAATATTTCACTAAGATTGTTTTATAATAACGTAATAACTTTTTGTCTTTATTGAAGAATAGTGAGCTATATTTATCTGTTTATGACGCATATTTTCACTTTACAGTTGTGAGCGCGTTGTTTACAAACTAAGCATCGGTGGGCGTGTAGTGATGACGTCACACGAACTCGCGCATGCGTACGAACTAGCATATTAAACCAAAAGGTTCGAACGGAGGTAGGGTTCGAGAATAAGCGTAGACGATATAATCAACATATCTATGTCACGTCAATATGTGACTGCATTACTCGTGCAAATTGGAATGTACCCAAAGAAAAAATAGGATGGCCGCAAAGAAGCCCGTATGTCATTAATCAATCTTTTGTTAGTCTTCAATAAAAAAATTAAAAACATTTCCAAGACAAACAATCTGTAGCTACTGTGGGTGTAACGCCGCATAAAGCTAGGATATTTCAGTTGTAATACGGCTGCCGGGTCACCAAACCAGTTTTCCTATACTGTATTCTAACCAGTACTATTAAACTAAACATTCCAAAAGGAGCCGATAAATCCACGTATTGAGAAAGTGACAATCTTATGAAGTTTTCATATATGGGTATAACATTCCCCGAACATCTTTTTCGTGGTAGAACTAATTTAAAGTAAACAAAATAGGACATTTGGCATATATAAGTGATAAGTTTACGTTCAGAGAATGTATAGATCGAGAAAATATCCCCTCACAGACATTCTGACATACTATTGCTAAACCACGATGTCACCATAGAATTATTGAAAAAATAACTATTCAGATATAATCTTATTTTGATCAGGACCACCGAGTAAAGCATTGAAAAAGATATCACTGTAACACAACTTCTGTCCACATCCTTGCATAAAAGTATGTTATTTTGAAAATTAGAAGGGTAAATTCTGAATGCTAAAAGTATTTACTTTTTCTATTGTTGCTATTGTTTTATAAAAACTAGAAATATGTTTTCATTATTTTCTTTCTAAAGTAAGTATACATCTATAAATGGTCAATGAAGAAAGTAAGTTATGACACTCCTTCTTGTTTACTTGCAAGAACTGCATTGTGTACTTGTGATTCGTTTTGTACTTTTGGAAGTGAAATCGTATCACCAGGATACGCCACACTTAGTAACAAATAGATCGCTACTAACACCAGTACACACAAAGTCAACTACGTGGGTGCACTGAAATATGCGAACACCAATAAAACACGCATCAAACGCTCCAACATCACGTACCACATTGGACCTAGAGTAAATATTGATAAAAATGTTGTCATTCGTTGACATCTCTAGATCAAAACTAAAACAAAAGACTTATAGTAGCAGGCATTTTAAATAGTTCATATTGAATTGCAATTTATAACAATGAAATATATAATGCAAACGGGTGGACATGTTTTTTTTTTGCTATTTGTGAGAATAATTTAATTTATACAGCAAATTGCAACACTTTTTACATTTACAATACCACAGCTTGAATATGACTAAAATATTGCGAACAAACAAATATAAACAACTATAATTGAATTAAACATTCTAGATTTAGATGTTTTAATGTAACAAACATTAGCATCGCATTATGTTTCCTGTTTCTCCATTGTACAGACTTTCACACTAAATATTGTATTTTTTCATAAAGGGATATTTTTAAATGTTTGACAGGAAAGGGGTTATTCAAAGTTTCGAAATTAAACGTAATGTAATAATAAATCGAAACATTTATGAACAAATTGAAATGTTGGATTAAAGTCAAAATGAATGTGACTGCTTGCAAGCTCAAGACACAATGAAACAATCTGTAACAAAGAGTGAACAAGGCAAAATGACGAAATCATGAACCTGATAAAACAATATGAAACATATTTAGAAGACATTTAACTATTGAAATAGGGATTGTAATATGTGATATCAATTATCCTCTAATATTTGACAGTCTTACAGCAGATTGAAATGTACAGACGAAAGAAGACACAAAGCAACTTTGTATGCCGTTAATGTCAATGTATAATTTGGAATTAACAATATTTATACACAAAATAAATGCATTTTAATGATAACGGATCCAAAGCACTTTTAAATTTAACTCGTTTAGAGATACATTATTCACGTCCAAAGGGGTTTATCACGAAAAAAATTCATTTTTTTCCAATGTAACCCGTATATTTATAGAACGGAAAGAACTTCAACAATTCGAATTTTCCAACGCGTGTTATAAACTTCCATATTATTGCAATGCAGTACAAAATATTTAATTCAGTATTATATAATGCAACGTGTGGGCAACTCAACACACAAACAGAAAATGCATACTTATACTACCTTTAAAAATATTCGCCATTGAAGATTTTTCACTCGAAAATTGGTCAAATTTTACAAAAAGACACACAGTCGTAAAATCGCAGCGTGTATACCGGAATATAAAAGTGGAACTGTTAAATTACTGACACAACTTCTTAGAGTGGGTCTTAATTCATAATAAAACACTATAATAATTATACTAACTGAGATTTCGCATCTCGGAAAGCTCTTTTAGCGAAGAATTTGCGAGATTTTTTTTTTTTTGGTCAATTAGCCGGCTTTTCGAAGTTTACTTCCATGACGGGTCACATGACAATCGCCTAACTCCTGATGAAAGTTTAAATCTGATTGCCTGAGCGATACTCTGTTATATTTGTTTACAATTTACTTGTTACCCTGTGTACTCTAGCCTTTTCGCTACGCTATCGGAAACCATAATTAAGCTTTCCTCACGAGTTAGGCTATTGTCATGTGACCTATCAAGGAAGCAAAACAAAGAAACCGACAAACTGATCAAAAACGTACATTCTTCATTAAAAGTGCATCCGGTGATGTGAAATCATTAGCATTTAGTAAATATATCATATATGATATAAATATACTGTTTGGTTATGAAGTATGACCCATTCCATGAAGTTTTACCTGCAATTTCTCATTTTTGCTGTAGATTTGTACACGCTGCGATTTTACGACTGTGTATTTGACTCAATAGCGAGTTTAAAATATCTTTAAAGGTAGTAAAAGTATGCATTTTCTATTAGCGTGTTGAGTTGCCCACACGTTACATTATATATGAATTAAATATTTTGTACTGCATTGCTATAACATGGAAGTTTTTAACAGGCGTTGGAAAATTCTAATTGTCGAAGTTCTTTCCCTTCTATATATAATTTTTATATATACGGGTTACATGGAAAAAATATGTTTTGGATTTTTTTTCGTGACAAACTCCTTTATTAGGGTATTTTCTGACAGTATAACATTGGTTTAAAAAATCAATTTCAGTTACTCGTTACTCTAATATAAACCCATAAACGCACAATTCTCTGCCTCTAACTTTAAATTACAAAATACCGAAAACCACTTTGAAATCCATCATTAAATAAGGCGGCAATCTTTATTCGCAAACGGCACCTACTGTTTTTTAAGCCAGTAATTAGCAATACAAGTATCGGATCATTATCGTCTCATGAAATCAACGATTTCCCATTTAATTTTGATAGCAAATCAAAATCGTTAATCGTTTACGGTTTAATCATTGTAATCACGACCAGTTATCTTGTGTAGTAGGATATTTAATAACGAAATATTGTCTTTAACAAAATAAATGGTATCATATCGTACCAACACAATGCACAACACGTTAGAGATTCTGACCTAAAAGATATAACAACGAAAAAAATCATCTATCCCAAATACTAAATATTTCCTTATAAAATACCGAATGTAAGGACAATATTGGCAAAGCAGAAAATCTGTTATACTATAAAAAAATCTTCGTTTTGTTTACAAAGCGCTACTTTGTTCAAAATAACTTATCGAATATGTGTATTGAAATATGGTATGGCATAAAAAGGTACACTATAATACTTATATGCAGTACATCTATATTTTTCAGATGTGGTGTTTCTTCTACATGTTCATGGTGGTTGTTAGTGTTACTATGGACATTCTATGGTTAGATGAGGCTGTTAGAGTACCAAGATACCTCACTGAGCTAACAGAAGAAACGCATAATGCGTCATTGATTCTGAAGAAAGAGGTCAATGATAAAGTCTTTCTGCTACTTGATACAGATCCTCACCCGTCCTTGTTCGGCATTGATATCATATGCATAACCTTTTTCGTCGTGGAAACGTTTGTACACTTCAGCACATGTCCACGCAAGATCGCATATTTCTTCAACCCCTACCATATCTTGAAAGTTGCGTTGATTGTGACAATGGTCATATCAACAATATTTGAAGTCAGGAAAGATCTCTATCGCGACAGTATAGCTCTTGAACAGTTCTACTTTTTCTGTAAAACAATGAATGTGTTGCGGCTTTTGTTGATATTTCGACTGTATAAGATATACGACGGTCTACACATCTTACTGATGGCACTCAGATACAGCATCAAGGAACTCCTTCTGTTGGTCTTATCTTTGGTTATCGGCGTCATCATCTACGGCTGTCTAATATTTGCGGCCGAAATCAAGACAGACATGTATCCAACGACTCAAATATCTATGTGGTGGTCCCTTATTACCATGACAACAGTGGGCTATGGTGATTTACATCCGACAAGTACTCCTGGTTACATAGTCGGGGTCATATGCGCTGTGAATGGTGTGATTGTGCTGGCATTACCAATTGCGGCTGTTGCTGGCACATTCAGCAATCTCTACTCGAGACATTTGGATTTTCTTAAACATAAGGAAGCGGTTAATAAGGAAGAGAAGGCAGCCATGATGTATGATGATACAGAGAGTACGTCATCAAGTAAACAAACAATAATGAACAAAAATGACGTAAAAATTCATGATATATATTAGAAAATACAAGTTCAAAATCGAAGACATTGAACGATTTTATAGAAGAAAGAAAATGATTGTAAAAGTAAAAATTAACGACTTAAAAATGAATATGTTGTTCACGAACTATTTATCCTGGACTAAAGTGGTGAAATCGAAAAGACAAATTGAGTTCATTGACAAATCACCCATTTTGATTACTTAGTTGAAAACGACAATTGACAATTGAGATTTTGACGCAAACAAAAGTAAATTGTGATATATTGGCAAGAAACACTGATATCAAAGAGCAAAACATCTTAGAAAATGTGTCCAATTCTTCTAATTATAATCTACAAGATAATTCTGTTAGTTTCTAAGGCAACCATAAAACCTAATGATAAATTATGAACAATGTGACGTGTAATGTGTGTTTTAGCACAGATGTAATAAATGAAGTGATAAACAGCGTTCATATTTATATGAAACATGTTAAACTTAGAACATTTCAACTTTGTGCTTGAAATATACTGAAATGTTACTAATTTATTATATAATTATTATATTAATTAAACTGGTTCATTAGCCATTGTTTCACGTTAGAGTTAGGTATACAAGGATTGTTACTATGACTTTTGGGTGTGCAGCCAGTGGACTATTTGACTTTAAGTTTATAAGTGTCAGTAAATGGGACATTGGTGTGCAAGGAGGCTTTTAAACGGTCGCATCCAGTTGCAGGCGCAAAGAAAACAACCGGATCAAGTCATGTTTATGGAATTTTTAATATTATCATATGATCTATGTTTTTTTGTCTGATTCATTTTGGTTATTATCGTAATAATCATACTTTGTTAAGTTAGTGATGCATCTTGTCTAATCGTATTACTAAATGTTTAGATCAATTTAGTAGTCCTTCAATCTTAGAGCACATGTTTCGCTCGCAATAGTAGATTAATAGTGTTTGTCTGTTATGGTTGTTCTGTTACAGAAATGTCTGCTGGAATTTCCGAAGTTGAGTCTCGTAATGGTTATTCCTCAATACCTATCCTGTTATTATTCAAGTGTCCTATTCGAAAATGTAGTTTCCTTTAAACAGTTTAATGCGAAGCTCGGTTGCAATGATTCTTTGCTAGGCTATCAAGAATAGTTATGAAACATTCAGGTGTCAGGATCAATATGTACATATTTAGAAAAAAAAACATTCAAGAATATCATATTTAGCACAGATAGCTTTACCAGTATTGGTTTATCTACAATGCTTCCTGTAAAATAGCTTTTCGTGGTTCGTCGGCAGCGAATTATTTGCAACTGATTCGAGCGAATTGTTATACTGTATGTTTTACTAGACAATGTCGCTGAAAAATAAATCATCCGTTAAACATCAAGTTTCATTTGCCAATGCACAGAAGGAATACGTAATGATGATTGATACACAGTCAATTAATAACTAGTAACCATAATCATAGGTTTGATCGGTGCTCGATAGCCGGGCATGATTCAACTGTCTAACGATTGTGTTCTACCATTAGCCAATCGTATATTTTAACCTCGTGGACTTTTTATATCATACTTACCGACATATGATGTGAAAATTTACAGTATTAGTCAAAATTGGAAAGCACTCGGCATATATAATATATAGGTTGGTTCAATTCAAGCCAATGAAAATCGATCGTCGCCTTTTGATGTGGCATTATCGTTTGAAATCACATGTCATTAGTTCGCCAAAAGTGAATTATTAACATCGATAAGTGTTTATGTTACGGAAGATATATGGCAAATAAGACGAACCGTGCAATACCGGGTAACGCTACAACTACAGACAGGCTAATGTATCGGTGCCCAAGATATCTATCATACGTTTCCATTCTCTAAATACATTTATCTAATGTATCAACTGATCTAAACCGAAGTATTACATGCATAATTTAGAATAAAATGTAGTCAGAATATAGTCAACGTGTTTTCCGTGTACTAGATGAGAATGTCTGATCTGTTACACAACATCTGACTTAAGATAATATTCCTTTACTGTTTGTCATTGTCATTACTATGTACTTCATTGATATGTACCATTGTCATTGTTACGTGTATATATATTTTTATGTATGTTAAATTGTTATATTGACATGGGCCGTTTGGCTTAATGAAGTTCAAATAAATAAATATTTGTACATATCATGTACGATAACAATATCTCCCTGTTCGTTAAGTCCGCCTGTTATGCTACAAACGGATTATCTTAGTTGGAGTTGGGTAATGCATTTTAACCAACTGAAATGTAAACATATAACATCTTAACTACAATGACAAGTCATGAATAAATGTACGTAATATCATCATTGACAACAGTTTTCTATTATTTCATTCGAATCATAAAATTAATTTGGATTATACAACAAAAAAAAACACAAATATACGAACTAGTTTTATTATTTCATTTGTCTACGTTTCGGCGCTACCGCCTTTAGCAAGACATAACAATAATATTCGAATCATAAGAAATAAGTAATTGATTGGTTGAATTAATAATTCCTTGTTTATCATTATCAATAGCAACCATTGTCTTTTCTGTTCCATTCGCTCCTTCTCCTTTTGTATGACATATTCGCGTGATATTTGCTTTTATCATTGTCAAACCATGCACAATTTGGAAAGGTAAGTCCTCTCGGACAATATTAGCCATTAAAATCATAAATGTATTAACATACTTGTAGAAAACAGTTTATGGGTAAATTCTAAAGGGGATTTGATTATTTACGCCCACATAAATGCATTGAATGTGGCGATGTTCATAGGCAGACGTGAATCAAATTATTCATATCATATTCATGCAACTGAGTTCAAATTCATTGTCAAGTTTGTCCATCGAAGCTGTAATCTAATCCATAGTTACAACTTGTTTCTGCTTATAAAAGAGCTCCAATATTTGTTAATTGCATATTTTATCATTTTGCTATCACCCATTTTTGAAGCATTGTTGAATTTATAAATAAATCATGATATTGTTACCTAAATAGTTTGTGTTGAATTGTTCATGTTTGTTTCACATCGAGTTGAATAATTTTGGCTGGTATTTCAATTCAAATCGTCGTTTATGTTATAATTGCTTCATCCACTGTGATCCAGTCCTTATTGAAAACTAATGGACAAATTATGTAGGCTGGTGTGCAACGATAGAATATCTATGCAACATGTATATGAAAGTTTTTGTAATGTGTTTATCAATAGAAGATACTGAATAGATACTTTAAATTATGCAAGCATGACGTTGGGTGGATTTTATAATAAATTGATATGGTTTCATTTTTTGAATTTCCAATGAAACATAATATGTCAAGGGATTCAGGCAGAACAAGAACAAAAAATAATATTATCATTTATTTAAAAGTTGAAAACAAAAATTAAGACAGGTAATCATGTTTCACATTCATGACATATTGATAAACTGTAATTGGATTGTTAAACGCAAATATGTTGAAATATGTGCTTTTCATCTCAGAGGACACGAGTCTGACATAATGTGTGCCCATAGACAAACAATAAAGCTATTTTAATTGGACTCTAATTTCTATCCAGGATTTAACGTTGCGCCAATAATCAGGGTCATGATGACTTCGGAAGTTGTAATTCAGAAATAAACTTAGACCATATGCATATACATTTACTTGGGTAGAACCACAGAGCTCCCATTGAATCTACCGCGGATACCAACAATGCGTTGGATTATTTCTACATGTATAACCCCATAACTCATTTTTTGAATTATTATTATTGTGATATTGGTATCACTTTTTTCGTCCAGATGATCTTTTCACAATGAACATACTTATCGGCTTCTAGGTCTCCCCTATTTAGGATATAATTCCAAATTCAACAAAATCGTAACTTGCTTATTTACACCAAACATTAAAAAAGTTAATGCGATTTTCTCATAATGAAAAAAAATGACATACGGGTTTGCTGAAATAAGTCGACGAATATTCAATAGAGCGTTAAGATTTCAGAACTTTCGAAGTTCGTATAAACCAAAATGTATTTCGAACATATGAACATCCTCTCTGATTAATTTTAGGCCCGAGATACGTTCATTGTCAAACAGTAAATCATGGGTACCTTTCTGCGATGGTTCGCTCAATTACTGACGTAAATGGAATTAAGGAATGACCCAAGGGGCAGTGTAACTATCATTGGAAATTATATTTGTTCACCTTATGAATATATATTTTTGAAAACGGAAGAATTAAGTAAATATTTGTATGAACAGGCCAGACCACAAAAACAAACGAAAGTCTTTGTTTGGTCGGCGGTATGTGGTTGACATTTATAAGTTCGATATACAAAGATCAGTCATTTCGTTAATACGACTTTCTGGACTTCGGGTCACTCAATAAGATTCACATAGAAGTTGCTGAGTGGTAAACATGAAGTCCTATTAGTTCAACAGTTATGTTGACGTCAATGAAAAAAGTCATGTGAGTTCAGTATATACAAGTAAGTGTTTTAACAAACATTATTACATTTAATTAAGCCTATGACATGTTGTAAGTTCACCTATTGGCATGAATGTAGTCCAGTAAATGTTGATTTTTTTTATCTTATATTAGCCTTGATAGTCTGTGCAGAAAACTCTAATTCTTTGCATGTGGAAAATTCTTGAAAAAGATGTTTGCATTCTGTGCCTTTGAACTTTCAATGAAGTATTTGTCAAAGGTTCGGATAAAACAGCATTTAATTACAATGATATCTGTGACAATTTCAAAGTATGTATTTATCAGCAGTTGTTCCTAATCTGTACCATTAGTGTTCAAATATTACACAAGAGAAATTAGAACAGGAAAACTGTTAAATTGCATCAACTAAACTTAAGCAAATATTTGCATGCACTTTTAAGTACAATGATTAAAACGGAGTATGCACGTAATATAGAAAATAAAACCCAAAGCGAAATGTTATTCTTCGAAATAATTGAATTATTCTATTTTCACTACAGTCTGTGAATACATTTAACAATATTGCCATCCTAAATTATGTTTTCACACAAAGTTGCTAATGTAATGTTTTAGTTTTTAATGATTAAGCTTGAGTTCATCTGGTCCCGGTAATTATCAAACTTATAATTTTGGGTTGTAACGACGCACCAGCTGCCAGGGTCATTTTGGCAACTTTTAAATTTATAACTGTAGAAGATATCAGATGTACAACATCAAGTTAATCTAGTAAATGATGTATGCAGCCAGCGCATTACACATAATTTCATGTACACAATTGATGCTTTTCTTATGGTGCTAGCGTTCTGTGATTATATAATTCGTAAATATTCATTGGAGTTTTTTTATCAATTTATAACCATTTTGTAAATGTTGTGAATGAGTATCTGAATATATTTAGCAAAATATAAAAGAATGCATGAATTTCATCATCAACAATTTTTATACACTAACGCATGATACAAAATTTGCAAAAACGAAAAATTGTCGGAATTCTGTACGGAGATAATTATCAGAGCATCTTAATGAACATTGTGTAGAAACACCGACACCATCGTAAGCTGTTTGGACAGAGACCTCATCGTAATTATGTGTAATTTTGTCTGGTCCCGGTAGGGATTGGAACCCATGGTGGTGGATGGCTAGTGATTACTCGGTCATATACCATTGTAGCTCGGTCTCGGAGGCCCAGCAGAGATTGTCTAGATATAGCAACTTGAAGTATAAAGTTTTGTAGATTTGGGATTGTTCACCCCGAGGAACAGGAAAGGTAGGTAATCCATGCTGCAGATTATTTAGGTAATATACTCACCCGAGATGTGTAGCCTAGATGGCATACATGAAATGCAAAAAGCGCACACAATAATCGAAATTTGAATAATTATACACTCTTTATAAACCATTATTGATTGCAATCGTATAAAAGTGAATTTTTATAGTGAAATTTACTGCCTGTATATTTTAACTGAAAGGATGAACATTTTTGCTTTTTTCTCTTCATCGCAAGTTCATTCAAAATTGAAGACTTCAAAAAATGAAAATGATAAAATTTGTCTACTACGTTTTTCAATTAATTATCGAATGCCTAAGCGGTATAGTTTAAACAAATGGTTTGAATTACAAAAACCGCTGAACAATATAATTGTATGTATTAACTAATTAATGTAATAGCACGAATAACAAAATTTTTTAATATTTGTTTTTATTTACTTTTTCGAAAAATTAATTGTCAATAATTTGATTGCGCTATAAGAATTAAGACGATTGTTTAACTGTAGGGTTCTTTGAATTGAATAATAAATCGATCCGTGAGATTATATGTAGGTGCTGATTACGTTGAACAGAGCAAATAAAAATACACATATGATTTGTAATTAAAGACTTGTTTAATGTTGCCGATGAATCGATATATTGTTTGAAAAAGTGAATGTCACTGACTGTCGCGAGAGATTTATGTTTTAATTGTCGTTTAACGGCCCAATAGACAGCTATGATGATTTCATATCTCCCCGAGAGGTGGGGAATAGAAGATACATGATGATAGGGTATTATATTCCAACTCTTATTTCATGTTCTTTAACGTACCCTTTGTAAAATCACTTATACACGCCCCAACCGTTTCTTAGGATTTTCTAAACACAGTACTGGACCCAGTAGTCGCAATGGGGACACTAACGCAAGACAATGGACACATGACATACCTGTACGTACAAGAGGTCTGCAGTGTACTCTTGGACCTTGTTTGGTTATGGGTGGCGATTAAGTCACACTATAAACGATTGACGCGTAAGTGGATAAAGGCAGTGTAATAAGGTTATAGTTCAAATCTGAATTCTTCATGGGTAGAAATATGCTATAAAAAGTCTGAATTAGGCTGTTTAATTCCTTCTTAGTCATACAATATCAACATAGTTACCATGTATATAAAACAATAACTTAAAATTGCGTTGTGCAGTCAATCAAGAGGAAGGTAAGATGTTTACATTTTATAACGACATCTGGTTTCAATTGTGGTTGTGTTATGCTGTTTACCAAGACAGTTTAACGAGCTATTTATGATGACTGTGTTATTATACTCAGTATATACTAACATATTGTTCAAATTTGAATTTTCGGCAAGAACCACAAAGACTTTAAACGACCGCACACTTCTTGTAAAAAATTCATTTAAATAATCGCATTGTATCAATAATCAACGAGTCCCTTGTTCTTGTAATGATACCTTACAAGTTGTCTATTTAGATATAAACCACATCCAGATTTTAAAACAATAAGCTCGTACTCAACAAAACAATATTTATCAGAAATAAGCAATCGTTTGCAAGTTATTTATAATAGACGATTTTGGTTAAAACAAACCACTCTGTACTACATTGTGGTTTATATTACAATAGTCAGCAGTATTAACAATTTCCATTATACGTGCAAGTCTGTCTTTGTCTACATTATCCGTTCAGTATTGTCTACATTATACGTTCAGTACTGTCTACATTATACGTTCAGTACTGTCTACATTATACGTTCAGTACTGTCTACATTATACGTTCAGTATTGTCTACATTATACGTTCAGTACTGTCTACATTACACGTTCAGTATTGTCTACATTATACGTTCAGTACTGTCTACAATACACGTTCAGTACTGTCTACATTATACGTTCAGTACTGTCTACATTACACGTTCAGTACTGTATACACTATACGTTCAGTACTGTCTACATTACACGTTCAGTATTGTCTACATTATACGTTCAGTATTGTCTACAATACACGTTCAGTACTGTCTACATTATACGTTCAGTACTGTCTACATTACACGTTCAGTACTGTATACACTATACGTTCAGTACTGTCTACATTACACGTTCAGTATTGTCTACATTATACGTTCAGTATTGTCTACAATACACGTTCAGTACTGTCTACATTATACGTTCAGTACTGTCTACATTACACGTTCAGTACTGTATACACTATACGTTCAGTATTGTCTACAATACACGTTCAGTACTGTCTACATTATACGTTCAGTACTGTCTACATTATACGTTCAGTACTGTCTACACTATACGTTCAGTACTGTCTACATTATACGTTCAGTACTGTCTACATTATACGTTCAGTACTGTCTACATTATACGTTCAGTACTGTCTACATTATACGTTCAGTACTGTCTACATTATACGTTCAGTATTGTCTACATTATACGTTCAGTATTGTCTACATTATACGTTCAGTATTGTCTACATTATACGTTCAGTACTGTCTACATTATACGTTCAGTACTGTCTACATTATACGTTCAGTATTGTCTACATTATACGTTCAGTACTGTCTACATTATACGTTCAGTACTGTCTACATTATACGTTCAGTACTGTCTACATTATACGTTCAGTACTGTCTACATTATACGTTCAGTATTGTCTACATTATACGTTCAGTACTGTCTACATTATACGTTCAGTACTGTCTACATTATACGTTCAGTACTGTCTACATTATACGTTCAGTACTGTCTACACTATACGTTCAGTACTGTCTACATTATACGTTCAGTACTGTCTACATTATACGTTCAGTATTGTCTACATTATACGTTCAGTACTGTCTACATTATACGTTCAGTATTGTCTACATTATACGTTCAGTACTGTCTACACTATACGTTCAGTACTGTCTACATTATACGTTCAGTACTGTCTACATTATACGTTCAGTATTGTCTACATTATACGTTCAGTACTGTCTACACTATACGTTCAGTACTGTCTACATTATACGTTCAGTACTGTCTACATTATACGTTCAGTACTGTCTACACTATACGTTCAGTACTGTCTACATTATACGTTCAGTACTGTCTACATTATACGTTCAGTATTGTCTACATTATACGTTCAGTACTGTCTACATTATACGTTCAGTATTGTCTACATTATACGTTCAGTACTGTCTACACTATACGTTCAGTACTGTCTACATTATACGTTCAGTACTGTCTACATTATACGTTCAGTACTGTATACACTATACGTTCAGTACTGTCTACATTATACGTTCAGCATTGTCTACATTATACTTTCAGTGCTGTCTACATTATACGTTCAGTACTGTCTACATGACACGTTCAGTACTGTCTACATTATACGTTCAGTACTGTCTACATTATACGTTCAGTACTGTCTACATTATGCGTTCAGTACTGTCTACATTATACGTTCAGTACTGTCTACATTACACGTTCAGTACTGTCTACACTATACGTTCAGTACTGTCTACATTATACGTTCAGTACTGTCTACATTATACGTTCAGTACTGTCTACATTATACGTTCAGTACTGTCTACATTATACGTTCAGTACTGTCTACATTATACGTTCAGTACTGTCTACATTATACGTTCAGTACTGTCTACACTATACGTTCAGTACTGTCACATTTTCACACTCTATCCAGAACGGTCGTTCCTTATTATTTGCAGCGTGCCGAAAAGCTGTCGACAATGCAACTACATTCTGTACCGTAGATCCCAACATGCATGTATTAAGGTATTACATTATCTATAACATTATTATTTTTCTTAAGATCATATTAATTTTATGGCATACGATGTTAGTGCACACCAAAGGGACTGGCACGTCCTTTATTATACGGCACTCTGTAGTTGGCCAATTTATCCGAGCCATGTGATTGACTGCTGTCGTGAAACATCGGGGATTTCCGTATATCTGTTAGATGTATGAGGAGATATTACCGATGCGTGAAATATGGGAAACACATTTGTGCGCTTTATCTAAAAATAGAAGTCATACTTGTAACTTCTAGCTTAGCAATCATTAAAGAAACAGAAATAATTATAGTGTAATCAACAGATTCTTTCTATAAAAGGTTATAATACGAATATAACGTTTTCAAACTAGCTTGTATAGCTTACTTTGATCTATCTTCTTGACATTATTTCAAAAAAACATTTGCCTGGTTGTATTTTCTTTTCTGTATAAATATTTACTATATTATCGACTGTGAATATTCGATGTTTAAGATATCACGAACTTTTATAGTTTTTTAACAGTCAGTATATTTTTTTAATACAGCTTAGAAGACCCAAGTGTATTTGAATACTTAACTAGGTATTTACATAACAATACGGAATAACGAACGACAATTCGGGATAGATGAAATAAGGCAAAACTTCAAGATGATCCTATCTGCGGTTCGGGGCTTTTTTCATGTATAGTTGAATGCGTTACCAAAGTAAACGGGGAATATTATAATAAATATTTCATAATTTTTTATTTTATTGCATTGTAATTAGTAAAGTTCCCTGAACATGCCATCAAGTTTGAAATAAAATATTAGGTAATAAATTAATTACTTTTTAAAAAAAACATTTTATACATTTGGATTATATTACTGTTTTATCTTTCAAAAATTAAATAACTTTTTAAAGATTAAATGAAAATGAAATACAAAATGTACTTGAATTCATTTTATAATATGCTAATTCCAATAATACTGCATAATATTATCTGTTTCCGCATGTGATATCATAAAATTGTATCCATTTAAAGCAACAATATCACTCTATTCTTATTAATAAGAATAAACTAATGCATTCTAGTAATAATCGTAAAAGTGTCACGATTATTTAAATCCGGACAAATTAGCGCTGACAAGACTGTTTAACGCGTTTCACTTGTTTAATTACGACATCCAATTACTGTGACGTTGTGTAATCGTCCATTGTCCACAGCGTGTAGCGGGTTCAAATCTTTGGCATTGCAGACCCAAGTCGTTTGGTATTAATTTTATTGATTTTGGGTTTAACACCTTTTTCAGCGGTTTCAGTTACATACGGTTCACCTAATCAGTTTTCATGGATGTTTCGATCCAGTACCAACTTACTTTTAGCTTTTATCCTATTAGATGAATAGAATAATGATAAAGAAACACTTGTTGTACATGGAACTTTCCTATACGTATGTGTGATGATTTGACTGATAGGCAAGTTTCCTTACATTCTACATACTTTATGAGTCTTTTATCTCTAGTCTCACTATTTCCTGATGCTTACTAAACCTCAGATTGCCTTTTCTTTTAATTTTACTCTCCGTAACAACCCGGTGCGTAATGCGTATCCCCTGTAAAGTACACTCGTAAGAGAGGTTGACAGTATCAAGTGATAGATAGACTCTTACACAAGCAGCCGGCAACTTCTCCACATGTGGAGGAAATAGACGTTTTTGTCCTATTATCATTTTAGCGTATGACCTGCCGTGACCGGGAATCGAACCTGGATCATAAGGTAAAATACCCGGCCACGGCTCTAAATCCGTTGAGATATTATTGTATCGGGCGTTATTTTCAGGATTATTACTAATTTGTCGTTTAAATACCATATTTTGTGACCAGACTTATGATAGCGGTACTGTCATTGGCCTATTTTATTGACCGGCTAATATGCTTTAGTTTTAATGTTAATTTTTTTAGTGCTGATTTTTTTCTTACGGTTCCTAATTTACGCTATACGACATATTTTATACGAGATACCCATAAACCGATATATCGCGATACGTTTTTAGTCCGATATGTTTTGGAACAGTACGCAATTTGTATCCCCTAGCCTGCACCAAAAGATATAGATACCACAACTTTTGTTTTTAATTTATTTTATGTCAGAACTATTATATTGAATGAAGAGTTGACGCAACCGCCCAGCGTTTGAATAATGTTTTGATAATTTTGCACCAAAATCTTTGTTCTCAACAGAAAGCATTCATTAAATGGGCTAAAAAAGAACTTTTATCGCAAATCACAAAAATATCCAAAAATATATATATATATTACATGAAAGTAGACTTCAGCATAAGTATACAAATGCACGTGTGTACATATATTTTATTCGCGGACTTTAACCCAGTTCACGGCTATTGTTTTTTTTCAAAACATTGACTTTTTTTTCTTTTTTTTTGGAATCGCTTTCTTCAGGATGGAAAGATGTCTGCTACTCATAAATCGCGAACTACACGCTCTAGAATACTAACTTTTAACAACCAAATAATCGTGCTAATCGTTCATTCAGATAAAAATAATAACGGTAACTATCGATTAGGTCCTCCTAGTAGTAACATTAATATAATGCTAAAAAAATGTACTAACACACATAACACAATGGTTACAAATAAGTAATTAGATATCGATGCTTAATACGTTTACACCATAATTTGATAACACACATCAATATTTGTCAAATATTTCATTCTAGATAGCATTTGTAACCGTTGTACCAATTGTCATTGGTATCAGTTTGGAACATGAAACATTATAGTAATGTACATAATCATTAAACATGTATATTTGATGATGAAATGACGGGAGATACATTGACATAAACACAATGATTATCGTTAACTAATTCCTTTTAACACAATATGACATGAACAATGGAACTATTTTATTCAATTTGGATAGCGGTAAAATTCTATAAATCTCCGCAGTAAATGAGTGTCGTGTTTGTTAAACGTGAGTGTGTGGACGTGTTTATACACCAAAGCATGACAAAGTCACGTGTTGAATCAGGCGCAAATCAGTCTATTGGCGCTTACGACTGGGACTTTCGATTGAACATGAACTCCGCCCACTTCGAAGAATGGGCGTACACCATTGAAACTATCCATTGGGCACATTTTAATTTAAAGCCTACACACCCATAATAATACATTTACTCAACGCTATGGTACCATTCACCTATATAATACAATCTTGTTTAGATTACTAATAATTGTTACCATTTTTGTTCAAATTTTGAATATACACGTAGATAACTGAACACATTTTAGGCCCATTTATCCGTATAGTTGGAGAACAGATATGAAAATTAGCAAACAAAAGATATCGTACCAAACTTCGAATTCATAAATTGCAAAATTCTAACAATATGAGATAGTTAATCAATTAATATTTCGAGTGTCCTCCAATGACTTTTACAACTAGCCTCGGTCACATGGACTGCACATAGTTTTGCATGGATAATGTTTCATCATTCCTGTGCATGCGCCTGCTCACTGATATTGATATGGGTCTACATTTCGACTCTGTGCTCGTCCTAGATATTGCTGCATCAACAGAACGTGTGGCATCTGCATTTCCCATATTAGCTACCGGATCTTAGTGTTCATCCAAAACAACACATCACTGAATTTGCCAAAACGGAAGGCACATGTTCAATTGTTATTCAAATCCATTCTATTAAAAGTTTCTGTCTGCAAACACAAACAGAGAAAATGTGCAATATTATTACACAAATGATAAGCTCCTGAATAATTTCCCCAGGCTTTCTAAATAGGTAAAATACTGATACATGTATGTTCCGATTCTAACTGAGCAAAGTAAATAAAATGAAATAACAAAAAAAGTGTACGATTTTTTTACTTACCATTATAACATATGTCTACTTTTGGATGATGGAGACATCGCAACAAAGCATCGAGCGAGGTGTTTGGTTGGCTACATCGGGTCGTTTGTTGTATACACTGAGTCGAATTTCCAAACGACTACCGTATTAAACACGATTTTAAAAAAAAATTAATGTAATTTTATTTTTTATATAATTAATGTTGTACAAACAAACGATCCATAGATACCGAATATACGATGCCAATGTTGGATTGAATTTATTCATAAATATATATAAGTCCACCTGGCAATCAACTATGATGTTCACCCAGTTCTAAAAATATAAAGGGAAGATACATGTTTCATATAGCAAACAAAACTGTATTCTGTCTATGATATAACTCTTAAACTCAATTATCTAAGAAACAAGTCATATTAAAATTACAGTTGTGTAAAATGGGGACAGATATTATGAAACACCCTGTACAAGGCTGATGTTAAGAAATTTGGCTCCGTGTATTGGGTTGTTGTATAAGTTATGTGTTGTGTGTAAAATTATTCCACAAACATTAATCAAATCATTCATTTTACTGAATGATATATAAATCTCAACAAGAACATTAGACAGGTTTTCATTGCAACTTAACGTACAAAGTAAACTGCATGACATTATAAGGCCAAGCCAGAAAAATATGATTTTACGATGGAACACACCCATTTATGTTGGCTATTCTGTGGTGATTGTCTTTGTTTATTATCCTATTATATCATATTGTAAGACAGAAACGTCCTTCCACGGTGTATTAAACAAATACATTGTCATTGAGCCAACTGCTTCTGGTTTATTCTTGATACAACAAACACATCGTTCTTACGAACGGACTTTTTGCATAACAATATAATAGAAACGTACACCATGAAGTCAAGTTGTTCTTAATTGCAGTTTGATAAGCTTATGACAGAGGTAGCATTACAGTTTGACATTATTCTATTAATTTATGTATGTCCACAAAAAAATTAAACTTGTGTCAGTATATTCATTGGCATTCATATGAGGATAATGCTAACACCATAGACCCATAAAACACGGTAATTTTCGTGGTAACAAGTAATGAAAAGAGTGTTGGAGTTTTTAATCAAAAGATAATAAAGTAACGGAGATAGAAACTAGGTGAGTAATAAAATTAATATTATCTTTTATTATTATATTTTAAACATTATGATTTTTCTACTAGTGGAAAACATGAATATTAGATATCTACGTATAGTAGCAGTATTGTATTTGTATAAGTGAATATGCCGTGATTAGCTCAGTCGGTAGAGCATCTGACTTGCAAGCAGGAGGAAGCAGGTGCGAGCCCCGCATCGGTGACTTTGTTTTCCTCCTCCTAATGCAGTATAGTTAAACTTTGTTTTGTATTAAAGTTTCAATACAGAACTATCTGCTTCTCTTGGACACATTTGTTAATTTAAGTTGTTTTTAATCTTTATAAAATCAAGATAAATAAATGTGCAAAAGCACCATTAGCTGTTTGTATGTTCAAATTAATGTCATTCTTATTTTACCTGTCAGTGAAAATGACTTTTACTTGCAATAAAAGTATTCTTAAATTTTCTTAATCACGAAATACATACAGAAATGTTGCTCAGTTTTTTAATGATATTGCAAAAAAAGAAAAAGAAATCTGACAACATTTTTTACGAGAAGTGGCTAAAGAAAGGCATCACGTAAGTATGGTTTTAGAGCAAATAAATTATATGTTGTATTTAACTATCATTTTATCGATTGTTCTGTATTTCGAAATTCTGAAAACTAGTGTGCCATTTAATATTTAATCGTGACTTGAATTGATGATTGTTTATGATAAATTAAAGATATAAGAACGATCGTGGTGAATACAATGGATCGAAAGTCACTTAATTGTTTCGAAGTCGCAAGGTAACACTACAATACAACTTCTTGCGCTTCATAAGTAACGGTTAGTTCCTTGTATTTTATACAGTTTGTTATTTTGCATCCCGGTGTATTACAAACAGTACATTATTATATCAATGCATCACAATATCTAGACAATTGAATACAATTATCATAGTTTCATTTTCAAAATGTATTCACTGTATGTAAACAAGTCCATAAACACTATTAGTAATACACACGCATTTGTCATATTTAAACATTTGATATATGCTAAGTTCACATTTTCAACATTTCATTAATCGTGATTTAACAAACTTTAGAATTTAACAACACGCCTTGTGCGAAATTAAACAAAAAATGTTTTTTGATAAAGGAAACTGACAACGGTTGTCTAGATTAATTTGTAGACAGGGTTCGCACACATTTTAAGAGCGATGTCTTTCAACCAATTTGCAGTCGGATCTAGTTTGTTAAGGTTTGTAAAAAACTTAAAGTTAACGTGGTGATATGACAAAAGACTAAAACAAGTAATTGAGGACAAAGAGCATTTAACTGAACTGACCAATTTAGATTCAGATTAAGTTTCCAAACTAAGTTTACATTGGCTGTTGTTTGTTCATTTCATAAAAATATTTTAAAAAACTGATGACGTGTTAGTAATGGAAAGATGATGAACCCGGTGTTGAAATGTAGTTCTTATAATTATGTGAGTTATTTGTTTATTTTCATATACGTACTTAGTGAGAGATATTACTATGTTATCAGTTCCAACATGTGGGTACTCAAGAAATATCGTCATTATGTTTATATCCTTGGTCATTGTGGCACAAATAATACATCTAACAAATGGTAAGTAACTATTTTATATTCTTATGTTGCTAATTCAGTCAAAGATACCATTGCGCTTGACTTTTTCCAGTTTTAACATTTGATGAAGACGCAATGTCATTATTATCATGTGTACACCTGGGTAGAATCATCTACTGTCCATAGGGTATCCAGACAAGCTCCTCACATGAACTTTGTCTAGTCCCTGGAAGGATACCAAATTTCAGCAATAATTGGCTAATGAATATTATTTAAACACTCTAAGCTCTCGATCATGAAGGCTTAAAAAAACTGGGTGTAGCTTTTTTTGTTTCTCCTGCTATTTGTATTACCGTCTGCTGACATACCTTTTGGTTCGCGAAGGTCAAGCATACTTGAGTCATGATCAACACAAATATCAAGTGGCCTTGTTCAGCGGACACTATAAAATTATGCTAACGCAAAATGGAAGTAAAGTATCTTAATTAACCAAGATTATTGTTTCTTTTTTTTCATACTGACAGCTGATGTTATCTGCTTACAATGCAATGATGTGTCTAAACCAACAGATTGCACCACATTTAAAAAATGCCATTCTTCTGAGGTAAGTTTTCTTTCACAGAATATTAAAAATGGTCAAACCTATTCAGCAAGCAATAAAATTTTAGGAGGGAATTAATGAGCTTTAGCTGGTTTTGGATAAAAAAAACTAAATAACCACAGTGACATGGCTTTTTAACACATTTGTTCAATGGTGAATGACGATCACATCGCATTATCGCATGCTTCAGAAACCACACCGGGAATGGCAATGAAACCATCTTCCAGTTCTTTATTACCAGTTGTTCCACGACGTATTCTAACGTGATAAAAGGAAAGCATGTTTAGTTGTTTGTTGATGCGGTGAACGGTTTGTTTGAACTTAGAAGCCAACTCAGATTGTAAGACTGTCTTAATATCTTTGATTGCATACATGGTTCGGAAGAGTCAGAACCTGTGAAACATATCCATAACACCATTTCTATGTTATCAGCCCAGAAAGGCGTCATAGTAGTAAAAAAGGTATCATATTTTTTACAACTAAAAATTTCTGCATACTGTTATATTACTGTATGTTATTATATTCCAGAGATGTTTCATTGAAGCGTTCATTTCATCTAGTGGTGGAGTTACTTATGATCTTGGTTGTAGAGAGACTGTGGTAAGTTATCTGAATTAATCTAAGTTATCTGGATGAATGAATGCAATACATGTACTATGACCCGCCTCCGTGATCGAGTGATTAAGGTCGTTGACTTCATGTCACTGTAACCTTTCACTGATAGAGGGTCCTATGTTCGAGCCCAGCTACTGACCATGACTCTATGTGAGAAAGTAGGCAGTTGCTTACGGAGGATGGGAGTCTATTACTGGTTCCAAGGAACGATAGTTTGGTGAACTACCCGTCTCATATGACTCTGACAGCTGAAAAGGAGCGTAAAACACGATGAAACAAACAAACATGTACTATATTCACTGATCATTACTTGTATCTGTTACCTTAAAAACAAACTTTGCATTAATTCTATCAAACTTCTAAACTCATAGCTCATAATGCCAATCCGTCTTTGATGCCCTGTAAAATATGTAAACTCAGAAGACACCAATAAATTCTAATACATGTATGTTATATATGGAAGTAGACACTTTCAGTAACACATACATACATGCGCATGAATAAATGCTATTTTCTAGTCACTTTACCTTACAAACATTTCATTTACGTGGTCAAACTGTTAGAATTGCATCGTTTGTTAAATGGGAAAATTCGAAAAAGAAATAATGACCCGGAAATACAAACAAACGAAAAACATTATAAGAATACAACATAAACAACAATATGCCACCATTTGAATATCAGCTTTCGCGAAGGAGACGTTTATTCAGCTTAGAAACCACAAAAAAGCATTGAAGTGGAAATGTTATCATGTTTCTGACACTTTTCAGTGAAATATTTACGGCGTAGTGCAATTATTTTCATGACAAGATAAACATCCATCAAGTATTATAACAAGGCACTAATAAAACGTGTACCTTTATGTAAGATTATTTCAGTTTGTATGCATATTTTAGTACAAGTTGATAGGAGCATTAAACGTAGTGAAAATAATGCAGAGCTTATTAACTAATTGGTCATATTCTTGAAGGTTTTTAATGAAAAACTTCTTTTGACTCTTTCCTTCCAATTCCCCATACCTAAATAAATAATGTTCATAACATCAAAGCCACTAAACCATTAAGATATGAGTTCATTTGTGTTAAATGTAAAGAGTACAACAGTGCTATATATGTGGAAATGTCATTTATTTATTAAATGACGGAGAAATCTTAAAATATTCAATACATAAAATTCAATACAAATTGTTTAATTTTCATTAAACCTGTCACATATAATAATACAAGTGTCCATAACATAAAGATGGTGTACACAGAACGGCTACAAGCAATGAAATTGCGTTCCTTTTTTGTCTTACTTGTTATTTAAAACATAAATATTACATGAATATAGCAAACATAAACAGAAATGTAAATTCTGATTATTATTATAATACATGTTGACAATGTTAAAGCATAAAACGTGTTTAAATAAAAGAAGTTGTCATTAAGTTCGTGCCTATTAAGCAACACAATTCTGAATAAAAAGCAAATACATATGTCGAGGTAAGTTTTATTTTTCTCCAAGCTGAAAGGTGGAAATACAATAATTGATGCAAGGAATACACGCTACATATTGAGTGTTCACAAATGGATAATTAAGCACGCAACAACTGGTTAAATGAGAACGGCATAGTTGTCCTTTAATAGTTGACACATTTTCTATGAAATTATACACAAGTAGTCCGTGAATTACCGTACGATACTAAGTGAATGAGTTATCTTATGCAGCAATGTAATGGCCTTGAACCAATACGCAGACGACATATTGCACCAGGGGCGAACAATCGTTATTCAGTTGACATGTATGGTAATCCAGTGAACAGAAACGGACGAACAGCCAACGATCCTGTCATTTGCTCAAACTGCTGTGAAACACAGCTATGCAACAGTATTGGATGCTATAGTAACGGTAAATATGTCTAAAGGTCACATTTCTTATGTTTTGCATTTTGGAAATGCGCAATAAAGCACCCACGGTCAATGTCAATTGTCAATTTTTCGGCTTATGCGGTGGATGAAAACCCCAGACGTACACATGGAGAGAACCGTTAGATAGCTGGACAACTCAACCCGGAGTCTCTTTAGTTATTCTTGTGTAATGTATGTTTTACCCCGTATATATGTATTGGATTATACTGAGTCTGAGGTTAGCCTTGTGTATTTATGTGATGCGGTATGGCAAACAGTTCCATCAATTTAAAACTGATATATATATATCATATCTTTAATTTAAATGACCTGATGATTAAATGTAGGTTTCGAAAACAACAGAGGACCGATATGTTCTGATTGCGTAAATCAAGATAGTGTAGAAAGTTGTAGGAAACTTAAAGTCTGTAGACAGAATGAGGTAAGGTTGTTTCTTGTGAAACGTTTGTTTTTACGTAGAATAATAGTTAAAGCACGTTTCAAACTGTGTTACATTCTTTAGAAATAGTATATGCTGTGATTACTGTGAAAACCTTTAATTAAATTGTTATCATGATATGCTTTTTATAAGATATAGAACTCATTCACTGCCTAAGGAAGCTGAAAATATAGATGTAAAAAAGAACTTTATTTTAAAATAACACCTGTGTGTTTGTCTGTTGAACTAAAAAGTGACAAGGCAGGACAATTTAACATGTAGAAACACTTAAAATTGAAAGAAAAACGTGTTTGTCTCCACTGGTACATGTCGTATTGTTTGTTTATCGCAGGTTTGTATGTTATTGAAGACCATAGATACCACTACACACAAGCCAAAATATCAAACTAAATGTGAACAAGAGCAGGTAAGATTTGATTTCTTCAGTCAAACTAATTCAACCGCTTTACTGAAATCAAATAAGAAACAAAAACATGTACAAATGTAATGGAATATAATGTTATGAGAATTTTACAAGATATGGTATTATATAATAACGGCTTAAGTTGTGTTTTTGTATATGACTTAAACAGAGAAATGCCTTATATTGAATGTAAAAACAAAATTTGTTTTTATTAATATATTCATACTAAAAGTTTGTATTACTATTTCATTGTTGTTATATTTGTTAATGATATAAAACATGTATACAGGCATTAACTGATGCGTAATTTGTGGGAGAAACATACCTATTAACTATAGAAGTTTTGAATACCAAATATTTAAATCAGAAAGATTTGAAGTAAACAAACATAATCACTGCTGATTTATATACACATATCCGATAATATACACAGTGAATATTAATGATGAATTTGTGGTAACTTGTTCCTATTTTTTATAGGTTTGTAACCGAGAATTTATTGAATACAACAACATATATGCCATGTTTATGGGCCAGAAACTAGGTACGTCTGGAAATGGTAAGTCCGCAATAATCATATATTCCTAATCAATGATTTAGTTTTGCTTTTAGTTTAATTTGATTTACATAAGTTATTGCTATTATCACTACGTGTATCAATATGATTGTCAAAATCATTATAATAATCATCAGTATTGTTATCAGTTTCAATGTTATCAGTACTATCATAATGATCATCATTCTTGTCGTTATTGTTTTTGTTATCATCATATATTCCACAGTCGCTTCAGCTATTGGGACACTTTAAAATCAGTTCAGACCAATATTAACGTAAAGGATGATATATAATGTCAACCAATATACTTTGCAAATCAAGTCTTACCTCGTCTTGTGGATGGTGGAAATATTTCAGATAACAAAATTCTCACATAATATCTCACTTTAATATGACAAATATTAGCGTTACATACTTTCTTAGAAATTCTTGTAAATTTTATTTGAAGACAAAAAAGATGACATGTAGCAATTAAGCACATGACGTATGACATAAACGTTCTTTCTTGTCATGTGTATGCACATTGCAAAGCCACAAACTGTCTATCAAAATGTAATATAGATAAGTTTTGTAATTGTTTAGACCATGTCTATAAAATGGATTACAACTATTACATGAGGGTCAAACCGTTATAGACCCATTGACAGTTACCAGTCTTAGTACATGAAATTCAGACTAGATATCATATTACATAAAATAGGTGTAAATGATATTAAGGTAACGATGAATGACGGTGCACGACTTGTCAGGACGCAAAATGATTAAATTATAGAGTGACATGAATTAATTCGAACAGTTCAATTCTACCAAATATCTTTGTAGACAAATGTGTTTAACACGACACTGGTAGAATTTGATTGCTTCAGCCTGATAAGTATATGTATTATGCAAATTGCTAATTGCTTTAAAGTTCTATTGATGTCTTCTGTGCATGTTTAAATGACTGACATGTTACAATAATGCTATTGAACCAAATATGCACCTGCCTATGACAATAAAATATTGCAGTTGAAGACGTGCAATAAATGTTAAAACAAATTGACAGTGGATATGCAGATAGAGTATGGGTCGTAGATTTTTCTTACAAGCACTTGATATGTCTATTCCTATAATAAAATTTATAAACATAATGCACAGAAGCCAACGGGAATCACACAAACTAACTACTACTTTTACTAATAATCTAAAACTATGAAACTAAAGATTAGATACATGCATTTGAACGACGTCAGTGCGTTAGGTGTACATACGTTTACGGTATTGTAGACAATATAATTCTATTACATTTTATTACAGGCGGGAAGTGCAGTATACGGTGCTGCACAGCAGACTTATGTAATACTCAATGTGATGTACCTCCCCGATTGTCAAATAACCCAACAAATGCACCGACGGTACAATCATTGCAAAAAGAAAAAGATGTTGCAGCCGGCACGCCTAATGTACCCCCAGTACACGCAGCTGAATTTGTAGCACAACCTGAACTCCATAATACACATTACCCTAAAGGTCATGATTGGAATTTTGGCAATCCGGATGTTACAGGAATGTTGCAAACGAACCCCAACCCAACAGTATTAAACAATGTTGACCATCAAAGAATACTCAATGCCAATTCAGCATCACAAGAAATACTCGCAGCGTTAGGTATATCGGAGCTTCCAGGACAGACTAACGCTTCATCCAACGCAAATATGCAACCTATCATTGAGGGACCAAATAGTTGGGTTCCTGTCAACCAACAACCATCTGTTCAAAGTGTTATTGGTGGTTGGACAGAAATGAATGCAGCAGACTTGTCATCTAGACCGTCAAATACTTCTCACCAACTTTATGAGGCTCATGGTATGACTGACCTGCATCAACGGCATTCTCCAAATAAAAATATGAATACTGCAAATATTAATATTCCTTCGCCCAATCGAGATTCTCAAAGTACGATGATAGGATCGGCTCAAACTGTCGACCAAGCATTGAATGAACGCGTACAAGAAGTATATGGTGCAAGGGCGGCAATGAGCACTGTGCCACAATCAATGGAAAACAATCGTATGTTCGAAGCACAAACCAATGCTCAAACTTACAACAGTTTACAGGGCCAACATAATAATAGGCCGGACAATACAGGATACATGCCTGATCGACAACGCAACGTTGAGGAACAAATGCTTACCCAACATGATCCACATAACACGCAGTCATCGAACTCAACAATTAGTAATCCTGATGCCGGTTATGCTCTCGATGCGCCACATGGCGCTGTAGGACATCACCAAGACATCAACAAACCATCGGGTGCGAAAGAAAAACCTCAGAGCCAACTAAACACGTATAATACTCGAACGGCTAATGCAACTCCAGATAAATCATATTCAAGTATTCCTCCTGCAGAAAAACATAACCATGGAACACACCAACAACAAGCGTTTGCACAACAACAACCTTCAAATCAGCATCACGCAAATGAAGTTTCACGGAACACTGCACCTAATGGTCCGGAGACAATTTATAACGCACAACAGACCAACCTAAATGTGGATAGCAATGGGGGGTCCAACAAACCAGTGCCAAACCATTCGGAAGATCCACGATACGTTGACACGAACGGTCCTGCTTCTAACGAAGTACTAACACCACAGTTACTAGGTCAGTTCGAATTTCTGACCGACGCTCAAAGACAGCATGTCTTGCAAGTATTGAATTCACAAATACAATCTGATGCACGCGATATTAACGCAAATCAACTCACGGACGCTTCTGGGAACTTAAACGGATATCAGCAAGTACAACAAAATCAAAACCCGTACCCATCCAATGTTGCCCAAACGGGTTTAAATGTTAACCGTATGCAGGACATACCAAACAGTCATAAACCGAATACAGTACAAGATGCAGCAATGATGCCACCTGACTCAAATTTACCGCCACAATATTTGGATCTGCATCAAACTAATACAGACTGGAACACCAATCCTCCGGTATCAAACGTACATCCGGGAGGGTCCAACAGACTAAGTACTGATATCATAAATGAGATGACACATAACAGAGCGGCACCTGTTACTAGAGATTTACTAGATAAGACCGGAATTCTTAATGCAAAAGAAAATACGTTTTCGGCACGTAACAGAGACGCTCCTTGGACACAGAATAAAAAGGAGAGCACAACAGTCGATAGACAATATCAAAGCAACTTGAATAACGGACCAGTACGTCAGAACGTGATTGGTGAAATACCGAACTTTGCTGAAAAGAATGGACGCTCAGCACAACCTCTCGCTAATATGAGACCCCAGCAAAACTCATGGAATAATCCCAACATCCACCAAGTTCCGGTTACACCGCCGTCGTCACAATCAGCAACCATTCAACAGATGTCAGACCCACGTAATTCTGCTAGACTATCAGGCGAAGTTAGTGCAGGTAGAGAAATGCCTTATCCAGAGTTGTTGAATCCAGCTCGGGGCCAAGCACCTCAAGGAATCAAACACGTACAAAGAATCACACGAGTTGACACTTCTATCGATTATAACCCAACCTACCAGAAATATCACAAAGGAACAATTGATAAATCACCTCATCCGATGGAAACAAGAAGATATGCTGAAGGAAAGCACACTTTCGAAATTCCACAAAATGCAGGCAACATCCCAACTGGAAGGAACGGTCATGCGAACCAAAGGTACACATTTAACAAACCTGATGAAACGGACGCAAGCAGATACGGGACGGGTATGAATTCAAATTTTAACCGGGCACGTAATGTAGAACCTGCAACAGTTCAGCCGGCAGCTCCAGTGTCTGCTTATCCCGACAGTTTAACACCACCGCCATCTGTTGATATTTTATCCATGAAAGTCGCATATCCTTGTCTGCGAAATCCTTGTGTGAGGGGCACATGTCGTGAAGCATACGGAACGTATAAATGCAAATGTGAATCCGGCTTCTCGGGAAAGAACTGTGAGCAAGGTTAGAAACATTTTATCATGTTTACCGTTTCAAAAAATGTTCTACTTGTGTTTTTTATTAGTCTTTACTCATTTGCTGTCAATTGGTAAACTTGTATACTGTGGTATCGTTAATTTTCGTTTGGGATTTAATTTCGTGAATGTCGTGGGTTTTCAAAAATCAAAATCCACGAATTTATTTCCCTATGAAATAGCCATTTTAGTAAAAACCACGAAAGTTGAACCCAACGAAAATTAATGATTCCATAGTATACTATTTATTGTGGCGTCGTTTCTTATCTAAAGATTTAGAAATTGTGGTACAGGAAATGTCTGGTTTCAAAACCACTTCCTGTTTGTATCGAGACCGTGCTTTTTCTGGCACGTGCATTAAGTACCGGTATGGCTGTATTTCTTCTGGCTAGCTACATTACAGGTATATTAATTGTAATAGTTTACTCGTTTGAAATCTTGAATATCTTCAATAAAAACTGCTGACATTCATTCTGAAAAATAAGATATTTCGTATTCATTTGATGGTATATTGTTAAAACATCCAGTAAATAGTGAACATTACATTGTGCTTTGTTTTATTTTTGCATAATGCATTATTCAGACCTTTATAGATAGGTTAATGTATGTCTATAAAATATTTTTTGTATATTTAAATCGAATTACATGCATAGTGTCGTGCGTAGTATTTGAATACGGATTTGAAGATGACTTGATAATGTAATAAGAAATACGTACATCAATAAAATACATAATGAAGTACATGCAATTCAATCGTAATATCATATTGACATATAGTGGTGTCTTAAACTTCTTCGAAATTGCATGCAGACATACAAACTTGGTTTTATAATAGTCCCATTAATCAAACTGTCTCGTGTGTGTCAAATTTGATACAATTATTCAGGTATTTTAAGACTTATAATACACAAGGTCACTTTATCTTGTCATGATAAAGCGTTAAGTATAATCATGCATTTTGCTTATTGTCGTATGTGCATCTACACAGGTAACATACTAGTTAAATCGAGTTTTTTTTTTATTATATTATCATGATTTTCAAAACTGAACAAAAAGATAAGAAAAAAATGTATTTTTATTACCATTTTAACGCTTGAAATATAAATCCGGAAGTAATATCGTGAACAAACATTCTTAATGGAATGTTATTAGATGTATAAGACAAATACAATGCTGATTAACGAGATCATATCAATAATTATACGAAAATTCCAATAAAGGCGACTTTAAATTTTTACAAAATAGTTCAGAATATTAAATGACACATTGAATAAAACAAAAACACCTTTGATTTTTAACTCCCCTCCTTCGTACTTTCATCCCCTCACACCCACACCATCACCTCCTTCACATTTATTTTGATTATATTATGCACGCTCGTACAGTCAAATGAATCACTTTTTTATTTATGTATTTCGAATTTCTTCATGATTCCAGCTCTTCCTGTGACTAGTCCATCCAACTTCTCCATGACAACGCCTGCAATAGATTCTTGCTTCTCTAATCCTTGTATGAGAGGAAAATGTTCATCTTATAAGAACACTTATAGATGTATATGTGACCATGGATTCTACGGAAGAGATTGTGAAAAAGGTGAGATGTGAATTATGATACCCTGTGTTAACTAAAAAGGGTACAGTTATACGTTAGTATAGTATATAGTATATTGGTTTAAGCCGCGTTTCAGTGGATGTTGGTCTTGTAATCCAACGGTCCGGGATCGAATACCAGTCGTGGCAGGTTACTAGTATACTGTTCAATGAAAGTGTGATAAAATGTCGAATATCCTTCATAATTATATGGCGAAGTTGCTTGCTTGCCCCACGGGAAGGTTAGTACGGGTTAAAATACAGTACAGAAAAAAACTTGGAAACCGGCCATTGTATATAGCAACATACTGAAACGAAATAAATCAAGTTGTTTATCTATCTGCAGTCGAGTTGTTTCTGGCTTGTACCAGTACAGTAGTTTATGCAGTTTCTCCTCTTTATATCAGAAACAACCCACGCTAAAACCATTATAGCGGCCTTGGAAATGTAAGCCTTTTTATAAACAGCATTAACTGTCTATCAAATATATGAGTTTGCCTTGGTGCAGTACACAAGAGCACCAAAAGATTGACAAATATGGATTTAGCCCTTAGGGGTATGGTACTAGATTTCTACATGTTGATATTTTAGTGTCACTCGGCGGGGCAGCATTTCTTGGAGCCCTTGGTCTCAATATTGACGCGTGTCAAGCTCAGGGCCAACCTTGCGTGAATGGTAATTGTACATCAGCTAATAACAAGGCAGCATGTACATGTGAACCAGGATATACCGGAACTACTTGTGATGAAGGTAATCATAGATCTATACTCATAGTATTATACAATAAGCAATTCCAAATCCTGTGAAATGAACACATGTTATTACAAATATTACAAAAGTGTCTCAATGACACCACGATAAAGTTTATAATGCACTTCGACTCCTAAGGAATATATATATAATGGTAAATAAGGTATATGAAGACAAAGCACTAGCAAAAAAAGATTTTGAACTATTTCTTTTTTCTGTTGGTAACAGTAAGTTATCAGATATATTAATACCTGCAATAGGTAGAGTTATACAGCCAGTGGTATTATTTTCAACGCGATATGGATAAGAGGCGCACGTTTTTTAATACGAAACTGGGATTATCGCTATATAAGCTCTCGCTTCGCTTCCGCTCCTTAAAAGTTAAGAAATATTTCTTTCATTTCAGTACTAGACCATTGTTCTTCTCTGCCGTGTGTACGAGGAACTTGTATAAATAGCACGTCTGGATTTGAATGTGCATGTCCATCAGGGTTCAATGGTATTCATTGCGAAGGTAAGAAACGTTTAAGCAACGTAAGTCCATAATAGTTCATTTTATCAATTTAACCTTTAGTTTTTGTTCCAGGAAACATTCCGCTACGCTTTGCTGTGTTGGAATTGTAATCATAATTAAAAAGATAAATAAATAATTCTGAAACATCACCAGATCCTAAAACCTCCAAATATTGACAAATGACTTCAAACTGAAGAGTCTCTCTCTCCCCTTCTTCTCTCCTTCCTTTGAAATACATGTAACAATCTATAATATTGTTCATACAAAAGAGCTAATCCTGTCGCTGAAATACTGAACACTCCTAATTTGAATATTTCAGCCATTGATTATTGCGCAACCTCGCCTTGTAGACACGGAACATGTTCTAATACAGCTGTTAGCTACGTGTGTAATTGTTCCCCTGGTTATACTGGCTCCCAGTGTGAACGTAAGTAGAAAATACTTCCTTCAAATACATGCATCACCTCTGTGTTACTTATATTTTCATTCATGATACAAACGGTAGACTAAGTGTAAATTAGATTTTCAATGAAATACGCCGATGCACTGGGTGTTCAGGGAAAAGGGCACTCTAACCAAACTATAAAACACAGGTATCACATTTTTTAACGAAGAATATCAACCAACGACTGGGTTTCACCAACAGAAGAGCTTATAGTATTCATTGAGTTTTTTTAACATAGTACATTTTGTATTTTTATGTTCAAACCGATAATCTAATTAAAATATATCTTGTAAATCCTACCATATGATTAAATAAGATTTTATTTGTGTTGACGTGGATTTTATACATAACTGACATGCTCCAGTTTTCGTCCGTGTATAAAATGATTTTAATAAGACTTTGTTACTTAACTTATTGTTTAAGCCTTGCTACCACAACAGTCAAGTAACAGTAAGACTTTAGTGGCAATGAAGGTTCCCTTAAAACTATTTATTTCGTTCAAGAAATAATTTTGTGCGCCTGAAATTGATCGCACGTCAGACGAGGAAGACAACATCATTATACTACTGAATGATTTTTTATCATTATCAATAAATAAATGCGAAATATATAATACATTATGTAATCGTGTTACAGTTGTTGACCACTGTTCGTCCTCTCCATGCGTCCGGGGTAGATGCTCAAACAGACAGACTGAATTCCATTGTTCATGTCCAGCCGGCTATATAGGAAAACAATGTGAAGGTTTGTCAAGATTATGTCATGGTTACCTTTTAAAGTACTCATAAAATAAAATCAGTTGTATGAAACATTATATTGAATTTTATCATATAAAGTGTCATGTAGACTTTTTTCGATTTTTTTAGCTCATATTTATTTGCTTAATCGATAAAAAGGGTCGATATTACTGCTGTAAGTTAGTTGTACATCTTTCAAAAATCAAAATGGTAAGCTAAATTACTACCGTGACGATATCTTAAGAAAGTTGATTGTAAAGCTCGGTGAATATATTCATGACAACTTGATATTCATTTTCCTTTTTTAATGAGCAATATTTGTTAAATTTTCTATTTTGCAGCGATTGATTTCTGTTTTCCATCTCCCTGTGTTCATGGCATGTGTGTCAATTCTAACACTGGATATACGTGTAAATGTCCCAAAGGATTCTATGGAAAACATTGTCAGAGTAAGTTCTACAGCAGCTAGTCGCATAATGATTTATATAGTGCTGTGTGATTAATCAACAGATTAGTCTGTTTAAACAAACTTAGAAGAATTAATAGGGAACATCCGACAATCTGTCGATTTTATAAATGATAATAAAATAGAGTGGCCTGGCTAGTGATTCAACAAAAATAATTAAAAGTAGCATTCGCTACCAATTGTCACTGTGGCAGTTTATATGTAAACATGATGTATAATTGCATTTCATTGCTTATTTATAACACGCCCGGTGTTTGCAAATATTTGAATAAACTTTGATACAGCGGTATTTGTATTACAATAACAGTCCAAGTAGTCACATTTCCTACAATGTTCTGATTGTTCTGAATGTAGACGATGTTACATGCATGAAAATAAACAATTCTTGATATGTTGGTTTGACAAACACAACAAGTATGGGTCATTCATCAAATTAATTTAGGTGATCAAATGATTGTCAAAATTGGGGTTGTATTCGAGTATGATCTATCCATTAAGATGTTGCAATGGTAGTCGTCCTCAATCAATTTTAAATACACAGTCAACATCACTTATTATTTCAACTTTACACTTAATTCAAACTCCACAACTGTAATCCTCTTCAAACCTTACAATTGTTCACTCATTTACGATGTGTTCGTGTTTTAAATACATTGCCTACATTTCAGAAATTGACCATTGTGCATCGAGACCTTGTATTAATGGAGACTGTGAGAATTTAGATAAATCATATGTATGTACATGCGCTGTTGGATATATTGGTAAACAATGTCAGAGTAAGTAGAAGTCGATTTTATGTTGATTAAATTAATCAGTTGATGAATATGTTAATAGAAGCATAGAATACAGTAAGAAAGCACGCGCTCGCCGAGAGCAACTTAGATAGAGAATAAAAGTAGAGTACAACCTCTCCAAAGCAACAGCCTTTGGGAGCAGCAAAATTGTGTTGTTGTTGTTTTTGCTTGTTAGAGGTTAAGTCGTGCTGTGGGAAACAACAATCCTGTTGTTGAAGGAAGATTGTTGCTCAAGCGGGGGCCACTCAAGATGGGTTGTTATGTATTGACCAGTCTTTATGACCTCAAACACATTGATGTGTTTACTTCAGTATAAACCTAGCATAATTGTGTTGTCGCACATATATTCATATAATTATTCTTACCGTCTTCAAAAAACGTACTTTACAAATGATAATTCCATATGGCTTTTTTTGGTTTCATTAAATTAGGAAAACCAACTAATTATAATTTGATCGTATTCAAATATAACCATTATTTGTCAAATCAGTCACATCCAACTAAACGTTCTCAATGTATGCCCTTTTTATTCTGGGTGGTGTAAAATATCAAAATGTGTTTTCAAGTCCTTGCACGAAAATATTAATCACATTTTGAAATTTCGTTTGTGAAGCTGCTAAGTATAAATTGTACATTATAGCGGTTGATCATTGCGCCTCAAAGCCTTGTGCACATGGTAGATGTATAAACAGTGGAGCTGATTTCAGATGTCAATGTCCCTATGCTTATACAGGAAAACAATGCCAGAGTAAGAGGAATAGTTTTTACAAGATTATTATTTCCTTCCACTACCACATACTTTCTTGTTGTGTCAATTTTTGTCTTTCATTCAAATTCATTTGTTAAAATAAATTGACCCTGGTTTACAAAATCGCGTTTCTAGCTGCAGTTTGTCAAGTCTAAGACCTTACTAAGAAGTAACTATCTGTGTTTTAGAGTTAGAGAAATAGATTCATTAGGCACTTGAGTTATTTTGAGGATATGTTGCTATTAGATTTTAAAACTGTTGCCATGTTTTATTGTTTCAGCTGTGAACCATTGTTCGTCATCACCGTGTTCACGAGGTGAATGTAAGAACAGTAATACAGGATACAAGTGTATATGTCCACCTGGATACACCGGCCCTCAATGTGCAAGTAATGTCTTTTTCTTTCTTCTTTTATTATTTACTTTTTACTCACTTTGTCGCAACATTTTATCGTTTTCAATTTCTTATAGCAGACCTAATACTAACCAGCGTTTCTTTGTACTATTGAAATTAATGTTGAATTGACTTTTAAGTTCATTGTCCGTGATATTTGTCTATAACGTAAACTTCTTTATCAGTTTGGTATGGACAAAGTAATCTATAGTTAGTACCGACTAATGTAAATCATGATTAACTTAATAAGATTAGATACAAGTGTCTAAACGTTGTCTTATTTACGTGCTTTTTCGATACCATTTCATTTAACCGATGGAGATCATGATACTTGTTTTGTCTCTTGTCGCAGCTGTGGATCATTGCCATGAGATGCCTTGCGCACGTGGTACGTGTCTCAATAGTAATACCGGATATACGTGTATATTAACATCCGGGTACATAGGATCACATCTTCAAGGTCGTGGACAAGGTGAGATAAATAGTACAATATACAGTAAGAGTGGACTCTCATTGGTTCAAGCTCGCTGGGACTGACGAAATCAGTTCCAGTTTTCCGGAGTTCAAGCCAGTCGGAGACAATCATTTTTTACTTTATGAAATATAGTTGTTTCCCTTGTACACGATTACTGTATAATGTGTTCGTGTTGTTTGTAATGATCATATCACAACATGTATGTAATAAAATATAATTCATGAATACACATGCGGTCATCGTACCACTTATATTTAATTCTTGAACTTCGTTGATATCATTGTCTTCATTGCTGTGACAGTTAATGTTGACTATGATGTTCACTGTAAAGGGAGTCTATTCATTTAAAATATCACCATCTTTTATATTGGTTATGCACCAATGTTTAAACAATATCAGTGCAATACACCAGATTGAATACACTTATGTTGCAGCGATGGACTACTGCGCTTCTTCACCTTGTGCAAAAGGTACATGTGTAAATAGTAACACTAGATTTGTTTGTCAGTGCCCCTCTGGCTATTACGGAGCTCATTGTGACAGTAAGTACATCTGTTATCAACTTTTAGTATTATTTTAATCATGTTGTTGCCCGGATATGTGCATTGTATACATCCATGGTTTGTGATGCCCACATCACCCTATATATCATCACGCTTTAAATGCTAAGAAAGAAACTACTTCGACCTCTGAACACCGTTGAAAACATGACGTGACGTCATGCAGCTCAATTTCCATATTCACTCCATATACACTTTGACATAAGTGAAAATGTAATGAGAATGTACAAATAACAACATGAACGATCGTAACTACTCGGGTATTTCCGTAATTGAGACATACGCCTTGAACATAAGTGTAGTTTTACAAATGTTTGGTTATTTGGTTTCCGGTCACTACTTCTTCATTATTAGGTACTCGTTCTCTCAGAATTTCGGACTTTCAAGAGTGTTTATCGTACGCAATTGATTAAATTGGCACTCATGGAAAGAGAAACAGATTGTTTCCATTGCGGAAAGTAGGTCGTGAACTACTACAACAAAATGGCGACCAGCATTTTTGCATTATTACATCGAGGCACTTTCTTCGATTGCAACATGAAGTGCTACATATAAACTTTGTAATAAATCATAACTAGTCCGTCTTTGATTGCTCACAAAATAATGAAATCAAGCTGCATAGTTTTTCCTGACTTTTCACTGCCACGTGTAGATCAGTGTTATCTTGATAACACAACAGCTATTGTAGAATGTATGTATGTTGCTGATAAGACTTGTCCTTAGTGTACTGGCTTTATTGTCCGTCTGATATTGAATTCAATCTAAGAAGACCGGTTAACTGAACCGACTGCCTTAAAATGGCGATAATTATGAATATACAATTTCATTTGGAGATTAATCATACATTCAAAGCTATCCTTAGATGACACTATGTAGAAGACATAAAGTGGAACTTGGTATTCTCATAAATGTAGCAATGTTATGATATTCCGTGATTATACTGATCATCAGTTCAGTAAAGTATCGTGTGTAACAGGTTTGTGTTATTTTCAGTATTCATACCCAGTAAACCGTCTGGCTCACTTCCAAGAATGGCAGAATACCATTATACATCACCGCCTAATATTGCTGCTTTAAGAAAGCCTAAAGGTATGAATAGAACATCAAGACATTCAAGTAAAAACAAAACATTTTCTGAAATGATCTCACCACTATAATTAGGAAGAAAAACGACGAAATGATACTACGTCTTGTCTTTTGAAAAGTGTACCCTTTTTAACGAGGGTTGCTCGCTCTGAATTAATTTGTTCAATTGCTGTATCCATATCTCATAATTTAAGACGATATCATTACACCTGTTTGTTAGACTCACACGCGAGTGTAGCTCGTTTAGATGTCAAAATAAAATCATTTATTTAATGTTCAGTATTTGTATATATTTCTAACAATTTAAGAGGTACTTTGGTGGCATATTTTACAGTACCTGATCACTGTGCTTCATCACCATGTAAACATGGAGCCTGTGTTAGCAGCAAAAGTGGTTTTAAGTGTAAATGCAAACCAGGATTCAAGGGTTCATTGTGTGAAAGTAAGTACATGTATTGTTCATAATAAGAATTTTTATATGTTGTAGATTCTCTAACCTTACAGTCAACCCATGTCAATTGAATAAGTTTTAAAAAAGTTCGAAATCAAAGAGCACTTATAACCTTTTCCTTATAAAAACGCTGATTTGCAATTACGCGACCGACTGAGTAAACAATTCTTCGATTCAAAAAATGTTTTTGCATTCCAGCTTTTCGTTTTCAGTACGAACATGGTATACATTTAACACAAACATTTCTACATTTATACCCACCAATGAATATTTCTTAACCTCAAAACAACATAATTTCAAGAGCGGCCAAAATTGGGACATTAAAACGCCATATTCCTTGTTCGTGTCTAGTATTGTAGCGAGCAAACTTATAAACATTAAAAACCCTAAAACCTAGACCCCTACCGGACTGAGTCAATTTTTTATTATATTCTTGACAATTACTATTTTCAGAGAACTGTAAAGTTGATAAATTTTGAAAAAACAGGACTTCAAAAATCATCATATTGTCAGGGAATTCTGGTTTTCAACTTTTCAGGAATGCGTTTGTCAGGGGTACTCCTTCTGTACATAAATATATATAAAGATAAATTAAGTATTTTTTTACCAAGACGAGTAATTGGCATAAAAAACGATTTCAATGCCAAAACTTTGTTCTTCATTTGGATCTGGAAAGTGACAAAACCTTGCGTCACAGAAAACAATACATTTATGGAGAGTCTGTCTACACTGAAAGACATGTTTGCGTAATATTTCACCCATGTCTTTCACGATTAACAGTATATCGTGTGTATATCTTGTACCTGTATATTTCCAGAACCAGATCATTGCGCCTCATCACCTTGTAAACGAGGCTCATGTGCTGGTAATGACGTAGGGTTCAAATGTACATGTCCTCTTGGTTTTAAAGGGAAAACGTGTGAAAGTAAGCGTTCTTTTTTATACGAAGATTTATTTAATATCCGATACATATTTTTAAAATATGCATGATTCTCTAATTTTATATTTAATTTATTGAGAAAATTTCTATATAACTTTTTAAAACGGTGTGAAAATATATAGTTTCAAATTCTTATGATTTAGTTCCTTTGTAGACTTCAAATGCTTCAAGAAAGGGTTTTCCACAACGGTAAAATTCTAAGTGACCTCTTTTGATAGGTCTAAGGTCTTACACGTAACAAAAGGGAGCAATATTAAATTGTATTAACACTAATTAGTCAGCGTTGCAGCTGTAAAGGACTGTTGTTTGTAAGCAATTTTACTAAGGGGGTACGGCTTTTTGGCGTCATGAAAGGATAGGTGACATGTAGAATAATTACTCAAAGTGAAAAAAAAACAAGTTTATTAACATAAACTGTAGCATCACTGTTAAAGTTGTTACTTGTCGTGCAGAATACGAAGATGTCCCAAATGAAGATTAGTTTAACATAGACTCTAGCATAGCAAAAGTTGTTACTTACCGTGTAGAATAGTATCATGTACTCTGACTTATGCCTTGACGTCTCTGTCTATAAATTACTGTTTTAATTACATGTATTTAGAATCATTTTCAATGTCTCCAAGCCATCTACTAGAAATTGGCTAAAAGACGGAGATCCTCACTAGAACTATTCAAAATGATGGGAGTGATATTATCTTACAGTTGCTGACCCATGTGCGTCCAAACCTTGTGTGCATGGTTCGTGTGTCAGTACGAACACTGGATACAAATGTAATTGTAACCCAGGATATAGAGGCTTGAACTGTAAAGGTGAGTTAAACATGGCGATTTTTACTATTCGTAGCTCTTAAAGCTATCCGCAAAAAGTATGTCGAAAAGTTTTAGACAAAGTTTATATTGTATAGGCGTCATTGAATGAAATACTTGTACTTCACAAGAACTTCATCGCTCTGTTAAATATGGCAAAAACCTGGCATTTGCAGAATCTTAGCGTTACTGACCATATGGCTTTACTGCTATACTTTGTTAAAGAATTGTTACATCTTTTTCCGATGAGTTTTTATATTCATGCTATATTAATTTTTGTAGATGATACTATCCAATTGTCAAATATGGTTTTGCATTATATACACTGAGTGTTTGAAATACGATTTGTTAACACGTACTAGTATTTGTAACGTTTTTCAAAGCAGAAAATGAAGGATTTTTTTAATGTGGAATCTACATTTTGCAGATTCTGCAGGTATGATTATACATATTTGACATTTATATTGCAATTTCCGAATTAGTTATTGTAATTTGTTGAATATAATTATGCAGTACAATACAGAATTATGTATTTTTCTTGGACCTTGTCGTTTACCAAACATGTACTTTATATTTTAGCACGTGATCATTGCGCATCGTCACCATGCCAACAAGGGATATGTGTCAGCTCTAGTTTAAGTTTTAAATGTACTTGTCCAATTGGTTTCTCTGGGGTTCACTGTGAAAGTAAGTTCAAAATATTTGTAAGGATATCACAAGCAGCAGTAACGAGCCTGTGATGGTTATATTGTACATTTTATTGTATATTTTATAGTATCAGTTTTATAGAAGTTGTATTCTCTGATAATGTTTATCTTTAAGGTAATTCTGAGATAAATCTGGATGTTTAAATATAATGAAACTATTGTAATTGTTTCCATGGCATGTACTGTGCCTTTGTATTTGTTTATTTGAGTTTTACGCCCCTTTTCGATAATCAGAGTCATATGAGGCGGAGAGTTCACCTAACCACCGTTCCTGGAAGCAACAGCCTACTTTCTCAAATAAAGAGACTTTACAGCTTGGCTTGGCTGGGCTGGGCTGGGCTGGGCTCGAACTCCCTATCGGTGAGAGGTTACACTGATTTGAAGTCAATGACCTTAACCACTCGACCACGGCGGGGCTTGCCTTTGTGTGATATAAACAATGTTTTCCGATAGTTGCAAAATAATTGATAGAAACAACATTGCTGTTAAAGACTAGATTGTAGTTAATTGATATGAGTAAGTTTTATAACGCACAATACGCTCTGCATGGCGTCTGTTTCATTACACACACATTGGTATATGTGCAGATGATTTGATAAAGCGATATTAAGCAAACTAAGTGACAATACAAATAAGGCCAAATATTTGTTAACTTCCACTTGTGAATGTAGACTACTACAAGATCATTTTTACGATATGTTTTAAGTTGATATGTTCGAAATTGTCCCGCCTCTGAAAATTGGCAAACATTGCATAAAACCACTTTTACATTTTTGCATTTTTTTCTTTTGAGTGACTTTTGTTCTTGGGTTTACTTTGTACATGATTATAATTAACGTTTTTCAGTTGTCGACCATTGCGCTTCGAAACCTTGCACACATGGTAAATGTGTGAGTAGTCCGACAGGATACCAATGTAAATGTCAACCGTCGTATATTGGTGTACATTGCGAACGTAAGTGAATGTCATCGTAATCTAGGTGTACACATTTGCTTTGTTTTGAACAACACTTCAGTTAGATGCCTTTCTTTTGCTTATTTCTATAAACCCATATGCTTTTTCCCTATTTGAGGAAATCGCTGTTGAGGTTTTGAAGTTTGACGTAAATAAGCGAGTTACGGGTTTGAAGAATTTTTCAATTAACACAATTTAGGAGAGATCTAACAGCAGGTAAATATGTTCAATGTAAAGAGTTCATCCATACGAAAAAAATGATACCAAAATCATAATATCACCAATAATTGAGTTGTGGGGTTCTAGAAATAAGCCGACGCTTTGAGCATTTAACCTCTGTACTTAGATTATGTCTGAACTGACCGTCTTTATTTGTAAGTACAAGTATTTGTCATCTGAATTTATACATTGGTCCAACAACATAGTTCATCTGAACATGTATTTAAACATTAATCAGCTTTACCTTTTCAACCATAGTAATTTAAGAATAAAATCATGATTTGAGCTTGGAGACCTAAATGTAGTTTTATAATCATTTTACAAATCGAAGACAACATACCTAAAACTCTCCATAAGACGCATTTAAATGTACTGTTGGTTCATGACGTTAAAACTGACATTAACATAGCATAATTGATAAGATTTATTTACAGTAAAAGACTTCTGTTCTTCGTATCCCTGTTTACGTGGAGTATGTACCAACAGTGCCCTTGGCTACAGGTGCACGTGTCCAGCTAGGTACACAGGTGTCCAGTGTGAAAGTAAGTTTTCTTTTTTTACTGAACCGGTGAAGTTGATTCTTTTTATTTATAATAATATCAAGCGACAGTTTGGATTTAATCACGTGACTTTTACATCTTGTTCTTTGTACAAATGAGTGCCTCTTGATCGAGTTAAAATCCTCCATTTTCCTCCACATGTGGACAAGTTTCCGGTTCCTAGTGAAGTGTTCCGGTTCCTAGTGGAAGTGTTCCGGTTCCTAGTGGAAGTGTAGATTAGTACTGGTTAGAATATAGTCCAGGAAACCTGGTTATGTGAACCGACTGCATGATAAAACTGTCAAATAGTTGAAAAACGGCGTTAAAACAAAATACAACGATTATATCTAAGACTTCTACATAACCTTTTAATGCAATATACCTTTCTCAAGCGGCTTTCCGAACATGTTCAGTAAGATTCATTTTGTATTTTTTTTTTAATCTTATTTTTTTTGCTTCTATTTGACGTGTAGTTTGATAGTCCATTAAAAAATTACAATAACTCGCGATGTATGATGTAGCATCCTTTTACACCTCTTGTCGTAGGTGTTTGATGACTTCCACAGGATTGGAAAACCCAATTTATAATAAGGGAGGAGTCGATACCTCCCACGTAGCTCGTAGATACTTGCTTGCTTGCATTTGTTAGCTGCATTGAATAAACTGGTTGTGTTTTTACAACCATATTGCTTTGTTGTGAATAAATGCACTACAACCTCAATATTAAGATCACCTTGATATAAAACACATCAGTATTGTTACTGAGATAGTTTTACCATCAAGTAAAAGTATGTTTTACAGATAAAAAGCGGAATATATATAGACCAGTCTGAAAAAAGATATACGTGCAATTTCACACATTTTCAGCCATTTCTGAGCTTTGATAATATGATGACATAATATTTAATGTTATTAAGCATTGTTTGTGAGGCATTGTTTTCGGATTACCCTCAGGCTGTTTTAATGAGGTCCCCACCAGGTTAGCTCAGTGGTCAGAGTGTAAGTCTACCGATCAAGAGGCTGTGGGTTCGTACCCCGGACGAGGCTCACACTGTCCGTTACACCATATGTTAAATTGTCCTCCATCTCTTAATTAGAGGGGTAGGGTGGCGTAAGCTGGTGGATAGAATGTGGTTAGTAGCGGTTAAGGCCTAAATGAAGTCCATGGAAACTGGTAGGATGATTTTCCCGCCAAGATATAGCTAAAATAATGTTGAAAATGGCGTTAAATCCGATGAAGTAATAAATCCTTAACGAGGTGATCTATATATTGAAGTAGTGGCTTAGTGATGTTTTACTGCACTGCTTTCTCACAGCTTCTATCACACATTATTGTAGTGGATGCTTTCCCCGTCACGGATTACTGTACTTCAATCCCGTGTGTTCGTGGTACATGCGTCAGTAGGGATATAGACTTCCTCTGTATATGTCCAGCTGGGTTTAGCGGTGTTTATTGTGAAAGTAAGCAGGTTTTCGATTCTTATGGAGTCCATTCAGTGCCACCATGATTGCTTTAAAATAAAAACATGAACATTTTGCGACAAAATGAACACAATGTACAGTGTGGATTTATTTTATTATTACAATATAATGCATTTATCGTATATGATATTGTAAACTAAATATTATGTGACATCAAATTGTTTTTAGTATAATTTTTACGGCATCTCACTGATAAAAGACGTCACAATGGCACTGATGGGACTAAATAGTTGTATCTCTCTTCTTCATGTTGGTTATAATGTAGCGTAACTATGTTGTTTACAAATTACAGAAGAAACCGATTTTTCATGATTGATTATCAAAGAAAATGGTTTAATCCGAAAAGATAATTCTGTCCCGATTTTGTTCTTATCGATTGTTAACCAAATGCAACCTTGTTTTATCCGAATACCATACCTATCCGAATAGGTAAGCAGATCCCCATAATCTTTCAAATACGAAAATTCACACATTTAATTCGAAGTAGCAAATTAACTTCTATTATTCTAGTTGAATTTTGTGCATTGAGAGCAATCTAAATCCCAAGGAACTGCACTACTGTGGTTATCCGAATATCCGAAATAATATTTCGGATGGGTACATTTCGGATAATCGATGTTCTACTGTAACTATCTGTCTAGCTTGACCTATAGGAAAATCTTCTGATGAGTTTAAACAACCAAGTGGAAAAGACATTATGTGACATATCTTACTGTGTGAATTTTCGCCATCTCTTGACAACCTATTGAGACATAGCAATGAAACGAAAACGAAACGTTACTTGCAGACGAATTACAAGAAGTATTGGTTTCAGTTTTTTGTATGAAGTGGTCTTTTTCGTAAAGGATGTTGGTTGTATATTTTATAAATACCACCATTATGGAGAGTATAACATTATTTACAAGTTATAGATAATACACATATATTGACAATCATGAGTATTTGTATAGTTCACATGTACGTGGTAATAGAATACCATACATAAATGGAATAAAGTACACCCTAAATACCAAAGTCACAACAATCTGCTATGATACAACCACATTATACTTACTACTAATGACGTTTCCACAACAACTTATCTTTGTCAACACCATAGAACAATGCCTACATTTCAACAAAAGAGCAGACGAATACAATCATTCAACAAACACGACAGGTTAAGCGACGAATAGCCAGTCAAATGACTGACCAATCAAATGACCGACATCCCCATTAGCCAATCAAATGGCCAGGATTACCCAAACTAGTAATAGACACTATACTATATACCCGCAAACAACTATAACAAACTAGTACCCATGACTAAAATTCGTCTACTAATAGAAAACCTTTCAATGACATAGTTGTACATAAAATATATAAACAATTGATGTGAGAAGTAGCGTACTGTATGATGTATCGTAGTAAACGCTCGGTTGAGGTTGTGTGAGTCAGAACGGTCAAGTTATCACAATTACTTCTTCTCCGATGGAGCTAGCGCTTTTTTATTCAGAATGAAATCTGTTCAGACAAATTGTGCTTCTACCTCTTTGACCTTACTTGTATACAGACCGTAACAGTAATGAAGCACTCTTTAACGACTCACAAGTTTATATGTAAATAGTACGTATCTCCGCTATGACTGGCTCCAACAAAAAACAATTAATACCGTTTATAATAAGCTAGTTTTGTTATAAAAACATATTTTAATTTATATTTATTCGTATCACACTTACTTTATACCATCGTATGGTCAAACCCATCATAAGTAATAATTATGTTGATAAATTACGTTGTTTGCTGTACGTGATTCATAAAATAATTCTTGGTGCTAGACAAGTCATTTCTAGCACCAGAAAGAGAGCTTCTATGACTGCTGCCATGTTATGTTGTTGAATTGTAAATTATAAACACTTTTGTGTTGTATATCATTGCAGTCGATATGTACGCTGTACAGAACCCTTGTGCTTCGTTACCGTGCAATAAGGGAATATGTGTTAACACCGAGCAGGGATACAACTGTGTCTGTCCAAGTGGATATACTGGTGTCCATTGTGAAGGTAAAATTAATGAATAAACTTACAGATAATTCTGATAAACGAGCTTGACTTACACGATATTCTTGAAATACACATGTTTAGTTGGAGAATTTTAGCTTGCACATCTGTCTCAATTATAAACTTATGCCACGAAAGTTAATTACATTAATTATGCTATGATATTGAAAGACCAATAGGTCTTGGCTATACCAAGAATTGTGTGAAATAAGGGGTTTGTAATTTTTGTAGATTTTTTTTTCTTTCTTCATCACATAGTATATGTCACCATTAACAATGTCAATGTAAGCGATGTCAACATTAGCAATGTCAATATAAACAGTGTCAACATTAGCAATGTCAGCATAAACAATGTCATAAAGAAATTTCATAATAAATAATGTCTAATCATATGTTTTAAGTCGTTGTTGAAGATATGTGTGCGAGCAATATGTGTAAACACGGTAGATGTATACCTAGTGCCACTATATACACGTGTGAATGTTTTGCTGGATACAGTGGTCTGAACTGTGAAATTAAAGGTAAGTCTATCTTAAATTTACATTGCTTTTGCATTGGTAAGATGCGACTATGTCATCAATAACAAGTTGCAAACGTATCAGACTTGCAGAACCTAGTGGTAACACTTCAGGACTGCTTTTGACGTCATTCGTTGATTGTAGACAGCGATCTGAAATGTATAGTAGCCGTCAGGTTAGCTGAAAGAAATGGTTTCGTACTGACAACACTTCTAGGAAATTTCTCTTACCCCACAGATTGCATCAGTACATGCTTGTATTAAGTATTAAGAAAAGAAGAATTAGTGGAAAAAAAACACTAAAATGGAAATTTTTTCTTTCTACTGTTTAGGGATGCTTCCGATAGTTTTGGTGTACCTGAAAGCACTTGTATTAATCAATTACTGCCATTACTTTTTAAATTGATATAAATATGATTTTACTCTACTATGATATCAGATGAATATATTTCTTTACATCTTGAATAACACGTTCAAACTTAAGATTTACTTAAGTTTTTCTTTCTTTCAAGGACGAATGTTAATGTGCTAACAACCATCTGTAAATTATGTCTAATGTATATGACTATATTGTCCAAAGCATAAAATTGTATCTAAATTCTTGTCCTCTTTTCAACAGATGGCAATTATTGCCAGCGCAATCCTGGGACGTTTGCCTTATGTGGACATGGGAATTGTTCCAATGTAGGAAGTGGCTACGAGTGTCAGTGTGACCGGAAATACAATGGAACCCATTGCCTGTGTAAACTTTCAAATTTTCTTTTTCTAGAGAAATCTTATTCGCGTTTAGTTTACATTCAAGTAAATATGCGTTATGGAATGGATAAAAAAGAAAATTCCAGTATTAAAGTCCGGTGTTGAAACTCGTAGTGGAACAACCAAACATCTAAGAAGCTAATAACAGTTTTTGGATTATTTTTTCAATTGATTTTCAGCGATATTTTAGTTATATATGTCGGCCTGTTCGAACCAGTTTTCCAGGACTGTATTCTAACCAGTACTATTTTACCCGTTCAAATCAAGCCTTAATGATTCGTCTCACGTGTATTATAAAATTTAACAGTGCATGTAGATTATCTGTATCTATAAATGGTATACGACTTGTTTTGTTGCCTTCTTCAGTTCAATATGATTGTTTTGGAGGACACGTATGTTTCCATGATGGATTGTGTGTAAACAAGAAATTTTGTGCCTGTAGAAGTGGATACACCGGAAAACATTGTGGATGTAAGTCTATCATTATAGGAGTAGTCTTATCTGGGCCTGACTTAAACAAAACACAAACATTGATTAGTTCTCTATGGAGAGAAATATAATGATGTACTGCGGAATCATTAATTTTCGTTGGAGTTTTAATTTTGTGGGTTGGATTATCACACCGGCAAGCACTGTGGATAGTTTGCTACGGAGAGAAATATAATGATGTACTGTAGAATCATTAATTTTCGTTTGGGATATAATTTCGTGAATTTTGTGGGTCGGATTATCCACGAAATCAAATTTTTTTTTAAATCAAAATCCACGAATTTATGTCCTCGTGAAATAGCAATTTTAGTAAAAACCACGAAAATTGAGCCCAACGAAAATAAATGAAAATATAGTATTTAAGTAATAATAATAATATCTATTTAATTGGGCTTTATTTTGGCCACTTATAATAGGTGGGCAGTTTTTACACATTGGACTGTGCATTATGCTATTGAAATCATTAAATACATGTTATTGATTCAGAGATAATAAACGATTAGATCAACTGATTGTGTATGTATCTACATTGTACGTGTATTCAGTTTGTCACGGTACGCTTTGATATTTGTTTATCTTCTTTGACCTGTAAGTCGATAATCCCCTTCAGGAGGAATTCCAGAAAACACGAACTACTGTGGAATCATTCATTTTCGTTTGGGATCTAATTCAGTGGATTTCGTGGGTCGCCTCATCCACGAAATCAAATCCCAAAAAAGTTAAATGCAGAGATAAGGCATTTGTTTATAAATCAAAATCCACGAATTTAAGTCCTCACGAAATAACCACGAAATTGAGCCCAACGAAAATAAATGAAAATACAGTATTCGGTAACAGTTCATGAATGGTTCAAGAAATATGCATAACAATAAGACAATTAGAAACTTGATAACACATTTAGAAGATTATACTACTAAAAAGTTTACTAAGACATACATTAGAAATTGTATTTTCCTACTACTTGTATGTAAATATTTTATCTGTTGTTAAGAAAAAAATTAATATAGATTATTGGTAAAACTGTATTTTTAATGAATGATGGAAAGTTCATGTTTGTTTGTATGTGGCAAGTCATAACTTCTTTTTCTATTATAATAAAAGAATTGTATTTTAAAAAAAAATTAACAGGGGTTATAAATGTTAGTTTGAATTATCAATATATGCATTATTTCTACAAAAAGGTGATTTTTAAGTAGGGCTGTGGCAAGTATCCGAGTACTCGGGTATTCACGAATCAAATTGAAAAATCGAGTATGAATAATCGTCATTACTAAGATTCGTGAATCGCGATCTTGTTTTTAACAAATTGAAAGTGTATTCTTTATTCTTAAACAATCCCCTTTCTCTGAATAAATATTGTCACATCGTGGACTACTTTGTTTGCCGAGATGTCCAACCGGTTCTTTAAAAAATGATGCTGCTAAATCAATTAACTGGAAGGGAGTACGTATACATTTAAGCCATATATCAATTCATATTGATTTACTTCACTATTCCTAAAAAAGCAAGTTTGAAGTTTTAATGGGTTACTTTATAACAAAAGATTCGTGATTCGATTTGTGGATCGTAAGTGTTGAATCGTGGATTGGATCGGATCGCCACTTACCCAACGATCCACAGCCGCAGTTTGTTATGATTACATTTTATCACTTTACTGTATTCAAAACAATAGTCTTATATTTCATTTTGTAGCAATTTCTTCATATGAAAGGCTCAAACTAAAACAAGGAGATATTGTTACCAGAGGAAGAGATTGGAGCTACGATAGACAGGTAATATATTAAATGTTTATCTAGTATGATGCTTACCTGTGGTTTAATTAAAGGCGACAGAGTACATTGATCAGCAATAACGCTGATTTATTTCTATTGATTTATATTATAACATTAAGATCGAACTAAATTAGTACATAAAACATGCGCTCATCCTATCAATACGTTGAATTTAGATTGAAAACTGGTTGATAGCACTGGAGCATTTGGTACGCGAATTGTATGTCGTCTAGGACCTGAATAATACAGAAGAAGGGTCGCCTACTGCATAGAATAAAAATAACTGCATCGCAGTTTGAGTGCATCTGTACTTATACATTTCAGGATGGGGGTATGCACAGTGTGGGAAAGGTGATATCATTAGAGGGTGCGTATGTTAATGTGATGTGGGTCAATGGAGAACAATATCATTACAGGATGGCGTTTGGCAAATACGACTTACAGCTTGCTCCGTAGATTAAGGGTTCAATCTACATTAAAGCCGTTGTGTAGTTCGGTTATTCTAGTTGTATTTAGGGTTTTTCAGGGCGACATTATGCGTTCAAGTTAAGATGACTTCGAACTGAAAGGTGACCATTTTAAGACTGACAACGTTCAGATTTTAACAAAGAAACACTTTTAATTGTATTCATGTGATTATTGATTTATGATAAATAGTTTGTGTTTTATTGTTTGTGTAAATTAACACATACATATGAAAGAGTTAAATTGATGATAATTATATAATTTCTGTTGTATTTTTTGAACACTCAAACATTCTTATTGACATGTATGAATATAATAGCGTCTTACATGTGGTAACAGTGTGCTGTAAAGTAATGTTGTAAGTTGGGACACAGCTCGCAATCCAGAACTGAAAAAAGCATTTTCAAAAAATATTTTAAATGAAACTAGAATGCAGTTTGCGATTATAAAAAAGCTATTAAAGTGAAAAATAAATTTTAAAAATGAAAATAATGTATATTCTTTTTTTTATTTGCGAAGTATCTTAATTAGAAATATTTAACCAGAACAAAATAAGAAAACTGCGGACGGCGTCCCGATTTTATCTATTATGGTTTGAATCTAGCTTTATCGCTTGTCTCATTAAAAAAAAACATTTTTCTACACTGAACTCTTTAATTGTTATTACTTTCTTAGGTCTGCCTATACTTATGACCTATTATTTTTCAAAAAAAATATCTTTCAACAAATTCTCTTAATCTGGTGTGTCGATCATCCTATTGTGACTACAAGTCCTGACAACGATGACTGCAATAATGAGACAGTGTTGTCTACTGAGCTCGTGTACAACACCTTGGTAGAACCACCGGCCTTCCGTAAGCTAGCTGGATACTGGTATGTTGTCCCGCGTGGGTTTCGAACCTACAACGGCGAGAGGCTAGTGAATACATCACAGACCATAACCACTCGACAACGGCGGCCTCGACAATATTGGAATATTTAAATATATATAGTCCGTCCGTAGAATTGAAAACGGATTAAACGTCGCACCAGCAGTCAAGGTAATTTGAAACTTTTCCAGCGTTAATGCGGTGGTAGATCCCAGACGTGCACCCGGATAGAACGGCCGACCTCCTGCAAACTAGCCAGACAGCGTCCTCTCATGCGGAATTGGTCTGGGATTCGAACTAACGTGTTTTTTTTTAGGGGGGTAGTGACATTTGATTGTTGGGCTTAGTACTAAGTGTAGTTTGGAGGAAGTATTGACATGCTGCCGACATAAGTGATCAATATAATAAGATGTTAAAGTCTTAAACTGATGTGGTCGTTATGTGAGGTGTTCCTTTATATTGGGTGATTCGTGGTAAGTAATGAGTACACTGTCAGTCCTGAATTATAAAGATGAAATCATTATGAATTATACACTTCCGATGACGTGGATACTTGAGTTCGAAAAAAAAAACGAAGAAAAGAAGAAAAAACATTTATTTCATAAACTGCCCATCAAATCATTTATGATTTATTTATTGAATTGATTAGTTATCCTTCCCTTATAACCTGTTCCGTCAAAATCGCACGTCGTGAAAGACTTTGTAGTATAAACAATTTTGTTTAAACATGTGTATGGTACAACGTTAATCTGCTATCAGGACATATATGATATCAGGGATGGAGAAAACAACATCGTGAAATAAAAAAAAACATCGTGAAATAAAAAAAAAAAACATCGTGAAATAAAAAACAACATCGTGAAATAAAAAAAAACATCGTGAAATAAAAAAAAAAAATCGTGTAATAAAAAACAACATCGTGAAATAAAAAAAAAAACATCGTGAAATAAAAAAAAACAGTCAAACGTGCGAACAAAGGTCGCATAATGTGACCTTTAAGTTTACAAGTTTATTTCGTAAATAAAGGCCACCGGCCCAAAATACATACATATATATACATGTTCACAAAGTTATTTAATATATATTGTTGTGTCCACAGCAAATTTTAAGAAAAAGTCTCAAGGATACTGAACAACAAGTATAAGCATATAACGATGTACCATGATCTCATGAAATAGGAAATATGTCAACATTTTCTCACAAAAGTTAAAATATGAATACGTTTCTACAAACGTAAATTGTCTAATTTAATGCCATAAGATATTCTATTGTAATGTATCAATGCACTGCATTAGGTTTGAAACATATAGTGCTACTTTTTTTAAAACAACACGATTTTCATTTCGCATTAAATTTTTAAAATCAAAAGTATCACATCTTCCAGTATACCAATTAAATAAGTATCGTTCTCTTATTTCAGAATATTTTGGACATATAAAGAATGCATGGTATTCATTTTCTAATATCAAATGATTGAAGTGAATGAAGCAATATAAACATATTCTATCAGATCGTTCTATTCCGTAATGTCTTCCTAGTTCGATGTTTAGTTTATGGTTTGAGCATCTGAAGCGCGCAAGTGATTTTCTAAATGAGAATGGTATATTGATGCATAGATATTTTTCAACATTCAGTAAGGATTTAAAAGTAACATATGTATCACATCTCGTAGAAGCTGATACTTCACCTGACCAGTTTTGCTTCATGCAGTCATTTATACGCTGTTTAAAAGAAGAGATAAACATATTTAAATCACCAACATCCTGATTTATCCAAACATATCCAAAGCCATATTTATATAGTAATTCTTTTATATTTGTAGCCCATTTTTTTCGACCTAAATTATCATGCGACCTTAACATTTTATAACAATTTTTAGGATAACGCGAATCTGACATATGTAACAATTTACACCAGTATTTGATACATTTTGTGTGGTAAATTGTACATAGTGGAAGACGTCCGCATTCTCCCAATACCATACAATTATTGATAGATGAATTTACACCTATAAAATATCTACAGAATTCAACTTGAACCTTTTCTATATCAGAAGAATAACTATGACCCCACAATTCCGAGCCGTAAGTAAGTATTGGAACAACCATTGAATCAAATAATTTAAACATATCTCGATGGGAAAATTGACCAAAAGGGAGTTGATAGCGTTTAATGGCATTTATGGCTTTTCTAGCCTGAGCTGCTAATTTTACTTTAGCTGAGGTCCACGATAGTTTTGGTGTAAAGAGAAGACCCATATACTTATAAACAGAAGTGACGTTTATTTTTGTACCGTTAAATGTCCATTTTTCACTGTTTCTGAGCGGTCCGCCATTTCTGAAAACGGTTATTTCAGTTTTTCTTAAATTTACAGTCATTTGTGATTGCGTACAAAAATCTGAAATAGCATTTAATTGTGACTGGAGGTTGTTTACGGTGTCTGCGCCGCACGCGACGTCATCTGCAAAAAGCAAGCTAAGAATATCGGGTATATCATTTGTTATAAAGACGCCGTTACATGTTTGTCGTAAGTGCGAGACTAAATCGTTTATGTAAAGGCTAAATATTATCGGCGAGCTTAAATCACCTTGTCTTGTACCTATATTACATTTAAACGGACCGTAGAATTTATCACGTGACGTTAACTTTTCCCGCCCGTTTTCATCTAAAGGTGGTTCTGTTGTTTTAACGTAATTTTCTAATTTTGTGTACATAGACATCAAAACCTTAATTAAATTTCCGTTTGCACCTTTATTTATAATGTTTAAAAATATTTTATAATGAACTAACGAGTCAAACGCTTTCTGAAAATCCACATATAATACATAGAATCTACCTTGTGGTCTAGTAATATATTTGTGTATCATACACTGGAGAGAAAACATATTATCAACACAAGAATAACCAGATCTAAACCCGGCTTGTGCTTCATCGATGATATCTGACTCGCTTATCCATTTATTTAATCTTTCTGTTATTGCATTTGAGAAAATTTTGTATATGACATCGATCAGTGAAATTCCGCGGTAATTTGATGGTTCATTTCTGTCACCTGATTTATACAAAGGAACTATAACGCTCTGACTCCATGCGTCTGGGAACTCACCCGACGTTAATATTTTGTTAAACAACGTACTTAAAATTGGAGTTATATTGTCGCATGTATGTTTATAAAATTCTGCACCAATGCCGTCTTTACCCTGTGATTTACCGAATTTTAATTTAGAAATCGATTTTCTGACTTCTTCTTCAGTAAACAGACAATTTAGTATATTATCAGCATTTTCATCTGTTTCGAACATATTTATATTTAGATCACTCAGTGGCGTCTGATTCTCTTTATACAATAATTGTTCAAAATAATTTAACCACGTGCTTGCATTTATGTTTACAGATACTATGCTTTGTTTTGAACTGTTTTTTATCATAGACCAAAATTGTCTAGGGTTATTCCGGGAATTTACAAGATTGAACCTGTTAGTAGATTGAAATTTAATTTTCTTATCCTGACAGATTTTCTTAAACGATTTTCTTGCCGTCTTATACATATCAAAATCGTGATTGTTATTTGTTATCCTGAAACGCCTTAATATGGAATATTTATGTTGTTTACTTTCCTTACATTCATTATCCCACCAATCAGGCTGGGCTTTGTTTACAGGTATTGTATGTGTTGCCACCATTTTGCAGCAGGCGGCTGCTGTATGATATAAATTTATAATTGACGAAACCGCCTCATTTATGTCAACCTCAATATTGCTTAAAATAGTGTTTCTATTATAAGAGAGATTTTCATTGAATATACGTAGAAATGTATCCTTTAAGTTATCCTTCCATTTTAACTTCTTGACAGAAATACATGGGGGAACAGGGTTTATAACAATCTGTTCCGGGGTAGACTCAAATTTCAACTGAGCTAAAATGGGAAAATGATCTGACTCATATCTCATCTCTACATTAAATCCTGATACAAAGGGAAATAATTCAGATGATACTATATGATAATCTACTACACTGTGACCTCCGTTTGCAATACATGTATAATTACCATCAATATCATCACAACACCTACCATTTAAAATATGAATGTTATGTGTGCAACATAAATCGACAAGTAATTTTCCAAAATTATTATATCTTGAATTATCCTTATTTTGACGAGATAAGTCAAAACAATCAGACTCGTAATCAACGTTTTCATGGTACAAAAAATCTAAATTATCAGCAATAATGTAATCACAAAAATCACCTGTTCTGGCATTAAAATCACCAGCTACGTACAAGTAGCTTTCGGGATATTCGTATTTAAGACTGATTAGAGTTTCGTCTAATAAAGGAAAACCGGTATTTTCAACAGTATTTTGGTACATGGGGGATCCTTCTGGTGAAATATAAGTTATGTACAATACAATATCTTTTACAGAGTTAAATAAACATCCATTTAGTAATAGCACTACACCATCAGTAAGACAAGGTTTAATACGGGTGACTAAATTGTCCGTCACGTGTTCATTTTTTATGAATACACTAACGCCGCCACTATTTCTAATAGCGTTTCTTCATTTCGTTCTTACACAATCAAAATGGCAATAACCCGACAAAAGCGAGTCAAATTCCCTATGAAAATTACTCCACGTTTCTACAAGTCCAATAAAGTCAAACTGTTTCAAGTAATTTATGAATGAAATATCATGTTTATGTTTGTTTAAACCCGCAATGTTCCATGTAAGTATGTGTAATCGTTTGTACAATGTCTCGTGTTCTTGTGGTTGGGCGTGGCCTGTTGCCTAGTCAACAGTCTCGTTGTCGCTTCCGTCGTCGTTTCGTTGATGCTCCGATCCATCTCGGGTTGTTTCGTGGTTGATCGTTTTTCGTCGTTGTCGCTCGTGGAACCGAGTTCCTGGCTTTCCGCGCGCTTGTCCATTTGTATACGTGTCTTGGCGCTCTTCGTCATACCCGTACACAGTGTTTTCAATGATCAGTTTATCGAATGTCAAGGCTGCATATTGACCATTCAATCTAGCTTGAACCAGTCGTTTGCCTAATTCATAGCGATGTCGTTTAACACGCTCTGTGAAATCCTCGTACACATGTTGAGGTGAATCACTATTCAAAACACGTTTAGCCTTTTGTAGTATTGCCTCTTTGTTTTTGAATTTGGTGAATTTCACAATGATCGGACATTTGTTTGGGTCATTCGATTTCATGCGATGAGCGCGTTCAATTTCAACATCCTCTGACTCTGGCATACATAAATCATTTTTAAGAAAAGATCGAACCTTTTTCTCAGTTTCGTCCCATGATTCATTTTGTGAGCCACCAATACCCAAAATACGCAAATTATTTCTTCTCGAATGCCCTTCTAATTTGTCAACGTTCGCTTTCACAGAATCAAGTTCATTCCAAAGCATTTTATTTTCCTCTTTCAAGGACTGATTTTCGGCTTTTAATTGATTTATAGACGCGTTCATATCATCGATTTTATTGTTTATGGAAGCAAAGTCATTTCTCACCTCTGACCTCATATCACGTAAATAGTCAAGTACATCAGCACTATTACAGGGTGGGGTTTGACGTTCAGGTGACTGGTTTTGTAGATGTTGCTGACGTGTCCTAGGTGTAGATTTAGAGCCAGTAGCCTGTATGGGTTGGGATGCAGATGGCGATGCTGCCTGAGCAAATGATAATCGACTTTGTTTGGGTTGTGATCTCTGTGTACCAGACCCTCTACCAGGCCCGGGATTGCTCTCCACATCTCCGCTTACCACCAGTAAAACTGACAATGCAATACACAGACGTAAAAACATACTGACCGTCGATTTTACAAGTTTAATCCCATGTAAAACTGTTCTACATTTCACTGGCATACTAAACGTTCCTATCCGCGCTCGATAAACACTAATATCTACTCCCATTTTGATGTTTTGAATTTATTTCCACGAGCTATTGAAAAAGCACCCGCCATTAGCAAGGGACACAACTCTTTATTGACGAGTGACCTTTATTCGGAGGTCATTTTGTTCTAAATAATCAATGACAGTGTTTAAGAGAATGGCCTTTATTCCCAGGGTAGCCTTCAATCGGAGGTGGTCGCAAACAAAGGTTTGACTGCAGATGTTAATGTTGACAACGAATAAACCTTGAATTAATGACGCAGTTTGTAAACTCGGTTGATTTATGTAATCTCATTAGTGTTAGAAAACAATATAATCTACTACACGTACTAATAGATTGAACAACAAACTTATAGGACAACGTCCGACATTAAGGCCATTCCTTCGTAAGTCTTGGTTTGTAGCTACGCGACTGGCTGTCCGGCCAAAATTTTATTTCGTTCCTTATTCAGTCTATTTTTTCAGTCTTACAAATACAATCAACCCAGTAAATAAAGCTACACATAGGAAAGAGACATAATGCGAGCTTGATTGACTGGTAGTATTTCTTAATTCGGAGGTTATTTTGTTCTAATTGATCAATGACGGTTTTTAGATAAATGACTTTTTTCATAAGATGGCCATTATTCGGAGGTGGCTGTTGTTACAGGTTTAACTGTATACATGTATATACTTGTCTTGTACTCTAGTGATAATTTCTACTTGCCTACAGCATTTTCCTACTCACTATTAAAAGATTGGATAGCTTTACCACAAGCCAACACTATCTGTTTTGAAATGGATATCATAATATGATAAGCGCTTAAGTTAGTTATTCTCATTGTGGGTTTACATACAAATAGTTTAAGTGTAGACAATCTTACAGTCGTGTAATATAACATTTCATTTTTAACCGTAATTTGATTCCACGCTATTATAAGTTAAAAATAAAACTTATCGTGATGAAAATAAACGTACAAGTGTTCGATAAATCAAAGTTTCGCGCAGGTTACGCTGCGTGTATTAAATGCAGAGAATATTTGCCTGTAACAATACTAATGAAACGATTTAGAATTGATTCATGGCATGGTCTTAATATTTGACCTGGTATATCTTGTGTGGATTCACGATAAAAACACACTTTCAGAGTGAACCTTCGTTGTCAAGTGTGTTGAATTATAAAAAAAAAAATTATTTCGAGTTGTTCAAGATTTTGCATTTTTTGCGCTGTGTATACGATCTAACAGTGTTTTGTGTTAAATTGGACATTTGTTTGGATTTTAAATTACACGATATTGTGAGTATGATCTAAGTGCAATATTTATTTCTATTTAGCATAGACTAGCTCTCGTCAAATAGTTATTCGTATTTCGTATGCAAGAATGATTCAAGAAAAAATCACGTATTAATGAATTCCGTTTAAATGGGAAATGCAGTGTTTTAAGTGCATCAAATGAGTCATACAGTCTGATAAGTATTCGTACATTGTCTTATCAAAGAGTTATTGTAATATACAAAGTGAAGCTACTTTATAAACTCACTGGAAAAAAAGATTCATTCGACTATATACATCAAGAGTGTTTGCATGTCACAACACATGTATGTTTATGTAAATGCGTGTCATTCTCCATTTCTATAAAAAGTCAGTATAATATTATATATATACAGTGCAACCTCTCCGAAGCAACACCCTTTAAGATTAGCACAATTATGTTGTTGTTGAGTGAATGCTGCTCTAGAGAGGTTAAATTAAAAGTTAAATCATGCAGTTGGAAAAATCATATTGTTGAAGTGAGGTTGTTGCCCAAGAGAGGGCCGCTCTAGAGAGGTTGCACTGTATTATATTAAACAGTATAACAAACTTATTTCTACGATCGAACCTGCGAAAAAAGCCGACACAAACCGAAGTGAGGGGTAACGATGGCCCCTGAAGCACGCTCGGTTAAATTCAGAATTGTATTTGTTCTTTTACATCATTTCATGCCTGATAAAGATAACTCAAGTTTCACTGTATAATACACCGCGTCTTCTTGTCATTGGTAATTATAACGCTATGCAAACAAATCTATCGCAAATCTTCATACTTCAAAATGTTTACTTAAATAGAATTTAAGCTTTATCAATTAAGCATTTTTATATCCATATTTTGTAGATATGGAAACACAAACTCCTATTTGTGCATTAAAAATGACAACAGAGGTCATATTATACGTGTATTAACTTAATATTTTGTGAACTGTTAGCAAGTATTTCTTATTACTTCATGCAGCTGTATTAAGTTTTTTATTTGATATTTTATAAATCTAAGTGCAGTCCAACCTGTGAACAAAGGCCACCCCTGGGAAAGACATAATGAAACATATATTGATAGATGACCTTTATTCAGGGGCTCTTAACAATCACTGATATATTTTAAAACAATAATCTTCCATCCCAGTGTGACCTTGTATATCACATACTTCACATCGCATTACATTAGGACCATACTTTTCTCAGTGGATGAACTTTAAATCAGATAATTAAATAACCGGTCCATTGTTATTGTCAGGTATAGATACTGGACATATCGAGGGTTCAACGCAACAGTGTCGTAACTCATATTGAAATAAGAACAAGTTACGACAGTGTTGCGCTGAGCCCTCGATATATGAGTCAATACTCTGGTTTTTACTCTATATTGATAATGCAACAAATCATATACTGATGAAAATAGTAAAAATAATATAATCCATAAAATAGTAACAAAAATAATAAATTAAAAAAACACGAAGCGAGACATAATATTCCGACGTGACTCGAAGCAAAGCATAATATTCCGACGAGTCACGAAGCGAGACACGAAGCTCTGTCGCAGTATCCTACACCACAAGATTGCGGTAGAATATCGTGCCTCGCTTCGTGTTTCGCCGGATTCTCCCCCTAAGGGTAGGAGGCATGATATTCGATATGGCACTAACCGGATTCCGTACATTTTTACAAATTTTAAGTGTATCAGCATACGTCAAACATACATACCGGCGTTGTAGTTTGAATTTAAACTTGAAAGGAAAGAAGTTAGGGTGCTCTGTTTAATTAAGTACTAGTAAACTTAAAACATTTGGATGCACTTACGTTATAACTACAATCAAACCTGTGAACAAAGACCATCCTTGCCTTTATTTACAGGTGGTGTTATTTAGGAAGTCAGTTTGATCTATATAATTAATGTTGTTTTTTATAAGAACGGCCTTTATTCACAGGGTGAGGGTGGACGTTAACACATGTTTTATTGTAAAATAGCATGGCCCCCGACCCTTAAATCATAATCATTACTGAGATGGTCTCGCCAACAGGTTAAATAAATACTGAAAATTGGTCTAAAAATAAGCGTTGGTCAAAATATTAAGATGGTCGCTTATAGAAGTTAAACTGTATAAACGATTTATGAACCAATACATATTACTTTACAGTGCAACCTCTCCAAAGCAACACCCTTTGGGAGTAACAAAATTATACGTTGTTGTGGAGAGGTTGTTGCTATAGAGAGGTTAAATGAATAGTTAAATCGTGCAGTGGGGAAAATAATGCTGTTGTTGAAGGGAGGTTGTTGCCCCAAAAGAGGGCCGCTCAGGAGAGGTTGTACTGTATTTGTAAACATCGCTCTATGGCAACATGTTTCCACAGGAAGTAGTAACGGATCTATGATGGTAAAATTGTAATAAATTTTATACATAACACCATAATTTAGCCCAAATTACCTTAAATACAACAACAATCATTCTATAATTCAACTGAAAATTGCACATTACCATGAGAAGGCGTAATGCAAACCGCAATTGTAGTAATACAGATATTTATTTATAGATATACTCGTGTAATTACATGTATGTTAGTTGAATGGGGTCGAATATTGTGACAATATGATTGTCTTTCTGTTATTATGTTATGTAAGTTTGGGTTAAAATATAGTGTTTTAAAAATAATCTATCTATGTTCTACCATCACATGTTTGTTACTTCTACCTGTGACTGTCACCGTGTTACTTTCAGTTATCTACATACATGTAACCAAGGATGGAAACACAACCATGTCAGTATAGTGTCTCTCTGTAGTCTGCAACTATACTGGTCGACAAAATATACTCGGCGTTTTGTCATTCAGTCAATTGAACCTGCTTTCAGCAAAGTATTTTTTAAAGCAACGAGTCAACGACGTACCCTTTTGTACAAATGATGTTAATATATAATACAGTTGTCAAACATTTTTTCTGGTCGTCAAAACAATGCAATATCTTAACCTGTTAACAAAAGCCATCATTCGGAAAAAACACAATATTGCCTTTAGTTGACAGATACCTTATATGCAGGGGTCATTTTTGCTCTAAATAATCAATCAGTTTAAAATGATTGAGCATTATTCACAGGGTGGCCTTTATTTGAAGGTGGCTGCTAACACAGATATGACCGTATTGCGCCAATCCTTGTCCCCTTAAACTAAGAGTAAATCATACTTCAGTTAATTTTCTAGAGTAGAATATTCATCTTAATCCAACTGTTCTAGTTTTCAACCTATTATAACTGTACTGTCGCCATTCTTCAAGTTTTACAATCTAGGACTATATGTATGTTATATGATAAGCAGTAATCAATAAGGTCGGAATATTAAACCGATATTTACAAGTTATTGTAGTCATAATTTACAAAGTCAAGGAGCTATAAAGTACGTGTACTTGTGTAATTTAATTAAGATATGACTCGTACAAATAGATTCAAACAGATTTTAACTCGAAGTTTACAGGTAGATCAACATTATTTTGTTTTCTCTTTCCGTTTAAAAATAACGAAACTACAAACGCTAAAACGAGGACTTTTTACAAAATGGTCGATTTTCCTCCACATTCCACGGGAGAAGTTACCTGTTCATTGTGGTAGGCTATGTTAGTACTGGTTGAAATTTAGTCCAGGAAAATTGGATAGGTAAAATCGGTCGACGCATTAATAGCTGACTTTTTTGTTGAAAATTGGCGTTTTAAACCCAGACAAACAAAGAAATGGTTTCGTCATGTATCATGTTTCTGTATTTACTTTTATATTAGTCAATGTTTTTAAGACCAATACAATTAGTCTTTCATAAAATATCAAACCTGTAGACAAATGCCACAGAGAAATAATGAATGTGGACTCTGCACATGGTTGGTCATTGTTTATACGTTCATTTATTATTTGATATTGTGTACTTAGTCTATCAATGTTTCGATGTTCACAAATAACTCATTACATCGGGCGACAGTTAACAGCGGTTCGACTGTAGTTTGGAGTCAGCGACCCTGTCCCATCAAGTATACGATAGTATGATGTTTTGATATAGAGTTTTATTTACAGCAAGTTTACACATAACAGGGATAAATTAGATAATAGATAGTCTTAAATTCCACGCATCGTATGTGGGGATTAACACAATATGTACAGTACAACCTCTCCGGAGCGTCCCACTCTTGAGTAAAGTCCTCCCTTCAACAACAACATGAATTTTTATCACTGCACGATGTATCTATAAATTGAACCCCTCTAGAGCAACAACCTCTCAACAACAATATAATTTTGTTACTCCCTATGGGTGTTACTTTGGAGAGGTTGCACTGTACATAATATCATACAGACTTTTATAAAATAGAGAATGACACGCATTTACATGTACCAGTACATGTGTTATGACATGAAAACACCCCTGAGTCACCTTCATGATAAATTTGTCTTATTATATTTATCTTATCATACATAACATTACATATTGACCGAAGAAATGAACAGGCGATGTGCGCAGCCTCTAGAACATGACTCATATCTACTGTACATACAGTACGCTGATTATCACTATTGATTATTATTGATCCCGCCCGGTTAGCTCAGTGGTAAGAGCGGTGGTCTGCTGATCATGATGTTTTGAGTTCGAACCTAGGGCGAGGCTAGCACTGTCTGTGACTGGCTGGATATATTACATTCTATGTTAACTTATACTCCACCTCTAAATTATATGCGGAAGCATCGCAGAAGCTTGCGGATAGAATGTGGTTAGTACTGGTTAATGCCTAAATTTAGTCCAGGGAAGCTGGTTAGGATAACTGCTAGCCTAATAACTGCACAAAACTATTATAACTCAAGTAATGTTGGAAATGGCGCTAAATCCGATGAAATGATAAAAAAAATTGAATACAAGTATGAAACATTACATGGATGAATACCTCTCTTCACCTTACGCATATTTATCATATTCACAGAAGTAAGTTCCTCTGTTTGAATATCGACAATGCGTATATACGGCTTCATCCTTTCGCCTCTTTTGCCTTATTGAACAATATATTAGTTTGATTGGAAAGGGCTGCGTCTGTGGTCCAGTTGACCTGTAGCCTTGCTACGAGATTAAAAAAAACGAATTGTCGGTCTCCGAGCTCAAATCTTATTCCTTGTCTTTTGATATTTCTTGAAGTAAATTATGATCAGACCCTAAGATATAATTGATACAAAAGTGTGAGAGTATAATTGATCTGAAAATGTATGAATTTTAATCATCAATCTGCTTTATCTTTTCAACCATAATACATCAGTAAAAAACGCAAAAGCTAAGATACCATGGACCGAACAGTATCTTTATTTCACCTTGTACACAGTAAATCGACAAACATACATAAATTAATAGTTAAGTCGAACAGTAGGAATAAATCATACTGTTATTGAAGGAAGGTTGTTGCAAAAGAGATGGCCGCTCTGGAGAGGTTGTACTGTAAAATATATACACACAAACATGTCACAACAAAGTGAACTTATCCTGCTCAATGATCCCCTTCCATTGGACAGATCCTCGAAAATAAACGAGGGGTGTTTGTTTTATTTAAATCAGTGTTATGTACCTGACGAATTGTATCATGTTAAAAGTCTGTCTGTTTTATCTTGAATCGAAATTCATATGAAAATCACATGAATTCTGTATGTTAAGTATTTCATATGACAATTACGTATTAAAGTCAAAATCTGTGATATAAACATGTTATTATATCTATATTTCAGTATATTTAAAGTAAGTGCCCAAAACCACAGAATAGTCGTATCATACAGTATCGACAATCAACAAGTTTCCGAATTCAACCGGATAGACCCGAGGATTATTTCCGAATAATTACAGTTTTGAATATAATAAAATGACGAGGCATCGCGAAGGGAGAACTAGTCCGCATATTGTTGACAAAAGTCTGACAAGAAACTCGCCACGTGATGATCAAAGACCAGACACAACATCGTCACAGAGCCATTGCCATAGACACGAGGGCATCGACTCTTCAGATATGGAGGAAGAGAGTGACACGAATAGTGTTTCTGGAAACTGTAATCAAATCTCGTATCTTGAGTGTCCGACCTCGACTTCTCGCGTGAACAACGAAAGCAATGAATCCGAAACACTGTTTGACAAAGGTTCTTCTGGAAATATTCATGAACGGGAACGGACTAAATCTCCGCAAAACGGAGATAGTTATTCTGCCGTCAAGGACAACGTCTCGTTCGACAGATCGATCGAAAAATCGAATTCTAAAAGTTCTGTATCAAATATGTCCGGAGGTGATAACATAGAACCGGAAGTGAAAGGATTTAGCTGGAGAAAGATGTCACGTGATCAAGTGATTATTTTGATATCCACATGTTTAACAAGTCTAGTCAGTTTTTTGAGTCTTTCAATCATTGCTCCATTCTTCCCACTTGAGGTAAGCAAATAAGATAAGAGATCAGACCATGTCGTATAAAATAGTTTATTTGTTTGCCATAAAAAGGTTAACATTGCAAACATAGTATAGCCCAATTGTCATTATTTCTTTCATAAATTATTCCGTAACAAAATTGTTGCTCTTGTTAAAGATAGAAAATATTATTTTCGATAAATGTTACATGGTGAAAAATAGTTTATCTTTGTGTCAATTAGATTGATAGTGTGTTATCGTATAAATATAAGTTTCTGATTCATCTTCAGGCGGACAAAAAGAACGTCAACAGTACAATTTCAGGATGGATTTTTGGTGTTTATTCTCTGGTACAATTTGTTGCGTCCCCTTTTTTCGGGCATCTGGTAAGTATTTAAAGTTCAGTTTCGTTTTGTTCGCATCTAAATAATCCAAAATAAAAACCTAATTTGAAGAAAAAAGTTGTCACAAAATTCGCTTTGTTGCAACCATTCTTGTAATAAAAAACAAACTTGTAATTATTAAACAAAATTATCAAACAAAAGGGAGAACGCTCTAAAGATGTTTGCCAAAAAATGAGGCAAAAACCAAGCTTATTGCCCTATTTCGTTCTCGAGAAATGGAACAAGAAAACTTGAATTTTACCTGAGTTCATCAAATTACATCAGAACACTGAAAGCTTAAAACACAAGACCTGGATGCGTTCTTCTTTACCGATTTATTTTTGTTTTGGTGTGGGTTTACTGCCAATTTTTCATATATACGGCGGTCGTATACTAACCAGTGCTAATACAGCTGCATTATTGTCATAAATAAATAACTGCAAATACTCGATAAAAATTGCGATTCACTTTTTATGTATGAACTGTGTTCTAGTCATTCGTCCGAGATTCAGCCATTTTATTATATTTCAAAAAATATTTTAATTAAAATATAATGATATTTAAAAGAGGTCTGGAACGCGTCTTTATAGTCTTCATGCCTTGTTGAATATTTCAGATGCCTAAAGTAGGAAGTAGATTTATGTATATTTCTGGTTTATTTGTATGTGCTGGTTGTACAATTTTATTTGGGTAAGTACTAGTATTGTGTATATAACATTGTCACACTGTAGTATCATACATTTTGGTGAAACGTTTAATTTCGTTAATTTTGTTAATGAGCTTGAATTCAAGTGCCATCAAATAAGATGTTAGTAAAATTATAGTTGTATCTGAATGTCATCTGTCATAGCTCATACCCAAAAACGAGCGACTCGGACAAATCCACGAAATAGGAAACCAACGACATTAAACGTAGACTCAGTAAAAATTATCCTTTCTTATTACGAAGAGTTAAAGTCTATGATTATGTTACTGCACGATATGCACAGAGAAGCAGTTTCGTAACAATCATTATGCCCCTTTCGAAGAAAATGTGCTATATTGCTTTGCACATGTCGGTCGATAGGTCGTGCGTTCCGTCCGTATGTAACCAAACCTCTCCCGGCCAATTACTAGAGAATGATTTGGCCTTAGGTCCCACGTTGTTCATCACATGTAATTGGCCTATATTGACTTTGAGTTCATTAGGACAAAGGCCATGGTCTTACCATTCAATTGGCCTTAAGGGGAATTCCGTGTTTCACAGACACTTATTGTTTTTTTTGTTTTTTTCCCATATCATAACATTAAACTGCTGCATGCGTAAATGTTTTTTTTTTTTCTTTTTTTTCATTTTCTGAACAATATGAATCATAAAACAAAGGGTGTTCCGTATGACTTCCTCCACTTGACACAATACATTTATAAACAACCTACTTTATAAGACCTTATTGTTTTGTTTTTAAAAGGTTTCTTCTACTTCTTAGTCTTACGTACTATTATCAAAGGTTAACAACATCCTTAGCATTGGACTACATTGTTTTACTATACGGTCATGGAATCCGACACTGTTGTCTGTTTTACAATCACCAACTTCCAAGTACATATTATACTAACATCAAAACGAAAGTGAGCAATTTTATATTGGAAATGTTAACTATAGACGCACAATATTTCACACGTAATTATCAAATCATCTTAAAGTAACGTATCGTGTAACCAATAGATTTTGCACATTCTGATACCAAATTTGCCTATATTTTGCTTCTGTAAGTATATAAAAAAATCCAGCCAAGTGCACAGATTCTTTTTCGTATGAGTATAATTCCAACTTCGGCTTATCAAGTATAGCTGAGATCAGTCGGAATCTATTGTCAGCTTTCACAGCTTATCAGTTGGCTTTATCGAAAAGTTGTCTCCTATGAAAAACGATTTTCTTGTGATATCGATGACCAAAGCGGTAACAGGTGCTTAATATAGACTAATAGAGGTGTTTAATTCATTTGACTTGTAATAACAAAGATAAAAAAGAGTCATATTGGTCCATTTTAGATTACTCGATAGAGTGGATACATCTGAAGATATCACTGTATTTGTTTCCCTATGTTTATTAACACGAATACTTCTAGCGCTTGGTACAACTGGAGTTAATAATGCAGCGTTTGTGTTCATCTTGAAATACTTCCCTGACAATATAGCTACTATGTTTGTGAGTATTTTCAACCATTTGTTCTAAATTTCCAAACAATATAACTAGGTAACATGTTGTTTATGAGTATTTTCAACTATTTGTTCTAAACTTTCCTGACAATATAACTAAGTACCATGTTTATGAGTATTTTCAACTATTTTTTCCCAACTTTGCTATATGGCGAGAAAAACATTAGTCAGTACTTCTATTACTCAAAATGAGAGTGATTAAAGATGTGGATTTCGGGGCCTCCGTTATCGATGATCCAGTAGTTATGGTCTCTGACTAGTAATCGCTAGTCCCTAATTTTGAATCCAGTACGGAACCTGACACATTTTACCAGTCATGAAGTTCCTATTCGGTTTACGTAAGGTGTATGGTTCTACCCTGTCGTACACTTTCTCCACTGTTTGAATGCACGAAAGGTCACTAATTGGCATTGTCTGTTGATGGGACTTTACCAACCAATGAAAAAAAACACAAATAAATACATAAATTATCACTTTTGATTATAATGTAATGAGTATGAGACACTGGGTAAATGTAAATGTTAATACGAATAGAACCATACTTATATGTGTAAATATTGTTTCTACAATATCATTTCCAGGGTGTAGCGGAAGTGTTTACCGGCGTTGGCTTGGTGACTGGTCCGGCCATTGGTGGATTCTTATATTCAGTGAGTTGTCAATTTACCCTTGGAATATATTGTAACATTCATGATCATAATCACAAAGTACCAACTATTTATTTACATGTGTACACGTAGAAATGTGTACGAATATCATGACACATCTCAAAAACAGTCAAACCACTTGTTCATAATTACAGTTACAGTCGCTGATATGTACTGGGTGGGCTTAATAGTGATGGAACCTTTTCTCAGCACAGTTATATAAAACAATAATATGCAACGGTTAAATTTATATGCAGGACTGAGATACGTATTTATGTTTTAAGTTTTTTTCTTTAATTGACTATACGGTGTGTTTTCCTGCGCATCTTTACCTAAAACATCCTGTAAATTTTGAAAATGTCAATATGCTAAAACCCGAAGATCAGATATCTGACCATGGAGACGACGCCTCGAGTTGGTATAGATAGGACTTGCAATCGCTTCGCTTCGAGCTACAGGACGGCACGGAGACCATTGAGTGAGTGAATGAATGCTAATAAATGGATACTAAGGCTGGTGTTTCTCACTTTTTCAGGCTGGTGGATTTTTTCTTCCGTTCGCTGTTATCAGTGGATGTTGTTTTATTGCACTTCCTTTTATTTGGTTCTTTTTACCACAACAAGATGGTAAGTATGTTATACTCTGTTCTTATACAAAGTCGAACGAAAATTTAGATTGTTCATATGTCATTACATTGATATGTATTTCATAGTCTTCTAATGGACGTTTAGTGTGAATGGTGTTGTAATGGTTGATATTTCGTCGGCCTATTTCTATAAACTTATTATGTCAGTTTTTAGCTCACCTGATTCATCAGGTGAGCTTTTAGGATCGTTGAATGTCCGGCGTCCGTCGTCCGTCCACAATTAGTTTGTTTACACTCTAGCGACCGCAGATCTTAACGAATCAGGATTAACCTTGCTCACAATGTATATGACCACAATGTCTCGGCTAAGTTCGATTATGGGCAAAATCTCATAATATCTTCTAGAGTTATGGGCCCTTGACTTAGAAAATTTGCTATATTTTAGCTTGTTTACACTCTAGCGCCTTCATTTATTCACTGATCCTAATCATATTTACAATGAATGTGTATGGCCTTATGGTTTTGGACAAGTTTAGTTATGGGTGGAATCGGACCACAACTTCAAGAGTTATGGGCCCTTGGATAAGAAAATTTGCTACGTTTTAGCTTGTTTAACAGTATTATACCTTCATTGTTGGTTTTGATCTCAAAATCTACGTAAAAATAAGTTTTACGAAATGGAAACTATGTTACCTGGTCATTAATTATTGGCCTTTGTTCTCAGGTGAGCGATAAAGGGCCATCGTGGCCCTCTTGTTTCGCATTTTGAGAAAATAGCATTTGAGGTTTTGCGTAAATAAGTGAATTAAGGGTTTGCGGATTTTGGATTAACCCTATTTAGGGACTATCTAGAAGCAAGTAAGTATATAGTGTGCAAATATTTAGCGTTGACAGTTTGATAAAATCGCACTACACATGATGAGCCATTGCATGATACGCGATGGGTCATTACACTATATGTGTTTGGTCATTACACTATATGTGTTGGGTCATTACACTATATGTGTTGGGTCATTACACTATATGTGTTGGGTCATTACACTATATGTGTTGGGTCATTACACTATATGTGTTGTGTCATTACACTATACGTGTTGGGTCATTAAACTATATGTGTTGGGTCATTACACTATATGTGTTGGGTCATTACACTATACGTGATGGGTCATTACACTATATGTGTTGGGTCATTACACTATACGTGTTGGGTCATTACACTATACGCGATGGGTCATTGCACTATATGTGTTGGGTCATTACATTATACGTGTTGGGTCATTACACTACACGTGTTGGGTCATTACACTATACGTGTTGGGTCATTACACTATACGTGTTGGGTCATTACACTATACGTGTTGGGTCATTACATTATACGTGTTGGGTCATTACATTATATGTGTTGGGTCATTACACTATATGTGTTGGGTCATTACACTATACGTGTTGGGTCATTACATTATACGTGTTGGGTCATTACACTATACGTGTTGGGTCATTACACTATACGTGTTTGGTCATTACACTATACGTGTTGGGTCATTACACTATACTTGTTTGGTCATTACACTATATGTGTTGGGTCATTACACTATATGTGTTGGGTCATTACACTATACGTATTGGGTCATTACACTATACGTGTTTGGTCATTACACTATACGTGTTGGGTCATTACACAATACGTGTTGGGTCATTACATTATATGTGTTGGGTCATTACACTATATGTGTTGGGTCATTACACTATACGTGTTGGGTCATTACATTATACGTGTTGGGTCATTACACTATACGTGTTGGGTGATTACACTATACGTGTTTGGTCATTACACTATACGTGTTGGGTCATTACACTATACTTGTTTGGTCATTACACTATATGTGTTGGGTCATTACACTATATGTGTTGGGTCATTACACTATACGTATTGGGTCATTACACTATACGTGTTTGGTCATTACACTATACGTGTTGGGTCATTACACTATACGTGTTGGGTCATTACACTATACGTGTTGGGTCATTACACTATACGTGTTGGGTCATTACACTATATGTGTTGGGTCATTACACTATACGTGTTTGGTCATTACACTATACGTGTTTGGTCATTACACTATACGTGTTGGGTCATTACACTATACTTGTTGGGTCATTACACTATACTTGTAGGGTCATTAGACTATACGTGTTGGGTCATTACACTATACTTGTTGGGTCATTAGACTATACGTGTTGGGTCATTACACTATACTTGTTGGGTCATTAGACTATACGTGTTGGGTCATTACACTATATGTGTTTGGTCATTACACTATATGTCTTGGGTCATTACACTATGTGTGTTGGGTCATTACACTATACTTGTTGGGTCATTACACTATACTTGTTGGGTCATTACACTATACGTGTTGGGTCATTACACTATATGTGTTGGGTCATTACACTATATGTGTTGGGTCATTACACTATACGTGTTGGGTCATTACACTATACGTGTTTGGTCATTACACTATACTTGTTGGGTCATTTGTTTGTGTTTAAACGACCTTGTTCAATTATTTAAGATTCCCAAACAGAAGAAGAAGACGATGTGTCCGTGAAGGAAGTCTTGTTACATCCACGATCCATTGTGAACAGTGTGGTGATAGTTGTAGCAACAACAGTATGGTCTGTGTTAGATCCAACACTAGAACCTCATCTCAGAGTTGTAAGTGATAATGATAAGTGGCATATAGTCATACACGTTATCCAAGTTCATGTGCTCGTTTGTATGCTGCTGAACGGCCCATCAACAGCTACCTGTATGGTCATTTCACGGCCTCTACAGAGAGAGAGAGAGAGAGAGAGAGAGAGAGAGAGGAACATACAGGAGAACCGGACATTCATATCCATGTATTCTTATTACGAATAGTTTTCCTGGTTCTTTATCGTGTCCGGTGCAAAGCACCAATACATGTCTCACGTTTCCTGCGTTTTTCTAAATACCGTACCTGTCTCGGTTGTTGGGATGGGATGGAGGACACTAAATAAGCATCCGTGATGTATCATATGGCGTAGCCGAGATTTAAACCCACGATCTTTGTAATACGTTGAGTGTCGTATCTAATAGCTAAGGCTTTAACTTAACGAACATTATAAAATATAATTAAGTACAAATTACAGGCACTATTTGGATCAGTCAGCTAGTAGAAAAGTAAACAGATAATGGAGCTTATATCCGCAGGAATTGATCAAATGAGGACCTGAAGTTTAACAACGAGTAGATGAAGCAAGCCTCTAGCTTTTAGAAACAAAAATGTACAAGAGCGTTTAAATTAGAATTAAAATGTGTAAGTCATAATTAATGTTTTATTAGCTTAATGTCACATACTACTTCTATTCCAGTATGGATTAGGACCCGAGATGGTCGGTTTGTTATTTCTTATTATGGCAGCTGTCTACTCCGTGACGTCACCAATATGGGGCCATGTAGCCGATCATCTGGTAAGATGGTGTATTTAGAATATTGAATCTAGTTACATGTACTTTGTAATTTATTTGTTTAGTCGTTTAAGAATCTACAGTGTAGTGTACATTTTAATAACAAATCAGAAAAGTTATTCATTATTTTATTTGGTAAAAACTTTTATATATATAAGCGATTTAATAAAATTTACACTGCAATTATGACACATTTTTTTGTTTATTTCACTAGCCTGATAACAGAATACTCTTGATACCAGGGCTACTTATCAGCGCTGCAGGATTATTTCTCATTGGTCCATCACCGGCTTTAGGATTTGAATTAAGTTATAAGTAAGTTATCTATGTTGTTTAAATCTTTGTTACCGTTCATGGCAGGTACTTCTTCTTCCATGCCCCATCTCAACCAACCTTAGAAATCAATTTTACGTTTTGAAAGCGGATGAATTTCCATAAGTTGTTTTCAAATCGATCCATGAACGATAACGCTACAGCTCTGAAAGCAAATGGGACATGGCGCGATCGGACATTCTACGTGATTCCAGTATGGCCGCCACCTGCACTGATAGTGGATGAGAGTATAATAAGATACCTCATTTTTGTTTCACACTGAGATTATTTTGAATTGGTGACTTTTTGTTTTGGATGCTATAGTTGTTGCATACATTTGATGTCATTTGTTCGTTATCAGAATAGGCATAGGTCAAACTTTAACTTATACTTTTCAGTAAGTTGTGGTTAACTATTATATCACTGGTGTTACTTGGGATTGGATGTAGCATGAGTTCAATACCTACATTTGATGTCTATATTGACGTTCTGGAGTAAGTACATAAATAGTTTTGATAAGTCTGTCGGTGCAATTGTTGTTGCTAAAAATGTTACTGTAGTTTTTGTTTTATTTATATCGAGTTTTACGCCCATGATCAACAGTCAGAGTCATATGAGGCGGACAGTCCACTTAACCATCGTTAATATGAAGAACCAGTACTAGACTCCTATCCTCAGTAAGCAACTGCCTACTTTCTCACATAAAGGGAGGATATGGTTGGTAGCTGGGCTCGAACCCACGACCCTCAATCAGTGAGAGGTTACAGTATTTGAAGTCAGTTATATTAACCAATCGACCAGTGGTTGCGTGTTTATACTCTTATCGTACATCAATTGTTGATGTCAGTGTAAACGTCCGTATCCAATCCTGTAACAAAACAACACATGAACGGTCAAATGATGATTACATTGTATATTGTCGTATCTGCATTTTTTTTGTATTCTGGAGTATCTGCCCCTAACACTACGTTACATCAGGCAGGGAACCAGACCAGCGTTGGACACACTTTCATGTGTTGTTTTACTGTTGTTTTTTAAACATTTGGCATGCGTTGTTGTTGTTGCTGACATATCTGCAAGTGATAACGTTGGCACTGCTATTTAAGTGTTCTTTCTGTTACCAGCAAAGAAGCGGATGATGATAAGTACATGATTATATATTACACATTTTATTGTTTGCCCATTTGTAGTATGCATTCTGTTTATTATTTTGTATATATCATGTAGAGATCTTGGATATCCAGAAAGTACTCGAACGTATGGTATGGTGTCCGGACTTTGGATGTCAATGTATGCATTAGGGTAAGTCCTTAATTATATAAATGTTTCATCTATTTATCATAATTATCTGAAATAATTGTCCTGAAATTATTTAGTATTGGCTAGCTGAATTAAACTTGGTACGGTCCCATTGCGAAAGTTCAGGTTTTGTGTAATTACAGAATGTATTATTATGTCTTTTGTTAACAGTAACAATGATCAAATAAAAAATATTTCAAAAATTTAAGTGAATTAATATAATCTGTAAGATAAGGACAAAACAGAATTAAAAAAAGTTATTTAGGCTTAAAATGATACCTGATTTTCCCTAACCCGATTGACCCTTTCTGTCGACCCTTGAATTTCTTTTGATCTCGGTCATTTGTTTCTTTGCCGAAATTTGCATCTCCGAACTTAAAAACAAAATTAATTTGGAAAAAAAACAGAAAAGTATTGCTGATCGTTCAACCAACCATACATTTTTGTCGATATTAGTGAAAACATGTTACAATGCATTTATTTTGTGTGTTTACCTACAGAAATGAATTTCTGTGTTAAAACATTGAAACCTATTTATTAATTTTTTAGTGCATTTATATATGAATGATATAAAGTTGGTAATCCGATTACAATGTCTGTTTCAGTGATTTCACTGGTCCTATAATGGGTGGCTTTCTCTTTGATGAAATAGGATTTGAATGGTTGGTCACGTGGATAGGAGCCGCTTGTGTATTTGTGGTAAGTTTATCCATCAATTAATCGTTGGCTCATTTTACAAACCCGTGTCATTTATTCCAATTTTGAGAAAACCACATTTGAAGTTTGGCGTAAATAATCGAGTTACGGGTTTTTTAGAATTGGGATTACCACTATTTAGCAGAGATTTAGAAGCGGGTCAAGTATTTTTGTTGTAAGAGCTCATTGAGACGAGAAAATATCGTGTAAATATTTCCTAACCATCTTGTAAGAGTATCAGTGAAATTCTTGTGAAGTCAATCAAAACAAAATTGTTCCATAATAGTTATAAGTTCGTATAACTTTCAGTTGTACATTTACATGTCTTGTAGCGATTTTCTCCCCTTATTGGTGAAATATTGTTCGAATCAGTGGAACAGAAATTATCTGCTAGCATTCCATTTTTGAAATTGCGTGTTTATCAGATCAAGTCAAGCAAAGGAGGTTCATTAACTTTATATACACGTGTACCTGTCGCCATGTAAACGACCTAGCTTAAACCGATTGTATTAGATCACTTATGAAATTCAACTGCATTCTATTAAATACAAATATGCCGCTACCGTGGTCCGATATTTAGTGCGCTGGACGTGTCCCTGCGATCTGGGTTCGTATCCCGGTCTTAGGCAGGTAATACCATTCTATGAAAATATGACAAATATGTCGATTTCTTCCATATATGGAGAAGTTACCGGCTGTTTGTGGAAGAGAACTTTTAAGAATACAGTCCAAGAGGACATGTGTATCTATACTAATATTTAGTTGAATAGGCCGCCATATGTAACCTGAACTAAACTAACGATGAATAAAACGGCGTTAAGCTTATTGAAAAAAATACACAATTAGTGAAATATCATAAAATGCGTCATGTTGATTTTTATTACCAGGTGCTTCTAGTGGCCGTCACATGGTTCTTTGAGAATCGATGTTGTCGTGGGCGCTCACTTAACTATGACGACCAAAAGAACCAGGAGAGGACGCCATTATTACTTCCGCCGTCCAGCTTTGATAGTTTGAACACATATCCTCCGGGATCATCATACAATTCTTCCTATACGTCTGTTTAAATGGTTATAGAACCAATGTCAAGATAAGATAGTGACGGCGCTTGATATGACTGATATATATATGCAGATAACAACTTTTTCTTGGAAATGTGCAACATTTATACAAGTTACAGAACAAAGACTTATATGTATCAGTGGCCGTATGAATCGTCTTGATAAAACACCTTATCGCTGAACAATAATATGACTTCTATCGTTTGAATATAGCATGCGATCATTTCAACGCCGTTGATAAGAAAAGCGTTTGACTGAAAGAAATGATCCATAAACAAATATTCAAAAGGTATGGGACATTTGCAACGCCTTTTTATCCAAATATGTTCAGATTGGTTGTTAGTGGACGATAACGATAACATAAGATGCATATATTATACGAAACGTGAAATCATGGACAGAGTCAAGAGCTACATTAGCAATAATGTATCATAACTAATTAACTATTCATGATAATAATTTTGTATAGAATAATTTCATTCAATCACCCTTTATTTTATTTGATTGCATATTCTCCTGCATCTTTACACAGTCGAAACGTGTACTTCACTATCTTATTATTGATACTTTTAACAATCAATTTATATCCAATAAAATCAGGCCCCTAGGTTAAAAAACTTGAGAACGGTCTCCGAGCTCAAAACTCACATTTTGTCTTTTAATCGTTCTAAGTTAATCCTGGTCAGACAATACCGATACATTCGTCTGACAGCGTGATTGATCTGAACATGTATTTTAACATTAGTCAGCTCTATCTTTTCAACCGTGATACTTCGAAAACCGAACTGAGCTTTGAGCTCGGAGACCGTTCTCAAGTTTTATAACCTCAGGGCCAGGTGGTGGTGTATAAGTTAGTTTGAGTGTATGTATGTAATCAATTGGCATACTATCTACATAATATTGAAATGTAACATGAAGTTTACTGTACCCTTACATTACCCAGCAGTAGGTCTGTGGATAACATTTGGGTGATGGTAGCATCTAGTTATCACTAAGATTTGTCATCTACTCCGTTGATAGGAAGATCAGCCATGTATCTGGTTCTTCTCGGAGGATTTTGTGCAATATTTTGTTCTATTCTTATTGATTGTTTCCACTGAGTGCTGTAAATATTATGTTCTTATTTACTTATCTTATATCTGTTAAGAATAGTACTGTATTGAAATCCTATATTATAGCAATCGAAACTAATACATTTATTATGCTATTGATCTAATATTTTGATAAAAATAAAGAAATATTTTTTTAGCCATTGTCTTGTCGTGAGTCAAATGATCTTATTTGTAAATATATGTTCGAAATGGCTTGTTCGAAATCCGTTTAGACTCCGTTTTGGTGACCTAGAAGTGTTACTGAAGGCTACGAATATGTTAAAGTCTAACAACATCAATGACTGTTACGTCAATGTAAACATCAATAAGATCATCCTTAAACAATATTAAATATATAAACAATACCTACCCACCAGAAAGGCCTATACCTAACTGTTATTGGCCTCTTTGACCATTCCATAACTTATTCGCTATAGATGAACAACATGTAAATTGCATACAATTATCCTTTCCAATACGTCAGGGCTTGCTTGACAATGTATAGCCTACATTGTATTCCGTTTCCTTGTTTGGATTAGGTAATTCATATTTCTCATAAAATCAAAGTAAATCATCAATAGTTGTCTCTTGAATGTTTTCCTTAAAACTGTGAATATGTAACATGCTTATCATCGGTTATAGGAAGTTGTAATCATCAGGCAATTGTAGTACACAATTATCATAGAGTCCATATTTTTGACGCTAGATTATGACACTTTTCAAGGAATTGTCATTGCTAATGTGTATTTACCCGTGTTTTCAAATATCGACATACACGTAGTACATTTAAGTTTGTTTCTACTATAGATTCGATGTAATACTATTTTGACATGGAATGTAACAATCTTCCCCGTGGGCGGGGCACTTTGTGACATGACATTAGTTGTAGGTCAATGTTATGTTGGTTTAAAAGGCAGCGCACGCTCAGTCAAATTCTCAATTGAATCGGAAATATCGTTGCCGTCAATAAAAGGCTGACATCATTATTTTCAAATCGACATACAAATTCCGACGAGCGCTCTATAGTCATTTTAAAGCCATTTCTTCTTTGACTTTTCGGTAATAATTGGTTTAACAAGTGATAAACGCATTTTTGGTGTACGAAAACCAAGATACAGCAGTTCCAAGGCATGCCCTTTAACCAAGCTGTAATGGAGTCAAATGAAGGTAGGTAAGTATATGATTACAAGGTAAGGTGACTTAAAATCACCTTCCAACAAGTAAGGAAAACTTAACATAGGGATAGACATATGCATAAAGGAGAAATCACTTAATATTTGATGACAATCTAGATAATAAACAGTAGTTCTAATCATACACTAGCAGACATTTCCTTAATAGAATGCATACAAGGCATGTGTCATATAAGGGAATCATTCACTAGTAGACGTATATACAAATCATGTGTCATATCAGGGAATCATTCACTCGTGTTTGTCAATACGCATCATCTAGACCTTCTAACAAACTTAGAAACTATGTTAGAGGGTCTATAGATGGTGCTCCATGCCAAATATCTAAGCTCTAATCCGCGTGCTTTTCAAGCAAACAGTTTTTTTTATTTTCCTTTATAAATCTATATAAAACATTTTATCCCTGGGACGGGACTAATTATGACCCCAGGGACATTATTTAAGCAAGTTTGTTAGAAGGTCTCTAGATGATGTTTCATGTCAAATATGTAAGTTTTACACCAATAACTGTAAACGTGATTCAGGAGGTATTATTATATATGTGCGTAATTCACTTGTAGATGATAACTCACGGTATTTTCTTTAAAAGTGTTGATGACATTATATGGCTAAGACTGAATGGTAAACATTTTTATTTTGATAATGATGTATTTATCGGATTATGTTATATAATGCCAGAAGGCAGTAGCAGATATAATCTAATTGACTATTAGACTCAGTAGCTTATATACACAATCAAACTGATGGTAAATGTAACATATTGTTGTCTGGTGATTTCAATAGCCGAACATCGGATTTAGCAGACTCTGTAACATTCGACTCAACTGAACATTTTGACATATTACCCGAGGACTATAACGCAGATACATTTATAAATACTTGTAGAACGTCGAAGGACAAAGGTAATTTAAATCAGAATGGTAACGCATTACTGGATTTTTGTAAACAAACAGGCCTGCGTATCCTTAATGGTCGTTGTTGTCAAGACAATAATGTAGGAAAGTTTACTTTCGTTGGCCATAGGGGTTCAAGTACTGTTGATTATGTTACCGAAGAGTTATTTCCCTTTGTCAGTTCTTTTTGTGTCAATGACCCAAACTTATTATCAGACCATTGTAGTATTGAGTTTTCAATCGAGAATACTCGAAATACATGTAATATACAAAAAAATTTGCGCGATGATAGTCATGCATATGAAAGTATAGACAATAGATTTATCTGGCGAAACGATTTTAAAGACGATTATATCGAAACAATTAGTAGCGCAGAATTTCACGAAAGTTTAAGCATACTAACAGAATCAGTAAACAATTGTTCAAACAATGAAGATATCCAATCAAATTTAGATTCATTCTAAAATCTGTTGTGTAGTGCAACCGAAAATTTATTTAAACGATCCAATTTTGTTACCAATCAAAAACAAAAAATATCGGACCAAAATAAGCCGTGGTTTAATGATGAATGCGAATTAAAGAGAAACACTTTCTTGAAAACATTAAATTCATATAGGAAACAGGAGACTGATGAAAACAGAATTTTACTGGTCAATGCGCGGTCTAAATAGAAAAGCGCACTGAAACATTCCCGTAAAAGCTTTTTAAATAAAAGAACAAATACCCTAGAATCTCATCGGTATAAAAATGCTAAGTTATACTTGAAGTTACTTAGAGATTCGTCTCATATAAAAAAAACGGATATTCCGATATCCAGCTTTGAAACTTATTTCAAAACTGTAAATAAACCTAATGATAAATTTTACCAACCCGATGAAGATATTTTATATTTCACTGAACGTTTTTTGAATGGAGAATTTCAAATAATGTTTGACGAATTAGACTTGTCTATTTCAAATGGCGAAATATTGAACGCCATTAAAGAACTTAAAACTGGAAAAAGCGCTGGACCCGATAACTTACTGAATGAATATTTCAAAAACGGAAAAATGCAATTAGTACCTTACTTACACAACCTATTTAATGTCATTTTTGATACGGGGTTATTTCCAGATTCATGGTCCGAAGGCCATATTATACCTTTACTTAAACAAGAGGGCCATGATGGCCCTATAAATGCTCACCAGGAGAAAAGGTCATTTGGAGATTAACATTGTTGAAGTTTTCTATACGAGTATAAGTAAGATCAAGTGACCCATCTGGGCCGTTTTTGATCCCATGGCCATTATATGAACAGATTTAAAAGAGGTCCATTAGACAAAGCTAGATACCAAATATCTTAGCTCTAGGCCTTGTAGTTTCGGAGAAGATTTTTTAAAATTTTCCTATATAAAATAGAACAAGAGCTCCGCGGTCGGAGACATATGCCCCCCAAACAGGGCCTTGACGCAGAGTTATCGCTCAAACGATTTTCACACTCCATGACACAGTGACATTTGACCTAGTCAGTCAATCTGTTGACGAGTTATCGATGGGAAACGTTTTTCACACTCCATGTCACAGTGGCCTTGACCTTAGACCTAGTGACCCCAATTTCAATAGTGGTCACCTAGTGTCAGAGGCCAATGCACCTGCGAAGTATAAGGCAAATCAGTCAATCCGTTGAAGAGTTATTGATTGGAAACGATTTTCACACTCCATGTCACAGTGACCTTTTGACCTAGTGACCCCAATTGCAATAGGGGTCACCTAGTGTCCAAGGCCAATGCACATGCAAAATATCAGGCCCATCAGTCAATCCGTTAACGAGTTATCGATCGGAAATGATTTTCACACTCAATGTCACAGTGACCTTGACCTTTGACCCCAATTTATATAGGGGTCAACTACTGTCCAAGGCCAATGCAACTGCTAAGTATCGGTCAATCCGTTGACGAGTTATCGATCAGAAACGATTTTCACAGTCAATGTCACAATGACCTTGACCTTTGACCCCAATTTCAATAGGGGTCATCTACTGTCCAAAGCCAATGCACCTGCGAAGTATCAGACCCATCGGTCAATCCGTTGACGAGTTATCCATCGGAAACTAACTGGTCTACCGACAGACAGACAGACCGACAGGCTAGCAAAACAATATACCCCCTCTTCTTCGAAGGGGGGCATAATAAACCACAGGGCAGGGCTAATTTTGACCCCGGGGCCATGATTTGAACAAACGTGGTAGAGGTCCACTAGACAATGCCACATACAAAATATCTAAGCTCTAGGCCTTGCGGTCTCGGAGATTTTTTAAATTTTCCTATATAAGTCTATATAAATCAAGTGACCCCCGGGGCGGGGCCAATTTTGACCAAAGGGCAATAGTTTGAACAAACTTGGTAGAGGTCCACTAGACAATGCTACAAACCAAATATCAAAGCTCTAGGCATTGTAGTTTTTGACAAGGATATTTTTTAAATTTCCTATATAAGTCTATGTAAAATCAAGTTACCCCCGGGACGGAGCCAATTTTGACCCCAGGGGAATAATTTGAACAAACTTTATAGAGTTCCATTAGACAATGCTACATACCAAATATCTCAGCTCTAGGCCCTGTGGTTTCAGACAAGAAGATGTTTTAAGTTTTTTTCTATTTGGTGCCATAGCAACCAGAATTTTTAATGAAATTTAATTTTTTGAACAACTTTGAAAGGGGACCACCCAAGGATCATTCCAGCCAAGTTTGGTTGCAATCGGCATAGCGGTGTAGGAGGAGATGTTGTTTTAAGTAAATATGGACGCCACGTAATCGTAACGACGCACGATGGACGCAGGGTGATCACAAAAGCTCACCCTGAGCACATTCGTGCTCTGGTGAGCTAAAAAGGTTCATTAAGCAATCCTGAAAAGTATAGAGGAATAACGCTATTAAGTGTTTTAGGTAATTATTTAAGAGAATTCTACATAACCGTCTGAATAAATGGGCTGAACAATATCAAGTTTACGTTGAGGCTCAGGCAGGTTTTAGAGCAGGTATGGGTACAACCGATAATATTTTTGTTTTGCATGGTTTAATTACTCACATGATTTTAAATAACAAGAAATTATATTGTAGCTTCATAGATTTCAGTAAAGCCTTCGATTATATCGAAAGAAACAGCCGTTGGCATAAATTAATTAAAGTAGGTATTCGTGGGAAAATGTTTACTGTTATAAAAAGCATTTACGCAAATATAAAATCTCGAGTAAAATTCAATAACTTACTTAGCGAAGAGTTCACATGTATGTTAGGTGTTAGACAAGATGAAGTGTTTATCCCCTTTTTCATTTTCTATGTTTATCAATGATTTAGAACAACATTTGATTTTAAATAATTTCGAGGGTATAGATATTGTTATGACAAAGCTTTTTCTCTTACTATATGCAGATGATATTGTAATTTTCTCAAATTCACCTGAGGGCTTACAAAAAGGGTTTGATTTATTGCACGATTATTGCACAAAATGGAAATTAAAAATTAATGTACAAAAAACGAAAGTCATTGTTTTTAGGAAAGCTAGTCGATTACCTCAAAATATGCAATTTACATTCAATGGTGAAATCATAGAAATAGTTAATTGTTTCTCTTATCTTGGAATAGTTTTCACTCAAGGAGGGTATTTTAACGTTGCTCAGTCTTGTCTAGCAGGGAAAGCACAAAAAGCCCTGTTTCAATTAAACAAATACCTTTTTAATTTCTCAGATCTTACGATTAGTCATAGATTAGAATTATTCGATAAACTTATTTTGCCTATTTTGAATTATTCATGTGAAGTATGGGGATTTCAAAAAGCGCCTAACATAGAAAGAATATACACGCAATATTGTAAACGCACCATGATTTTGTTTACGGCATTTTAGGTAGATTTGATTTAAGTTATTATAGATGTAATAGGATTATTATTAAATTCTGGTTAAAAATTGTTAAGGCCACACCAATTTAATAACTTGTTCATCGGATTTTTTTTCTGAAAAGAGCAAGCGAGCGAGCGAAATATTTTTATTAATATTATTTTTTACTTTTCCAATTTGACCGAGCAAGCGAGCGAGCGAAAAAATAATTTAAATATTTTTTTTTATTTGCCTTCTTTCAAAACAAGCGAGAAAAATCTTAAAAGCTTTTCTATTTCAAATAAGCATGTGATCAAGCAAATAAAGAATCTGTATTTTTATTAGTTTCAATAACCCTTAGGTTTACCAGTGACAACACTTTTAATGTCTTTATTCTATTCTTTTTTATATGAAAATTGATAAATCACCCATAAAGAAACACACAAAAATTAGATTAAACTTACAGAACAATACCATGTATAACATATTCTTGTTACAATTACTAAAATAAAACGACGTAATATTGTATACTGGATCTATCACTGGAATGACACTGTACACAACTTGGACACAAGATATATAACTGTTTAATTTTGGAGACATGTTTTAAAAGAATTTACCCTTAATTCCTATATAAACTAGAACCATGAGTGAAGGATAGACCCACACCAAATATTCTAAGATATCTTCAGTATACTTAAATCGATAGAAATAGCAATAATCTGTGTGAATGTGCCATAAAATTCTGTGTCAAAAGTCAAAATTTTAATATTGAACTTAAAATTTTACTTTGCATGTTAATTTGACTACTGATAACCGATGTCAACGAACTTTAGCCACTCTGTCTGAACAGTGCTATTCTAAAGGGTACCGTGGGCTAACTTTTATTTGAAAAGCGAATTTTCGAGAATAGGCGATTTTTACCATGACACCGGCAGTTATTCACCATTGCACCAGTTTCGTTTTCCAAACGAGTTTCAATGTGTGATTTTTCCACACACAACAAATTAAATATTCAGTTTTTGAAGGCTGGGCAAAATCGAAAGAGTCTCGCCGTCACAAACAGTTGGACTAGGCCACGAGCGCTACCATCTTGGGAACTAACGTCACCCATATTCCTATTCCTCGCTACTTATATTTTCTATGGTCTTATCTACGATAATCGACGTGTTTCTGATTGTCTATGATATCGCGTGCAGTTAACATTCTTTTTAGGTTTAAACATTCGGAATTACGGAATAAATTCTTAAAAAATCAGCTACGATCGGTATCGTAAAGAGAGCCGCATATATAATGGAGCAACACCGCAGAATACAATTTTGTAGTGATAAAATCCGGGACACCGTACCGTTCCGGATTTTTTTTTAAAGATGTCGGCACGAGCAAGCGGTCGGAAGCAAAAAACAAAAAATAATATTATTTTTCTAATTTTGATATTCATGAGGTTTGGTTAAATCAAGGCGTTGGTAATAAGCACATATTTTTTAATGTTTTTAAACAACGACTGAGTGATAGTAATATCCAAGATTGGAACAATCGTCTATATAATTCCCCCAGGGCTATTATTTATCGTTCACTTATTAAATTTGATTTCCAGTTTTATCTTAGAACAGTAAATATAATTAAATATAGAACAGCAATTCGTCTAATAACCTTAATATTGAATCAGGTAGATGGCATAAGCCAAGAAGTATACCTCGTGAAGATAGAAAATGTTTTACTTGTAATGTCATTGAAGATGAATACCATTTTATTCTAGAATGCTCAAGGTATACACCTATAAGGAAACAATATATAAAAAGGTATTTTTGGATCCACCCCAGTATGTTTAAACTAAAGAAGCTTTTTGAAAGTAGAAATGAAAATGAAATGAAAAATTTAAGTGTCTATATATTTAAAGCCTTTGATATTCGAAATTGTTAATGTAATATTCATGACTATTTATTTCTTTATACATTATAAATTATGATAACCGATGTCTTAGAAATGTTTGTAGTTTGTTCTGTAATTTGTAAATGTTTATGTCAGTTTCTTTGTTGCATTTGTAAACGCACTCATAATCTGTTGCTGAGGAAGTTCAATATATTTTATCATATATTGGATTGTATTATTGAATTTGTACTTAAGTCTAGTATAAATACTATATATTTACCATGCTCTTTTTGTGCATCTATAATATATTGTTGAGTCAAGTTAATATTTGATAATTTTTAAATATTTTTATCATAGTCATGTTGCATTATTACATTTGTAATTGTCATAAATAAAACATGTCTAATATAAATATTTTGTACTTATCATGCTCTTCTTTTGTGTCAAAATGCATCTATAATGTATTGTTGAGCTATGTTTACACTTGACTAGTTGTCAATATAATTTATCAATGTTACATTTTTACATTAGTACTTACTAAATGTACATTATTATAAATGAAACAAGTTTAAAACTGATATTACGTACTCATCACGCTCATCATTTGTAAATACGCATTTTAACCATTAATTGTTGCATTCATTTAAATTTATTCGCATGCTTTATTTAAGAATGTTTTCATATATCATTGATGTTGGTAAAGTGTGCCCTTAACCATTTTCTATTTATTTCATTTCTTCATATCTTATAATATTTTGACAAATAGATAGTATTTCATCAAATTACTATCTTTGAAATGATTTTTTTTTTTTTTAAAGAACATTATACACCTTCTCCGCCACTGTTCTGAATTATCAACTCAATTACATTCTTAAGGATAAGACCGTCGCAAAATGTACTTTTTAAATCTAAGCTTACTCTCATCTATTGGCATTACATTTCAAAAACAACTTTATATCTCATTTGTTAGTTCAAGCCATATTCTGCGTAAAGCATTATCTTTCATGTTGTCTTTGTCACGTCATTTGTAATTTCACGTATGTAATTGTATGTTCACATGGGCCTCAGTGCCTACTGATTTCAAAATAAACTATATATGTATCATGTTGCATTCATGATATTCAGGTATCTTTGAAAATAACTAAAATTCATATCTTGTATATGTAATCCCAAATCGACGATAATGCCATACAAAACAAAAAGTGATCCTTGTCAATTTTTGAGTAGTATATTATTACTATATCATTTATAGAAAATAGATTAAATCAGTTTTTTTTTATTCCCCATGGGGAAGTGGGCCGATCCTGGAGGTACTGCAATACCAGGCCAACCCGTGGCGAGAGCGGAGCAAGCCCCTGACATCTCACCTGTGTCCAAAAATCAGTTTAATATCGAAGTCCCCCAATGGGGGACGTATCAGATATTAAGCTGATAAGAACAGATACTACACTTTGATCTTAGCCAAAAGGCCGAGAAGCGATAACCACATTGAGTTTCAACAAGACTTTATAGTACTTTATAAAAACCCTAAACAGGTATTTGTTTTTGAATATCATTAAAAAGTAATAACCATTTATCATGAGTAATAAACAGCAGGCATAAGTAAGAAAAAGTATTTAAACCCAAATCTCTTTGTTTTCTATTGTCAAATAATATAATTTTCATAAAATTAAGGAACATAGTTTATGTTGCTTTAAATACACAAAAATTAAAATGTTTGGTAGAGGAAATCAATAATACGAAAATAGACCATGTGCGACTGAGTAACGAAATAAAACCACTCATGCGTGAAGTCTAAAAAGTCCAATAATGTTTAAAGTTAAATATCTTTCAGGCAATTTATAATGACATTCGATTGACAAAAGTGAATATGTAAAGAGAGATGTTTTACACACATTTAGCACGGAATGAATTTGATAAAACTAAAGCTTTAATTTTGTCACAGAAGTGATATATTCACCAACCGGCGACTTTGACACAGAATGTCATGTTTTTCAGAAACCTTATTGCCTATTACTTAAAGGGGCATGCCCTGGAACCTGAAGCGTCTCGAATATAAATCAAATTGGTATCATTTGAATGCCTAAATCAATTAATGAAAGTCCTGTAAAATATTTACGAAATATCCCGCTAGTTGACTCAAAATACACATTTCAAGATTTACCAAACCTGCCGATTACGCCTTAGAAAATATTCGTCGTTTTCATAACTCGACCCTTTCGGGATCTGTCAAAAGCGGAAACAATGTCAACAAACTGTGAAATGGTAAGTATTGCTCATGTCATGTTCATTATTTGCGACATAAAGCTATCGATCATTTATAGGTAAATATCATTGTTTTGCTGCATGAAAGGCAGCGCGCACGCTAAGTTAAATTCTCAGACGAATCGGAAATATCGTTGTCGTCAATAAAAGGCTGTAAGCCTTTTATTTAAACCGGCATATAAATACCCACGCGCGCGTTATAGGGCCATTTTTGAAGGCACATTCTACTTTGACTTTTCGGTAATATTTGTTTTTACAAGTGATAAACGCATTTTTTGGTGTATAAAACCCAAGACACAGCAGTTCTAGGGCATGCCCCTTTAAAGATGCGAAACCGACTTCTTTTTATGCAGTTTTTCCCTTGGTCTTACTACAGACGTAAAAAACAAGATTTACGCAACCACTCGAAATCTCTCGATATCTCGTATGTCGCGGGATTCCGCGTTATCGCTCCGGTCGGTATACAGTTCGTCTTCACGGTACGAGTCCGGATAATGTTGTTGATTAAACAATGGCAAATAAGAAAAATATAAGGGCATGTAAGCGATATTGTTAAAAACAAAAATACATATAATACTACTTACAGTCCCAAAAGCTTATAAATCTATCGGTCGTCATAGTTTCTGTTTGTCATATAACAGAAAATCCGGTTTTTTTCCCTCCCGTCCATACTTTACAGCAAGAAAATATGTTTCCGAAACCACCATCGTATTTTTATTCCCCCAGATAGGGGCTATATTGGATTCACGCCTGACGGTCGGTCGGTCGATCGGTGCGTCTGTAGACACAACTACTGAAGGAATTCAATGAAACTTCACAGAAGTGATCAGTAGTAAGCCTGGTTTTGCATGCTGTAACCATTTTTGTTTAGATAAATTTTCACCGAGTTATAGCCCTTTGTTCTTTATAAAGTGTATACAGTACAGGTTGGCTAGTATTATCCATGAACAAGTAGTAACCGTGATTTGTTTACTACACGGCGTAAAAGCTGTTCCGACATCCCTTAGCAACTATACTTTTCGCAGAATTTAGGGTTTGCGAGACCGGGATCTACCATTGGAAAGGCTAGGTTGCCTGTCGTAATGTCCCATGCCATTGACCAGACGATACCATCGAGCGTTCGAGAAGACTTTAGAAGAGCAGGAGTACCCTGTGATAGGTATGTAGATGTTTTTTAAGAACATTTGAAACAGGACCATGTAAACGTATACTATTTTATGATGGTTTAATTTAATACAATATATAATAGATTTTCAAATTACATGCTGTTTATTGATAAGTTTATATAATAATTTCAAGACCCGAACATTACCAAGATTGTAAGCATGTGCTTGATTCTCGCGCTTGTTGAACCATGGTTTTCGTTATTTTTCTTGGATTTAATGCCCGTTTAGGCGTTTACAACAGAATTTCAGTTACCATCGTTCCTTGGTACGTATAGTACCAGGTTTCATAGTTATAAAATTGTTTCCATCAAATTGCACAGCTTGTCTTTTTATATTTCTAAATTAATTATAATCAGACAATAATTATTACTCATAAATACATGTAGATACATGAATCTTTCATCATCATAATCAACCTGAATATTCATTTTATAAATCAACTAGCACCTTATATTCAACAGTAATACGTTGAGAATGGAATGGATTTGAGCTCAGAGATCAATTGTAAGGTGTATAACATCTGAGCCGGTGCAAGATACCACACTTGCAAGGTTTTCCGCTCTAAGCCGGACTCGAATTTAAACATGTGCAAGAATCCAAGAAGTTTGGCAAGAAACAGAACGGTCGAAAACAGTAAATAACGGTGCACATGCCTAATGGTCCAAATTGAAAGAATGGTCAAGCAGTAAGAAACATTGAAATCATGCATTTCTGGGTATTGATTGTTTATATAATAACTATAAGACAATACCAGTTCCTCAAGAATAAAACAATCATTTATCTAGAATTCGTCGAAAGTTATGTGAAAATCCATTGTTACGGTAAAATGTTGGCTCTTATAGCACACTGAATGCTTTCCTTTTAAGGTCTGACCCGCGTAATAGGCACTAATCAGAAATCAGAAAAATGTTTTACATATCTCTAGCACATTGTATGAGAAACTCCTCTGTGAAATATAAAAAGATTTCACCGTCAAATAATCGAGATATGACTAATTTGTCTGACATACCCTCTGAACTAAAAATGCAATGTTCCGAAAAATGACCGACACCATCAAATCTATCAATTTTTTATTTATTATCATTTAAAACATACTTTTCAAGTTACTTATCATTACCTGACACATAATACTACAAAAATAAAATGTTTAAATGATTTAAAAAGCTTATAGTAAAAGATAGATATACTATTCATATTTGCCGTTTCACGGCAAAATGTCGTATTTCACAAGATTTTAGATATGACACAAACTTCTAAACCACACTCTGAAAGAAGGAAAGGAGGTAGAGACTTGGAATCTTCTTTACAATTGTCTATATTATACTGGTTTTAACATATAGAAGTATAAAAAACATTGACCGTTTCATTTTTTCTATATTTGATGAGTAAAACTGTTGATACCACATTTCTAAAAGCAGTAAATTACGAGTTCAAGAAAGAAAAACTATATTGAACATTATTATGAAACAACATGGTTAACACTGACAATATGTGTCCATTATTTGGTAAAATGCACATACAGGGACATTTATAAAATAAAACATATCACACATGAGTGATAATTTAACATCATTTCATCAGAAAGAAGATATATGTACATGTATACAATTATCATCTTTGGCTCATCTTAATTCAATTAAGAGAATTAATTTCCAGTATAACTTCTGTCAGCATTAAGATATTATTATCAAAATTGGCTGGTTTGTCTCTCCTGAAGAATAAAAAGAAATCCAGGAATGCTTTTAGTGACCCTTGGGTCAATGTTGAGGTCATTGTTACTAAAAATAGATTGTATTGTAACATGAAAAAAAAAATTTGAATGGAAAAAATATGTAGTCATAGCTAAATGAAAGAACTATCTGAGATATAAATACTTCACTAAATATGAAATGTTTGTTTCTAATATTCATTTACAGTTTCTAACACACAGTAAGTTGTCCTTCACTATTCAGTATTCTTAGTTGCGAATGTATTGTGAGGTCCACAAACAGTACAGTTCAAGTGTTCATAAAAGTCAGTGTTTTTACATGTCAATACAAGTATTGGGAATATCTAAGGCACACTTTAAAAGAAGAGCATCAGCTGATTTCCATTCACACTCATTTCCCTTCAAACAATGGCTTCACCAGCTATATGGTCCGCTGATTCTGAGATGGGTATCTCAGGAAATACATATTTACTGAACACTGATCCAGTCTGAACTTCCATAACAGTCAACTGTATAATGTGAGGCATCTGTCATCCAAGAACTAAAAACAAATCAACAAGAAATGTCAATTAGTAAACTCAACAGTCAACCTAATTAGGCTAATGCTTAGTTACAATTCATAACATTCTGACTAATCCATTGCAAGATTATTTATAATCAATAATATATTAAATGGATTTGAAGTGACATTGACACAATATAGGTATTATGGTGACTCTCCAGTTTTAATGGTGATGCATGATCTGTCATCTAAGTAGAACAATCTACATGTATCTTCCGTAAGCTAGATGGATGGCTTCATCACATGAAAGATTATACATGATGTGCAATAAAACAATAAAAATAATGCTGATAATAATTCCACCTAGATATACCATAATCTTAGTCATAACTGTTAATGCTAGTTCTTTTAATACAAGATAAACTTACAAGTAAGATTGTTGAAACCTTGCTTCTGCCAGGCAGTATCAACAGTATATGACATGCCATGCCTTGTTTTACAAAGGTACAGGCTAGACAAACTTTTCCATGATGATTGGCTTTCTGAGAACAAAAAGAAAAAGTTTTTATACAGGACAAGTTGAACACAAATAAAAGTTGAAAATGATTTATATGAATGTACATATATTTGATCTGCTTTATTATATTGAGGGAACTACAATACTTAGAGAGTATAAATGTTGAATACCCGGTAACTAAGAATACCTAATTGCTGTACCACTTGAAATGGCAGGTTAAGTTAGTTTAGTTAGCTCAGAATGTATTTTCATAAGTAACAGCACACTGTTGAACAAATGATTCAACCAAATATTTTTGCCAATCACTATGTACAAATCATGTTTATTGCACAAGTCAATAAAGTATTGCTAGGTTATGAATATTAACTGTTCAAACAAGCATACCTTTCTTCTATCTGTGTAGGAAGTTTTTAGCTCATAGGCAGCATTAAAGTTTTTGCACCTCTATGCCTACAAAGACACATTGAACACAATAGCTTGACTTTTTCTTAGGAAAAAGGTCAGCACATAATTATGTACATCCACAGTACTTACTTCAAGGATGGTGATGCATCAAGTTAAAGTCCAATGCCAAGGTCTGGTATTATCCATACACTCTTCAGTTTGTTTGATTCTTCCAAGGCAATGTAGAACTGCAAATTAAGAATAACATTCTTTATAACTCAAGTAATGTTATAAAAAGTAACCATGTTATCAGGTATTGTGTAATCATATAAAATCAAAGACATGAACAATGTTCTGAAGTTATGAACTTTTAAAAAGTATTGTTAGTCTTTGAAAATAGACAAATAATGTAAAACATAAATGGCACAAGTATACTAGTACATTACAAATATTTCACCAATTTCACTGCTAAGGTATCTCAATATCCTAAAAGCATACATAGTAAAATAATACCTAGAAAATTCTAATACTTTTACTTGGGAATTCAACCCTTTACCTCATACCCCCTAGTCTAAACTGGTACACTATCTGCAGACAGGTTATTTACAAAATGCAACATATTTTGACACCTGACTACAATTTCATCACTTTATTACAGAGCTAATAATTAATCTGGTCAGATTTGTGTAAAAACATAAGTTAAAATCTTAGTGTAATAAAAACTGAAAATTTTAAACGTTACATGTAACAGTACCTCATTAAAAGCTAAATAATAATACAAATGTCTCACCTGCCTTTCCATATAAGCTGCAAATTGATTCAATGAACTGGCTTTATGTTTAGTGCTGTGCTGACAGCATGTTAATTTGTTAACATGACCAGTTCCACCAAGGCAATCAAACAATGCTGAAAAAAAACATCAGTGAGACATTAACTTCAAGTGATTCTAACAAATGAATGTGCTATAAATTATCTTAAAAAAAGAAGTAGAAAAAAACGACTAACATTGAAATAGACAGAGTATATGACACGTTACTGTGTTAAACCCAGCGGACGACTAACCGAGGTGGGACTTGAACTACAAGTCAACCCCTTCTTTTACTAGTACATAGCTCTAACAACTGAGCTACTCAAGTGCCTGTCATAAGTCAGTCCCTACAATTACATCTAACACTACATAGCTCAACTTATTAGACTGTTTGGGACAGAGAGACTTCTTTTTATTTGGACCAACTCTCTCAGTCTGAGAGGTTAGCCTTCCAAATTCATTCATGAAATCAGCCTACCAGAAAGTTGATTTAGTATAAGGCTAAAGTATCAAGTACTTATTTAATGTGTAGTAAATACTGAGTCGTAGGATATAGTGAGATAAGCAGACGAATGATTCATTATTCTTATCATGACTTACCTGCAGATAACTTGGTATTTGTGACAAAGCATCACATGTCTGTTTTCTTCATTCTGTGGGTATTTTATTGATATTGATTCGACGACCTTGTCTCCACGTATCGCGATCACAATTCGCCGAATATTCTTCAATTGCTGCAATACACTTACTGCTCAACATGTCTAATCGATCACAGTCATATTTCATGTTGTATGTGTGATAATAAAACACTAGTTTAACGCTCCTAAAGCGCTGCATTTACTTGATTTCTTTGTAAATTTTCTACGCTTGACGCGCGCCGCCATGATGCGGAACTCCAAGTTGTCACGTGACTTATTGGGAAATCCCATTTCTTACTAAATATAAATCGACCCGAGTCTAACCGATCAATCCCGAAATGCGCTTCGGTTTTCTTCCCGAGAATAGCCGACTGTGTCGATGTTTGTCGATTTCACCGGAAGTGAATTACAGGGCATAATCCTTAATTTCCCTCTGAATTGAGGTACAATGTACTTTGTGGGCGGTGTCAAATTACATCTACAGTGATGATTGACAGTTTTTGTCGAGAGAAAACATGCGTACGTGACAGAAATTAGGACAAACTGTAAATCAGTTATCGTTCATATTATGAATTTTATGCGACATATCACTGCGCTCCGCTTCGCGTCGCTTGTGATATATCCCATAAAATTCAAAATATGAACGATAACTAATACGTATTTTATTATGATGTGTTGATTGAAAAAAAAATATTTTAGGTGAAATACGATCAATTAGTGCTAATTTATTACCCATTTGGCGCCTCTCTTGCGAACAAACTGTATGACGTCATTACGAAATATTTATATCTTCGCTTAAAGTCCCATAAGCATATACATTTATTGGTCGTAATAGTTTCTATTTGTCTGTCAATCCAGGCCGTTTTCCTCGCGTGCGTCTTTATAGAAAGAAAAAATGTTTCCAAAACCACTATAGTATTTTTTTAAACTTGAAATATATAGAGCGCGTGACGTCACTCAATGCCGTGTGCATAATATGACTGCGCGAAAAGACAGCTGTTCTATAAATAGTTTTTGTCGAGCCCGCCTGCGGTGAGCTCGACAGCCTGCGGTGAGCTCGACATAGTCGCCACAATGGCGGTTGCGTGTCTGTACGTTAGTTAGTTAGTGAGTGAGTTAGTTAGTGTGTCCGTCCGGATCCTTGTCCGGGCTGTATCTCCCTTATGCATTGACACTTTTTAAAATAACTTGGCATAATTGTTTAACACCATGAGACGGTGTGCAGTGCGCAAAATCCAGGTCTCTAGCTCAAAGGTCACACTTAGAGGTCAAACATCAAAAATGAGCATTATAGACCTTGTCCGGGCTGTATCTCCCTTATGCATGGAAACTTTTTAAGATAACTTGGCATACTTGTTAAACACTATGAGGCGGTGTGCAGTGCGCAAAATCCAGGTCTCTAGCTCAAAGGTCACAATTAGAGGTCAAACGTCAAAAATGAGCATTATAGACCTTGTCCGGGCTTTATCTCCCTTATGCATAGAAACTATTTAAGATAACTTGGCATAATTGTTAAACACCATGAGACGGTGTGCAGTGCGTAAGATCCAGGCCTCTAGCTCAAAGGTCACACTTAGAGGTCAAACGTCAAAAAGGAGCATTATACACCTTGTCAGGGCTGTGTCTCCCTTATGCATTGAATTAAAAATGACTTGCCTTAATACAATGCGACCATGTGTCTTGGGCAACACCCAGATTTTTATAGGTCAAGATTACACATTCGGTCAAATATATTTTCCTTGTCTGGGCTGTAACTTCTGTTTGCATTCAAGGATTTTTTAAAAATAAATTGGTATAAAAGTTTACTTCAATGAAATGATGTGTCATGAATATCACTCATACTTGTAGTTCAAAGGTCAAGATCACAAGCTGGCTAAATAGGGGCTCGACATGTTGCCCTTGGGCTTCTAGTTTTTCAATGATATTGAACATTCAATACGATAGTGGTTTTGGAAACATTTTATCTTGCTATAAAGTATACACAAAAGGAAACACACCGAATTTCTCTGTTATTGAATAAACAGAAACTGTTAGGACCGATAAATGTATATATGCTTATGGGACTCTAAGGAGATATGGCCCTTTGCTGTTTTTTATACAGATTTCTAACGAATATTTAGAAATTGGTCAGGATATATCTAAGCAACAATATTAAAAAATGTAAATGCTTCATTATTTTCCTTTGTAAAATATAGCAATAACTGTGTAAAGGCGGCATCTGAGGGTATTTATCACCTTTAGTGAAATAAAAGTAGTATTAATAGCTGTCATGTTATGCATACGTTATAAAGTGACGTCACACAGTTGCACTCTATATCAGAGGCCGTTTGGGAAAATTTGGCCCAATACCAAATATGGTAGTCTTACGGAAATTGCCGGGATGTTGGGCGGAAGTTGTTGCTTGTTTACCTCCCTGTCTGCTTTGAATTTTTAGAGCCATACAACTTTATTAGAGCTAAGATATATAGTGTGGTACATTTTGCATAAAAAGCCGTGTGTTTGAGATTATTATTTGTGGAGTGGTAACTCGGCCATTATGGCCATTTCCGGACATCATATTTCTACTAGATTTGCTTTGGTTGCAGGAGATTCGAACGTGAGGAAGATGAGCTACCTTTTTCATGATGATGACCTTCACATGAAATGTTTACCTGTTTCAGGTTTTATTGCCTTTTTATCTAACCAGGAACATTACAGTATATGTGCAAAATTGCTATCCAGCAAACAAAAGGAATTACGATGGATGATACCATGCGGTCTATATTGAAACACCTCAAAATATACACCCAACACACAAAACGGTCCATTGAATCATCCCAATACACCCCCAATAACTATTAAAACGTCCAAATAACTATTAAATCGATCATCCCGATACGGGCAAAATATAACCTGGTGTACACAAAATGCCTATTCCAATGCTTTATTTTCGACTAAACTATCATTTTAAAAGTTTTAGGGTACAGTAAGTCATAAATTTCGTACTTACACCTCTTTTTTAACTTCAATTTCCTTTCAGGTGCAAATTTTGTCCGGGACAGGAAGAACTTCCGGCATATGTTAAAAACAGAGATCACCCGGAATCACTTTGATGTTGTTTATTTGCACCTAGGATCAAATGATGTTCTCTGTGATGAAGAAATAATAATAAACTTCCAGTATATGTATACGTCTCTGGTATCACATATTGTTTCTATAATATTTTCTATAAAATACGCCAGTGTCAATTGATAAGTAGGTCGCAAATTCTACAGAACAGTCAATAATCGTCCAAAAACAATGTATTGCCAATTCTGAAGAATTTATCATAAAATACTGAACAGCTACTATATAAGTGACCCCCCCCCCCCCCCCCCCCTTAAAAATCAACATAATGTCTAATATCTTGTTTTATCGCCCATAATCAGATTAATCCTCTCTGGGCTCGACACTCAGTCAAAAATTAGGGTTTTTAATTTTGTTGATTTATGGTGATAGTGGGCCCGTTTTATCAACGTTCTTACGACAATTCGTTCTTTTCGTAAGATTCGTGCGTAAGAATAATCTTAAGAAAAATCTTACGCATGTTTTATCAACGCATTCGTAAGACTGAAGCGATCTTACGAAATCGTACGTTCGTAAGTATCAAAACCGGACAGTACTCTCCGGCGTGGAGGTAGAAAATAGCTTGTTTAGCGCCACTTGTCAGAGTCGTCTGCTTAAACATGACAGGAAGAGCGATGAACTGGGGCGCTGAGGAAAAATAATTTTTAGTGGATTTGTGCTGTAACATGCAGATGTCGGAGATGACAGCTGCATTCTGGGACAGCACCACTGAACAGTAAGTATATGAAGTTACAAATTATGTCAAATATACAGTAACATTTGTAAACAGGCAATATTCTCCATTGTGTATTCTTGTCCGTTTAGTTTCGTCAGTGACGTATACGTCACTGGATTTTATATTTACCTATTTACTAATTAGACTGTTTGTGACGGAGTTTTTTATGCCCCCGTATCAATAGATCGGGTGGCATATTGCTTTAAACTTTTAACTGTAACCTTGCCTATAAAATCAGAACGCGTGTACCTACATTCATCAGATATGAGTGAAGTTATGTTGAAGATGACATTAAATTCGAATGGATATGATAACTTTGATCTTTGAGTATTAAAATGTCTGACACAAAGAAAGTTGATCATGTACCAAGAAGTATGTATTTTTTTTCAGAATAAACGCCATTGGAAATGGTAATAGGACAAAGGCACAGGTAAAAAAAAGTGGGCTGATACCAAGGTAAGTACTAGAATCCAGAGATGTAGATAACAATTTAATGGCAACTTAGAATAATTATCATATGTGAAAACAATTCATGACTTCAGTAATGGCAGGTTACAAATCTAAAATTCCAAAAAAACGTACCTATATATAGAAATCTATCATTTTAAAAGTTTTAGGGTACAGTAAGTCATAAATTTCGTACTACACCTCTTTTTTAACTTCAATTTCCTTTCAGGTGCAAAATTTGTCCGGGACAGGAAGAACTTCCGGCATACGTTAAAAACAGAGATCACTCAGAATCACTTTGATGTTGTTTATTTGCACCTAGGATCAAATGATGTTCTCTGTGATGAAGATACTTTCTACAGGTTCAAATAAATAATAATAATAAACTTCCAGTATATGTATACGTCTCTGGTGTCACATATTGTTTCTATCATATTTTCCATAAAATACGCCAGTGTCAATTGATAAGTTGGTCGCAAATTCTACAGAATAGTCAATAACCGTCCAAAAACAATGTATTGCCAATTCTGAAGAATTTATCATAAAATACTGAACAGCTACTATATAAGTGACCCCCCCCCTAAAAAATCAACATAATGTCTAATCTCTTGTTTTATCGCCCATAATCAGATTAATCCTCTCTGGGCTCGACACTCAGTCAAAAAGTAGGGTTGTTAATTTTGTTGATAGTAATTATATGGCTAAAAGCATATAGTAGGTCACAAATTCTATAGAACAGTCAATAGAACATAAATATTGATCGAGTTGGGGGGGGTTCTGTCAGAATGTTAACGTCTATTAGCGAGTCAAGGTCAGAATGAAGCATTCGTTGATCATGCGGAGTTTTCCATATGACACATGGTAGTCGTCATGTTAATGAACAAACAGAGCAGTCACAGTAGTGACTGAACTTGTAGATTTTTATGCAATGGAGTGCAATGAAATCCTATGGTGCGGTGGTGACATATTACGTAAGTTTTGCCAATTGTAATTTATAATTACGTTAATTAGTAACATCCGGCGACAAAAGATAGACATTTAATCGTTTTCCAATCAGTGTATGCATTTGAAAAATGTTTCAATTAGCCATTAGTGCGTGCAAGAACATCGAAAATTTTAGTCACCCATATTAATAAATTCTCAAAACGATTTTGTTATTGCACACTTTATATTAGATAGCTAGGCTGATGAGTCAGATTTTTCCTGGGTTTGACTCAGATGATGATAATATCTTTCATGATAGATCTTAAATTATTAGTTAAATTTTATCTTACATATATCCAATCATCGATGGTGCATCACACTGACTAGAATTATTTTTCCAATGCCTGTGCAATGTACTTAGTTCATATATGAATATTGATTGGATTTTTTCTTCATGTTCAAACTTTGTCCAATGTGTTAGTAAAAATATTATTTCTTAATTCAGATTCGTGAATTTGTTAAAACGGGACCAAATATACCTCATATATTGAAGTACAGTAGGTTCATGGGTGGAGTGGATCAGATCTCCATGGTCAGCTGTACAGTAACTATATTGTGGTTTAGACGTGATGGAAAGACGTGGTGGCGGAACCTCATCTGGTTGATGTTGAACAGTGCGGTAGTTATGTTATAGCATATATAATGATGTATTGACCAGGCTTACTTAGCAGAAGAACTGCTGTCTTGAACTTGTTTGTCTATTGATTAGTGGCTATGCCAAGTGTAATAGGTTGTCAGTAATAGGGTGCCAGTTCTGCAGTCAGTTGTGAACCAAGAGAATGTATCAACATACAGCGCGAGCTATACACCTAACAGCACATGTATTCGCATTAACCGCATGTATGATTCCTTTGGTTTCCTACGTTACATATGGTCTAGGTGAGGGCGGTTAGGGCTGGTCTTATGTCGTCAAATAAAAAGAGGTGATTGTTGACAGTTAGTAGATATATCGGTTAGTTGCTTTACATGTTATGTTCTGAGGAATCGGCGTGAAAATATAGAGTTTGCTGTACGATTTCTTTAGTTATGATGTGAAAAGTCGCATCGTCCGATAGTCCAAACGGAACCGACCTGGCGATTTGGTCTTTTTGTTGGTCTTTCATGTCGTTGTTTGAAGTAATACTTGTGTGAATATATGTATTCTTGATTTTGTTATCAAGTATCAACCTACGAAATAAAAACGTCATTATATGAAAATTGATGGTGAATTAAATGAGTAACGGACGGTTTACACAACCCATGTATATTTTTTATCAGACTGACTGACGCACCTTTCAAAGGTATTATAGAGATTTGATATTTTGAGGGGGGGGGGGGGGTTGTAGAGGCGCCATGGGGGTCATATCCACTTGCCAAGCACCTGTGCCTGTTAGCAATTCTGATGAATTCCGGTGTTGTAATATTCCGGAAATCCGGATTTGAAGCCACCAGGGGCACTTTTGAGATCGATGTAAATCTGAGCACATCCCAGCATCTGGATCACTTGGGCGTTTTTCCAATTCACTAACGCTTGGTTGCAAGCGTCTGTATACACTAGAGTATTAACGATTTCAGAACGAAAATTCGAGTACTATTAAGCTGAAAAACTCGGAAGTTAATCGAAGCTTATGAACTTTTAAATCGTTGACAATTCATTGGTTAATGGGTCCTATCAAATGAATAATTTCAACTTTTTAAACGTAAGTAGCAATACATTTTGAAACTGACTCGGCCCGAGACATTTCGACCCCATTAATCGAGGTAAGAAATATTGTGAAGGAATTCGAACCCCAAGATTTTGTGCACATAATTTGATATAAACATGAATTAGCTGATATCTCATTCTTATGTATCAACTCGCAAAAATTAGTTGCTGGGGTAGCAAAATTGAAGAATCTTTCAAACAAGTTCCAATGATTAAGTCTCCAATTTTATGTCCAGGTTCCCCCCCCCCCCAGTATATTTGAAACATGACTCATGCCCTTGATATTTGTAATGTCTTCAGTGTTTCGTTACACATTGGGAAAATATGTGTTATTCCAATTTTGTAATTTTTAAATACCGTGACTCACACAAATTTACACAATCACTGACAATAATGGGAACTTTCATTTATTACATGTCTATTACAGTGAAAGAGATCTTCTTTTCAGAGATTTAAGTTACTTTTTTTTTAGTTTGGAAGTTTCAATTGGGAGTTTCTTTCCGTGAAGGATGCTATTTTCAAGTAGGAATGTGACCCAATATCGGCTATAACATTAGCCAAAAAGAAATCCCGTATTAGTGTGTGTATAAACAAGTATTATCCATTTTAGAAACATGGAGAGAAAAGCCATAGTGAGTTATTTAAAAAAATCATGAATTTGTATTTCTGAAATTCTTTACAGAAGAAACCTGAAAATGCTCAAAATTGTTTTTCTTCGGGGAGGGGATGCGTTGCCCCCAGATGCATTTCAACAGTTATTTTTAAACCTGGATGAAGTGACAGAAAAAATACTGTTATCACTTTAGCAGATGCGTTGCGGGCTCTTTTAGGGTCTGAGGCTCTACCTACTGATATTAACGCTGGCAACATTGAATTTGATTATGAAGTAAATGGCCTGTCTAAGGTCAACACCTGTGCTCCTTCGAGAACATTCCGAAGTATAGATAAACTGAGAGAATTTGAAGAATTCAAGGAGCCCCATGACCATTTGCTAAAAAACTATGCAAAAAAAGAAACGATGGCTGATATTATACCAAGATAATTAATTCAGACGAAGCGAGCCCTATTTCTTCTTAAAACCCTCGTCCAGCTGTGATTTTTGCTTATGTAAACTATTTAGGGCGCGTGACGTCACATTATGCCGTGGGAAAACACAGCTGTTCTATAAATAGTTTTTTTTTCAATGATATTTTGGGAACGATTTTTCTTACCATAAAGTATGCACCGGATTCCTCTGTTATAGAACAAACAGAAAGTATAACGATCGATGAATTTATACGCTAATGGGACTTTAATATAATTGTTGGTGCTCTTGGTTTTGGTATTGAATAAATACATGTATGAAGACTCAAGAAGTAATAGATGCAAGTGAACTTGATACATGTATACTATATCAAATTGTGTAACACAACATTTTGACAATTACAAAAAAAACAGAATGTGTTCAATATTGAAAAGTTCTTTATATTTTATATATACTTTTAAGAAATTTCACAAATCAGTTAATTTCAAAATTACAGATTGTTAGTGTCATGGTAAATAAATAGCAGGATTTGAGGAAGAAGTAACTTCTGCATTTTTTTGGAGTGAGAAAGGTCTAACATGTTTTTGGATTTCAATCATCACCCTGGAAAATAATTGGTTACCCGGATGGATGTATTTTTAAGCTTAAAAGGCGAAATTTTAAACACAGTTTCTAAATTTATTTCATTTTAGTATTTGTAATTAAACATAACAATTTTTCATTAAACAATATTTAAGATAATACATCGCCGTATATCAAGCAGTAAGCTAACATCTAGGTTGTAGAAACTCCTTAGAATGCATATAATTTAACAGACATTGAATATAGACGATTCTATTTCCATCAATTAGACCGCCGCCATTGTTTTATCACGTGACCGTCCGCCATTACAGGAGTGAAAGTTCCTAAGAAGTATATGCGAGTTGATTACCGATAAAAATCTAAAACCGCAAGTTTTTGTCTGTAAAAATGACACAGAAGGAGCAATTTCGTTAGTATTTGCTAGCGGAGTAGTGTATAATAATGAATATACCTGTAAATAAATGATTTGCCTATCTTGTGTCTTTATTATTTGTTTAATTGCTAATATGAGACCTCAGACTGTTTCTACCTGCCTTCATAAGCAGAAAACGAATGCTTGATCAGATTTTAATTATTCGATTGAATATCTGGTGCTATATATAGATCCTTGGCTTTTGAACAGACATGCATTAGCGTGTGATGATGATGGTGCTCGTCGTAATTTCTTTGTTTTCTTCGTACTGATGATGATAATGATGGTGGCGGTGATTGTGTGCTGGTTGTGATAAAAACTTTGTTGCATGAATGTGATTGTTTAAAACCACGTTTTCCTTTCAGAACTGCATGATGACAAATTTAATGTGATGTATTCGTTGTTTCATATTCATGTGTCCACTTTTTGGAATATGTCACATCTGACACGTGTGATATATTCGGTCGAATTTTTCACTCGAGTTACATATTCGATCTGTGACATGTGTGACTCGATCAACAATAGTTAATCAATAATAAACAGCAACAGTTCATGAAAAAAAATAAAACAAAGTAATCTTATATCACAGTTCTTATAGCTTTTTACTGATATAACATCTAGCTGATAATGATTTTACATTTTATTTTCAAATTATAGACAAGTGACACACTTTGTTTATTTAGTCTATGTTGTACGTGTACCTAAAACAATCACCAAGGTCCCAATATGCTACTATTAATCCAATTCCACATCATTAAAACATCAGATAAGATGTCACACGTATATACTGTCTCAGCAAGTTTTATGATACCGAGACAGGAAAACAGGAAATTGACAGCTGACTTCAAAAAGAAGCACCGACAATTAAAGACATTGAACCAGGAATGCGAGGCAAGTGTCTTATGGACCAGCAAGACCCCTGTTTCCACAGTAGGGGGTAATAAAACAGACCGGGTCATTGATAGACTAGCTTCTCTTTACATAATCAGTTACTCTATGCTTATAAAAACAACAGGAATTTAGTCATAAACTTATTATCACCATAAATCAATAAAATTATGACCCTACTTTTTTACTAGGTGTCAAGTATACAGACCATGACCAGCCAGGATTAATCCAATTAGGGGCAATAAAACAATTACGAGATTAGACCTCATGTGGATTTGGGGGGGGGGGGTCACTTATATAGTAGCTGTTCAATGTCTATTAGATGACTGTGTAATATGGCAAACCTAAGTGTGATCGTGTGATCAATTAATTAGCGACTTTCGGTTGTTCAATTAAAATTATGGATCACTGCATGATACAAATGATATACTGGGTGCTTATGCCTTATCGTTAATAAAAACTATTTTGTAAAATACCTGCGATATGCGTAAAGACAAACTGAATATATTTATTTAAAATCATTGCAATGAACTCTGTACAGTGATTTATTTTATGTATACAACTATGGTTTAGTTTTTAAATCTATAAATTGGCTAAATATATATGACTGGATAATAAACAACGAAGAAGTTACTACGCTTTCCTATTCATTTGCTGTAGTTTTCACTTTTTTACTAAAGATGTACATTATGTTTGTTTGAATTAATGTTCACAATGAAATGGAATTGTTTTATTAATTATGGCAATGAAATATCGGAACATTGTGATATTAGTTTACTAAATTTTACAATGATATATTGACAATTTAATGATGCTGTACTTCTATAATTTGTGTTTAAATGTATGTCGCTATGTGTGTCTGGCACGTAGAATTTCCCATTCATTTAGTCTTTTTTTTATTGTTAGATCAATCAAACACAACACATTGTCTACCACCACCGCGCTTATAAGGCATTTTTACAGATTTATTTACTATCAGTTTCTTTGTGTTTTCACTCCTGTAATGGCGGATAGGAGATTGAAGAGTACTTTTTCAGGGGAGGTAAATCGTACAAAATTTAAAAATAGAATAGGGAAAACATACTTGTTTGCAATGTCCATCTGTCAGATGTTTTTTTTAAAACAAGAGGGCCATGATAGCCCTGTAATGCTCACCTGAGTATCGTAACACTAAGGGATAATTTAATCAAGGGAAGTTATTTGTCATGGTAAAAAGTTATCTACCTCAACTGTCAAGTAGTTGTTGAAATCAACTGACCCCCTGGGCAGGGCCAATATTGACCCTAAGACAATAACTTGAACAAACTAGGAAGAGGTCCACTGGACAATGCTACACATCAAATATCTAAGCTCAAGACATTGTGGTTTTGGAGATTTTTTAATTTTTCCTGTATGAAATAGAATAAACCCCAGGGCAGGGCCAATTTTGACCCCGGGGCGTAATTTGAACATACTTGGTAGAGGTCCACTAGACAATGCCACGTACAAAATATCTATTAGTGAGCTCTAGGCCTTGTGGTTTTGGCGAAGATTTTTCAAATTTTCCTATATAAGCCTATATAAATTAAGTGACCCCCGGGGCAGGGCCTATTTTAACCTTAGGGCAATATTTTGTACAAGCTTGGTAGAGGTGCACTAGACAATGCTACGCTTTAAATATCTAAGCTCTATGTCGTCTGTTTTTTTTAGAAGAAGATTTTTGAAAATTTATGGCGACCAGAGTTCTACATAGAATGGAATTCTTTGAACAACTTTGATAGAGCTTGGGGCAAAGGAACACATCCGTGAAGTTTGGTTGAAATTGACCAAGTGGTTTAGGAGATGTATTTTAAAGAAATTGTTGACGACGGACGGACTACGGAAAAGTTCGATCCTAAAAACTCACCTTGGCTCTCTAAGATAATACATTTAGTAATGCATATAATTTAACAGACATTGAATATAGGGGAAAACATACTTGTTTGCAATGTCCATCTGTCAGATGTTTTTTTTTTAAACAAGAGGGCCATGATGGCCCTGTAATGCTCACCTGAGTATCGTAACACTAAGGGATAATTTAATCAAGGGAAGTTATTTGTCATGGTAAAAAGTTATCTAAGAAATTTATGGCGACCAGAGTTCTACATAGAATGGAATTCTTTGAACAACTTTGATAGAGCTTGGGGCAAAGGAACACATCCGTGAAGTTTGGTTGAAATTGACCAAGTGGTTTAGGAGATGTTATTTAAAGAAATTGTTGACGACGGACGGACTACGGAAAAGTTCGATCCTAAAAACTCACCTTGGCTCTCTAAGATTACACTAGCCGTTTTCATCAAGGCCGTGTTGTAATTTAAAAGCGATTTTTAAACGCCTGGTCTTATTCGGCGTCGAAATAATTTCTCATTTACCAGCACCTGATTTTATATGAAATACGTCTCGACATCACTGTGACCGCAGTCTGTTTTCCTTTGCTGCAGTACTGTATACCTTTTGTGAATCCTTCGTGATTTTATACCCACTCTGGCGTTTATCAAACAAAATCAACTAAAAGTTACTTTGTACAAACAAATTGGGTTTGGGTGGCTCTAGGGTTAGGGTTAGGACTCAACCGGAGTCACTTAAAAAAATGTCCATAAGTGGATTTATGTGGCTAAGATCAAGTTTTAACATGGGAAAGCCACTTCAGTATCCTATCGTTAGTATGTCTGTTATCACGTACCACCGACGAATTCTTCTAAGATACGACAATTCAAGATTTGACGCTCTCCCCCGATTACAATTATCCGCAACCACGATGAAACAGTAAACTTGCCTTGTCATTTTTGAGCTGATCCGGAAAGGTAAGTATCAGTGATTGGTTAAAATACGGAGGTGTGGCAACCTTCACCTTTAGCAGTCAGCTGTTTCATCTTAGCCGCCGCTGCCCGCGGATAGATTCAATCTGGCCGGAGCGTCAAATCATTACATTATCCATCAGTAGAAGAATTCGTTGCTGCAAAGTACGGATTTAACATTAGATGGGGATAAAGAGATATCAATGTATTCAACGTAATGAGTAGTGTTTGTATTATTTTGTCAATGTAATAAATAATATTCTGCCTAAGCTTTTAAGTCCTTACAACACATTAATTGTATTTTTGTTTGTATAAAAATCTTGAGGATGCCACAGTATTTTTTTAGCCCTAGAAGCTTACAATCTAACACAGACTCAGTCTTACAGTCTAGACATTTCGGTCGATTTTATGCATGTTTGCGAACTTCCATTGTCATGTAAATTATTCCCCTGTCGTGTATATGAATAAAATTACATTAATTTCGTTAAAATCGCGTATAAAACATGACTTCCGCCGTTAAGGGAGATAACTCACAGTCCGGAGTGAACAAGTTGTCATGTGCATTGTACAAGGGTGTGATTGTACAGTTAGTTTACTTAGCGGTGTCAACTCACATGAGTGATTAAAGTAGTGGGTAAATTGAACATGAGAAGTTTACTCATTGAATACGTACATATCTTATAAATGAGATTTTATACAAACTGATAATGTGAGAAAAGCTCCATGAATAAGGTAATGTGCATTTTTCTTTTTACATTTAGATTTGCATTAGCTTTATAAATTATTATAAACTTTTAACGTAACGTATAGCGCTGATTCAAATGACCAGGCGATCGAAACGGTCGAGAATAACAAAAGCTCATTAACCGAGTAGTCTGAATATATGTTGTGTATGAACAAACAGTGTGAGTGCATACAGCGTTGGACACACAAATAATTGGTCATTAATATATAGAGTTCTATAATTACTTATTTTGAATACCTCGCATAACTTCGATAATAACATGCAAACGCTCCTTTGCTAAATGATAGTGTTAAAAAGATTTCACATACATGTATGGATTTTAATATTAAAACACTTATGCAGTGTGTTTTAAGCCTATATCATTGCAGACGCATTTATTCACACGAGAATTTTCATGAGATCTAGCGATGCACTGACGGTGTTCGAAATAATTCTTTAATGCACTAGCCCGAACTATATACGTGGTCTATTCATAATAGAAAATTTACCACTAGACCGAATCTAAATTTTCAAGAAACTTTACCAACCCGATTAGAAATTGACTAGCCCCGGGATGTGGGTTAGTGTAAAGACTGGCACTAGACTACCAATATAAAGGTCGTAGGTTTGAATCTCGGCTCTGGCTTTCGATATTTCAGGACGCTCTTCAGTGTCCCCATCCCAACTTCAGCGCCAAGTACTGTGTTTAGAAAATTAAAAGAAACGGCGGGACATGTATCGGTGCTTTACACCGGGCACGAGAGAGAAACAGGAAAAATATTCGAAATACGAATAGGGTATAATTGCCCGGCTCTCCTGTATCTTCTCGCCCCAATGACCACAGCTGTCGAATCGATCGTTAAACAAGAGAAAACAATAACAACGTTTTATGATGACTCAGTTTATATTGCTGTTAGATGATTATATATGTAGTATGTATATCATGCATGAACCACAGAGCGCTGTATTGGTTGGATAAATGGTAAATAAATCGATGAATGTAATAAATTATGTCTGTGTCCTATTGTGACTTAGTTCAACTCCACTAGACCGTCACCCGTTCGGTGAATGAATTTTGATGAGGTGTGCATAAACAGAAGCCTCCTTTATTAGCATTGAGACAGCGTGAGATTCATCTCGGGAATCAGATCCTGTCGTAATAATTTTATACGTTCCACTTTGACGTAAAAACTAAAAGATAAATAATTGTTTCTGGGTATAATATGCTCTTTAAAAACTTGTTAGGAAGGTCACGTATTTTTTACTCTTAAACCCGTGTTGGAAGGTAAATCACAAAGAAAGCGGATGTACCGTTCCTCGGGTCTAATGTACCTTCCTCGGGTCTAATGTATCGTTCCTCGGGTCTGATGTACCGTTCCTCGGGTCTAATGTCCCATTCCTCGGGTCTAATGTACCGTTTCTCGGGTCTAATGTAACGTTCCTCGGGTCAAATGTACCATTCCTCGGGTCTACTGTACCGTTCCTCGGGTCTAATGTCCCATTCATTGGGTCTAATGTACCATTTCTCGGGTCTAATGTACCGTGCCTCGGGTAAGTTTAGGGTAGGTCGGGTAACCAGACACAGTTTTATGTTACACAATATATAAACATCTTACTACTTCATGTTCGTAAACAGTTTTTGTTATCATTTTATTTGTTTTAGGGGTCCACTGAAATTAGTTTAAAATTAGATATTTAAGTTAAGAATATTTGTTGTACTGTGTTATATGTGTGTGAAACAGTTCCCTAATGAATTAAGTAAACTGTTTCAAATTTTGAAAATTCAAGTAGAATCTTGAAAATTTGAAGTATATCAGTAAAGCATAACTTTTTAATTACTGTTACAATATATGACAACATCATCTTCATACTTCGATGGTTAATTTATAAACATTTATAGCTAGCAAAATAAACATGGTTGTGTGTAATGCGTGACACATCTTTAATTATTTTCACTCACGTGTACAAGACGACTTGGTGCATCTTTTCTAAATTATAAATAAAGATAAACAGTATGAAAGTATCGCGAAGGTACTGCTTTTGAAAATGATTTTTGAAGTTGATTTCGTTGAATTAATTTTGTGTTCAAACTCAAGTCAAAATCTATGCCATGACGAGCGTGCGGTATTTATATTTATATATACTTTATCATGTAGCTGGATTTCGTAGCCAATATTGCGATGTAAGCACAAGTGTAATGTAAATACGTTCATTCAACGTGGTCATAAGTATTCTCAATATCTGTACAAATAGTTTTATCTGATAACTTGTTTATATAACTATTCATATTTTGGATAAGTTTTATTACATACCAGTATGTTGTTGTTTTTGTACTGAATTGCTGTTTTCCCCACCCTTTCGCCTAAAATTTATGATAAATTTGCGTGTTATATATAATTTCAGAATTACCTTAAAAGTTACAGATGTATATATTACGTGAAGTCAAGAAGACGGACGGACAGTGACGTGATCAAACTCCGACATTATCCTGTTGTCTAAATGAATTATGGATATCACGACTAATACGGCTGACCCAAATATAATAGAGATATCACGTGATAAACATCATGTGAAATCCAATTTGGATAAAGATGAACGGGATGAAGATGCGTGTGATTATGGGTATAAAAGTTCATCACCAACGGAAGTGAAGTCATCAGAAACCGGAAATGATGCATTGTTGGCGGGAAATGAAACACAAGTCTCAGTTAGAACGTTTTCACAGCCAAGACACGATATAAAAAGAAATGTTTCGAGTGAAAGGTTACTTGGAAACGGGTGTCTAACTTCAAGTTCTAAAAATAGTAATTCATATGGGATAGAAAGTTCGACTGAGTCGTTCAATGAAAAACTTTTACGAAGTGGAGTATGGCCTCTTGCTGAGGGGAGCGATCATGTCCCTTACAGGCAGAGCCGGACTGATATCTTATTCGAAAGTGGATCAAACGTTGTGTCGTTCGTGCGGAATGAAAATTCCGGAATTGAACCTGAAGTGGATTCCCCTGAGGAGGAACATAAATCTGAAAATAGTGATAATGGATTTAATTTGAGAAAACTGTCACGTGTTCAGATTGTCGTTTTATTAGCTACGAGTTTTACAAACTTGCTCAGTTTTCTGAGTCTGTCTATATTAGCACCATTCTTTCCATTAGAGGTAAGTTATCCAAATTTGTATCACAGATGATGTTAGTGTAACCTTTTAATCATTATTGTTTTGTTATTCGAATAGTATTTAAAATATTAATGCATGTTATGAAAATTTTGAGCCGAGATGCACGCAAAGAAGATTGGGTATTGCCGAACTGAGTTCCCTGAACTCTATCATTATTATCGTCATCATCATTATTACTATTTTCATAATTATTATTATCTGTATCGTTATTATTGATTTTATCGTCATATTGTTATCATTTCAATTATCATTTAATTAATAATCAATATTATTATATCGATTTGATATTATATATTTACCATTATAATTATTAATTTATTATCATTATTAATAATTATCAATATTATTAGTTTATTATTATTATCACAAAATTTTTATCATTATTGTTATTTTTATAAAATTATTAGTATTAATTTATTAATATTATTATTATTACAACATCGTAGAATCCAGGGAGTGTATCGTGGTGGACAAATCAGGATGGAGATTGGTTTTAAATTACCTGTCGTTTGTCCCGGAGTACCCAAGCGAATGGGTGGCGTACATTATGAAAACTTGCTTGTAACTAGTGCATGTTGCATTACCATGATGACTCATGATATGAGATGAGGGTTTATAAGTGTTGTTCAGTATAATTATGTTATATTCCAGGCTGAGCATAAAGGTGTTAACAGTACGATCTCTGGTTGGATATTTGGTGTTTTCGCACTTGTTCAGTTCATTGCCTCGCCGTTTTTTGGACGATTAGTAAGTAAGGGTACACTTGTTAGACAATGTAGCAGATGTTTGTCCTGATTGTACCAATTTGAAAATAGTTTTGTTACTACGTGCATGGTATACTATTATTAAGAGGTAGCTCTGCGGTCGTCAAGGGGTTACGCTCTTGACTTGTAACCACTAGCCCCTCGCCGCTGTGAGTTCGAATCCGTCCTACCCGTGACAAAATTACACATGCCGTGAGGTAGCTGTCTTGCTAGCTTACGAACTTCTATGCTACAATTATATAATACCACATTTATACGTGTATACATATGTATGCATCATCCTTTTTTCCAGATGCCCATCGTTGGCAGCAAGTTTATGTACATATCTGGATTATTTCTGTGTGGAGGGTGTACGCTTATATTTGGGTACGTAGCCTGGTATTCTTAATGCTACAGGTTCCCAAACCAAAGTATGACATTTACTGACTGATGTCCTTTATTCGAAGGTCATTTTGTTAAAAATAATCATTTGATTGATTTTAGTGGAGTGTCCTTTATTCACATGGTGGCCTTTATTCGGAGGTCGTAGCTAACACGTGTTTAACTGTATGTAATAGTTTATGTTTGCATGAAATATCTTAAAGTCAGCAGGAGTATTTGTATTTTTTATCTAGTATGTACGGTGAATGAACCGGGACTATCATCTCGGGAGATATATTGTTGTTGTATTGTTGTCATGAAATGCAAGCTTGGATTTGTTACAAACGTAACGACCATTTCTCTAAATACTATAAATCTTCGACCTGTATATGGAATATTATAAATCAAGTTCGATTATATACAGTAGTAAATCTTACATCTTATGTGAATGTAACTCTATCATAATTTAATGTAAACACAGTTATATGAATAAACAAACATCTACGATTCAAGATGAATTCAAACAGATACAGAATGCAACATTTAAGTTTTAATTTAATACAATATTGTGTAATAGACACGTTCCTGTCTATTTGATACACGTGCAAATTAGGTTTACTTGTCTTTGTTTGAACTCCTAATGAATTAATTGCATTTGTTTCAGTATTTTGGATAAAGTTGATACGAGCGAAGATTCGATAATATTTATCACATTATGCTTTCTTACAAGAATACTTTTGGCTCTCGGTTGCACGGGACTGAGTAATGCTGGTTTTGTTTTATTAGTGAAACAATTCCCTGACAACGTAGCTACAGTATTTGTAAGTAGTGCACATGTAATAGTGTTTTATCTTATTCATTTTCATTATGGTGATTTACGTTACTTTATAAAAGCAGCCTACGGGGACGGGGACCTCCACGGTAGAGTGGTCACGGTTTAGCTGCCTCTAATTTCTATATGTACTTCATAATTAAAAAAGACAATTTCGGAATGTTTTTCTTTTTACAAGTAAACGTCAGTTTCACTAATAAGACATCGTTCAATGTAAGATAAGACCTACTTTAATTTTAACATCCAAAAAGCTTATGGGGCTTAAGTGTACCACTTACCACGTGTACATGTAAACTCGTGTTATATTACAGGGTATAGGTGAGGTATTTACTGGCGTTGGCATGGTAACTGGACCCGCTATGGGTGGATTCTTGTATTCTGTATGTATTCTTTTATGTACTTGATTTGTAACCAATCATATACAAATACACATATCTTACCTGCCACCTCCGAACAAAGGTCATCATATTAAAAAACTGTCATTGATTGTATGCCAGTACTTAAAATAGAATAAACTCTCAATAAAGGTCACCTGTCAATAAAGACTTATTACTGTGGAATCATTAATTTTCGTTGGGTTCAATTTTCGTGGTTTTTACTAAAAAGGCTATTTCGTGGGGACATAAATTCGTGGAATTTTGATTTTTTGAAAAGAAATGCCTTATCTCTGCATTTGAATTCGTGGGGATTTGATTTCGTGGATGAGTCGAACCACGAAATCCACGAAATTTAATCCCCAACGAAAATTAATGATTCTACAGTATGTCGTTCGCAAAGGTGGCTTATGTTCACAGGTTTGATTAAACCTGCATGTTTTATTTCGTCCGTTCAAATAGGTGAATACTTAAAGTATGCGGATAGATTAAGTGTAATCATTCACCGATGAGACGATTAGATTTTTAAACCAGCTTAACAGTTACTCAGGGTATATAAAATTCATAATAGTACTGATTAGTATTATATATACTAGTAGTAACAGATAGCGTTATCCATGTAAATATTTACAAAATTATATGTTGAAATGGTTTTTGAGTTAGATATGTTTGTTTGTTCGTATGAGTTTTACGCCCCTTTTCAACACTCAAGAGTCATATGAGGCAGACAGTTCACCTAAGGACTAGACTTCCATCCTTCGTAAGCAACTGCTTACTTTCTCACATAAAGAAACATGGTCGGTAGCTGGGTTAGAACCAGCGCCCTCTATCAATTAGAGATCACAGTGATTTGAAGTCAGCTATCTTAACCACTCAATCGGACACGGAGGCGGGTCTGAGCTAGATAAAACAACACTAACAGCTCAATCACACTATAAGACCGTGTCCAGCGTCATGGACTGGTTACCTCTGAATGAACCTGATGTGTCACCTGATTAGTATTGTTATCATAATTGTCACATTGCAATCTACAACAAAGCAATGTGACTTAAATACAGAGTAACCTCTCCAAAGTAAGCCCCTTAGGGAGTGGCAAAAGTATGTTGTTGCTGGGAGGTTGTTACTATAGAGAGGTTAAATTAATAGTTAAAAAGTACTATGGAAAAATCAGGTTGTTGTTGGGAGGAGGTTGTTGCTTAAAAATAGGGCCGTTCTGGAGAGGTTGCACTGTACTTTATATAGATATATAGTCAAACTTGTTTAAGATAACCATCTTCACTAAAAGGGGTGGTGGTCTTGATTCTGAGTTTAGGGTAAGATACAAAAAAATGCTTGCTTAAAGTTAAAACTCTAACTTGCTCTTTACACCTATGTGTTCTCTTTTCACAGGTGGTCTTATAGACAGGTTTTGCTGTTATTTTATAATTGAATTCCAACAGCTTTAAAACTGCCAGTTTGTGAATGTTTTGCTTTGAAAACAAATGTTTGGTTTTTTACACCTCGATGTTAAAAAAAGATTAAATATAATTTATTTGGATGTGATTTATTTCTCGATTAATTTATTGGAATATGATAAAACAGTACATGTAGTATTTTTGATTTCAACTGTCATATAAGGCCAAACAAAATGTAGGTTTCCGGTTACATGCTCATTAAAAGGGTCGATAGATCGAGTCTTATTGGCTCTTGAAAGCACGTGTAAGTGTAATAAAGTGAGAAAATGGACGCACACTTCATCGGGTTCAATACAAAGTCTAAGGCCGTGGCGACAATTAGGGCTACCAAAATAAAACAATTATGGCCTTATATTAATCAAGTCGCTGGAGTTCCCATGCAACATCAAATTTGCGCGTTTACAACTGTAAAGTATATTTGTTTCCTTTTTATACATTGTCAAGAAAAGACATTATGACCTTACAGTACAACACGAATGTATTTTGGTCAATATTGACGTATCTAGTTCGATATTGCTAATTGGACGGAAAACTAATCCTTGCATTCATATTCATTTGTATGTGTTGTTATCGGATTATATGTATAACTATATACATGTTTTTATAAGGGTTTACTTTTCATTATTATTATAACAATCAGTATCACTCGTCTGTATACGATATTCGTCTGAGCAAATACTACGTTCCGATTATCTATCCAGTTTAAGTAAAACTAGGATTTATCCCATCGGTTAAAGATAACCCATCTTTATTATACAATTGGTTGCTACAATGTAATGATGTCCAATAAGTCACGTGATGATGATAATTAAATAATCTGGCCATTACACAGACATACGTAGTCTTTAGCTTTTTGATTACGTTCTGTTTAACTTAACTCAAATAAATGAGGATATATGCAGATCAGTAGTAACAGAATGGAAAATCATTACTAAATAAATAATGTAACAAAACCACGTTTGAATGACAAGTTGAAAGAATACCTGGGTTTTTGCTAAGATCCAAAACACTGTAGGGTCGAAAGAAATTTGTTTTTTTTCTTCTCAAATTCTTATGTTTAATTTGTAGACGAAAAGTATGAAAATAATAATATCGACAAGAAAATATGACCGAGTCGAAAATTCTTGCGTATGCATAAAATCGTGTCGGTTTGGATAGCGGAAGGCAGGCATGTATTGTGTCTAAGGGAGATAATTCACGGCGTGATAATTACCGTCCAACAACAACAGGAAGTTCCACCGTATGCAACAAGAATATTTATTTTTTCTTGAGAAATTCAATGTTACGTATAACACCGAGTCCAACCAATAAATATTTCGGAGTAATGATAAAACATTCATTCGGCGAATTTTGTTTTTTGAAAGTTGGCCCTTAAAACTAGTTAAATCCGCCTTCCATTTGTAGCTTTACTGTAGCATTTTACAGGGATCGTTTCCAGGCGGTACACTTCGGGAGACAGTGTCTCGCCCGCTATTTTTTGTGTGGTCCTATGTGTTTGATGGGACGGGATTTTTGGGAGTATTTGTATGTTGCTGCAGCTTTTTTAGGGGAGAGGGGGCTAATTTTGTCTTTTCTGGGAATTCTGTACTTATCTTTTTATATTGGCAGGCTGGAGGCTTCATTCTGCCGTTTTTGGTGATAGGAGGATGTTGCTTTTGTGCGTTACCCCTAGTTGCATATTTCATTCCAACACAAGACGGTTCGTACATTAACACTATAACACTTGTATTTGTGTTTATACTTTAAATGATCAGTATAAAGTTCACTTCGCCATACTTAGTTATTTATTAATATATTAACTTGAGTCACCAGCCGCCTGTTAGAAAATTTCGACGTTAAAAATACGACCACATTGTAACACAAATCTTTTAATGAAATTGGACCAATTCCCCACTAAATTAGGGTCCAATGTGCGTAAAGGTCATATTTCTCAACATTGGGTGGCTATTCGACAGAATAGGATGTGCCACTCCAATATTTTTTATTACACACCAATTAAATTATTTTAAACTTTTTCGTTAATGTAACAATTCTATTTTGAGATGGGAATTGATTGTAATCCTTTGTAATTACACACGCCTTCATAATGCACTTATTTCGCTAATTGCGCTATAGTTTTGTGACGCTCTCTTGCAATAACATAGAAAGCTAGTGACATTTTATGCCTTTTCCATGTTTTGAAGCAACTGCACCACTATTTCAGTTCAAATAAACTTAGTAAGATGTAAATACATTCTATTTCATAGATTCTACCGAATCTGACGAAGATGATCTTTCTGTAACGGAGGTAATCAGACACCCACGAGCTATAGTAAACAGTATTGTTGTTGTGGTAGCGGCATCAGTATGGTCTGTGCTTGATCCAACATTAGAACCTCATTTACGTGTGGTAAGTCTGCTTACAAGGGATAACATCCCCTACTACCTCCCTGATAAACCCCATTCATAAGCTTCGTCATATGTAGCATTGAGTTCAGCACCCCTTACCATGGTCATATCGTTTTTAAAAACATATCATTGTACATATCAAGTAATATCCTAAGCAAATTTTTCCTTGTTGTGGTGTGCTTGCCTTTACGCCGTTTCGCCCGGTCGTTTCCACTGTGTGCAACTTAGATTCTGCCTACCTGAAATAATACGCGTATTCGATTGCGCGTCTCCTTTTAGCGCATTTTGACTACACCCACTTAGCATAATTATCATAAAAATAGTATATTTTGCATTGAGATATGAGAACTATTTGTTTATACCCGTGCATGATTTTGTTTGTCTTAATTATAAAACAATGTATTCATGGTTTATTCAGTACTAATATGTTTTTTAAAGGAGTACAAATATAACGTGTGCATGAATTAGTTCACTATTGCAAAAAGTGCATATGTTGTCATATGACCATATTTGATAATCGTACGACCGTTTTAAACCCCGTATGATAGATGATAAATAACAACAGTCACGTCACTGCCATGGCTGTGGTTCAGTGGACGGGTCGATTCCACATCCTATGAAAAATGGGCAAAAATTTCAATATTCCTTCACATATGGAGAACTTGCCGTCACATTGTGTCTAAGACTGCGGTTCTAATTTCTACATTATTTGGAATACGTAGGATAAGGCATGCGAAGGTACAAATTTGAAAAGATAAATGACAAGTAGCACTATGTGTGTGTACGTGTTTAACCCAAAGGGTGACTGAAGTCAACACGGGTAGTAAAGCGCAAGCTCAATACTCGTGCGTTACTTCCGGTATGTTCAAGGTGCGGTATGAGAGTGAATGATGTGATATATGGGGTAAGGAGAGGGGTGAATATAATGTAACACAACCATAAATAAACAACAACACAATACATCACGTGACGATTACAAGACGCGATTACAGATACACAATAAACAAAAAGGGCAGTATGAATAGCCATCATGATAGAAGGACAAGTTTGTACTGGTTAAAATACAGTCCAGGAGGCATACTAGTTACTAGGTGAATCAACCGCCGTATATAACTGAATTATCGTTGAAAATGGCATTACATCCATGGTAACAAATAAAAAAGTGTAACCTTGGATATTGGATATAATATGTATAAACATGAATATAATCAAAAACAAATCGATTGCAAATCGCCACTGATAACTTCTAGTGAAATTAATAATATTCTCAAATATAAATGAAGGCAACATGTGTACACGTATGTATAAACTTATATGATGTCATGAATTACAACTTGGCCTTTAAACAACACATGCAACACTTTACCGAAAACATGAAACACAACTGACATAGATTTAAAATATTGACAAACACTTTATTAATCATTAGCCCCTTTTTGTAATGAGTGGATATTTCAGCCATATGGCGTATTGTCGCAAGTATTTGATTCTGGCGTAGTTGTTATTATATATGTTCTATTTAGAAAATTTTGATTATTATTGCGTTTGCATTTCAGTATGGCTTAGGGCCTGAAATGGTGGGGTTATTGTTTCTGATCATGGCAGCATTTTATTCATTGACTTCACCAGTATGGGGCAGCCTGGCAGACAAACTTGTAAGTACATGTACCAAGTAAATACGGACCTCGGTCGTGGTCCAGTGGTTAGTTCGCAGAATTTGAGTTGATTTCACATTTTGAAAAATACTAGCATTAAGGGTTACACCTGTCTGCCTATGGTTTCTGAGCGGAAACTCAAGAAATGTTTCATGGATTGGTTTCATTTTTCATGATATTAAAAAAGATGTCAACTTTGATTTTCGTTAAAATCCAAACATTTTCACAGGAGTTATGGCCCCTTTTTACTTAGCGCTCAGTGGGGGCATTCGTTTCATCCGGACACACTTCTAGTATATTAGGGGGTATAAGTTTTTTTCAGTGCGTATAAAATTTGAAATTAAAAACAGGAACAATTGTATAATTTGCTATGATCACAAATCAAAATGAATTTTGACTCATTTTCATCGAATGTTTTGCTTGATCAGCACAATATTCCAAAAGCCGTGTTAATTATGTATATTTTGTACATTTAGCCAGACAACCGTGCCCTGTTGATACCTGGTTTACTTATATGTGGTACTGGCTTGTTTCTGGCTGGTCCGTCTCCAGCATTGGGATTCGAACTTAGTTTCAAGTAGGTACACCAATATATTGTTGTTCTGGTCGTTTTGTTATTATTGCTGTTCAGTATCTCAGTTGTGTTGGTCGTATCTATGAGTATTAACCAGTGTATTTATATTACCTGCCAGTAGTGTCCAGTATTTCTACGGTAACCTGCCAGTACCCGCGACCTATCGGGTAACATATCTGCGCTCAACAAACTCAGCTCACTGGGCTTGAATATCCACTCAGAATAAGAGATTTATAATTACAGTATCAGAATACATAAAACCGTTAACTGGCTAGTTGTTACACTGCATATTCACTCACATACTAGTATTTCCATTGTTATATTTCCGAGCGTTGTTTCATTCCTGAGCTTGAGATATTTGTTCACGAGAAACAAATTAACCGGTAAATAAAATCAAAGTACTGAAGGTTCTCGTGGAAAGTGAACTTATATAGACTAGAACTGCAATTATATAAAACTGGAAATAGTTTAACAGTCGCATGGCGGATGTAGAAAAAACGTAGTACTTTGTGCTGCTTCAAAATTCATGCGTGCCGACCGATTGACGGCTATGGAAAGCTGAACTTTCGTTCATGCGCAAAAGAAGACATTCATTTTCTGTATTTATCAAACTAATGATATCATATTGTTTATATATATGTTACAGTGAGTTATGGCTGACTATTGTGTCACTGGTTATACTTGGTATAGGATCAAGCATGGCTGTTATACCTACATATGATGTATACATAGATATTTTAGAGTAAGTAACGGCACAATGTAGAACACCTTGACAACCCTAGTAGTAAAGGTTTTTTGATTCGATAAATTTTGACGGAATTATGGCCCTTTGTTTATTTTGTGCATATGTAATATATAGAGAAATACTATTTCGTTTGCAAGTACTTCTGTATTTATCAAGGTATTTTTACCAATCCTTGATGGAACTAATGTCACCAAGTTCACCAGCACATATTGTCAGGGTTTTGTGATTCGATCATTTTTAGCAGATTTACGGCCCTTTGTTTGCCTGTACCAAACTTAAACCGTGCCTATTAAATCAAAACGCTACCACCTGCAATCATCAAACTTCATATCTTGGTTCATCATGACAATCTCTACAAAAAGGGCAACCGGAGGGGGTATGATGTTTATAAGACACATCTTGTTAATGTATGCTCATGCTTTAAGCTTGTGCGTGACTCAACATTATAACGAAACTAACGCGGACCTTGAATTGTGCATGAATTCGAGGCAAAACCTCAATGATTTATCCACTTTATTTTATGCATTATCAGGTTTGCAAGGGATAAATACATTAAACTCCTAGAATAAGCAAACAATTCAAATTCAAGGCCAGATAATACATAGACGAGATCAGTGACCCCCATTTTTTTGCTTAAAATGTTTCTGTAATTATTATGCTATGATCATGCAAAGTTTTAAACAAATCATGAACGATTTTCTTTCTCCCTATGTCTCTATGTTGGAAATATCAATTTTAATTAATGTCTTATTACTGGTCCTGTGATATTCAGGCCTTTTAAATATTAGTTCATGACATTTGTGTACTTACGTAAAAACACATTCTGTATTACTGTTTGATGCAGATAACAAACATACATACGTACACTATCATGTAACTATGTGTCTATTTACTATGACAGAGATATTGACTATCCTGAGAACACACGTACATATGGTATGGTGTCAGGACTCTGGGTATCCATGTACGCTTTAGGGTAAGTACTGCACAAAAATATTCATTCACTCTTTCATCTATTATTTAATTCATTATTTCATTTATTTATTCTTTCTTTCATTTCCTTCAGTTTTTTATCATTAATTCAATTTTGAATGATTATTTCATTCATTCGTTATTTCATTCATAAATTGAATTCATTATTTCAATAATTCATTCATTCGTGTTGATTTCAATTTCATTGTTATTTAATTCATTCGTTTTTTTAATTCTTTATTTCAATAATGAATGCATGTTTTCACGCATTACTTCATTATCTTATTTGATATTTCATTCATTAAGTTTTCAAGCTAATATAAAATATTTGTTTGGAAATACATGCTATATAATATAACGCATAATCGAAGGAATGCCCCTGATAAAAACGTGTGACATGTTTAAATAGCACAGATCCTTATAAAATAATACAACGACTTATAACGATTAAGGACGTCTCCTTCTTATTTTTACAGAGATTTTATTGGACCTACTCTCGGAGGTTTCCTACTTGATGAGATCGGCTTTGAATGGTTGGCCACATGGGTGGGTTCCGCGTGTGTACTCACGGTAATAATATTCAACTTCTTCCAATTACTGGGCTGCCGTGACGTACTCGTGTATCAAACACTAACATAGTCTTGAAATGGCTTTATTCCAGATTTTTTGTTTTCTTACATAATCTAGTAAAAAGCAACCTATCCAAAGCTACACCCTTTGGGAGTAGCAAAATTATGTTGTTGTTTAGAGGTTGTTACTCTAGAGAGGTTACGGAGAAAAATCATCATGTTGTTGTAGGGAGGTAGTTGATAAATCAAGGTCCGCTCTAGAGAGGTTGTACTGTTATTTGTTTTATTTCAATTACACATAATGTAAAGTACGACCTCGATGTTAGAACCATTTCAAATCTCAAACATCGGTCAAAATATTGAGATGGTCGCATTATTGAAGTAAAAATAAATTGGAAATACAGTAGAATCTCTCTAGAGCGTCCCACTGTAGAGCAACAACATCTCCATAACAACACCTTCAATATTTCCCTCAGCTGATATTTACTATATAGTTAACCTCTGCAGAGCAACAAATTCTAAACAACGGTAAATTTTTGCAGCTCCCACAGGGTGTTGCTCTACAGAGGTTGTACTGTATTGATAAAAAAAATAAAAAAGGCCATTGTCATTGTTATGTAGTAATCACTAAGTAAGTTTTTACTGATTTTTCAAACCTATCACTAAAACTGCCTTCCTTGGGATAGATGGAATTTGGGTTTTATTTGGGGATTATTTTGTTCTAAATAATCTATGACAACGTTTTTCAAAGAACTGCCGTTTGTACAGGGAGATCCTTATTTAGAGGTGGCTTCTAACACAGGGTTGTCTGTATTAAAAATGAAGCTAGGTCGTATCAATGTTGAGATGGTATCAGTATCAGTTGGAATGTTCAAACAATAAAATGAAGAGAAAATAATGGAGTATCTTGAGGTGATATTTATACTCATATTACAACTTGTAAAAAATTATGATATACATGCGCTTACTTATTTGTTCTTTCAGAGTATTTTAGTATGTGTCACGTGGATTGTAGAAGTACGATGTTGCCGAAAACGTCACAAGAGCGATAGTTCAGAGAAAACTCCTTTGTTGTCATAATAGAGAAACGTCTAAAGCTGACAACATCCTGCAAGCTACTTCATATCTATTTATATCGGAAATATCACATAATAATACTCTGGCTATGTGCAATCAGAATTATTTTTCTATTTACATATATATATATATATACGCCTTGTCTTTCATAAAAATCCCATTAGATATTATGATAATGATAACAGTATATGCTTGTTGTATAGATTCCTGGGTATGTATAAAAATATCTATTGAGAAAAAATAAAAATTAGAATCAAATCGAAAACATGTTATGTTGAACATGACCAATCAAAAGGTTGTGGGTTCGAAACTCGGGCCCAGGTTATGATATTACAGTGGCGTTATTCCGTGACCCATCCCAACTATTGAGTCCAGCACTGTCTTTAGAAATTCGCAGAAAACGGACGAGGCGTGAATTATTGCATTACATTGGGCACGATTAAACTTTTCGTATTAAGAAAAGGGATACCAGTGCCCGGTTGTCCTGTATCTAAGCTCCATTCTGTGAGGGTCGATCTTGAAATGACCATAGCTGTCGAGTGTACCGTTAAACAACTGATAACTTAACTGGAAACTTCAGTCAATCCGTTATTTGAAGAGCCTGCCAGGGAGCTTGTTTTGTTTGTTTGAACCCGTGATCTCCATCTAATCTTACATACTTGACACTTGTAAATAATGTAACACAAAAATAGGCTTCAAATAGCATTGTTTTTTCATTGGTTTGTATGTGACATGTAAACTTCACAAAAAGCTTCTTTACAATATTTTTGTATACTCCGAAACGGTCCTCTGTTCGATAATATTAAGGACACTATGGAGTAGACGACGTGGATGTTTACAGTTTTCTATCTACAATATCCTCCTGACAATACTTGCTCATATAACTCATTTTCTGCAATCCTTTTATTATCTTAGTTACGTTAAGTGAAAAAGAACTCTTACGAGCTATTTTTATCAGTCTGTTAAAAAACTTAGAATTTGAAAGTAAATTTTGTTTGCCGCATGCTATTAACTTCTGGGGGCCTGTGCTAGGAAAAGTGATGGGGGCATATTGAAGAAGATAACAAAGACGTAAAAAATATTAACTACCGAATTAAAATTGGGATGTCAATCGCAGAGACAATGAAGTATCACAATAACTAAAGTCAGGCCCCACCAAAAACGAAAATCTAATAAACGAAAGGAACAGATATAAAGATCGAAGGAGACAGAAAGAAGTCCGAGGTTCGATTCCGCCCATAATCAAACTTGTCCAAGATCTTTTAGTTATACACATTTACTGAAAATATGATTAGGATCGGTGAATAAATGAAGGCGCTAGAGTGTAGACAAGTTAAAATATAGCAAATTTTCAAAGTCAAGGGCTCAAAAAAACATAACTCTTGAAGTTCTGGTCCGATTCCGCCCATAATCAATGTTGTCCAAGATATTTTAGTTATACTTATTTTCTGAACAATATTATTAGGATCGGTTAATAAATGAAGGCGCTAGAGTGTAGACAAGATAAAATATAGCAAATTTTCAAAGTCAATGGCCCATAACTCTTGAAGTTTTGGTCCGATGCCGCCCATAATCAAACATGTCCAAGATCTTTTTTGGCTATACACATTTACTGAAAATTTCATTAGGATTGGTGAATAAATGAAGGCGCTAGAGTGTAAACAATCTCAAATGTAGCAACTTTCTAAGTCAAGGGCCCATAACTCTAGAAGTTATAGTCCGATTTTGCCCATAATCGAACTTAGCCGAGACATTGTGGCCATATACATTGTGAGCAAGTTTAAATATGATTTGTTAAGAGCTGCGGAACAAACTAATTGTGGACTGACAATTCGACGTACAACGGACGACGGACATTCAACGATCCTAAAAGCTCACCTGATGAATCAACTGAGCTAATAACTGTGATATGTCACAAACAGACATAAATGCAGACACCAAATTGGGTGCCAAAAGATTGTTTACCTTCACTGGTCCACCTTCTCTATCAATACTTTCTGTAAATAAAACAATGGTGCATAATCATCTACTCATGTTATAAATATTGTTCTATAAATTAAATGATAACACTATTTTTTGTAACGATAAAAATATTACAGTCCTGAGTAAAGATAAATGGTTATACATTTTTAATATTACAATACGCTGACGATACACTTATTCTTGATGGATCTGAGAAATATTTGACCAACGTTAACTCCATAAATATTGTATGCTAAAATTTCAGGCTTACATGTTAGTATACTATTAGACAATACCAAGACTGTCTGGATTGGCTCGATGAAAAACAGTGACAGGATTTTATGTCCTTAATTAGGTTTAACATGGGAGAAGGAACAATTTAAACTATTAGAAATCTACATTAGATTTAAAAAAATCACGTTAACCAATTAGAATCGAAAATTGAGGAAATTAAAACACTCTTTGCAGTATGGTTTAAATCAATTTTAACTCTCTTGGGTAAAAATGTTGTTATTAAATCCCTTGCACTACAAAAAGTAAACCATTTGATTATCGGACTTTCTTATCCTACTTCTCATATCATAAACAAGAGGGCCATGCTCACCAGGAGAAAAGGTCATTTGGAGATGAACATTGTTGAAGTTTTCTATACGAGTCCAAGTAAGATCAAGTGACCCATCTGGGCCGTCTTTTATCCCATGGCCATTATATGAACATATTTAAAAGAGATCCATTAGACAAAGCTAGATACCATATATCTTAGCTCTAGGCCTTGTGGTTTCGGAGAAGAAGATTTTTTAAACTTTCCTATATAACATAGAATAAACCCCAGGACAGGGCCAATTTTGGCCCCGGGGCCATAATTTGAACAAACTTGGTAGAGGTCCACTAGACAATGCCACATATAAAATATCTAAGCTCCAGGCCTTGCGGTTTTGGAGAAAAAGATTTTTTAAATTTTCCTATATAAGTCTATATAAATCAAGTGACCCCCGGGGCGGGGCCAATTTTGATCCTAGGGCAATAATTTGAACAAACTTGGTAGAGGTCCACTAGACAATGCTATATGCCAAATATCTTAGCTCTAGGCCTTGTGGTTTCGGAGAAGAAGATTTTTCAAATCTTCCTGTATAAAATAGAATAAACCCCAGGGCAGGGCCAATTTTGACCCTAGGTCCTTAATTTGAACAAACTTGGTAGAGGTCCACTGGACAATGCCACATACAAAATATCTAAGCTCTAGGCCTTGCGGTTTGGAGAAGAAGATTTTTTAAATGTTCCTATATTAGGGTATATAAATCAAGTGACCCCCGGGGCGGGGCCAATTTTGACCCTAGGACAATAATTTGAACTAACTTGGTAGAGGTCCACCAGACCATGCTACACACCAAATATCAAAGCTCTAGGCATTGTAGTTTTTGACAAGAAGATTTTTTAAATTTCCTATATAAGTCTATGTAAAATCAAGTTACCCCCAGGGCGGAGCCAATTTTGACCCCAGGGGAATAATTTGAACAAACTTTGTAGAGTTCCATTAGACAATGCTACATACCAAATATCTAAGCTCTAGGCCCTGTGATTTCGGACAAGAAGATTTTTCAGGTTTTTTCTATTTGTTGCCATAGCAACCAGAGTTTTTAATGAAATTTAATTTTTTGAACAACTTTGAAAGGGGACCACCCAAGGATCATTCCAGCAAAGTTTGGTTGCAATCGGCATAGCGGTGTAGGAGAAGATGTTGTTTTAAGTAAACATTGACGCCACTTCACGACGCACGTGATGGACGCAGGGCGATCACAAAAGCTCAGCTTGAGCACATTCGTGCTCTGGTGAGCTAAAAACGTCCAGAATTTATTTTTCAGTTTCTTATGGAACTAATCTCCAGATGAAATTAAGCGAACAATAACTACTCAATACTATAGACATGGAGGCATCCGAGTAATTAATCTTGATTGCTTTATTCAAGCATTTAAGTTTACATGATTGAGAAGGTGCTTACAATATAATGGCAAATATATTAAAGTCCCATAATCATATAAATTGATTGGTCGTATAAGTTTCTGTTTGTAATCCGGTGTGTGTACTTTTTCCAAAATTTTCCAAAACCACTATCGTATTTTTTTCATTAGCATTGAAAAAAATACTATTTATAGAACAGCTGTGTGTTCAGGCACACGACATGAAGTTACGTCACGCGCTTTACACAAAAGCAAAATCACAGCGAATTGAGCGTTTTTAGAAGAAAAAGGGCTTGTTTCGTCGGTAATAATTATCTTTGGATAATATCAGCAATTATAAGATTGAAAAGTATAATGCGGCTAAATCTTTTAGTACACACAAATGTGATGTGACAAAACTTCAGGTTCCGTTTGCAGCTTTTACAGAGACACAATGCAGGTAATATTCTAAACTTTTTATTAGGATCGTTGAATGTCCGTCGTCCGTCCACAATTAGTTTGTTTACACTCTAGCATCTGCAGCTCTGAACGAATCGTGATTTAACTTGCTCACAATGTATATGGCCACAATGTCTCGGCTAAGTTCGATTATGGGCAAAATCGGACAATAACTACTAGAGTTATGGGCCCTTGACTTAGTAAATTTGCTATATTTGAGTTTGTTTACACTCTAGCTCATTTATTTATTCATCAATCCTAATCATATTTCAGTTAATGTTTATAACCAAAAGATCTTGGACAAGTGTGATTATGGGCGGAATCGAACACGAACTTCAAGAGTTTTGGGCCCTTTGATTAGAAAATTTGATACGTTTTAGCTTATTTAACAGTATTATATACTTCATTGTTGGTTTTGATCTCAAAATATACATAAACATGGGTTATACGAGTTGGAAACTATATTATCTGTTCATTAATTATTTTGACTAATTTCTCAGGTGAGCGATAAAGGGCCATATTGGCCCTCTTGTTTTCATAGGCTCCTCATTTCCCCTCTATTGTTTAGTTATTTTTTCTTATTGTTCCTCTTACGTAACTAATTTCGACCCAAGTCTTAGATCTTATAATTTCAAAAAAATATAATCCTGTTACATAAATTAATGATTTTCAAAATGCTGTAAAACATCTTGAAATGTTATATAATGAGATTATGTTCATATTATGTACTATGTATATTATTATCAGTTAATAGAACATTACGAAAAAAATGTATTGTTCATGTGCCATAAATACTCAAAGTTACTGCTGTTATTACAGCATGCATATAGGATAAACAGCTCACTTCAACTTCAAGACAAACTTGAAAGCATGAGCCTAGATTATGTGTACGGAAACATCCATCTGTTTTCTTTACTGTCCGAAAAAGCATGTTTCCGAAATCTATTCAACTTTAAATTAATAACAAAACTGTCAATCTGTATAATATCATGTACATTTTGACAAGACATATCAAGTGTTGTAAAAGAGTATGCATACCAGTTCCGAGTTTTGTTTTCACCGAAAAGCGTGGCATTCCTTCCGTTGCGGATATGTTTTTTCATACGGCACACAGTTATGATTGCAGTCGTACTGACACTTTACATATAAATAACCGGCGAAACCTTTCTTTATCTCACCAACAACATTGTAATATGTAAGTGGCACAGGTCCAAGCTTACATTTCTGACAACATCTCAATCCGTCTAAAAGAACATCAAGCTCCACAACTCTCCGCCTGTCCAACCGTTTATTTTACCTAAAGCAGGCAATTCTACATCCTCGTAAGATTCATCAAACACCGGCGCATCCGTTAAGTAATTGTGCTCAGTAACTGTCTACTGTTTCTTCTCTTTTCGAGTTCCCACAGTATTTTTTGTAAGTCCGTTTGCGTTTCTCTTTCGAGTCGCCATGGTGGATCTGTAAGAATGACGTTACAGACCCCCGTAATCGTATTTTCGGAAAAACGAAGGAAGGCGATATTAGACGATTGCGGTCAAGTCGGAAAACGAATAATGCCGATATTACACGAATACTCATGAGGCCCATAATTCATCCAATACCTTAAACAACTTAACCGCTCGCTCGGCATACTATCGCTTGTTACTATATTAGTATCAGAATTCCCGTTTGAAAATAGGGGAAAACCAACGGACTGATTACCCGATCGGGAAGTTTCCTCTACAGAGAGAGAGAGAGAGAGAGAGAGAGAGAGATGTTATATTCAGAGTTTCCAAATTCCATTGCAATCGCTTACGGAATGCGGAAGAAGTTTCTTCCACAGTTTGCTAGTGCAATAGTATGCTATTATAGTAATTATTTTGACTTTTAGTTTTAATTTGGGTGTTAGTATTGTTCTTTTTAATTAAAATAAATTACTAAAGATTTTGTTATGCCTGTTGATTTGAATAACAGTTATCGTATTTGTAATCGTAAAGTTAATTTTACAGATTTGATTCAGTGTTCCCATTCGCTTCTAAATTTTGGGGTAAACTTACCTTCTAAGTTCAAAATCAAGGGGTAAGATAAATATGCGGTATGCTCACTAATGAAAGGAAAAAGTACTGAATTAACTTTTGTTTAGCTTTAGACTCATAACACTCAGACATACACTATTATCATAGACATATACTATGTAGTTTAAAGGTATATCATAGTAATATTCATTCAACGGGCAGCTGATAAACTTGAAACAATATGTTTATCAGCTGCCCGTTGAACTACTTCATTCATGTCAATTCCATGCTGCCTGTTACTTTACAGTACTGCAAAATTCAATAAACATCCTGTTTTCTACATAACCAACTGTCCGCCTGCTAGTAAATATAGCAAGGTGTCTATTTTGTAATAAAAATTCCCGCTCACAAGGTACTGAGGTCGAATAGTGTGGTCATGTGGATAGCTGCCATTTAAAAAATGGGGCAAGTTACACTATGGACATTAACTAACAGAAAGCACATTTGTTCTAGATTCGAGTTCATATTGATCATAAACTGCAAAAAGTTATCTTTTGCCTGTTCGAGATTTAAATTTGTTACCAAAAAATTAAAAAACTCTGTTCAGAATTTGTTCATCATAGTCAACTATACACTGTTGCCCCACTGGTAGCAAAGTTGGATTTGGTTAACTGTTGATATCCTTTAAAATGGACTGTATCTGGGAATCTTTCATCAAATTCACTAATTTAATATTGGTTCATTTCTTAGAGACCAAAGAATGGCCCTGTCTCTCAATGAACAGGTTAACTCAATCCCCTGGAATTGATGTTCTTTCAATGCTTTCCAGCAGGTACTGTACTGTAGCGGGTTCAACATCTGGTTGTGTATAAGCATCAAAAGTATCTTTGGTGGTATTTTGGAGATATTTTCTTAGAAACAACATCCTGAATATATATAATATCCTTCTGGAATAACACAGACACTTTACGCAAACAAGTAAGAACGTACAGTAAAACCTCGAGTATCCGAACTCGGATTATCCGAAAACCTGGTCTTAACCGAACTGAAATTTTGCTCCCGAATTTCCCTCTATATATTTCAATGTAAATAAACCTCGATTATCCGAATTGTCTAATCCGAATACCATAGTTATCCGAAGTGATAAACCATGGAAGGGAATATCCGCCAGTACATGCATGCTGTTAAATGACAATTGCTAACTGCAACTGCCGTGTGTCTTTGTGCTTCTTTCCAGCAGTACGTGGCTTGAATCTTTCTTTACTCTATGTTTATAAATTACATATTCAGATTACTAGTAGGGATGAACTACAGACTGGTTATTGCATTGTTATTGTAACGTGCAGGGGTATACTTATAAAATAAAACCGTTGGACAGTATATAATTTTCCTCTGGCTACCTTGCCTGACTGATTCGTAAAAACAACTAAAGGTTGATCAAGATGCAAAATGAACTAGAACTATCACTAAAGGTGATGAATAACCCCAGATGCGGCCTTGACACAGTCATTGTTACATTTTACTGAGGGAAATATAATGCATTTTCATTTTTCAATACCTGCAAATTGTTGCTTAGAAATATCCTGACCAGTTTCTAAATATTCATTATATAAAAATAACAAAGGGCCATCACTCATTAACATTTACTTGGACAAAACCTATTGTGGACATACACAACTTGGCACTTCTAAGAAGTTTCACTGAATTCCTATATGTAGTTGCAGAGAAATGGTACGGACAAAATTTACCTAATTGTATAATACAAAGGGCAATAACTCGGTGAAAATTAATCCAAACTTAACATCGTTATTGCATGCACAACTTGGCTTACTTTTTATAACTTCTGTGAAGTTTCATTCATGAGTAGTTACTGAGATAATGTATATACACCGTATAAAAACAACTAAGAGCCATAACTCAGTTAAAATTTAACCAACCAAGACAAGCTTATTGCATGCACAACGAGGCTAACTACTTGTCACTTCTGTGAAGTTTCATTGAATTCCTGTGATTAGTTGCTGAGAAATAGTCCGGACAAATTTGCCTATTGAACGAGTATAAACTGTATAAAACAACAAAGGGCTATAACTCAGTGAAAATTAACCCAAACGAAAAATGCTTTAGGCATGCACAACTAACAGTGAATCCAATATAGCCCCCATATATTTCATATCTGAGGTTATAACAATTTTTATTAAATAACTTTATTATTAAATAACTATTTATTATCAGCCTTGTGACTTGTTCACTGCCTGGCGTAATAATACAGTCAGTGGCATTTCCAATAACAGAGCCAATATCTATATCACTTTCCGGCCCGGGGCCGAAAAGCGATATAGATATTGGTCCGCATTTTATGCAATCTGATTGGCTGCTAGAGCATGGGCAAAAAGTGATACAGATTTTAGCTGAAATGGCGGCCATCTTGTATATTAAGCAATTTGCTATTCATGTGGTTTCAAAACATTTAAAATGAAACTGATTCAAGCCTTGTGCCAATACGACTACCCTCTGACAAATAACAGGGCCTATATCAAATCACTGATTTATTAACATATATTATTAATTAACTGTTCAATATTAGGCGCGTTTTCACTTCAAATGCTGGGCCGATATGAAATTCACAAAGACATTATGAACACAAAACATGGCCATAATGAAAAAACTCGGCTATTATGAGATTCGGTCATTCTGATTGGCTAATTAATAAAATTGTCAATAAGCAACTGTTTTCATTACGGCCTTGTTATTGTCTTCAGACAGTCATATTAGCCGAAGGCCGAAGTCTTCAGCCCAATAACAAGCCCTTATGAAAACACTCACTTATTAACATTATAATAACAATTACTATAGACAACGGTTTCTAATAAAAAACTTGTTTTACTTGAGCTTTGGAGCAAATCGATATATCAACTCACAACTTATTAGCCATACTGCAGACGATGACTCTATATTATTTGACTGTAACAAATCAACCTTAGTTACTATCCCTGTTGTACGCCAATATACTACCACAGAACAATGCTGGGTAGCTCCTTCTTGTTGTTTCGCAAAACATAACAAACTTAAGTTTGAGGTGCAGTGCTCTGCGCACGTGAGACTCAACCACCCAATAAGCACGAGTTTCTGCTGCTTTCGTATACAACAAACTATGTGGCTATAGTATTCGCAAGCAGAAGGTCAAGTTACTTATTATTGTTCTGCGATAAGTATATTTGATGTACAGTTATCCCGGAGGTCATTTCCTATCGGAAGCCAAACCACAACTAGAACACCTGCTTTTATAACCCCGTTAACGGAAGAGTTTTAAACAACTCCGGTGTTTCAGGTAAATAGAAAATCCCCAATTTCGGTCCAAGATTTCAACAGTCATTCCACAAATGATGTGTTACGAACAAAATTAACGTTTAAAAATAATAGAAACCTTAAACAGTGCAAATCAATGTATTATAACTAAAAATACTGAATCAATCTGACTTACCCATGTTTAAAAATTCAATAGACCAGTCCAATCTAAAAGCGTTCTAACGAAAACGTGTCAACTGCAACCGCTAGAAAACTAATTAATAGATACTTACATGAGAAAATAGATCCCAAAAGATCCTTAAGTTAATGAAATAAATCTGTCAAAAATAACAGATGCGATGTCGACGCAATACAGAACTTCCGGTTTTAGACTTAGGTCAGACTGTACTATACGATTTAGGCTAAACTGATTTAAATTATCACGCAACTAGTAAGATGGGTCCCCACGGTACCGGTGTACTAAGCGAATACGGCAAGAATAAAATACAATCTTACCTTAACAAAAACAGGAACTCACTTCACAAATGACATTCAATCTCTAAATTTATCTCATAAAAGTTCAAATATTTGTAAAATTTTAAAGCATGGGAAAGTTCATGTAACATATTTTGGAAACGTAAAGGGAGCCTACTCCATGTAACCGGTGCAAATGTAAACAAGAGGGCCACATTGGTCCTTTATCGCTCACCTGAGAACAAAGGCCAACACTTAATGACCAGGTAATATAGTTTCCATCTCGTAAAACTCATTGAAGGTATAATACTGTTAAACAAGCTAAAACATAGCAAATTTTCTAATCCAAGGGCGCATAACTCTTAAAGTTATGGTCCGATTCCACCCATAACTGAACTTGTCCAAAACCATAAGGTCATACACATTCATTGTAATTATGATTGGGATCATTTGCTAAGTCGAGGGTCCATAACTCTTGAAGATGTGGTCCGATTCCGCCCATAATCGAACTTGTCCAAGATCTTTAGGTTATACTCATAGACTGAAAATATTATTAGGATCGGTGTGTAAATGAAGGCGCTAGTGTGTAAACAAGCTAAAATGTAGCAAATTTGCTAAGTCAAGGGCCCATGACTCTTGAAGATGTAGTCCGATTCCGCCCATAATTGAACTTGTTCAAGATCTTTCGGTTATACTCATTTACTGAAAATATTATTAGGATCGGTGAATAAATAAAGGTGCTAGAGTGTAAACAAGCTAAAATATAGCAAATTTTCAAAGTCAAGGGCCCATAACTCTTGAAGTTCAGGTCCGATTCCGCCTATAATCGAACTTGTTCAAGATCTTTTGGTTCTTAACATTTACAGAATATATGATTAGCATTGGTGAATAAATGAATGCGCTAGAGTGTAAACAAGCTAAAATATAGCAAATTTTCAAAGTCAAGGGCCCGTAACAGTGGAACACTAAAACACACATGAACAGATATTTTCTATATTTAAGTTTATTTTCTTTACAATGTGGACTCACTTCTTCTGAGGACACGTGTTTTACAGCATGTTTTCAAATGTGTCCAATGGCCACAAACGTCACATTTACCCCAATTAACTATTGTTATATATGGATTTTCAGATGTGAACTCAGGTTCCCATTTATTGCAAACACAGCACTTATCTTCCTCAGCAATTTCAGATGCCATATCTGAGTCAGACTGGCCAGAATTGGCCCACCAGATTTAGATGTTTAGATGTGCTAGCCTTTTGTATAGATTTTGAAAAAACGTGTATGTTCTACCTTTTTAGATGGATTTTCTAAATTAATTTAGATACACAGGAATTTGGCTGACTTTTTGTAGCCTGGGCAACAAGAACATCTTGTATAGATTTCTTGTGAAAATTGCAGCTAGGAAAGGTGGTACAAATTTTCTTATAGGTTTAAGAATAGCCTTGGTTATAGTTCTAGATTTAAAAAAGTCAGAAGTATCTTCCTTTTGTGCAGGTTCTGATGTAATGGTAGACTGACTTAGTTCACCCTGTGTTTCTTGTGTGGACTGATTCGTATCTGTGTAAATAGTTGAGGGAGCTATCTGGACATCCTCAATAGCTTTATTATCAAAAGGATATATTCCAGTTCTGCGAAATGCAGAAAGAAGATTCTCAGCTGAAAATGCTTTCATATATGGTTTGCATGTGAGGCTTGCTTTATGGTATTTTGTAATATTCATGTCTGGATTGTTTTCATGAATTTCTGGTACTCAGAATAATACATACATTTGAAGGGTCCGAAGGCTCCAACATCCAATGGCTGCGTTACATGACTGGAATGCGGTGGCAGAACAAACAGAATAATGTTATTCCTCTTTGCCAAATCCGTCAATGTGAGAGAAGCTTGTGACATATGTCCATCATATAGTATCAGAGTTTTGGGTTTATATGTGTCACCAGTTTGTTGTGAAGTGTTTTTTCAGATAATTTTCGAAAAACAGCTGTATTCGACCACCCAGTCTTCGACATTTCTCCCGCAGAATCTGGGCATCCTTCATTCAAAAATTCAGAGTTCCACCGCTTTCCAGGCAATATATAATAAGGCGGTATGGCATTACCCATAGCGTTTCCAGAAGCTATGATAGTTACAGTCTGGGATCGTGGTGAAGTAATGTTTTGTAGGACAGTGTTTTTATCACATTCATGTTTAGGTGGAGCATGTTCGCGATTGACACCAGTTGACATGGCAATTGACATGTTGTAAATACATTGTGGTTTGTCAAGTAAGCCATTGTCTCCGATTATAGTCCCCAATTCTTTATGATAACTATCAAGTCCATTCCTGTTTGCGGACTTAGCACGTGAAATCGGCAACTTCTGGGGCTTCTTTACACGTAAATCAGGCCACCTCTTCAACATACCATAAAACCAGTTATCACTGAGTAATTCCTTGTCTTAATCTCTTTTCCAAGCGACTTAGCATAATCCCAGGTCATGTGCTGAATTCCAGACTTGCTGGCCATATAAGTGATATGGTTCACAAGTTTAAGTTCTTCACACGAAGTGAACATATGGTGAAACCCAATATGAGAATTAATTGCAACAAGTCCTGATGTCCTATCTCTCAGTGTGCTTTCTGGTACAGAATAAAGCCTAGCAGCTCTGTAAACAGAAATTCCCTTTTTGGTGGCTTCATAAGCTCTCCCTAAATTTTCTCTTTGATACTGAAGCTTCCTTTTTTAGCAGGTGGACCCTAAAAAGCAAGAATAACAATTAGCAACTAAATCATATTTTTTGGGTCAATTTATATCAGTTATGGCTTTCCATAGTTGAATTCCCCCCCGCACTTCGCAGTTGCTATGGTGTCACGAGATTTTCAATACAAATGTGTATGACGTCACAGATATGTCAAACTCGGTTGTGTAAACATTTACATAGATATTAGACTATTTTGAACATTATGTGAACAGGTAAACTTAAATGGATGATTTTACGTTAATTATCATAATATCAAAGAAAACTCACCAAAAATCTTTCCATTTCTGAAAAAAAAACACGATTTAACAGTGGAAAAGCAGAAGGTAGTCTAGCGTGACAATGTAAATAGTCGGCAGGTGTCGCTTCAAAGAAAATATCGCGATACTTTGATGTACACCGGTACCGTGGCGCCACCGGTATCATGGGGTGTAACTATACTGGTCCCAACGCTACAGTTACTACACCCCCCCCCCCAACAGGATTATATTGACAAAAATAAACAAGAGGGCCACATTGGCATTTTATCACTCACCTGAGACCAAAGGCCAAAAATTAATGACCAGGTAATACAGTTTTCATCTCGTAATACTCATTTTTACGTAGATTTTGAGAATAAAACCAACAATGAAGGTATAATACTGTTAAACAAGCTAAAACGTAGCAAATTTTCTAATCCAAGATCTTTTGGATATACTCATTTACTGAAAATATTATTAGGATCGGTGTTTAAATGAAGGCACTAGCGTGAAACAAGCTAAAATATAGCAAATTTTCTAAGTCAAGGGCCCATAACTCTTGAAGTTGTGGTCCGATTCTGCCCATAATCGAACTTCTCCAAGATCTTTTGGATATACACATTTACTGAAAATATTATTAGGATCGGTGTAAAAATGAAGGCGCTAGTTTGTAAACAAGCTAAAATATAGCAAATTTTCTAATCCAAGGGCTCATTTCTCTTGAAGTTATGGTCCGATTCCGCCCATAATGGAACATGTCCAAGATCCTTTGGTTATAAAAATTTACTAAAATATTATTAAGATTAGTGAATAAATGAATGCGCTAGAGTGTAAACAAACTCAAATATAGCAAATTTTCTAAGTTAAGGGCCCATAACTCTAGAAGTTATTATCAGATTTTGCCCAAAATCGAACTTAGCCGAGACATTGTGGCCATATACATTGTGAGCAAGTTTAATCAAGATTCGTAAAGAGCTGCGGTTGCTAGAGTGTAAACAAACTAATTGTGGACGGACGACGGACACCGGACATTCACCGATCCTAAAATTGTTTGATTCATCAGGTGAGCTAAAAAATCAGGTGGGTTGACAGCAAACGTAGAGCAGTGAAGGCAGTAATCATGGATTACCAAGTCACAGTTACAAATTTGGGACAGTTACTTGAAACCTCTAAACGTGCTGATGAACAGGGTCAGGCGAAAAAGATTCACAGTGAAATGGCCCAAGTGAAATTTGTAAAATACATGCATCTAATGATGGACATTTTTAAATTGTGTGACTGAAACCAGTGAACTCTTCCAGACATCAGATTTACTAATAATGGAAGTCAATGAAGCTATCAATACCCTATAGCTCATATAATCAACTCGAGTTTAAATAACGGAATTTTCCCTGACTCGTTAAAAGATGCATATGTTATGGTAATAAGAAAGATCCGATTAATTACAGACCAATTCAATACTCCCTACTATTTCTAAAGTTTTTGAAAAACATATTGTAACTCAACTTCTCAATTATATAAATGTCTTCAAACGTTTACATCCAGCTCAATCTGCATTTCGTAAACAATTTTCCAGTCATACCGCTCTAATCCATTTGATTGACTTGATTTGCGTAAAGCTTTTGACCTAGTTGACCATAGAATTCTCTTACACAAACTTAAGTTATATTATTTTTCTACAAAAACTATCGAACTTTTTTCCTCTTATTTAATAACAAAACACAGAGTGTTGAATACAACAACCTTACGTCAAATAAACTTTATATTAAATCTGGTGTTCCTCAGGGTCTATTCTTCGACCTATTTTGTTCCTTATCTTCATAAATGATAAAGTGCTTGAATTATCGGGAAGTAACATTGACTTATATGCGGATGATTCCACACTTTATGCTTCAGATAATGATATTAGAAGATTGGAGGTCAAACTTCAGGCAAATTTAAATGATATTAATAACTGGTGTTGTTTAAATAATATGCAGCTACATCCGACTAAAACGAACTGTATGTTATTATGTTCTCCATATAAACGTAAGCATCAAAACAATTTAGAGATTAAAATAATTTTAAATAATACGAATTTACAAAACGTCAATGTTCATAAAGTACTTGGTATCTGGATTGATAATACTCTGTCCTGGGGCACTCAGTTGAATAAGATTAGCACTAATATTAATTATTACATGCATCATGAACAACCATTCAGGCTGCTTCTTGCCAAAATGACACTGAGAAACTGTGTTTGGAAGTGTTTCAGACACTGAATGATGAACACAAAGATCAGTTTACAAAATATAAAGATCAGTGTTGTGTCCAATAATATCTATTAAAATGTCTATTATTCTAGTCGTAGTTATGTACACAAATAGATACAATCCTTCAAATTATTTTGTTTGTTCCTGAGTTTTGAAAACAGTAATTTCAGAAGGAATAATTTATCAATCACTAATACAAAAGGTTTTCCATTAAAAGTTGCATGCAGCAATATTTTGTATGTGTAAAAGGGGTTACACTTAAAAATATCAGGGCAAGTTAAAGTGTTGTACGGACAAGTAAAAATCAGTTTGTTACTTGCCCATGGGCAAGTGCAAATTGAAAATATTTCAGAACCCTTGGGTGAGTGACCAATGCTGTGGTGGATGTCATAGGGAGGAGGAGTGATAATTTTGTTGGTGTCAGCATGTGTGATGATCTGGACACTGCCTTGATGCAGCATGGCAGGGTTGTCTACAAAGAAAGTTTACAACATGAAATTATTTATTGTACAAACACAACAAACAAACTTGAGACATTATTCTATAATGGAATATGTTTAAAACTTCTTACACTGTGTTTTGTAATAATGGTTGCAAATGTACATTTATTTCAGAATCACTCAAAGAATAGAATTACCCGTAGCTTCAAGTAGCATTGTAATGAACAAGTCCACTAAAGTACAATAGCACAAAAGTATCGAATTTAAGTCAGGAACAGTCGATTGTTAGATCTCAAAGTCTTGACAACTGGTTACACCTTACGTTATTGAATACGATCAGTCATTGCCAAACATTGGGGCATTTTGCAAAAATACTGGGACTCGCTTAATCTCCCAGAGAACAGTGTGAAATCGCTACACCACTTCAAATACGTTTAAGCCCATAAACGTTCAAGAAATTTACGTGACTGTCTTGTTCGCTCTAAATTTGTATCTAATCTACAGAAAACAATTATTTGAATTAATCTTAGCCTTGTAATAGAAGAATGTGCTCTCCTATGCAAATTTGTGCTTTAGATGTTCTTATACATTTTAATTCAAATAAGCACTCGAATAACTATTTCTCGTACAGAACAGTATGAAACGTTTGTGCAAGGAGACTTACTGCATAATTCATGTATTTTTTAATGCGATATATTTTATGTGTTTGTCTAATTTAGTTAATTTAATTTCCTTTAGTTTGCTCTACTTTGTACCCATAAAGCTCTTTTAGTTGCCTGGATTAAATTATATGTACTCTTGTATTAGCTTATCTTTGTACTATTAATCATGCGTGCTTTCCTTAATGCATTTTTTGTCAAATTATTTTATGGTTTATGAGTAATGCTGTGTTAACTTCTGATTTACCTGAAAGTGAGATTATTCATTTTGATACTTCTCATTGTAATAATCTTTAAGCAAATGCATAATTATATGATGCCCTAAATTACAGATGTCAGATGGTAGTAATGGTCCAGATGATAATGTTAAAAGCAACCATCTTCCCCATGCAGTTGACAGTGAAGAGGTAAATACTTCTGTAACACTTTTTGAAGTTAAGATTTTAAAAAGCGTCATTGACTACTCAATTTTAGATTGCTATTAAGAGTTAGAAGTGTTAATGTTTTGTTGTTTAATAAATAATAATGTATATGTATTATGACTCAATTTCAGCTCGATTAAATAGAAAGCTATGAGCTTATTATTACCTCCCTTTATTATGAAAACAACTTATTTATTTGCAATAATAAAATGGTTAAATACTAAGTATCACTTATCTCTGCTCATTTTGAATGCGCAATGACAACACAAGAAACGTCTTTAAAACTTGAATGCTTACAGCATGTTTTCACATGTGTTTATGATGACAACAGCTATGTTGCTCATTTCACATACTGGTATTGTATAACATGGATTCCTTTTCTCCAGATGTCACATGTAATGACACAAGACATTGGAACTCCACTTCTTTCCTTTCAGTGGTGAGGGAAAAGGTAAACTGTTCGTCTTTACATGACATGTGAATGTATGGCATAGTAAAATGTTTTTAATGAAAATCTGATTCTAAAGTCAATTGCTATGTTTTCTTTAAGTAAATATTGACAACTTTCGTATTTTTCAGCTTCCTGAAATTGTGGTTTCAAATTTTACATGCTTATATTTTAGTTCCCAACAGGATCAGCAGATTCACAGTAAGAAAAGACTTATTCATATAATTATGTAACCCAAACAAATGACTACAGAGAATACTTCTATTCAAGATGTTCCTAAATGTCGGTAATACTTACATTTTATCTCGTCATGTTATTATTAATATAATGTATAAATATTGCTTGACTTTCCAGTTTGTAATTGAACATGAAATAATCAACTTAGAAAGATATTTTATATAATTAATATGTAAATTGTATATACACTGGTTACCAATACTTGAGATAATGCTTAATATCATCTTGATAGCATAAAGTCATTTTATTAGGACTACAAGAACTTGTAAAACTTCAAATGCTTGTATTGCTAGCCTTATCAACTAAGAATTTTCATTCAGCTTCCAAATTAGCAGCCATGTTCTAATTAAGCATGACAAGGCAGTCTTACAAGCTGTAGTAAGTCAGATATGTGTTAGTGTTATATATATTGAAGTAAATACCACTGTTATATATAGAATTTCATATTCTCTTCATTATTTGGATTTCACTTTTTTGCACTTTGTTCATTTTATTGGTTGCATTTTTGCATTGATGTTGAATTCAATAGAAATGTATGTCAATGAAACTGGAGTGATGCTTTTTCATTAGATGCACTAAAAGTTAAATGCAATGTGTTAATTGAAATTCATCATGTGTGATTATTCTTAAATAAGGTAAAGTGTTCTAGAATATTTCATTGAAATTGATCTCTTATTCACATAGTTTCTTCACCATAATCTATCCTATAGATTAGGTCGTCTTGTGTTGAACTATTTTAAGTAAATAACCTCTCACTGTTTTATCCATAAAGTAACCTTGAGAATTACTATTATTATAAGACATGTACAGTTAAAACTATTCTTTAAACATCTAGAATATTTATCATGTTTTAAATTAAAGCTAAGATAATTACCCGAGTATAAAAAGGTCAGCTGGTATAACATACTCCAGAGCACATTCTATCCGTGATTTGTTGCTGCTTTTGTTTGCAGATTACCAAACATGATACAGAGACAGCCAATTTGCAGAGTGTCAGATTTTATTCCAAGAAGAGGGTGGGGGAGGGGGGTGATCTTGATCAGAAGGAGTTCAATGTTAATACAACTGATGTCATCAAAGAAATAAATTAAGCAGACTTAGTCTGGACAGGAGGATCGCGATTCTCTTACAAGTCCAATGATGTTGAATGAACTCATATGAATATTTGCGTATAATTTTTCTTGTTAGAACTGTTCACTCATGTGAATATTTGCCTATCATTGTCCTTGTTAGAATTGTTCATTCATACTTTATGCATCTTAGAACTGTTCACTCATATGAATACTGAGGTATAATTTTAGACAATGCTACATACCAAATATCTCAGCTCTAGGCCCTGTGGTTTCGGACAAGAAGATTTTTTAAGTTTTTTCTATTTGTTGCCATAGCATCCAGAGTTTTTAATGAAATTTAATTTTTCGAACAGCTTTAAAAGGGGACCACCCAAGGATCATTTCAGCAAAGTTTGGTTGCAATCGGAATAGCGGTGTAGGAGGAGATGTTGTTTAAGTAAATATGGACGCCACTTCACGACGAACGATTGGACGCAGGGCGATCACAAAAGCTCACCCTGAGCACATTCGTGCTCTGGTGAGCTAATAAAACCACAACCCATTGGGAATATTCTGTACATGATAAATAGAATATGTCAAATTCATATATTATATGTATGTCTTGTCTCATATAAGACTCAATTTATTATAACAAGAGTGATCTATTTCAAAATAAATTCTTGTATGAGATTCTTCTTTTTTGTTTATAAAATTTAATGTGAACTACGCAGCAAGCCATACTAGAAACATTGCATTATTGAATGCATTTGATTCAAACAGAATATTATTGTTTATAAATGATGGATACACTAAGCGTACCTTTTAAAGGATTAAAGAGAAGTTTTAAGTTACGGTAAGCCACCATATTCAATTACACCATTTCTAGCTGACAAAAAATTGTTACGGATGTTACCATGAGATTTGGCCTAATGTACGTTATTTGACATGTAAGTGTCAAAATGTCAAAAGTAACATCCATTCCTATATGATTGCTACGAAGATATAAAAGTAGGCATTTTACTGTTAAACATAAAGTAAAATATGGAGAAATGCAATAATTGATCACAATCAAGATTAATGATACATATTGTAAGTTCAATGTTTTTTCTACTAATTCCAAAACGCATTTGGTGTAATGTCTTAGAGTAACATCCGCAACGCTACAAAAAGAGCTATTTTGTCAGTTTATCATGCCAAGTTCAAGTCAATATTAGCTCTTAATTTATCAAATTAGAGGATAAAACGTTACAGAAGTAGTTTTGGATAAATTCATTTTTTAATGATGATATTGACTGTAAAAGTTGTGTCAATGGAAACGTCCGCTACAATCTGACCACTTTTCTTTTTCTAAGAATCTTTTCATGTCAAAATTATGAAAACTAAATGTTTTCCTACATTTCAAAAAAGAAAACAGTAAAAAGAACCATCTTTAATTTTAGCCAATACATGTATGTCTGTAACTGGTGCAGTTTAGCTCAGGAGGACCCACATCATAATACAACGATCGCAAATGTGCTGTTATTTTGGGCCGTTAAGAATAAGTTTACTGTATACCGAAAGTACCTCGAATGGAGTGTGATACTGAGCACTACTGCATAGAGATAAATCCGATCCAAACCTATTTACATATACTCCAACATTACGTCGACAATATACGTGATGCACTCCATGTAGAGTAAACTACGTTCACCATACATTCTATGAAAACCTGAGTGATACGGCAGAGAACTGGAGCAATTATTGAAATATATTCCATATGGCTTAATTCAGTTCAAAATAATTTACGTATTAGTTATGGTTCATATTTTGAATTTTATGGTATATATCACAAGCGACGCGGAGGAGCGTCGCTTGTGATATGTCGCATAAAATTCAAAATATGAACCATAACTGATTTACAGTTGTCCAAATTTCTGTCACGTACGCATGTTTGTCTCGACAAAAACTGTCAATCATCACTATAGATTTAATTTGACGCCGCCCACTAAGTACATCAGTTTAGAGAAAGCAGGGGCATTCAGTGTACGTGCTTTATATGCGTTGAAAAGAGCCAACATTTACCTGAAACAATGGATTTTCACTTAGCTTACAACGAATTCTAGATCTGTGGTTGTTTATTTCTTGAGGAACTGGTATTGTCTTAGTTATTATATATTAAACTATCAATACCCATGAATGTTTCGTACTATTTGACCATTCTTTCAATTTGGACCATTAGGCATGTACATGCATCGTTATTTACAGTTTTCGACCGGTCTGTTTCTTGACAAACTTCTTGGATTATTGCACATGTTTAAGTTCGTGTCCGGCTTAGATTGGAAAACCTTGCAAGTATGGTGTCTAGCACCGGCCTAGATGTTATACAACTTATATACTACTCAAAATTTGATAGGGATCATGTTTTGTTATACATAGTACATACGCATGACAAGAATACGATATATTAACACTAAATATTATCAAATGGCACGGTTTCAGGTTTCAAATGACATGCAATATCAGTATCGCACTCATTCCGTTCAAGCGTAACGGACTCCTAAACATGATAGGGGTAAAAAACAGGCGTAGATCAGGTTGTCACCAAATTTGGAAAGTCAACAGAAAACCTTGGAACTTTACTTAAACCAATGTCAATAGCGTGTGTGACGTCCACGAGCGTCAATAACAGCTTGACATCGCCTCCGCATGTTGCTGATAAGCGACCGGAGCTGTTGCTGGGGGAGTCTGGCCCATTCCTCCAGAAGCGCTGTTCTGAGCTGGGGAACCGTTGTTGGCTGTACCGGGCGAGCAGAAATCGCTTTCTGAAGCATGTCCCAGGCATGCTCGATCGGGTTCATGTCGGGGGAGCGAGCTGGCCAGTCCATTCTAACGATGGTAGCAGCTTCGAGAAATCGGGTTTGTGACGTGCGCTCTGTGTGGACGCGCATTATCGTCCATGAGAATGAAATCAGGACCGATTGCACCTGCATACGGTCGAACATAAACGTCTAGGATCTCGTTACAATAACGAACAGCCGTCAATGTACCGTTTTCAATGGTGTGTAAGTCCGTTTTCCCGCGCATGCTGATTCCGGCCCATACCATGACTGAGCCCTTGCCATAACGGTCATGTTCAGCGACACAAACCTGTGCAAAACGCTCATTACGTGCTCTCCACACTCGAGCACGTCGATCCGTAAAGTCAATGCAAAACTTTGACTCGTCTGTAAAAAGCACAGGGGTCCAGTCGTTTAACGTCCATCCAACGTGTTGACGTGTCCAGTTCAAACGCTCCTGGATGTGGTATCGGGTCAACGGGATGCGAATTGCCGGTCGTCGTGCCATCAATCCAGCACTGTGCAAACGATTTCTGATGGTTTGCGTTGAAACTCTTACATTCGTGGCATTCTGGAAGTCATTACGTAACGAAGTGGCGTTACGGAAGCGGTTGCGTCTGGCTAAAACAACAATATAACGATCCTGAATGTCAGTTGTTGCCTTTGCACGACCACCACCATGTCGATGCTGAGCATTTCCATTCAATTGGTAACGATTCCACATTCTGCAAACAACACTTTGTGACACATTCAGGTGTTTTGCTACACTTCTCTGAGACAACTCTGCCTCAAGCATTCCAATGCCAACATGCATTTCATCAGGAGTTAAACGTCTTCTATACGGCATTTTGAACACAATTTGGTAGATAGTCTGGGTAAGAATCGAATACACGAAGCGAAAAACAAGAAATGACCACTTGTTCAAATGTTACATATATGCCAAAACGCCTTATTTCGTGGGTATGCAGTTTTCAGTGCCGCCCGTGCAGGCGCTGGTAGCAATACAAACGTAATAATCGCACACTCTAGAGGCCTACGAAGGGATAAAAGTAATGCATTAAAAATAAATAAGCATACCTATTTGGTTAACTCTTTATACATAACTAAAAAACTGATCCTTATCAAATTTTGAGTAGTATATAATAGATCTCTGAGCATCAAATCCATTCCATTCTCAACGTATTATTGTTGAATATAAGGTGCTGGTTGATTTCTAAAATGCACATTCAGGTTGATTATGATGATGTAAGATTCATTTATCTACGTGCATTTTTGAGTTATTGTCTGATGATAATTAATTTAGAAAAATAAAAAGACAAGCAATGAGATTTGATCAACAATTTTATAAACATGGAACCTGGTACTATACGTACCAAGGAACGATGGCAAGATGGACTGCCCGCTTGTATTTGACTAAAATTCTGTTGTAAACGGGCATTAAATCCAACAAGAACAAGAGGGCCAAGATGGCCCTATATCTCTCACATGACAACCACTGTTCATTCATTAAAACATTGTTTTGAACCGCTGACCTAGTTTTTGACCCCAGATGACCCATGTTAAAACTTGTCCTACATATAAATAAGACAAACATTCTGACGCTGCCTTTCAAGCAGCAAAACAATGATATTTACCTATAATTGATCGATAGATAAGCTTTATGTCGCAAACAATGAACATGACATGAGCAATACTTACCATTTCACAGTTTGTTGACATTTTTTCCGCTTTTGACAGATCCCGAAAGGGTCGAGTTATGAAAATGACGAATATTTTCTAAGGCGTAATCGGCAGGTTTAGTAAATCTTGAAATGTGTATTTTGAGTCAAATAGCGGGACATTTCGTAAATATTTTACAGGACTTACATTAATTGATTTAGGCATTCAAATGATACCAATTTGATTTATATTCGAGACGCTTCAGTTCCAGGGCATGCCCCTTTAAGACAAACATTCTGACTAGGATTGGTGAAGATACGATCAAAATTTGACATCTACAGTGTTAATAAGGTTTTCCTAATATTTGACCTTGTGATCTGGTTTTTGAAGTTAGGTGACCCATATTTGAACTTGTCCTTAATATCATTAAGACAAACAATCCGGCAACGTTTGGACGACAAGATCCAATTAAAACCATGACATTTAGAGCTTTTACAAGATTTTTTACCTAAGATTTGACCTTGTGACCCTGTTTTTGACCCCGGCTGACCTATGTTCAAACCTTGACCCTTGATTTGACAAAGGTGAAGATCCAATAATAACTATCTACAGTGTTAACATGGTTTTCCATAAGATTTGACCTAGCGACCTAGTTTTTGACCCAAGATAACCCATGTTCGAACTCGTCCAAGATATTATGAAGACAAACATTCTGACAAGGTTTCATGATCATCCAATCAAAACAGTGACTTCTAGAGTGTTCACAAGGTTTTCCAGCAATTTGCCCTAGTGACCCAGTGACCATGGAAAATTCGTATGCTGTACGACCTGGTTCAACAAACGCTACTGTATGACACAACCTCCCACGAAGTCTATGATAAGTTTACACTCCGCCTAATTTTTGCGCGGTTTTAGGATGACGTAATTAAACTGATACAATTTGCACCGCCCCGATCAGCGTTTGGTCACGTAGCACACAAACTCGACTTATTTCCTCCAAATCAGGCTCTCGGCACATTTTAAGCGATATATTTGCGGACATTTCATTGGACAAGAAATTAGGACAAACTGTAAAGTTTGTTATAATTTCTTGTCCATTTCTTTGATTGGTAATTTTAAAAATATATCGCATAAACAATGTGGGTAATCCAAGTGATCTAGTGACGTCACAATTTAATCGTAACAAGCGCGTTTTCTGTCATTCGAACTAGGAAAACAGTGTATTATTTTTCGTTTTCCTCTTTAGTCACATAACTGTTGCAACTACTTACATTAAAGGGCTACCGCCGGTATAGATTTTGTCGCTGTAGGCCGTCGATTTTTTACTCTTCTCGTCCAAACCGTTGGACAGTGTTGTGAAAATGAACGTTATTTTTACAAGAAAATTGGTAAATGGCGATATATAGTCCCATTAGCTTTTTGCTATAAAAATATATAATGCAAAAAAAACTACAATTGCTGATATTATTCCAAGATAATAATTTCCGACGAAACAAGCTAAGAACACTCATTTCAATGTGAATTTTGCTTTAATAAACTTCAAATATACGGCTTTGAGCGCAGGAAAATGACCCTTACGACAATTTTTTTACATTTTCATTTTTTGGTAGAATATGAAAGATAATTAATTTTGCTCTGTATAAAGCTACATTTTATGTTTCAATGTAGTATACTTTGTTCGGTATGGCTATTTATATACACGGTATGTAACAGAAAAACTTCGTTAAATTTCGACGTCACGAGTACGTAACGTCAAAATCTATATGAAAACTTAATTTCACTCCAATGGTTTATCTGGCACTTAAAAAGGTGCATGTATTCATTATCTATATTGTTAAATATTTGTTATGTTTTACTTCCAACAAATGCTATACACAGTAATTTGATTTGTTTGCCTACGTTGTACTAGAAATTTGCATACAGCATATTTGATATAATACATATAAAAATTACATCCCGAGAGTGCATCGATAGTACTACGGTCTTTCACGATACGAATACCTTGTCTTGGTCAATATTTATTTCTTCTGATCAAACAATGAGAACATCCGGCTTTACGAGCTTTTACGTATTATTAGTCTTATGACCATTTTTTTCGGTAGCAATATCGGTTTTTCAGTACATTTTTTATCCCGGTATTACGGCCGAGCGGAACGTTTAAACTTTATGCATAACCCAACTTGCATATGTGTTAACACGCTCGTAAAACAAATTGCAATATGCGATTGAACGGTGTTAAACTGATAAAATGGGTTAATTATATTCAATTGACATCGGTCAATTGATTTGCAATAAATTGTTTGCTCATTATGATGTTCACACCGTCACGTCTTCACAAAAAGATGTAACTGTTTGTTGCAAGTATTCGGATAGGCAGGTAGTTGTATTAACGGTAGATGCAACTAAAAATCCGGTCGAAACACTTGTCGTTATCCACGCGCGCATGCGCAGTCGCATTGAAAAGAATGTACATATAGTATTAACTTTTATTGATTTATGCCGTATCATTACTTATCTTCGGAAAATATTTATGGTATAATGTAATAGTTAAGTACTTTGAGATTAAGCATGCATGAATAATGTTGATGTATCGTCTTGTAATTAGGCTAAATTAATGGGAAAAAGTTCGACATTGCCGATCGAGTATTTTGAAAAATGGCGGAAAGACGTGCATAAGTGGTAAATTGGCGCAGAACAGGCGTAAAGACCGATGGATGCATTTGTTCAAAATCAATGTTTTTCAATGATTAATACATTAAAGAATCATCTGCATTGATTTGTTTGGCGATTTTGTTGACAATGTTTCCTCTGTGTAGTTGTGAAATTTCTCTAAAAAGGGGTCGAATTGACAACTTTTAAAAAATGTATGCCTCTTACTGCGACATACATGAAGTGGTTTTCCTCACTTCTTATACCAAAAATGATACTGGGAACACTTACTGCACACAATCTTCTGTTACTTCCAATATTTATTAAATGTTTTGGTTAAAAGATAATGATCATTTAATTAAAACATGTGCACAATGTCGGGCATTTTTTTTCACCACGGCGCGAAAAACGAAAAAAAAATCTCATTAAACTCGCCATTTCTGGATCAATTTATAAGATAGGGAAACAATAAGTACATTTCTAAAATCAGTTATCTTTCAGCTTTTTAACATGGTTACTTAAAAACAATCGGTTAATGATTGACAAAAACATGACAATTTTATTTGAACATGTACACAAAGTCGGGAATGTTTCCACCACATATACGATTATCGAGGAAGTTGCATCTACCTCTGAATACAACTACCTGGGATAGGTAAGTGCTTTAGCTAATTCATATTTTAATTGCGTTTTTAATGGATCCTTATTATCAAGGACTTATATACATGTATGTATATAAGTCTTTGTTATTATCATCTTAAGTTTTTGTGTGTATACTTTCTCTTGCATTTTCATTCATGCAGTTTTACAACAGCACTGAGTACTGTACATCTTAATATGTATGTATTTGGTACGGAAAGGACAATATGCAAAACATTAAAGTTTAAACCAATATGAAAGTAAAGGACCAAATGTTTAATACCATGTCATGTTAACAGTCCAGGTGAATTTTCTGAAATATAAATAGTATGAATGAATATGGCAATGCAACAAGAAATTCATGTGAAAATTTCTTTGACAAAAAGTCAAAATCTTTTAATTCCCTGAGAGCATATAACTTTGATTATAAAAAAGTTTATAACAATAACAGGATGCAAACAGTAATATGATCATATTAAACAATGAAATATACAATGGCTATCATCAGGTATGATAAAAACTGAACAATAAATTATGCTTCTGTTACAACTCGGTGCATTGGGTATCACAGGTGAAATATTGCTGTACAACTGTCTGCTGTATATTTGGTTCTCATTATTTTCATTCTGTGAATGGTGGAATGATTCAATGAAATAAATAAGCATTATTTTCTTGATTGCTACAGTCAACATTTCATTTATGCATGGACACTGGTTTGCAATTTAGTATCTGTGTGATCATTGATAACATTAAATGCATATAGAAATCTTCATTGTGTTGTTTCAGGTCAGGGAGACTCAGAAGATAAAACATATTGACAGATATGAGTAAAATAGTTGTATCAATTTGTGGGTAAAAGTGGAATGTTAACGAAGACAGTGTGAATAAATGGATGTGTTTGTCAAAAACAAAAATGTACAAACATGTTGTACAGTTATGAACTATAAAAGTCTATTCCTCATGATGCGGTGGAGCAATATAATTCATGTTAACTTCACTGACTATAGGTCTCACATGTTTTTAGCTCACATGTCACAAAGTGACAAAGTGAGCTATTAGGATCACTCTCCGTCCGGCGTCCGGCGTCGTGCGTCGTCAAACTTTTTGTTGTGAACACACTAGGGGCCACATTTTTGGCTCAATTTTAGCAAAACTGGGTCAGAACGTTAATCTCAACAAAATCTCGGACAAGTTCGATATTGGGCCATTTGGGGTCAAAAACTAGGTCACCAGGGCCAAATAAGGGAAAACCTTGTGAACACTTTAGAAATCACTGTTTTGAATTTATCTTCATGAAACTTTGTCAGAATGTTTATTTTAATAATATGTAGGTCAAGTTTGAAAATGGGTAATTTCTGTAGTAAAATTAGGTCACTAGGGCAAATTGCTGGAAAACCTTGTGAACACTCTAGAAGTCACTGTTTTGATTGGATGATCATGAAACCTTGTCAGAATGTTTGTCTTCATAATATCTTGGACGAGTTCGAACATGGGTCATCTTGGGTCAAAAACTAGGTCGCTAGGTCAAATCTTATGAAAAACCATGTTAACACTGTAGATTTCACAGTTATTATTGGATCTTCACCAAACTTCGTCAAATCGTTTGTTTTAATGATATAACGGTCAAGTATAAATATGGGTCATCTGGGGTCAATAACTAGGTCACCAGGTCAAATCTTAGGAAATCTTTGTTAACACTGTAGATGTCACAGTTTTAATTGGATCTTCACCAAACCTTGTCAAAATGTTTGCCTCAATGATATGTGGGTCAAGGATGAACATGGGTCAGCCGGGTTCAAAAACTGGGTCACAAGGTCAAATCTTAGGTAGAAATCTTGTAAAAGCTCTAAATGTCATGGTTTTGATTAGATCTTGGCCAAACTTTGTCAGATTGTTTGTCTTAATGATATTAAGGACAAGTTCAAATATGGGTCACCTAGGGTCAAAAACCAGGTCACAAGGTCAAATCTTAGGAAAACCTTATTAACACTGTAGATGTCAAATTTTGATCGTATCTTCACCAAACCTAGTCAGACTGTTTGTCTTAATGACATGTAAGACAAATTCGAACATAGGTGGTCTGGGGTCAAAAACTAGGTCACGGGTTCAAAACAATGTACTAATGAGTAAACAGTGATTGTCATGTGAGCGTTATAGGGCCATCTTGGCCCTCTTGTCTTAAGTATTGTAATCTCGTCTCAGATATACCAGGTGGAACCATCATTTCAGGATAAGAGTCAGCTGGAGGAGGACTTTTCATGACAATGACTTCATTTTCATTGCTGTCTGATTTCTCTCTTACAAATACAGACGATTTGTGTACAGATGTAAATCTGAAACACCTGTACTTAGTGATACCTTTCAGTGGTTTAAAATACTGCTTTAAGTATGTTTTCCAATCATACCTGGAATGAAAACATGGGAAATTGAAATACTTTTAATGATGACTTGAAGTTAGCCAACACACTTAGTATTACAAATGGACATAGTTACAATGTTTATTATTATACCCCCGCAAACAAAGTTTGAGAGGGGGTATATTGGAGTCACTCTGTAGGTCGTCCGTCCGCATAAAGTTTGTGGAGCGAACTACTTCCACTTTTTAAGCTATTGCAAGATACTTGAAATATGTTATCACTATCAAGTGTAGATGTGCAAGACATAATTTTTATGCGCAGCGATTCACTCATTGCAGAGTTAATTATGTCCCTTGAAAATAGCCATATCGTGTACCATTTCAGTATTAGTGTCAAAGCAGCATCGGGGATTAGTATAAGTCACCTCTGTGATAGCTCTAGTTCAGTATGATATCTTTGTAATTGTATACTAATCTACAGTAATAATAAATACTTTAATAAGAAATAAAAAGCTTTATAACCATGAAAATAAATATTCACCAAACCCAGTTCTGTTCTCCATTTGTATTCTGGAATAGGATAGCTTTATTGGTTTTACTGGACTTGTTGACTACTTCAGCAAGATCGGTTATGGTTTCTGTATCCACCCCGCCACAAAAGAAGCAAAGGCTTCGGTTAAAGCCTCTGCTTCAATCATACTTCAGAAGTACTTCATTAGCGCTGCAAAATTTAAAGACCTGCTTCATCTGAAGTCCCGGGGACTTCATTCATACTTCTTGATATGCTTCAGATGAAGTCCCCTGCTCACCGAAGCGCATGGGGACTTCAGAAGTACTTCATAGACTTTAGGATGGATTGATTTAATCTATTTCTTATAAAGAGGGGCTTCATAAGCGCTTCAGTATATTTAAAGGAATGGTGATGTTTGATGACATCACAGGTCACATGGTGTAAATTCAAAAAATGGCTGACTGTTATAATAAGAAAAAGTGTGCCAAAAATGAAAATGGAAAGACTACTAAAACTATGATGTTAATACACTGGTAAGTGTACTGTTTATTAAGTTCTTGTATAGATAAATGTTTTACACCTGCAGAAAACCTAACATGACAGTTTCATATATATTTAGAGACAGTTATGATAAAACCAAGTGAGTGGGGTGTGATGAAACACTTGAGAGGCTGCAATTTGACTGTGTTGTAGTTAGGTACATTATTAACACAATTAATCCCCATCTTATAATGTGATCAAACTGCTATTATTGTTAGGTTAAGTTTTCCAAGTATAATTAAAATATTTAAGGAAAGACTGGCTCTGCATGTCTGAAAAACTTCTGAATATTTCTCTGAATATAGTCTGAGTGAACTCAATGTACAATATCTAAATATTGTTTTTGAGTGTTGTCTCAGAAATGTCTGAATTATATCTGAATACTTTTTTTGAATACTGTCTGATGATGCAGTCATGGCATATCAGGCATTTCATGATATAGCATGATGCATGGTCTGAACATAATTTCAAACACTGGGACTTCAAATCAGTAGGCACTTCAACGACGCTTCTTAGAGGTGCTTCAGACGCGCTTCTGTTTGTACTTCAAAGGCGCTTCTGACAAGGGACTTCAAATGCGCTTCAACCTAATTTGCATACTGAAGCACATCTGAAGCGCTAATTAACATAATTGGGACGGGACTTCAAATACGCTTCTCCATTATTTTCATATATGTAATTTTATCTGTATCTGTGAAGTTCTCTTGAAGCAGGAGACTTTAAAAGTACTTCTTTGATACTCCAGGGGGAAGCTTCATTTGTACTTCAGGTATGCTTCAGATGTGCTTCTTTTGTGGCGGGGCAACCTACGATACAGTTTTTTTTATATGTCCAAATGCTCCGTCAATACAACACCTAAATAGTTTAATGTTTTGTGTTAAGATGTCAACAATGTGTAATTAATATAATTATGAACTGATTGCAATAACCTATTTATCATAATACACTTAAACATATGCATATTATTGAAAAATCACATTGATGTTTTTTGTTACTGGTAAATGATACATCATATGTTCAGTAAATATGAGGAATATTATAGATAAATGGAAAAAGTTGCATAAATTGAATGACCTAGTGTGACCAGGAACTTGCATTTTCAGCTCTATCTCAGCATGTAATCCTTGGTTCAACCTCCACAGTAAATATCCAATCATGTATTGGTTTTTGTTCTGAGCTGGAAAAAATGGATAATAATGTGCATGAATACTCTGCATGTTTTCATTTCAGCATATATTGTAAGCAATCAATCATGTACAGTTGTGATGCAAGATGAACATTAAATGTGATTTTTTAAAAATTTCCATGTACATTTATTTGTTGTTGACAATACTAAATGTAAAAGTTGTTGTTTTCAATAAGAAATATATGCATGTTAATAACATTTAATGTTAATAAAGAAATTGTTTACAACATGAATACTTAGTGACCATTATTCATAATCCTAATAAATAAATGAATTGTTTTATATTTAGTGGAATTTTAAGCATATTTTTTGACAAACCTGGATTTGAAAATTTGCTACGTTTTAGCTTGTTTAACAGTATTATACATTCATTCTTGGTTTTGACCCAAAATCTACGTAAAAATGAGTTTTACGAGATGGACACTATATTACCTGGTCATTGATTATTGGCCTTTGTTCTCAGGTGAGCGATGAAGGGCCAATGTGGCCCTCTTATTATGTAAGCTACCTCCATACAAAATTCCATCGCAATGTTTAAATCCTTTATTAAAGTCACATAAGCATATACATTTATCGGTCCTAACAGTTTCTGTATATTCTATAACAAAGGAATCCGGTGTGTTTTCCTCCCGTGCATACTTTAACGTCACGCGCTGTATATATTTCAAGATACACAGCGAAATGAGTGTTTTTAGAAGAAAAATGGGTTGTTTCGTCGATAATAATTATCTTGGGATAATATCAGCAAATGTTTGTTTTTCACATATATTTTTTATTGCAAAAAGCTCATGGGGCTTTAATTAAGGTAATCACCGGAAACTAATTTTCTATTTATAGTAACAATGACCCATGACCAAACTGACCCAAAATACAGTTCGTCAAGATTAGTCATTCTAAACTGAAGTTATTGACCGGAAACTGATTTCTATGTAATGGTTAGTGTCTAAAATGACTGTTCTTCATGAAAATAGAAACGCTTAGGGAGCCAGCGTTAGCGAGCGACCGGCGTTTCTACTTCATATAGAACTGTGAGAACGAAGGTTTGTGAAGTCCCATAAGCTTATAAGTGTATTGGTCCTAATAGATTCTATTCTTTAACAGAGGAATCCGATGGGTTTTTAGCAAGAAAAAGTGTTTCTGAAACCACCACTATCGTATTTTTTTTCAATATCATTGAATTAAATACTATTTATAGAACACCTGATTTTTGCAGCAGTCATGTTATGCAAACATAGTAATGTGACGTCACGCGTTCTACATGCTTCAAGTTTATAAAAGCAAAAATCACATGGAAACGAGTGTTTTCAGACGAAAAATGGCTTGTTTCGTCGGTAATAATTATCTTGGGATGAAAGATCAGCATTTAAATGTTTTTCTACAGCAAAAAGCTATTGGGGCTGTAAGTCCCATTAGCATAGCATATAAATGTGTGTGTCGTACTAGTTTCTGTACTAGTTTCTATAAGAGTGGAATCCGGCGTGTTTTCCTCCCGTGCAATAAAAAATGTTTACAAAACCACTATCGTATTTTTTCAATATCATTGAAAAAATACTAATATAGAACAGCTGTGTTTTCCCGCAGTCATATTATGCACACGGTATGTAAGTGACGACACGCGCTCCATGTATTCAAGTTTACAAAATTAATGCAAAATTCACAGCGAAATTAGTGTTTTTTGGAAGAAAAAGAGCTGGTTTCGTCAGTAATAATTATCCTTGGATTATAACTGAAATTGTTTGTTTTGGCATGCATTTGTATATTTTTTATAGCAAAAAGATAATGGGGCTTTGAGGTTATGTATATTGTAAACTTTGAGGCTATGTATATATTTAATGTCTTGATCTGAATGGCTTAAAGTTTGATTTGTTGAGTATCAATAATAGGGCTGTGTCCAGTATCCGAGTACTCGGGTATTCACGAATGAAATTGAAAAATCCAGTATGAATAATCGTCATTCGTGGTTCGCGATTTCATTTTCTCTGAATAAGTATTGTCTTATTATGGACTACTTTATTGTTTGCAAAGATGTCCAACCTGTTCAGTAAATAATGATGCTGGTAAATCAATTAACTGAGAGTACGTATAAATTCAAGCCACGTAACAATTCATATTGATTTACTTAATCATTTCTAAAAAAAATAGCTGTTTTCAGTACTGCAATTTTGAAGTTTGACATGGGTTACTTGATAACAAAAGATTCGTGATTAGAAGAATTGTGGATCGTAAGTGTTGAATCAATTGTATCGGATCGCCACCTACCCAACGATCCACATCCCTATTGTACACCATTAATTTAAATTAGATTCAACAAATTTTCCATATTTATAGTTCTACATGTGTATTGAAAGCACATCATAATGATTTTGTAATGTGAGATACAACATTCACGTGCATTGCATTGATAATATACATGTAATGAACCAATATCAAGATGATACATGGATATCTATATTCAGAATTTATAGGAAGTCAATATCTGCATGATATCAGAAAGATATGTAGGACAGATGTCAGAAAAGTGATATACGTGCAATATAAAAATATTTAGGGCCAATATACGGCAGACATACAAAAAGACATTCACACTTTGCAGAAACGATATCAATCTGATATTATGACCCGATATCGAGCATACATTGTGCCGTATATAGGTGCAATATAGGCCCCTATAGTGAACGCTCCAGTTTCATTATAGCCACACTTCATTTGGTTATGTTAACAGGTCAGTCATTTTGAATTTTAAACCATGTGACCTTATACAAATCATAGGTACTTTCACTGGAATTCCAGTGGTATGTCCAGTGAACAAGAAATACTCCACTTGAATTCCGGTGATGTCCATTGGGCAAAAATATTCCACTGGTACACGGGTTTTCTTAAGGAGTTTACTTTCACTTACTTTAAACATTACTTGCCCCTAGTGAAAAACAGATTGCCCTATTTTTAAAATACAAAATATGTGTAATATAAGATATATTTTGGTTGTTGTGCATTAAAGAACAATGATATTCATTATTAAAAACTATTTAAAGCAAAAAAAGTCGTATTCATTTAATTTATTCAAGTGAGTAAACAGAACAATGTCTGGCAACCCCAACAACAAATAAACCTATCAGTTACTTTTGTGGAAACTTTTATCAAGATACCCCAGATTATGAGGTTTAACCTCTTAGAGTGACCTTTACCTTGGAACTACAGTCATTGGTGTTGAGTGTGATACCTCGTCTAATGATAGTTAACATAAACACTTGTGGTAACTTATCTCCAGATACTCCAGTGAATGATGAAGAAATAGAGCAGACACAGCAAAAAGACCTTATATTATGAGGTTTAACCTCCCAGTGTGACCTTTACCTTGGATCTACAGTCATTGGTGTTGAGTGTGATACCTTGTCTAATGATGGTTAACATTTGTGGAAACTTATATCAAGATACCCCAGATTATGAGGTTTAACCTCTCAGTGTGACCTTTACCTTGGAACTACAGCCATTGATGTTGATTGCGACACATTTTATAATAATGGTTAACATAAACACTTGTGGTAACTTAACTCCAGATACTTCAGTGAATGATGTTATTTCAGAAAGAGACCCAAATTATGAACTTTGAACTCCAATTGTGAACTTGACCTTGGAGCTACAGTCAAGGGTGTTGAGTCCAACACATTAACTAAAGATGGTTAACATTTGTTGTAACGTATCTCAAGATGCTCCAGTGAATGATGTTGCAGACTAACAGAGTAGACAGCAAAAAGACCCAAATTATTAACGTTGAACACTAATTGTGAACTTGACCTTGGAGCTACAGTCATGGGTGTTGAGTGCATCACATCATATAAATCTAAGAATGGTTAACATAAATATGTGGTAAATTATATCCAGATAGAGCTACTCCAGTGAAGGATGAAGTTACAGAGCGGACACAGCAAAAATAGATTATGAACTTTGAACTCTATTGTGACTTGAACTTGGACTTACAGCCACGGGGTTTGCCAATAAAAAATCGTCTAATAATGCTTAACATTTGTGGTAACTAACGTGCAGTCAACGTACGATTCAAAATACTTACTGCAGCGCGTCTGTTTTTCCATGCAGTGGGTGGTGGGTTAAGAGACAAATCAAACATTGTCAACATTTATGGTAACTTATGTGCAATCAATGAACAATTCAAGATACCTACTTCAATGTGTATGTTTTTCCAGTACCGCATGATCCTGTCATAACAAAACTATGGCCTTCCAATGCCATGGAAATAGCGTGTTCCTGTGACATAATTGCGTCTGTTTCAAAACAAATTTCGAGCGTGTTCTGTACGGACCGGTACGGTTACCTGGAGTTTATACATATATTCATTCAGCCCGGAGCAGTATCTTCGGCAAACTGATGACGTCACGCAATGGCTTGCCTCCGCTGGAAAATTCTTGGATTTATTGTATTGAGTTAGCAATTGTAAAACAAAGAAAACATTAGGGGTAAGAACTGCATTTGTTCGTTTTTTATAGCCTGTGAGTGTATATATTACGGAATTTCACGTATTGACTGCAAATTCATAGAGATTCTTGTATCGGCGATGTGGGTGGGGAGTGGGAGGCATTGCACTCCTGTTGTTTTTTTCTTTATGATAAGTCTAGTAAACATTTTTGAGTTTTTTTTTTTTTTTTAATGTCAGGTTCCTGTGGATAAACGTAGCCACTATTTAATAGTTAATGTTGTTTTTTTACAGCCCCCCCCCCCCCATCAATGCAGGTCATATGCTGTGGTTTTATATGTAGCATCAAGACATACTGTAACTGTCGTATCTGGAGAGCAGACGCTTTTGTTGTGCTGAGTGATACACGAAAAGGAAAGTTGAACCATACCTTCTGAAATACCTTAAGACAATAGCTGCGAGGGGTGATCCAAAAATTTGTCGCTGCCTCTGTTACTCGGCCTGTATTTAAGATATAACAGTCAAAGTGGATGTACATGTAAATTAATGTCTTACAAAATTCTAATCAAACAAAATTTGGTGCACAAGTTTGTTAGCAAATACTTTATAAAATATAGTGCATCTTTTGAAACACACGAGCAAACATCGCCGCACAACCAACGACTTTGTGTTATATACAATATCACGACGTCAGAACATCACTCCTCAAATTAGCGACCAACGCGCTCGCTGCACTGCCTGTGTCATTAAACCTACATCCAAAACACATTCTCAAACCATTTGGATTGGAGTCCTGAGAAAGTTATGGTCACAGTTTTGAAGGATCATCACCATAACTTTTCTAAAAGTTTATCTTAATGAGATCTTGGCACACGTTCAAAGATGTGTCAATTTTGGTCAGACTTCGGGTCACTGGGTCAGATCACGGGAAAACAGTATTATCATTCTAGAGGTCACTGTTTTCATTGGTTCTTCATCAAATCTTGTCTGAATGTTTGTCTTTATGATATCTTCGACAAAAATAAAAATTAGATCACCAGGTCAAATCATTGGTAAACCTAATTATTAACACTGTAGGGACAACATTTGTTACCAAATATTGATGAAAGTTGCTCATAATATCTGTATTGGTGATTTCTTGGTCATTGTTAGGACCTGACCAAGTTAAATGATCTGAAAGAAGTAGCAGTCTCTGCTCAGGTGAATAAAAAGGGCCATCATTGCCCCCTTGTCTACCTACTAATACATCTATCACCATTTACAGGAATACTATAGTTTGCATTCACCTACATGCATGAAATGTCTTCACCTTTCAGTAGTATTCAATAGTAAGTCTCATAATTCTGTACTAAATCTATTCATAATATACATTCATCTTCAATTTAGCTATTATTACTTCTTTCTTTAAAATTACTGGCCCCAATTGAATATCAATCATTGCTTTCCCTAGTTCCTTTAGTTGTACTGCACTAGCAACTGTTAGACACGCTGTTCTCCGTAATTTAATTGTTTATGTTTGATATCTAATCTGTTGTAGATCCTGTCTGATATGATGGTTCTAATGTTGCGCCTGTATCAGCTGTTGTAACTTCTATAGGAACATTCTGCACCTAGTGGCTTATAATTCTTCATTGGATAGTCCATCGCATTTTGATCTTGGTTACAAGCATAGCATCTCACTACACTTGTTTGTGTGAGTCGATTAAGTCTCTCTATGACCTGTTGAAGCAAGTATGTTTCTCTGATTGACGTTTTGTCTATGACAGTGCTGCTCGTGATTTCTTCGGTATTTGTTACAGCTCGAGTTTTATCTTCCTGCTCATGCTTGTCTTCAATTTTCTCTGTTGGAATTCTGTATAATAACGACTTCTGGGGGCAAACTATCTAAAGGGACATGGCGACTGAAGTGGATATAATAATTATTATGATGTATTCGGACGCAAAATAATCCATTGAGAATTATTTGTTTAGCAATAAATCAAGTTCTAAACATTAATTGCATGATTAAGATATTAATGGTTTCGTTTGGTATGATAATACAATAATAAATAATTTTAACCTGGTCAATGATATGTGGGTCGAGGTCGAACATGGGTCAGCCGGGGTAAAAAACTAGGTCAAATCTAGGTAAAAACCTTGTTAAAGCTCTAGAAGTCGCAGTTTTAATTGAATCTTCGCCAAATCCTATCAGATTTTTCGTTCTTGATAGTACTAAGGACATATTAAAATATAATTAACCTAGGGTGAAAAACTAGGTCACGAGGTCAAATCTTAAGAAAACATTGTCTATGTTGAAGTTCACATGATTTTGACTAGATCTTCACCAAACATTGTCAGAGTGTTTGTCTTATTTATATGTAAGTCATCTGGGGTCTAAAACTAGGTCAAATTGAACGATCAAAACAATGTTTTAATGAGTGAACAATAATTGTCATAAGAGCGATACAGGGCCATTTTGTCCCTTTTGGTTGTATTTTAGTGTGTTTGTATATCAAGTCACTGATAAATGTTGCGGAACTGTTTGAGGTGATAGTCGAAACTATCTCTAATTCATGTAGTACCAATACATTTCTATATTATAATTTGCAATAATACTCGTGTTGTTTGTAATTCAGCTTGCCACAATGTACGCTTACGTTGACATATACTACATTATTGTAGTATATAGTGTTTTACTGTAGCATTGTATTTTACTTATTTCATTATGTAAGCGATTTCAAAGAAATAATGAAGAAAGATGTTATGGATACACGGGGAATTCAACACAAAACTTGCATCGAAGTTATCCGAGGTCTATATTTCGACAAAATAAATACTTTCACATACTAACGACTCGGAAAGTCGGCTATCGTGCAAGAAAATTCAGAACTTCGATTTGTTCCGACCAGAGAATCGTTAAAAGGTGTTACTTCAATGACAGAGTGGACACACATTGATATTCTGGCAATTTTAGACGAAATATCTGAGTGAAAACATTTATTTATCGTCGGAACGATCAGTAATGGTGTAAAATATTATTTCATATCTGGGGGTTTAATTAATATGCTAAGACCATATGTCACTTCTAATCAGAAATATTAGGATGAAACATATAGATTTGATAATGATGGCATATAGATCTTCAGTTCAATGTACTAGTGGTTACACACCTGCAATGATGCAAATTTGCAGAGAAATTAGATTGCCAGCTGATATGATTTTTGGGCGTCCGGAAAAAGATACTGATATCAGAGGGCAGAATAGATCTCAATTTGTCACAAAATTAGAAAATCAAATTCAAGATCTACATGGTTTGGCGAGTCAAAATATGGATATGGTATAAACAAACAATACAATGTAAATTTGAAATATTAGGGGATCAAGTTTGGTATTATAATCCAATACGAACGAAAGGATTGAGCCCGATTGTCCAAAATTCATGGATTGGTCCATGCCAGATGGTTGATAAAATTAATGATATCTTATATAGGATCTTGACAAGCTTAACAGGAGCTCCGCGGACGGAGACATATGCCCCCAAACAGGGCCTTAGCACAGATTTTTGTCCAAGGTCAGTTACACCTGCCAGATATGAGGCCCATCGGTCAATCCGTTGACGAGTTATCGCTCAAACGATTTTCACACTCCATGACACAGTGACCTTTGACCCCAATTTCAATAGGGGTCACCTAGTGTCTGAGGACAATGTACCTACGAAGTTTAAGGCCACCAGTCAATCCGTTGACGGGTTATCCATCGGAAACGATTTTCACACTCTATGTCACAATGACCTCCGCAATTTCCATATGGGTCACCTGGTGTCCAAGGTCAATGTACCTGCGAAGTACTAGGCCAGTTTCCCATCGGAAACTAACTGGTCTACCGACAGACAGACCGGCCGACATCCAGCAAATCAATATACCCCCTATTCTTCGAGGGGGGGGGGGGGGGGGTTAAAAAGTATACGAGTAGAAATTAATGAGTTATCATACAAGTATAGCTGTTGATGTATATAGTCACACGTATATGAAGTTATGAATTTTCAGACATTGTTTTGTTACATGTTTATATAAACTTTATACAGACTGGTTTATATTCTGAATGTTCAAAATTATGTCAAGATTTGTTCTTCCCAGTGAAGAAAGCTTGATTGTCTTACGTACGCGAGCAACATGGCATTTGTTTTAAATGCAAGATATGTCACAAGATATTCCGTAGCAACGACTATCCGCATATATGAATAGCAAGGAAGGATGACTTTATTTTTACCAGAGGTCGATGAATAAGGGAGAACGTGCAGTGAGAGATTTAAATAAGTTTATGAAGAAGGCAGAGGAAAAGTTTGTGTAGACGTGAGATAGGGGGTGATTGAGAAAAGTTTGACTTATTTGAGTGACAGAAAAAGACAGATAGAAAGAATTTAAAGGCAGAAAAAAGGAGCAGGAAAAAAGGAAGTAAGAAGCATGAAGGAAAAGAGAAAGAAAATAGAGACCGAGAGGAAGGAGGAGGAAGAAAGAAAGTAGAGGCAGAAAGAAAGAAGAAAATGATAGAGAGAAAATAGTCACTGAGAGGAAGAGGCAGAAAAAAGAAGAGGAAAGAAAGAATGTAGAGGCAGAAAAGACGGAAGAGGAAAGAAAGTAGAGACAGAAAGGAAGAAGAGGAAAAACAAAATAAAGACCGAGAGGAAGTTGAAGAATGAAGAAGATAAAAAGAAAAGAGAAAGTGATAAAAAGAAGGACGAAAGTAGGATAGACGATTTAAGTGAGATGGAGGGAGGTGAGTTTAAGGAGTTGGACGAAGTGTTAATGAAGGTGGATAGGATGAGAAAGAGAAAAAGAAAATTGGTTTTACAGAAGACAAGTAAGGAATCATTTTAAGAAAGGGACTGACTACATTTATGAAATCATCACCACGTTAAAGACAATTATGTTATTTGTTTAAATTTATTTCATGTATATATATATGTATGTATAAGAAAACGAATGTTCCAGTTTTTAAAGAACACTTCTAACTAATACATTTCATGTATTGTTATCTGTTAACATTTATACTGAAAACTGTTACCTCACAGAAGAAGTAACGTGTAATTGCTGTTCAATCACCAAGAAGAAGACATAATATTTATCAGATAAACATTGACATTGATTTTTTTCACTAAATTCATTTGTGCAAGTGACAATTTTATAATGTAAGTATTGTAAGTATTGACAATGATGCTTTAAATAATTCTTTTATTATGCTAAATATTTAATAGGACTTTACTTCATTCTCAGACAAGCTGGACATTTTGGGCCAGAATTTGTTTTATTCTTAATATTGTTCCACCACAGTTTATGTGTATATTTAAGGTATTAGATGTATAATGCATTACCACCATTTTGAAGAGTACTCCATGTTCATGATTTTTAGGTATAATTGATAAATTCCTTGAGGGTCATGGGTACAACCCAACTGGGATCATATTTATTAGCTCACCAGAGCACGAATGTGCTCAGGGTGAGTTTTTGTGATCGCCCTGCGTCCACCGTGCGTCGTGAAGTGGCGTCTATATTTACTCAAAACAACATCTCCTACACCGCTATGCCGATTGCAACCAAACTTTGATGGAATGATCCTTGTGTGGTCCCCTTTCAAAGTTGTTAAAAAAATAAATTTCATTAAAAACTCTGGTTATCGCTCACCTGAGAACCAAGGCCAATAATCAATGACCAGGTAATATAGTTTCCATCTCGTAAAACTCATTTTTACGTAGATTTTGAGATCAAAACCAACAATGAAGGTATACTACTGTTAAACAAGCCAAAACGTAGCAAATTTTCTAGTCCAAGGGCCCATAACTCTTGGAGTTATGGTTTGATTCCACCCATAACTTCACATGTCCAAAACCAGAAGGTCATACACATTCATCGTAAATATGATTAGGATCGGTGAATATATGAAGGCGCTAGAGTGTAAACAAGCTAAAATATAGCAAATTTTCTATGTCAAGGGCCCATAACTCTTGAAGTTCTGGTCCGATATTGCCCAAAATCGAACTTGGCCAAGATCTTTTGGTTATACACATTTACTGAAATATGATCAGGATTGGCGAATAAATGAAGGCGCTAGAGTGTAAACAAGCTAAATATAGCAAATTTTCAAGAAGTCAAACTCTAGAAGTTATTATCAGATTTTGCCCATAATCGAACTTAGCCGAGACATTGTGGCCATATACATTGTGAGCAAGTTATATTAAGATTCGTAAAGAGCTGCCGTTACTAGAGTGTAAACAAACTAATTGTGGACGGACGCCGGACATTCACCGATCCTAAAAGCTCACCTGATGAATCAGGTGAGCTAAAAATGTATTCCTCATTTGTAAATGTAAATTACTATAAGTCAATGTCTACTCGCCAAAATCTGAATATTAGAATCGAATTTGTGGTCTAGCTTTACCTCATGGGGCTTGTGTCTATACATGTGGAAACCCTGATATTAGTTGAGTAAGCATTTTTAACAATCAAACGAGAGTAAATTCGTAAATCTAGTTCAGTTGTTCAACATTTTAGGAGTTTTTATTACTTTTAAATGCAAAAGTAAACAAGAGGGCCATGATGGCCCTATAAATGCTCACCAGGAAAAAAGGTCATTTGGAGATGAACATTGTTTTCTATACGAGTCCAAGTAAGATCAAGTGACCCATCTGGGCCGTTTTTTATCCCATGGCCATTATATGAACAAATTTAAAAGACGTCCATTAGAAAAAGCTAGATACAAAATAGGCCTTGCAGTTTCGGAGAAGATTTTTTAAATTTTCCTATATAAATCAAGTGACCGCCGAGGCGGGGCCAATTTTGACCCTAGGGCAATAATTTGTACAAACTTGGTAGAGGTCCGCTAGACAATGCTACATACCAAATATCTTAGCTCTAGGCCTTGTGGTTTCGGAGAAGACGATTTTATAAATCAAGTGACCCCCGGGGGGCGGGGCCAATTTTGACCCTAAGGCAATAATTTGATCAAACTTGGTACAGGTCCACTAGACAATGCCACATACAAAATATCTAAGCTCTAGGCCTTGCGGTTTCGGAGATTTTTAAATTTTCCTATATAAGTCTATATAAATCAAGTGACCCCGTGGCGGGGCCAATTTTGACCCTAGGACAATCATTTGAACAAACTTGGTAGAGGTCCACTAGACAATGCTATGTGCTAAATATCTTAGCTCTAGGCCTTGTGGTTTCGGAGAAGAAGATTTTTCAAATTTTCCTATGTAAAATAGAATAAACCCCAGGGCAGGGCCAATTTTGACCCCGGGGCCATAATTTGAACAAACTTGGTAGAGGTCCACTAGACTATGCTACACACCAAATATCAAAGCTCTAGGCATTGTAGTTTTTGACAAGAAGATTTTTTAAATTTCCTATATAAGTCTATGTAAAATCAAGTTATCCCCGGGGCGGAGCCAATTTTGACCCCAGGGGAATAATTTGAACAAACTTTGTAGAGTTCCATTAGACAATGCTACATACCAAATATCTCAGCTCTAGGCCCTGTGGTTTCGGACAAGAAGATTTTTAAAGTTTTTTCTATTTGTTGCCATAGCAACCAGAGTTTTTAATGAAATTTAATTTTTTGAACAACTTTAAAAGGGGACCACCCACTTCGTAGAGTTTCAGTGACAATGGAAGTGCACAATAGCATCCCCTCTAAACGGAATAAAATTCCGAGTTTTCATATATGTTATCCCACATTCAATCTGGATTTATTACAAAGACAACGTGGCCACTTAGATGTCGAAAGCCTGGTTGCTCCGGTATGATGCAAATTGAACATTAGGGTCAATATACTGGGTAATCGTTTATATATTTCCTGACAACGATTGACCTGACTCCTGGGTAATCGTTTATATATTTCACCGGAATATACTTCAGATTAGTTTCAACACTCATTAATTCTGAAGAATCTAGGTACCGTCACAGGTAGTTTCCATGCAGAACTGATTGATTCAGTGAAGAATTGGAAACGCTTTAGAATAGTGGAAGATAATATCAATTTTGAAGTGTCGGAGTGAACTATGAAAACAATGAGAGAAAAATGGAGCAATGGTTTGGTTAGGTAGCTATCATTCGAAATTTTGCATTTGATGATCGCCCAGTCATAAGAAAACAACAAAATAATCTGTAGAGGTATCACTTTGTTTTTTTCCCTAAAAGCATTGGGTGTGTCACCAGATATTTATTTACCAGTTACATTTTTAACAAAGTTAAGCCACGGAAAAAATAAAGTAAGAATTCTCTACAACAGGATTTTGAAGTCTCGCGTTACAAGTCATTTATCAGTAAAGATTCTGCTAGAAGCTCTAGCAGATTGCATTGAGGTGTTATGTCTAGGCGATCATCAAGTGCAATATTTGAATGATGGCTACCGAACAAAATGCACAAAAATATGAGGAAGCTGTTGATGTCTTAGACTACTACCAGACAGTCAGTGAATCTGTCTACCAGTCTTGTGGCAAGGAAACTGCCAGTTGGTCTAGTGGGTGGTGACCAGCTTACACGTGAGCGAATTTTTAGTGCAAAAAGACTGCGACCTGCTGCTAATTCTGAAGGATCTAGGTACCGTCACATGTAGTTTTCATGCAGAACAGATTGATTCAGTGAAGATGAGAAACGCTCTTGAACTGTGGGAGATGATATCAATTTTGAAGTGTCGGGAGTGAGCTATGAAAAAAATGAAAGCGATTTTTTGGTGCTAAAAACTGTGCGCTGCTGCTTTTTCAGAGTAAGAAAGACTTTATCACAATTCACAGTCGATTTTTGCATCTTCAGATGTCTATACTGACTCTATAAGAACAATATAGAGCAATTCACACCTTATGCTCAAAAGATAAGAAGCTCTCGAAACCATGCAAATGGGGATGACGTAAAAACAGTTATGACTCTAGTAAAGAGTTTGCTATCTCTTACATTCGAGCTTTTGTTGTAGAAGCTGCCAGTCATCATATTGGTGGTACCAGACTTCAAATCAATGTCAACTGAGCATTTTACATTGTGGAACAATCCTTGATGATATATCGTCGTCTTACAAAGCATATTAAATGGAAATGTACATACAGAGATTAGAAATGATTCTGTCAAACATTACAGCTACATGTATATGGTTTTGGAGATGGGATTTCTTTTCCTAAACCCGTAGCGTATAAATAAATATAAGAACTCCAAGCCGAATCCGTCTATTGTGCTTGATGAAGATATGATGCAGGTTCTAAATGGGCACAGAAACAAATCAAAGTGTGCTCTTGAAAATATTACATTAAGTATGTCAACAGTTTGCCATTCTCAGTGACTAGCAAAAAAGTAGGTTAACAAAGGGCCATTTAAAATGTACGTGTTCAAACAAAAATAGATGTTTCACAAATTAAAATAAATAGTTCATTCTATGGAATGGATTAACAGACGAATGTTGTTCATCGGGCTCAAAAACACAAGCGATCGTCATCACGTGAAGATGAGATGAAAATTTTACTCGACTTGCTTGCACAATGTAAAGCCATTCAATGAAAATGTAAGCCGAACAATTCCTTCCTTGAAAGAAAGCTCCAAATTATCCCATAAAAATCTGATTATGGAACATTATCTTGAATGGATTAAGTATCATAGACTTCTTTGTTACCATGAGTTTTGAGCAGAATACTAATGCGTTGAATGCTCGGTACACTATGAATCAAATTACTGAAAGTACTCATGGAAACTGAACTAGCATAAGACTTGCACCGTAATATGAACTAGTTTGTCAAAATAGGCACTGCCATATATTTTCTTCGTTTATAAGAACGCAATTTGCTGGTCATGTTATGAATATAATTTTTAATGTTCATTTTGTTTGAATTTATTAATTTAGTTTAAAACTCGTCATCTAAAACGATAACAAGAGAGCTATGATGGCCCTTAATCGCTCATCAGCAAAAAAGACCCCGAGATAAAAACATCATGAGCTAGCCTATGTAAAATCAAGTGACCCGGGGGCGGTTTCAGAGGGGGGAGGTCAATTTTGACCCTGAAGTCATGATTTGAACAAACTTGGTAGAGGTCCACTGACTGGACAATACTACATATAAAATATATAAGCTCTAGGCCTCGTGGTTTCAGACAAGAAGATTTTCCTACATAAGTCTATATTAAGCTAGTGAACCCCGGGACCAGGCCAATTTTCACCATGAGGTCATAATTTTTACAAACTCAGAGGTCCATTAGACAATGCTACACACCAAATATCTTAAGCTCTACTAGGCCTTGTGGTTTCGGACAAAAAGATTTTTTCAATTTTCCTATACAAGCCTATGTAAATCAAGTGACCCCCAGGACGGGGCCAATTTTGACCACAGGGCAATAATTTGTAGAGGTCCACTAGACAATGCTACACATCAAATATCTAAACTCTAGGCGTTGCAACATCTGTCAAGAATTTTTTTTTAATTTCCCTATATAAGTCTATGTACAATCAAGTGACCCCTGGGGCGGGGCCAATTTTGACCCTAGAGCAATAATTTTAACAAACTTGGTAGAGGTCCACTAGGCAATGCTACATACTAAATATTCAAGCTCTAGGCCTAGTGGTTTCCGAGAAGATTTTTTAAATCTTTCTAAATATAAGTCTATATATATAAATCAAGTAAGCCCCGGGGCGGGGCCGATTAGCAATTACCTTGGATGATCTGGAGCTGACCTTCAGGGACCTGATAGAGCCCTTGTACTGCATTAACCAATTCGCCAGCAAGGATATGATGACCCCACTCCAACGCTTCCTGATAAGATACATGGCTAGTCTCCTTGTTTCAGAGAACAGGCCTTTAAATTCGGAATATGCGTCGGCTATCATTGCAGATTTTAGACACTGTTGTAAAAACAATGTACCACGTGGATTTAGGCTGGCTGAATATATATCATGTAGAATATTTCTGTGATACATAAATGTAAAACGCTTACTCTACCTCAATAACTGGAACACTGTAACTGAATACATAACTTGAACTACAACAATGTGTTTTTGTTTGTTTTCTTTCAGGCCCGCATTATGAAATAGTTTGTGCGATTCAAGCACAACAATAGCACTTGGGGGCGGGTAACATGGTCAATAGGATAGCCTGTGTCTTAAGATACGTTGATCTTAAACTCAATAATTCCAACATACAGGCGGACATTCTAGTTAACATTTGAATGACTGCAATAGCAATTTCGTACAAACTATTTCATAATGATGGCCTCAAACTTATTATTTTCCTCCACCTGTCTTGACGGGGTCATCGTCCCGTGGAGGTGAACATTAATGGTAGCTTTAGTGTACATCTACTGCTGCCATTAATGGCCAACGTTCAGACTTGTCTATTTCGATTTCATAGAAATACAGACGGAAACAGCTTTCTAACAATATCAATACGAACAACAGCCAATTACTAACCTATATTATACTAACCCTGTATTATTGGATCACACATGGCGGGTGGGTCGGCAGGCGGCGTCCACTCTCTAATTCAAAGTTTCATGCGGATCATCACTAATTTCATGGAAATGTTCATGGCCACGAGATCTCGGTCAACAGCCCAATCGGCCCACTTCTGAGTTGGGCCTAGCTGTCGTTTTCCCTTCTTGAACATTATATGCACGATGGTTTATGCAAAATGACGTCACCAAGTAGATTATGACGTCATTGTAATATGGATGTGAGAAGACAAAGAAAATATGGCGCAAGTTCTCGAATAAAATGTTCATATTTTTGTACTGACATAAGTTTATATATAAATGTATATTGGTCTGTTTCTAGAGAAATCCTGTGTGTTTTCCTCCCGTGCATACTTTATAAGCAAGAAAAAATGTTTCCGAAACCACTATCGTATTTTTTTAATATCATTGAAATAAATACTATTTATAGAACACCTGTGTTTCACAGTCATGCTATGCACATGTAGTAAAGTGACGTCACGCGCCCTACATATTTCAAGTAATCACAGTGAAATGAGCGTTTTCAGACGAAAAAGGCCTTGTTTCGTCGGTAATAATTATCTTGGGATGATGTCAGCAATTAAATGTTTTTGCATATATTTTTCTGCAGCAAAAGGCTTATGTGGCTTTAATAACAATGGCCACGATTGAAAAGAAAGAATTATGTATGGTACATGTGACCAGTTAACCTTTTTTTCAGAGATAGATATATGTATATTTAGCCCAGCATTCCAATTAAATGTGTGCTAGGGAAGAACCTTTGTGCACTTGAGGATTTTATCCACATATGGTCTTTTAATCAGATTTGATTGTATGAACCAATTCAGTAGTGACGATCGAGTTATAAGGACAACAGTCCTGTTTTATTTGGATCATACTGGTGCTGGTTGAAAACTAAAACTGTAGATCAAGTGGTTGTTCGAACTTATTCGCTAAAAACAACCCAAGAGGGTTATAATAAATCAACTAAAACACTATCTTTTGAGTAGAATTAATACGTTTTAGGTACATTTCTAACACAAACTGCATGACAGAATATTTGCTTTTCTACACAGAATGCAAACTTAAATTTGGTGTAACTCGCTCCTTGGATACTTAGTCACAATAATTAATAGTATAATCTGGTTAACATTTTTGTTTCATTCTAAAACAATATCCGAGTTGGTTGTAGAGACAGACGGCATTTCGGATGATACATGTCTCAGTATAGATGGACATCGTCTCTCCTGATCCAACTTGTTCTTATTCCTCTTGGCTTGTCCCTGTTTGGCTATAATTGTAAGTTGTGTCTTCGTCTTGTACCCATACTCCATATCTGCTTTTCTTTCCGTATTTTCGGTCCTGAAATAATGGTTAAAGGTCTACTTATGAATACAAGTTGATTTGATAAAAATGTTCAGTGTCGTAAATATTTGTCTTTGGATATATGAATGAACACAATAACTAGGATATTGTAATAACATTTTTGTTTCATTCTAAAACATTATAGCTGATTGGTGTTGCAAAAGGCATGGTGGATGATAAATGTCTCAGTACAGATGGACAACGCCTCTCCTGGTTCAACTTGTTCGTATTATTACGCACGCATTGCTTGTCCCTAGGGATTAGGTTATAATTTAAGCTGAGCCTTTCTCTTATATCAGAACAGTTCTGTTCTTATATCCATACTCCATATTTACCTTACGTTTACGTTTTGGAAACAAAAGTTCAATTATGAATACAAGTTGACCTGGTAAAAATGTATTTGAAATAAATGCCACCACTTTATTACTATCACATCCCACAGGATTGTAGAAGTTACCCAAGTTTACCCAAGACAAGTTATGTCGATCGAGGCGTTAGACGATGATGGCATTGCCTTGATAAGGTTATACTGAGGACAGACAAAATGCAACAAATACGGTTCTTTTCGTACTGAGTACTACTGACTGAGTCCTTGCCGTTGTCTAAAGACACCAAGTCTTCTTCAGAAATTGAAACGAAACACCTTCCTGAAGCTATAGTTACTTTCGCTGTCAAATTGTCTTCCGCTAAACTTAATGTCAAATCACGATACGCTCATGGTAATATCGCGACAGGGCAAGTTCACACGTGTTCGATTTCAACAATTTATGCTTGGAGTTGAAAGGTCAAATGTCTGTATTTACGCCGAAATGGATGGATCAATGAAGCTTTTAGAAATCAGGTGGCACTAAAGGGTGCAAAAAGGGTCGATAATTGTTACCACGAGGCTACACGTAACTTCACGGTTCATTCTAATGACGACCGGCTTACGTTATTATAAGGGAGATAAGGTAGGGGTACCCATTACATACTTATTCACTGCATATACTAAAATGTTTGATGAAAACAAATACATACCCACTCCATGCATGCTACCAAGAACACAAGATCGACTTGTGGACGGAGACAGGTCCTCCCCGACATAGCTCTTCAAACTCATAAATACTTTCTTCGTAAGCCGGCACTGGCGACATCCTCTTCATTATGCCCCCGCCATGAAATGGCGATTTACCGCGTCCATTGGTGTTTGTTTCTGTGTTACGGCATGTTCGTGTCCGGTTTATAACTTTGTCATGCATGATTGGATTTTGTAATAATTTGGCACAAATGTTTATCATACCAAAACGATGCGTCATGCCCAAAAGCTTGTCGCTTGCCGAGGTCACAGTGAACACCTTAAGCATTATATGTATATGTTCCGTGTCCGGCTTATAGCTGTGACATGCATGATTGAATTTTAAAATAACTTGTCATAAATTATTTTCCTAGGGTCAAAATTGGCCCCGCCCCATGGGTCACTTCATTTTATATAAACTTATATAGGGAAATTCTAAAAATCTTCTTGTCAGAAACTACAATGCCTACAGCTTCGATATTTGGTGTTGAGCATTGTCTAGTGGACCTCTACCAAGTTTGTTCATATTATTGTTCTAGGGTAAAATTGGCCTTGCCCCAGGGCTCACTTCATTTTATATAGACTTACAGTACGGTTCGGGTGATTTGTCCGATTTGAATTTTGGCCGTTGCGTTCAGAGCGACGGTGACCGTCACCACTGAAGGGCAATAATTCGCGGTGGATTGCGGCGACGATCGCTAAACCCGGTGATACGCGATGTCGCCTCTTTAGTTAATCAAATCTGATTAATTTCTTGTCAATAACAAAGGTGTTTGTCACGAAAAAAAATTTTTTTTCAATGTAACCCAATGTATACTATATAGTGAAGGGAAAGACCTTCGACAATTCGAATACAAAATATTTAACTCGTATATAGTGCAGCGTGTCGGCAACTAAGTACGCTGACAGAAAATGTATACATTTGCTAATTTTAAAAATATTTTAAACTCGATATTGGAAGATTTTTCACTCGAAAAATGGGCAAATTTTACAAAATTGAAGCACGTGTTATTCACACGTTATTTAATTGTGCTTTTGTGAACAAATTGTTACCTGATATGTGTGAAAAATTAGCGTTGACATAAATTATGATCAACGAGTGTTGAGAACTTAATTAGTTGATGAGCTTTAATTAATATGTCAGCTTTCGTATATTATTGAGCGAAATAATATTACATGTAAACAGTGGACTGGTTTTATTGATTAGAGCACCGAGTTACATAGGTAAAATGAGAGACTGCGACTCGGTCTAAATAATGATTCTCGCCCTGGTACTCGATATATAAAACACTAAAAATAGACATATGAATTTCGCCCTGTACGTAACGATGCATATGTAAAACATGTTTTTTTTCGTTGAACGACATTTCATTTCTATTTATCAACTATTGACATATAGTGAAAAAATTGGATTGAAGACTAAAACCTTTCTCAAACATGGAATAGCATGAGACCTTCTCGTCTTCTCGAGCTACATCATCTTTCACAAGATCACATACATTGTCTATTAACCTTCTATCCAGTCTTATTCTGACACAACTTCATCGTCTGTAAAATGATCCAAATCCCTTCTTTCCCTAAATTCCCTCTCAGCTACAATTCGGTTATAAAACGCGGCTATCTTTACGTAAATAGATACAGTAGGTGCGAGCTGGCGTAAAGTTAAGCTAACATCTACGCAAAAACCGCATGTACGTAGATCGCTAAACTGACGCAAATCTTTGAGTTACGCTAGCGTAAGTATGTTAGTAAAACAGTACCTAGGCCTGACTTACATAAACCATGTCAATAATAGACATGAATTCGAAAACCTTAACTGGAACTCAAAATTACTTATGTGTCAAAACTTAATACAAGCATGGCAAAAACAAAAGTGAACCTTTTTATGGTAAATAACAGTCCTAAAAAGTTTAATACTACCTAAATTAACATATTTAATGCATTCCTTAGTTACACAGTGACTGCAACAAATAATCAAAAGCGCAAAAAACGTTTCTTTTCATTTCTCTGAGACAATAAAAAAGAGAAAATACTATTACGACCGATAAATTTATATGATTATGGGACTTTAATTAATAAGACAAGCTAATAATCAATTTCGTGGAGCACAGTGCTCAACTTAAAGTCTGAATTATTTGTTTTGAAGTTTTTTGGCAATGTTCCTCTTGACTGCTTGAGTCTTGAGGACTATGTCCGTGTGAAATGACTTTGCACAAATTTCTGCATCATTGTCACTAAATAGTGACATCAAATTTTGGTTTTGGTCGTGTGTCCTTATTAGCCCTTTTGCCGGTAGCACTGTGATAGCATCTGTGAATAAAGAAGTTAGTCCGATCTCCACTGCATCATACACGTTGTTTTGAGCTTTTAGGATCGAGCTATGCCCGTCGTCGTCTGTCGTCAACAATTTCTTTAATAAACATCTCCTAAACCACTGGGTCAATTTCAATAAAACTTCACAGGTGTGTTCCTTGCTTGAAGCTCTACCAAAGTATTTAAAATATTCGGTTGCCATAGCAAAGCGGAAGGATTTTTTTAAAAATCTAAAAAAAAAACACAGAGAACCTAGAGCTTTGATATTTGGTGTGTAACATTGTCTAGTGAACCTCTACCAAATTTGTTCAAATTATTGCCCTAGGGTCAAAATTGCCCCGCTCTGGGGGTCACTTGATATTATATCGACTAAGATTGTGAAATTTTTAAAATCTCTGAAACCACTAGACATACGAGCTTAGTTATTTGGAATGTAGCATTGTCTAGTGGACCTCTACTAAGTTTGTTCAAATTATTGCCCTGGGGTCAAAATGGCCCCGCTCCGGGGCTCAATTGATTTTATTATAAATACTTACATAGGAAAGTTTTAAAAAATCTTCTTGTCTAAAACTAAAAGGCCTAGAGCTTCAATATTTTGTATGTGGCATTGTCTAGTGGACCTCTACCAAGCTTGTTCAAATTATTATTGCCCTAGGGTCAAAATTGGCCACGCATCGGTGGTCATCAGGTGATTCATCAGGTGAGCTTTTAGGATCGGTGAATGTCCGGCGTCCGTCGTCCGTCCACAATTAGTTTGTTTACACTCTAGCAACCGCAACTCTTTACGAATCTTGATTAAACTTGCTCACAATGTATATGGCCACAATGTCTCGGCTAAGTTCGATTATGGGTAAAATCTGATAATAACTTCTAGAGTTATGGGCCCTTGACTTAGAAAATTTACTATATTTGAGTTTGTTTACACTCTAGCGCCTTCATTTATTCACCAATCCTAATCATATCTTCAGTAAATGTGTATAACCAAGAGATCTTGGAAAAGTTCGATTATGGGCGGAATCGGACCAGAACTTCAAGTGTTATGGGCCCTTGACTTTGAAAATTTGCTATATTTTAGCTTGTTTACACTCTAGCACCTACACGTATTCACCGATCCTAATATTTTTAGTAAATGTGTATAACCAAAAGATCTTGGACAAGTTCGATTATGGATGGAATCGGACCCAAACTTCAAGAGTTATGGGCCCTTGATTTTGAAAATTTGCTATATTTTAGCTTGTTTACACTCTAACGGCTTCATTTATTCACCGATCCTAATCATATTTACAATGAATGTGTATGACCTTCTGGTTTTGGACATGTAAAGTTATGGGTGGAATCGGACCACAACTTCAAGAGTTATGGACCCTTGGATTAGAAAATTTGCTATGTTTTAGCTTGTTTAACAGTATTATACCTTCATTGTATCAAAATCTACGTAAAAATGAGTTTTACGAGATGGAAACTATATTACCTGGTCATTGTTTATTGGCCTTGGTTCTCAGGTGAGCGATAAAGGGCCAATGTGGCCCTCTTGTTGCATATATTTTTCTACAGCAAAAAGGTAATTGACGTATGTAGGAAAATTATTTCTACATAAGACAGCAAGGGTTACAACTCCTACAAAACTAACAAGAGGGTCATGATGGACCTATATCCCTCACCCGAATATCAATGAATACACGGACAAGGAAAGTCAAAAGGTCGCATTAATTTGATGCAGCGGCCTACGGGGATCCCCGAAGGGGTTGGAAACGATCGTTTTACGCGGCCGCTGCATCAAATTAAAGACCTAGAAAGTCGTCCATTCATTGTCTATTTTTTTGGCGGGAAATTTTTTTTGGTGTTAAAAAAAAGACAAGTCTTACCTCCCTTTTGGGACATAAGACTTGTCTTTTTTTCCTTTTTTTGTTTATAACATATATACAATTTATTTTAATACATTTTATTTACAGTATTTTTTAACAATTATTAGCAAGCATTTGATCATCTTCATCGTCAGAAAAGTCAGTGTTTATATATTTGCTTGGTTCAGTTGTGATGCCTGGGTACACCCTCTACTTCATCGCAGCACTCCTGATTGCCCGAAAAGGTATAATCACACAAACGGTTAACATCCGCTGTTGACATCTTTAATTCATCCGGAACTTGTATTGGGCTAGTAGGTCCATCACTAATGGAGTAGTAACACAGTCCTTAATCAACGACCCTAGAGTTTTTTTGGCCTTTTTTGTACAATTCTCTGTGAGAGTTTTTTGTGTCAATACCAAGTTGTGACATAAAGCTACCTGGACCATCAACTACATCGTCTCCTGTTTGCACAATGTTCACGTTTTTTAGGTGTGGAAGTGACTAATGGAGGGTTTCCCTCATCCATTGTTCTTCCTTTAAAAGGATGGGATGGTATAGTGGGGCTTTCTCATTAGTGTCAACACAAATTTATGCAATTGAGACATGACTATCTTCAATTTAGCATTGATTTTTTGGATGGGGGTGTCATAGATTGAAATATAGGACCATTGTTTGGTCTTGCCTAACATTAATTTCAGGTGAATAGCAAATTGCTTAAAGTGGAGTAATGTGTGCATATCGTCTATGATGTCAGGCTCCCATTATATTTGGTCTAATTCACTATTCAATATGATGGGATTCTTGTAATCATCAAGATTCAAGTGAAACATTTTTTAAGTCTGTTCTGGTCAAGTACAGAAATATCCCGCTAGTTCCCTCATCAACTTATATGAGTTACTGGCTGTAGTTTCTCTAATTTCTTCCCTATAATGGAAATCTATACCCCCACAATCATCATCATAGTCATAATAGGCATGTTTTTTCAATGATTCTATGAATAAATTATCATTCTCACCCAGTGTCTCAATGAATTCATTTATTTCCTGACTGTATAGTAACCAAGATGAATCTTGACCAAGATTAGGCAATGGCCATGGCCCTGACATAAGGATTTTTTGTCTCATTTCTGCAAAGACTTTACTAAAGAACTCGGGATTCGCCATTTTGCAATCTTTCAAACAGGCAGCTGGTCAGACTATAATAACGAAGGATACGGTTTCTACAGGCTTGGGATTCTTTCATAAAGCTATGGCAGGGAAGGGTGTTACATTGTAGTATTATGGGGATACGTTCTAGGATCTGAGGTTCCTGGTTTTTAATATTGATGGTTGTAGGCATCCCCTCACTTATCTTCTTAAATTCCTCCATACTCTCTGGATTGACTATACTGAGCTCAGGGATATTAATAACCTCCTTATTTAAACACTTCTGGTAGGCAAAGTCCTGACTCTGCACAGTTTGTCCTACCAGATCCATGTTAGGGCAAATAGCGTAAGACCAATTATAGCTTTTCCCGGCATTACTGGCCCCATGCAAAATGAAAGTGTTCTGTTTAGCAGTGTCCTTGTTTAATATACTATAGCAGTTTAACATGAAGTCACCTGGTATTATTGCCTGATCCCTACACCCCTCAGTGAATAACTTGGCCGTATCAGCCACAGTCTAGAAAATATCAATTTGTGTGGTATTGTAAATCATATATTGTTTATTTTAGATATGTGACCATATCACAACTTGAGAGCATTCTGGATGGGTTTGTTAGAAATTCAGAACTTAGGAGATTCAAGAAAAGGGTTGAAACAGTAACTGTAGATGAGGAAGTCACAATCAATATTGAAACCCTTATATCGCTGAGTTGAGCATTGTAACACTTAAGGAATAATTTGATCAAGGAAAGGTTATTTGACATGGTAAAGAATTATCTACCAAAACTGTTAAGTAGGTGTTGAAATCAACTGACCCCCGGGACTGGGCCAAACTTGACCACGGGCCATGCTTAGAACAAACTAGGTATAGTTCAACAAGAAAATGCTACATCCGAAATTTCTAAGCCCTAGTAGTCCACGTGCTTTTGGACAAGATTTTTAAATTTTCCTACATGGGCCTTTATCAATCTACCAACCAAGATTAGTTTAACTTAATAGAGGTCTGCTAGACAATGCTACGTACCAAATATCTTAGCTGTAGGCCATGTGGTTTTGGACAAGAAGATTTCCTATATAAAATTGAGTAAACCCTTGGGAACAAATGTAAAAAAAATATTCCAAATAACTAATCTAAAGATAAAGGCTACATTTATAAGCTGTTTATGCTGAGGCTATATAGGCGACCTATTTTAAAGATGGTCAGTGCATATTAAAGCTGATTCTGCTGCGGCTATAGGTCACCCATTTCAAAGATCCTAAGTGCATATTAAAGCAGATTATGCTGCGGCTATAGGTCATCCATTTCAAAGATCCTAAGTGCATATTAAAGCAGATTATGTAGGGCTATAGGTCACCCATTTCAAAGATCCTAAGTAAATATTAAAGCAGATTATGCTGCGGCTATAGGTCACCTAGTTCAAAGATCCTATGTGCATATTAAAGCTGATTCTGCTGCGGCTATAGGTTACCCCCAGTCAAGTATCGTAAGTGCATATTAAAGCAGATTCTGCTGCGGCTATAGGTCACCCATTTCAAAGATCCTAAGTGCATATTAAAGCTGATTCTGCTGCGGCTATACACCTATTCTCAGAATACACAAACAACGCAAATATAAACACGTCGTCCTTATATACCATAAATGTTTTCAGTTTTATTCTCTCATTTTTTTGTATAATAGTTAGATATAAGATAACATTTTTTTGTTTCACCGACTTTCATAAAAATCGTAAGGGCTATAATGTTTTTTTTTATGTGCAAAGGGCCTAAATCCATACGAAAACGAGTGTCGCCAATGAGTGTATATATATATCAGCATCATACTATAATTTCTAGAAGCATTTAAATCAATTTCATATACGTCTTTTGAACCAGCACAGGTGAGACTTTAAGAATACCATTGCATTCCAATAATCATTTGTAGTTCTGTTCCCCTGATTCAACTTTAGGTACTGTCGCATCGAATGACGTAAGCTACGTTATTGATTTTTAAGTAGTGGTAAAATATCCAAGTTGTGATGCTCTTCTACCAAATATGGTCTTTATCAAGTGCAACATATATCGGGTTACTATTTATAATATACCTTTTATGTATATCATTAAAAAAAATCAAATATAATGACAAATACCTTCACTAACACGAACGTATGATTAAGGGTGTAAGCTACGTTATATATGTCAGGCGAATATAGAATGAAATATTTAGTAATTCCTCATACTGCATTAGAGCTACGATATCATTGATGTTTCTCTGTGCATTGATTTAGATTATCTTTAATTGACCTTTTTCTCTGGACATTTTTATTGAACAATGTAAGTTACGTGATGTAAGCTACGATATATTATTTTTTATATAACCGGTTTATAACGGGTTTTATACGGGTTTTATACACTACAAAAGGATAGATCGAGTTACTCCTCTTTTATATTGTGTGACGCCATTTGTAAAGGTCAAATCGTCTGCTGGTTAACAGAAAAGAAAAAAAAACAGAAAAGAAAAGAAACATTTCGTCCCAGATAAGAAGCTCCTTTGGGTAAGTATTAAGTTATTTCATATATATGTTTAATGCACGAATGGTTGACCATAGAGTAGATCTCTATACCTACGCTATTTATTTTAATATCTAAATAATCTGGTGAACAGAAATGTTTTTCAAGGTGAACAGGTGCAGCTTGTATTTCGTTGTAGTCATGAGTATACATCTTCGAAAGATGCAGCATTTTTTAAAACGTTGTGATAAATTGTGTTCTTAGTATTTTTTAGCTCTAACTATATTAATTTCTCGGTTAATCTGCCATATTTAAATAATAGAACGAAATGTTAATGCTGAGAAATTCGGCCTAAAACAACGGTAACGTAGCTTACAAAAACACTTTTATATGGTTTTATCTGAATATTGATAAATAGATACATCTTTATTTTTGCACGGTGATGAAGTAATATGCCATAAGTAACCTTATCTTAATTTATTGTTAATGAGTTATGTTGCAAAATGCTATATTGGTAGGTAACGTAGATTACTTCATACAGTAACGTAGCTTACAAAATTTTCCTTTACTCTTCCTAGGTTCAAAATGGGAAAATCGAGAGCAGAAATCCAAAAGGCTTACAGGGAAAGAAAAAAAGAACATGAAGGAAGCAGATATCTAGATAAAGAAAGGAAACGAGTCCATAAATACTATACCCCGATCGCTGAACAATCAAATTCTTCAAAGAAGACAAGAAGAGACAAAGTAAGACAATATGTGAGAGAACATCGGGTAAGGAAACGTTTAGAACAGGAAAATGATAACCAGAACGGTCAGAAATGCGATGAAACTCAGAGAGAAGACGAGAACGGGGTTAGTTCTAGTACAGGTACTGGCAAATTGATATTAAAATTTCCAGCGTTTGATCCAAAAAATAGAACAAGAAAAAGAATTGCTCGAGCTACAGCAAAAAATCATAGAGAAATAAAGAGAATAAGAGAGGAAAATGAAAAACTAAAGAAACAGGTGAAGAAAGTATCTAAGAGAAATGAACGGTTAAAAAAATCTTTGAATAAAATGAATAATTCTGATCTTGAGACCACGAACAACATGACACCAAGAAACAAATCTATGAATGAAATAGAGAACTTTGATGGAGAAAACATTGAGAACATGACACCGAGAAAGAGAGTTTCAACTGAATTAAGCGAAATGGGAGTCAGTCCGAGAAAAATTCCTAAACAAGTCCGAGATACCCTGGTATTTGCGCATGTAGTGGCAGATGAAGTAAAAAATGCTAGAGATGAAAATGGTCACAAAGGAAGAAATATGATAGCAAGAGTGATATCAGGAAAACTGGTGAAGAAGTACAGAATGAAAATGAAATTAAACAAATTGACTGGAATCAGCAGACAATCAGAAAGTAAAAGTAAAAAGTGTGACACGGTTCCAAAGATACAGAAGAGAATGCAAGAAAGGGAAAAACTGAGAAATGCAGTGTATAAATTCCTTCTTGAAGATGAAAATAGTCGCGTGATGCCAGGGAAAAACGACAAAGTCAAAGAAGGGTCTCAGCTGAAACAGAAAAGGGTACTGAACGATAATATGACTTTCTTACATCTTAAGTTTAAAGCAGAAACAGATGAAAAAATATCGTTTGCTACTTTTTGTAGGATGCGTCCCAAAAGTGTATGTCTAACTCGATACATCACAAGAAACCAGTGTCTTTGTCAGAAACACCAAAATATGGCACTCACACTTAAAGCAATGAAATCAGCAGGAGCTCTAGTACCAATAAATCCTGATGAATATATCAGAAAGTTAGAAGGGATATCTTTAGATGAATACACTGCACACCTCACCGATATTGTTCATCACCAGCAGTGGCAAAAAGTGACTTTAAAAGATGGTAAGAAGAGAACAAAAGTTGTTGGTAAAGACATAGGCAAAGATGAATTTAAGGAACTAGTTCAGACACAAACAGATTATTTCAAGGAGCATGTTTTTAGAATTAAGAAACAATACAAAGCAATGTTGGATTTGAAAGAAACAATAATTGATGACCAAGCTATAATACAAATGGATTTTGCTGAGAACTTTAGTTGCTCTTCAGCAGATGAAGTACAAAGTGCTTACTGGAATGCTAACACAGTCACACTTCATCCAGTAGTTGTCTACTTCAAAGAAAATGGCGCAACAAGACACGTTAATTATGTTTTTGTGTCTGATGACCTCGGTCACAATATAGGGACCGTTTATGCAATTTTGAAGAAACTGATGTCAAGCCTTAAGGAAAGAATAAATGGTTTAAGAAAAGTGTTTTACTGGACAGACAGTCCAAGTTCCCAGTATAGGAATAAAACTTCATTTTACCTGGTGTCGGCTCACGATGAACTATTGGAAACAGAGGCAGAATGGAATTTCTGGGAAACCGGACACGGCAAAGGAGCGTGTGATGGCGTCGGAGGGACAGCTAAAAGAATGGCAGATATGAACGTGAGACAGGGAAAGGTCAGCATACAATACGCTACTGATTTTTTCATGTGGGGAAGCAAATACCATACAAGTGCAAACTACATTTTTGTTACTGAAGACGAGTGTCGAAAATCTCGTGGTGAATTAGATGAGATTAACAAGATAATAATTCCCGTAAAGGGCACTATGAAGGTGCACCATGTATTCAGCGACAAGAAAGGAACAGTTAAGACTAGGCTTACATCTTGTTATTGTGATTCTTGCGTAGCAGGTAATTATCATGATGTATCAGAACACAAACTTTTGAAAGATTTGAAAGATGAAACTGGAAATAAAATCACAGTCGATCAATTAAAAAACAACATAGGGACCGCCGATCCTGTTACAAACACGCCTCAAGTAGATAATGGAATTACGTCGGCTGATCATGATATATCTGAAAATTCTTGGGTTGCTGTAAATTATGAGGATCACTGGCATGTTGGTCATGTCATAGAAGTTGACAAGACGGACCAAGATTGTCTAGTTTCCTTTATGCGGCATGCAGATGTAAGAGGGAAAAAACATCCTGCTTTCAAGTGGCCATCTCCGCCTGATGAAATTTGGGTAAAGTTTTCATCCATCATAATGGGAATCAACGAACCAATAAAGATAGGAAGAAGTGGTCGCTCGTTTGAAATACCAGATGTTGAAATAGAAAAAATTCAACAGTTGTTTGAGTAAACTTGTAGCATAAAGCTGATAATATAATTTGAGCCTGGTTGAAGACTGTTTGAATGAAACTGAGTGTAACTAGAAACTGTTAAAATTTTCATTAAATGTTGTGTTTTGACTCACCCATTTATGTTTCATAGCATTGACAACAAAGCAGTTTCAAAGAAGTAATCTACGTTACCACTTTGATTTAGTAAATATACATATAACATATAAGTTGCTGATATATCTCTGCATTTTTATGAACTTTAAAATGTACGTTTAAGTCTAGTAATATCAATATGAAGCATTTTAACTTTAAAAATAAAACTTCAAAAGCATAGTTTTTTATTAAAATTACATGCATACCATTGTAATTTTTGTACATCAAAGTCATGAGTGACAGTTCCATCATTTAGATTCATTTTTAGACTATGTGTTGTCTTTGTGACTACACTCTCCTATTACTTGGATTTTCTTTTCAGAATTTTGATACTGAAACAAAGCCAGTGTGTTTGTAATATACGTTACCAAATCTTGTAATATATGTTACCAAAATATTAAGTATAATTTTGCCCTATATACGAACGCTGTTGGAAAAGTGATTGTGAATAAAGAAGAAAAGTATATGTAGAGCTTGTTTACAAATATGTAGACTGTATTTTATTATCTTTGGCAATGTGTTGCAATTGCAAAAGGAAGCACTTAGATAATTAAAGCAAAGCTCGATGTACAAGCATTATATATATCTGTGTCTTTAAGTAAACTTCATCTAGTTATTTTATATACTATTCTCATTTCATTGTATTATGATACTAGTTGGAAAAAATGACACTTAATGTATGAGTTGTGATTCAATAAGTATATAGCTTCAGGATTATGTAGTATGTGAATAAAAATAAAGCAGAGAGTAAAATTACCACTTCAAATATTCAAATTGATATTTTACAAATGTTATTTGCATTTGAGTTCTAAAAACTTAGAATTTGTGTTTCAATATGTTGTTGTTTATGAAAATAAATGATAAAAGTTATTTAGACGAACTTTTATTTTTCGCATTTTGGAGGTTCTATTTGATTGTGTATTCTGAGAATAGGTGTATAGGTCACCTAGTTCAAAGATCCTATGTGCATATTAAAGCTGATTCTGCTGCGGCTATAGGTTACCCATTTCAAAGATCGTAAGTGCATATTAAAGCAGATTCTGCTGCGGCTATAGGTCACCCATTTCAAAGATCCTAAGTGCATATTAAAGCTGATTCTGCTGCGGCTATAGGTCACCTAGTTCAAAGATCTTATGTGCATATTAAAGCTGATTCTGCTGCGGCTATAGGTTACCCCCAGTCAAATATCGTAAGTGCATATTAAAGCAGATTCTGCTGCGGCTATAGGTCACCCATTTCAAAGATCCTAAGTGCATATTAAAGCTGATTCTGCTGCGGCTATAGGTCACCTAGTTCAAAGATCCTATGTGCATATTAAAGCTGATTCTGCTGCGGCTATAGGTTACCCATTTCAAAGATCGTAAGTGCATATTAAAGCAGATTCTGCTGCGGCTATAGGTCACCCATTTCAAAGATCCTAAGTGCATATTAAAGCTGATTCTGCTGCGGCTATAGGTCACCTAGTTCAAAGATCTTATGTGCATATTAAAGCTGATTCTGCTGCGGCTATAGGTTACCCATTTCAAAGATCGTAAGTGCATATTAAAGCAGATTCTGCTGCGGCTATAGGTCACCTATTTCAAAGATCCTAAGAGCATATTAAAGTTGTTTCTTCTGCGGCTATAGGTCACCTATTTCAAAGATCCTAAGAGCATATTAAAGTTGTTTCTTCTGCGGGTTTAGGTCACCTTCTACCAATATAAAGGATACCTTTCCAAGCCGAGTCTGCTGCGGCTATAGATAGCCTACTCTGATGATCAAGGCTACCTTCCAAAGCTGGTTTTGCTGCAGCTATTGTTTAGATATTGCAAAGAGGTGCATATTAAAACTGGTCCTGCAGCTATAGATCTACTAATCTGCACAGTTGAAACTCTACGTACAAACAACATTTACAATAAAAATTATTCTACTAATGTCTTACAAATGCAGACGTCTTTCATTCTACTGATAATATGTAGTTTTTTTTATTAATTGGCTATACTCCATTCAATGTTAGATGAACATACAAGGGAAGGACAAAGTCAAAACATAACAAGTTTCAAAGTTTATTGCATTACACAGGCCTCCGGCCCACACACAATCAAACATATACAAATTTTGTATGCATTATGATCAATTATATATAACATATATAACAAAAACCTTACAAAGAATGAAAAAAACTTATTAATTGATTTTGATAACAAGACTAGTACATTATATGGTCTACCTAAAATACACAAAAGTACTATAATTGAGGAAGCTTGTAAAGATCAGAATTCTGAATACATTGAAATAATAAATCCAGAAGATTTACAAATGAGACCAATTGTTGCTGGTCCACAATGTGAAACAAGTCGTTTAAGTTGTCTTTTAGATATTTTACTTAAACCTTTCTTAAATAAAATACCTAGTTATTTGAGGGATGACATAGATTTCTTGAACTTTATTCCAATGACTGTACCATAATATACGCAATTGGTTTCTTTTGATATTGTTAGTTTATATTCAAACATACCACATGAGCTGGGTCTAGAAAGCATTTCATTTTGGTTAGAAAAATATCCAGAGCTTATACCAAAAAGATTTGACAAAAGTTTTATTATTAAAGGATTAAAAATAATTTTAGAAAACAATAATTTTTCTTTCAATAATACGTTTTTTAATCAAACAAAAGGTACAGCCATGGGTACAAAAGTAGCTCCAGCATATGCTACTTTTGTGCTTGGATATTTCATTGCGATTGCTTAAAGAATGTAGAAGTAGTTTGCTCCATAAACTTGTGGTATTTTATGAGGACGAACCGAACAACCGACCGACCAACAGAGTGACTACAATTATACCCCCTCTCAAACTTTGTTTGTGGGGGTATAAATATGCTTTATTGATAATATGAAGAATATCTGTTAAAAAACAGTATTCATAATAATCTTATTAATTTTCGGAGAAACATTCACATGCATGTACATCTACATTAAAAATGACGGTCTCGTTTTTTATTAGCTCACCAGAGCACGAATGTGCTCAGGGTGAGCTTTTGTGATCGCCCTGCGTCCATCGTGCGTCGTTACGATTTCGTGGCGTCCATGTTTACTTAAAACAACATCTCCTCATACACCGCTGTGCCGATTGCAACCAAACTTTGCTGGAATGATCCTTGGGTGGTCCCCTTTCAAAGTTGTTCAAAAAATTAAATTTCATTAAAAATTCTGGTTGCTATGGCAACAAATAGAAAAAAACTTAAAAAATCTTCTTGTCTGAAACCAAAGGGCCTAGAGCTGAGATATTTGGTATGAAGCATTGTCTAATGGAACTCTACAAAGTTTGTTCAAATTATTACCCTGGGGTCAAAATTGGCTCCGCCCCGGGGGTAACTTGATTTTACATAGACTTATATAGGAAATTAAAAAAATCTTGTCAAAAACTACAATGCCTAGAGCTTTGATATTTGGTGTGTAGCATAGTCTAGTGGATCTCTACCAAGTTTGTTCAAATTATTGCCCTAGGGTCAAAATTGGCTCTGCCCTGGGGTTTATTCTTTTTTATATAGGAAAATTTAAAAAATCTTTTTCTCCGAAACCACAAGGCCTAGAGCTAGGATATTTGGTATGTAGCATTGTCTAGTGGACCTCTACCAAGTTTGTTCAAATTATTGCCCTAGGGTCAAAATTGGCCCCGCCCCGGGGGTCACTTGATTTATATCGACTTATATAGGAAAATTTAAAAAATCTTCTCCGAAACCACAAGGCCTAGAGCTAAGATATTTGGTATGTAGCATTGTCTAGTGGACCTCTACCAAGTTTGTTCAAATTATTGCCCTAGGGTCAAAATTGGCCCCGCCCCGGGGGTCACTTGATTTATATAGACTTATATGGGAAAATTTAAAAAATCTTCTCTGAAACCACAAGGCCTAAGATATTTTGTATGTAGCATTATCTAGTGGACCTCTACCAAGTTTGTTCAAATTATTGCCATAGGGTCAAAATTGGCTCTGCCCTGGGGTTTATTCTTTTTTATATAGGAAAATTTAAAAAATCTTCTCCGAAACCACAAGGCCTAGAGCTAGGATATTTGGTATGTAGCATTGTCTAGTGGACCTCTACCAAGTTTGTTCAAATTATTGCCCTAGGGTCAAATTTGGCTCTGCCCTGGGGTTTATTCTTTTTTATATAGGAAAATTTAAAAAATCTTCTTCTCCGAAACCACAAGGCCTAGAGCTAGGATATTTGGTATGTAGCATTGTCTAGTGGACCTCTACCAAGTTTGTTCAAATTATTGCCCTAGGGTCAAAATTGGCTCTGCCCTGGCGTTTATTCTTTTTTATATAGGAAAATTTAAAAAATCTTCTCCGAAACCACAAGGCCTAGAGCTAGGATATTTGGTATGTAGCATTGTCTAGTGGACCTCTACCAAGTTTGTTCAAATTATTGCCCTAGGGTCAAATTTGGCTCTGCCCTGGGGTTTATTCTTTTTTATATAGGAAAATTTAAAAAATCTTCTTCTCCGAAACCACAAGGCCTAGAGCTAGGATATTTGGTATGTAGCATTGTCTAGTGGACCTCTACCAAGTTTGTTCAAATTATTGCCCTAGGGTCAAAATTGGCTCTGCCCTGGCGTTTATTCTTTTTTATATAGGAAAATTTAAAAAATCTTTTTCTCCGAAACCACAAGGCCTAGAGCTAGGATATTTGGTATGTAGCATTGTCTAGTGGACCTCTACCAAGTTTGTTCAAATTATTGCCCTAGGGTCAAAATTGGCCCCGCCCCGGGGGTTACTTGATTTATATAGACTTATATAGGAAAATTTAAAAAATCTTCTTCTCCGAAACCACAAGGCCTAGAGCTAAGATATTTGGTATGTAGCATTGTCTAGTGGACTTCTACCAAGTTTCTTCAAATTATTGCCCTAGGGTCAAAATTGGCTCTGCCCTGGGGTTTATTCTTTTTTATATAGGAAAATTTAAAAAATCTTCTTCTCCGAAACCACAAGGCCTAGAGCTAGGATATTTGGTATGTAGCATTGTCTAGTGGACCTCTACCAAGTTTGTTCAAATTATTGCCCTAGGGTCAAAATTGGCTCTGCCCTGGCGTTTATTCTTTTTTATATAGGAAAATTTAAAAAATCTTTTTCTCCGAAACCACAAGGCCTAGAGCTAGGATATTTGGTATGTAGCATTGTCTAGTGGACCTCTACCAAGTTTGTTCAAATTATTGCCCTAGGGTCAAAATTGGCCCCGCCCCGGGGGTTACTTGATTTATATAGACTTATATAGGAAAATTTAAAAAATCTTCTTCTCCGAAACCACAAGGCCTAGAGCTAAGATATTTGGTATGTAGCATTGTCTAGTGGACTTCTACCAAGTTTCTTCAAATTATTGCCCTAGGGTCAAAATTGGCTCTGCCCTGGGGTTTATTCTATTTTATATAGGAAAATTTAAAAAATCTTCTCCGAAACCACAAGGCCTAGAGCTAAGATATTTGGTATGTAGCATTGTCTAGTGGACCTCTACCAAGTTTGTTCAAATTATTGCCCTACGGTCAAAATTGGCCCCGCCCCGGGGGTCACTTGATTTATATAGACTTATATAGGAAAATTTAAAAAATCTTCTTCTCCGAAACCGCAAGGCCTAGAGCTTAGATATTTTGTATGTGGCATTGTCTAGTGGACCTCTACCAAGTTTGTTCAAATTATGGCCCCGGGGTCAAAATTAGCCCTGCCCTGGGGTTTATTTTATTTTATATAGGAAAATTAAAAAAAATCTCCGAAACCACAAGGCCTAGAGCTAAGATATTTGGTATGTAGCTTTGTCTAATAGACCTCTTTCAAATATGTTCATATTATGGCCATGGGATAAAAAACGGCCCAGATCGGTCACTTGATCTTACTTAGTCTTGTATAGAAAACTTCAACAATGTTAATCTCCAAATGACCTTTTCTCATGGTGAGCATTTATAGGGCCATCATGGCCCTCTTGTATTGATTAAAGATGGTGCAAGAACTATGTAGACACAACTTAGATGCAATTTCATGCTTACACATAACAAAATTCAAAGAAATAAAAAAACATGTACTTTCATCAGATAATGATCGATTTATTCAAAATCGGCATTAATCATCTAAAGTAAAATTTATATATAAATGCATGTATATAAGCGCAATATACTTAAATCTTTACCCAGGCTGCTATTTTATGTTCCTCATCACAGAGTTTCTCATTCTTTGCTCTGTATATATGATTTCTTATTGTTTTATCACAAGGATAAAACGCTTTATTAGTTGGATGGGGAATGGTTGAACATATTGCTTTTATATGGCCATGTAACAGACGTTTAATGACCGATGGGTCTGTAATGTTGTCAGCTACCAAACATTTGATTTTGTCATAAATCCTTCTGTCAATAGGTTCGGGAACAACCTAAAACATAAAGAACCAGAATTGCATATTTTTAATGTAACATGCATTAAGTATGGCCATGGATAGTAATTTTTGAAATCTCAAGAACTTACCAGCCATACATTTGACATCAGTTAAAGCCAGTCTAGTATATGATGTTTTACAGAGTATAAAATGTTTTTAAATCAACCTTTTCTACAGTTCATTCAATAATCAAATATTCAAAGCAATGAGTAACAAATTAAGATGTTAACAAGTAAGATTGAAAAATGAGATGGCTATGCACTGGGTGTAAATAAAGAAGAACTGTACACTAAGCATCAGCAAATTAATGTCAATTGATACAGTAATGACTTTAACAGTGTTTAAACTGACTGTTGATGCATGATAGCAAACCTCTCGGTGTTCAACATCAAATAATAGAAAATATTAGGCTGTCAATCTGAAGGTCTGTTGTATTGCAAATTTGACAAATGCCTTACAAAAGTTTTAACACATTTCTAAAATGTCAATGCAATCCTATAAAGTGTTTCTGTGCCACATAAATGGACTTGTATTTGTGAGTTATACCTCCCCAGGCCCAACAGCATGGCATGTGTGGTCTGAAGTTGCTGGCAAACATACAATAATTTGACGCTGAAGCTGAATGTCCTCTCCAGCTTGCAGTCTGCACAATAAATCTTCAGCCATCAGCTGTCTTTCACTTGATGTTGAATTCTCTTTGGCCTGTCAAATTTAAGAATAAGAAGTTATTGGTATTAAACTATTCTTACTAAATGACAATTATGTAAAACTAACACAAACAAAGGAATTCATCACCATCCATTGATCAAGACCTTATTATACATATAAACCATTAAAAAAAGACAACCATCAGAACCACACAAATGTGATGTTTGTTTAAACATGGTCTTACTTTTTAGTTCTATAAACAATGGATAAATAGTGCACTTTACTATGTCCAGTGGCCATAATATTCCAATGGTGGTAGTCATTAACACAGATCTGAATGTATTATAAGATATTCAAACATTTATAAAGAACTACACTTTATTTCTCAGTTTATTTTTGTAGGCTAGTTATCAACATATAGTGCTCAAGGCAGTACAGTAAAAACACTTGCATTCAAAATAAACTAAAGTAAGAGAATGTCTACTATCATAAATGTTTTGGTAACAGTGGATAAAAAAACACAAATACAAGTTTGCAAGCAGCATACATGTTTGTATAAAGATGACCAGTCAATCTGACAACATATGAGAGATGCACACATGGTGCAAGAACTAAGCACTTTCAAATGCCATCTTTCGTTGCGTTTAGGAAGTAAATTCTTCATGAGAAACAGACAGGTTCATTTGAACAAATTATGCATTAAAATATCCAACTTTCAATATCCCTACACAGAATGGATTTTACATCATCAAGTAATGGCACTTGCAAACTAAGGCAAAGATACACCTATGTAAATGTATTTATAGAATCACCTTGTAAGTAGGAAACATAGAGACTTCCCGCATTACACATCGTGCCACACAGTTCAATTTCTTAGTGGTGCAAAGGAGAAATTTCTTTCCCTTTGCGTAGGAACTGTGATCATTTTCAATCTACATAATTACAGATAAAAAGAAACATGAGAATGACACATAACATTGAACATCTTGAAATTGAAAAGTCTTGTCTCAATAATGCAGTACTGTGTTCTGATACCAACATAGTCATCCAAATTTTTATACCCAATTTTTTGTAAATATGAAACCTTTTTGCTTTACTTTACAATGCTATAACAATTTCGAACAAAATCATACACATCAATAAACAGTTCCAGGTAGTTCTGCTTGTATAATACTTTAAAAAATCAATAACTGCAGGTAATATAGGCTCCAATAATGACGTCTTCTGTCTCAGACATTTGTAATATACAAGTCATAATTTGATTCAAGTAAGTTAACTGCATAATAACCTATTTCACATCAGGTATATATGGCTTATATTATCAGTGTGGGTTAAATGTTATATCAGGTCATAATCAATATTTCTATTTGATCATCAGGACTAGAAAAATTAGATATGTATAGAGATAAGTCTTTTGAAAATGACTTTATTCACATGCTTCATTGACACAAAATGTTAAAAATATGACACACCCGGTATGAAGGTTTTCCAGATACGTTACTGTTTCTTAACCCCCCCCCCCCCCCCTACAAAAATATTTCTTATACAGGGGTATAAATTTATGTTTTAGTGGGGGTATCAAATTGTAATACCATATCATTATACCTTCGCTTTTCTCCTTTCCATTTCTTTTACCTTCCTATCTTTGCCAAACTGGCAATCGAAAAATTTGTTGCCACAAACAACAAAGGGTACACCCGAATACTCTATGCGACCAGTCTTTACGCAATGCCGGTCTTCCCAATACACCTGCTTAGCAGAGTGTACGCCTGAAAAGCATAAAATTTCAGAAAATATTAAGTACATGTACATGTTTTGGATGATTTCTATATATAATTCACAGCATGAGCATAGAAACTTTTAGTAATTTTTAGGGGGTTGTTCTTAGCAGATAGATGTAGTTAGAGGATGATGGACTGTAGCTATTAATATATGTAAAAATACTTAAAATTTTGTAAGATTCATTTGAAAATATTGTCCTTCAGTCTGGCACTTGTGAAATCAAAGAAATCCTGAAAAATAAGAAAATAATGCAAGTCAGAGACCAAAAAGTAACTAGCAAAAACTTTAACTCATGCTAAGACATATTTTAGCATTTTATACTTTTTTTTAATAGTCATATTACTCATAATATGTTTTATCACCCTATCACGCTCATTAGGTGCAGGAGATAGCCCTGCCGAATAAAATTATCTATCTCCAGACAGTGCGTCACGTGATTCAAAACACACGTAAGAATACACATCATTTTCAGAACTTTTATTTATTCACACGCTCATTTAAAGCCAAAATAGAGATTTTTATGATTTTTGTCTAATCAGTGTGAAGTGCATTAATGCTATTGAGTATTAAATATTAAACCTTCTAAGGTGTTGTTTTTTTATTAAAGGTTGTAAAGCTGGTATTTATTGAAAACTATGCTAATCATGAATGAACCGTACTTGCATGATGGTTTTAGTAGTAAAGGTGCATTGCACTCTGGGATACTATTAGCGTCTGCAAAACGTTAACCTAAACAAATAAAAAAACTAATAAAGGGAACAGGGTCCTTAAAATGTCAGGTTTCCTCAGTCAGATAACTTTTGACCTGATCTGGGATGATTTATGCAGTGTAAGTGAAGATCAGGAAAGTAAACAGGAATATCTAGCTTCAGAAGAATCAAAATTCAAGATTTAATGTTGTTGAAATATCTAGACAGGAATTTTTTTCAAGACTTTGGGGTCGACATTTCTGTGTTTGATGATGACTTGTATTGTAAATACAGTTTGTAATGTTGCAGCTGGAGAGAATGTTGCTGAGGATGCAATATCAGAAAAGGGTGATATTGTAGCCAGGAAAAGCAATGAATTTGTCAATCTCTCTGACTGATGTGCTACAAATCCTGAAAGATTCAGAAATGAGAAAACTGTAAAAAAGACAAACCTTGATGTGAATAAACTGTTCAGATCTTTACACAGCAAGAATGAAAGAAGAGAATTGCAAGAAAAACCACATGATCAATTGGACACATATTTAACAATTTTTATTTTATCAGTAAGGAAAAATGATGGTCACGAGTATGAACCAACAACTATCAGAAACATTATTTCTAGTATAGATAAAAAACTGAAAGAACTAAAATACACCATCACAATCATGCAAGAATCAAACACAAACCTCTTCAAATTGACCAGAAATGCTTTAAAATCAGTGCAAAAGTCACTTGAGAAAATGGGAAAAGGAAACAAGTCAAATGCATGCAGTCCGATTAGTGACGAGGACATCAACTTACTGTATGAGAAAGAGGTTCTGGGTAACAAGACCCCACATAGTTTGTTAAATACTATCTGGTTTAACAATTGTGTTCATCTTGGCATCAGAGGCACTACAGAATGTAGAACACTACGGTATGCTATGTTACCCTTTCCAAAATTTACAAGTTGCGTAAAAATCACTATTTACTCTAAATCATACATAATACATGTTACCTGCTTTGAAATAAAATGAACATAGTATCAGTTAGGGCTGTCCCGATATAGCTGCGTACCGGTACGTACCGGTACAGTGCTGAACGATATGCGTATCGTATCGGAAGGTCCCGTATCGGCCGTATCGCGGTTTTTTATTTTATATTAAAAAACTCTTAGAATGTTGAACAACTGAACTAAATTTGCGGATTTACTCTCGTATCATCGTCGGTAATCCTTACTCAACTAATATCAGGGATTCCATACTTTATTTATAGACAACAAATTCGATTCGAGTACTAGTATTCATATTTTGTCAAGTAGAAATTGACTTATAATTTGTATTACGCCACCATGTACTTTTACATAAAAATATGGCAGCATTTTGGTTTGCCGATTAATGAAACAAGCACGTAGTTGTCTGTAAGAAGTGTCAACGTGATGTCAAGTATAGTGGTGGGACTAGCAACCTTAGAACAAATATGTCTCACCATCATATGATTACTCATTATTGATTTAATTTAGTATTGTTAATCAACTTGACAATCATAACCCTTATTCTTTAAACAATTTTATGTGGCTAGGTTCTATTATTGATATAAGGTCATTTATGGGACCGAGATTAAAACTTGCTTCTGTAATAAAATTTCTCATAATTATTTTATTTCCACAAAATCAACTAACATATATATGAATCAAATTGATGACTTTAAGTACAAGACAATTTTAGTTTTATATCTTTTTAACAGTTAAGTAGGACTTTCTACCACCAAACAAGTGTGCAGAGTTCCCAAAAAACACTAATATTACAACGTTTTTCATTACTTTAAAATATTTTTATATCGTATCGTTGATATCGCATATCGCTAGTACCGTATCGCAATACGTATCGTATCGGCTGAGATCTGTATCGGGACAGCCCTAGTATCAGTACTCTATATTAAATGACATTAATTAGTGCCTTGCTGTGATATAATTATTACAGAGAATAAGATTTAAAGCTTTATGCACAGTTACCAGTTTATACGTTCCTGCTGAGACTTGAACTCAGATCTCTTTCCACAAAGTGGAAAACGTTTTTCTTTACACTACAAGAACTAATTTTACTGGGTCACTGTGCTCACGCCTGCTGCAATTACATGTATAAATTTTAATTAAAATCCGTGACATGAAAATCAAACAAGCTTTACGGAAATGTGTGCGTTAAACAGGAAAACAAACGCGACTCGGGTTGCGTCGTTTACCTGTTAGCTTTTAAAGAACAAGTGGCTTTGACGATGAACTGCAATGTAATGCATACGTACCAAAGACCTTTGAGTCTGATTAGTCAGACTCCGAGGCTACTATTTTAACTGAATTCTGTGTCATGATTTCTATCTCCTGTGACTACACTAATACAAAGAAGTTAAATCAGAAGCAAGCCAGACAATTAACAAAAAAAATGAAAGAAAATATAAGAAAATGGACTAGAGTTCATTTGCATGAAGATTAATTCGCACAAAATCCCCAAATAAACCGTACATAATACAGCTACATCATAACACATTTTGTATCAGGAAGAATTTCGGTCAGGTACTCCCCCTAAAACACGGACTAGCATCACGCAATAATACATTCTGGACTGGCCGAAGTTTCTAGTCGTTGTGTACGCAGAAAATCTTGAATTAGTTCTTATTTCAAAATTCCGTAGAGCATTTATAGCATCCTCTAAACTCTCTACATGCATGGTGGCTGCCATTTCGCAAGGGACATCACTCTGACATTTTCGAAGGGAAATCACTCTCACAGTAAAACAAATTTAGTGGTGTAGGCCTAGACTTTAGCCGCCAGAACTATAGAAAAGAGTGTTTTTCAATAAAACGATGTGGTATTCTCACGACACCGTTTGTATTTAAAATGACGTGTTATTCTCATGACACCGTTTGTAATTAAAACGACGTGTTATTCTTACGACACCGCTTGCAAATAAAACGACGTGCTATTCTCACGACACCGTTTGTAATAAAAACGACGTGTTATTCTTACGACACCGCTTGCAAATAAAACGACGTGTTCATCTCACGACACCGCTTGTAAATAAAATGACGTGTTTTTCTTACGACACCGCTTGTAAATAAAACGACGTGCTATTCTTATGACACCGCTTGTAAATAAAACGACGTGTTCATCTCACGACACCGCTTGTAAATAAAACGACGTGTTTTTCTTACGACACCGCTTGTAAATAAAACGACGTGCTATTCTTATGACACCGCTTGTAAATAAAACGACGTGTTTTTCTTACGACACCGCTTGTAAATAAAACGACGTGCTATTCTTATGACACCGCTTGTAAATAAAACGACGTGTTATTCTAACGACACCGCTTGTAAAAAAAACGACGTGTTATTCCTACGACACCGCTTACAAATAAAACGACGTGCTATTCTCACGACACCGCTTGTAAAAAAAACGACGTGTTCTTCTCACGACACCGCTTGTAAATAAAACGTGTTATTTTTACGACACCGCTTGTAAATAAAACGACGTGTTTTTCTTACGACACCGCTTGTAAATAAAACGACTTGCTATACTCACGACACCGTCAAACGACGTGCCAAATGGTGTTTTTAATCACTGAAAAAATATTAGATATAGAGAGAGTTCATTTGATAAAAACATTGTAGAGAGAGAGAGAGAGAGAGAGTTAATTTGCACCCGATAGTCTGATCGGAAGTTGCGTCATTAAAACATTTGGTTTAAGGTCAATCAGTAACCAAAATAGTAAATGGCCAGTGTTACAAATTCAAAGGCTAACACGCATTTTTGCGCGGAGCTTCCAATTGCCGTCTCCGCAGGAACATTTGTACTTGTAGATACTATGAGTGTCTTTCTATCATGTCTGTGTTCTAATCAATAAGGTACTTGACATTAATTAAAGTATCAATGTCCGTAGTGAAATTGTCATTGTATGAGTACTTCTTTAATACTGGGACCCGGCTCCGTAGTCGAGTGCTTAATGTAGCTGACTTCAAATCACTGTAACCTCTCATTGATAGAGAGTCGTAGGTTCAAGCCTAGCTACCGACATTGTCTCTTTATGTGAGAAAGTAGGCAGTTGCTTACGGTGGATGGGAGTCTAATATTGGGTCTTCTCATGAATTATGTTTAGGTGAACTATACGCCTTGTATGACTCTATCACACTCTGTGCAATGTGATATTTGTATAATATCATGACTAGATAGATAGATAGATATATTCTTTATTTTCCTCCATAATTGAAGAGTGTAACATATTTACAATAACAATATGACATCATATAACAAGACATAAATTAGACAATTACATGCATATATAATATATTACAAGGAAAACGTATTACTCTACCTAACGTCTGTTGTAGACTGACCTTGTCGAAACGAAAAACAAGATACAGAGAACAGACTTAGAATTTTGACATACACGTTTACTAGTTACATAAACTTTATTTTGTCTGATAAAATAATTATGTAATTAGTAGTAGCAAGAGTGAATTTTAATTAACAAACCGACATGTATACACACTGCTATAATACAATTATCTATCATATTATCATTACCAACATAACATACGATTCAGTACATGTACACATATAAGGGAAATAATTACATATGTGCACACTTGAAACAACGAGAGAAACAATGCTTACTGAATACTGACCAATACAGGTCAAACGATTATTTTAGGTATGTAAAACATTGAATAGAGAGTACGGCTGTCCTATGTTATACTGCGTTCCGAGTCCCAGTAAGTTAGAACACTGCCTTTCAATAGGAGACGTGATAAATTCTCCAAACCAGTCATATCCATTAACATCGATAAGTGCATCCCATAACTTTCGTCGTACACGTACGCCGAGCAACACAGAAACACATATTATGCTCTACCACATTTTCTATCATCATGTTACATTGTTTACTGATTATTAAATCCAATATTAGTAATACTGATTTCATATAATTTGCGCTTTTTATAATTATTACTTACCGTGAGAGATACAAATATCGGATAAAATATGAGCAACAAGAAATGTCTTTAAAAAGACACTCGCGAAGTTTCTTTGATGTTATTAACACTGTTGAAACCAAAAGTATGACTCGTTAAATCCCCGTATTGCCGTTATAGTACCATGTGAACACCACTTATCACCTAGCAGTCCAATTAGATCATGCATTAAAATGTTGTTATTAGGACGGCTAAATAAATCACGCATTTAGTCATATCTACTGTATATTAATTCAAATAAATGTAAAATGTTTGTCAAAAACGGTTAATAAATTTATTTCGACCGCATAAGAATACATTTTCGTGCTTTTTCACTCAAAATTTTTTTACGATCACAAGAAGTACACATTAAACAGTTGCAGACTCGCTATAAGTTGGAGCGGTCTTCATTTTTCTACGCCTGTAGTTTCACCCAATGGAAGGAAGTGAGGAATTTCTTCTGATTAATTAATACGTCATGCCAAGAAATATAGGTCAAAATTGAGCTTAGTCACCTTCGTGAAAAATATATAGGAGACACAGTCAGAAGTAATTGACCTGTGGTGTACATTGTAATATATTATCTATAAAACATAGTTTAAATAAAAATACATGTAGTATCGTGAAAGTACCGGTTTTCGAACCCCTAAATCTTTAACTCGACGTTATTAACTGAAGAAATATTGACTATCAAATCAAATGGACAAGTAGAATAATCTATTATGTACAAACTTGCTTGAAAATAATCGTCGCATCCATCAATTAACCATCTTAACCCACCACCCTAGGATAAAAAAGAAAATGACGGCCATTAAAGAACACCTGCTTTCGAACCTTTTGCAAGAAACAATAGAGAATAGTTCACTAAAGCTGTTCCACAATACAATAGTGAGCTGTATTTATCTGTTTAAGACGCATATTTTCACTTGACAGTTGCGAGCGCGTTGTTTACAAACTAAGCATTGGTGTGCGTGCAGTGATGACGTAACACTAGCTCGCGCATGCGTACGAACGAGCATAAACAAAAAGGCTCGAAAGGAGGTGGGGTTCGAGAACAGGTGCGTATACGATTATATATATATATATCAGCTGAGCGGGTCGAGTTCTGTAACAATTTTTTCTTATAAGTTAATTTTGTAATAAATTATGGTGTTTTATATAGAATTTATTACAATTTACAATCACAGGTCCGTTACTTGTGCCAGTGATAAGTGCATGGTTTCAAGTTTTCTAACATTGACCGTGCAACAGAAACCTTTATTGCTATGAGTAAGCAAACTATATGATGGTCGATTTCCTTCATACTGGAGGGGCGTATTCAAACCATAATCACGTACTGACGCACGTGAAAATAGATATAAAACCTCAAAAAACAAAACATTACATATTATTATTGATAACACTATGTCCACACGAAGGTTGTATTTGCAATAAGTTGACACATGATCCATTTTATGTAATGACAAAAAACGCAGTAATAATGATAATGTTGCCATTATAACGATCAAACATTTTACAATGTTTTATTATTAATGTTGTAATTATTTGACATATTCTGATATTTCTTTCTGTCCTAAAACCATCGTAAATAATAATAAAAAATCCTGATTAATTTATATTAAATCTTCCAAAACAGTCATTATCATTCCACATGTGTTGATTTTGAAAATTTGTATATTAAGCAGGTTTTTTTCGAGGGGGGATTACATATATGTACATTGTAAAACGGCACACTCATATATCATTTTGAATTTCATTTTTCGCTTTGGGCACACTTTTTACGTTTTCGTGAATATTGTTTCTTAATACTATTTGCGCTGTACTAAAATATGTATAAAGAAAATACACTTTTACAAAAATTCGCATACCATTGGGAATGTCAAACAAATGTTTTTTTCAAATCTTACGATATTGTACACATTAACAAACTCTTGCTGATTAAGACATTAAAAACGTATCCTATGTCGGTGAACAAATGCTGTATTATGCTAAATTAAATGTAATACAAACGCAACGCATAGAGGCATTAGTTTTTTTGGTTTTTTTTGGAGTGGTTATAGAAGCAGAAAAAAGGAATCATATAGAAAGATGATAGATAAGCATAATTAAGAAATAATAGATGAGATTAATAATTATGTAATACATTATCTACTATATGCTAATCCATTGCAGCATACACGATTAATGCCAACTGCACTAACATTGTGATTGCAAGTAACAATGTCGTGGGAACAATCTTTGCAACAAGTGTTCCAATTGTTAGTGTTACAGTTTCCTCGGAAGATGTTTTCAACATCAGGTTCCTGTAATCAGAATTATCCTTAGTTGAATGGTTACATATCTAATGGATTCAATGAATGGCGCTAATGCTGAACATTCCCCAACTACACCAATAAGATATGTCATCCAATATGTAACCACCAAACAAACAATGTATTCAGTTTATAAGTCTTGTTTGTTTGTAAGTCCCGCCTTTTAATGAATCCATCGATAGGTAATATACGTCATAAATGCACTCCCGAAATAAGGGCGATAATGCTCTTTGCTAAGCAAGCATGTTTGAATTGCGTTTGTTCATGTGTTATAAATGTATTTGTTCTGTCTCCATGGCTTAAGGTGGAACCAAGCGATTAAAATCACGTCGTTTTCGACGTTAAAACGGGCATTTTTACGGCATTAATAGTAAAATTATTTTTATTAAAAATCTGCCCGAGGGATTTTTTTTATTTTCATCTTGAATAAAGTTTGATGTGTCATCTGTTGTTATTTCAATCGTTTGGTCCCACCTTAAATACTTTTTCGGTAGTTAGCTACATTTTTCATATAGACATATAGGCAGAATGAAAACTAAACAATATATTTTTTTTACTTTTGCATGATCGTAGCATATGATAACAGAAACAGTTTAAGCGAAAGAAATTGGGGGTCACTGATCTCGTTTTTGGATTATCTGCCCTTGAATTCGATTTTTTCCCTTTAGGTGAAAAAATGAAAAAACATTAAAATAAATATATGTATCTAATATTAAACGCAGTCCTAAAGATTAACCTACCTTATGCTTAACCAACTGCGCCACAGAGGACAGTGATAATAATGATTCATAGATTGCTCTATAGCATTACAATAGTACTCGTGCAAATGGGATCTTCCTTGTACAATGTATACAATACCCTTGCTGACCCAAAAATTGAACTATACCTTCAGTGCTTTGATTTTCATTAGTTTCCATGTTCATTACGAGCAAAGTTATTTCAATATCTCGAGCGCAAATGATGGTCACATGACTAAATACAATGATATTTACATGCAAATGAGCGCAAGTTACGCGATAAAAGAACGGAATGTAATTGAGTACTTTAATTTTCACACGTTGTGACCATTAAATATAAATCCTTGGTTGCAAGTTTGCAGTCATCAATTTCTTTTATTAAATACTTACGTTTAAAACCTTATATGCGAGTTTATTTACGAGAAAAAGAACCACAAACTAATTATGTAAATGATGTATAAATACTTACATAATTAATATCAAATGTATGATTATGCATAATTTTTGAGATGGTTGTTATTTGTTAATAATATTATATACATATATATTTATTGCTTCCAGTTAAACAGATTTACAAGACATAATAACAACTTTGATAAGAAGAAACAAGTATTATAAATAGTACAAACAATACACAATTCATTCAATCGAAGCGCGCACACACAACCACGCTGTGAACACCATCATATTCGTGAACACACTCACTCATGTATGCACGTGAACTACCTCGCACACGCGTACACATGGTCACCCCTTATACGCATAGAAGCACATGAAGACATGAGAAAAAAAGTTACAGTTCATTTAAATAACACATATTGAATATAGTGATTTCAAGAATACAGTACATTAGATAACCGGGGTATTCTTCAGAGATTATTGCGTTTTGAAATTGCTTGTCAACGCCACTAAGGAGATGGAATACTAACGTTTATCTGTTGCTTTCCTTTAGCAGTGCTACACATAAATGAAACACATTGAATAAATGATGTCAGCTTTTCAAGATAATTACCATGCTCGACGTAAAAGACTCGCGATTTATTGGCAAAATAGAGGAAAGAATTTTGAGTTACTATTCAAATTCGTCATTAAACGAAATATCTGATGATTTGGCCATGTAAACCGGTCTTTTTTAAAGATAATTTATGAAACGGAAAAAAGAAGTTAAAACACTGAAACAACGTGCAAAAAACGTCTCAAATCTAATCCATCACACTTCATTGGTATGGTAGAGAATTGTTTAATCAGAATTTACTTCGTCTTGTATTCCACTGATATACATCTTTTCCTCTGCTCCACAGATCACATTTCAAGACAAACAAGTCTGTTATTTCTACATTTAAATGAGAAAGTGGATGCAACTTTCCCCCGGTCAAATAAAAAGTCTAGGGTCGCTGTGAAATTTGGGCAGATTGAGTCACCGGTAACAAATCTTGTTTGTGCCGAAAACTATACATTTTTACTAACAAAGTTAACCAACGATGATCAATCGATGTTCAAGACATCTGTCATTACACAAGTTATCATTACATGTATATAAAATGAACATCATCATGTAAAATGGCGACAATGACGGATTGACGGTCGGTTTAAAACTTGGTATAAAAAATACTAATATAAGTATTAACTTTACATTTAGACAACCAAAAATACACGAGAAAGTATAAGAAATTCATTGATATGGTAATTACCAGCAAAATATATTACAACAATATATTTTTACTAACTAAGTTAAACAACGATGAACAATCGAAGTTCAAGCCATCTATCATACAAAGGGGTTTGTCACGAAAAAAATTTTTTTTCCATGTAACCCATATATAATAATAAAAAAATATATATAGAAGGGAAAGAACTTCGACAATTCGAATTTTCAAACGCGTGTTATAAACTTCCATGTTATTGCAATGCAGTACGAAATATTTATAACTCATATATAGTGCAACGTATCGGCAACTCAACACGCTAACAGAAAATGTATACTTTTACTACCTTTAAAGATATTCTAAACTCGCTATTGAAGATTTTTCACTCGAAAAATGGTCAAATTTTACAAAACGACACACTGTCGTAAAATCGCAACGTGTATACCGGTATACATGTACAGGGTGGAAATGTTAAATTACTGACACAACTTCTTAGAATGGGTTTTAATTCATAATAAAACACTATAATATACTAACTGCCAATGATTTCGCATCTCGGAAAGCTCTTTTAGCGAAGAATTTGCGTATTTTTTTGTTCAATAAGCCGGCTACTCGAAGTTTACTTCCATGACGGGTCACATGACAATCGCCTAGCTTAAATCTGATTGCATGAGCGATACTCTGTGGTATTTGTTTACAATTTACTTGTTCCCTGTGCACTCTATCCTTTTCACTACGCTATCGGGAACCATACCTAAAGAATACCACATAGTATCGCTCATCCTATCAGAATTAAGCTTTCATCACGAGTTAGGCGATTGTCACGTGACCTATCAAGGAAGCAAAATTAAGAATTCGCAAACTGAACAAAAACGTAAATTCTTCATTAAAAGTGCATCCCGAGATGTGAAATCATTAGCAGTCAGTAAATTATACAATATATGATATAAATATGCTGTTTGGTTATGAATTATGACTCATTCCATGAAGTTTTACCTGTAATTTATCACTTTCGCTATAGATTTGTACACGCTGCGATTTTACGACAGTGTGTCGTTTTGTAAAATTTGACCATTTTTCGAGTGAAAAATCTTCAATAGCGAGTTTAGAATATCTTTAAAGGTAGTAAAAGTATACATTTTCTGTTAGCGTGTTGAGTTGCCGATACGTTGCACTATATATGAGTTAAATATTTTGTACTGCATTGCAATAACATGGAAGTTTATAACACGCGTTTGAAAATTCGAATTGTCGAAGTTCTTTCCCTTCTATATATATATGGGTTGTATAGAAAAAAAAATGGTTTTGATTTTTTTTCGTGACAAACCCCTTTGCTATCATATTACACAAGGTATGATTGGTGTCTCGACATCGATTGGTCACTCACCAAGGTTAATTACCATAACAATAGAAAGAGAGTAACGTTCGCAAGGTGTTAGTATTTAGAGTGCACTACGTGACAAGGTCTTACCATAGGCACTCGATTGTATGATTTTTATACCTTAACAGACGTTATATTCAATTTCGAAAATAAGCGTGGGTCCCTACTTTCCTTCTAATCTGCACGTGCTTTCCGGGAACCTTGCTTTCGTTGCAGTGTTCCCCAACTTTAAACGTTTTGACAGCTTTTACAAGGAAAGCCGGGACCCACGCTTATTTTCGTCACTACCGTCAATCGAAAAGATGGCGAGTTCACTACCTTGGAGTATTTTATACACTCAATATGGGAAAAAATGAAGATTTTTCTTTCGACAGATTTGCGTTGTTTGATGTGTGAAATTGAAAAATAACGTCTGTAAACGTATAAAAATCACGGAATCGAGTGCCTATGGGTCTTACAGTCACTACTGTGTTAAGATGTACCCTATAACTACCAATACCTACAACGGAGATCGGGGCGGTCGGTCAAGGGTTTGTGCAGGACGCGAACCCGATACATAGTTAAAACCAAACTGTGACAATTTAATAATATACTGTAAACAAATCTGCTGATGAAACTCATTTGTATTCATGTGCTACTTTACATTTAGATGATTATATTTATGTATTGCGAAACGTTTTTACTTGGCTTATATTCGTAACAGAGCATTGCCCAAATAAATTGAAAAGGCATGCATGAATGCTATTGTTTTTCATTGTGCATGCGTACTTGGCATGGGAAACCAATTTTCACCTATTGATAGATTTAAAAACCAAACCTAATTTATTCTAAAAAAAAACCACAAAGTGTATTGCAAGTAATTTGAATTAATTATTGCATTTGATCGGTCTTCTATAAACCAATATCGCACGTAATTTACAAAGTTTTGAACAACGATAACAACTCTGTATATTAGGAACATATTACAACAAATAGCCATAACATCACTATAAATATATAATATAGGGATCAGTGTCTCAGTTATAACGTCCTCGTTTCGTTAGATAGATTCGAGCACCTAGTTTATATCAAATATTTCTCCTGTTCAAATAGCTCCTCGATATAACCAAGTTTCTTTCTAAACCATGCGAGTTGCAATTTGCTTTCCGAACACAAAGGTTCTTTCTAAGAACCGTAAGGGAACTGTAGTATCTATTAGGTCAGCAAACAGTTGTTCATAGCTAAATCTAAGTTGATACAATATCTCCACATTATGTTGTGTCTTCCCAGTAGTTCTGGCACTTATATAATCATACTTCTTTACCATAGCCGTCAGTAGTTTGGCGTTTTGTGAATTCACGGATGTAGCCTTCTTTGTGCCACATGTAAGCGTTTGTAAGGCGGTCCCGTTCAGGTAATTGTGTTTTGAATTTTATTTGTTGGATCTGTAATTAGAGAAACCTCATTTTGGCCATCAAGTAAGAATTTATTTTGTATCTAATTACGACATCACAGATATCCAAATACCATAACGTTCCCCTTTTTTACATATGTACTGAGTACAACTATGCGCCTACTGTAAGAGATTACAGTATTTCATTATCATTAAAACTAACCTCGATTAAATGTTGTACATTATCTGTACGAACAACTATTCTATCAGAATACAATTTATAATCAACAAAAAATAAACGCATTTAATCGAGAAATATTTTTCATTTTAATATTAATTGTTACATCAAATTCATCACCAAAACATCTTAATCTTTTTGTAGATGTATCACAATTTAGCATAATGATAAAAAATGCACGCTGCATTCTGCTCATACAAAGTAGTTAATCAAATCAAATCTGCTTTGACGAGGGTTGTTCGAAAAGACTTCAATAATTTATACATTGCTTTAAAGCCTTACCACATGTTCTTAATCTACACAACGGGTCTCCATCCGATGAAGTCTACATATATATATTAGAATTGTATTACGATGCAATAACGTTAGCTATCTATCTTTTATACATGTGGTTTTGTATCATCTTATATACACATGAATGGTTTCAAGTGCATTTTGAACTTGATGATAATATTCATACTTGCGAACAACACACCAAGTTGATGCATTTTTAGCGATTCTCAATGCAATAGGAAGAAGGTCATACACAATTAAACACCCGAAAACCGGTGCTCTTCCTGACTTGGTCAAAATAATGGTTTTATGAGAATTCTAGTTTTCCAAAAACATTTGATAAAATCTGAAAAAATGGGACTTGAAAAATCATCCGATTTTTTAGTGGTTTTACTGTATATACGGACTTCGGACTCGTGAGTTCGAACCAAGGGTTGAACTGTTGAATTATTCAGTAGTTGTTTTAGAACAAAAAGAACAACACACACACAATTTTAAAACTATTTACTGCATACTGACAAGTAACATGAACACGGATTAGTGATAAACTACGCGTGGACATTACTTATTTCTGATTCAAGACCTGTACAATAAACATTTACGGTGTAGATGCACCGAACCTGTTTTAGTAGGCCAGAGAAAAACATATTTATGCTTATTTGACTGACCATTTTAGGCTTCTACGGCAAAATGAGGGGAATCGTATCTCCAAAAGACAAGGTATAAACATGTGATCTTATTTAGAACAAAATAACAGGCAAACATAACCTACCCATTTATATATAAGCAAGACGGGTCTTTCTAGCCAGATGTCAACTTTCTTGTTGTTGTTCAGGAGTTGCATCCAGTAACTTTCTGAACATCCCTCAATTAGTAAAAAAAACATTTTACTATATAAACTGTAGACGTATTAGACTCAACACAGGAAAGCCAGGACTGGTTTTGCACGCTAAAGATCGCAGTCATGAAGGCAATCATCTTCTTTCTTACGGCCTTAGTGTCAGCAGTAAACGGTAAGTTTTATATTTTTAACTGTAAGTTTTCAAATCTTAAAGATTTTGGAGGGAAAACTTTTAACCTGCAAACGTTGATTGTAAAAAAATATTGTTTTGGGTCGTAGAAAATTAGCTTCAGTAGGTTTTGTCATGCTTTGAAGGAATTTGATATCTGAAAGGTTTCGACTTCAAAATCTATTATAGTAATAACATTGCTGTTCGAGGTCAGATGTTATAAAACTAATACTAGTACACGGTCTCCGAGCTCAAATATCTCAATTCCAATCTCAAAGTAATTATGGTTGAAAAGATAGAGTGGATTAATGCTTTTATACATATTTAGATTAATTATCTTCTCAAACTTATGTATAATTCATAGTATATCACTATTGTTGGATCATGTTCTCAAACTTATGTATAATTCATAGTATATCACTATTGTTGGATCATGATAAACTAAGATATTTTAAAGGACAATATATGAGATTTGCTCTCGGAGATAGATAATAAAGTTCATATTTTTGGGCCTTATTTTTGGTTTTGCATTCATTAATATTTAAAAACTAGCATATTGCAAATGGATGATTTTGGAAACAAGACATTTGAAAATTTATTTGAAGTCTTCGTACAACCGGCATTAGCATTCCGACTTTCAGCATGGTATTCTAGGTGCTTGTTTTAAGGAAATACTTAAAAGACATAATGTTGTAGTACAAAAGGTTTCCACCAGAAAATGTTTCAACATCGACAAGGACGAAATAGACATACTTAGTACTGTATACATCGATGTTTAAACAAGTGCTGGTCTAGAACGGTCTGTAGTTAGGTTATAATGTAAATTATTAAATAACTATTTATTATCAGCCTTGTAACTTGTTTACTGCCTGGCGTAATAATACAGTGGCATTTCCAATAAGCGGGCCAATATCTATATCACTTTCCGGCCCGGGGTCGAAAAATGATATAGATATTGGCCCGCATTTTAAGCAATTTGATTGGCTACTAGAGCAGGGCCAAAAACTGATATAGATTCTAGCTGAAATGGCGGCCATCTTGTATAGGTAATTTGCTATTCATGTGGTTTCAGAAAATTTAGAATGAAACTGTTTCAGATAACGAGGTTATTTAATAAAATTGTCAATAAATAAGTGATTTTAAATAGGCCCTGTTATTTGTCCTCGGGACGGTCGTATTTGGCCCTCGGCCTTCGGCCAATACGACTGCCCTCTGACAAATAACAGGGCCTATATCAAATCACTGATTTATTAACATATATTATTATCATATATGTATATGCTTCATTAAGTGGCATAACCGGTTGACTGAAAAGACATAGGAAGTACGTTTTAAGTTCAATTAGGCTTTGAGAGATGGTTTCCAAGTTCTAAAGAGTCAGAATGTTGATGAAATCCGGACTGTCTCTGTATTTCAAAAGTCTTACCGAAACATCGCGCGAATAAATTACAACATGTATGTTGTTTACATGACAAGCTTTCAGATTAATGATTTATTTAATATTTATTTCAATGGATTTAATATAATATTCAAGATATTTCAGTTTAATAAAACAAAGTACAGGTTTGAATATATATACTATTTAGTAAAATTCACTTGCGGATAGAATATTGTTAGTACTGGTTAAGGCATAAATGAAGTCCACATGACGTTGGTTAGGATAACTGCCCGCCACGTTACAACTGAAATAATGCTGAAAATGGCGTTAAATCCGATGAAATAAATTAATTCCCATTCCCCCAATTAAATATTTCACACCGACCTTTACTGATTTTTGTGCTACTAATCATTGGTCAATCTAATATTTCTATGATTGCAATTTGAGTCCAGTATAAAGTATGACAAACCGGATGCCATTCAAGGATTTTGGGTTCGTGAGTTCTCAACAATGAGCGCGGAAAATGAACCCCCAAACAATTTGACTATTTTTAATAAAGTCATTTCGTCCTCTTTATCCATCACTGAGTTGAGTTTTTCATACGGAGAGTAGGGCTGTGGCGAGTATCCGAGTACTCGGGTAATCACGAATCAAATTAAAATATCGAGTATGAATAATCGTCATTACTAATATTCGTGGTTCGCGATCTTGTTTTTTAACAATTTGAAATTAAAAGTGTATTATTCGTTCTTAAAAATCCCTTTTCTCTGAATAAATATTGTCTCATCATGGACATCTTTGTTTGCCAAGAAGTCCAATTACAACCGGTTCTTTAAATAATGATGCTGGTAAACCAATTAACTAGGAGTACGTATAAATTGAAGCCATAGAACAATTTATAATGATCTAATTCAATTTTCCTAAAAACAAATTAGCTGTCTTCAGAACTGCAATTTTGAAGTTTTAGATGGGTTACTTTCGTGATTCGAATTGTGGATCGTGTTGAATCGTGGATTGGATCGGATCGCCACTTACCCAACGATCCACAGACCTAACGAAGAGGTTGACAGTTAAAGTCCCATTAGCTTTTTGCTATAAAAAATATATGCAAAAAAAAAAAAACAATTGCTGATATTATCCAAAAATAATTAATACCGACGAAACAAGCCATTTTTCTTCTAAAAGCACTGATTTTGCTTAATGTAAACTCGAAATATATATACAGCGCGTGACGTCACTTTATGTCGTGTGCGTAATATGACTGCGGAAAAACACAGCTGTTGTATAAATAATATTTTTTTAAATGATATTGAAAAAAATACGATAATGGTTTCGGAAACATTTTTTCTTGCTACAAAGTATGCACGGGAGGAAAACGCCCTGGATTCCTCTGTTATATGACAAATAGAAACTATTGTAACGACCGATAAATTTATATGTTTATGGGATTATAAATGAGGAGAAAGATAGTAAAATCGGTTTGGAATGCAGGAACATTAGTTAGGTTAAGTTTACTGTCCCTTGCATGAAACTTAAAGCTTTTATCTGTAGGACCGAGTTAACGCCATTCGGTTCTTTTATTTTTTAAGCGTCATTCTCATTTCGCAAAACCTAGCTACTTACCAAACCAAAAAAAGCTACTTATAAAAAACACACATTTTGATAAATGAATGAATAATTTCTTGGCTTTAATAACGGAAATATTATATCAAACATATTAAAAAGAACAATAGTTAACTGGCTAAATTCAGATCACTTCTGATTCCTGCGAGTCACTGTGGATCTTACACGACTATAATGTCTATGAATTAAATGCCATTACTGTCTTGGTGAAAAATGGGTAACTGTTTTCTCGCTTTTATATCTTTACCAAATTTAATGTACATGTATAATCTCGCGGACGGAGCTAAAATTCTAGACCCACGCGGACGCTTTACAAAATAAAACACATTTGTCTAACGATTTATTAAATTTATAAATGGTTTATTTTAATATGTTGGTAATATTTCATTTCTTTGTCTTGGCTTCTCGCTATAAATTGACTCAAATACCTCTTCTGTCTAGTGATGATATAAGAATAATAGCTCAGTCATAAATTCGCGTGAATAACAACAGAACCATATTATAAACGTGCAGCTAGTGTTAAAGACATTGAACCAGGAATGCGAGGCATGTGACTAAGACCCAGCAGTCCTGTATATTCCACAGTAGGGAGTCCAATAAAACTGACAGGGTCATTGATAGACTAGCTTCTAATTACATAATCAGTTACTATAGATATGGCTAATATATAGCTACTGTATAGATACTTAAATTTATTCAATGTTTAATCAATAATATAAATTATCTTTTTTTAAACAAGAAGTATGTTTATATTAAATGCAAAATATTAAGAATAATATTATTAAAGAAATTAATTACTCAAATATATGCCCTTTGCTGCAAACTGATGATTTTGATAAATAAATAAAACGGTCCATTTTGTAAAATTAATACAAACATATTTTAACACTTTTCCTGACGTGTTAAATTAAATATTTTTAACCAATATATTTTCTCAAGCAGTACACGTGTAAACATAGTTTCTTTGCAAGTTATTTTAAAGAATCTTGTAAAAAATAATTCCATATAGAAATAGAAAGATATAATTTAGAAACAGAAGAAGCGTTCAGTTGCATTTTTAATGTATAAAGAAGAAAACATAGGCAGGAATAAAATAGTAGTGACAGTATATCATAACTATTATATTCTAGTATATATCTAAGTCTGTTTATGCACAATCTGGTAATATTAAAGGATAACATTCATTAATTACATAAAATGCTTATAAAAACAACAGGAAGTTATCCATAAACTAATTATCAATTAAGATCAATAAAATGTATGACCCTCTTATATGCATGACTAGGTGTCAAGTCTACAGACATTTAACTGACCGTGAAAAGACAGGATTAATCCCATTAGGGGCAATAAAACAATTAAGAGATTAGACCTCATGTGGATTTTGGGGGGGGGGGGGTCACTTATATAGTAGCTGTTCAATGTCTTTAAGTGAATTCGCAAATCGGATTTAAGCAAGTAAAAACTTCATTTATTTAAAATCTAATTAAGTTCCTGTACTGTATAGTAATCAATTGACCATATCTAAATTAAAAAAATATATATATGTGATAGGATGAAGGGAGCCTTCGTTCGTCGTCGGGGTAAAGATTTTTGAGTCACAACAACATTGTGAGTACGAATCTCTAATTATAATGACTGTGAGGAAGCTGTCGATCTGACTTACGAAAGGTCGACAGTTCATAAAACCCGGGCTATTAAATCCGAAACCAAAAATAATCTGATAAGTGCAATTTTCTGTAGCAAAATATAATCCCACCAAGCTTGCTTCATTTCAGCTATTTGTATTTTCAAAATTAGTATTAGCCACTTAACATTATGTTATACTATAATTACGACAAAACTATCACTTTAAAGATAAAAATGGGTTAAGCGGAAAATATAAGATTAAAATGGATAAGTCCAACTTTCTAAGTTGGACATTCTTACTTTAAAGGTAACAAGTAAAACTTATGGTGACTCTGATACTCTTCACCTAGGACTTCAATATTTCAAAAGATACAAGGAAAACAACAAGTTTCCCTGACTTTACATTTTCTTACAAATGTATCTATCATATTACATAATTATGCTGTCAAACCTGTGAACATATGTCACCTTTAGACAAGACACGTGATCATAACTGACGGGTGGCTTTTAAACTGGGAGGTCATGTTATTCAAAATGTGGCTTTATTCTTAGCTGGCCGCTAACACACGTTTAATTGTATAATCATAGTATGAAATACCAATTGATTTTAAATATCGTTAATTAAAGTACATGTATGTGTCATCAATACATTCAAAATGATGTTAACAAAACCCAGGCGACCAAATTGAACAGTAGATAATTATTAAAACTTCTGTACAAAAAAGTGTACACAGGCGCATCTTGTTCGTGTCTTTCAGGTGGCACCTATGTCAAAGTCAAGCCGTCAGGACAATCAGCCAATATCGCAAGCTACAGTGAAAATATCAACGGATTGCCTGTTATAAAAAGTGGATCATTTAACGCAGTCATCAACCCCCCACAAAATAATGCATTTGTTGTTAGCCCAGCAGTACAGCCATTAGCTATACAAACCAGCAATGTTCAAGGGTTAAATGTTGGTGGAAGTAATCTGAGTAATACTGCCGCATTCCGTGGGAACGTTCCCAACAATATCATTGTGCAGGGACTTAATAATGTCGCGACTAATAATCTTGCTAATTCAAATGTTCAGACTGTCCTCACTAATGTTTTAAGCAATAATCTAAACGCAAATAATAACAATGGTCAAACTACCCAAGTACTTATTCCAAACCAAAACATGCAACTATTGAATAGCAACAATAACGGGATAATGGGCACAAACCAAAATGTAGCCACAGTGGTTCAATTAGCTAATTCCAATTTAATAAACGCTGGGAATCAAGGGAGCAATGTTGTGCTTGTTAACAACGACGGTAGCCACTCACCCATCATCAATGCGGGTTCTTTAGCTGCCATTTCCCAACCGAATGTAATCCAATTAAACACTGTTGCTGGCAATATTGGTGGCCACACAAATAACGCCATTAACTCTGCTCCAGTCTTCCTGGCACAAAATGCTGGTAGTACAAACAATAACGCTGTTGGACAAGTACGTGTGCAAATGCCTAAGCCTTACCCTCTGTCAAGAAATCAGGTTATATGGACTCTACCGGTCAGTAGCAATGAAGCCCAAACAAATACCGTTCTCGGTAACCTTATTATACCCAATCAAGGAAATTCAGTCTTAAATGCTAATAACGGTCTTACAACCAACATTTTATCAAGTAATACAAACGTTCAGAATGGACAGTTGGTCAACATACCAATGTCTTCCATTATGAACCAACCGATGAACAACCTCCAGCCAGTCAATGTTGGCGTTGTGAGTTCACATGCAAATAACGATGTCGTTAATTCAGCAAATGATCAAAAGGAAGGTCCTTCTATCAATGTTTTCCTTCAGCCATATCCAAATGATAATAACAACCAAAATAAAAATGCAGCAACAAATGTCGCCGTTAACAACGCAGCAAATAACGAAGCAACAAATGCAGAAAATAATTCAGGAGGACCTTTAACAAACGGAGGAAATGGTAATAACAGAGCCTTGGTTAACCTGGGACATCTTGGAGCTCTAAATCCACTGAATCGGCAATTCGGTGGAAATGCAAATAATGGCGATGCGAATAAAGGAACCTTGGTTAACCAGGGTCAAGGTGGCTACGGAGGTATGGGGGGACTTCTAAATGGTCAAGCCTGGGGAAATGCTAATAATGGCGCCGCGGTAACTGGGAGTGCTTTTAATGGTCTAGGCACAGGAAATGCTAATAACGGAGGCCAAAATGAAGTAAATGGTCAATTCGGTGGAAATGCTAATAATGGAGCCTCGATGAACGGGTTTCCTCAATTTGCACAGAATGGTGGGGGGAATGCTAATAATGGAGCCTTTGCAAATGGGGGAAATTCTCAATCAGTAGGAAGCGGGCAGTCTAATTCAGCTACAATAGGTATGATGTCACCAAACCAAGTGTTGGCAAAACTACCATTTCTTAAAGGACACATGCCTCTTCCGTCTAGCCGTCAGCCTAATTTCATGATAATGAACGGACCACCGGACTTTTTTAATCCAGCCGGTTCATCAGGGCAGTTCGGGCCACGAGGACAAACAGGCCCTTTCGGACCTCAGGAATCACAAGGTGCATTTTCGATTCCACCATTCGGAATGAAACTGGCCAAACAACCGTTTGGACCATTTAAAGGAATGCCCAGACGTGTAGTCTATAAGAAATATATATATTAAAAGGTAAGTTACATGCGCATAGATCGATATAATGTGATTAAAGGATTCTTTGCTAAATTGTATTCTATATTAAAACTTTAACATAGTCGGGTAAAATAAAGATAAAACTCTTTTTAAAATACTTTTTAAATGAACCAAAATCGGTTTCACGAAAATCATCAAGGGGCATGGTTCACATAGTTACGACGTCATAATGACGTCTTATATTTTATCAAATAGATGATGTGTCGTATTGACAACAAATATCAATTTTCTGTTTTCAGATCATGTCATCATACACCTGTATCAAAGGTTCGCTCGATATGATCGACGTGTCTACATTGGGGCTGCGGTATCAATGTTGAGACTTGCTTAATTGTAATAATCGTGTATAAACTTCCGATTAAATGCAATAAATTGTATGAATATGTAATTGTTATGTTTGTTTTACTAACACACAACGCCAAAATGAAACGGATTTATTTAAAAAAGGTAATATTATAGTAATCCTCGATGTTAAGACAAAAGCACTGGTCTAAATATTAAAGTTGTATCATCATGTTTGTATACAGTGGCAATATCAAAAACTTTGCCTCGGTCATCACTAAGTGAAGTTTTAATTTGAATTGAAAACCCATCTAAATACGCCAGAAAAAAACACACATTTGTTTCCGGTTCAAACAGCAAACATAATTACACCGCCTCCGTGGTCGAGTGGTTAAGGCCGCTGACTTCAAATCACTGTAACCTCTCACTGATGGATGGTCGTGGGTTCGAGCCCAGCTACCGACCAAGTCTCTTTATGTAAGAAAGTAGGCAGTCACTTACGGAAGATGGGTGTCTGGTACTGTTTCTTCTCAGGAACGATGGTAAGGTGAACTGCCTTCCTCATATGACTCTGGCTGTTGAAAAGGGGCGTAAAACTCAAACAAACAACAAGGAAGTGGCTGGAAAAATAGTTTTCATGAAAGTCTTACGTATACACCGGCCATGAACCATTTGTACTCATGGTAGTATTTGATATTCAAGTTTGTATCCAATCTCTATAATTATAGAGTGATCGTTTGTTATCCCTCGCCTACAACTCTGCCAACGTCTTAGCATTTTGCAAGATTCGTCGGCGTTGAGTGATAACAAATTTGATTTTCATTCGATTTACACCGGAGTGGGTATGAAATCACGAAGGAATAAAGGAATTTACTCTAGCTAATGAAAACAAACTTAGGTCACATCGATGGCGACTGATACTTTTTGTGAGTTGAAGGGCTTGTTGCTCCAGTACAGAATAATATATGGATATAAGAGTGGGTGGTGGTTAAAGAGAAATTATGTCTGCGTCGAATAAGACCAGGCTTTTAAGAATCGGTTCAGAATTGTTACAACAGGACCTTGATGAATATGACCGGTGTGACTTCTGAGCCTAGGAGTTCTATACCTTTACACTATAATATATATATGGTGAATTCTTTTTTAAAGACGTTTTCAGTAGTTCGCTACATTTTTCACATAGACATAATATTATAGGAAAAATTAAAACTGATCAATGAATTTGAAACATGAAATGACCTAAAATAAGCAAAAATTCAAATTCAAGGGCAGATAACTCAAAAACGAGATCAGTGACCCCAATTTTTTCCCCCTAAAAATGTTTCTGTTATCATATGCTACGATTATGCAAAAGTTAAAAAAATCATAGTTTTTCCTGTATGTCTATGTGGAAAATGTAGCGAACTACCGAAAACGTCTTTAAACTTTATTTGCTGTTATCACACGCCGATAGCCTGTGCCTTGGAGGCAAAGATGTAATGTTTTACTACATAATCTCAGAAAATACTTTTCTATCACGATTAGTTACGGATCGTTTGTTATTGACGCTATGTTTAACACACAAAAGTTTATAATATGTATCCACAAACATTGCATGCATAAATATATGCTGCTTAATGTTTAAAATCGCAAAAATCGCGTTTTATTATTTTTATGCAGACTAGAAAATTACGTTTCCGCGGACATGCCGATGATTTAGATTATATAAGGAAAGACGAAGAAAAAGTCTTGAACGTTCAATGTTCATCACCACGCTAACTGTTACGATGAGAGGAGCCTTCGTGTTTGAATAGTTATGGTCTCTGGACTAGTAATAACTAAGGCCATAACTGCTGGCATAATCTCAAGAATTCTCTCAAGAATTTCTAGGGTAGAATTCCATCTGGTTGAAACATCCATGATTAATTTGTGATCAGCTTGTTTTGGTGACAAAAGCAATTTCTGTTTCATAAGAAGTTGGCCAGTGCATGATGAAGAGGAATGGAAGAATGTCACTAACCTCCTAGATTTTGCAAGAATTTTTCTAATATCTGGCACTTCAAGTGCATTTTTAGCTCACCAGAGCACGAATGTGCTCAGGGTGAGCTTTTGTGATCGCCCTGCGTCCATCGTACGTCGTTACGAATACGTGGCGTCCATGTTTACTTAAAACAACATCTCCTACACCGCTATGCCGATTGCAACCAAACTTGGCTGGAATGATCCTTGGGTGGTCCCCTTTCAAAGTTGTTCAAAAAATTAAATTTCATTAAAAATTCTGGTTGCTATGGCAACAAATTTAAAAAACTTAAAAAATCTTCTTGTCTGAAACCACAGGGCCTAGAGCTGAGATATTTGGTATGTAGCATTGTCTAATGGAACTCTACAAAGATTGTTCAAATTATTCCCCTAGGGTCAAAATTGGCTCCGCCCCGGGGGTAACTTGATTTTACATAGACTTATATAGGAAATTTAAAAAATCTTCTTGTCAAAAACTACAATGCCTAGAGCTTTGATATTTGGTGTGTAGCATAGTCTAGTGGACCTCTACCAAGTTTGTTCAAATAATTGCCCTAGGGTCAAAATTGGCCCTGCTCTGGGGTTTATTCTATTTTATATAGGAAAATTTAAAAAATCTTCTCCTCCGAAACCACAAGGCCTAGAGCTAAGATATTTGGCATATAGCATTGTCTAGTGGACCTCTACCAAGTTTGTTCAAATTATTGCCCTAGGGTCAAAATTGGCCCCGCCCCGGGGGTCACTTGATTTATATAGACTTATATAGGAAAATTAAAAAAATCTTCTTCTCCGAAACCGCAAGGCCTAGAGCTTAGATATTTTGTATGTGGCATTGTCTAGTGGACCTCTACCAAGTTTGTTCAAATTATGGCCCCGGGGTCAAAATTGGCCCTGCCCTGGGGTTTATTCTATTTTATATAGGAAAATTTAAAAAATCTTCTCCTCCGAAACCACAAGGCCTAGAGCTAAGATATTTGGCATATAGCATTGTCTAGTGGACCTCTACCAAGTTTGTTCAAATTATTGCCCTAGGGTCAAAATTGGCCCCGCCCCGGGGGTCACTTGATTTATATAGACTTATATAGGAATATTTAAAAAATCTTCTTCTCCGAAACGGCAAGGCCTAGAGCTTAGATATTTTGTATGTGGCATTGTGTAGTGGACCTCTACCAAGTTTGTTCAAATTATGGCCCCAGGGTCAAAATTAGCCGTGCCCTGGGGTTTATTCTATTTTATATAGGAAAATTTAAAAAATCTTCTCCGAAACCACAAGGCCTAGAGCTAAGATATTTGGTATGTAGCATTATCTAGTGGACTACCAAGTTTGTTCAAATTATTGCCCTAGGGTCAAAATTGACCCCGCCCCGGGGGTCACTTGATTTATATAGACTTATATAGGAAAATTAAAAAAAATCTTCTCCAAAACCACAAGGCCTAGAGCTAAGATATTTGGTATGTAGCATTATCTAGTGGACCTCTACCAAGTTTGTTCAAATTATTGCCCTAGGGTCAAAATTGGCCCTGCCCTGGGGGGTCACTTGATTTATATAGACTTATAGAGGAAAAGTTAAAAAAATCTTCTTCTCCGAAACTGCAAGGCCTAGAGCTTAGATATTTTGTATGTGGCATTGTGTAGTGGACCTCTACCAAGTTTGTTCAAATTACGGCCCCGGGGTCAAAATTAGCCCTGCCCTGGGGTTTATTCTATTTTATATAGGAAAATTTTAAAAAATCTTCTCCGAAACCACAAGGCCTAGAGCTAAGATATTTGGTATCTAGTTTTGTCTAATGGACCTCTTTTAAATCTGTTCATATAATGGCCATGGGATAAAAAACGGCTCAGATGGGTCACTTGATCTTACTTAGACTCGTATAGAAAACTTCAACAATGTTAATTACCAAATGACCTTTTCTCCTGGTGAGCATTTATAGGGCCATCATGGCCCTCTTGTTGACAATGAGATTTATTCTATGACCATAACACACAAACCTTTCCCAACCTAAGATTTGAAAAGCTTTCTTTTCATTAGCTGCATTGTCAGTTGTGGCAATAACTGTTGGCAGTCTCCAATTGTCTTTGGTTTTTCTTAAAGACTCAGCTATGTTAACAGAAGTATGCGACCCTTCCATTTTTGTTGTGCTAAGGACAGCTGTTCTCATGCTCCATTCTCTGTCAAAGAAATGCAAGGTTGTTGTGTTATAAAACGGCCCAGATCGGTCACTTGATTTTACTTAGAGTCGTATAGAAAACTTCAACAATGTTAATCTCCAAATGACCTTTTCTCCTGGTGAGCATTAGGGCCATCATGGCCCTCTTGTTTCTTTAATCCACGGACAAGATCACGACGACTAGGTAGTTTGTACCTGGAAAAAAGATATTGGTCATTAAGATGATTTCAATTCTAAGCTTCTTATCAACCATCAATGATTTCAGTACATAGATAAATTAGAAAAAAATAGCTACATATGGACTTGTGCATGTGATCTCTCCTGAATATCCTTTTTTCATTAACTACATTTACTCAGAAAAGTTTAAGTTGTGGATTTAATTTTTTAATTTGTATTATATATTTCAGTATAAAAAGCATATAAAACATGGTACCATATATCACAGACTTTAGATTGCCAAAAATGAAAATGCATAGAAATATTAAATGAATAAAAGTTTTAAAATATTGTAATTAATATAAATATCATCATTTTTTACTCTAAAATAAGAAATCAAATTTAATAAATAGTGGTAACCATGATTGTCAACTTTACATACCCAGGATGACACAAAAAAGGGGAAACCCCTTATTTCCATTGTGGTCCTTCTATATGGGATTTGACCCAGAGAGGCAAATGCAGATATATATTAATTTCTAGATAAGATAACAACAAATTGAATATGTTGTATAACTAACTAAATTCACAAGTACATGATAAACCGAAGAGTATAGAGTAGTACTAGTATAGAGACAAATTTATGAAATCAAAGTACTTACTTTGGGTCCAACAGACCAATGAACTGTTGAAAGTGTTGATTGTCAACAAGACTTACTGGGAGTACTTTTCCAACAATAAGTTTCATTAAAGCATCATTCAGTGAATTCTTCCTTTCCACAGAAATATTTGCTTTATGGAATGTTAATGTAGGCTGTACCAAATGTGGTTCATTTCTGTTTTTGATCCTGCCCTCTGTCTGAGCCACAGGATGCTCTGGATGAGCTGAGTCTATGTGTGTCAGGAAATTAGGTCAGGAAATTAGATGTATTTGCTGAAAAAAATAAATACAGTGTGTTTGACAATGTGTGTACAACAAACAAAATTTAAGCAGATTTATATCAAGACGAGAGACAACTAAGATACTTGGGAGAAGAATGGTCTAAATTTGAGGAAAATCATAAACAATAGGAAAAGTATGTTCATCAGTAGAGTTAACTGCATTTCGTAAGCGTCATTCGAATGCTACAAATGTTGATTGGTTAGGATATCCCACATTTAGTCATTCAGCGTATTATTTTCATAAAAAATATTATTGAAAATGACAATAATCAGAATCTTATCCCGATAATATAATCAACGACAATGAGTTGCCACTAGACCCATAAGTTCGTGCCTGTTAATATTCGAAGTCTGCCCATGCGCATATGATACTACCGTGGTTGAACAAGATCTCCATAAAATATCAACTTACAAGTTAATTTTCTCTACATGTAACGAAATGTAACAAAACAGCTAATAAACATGCATTGCTCGCCTCAAAATAAACATGACCTTGACCATCTTGATAATCACCTTTGTTCGTGTAAGCCTTTCGGCATATTCTGCAATATGCAGTACTCAAGTCTAATGATTGTGCAGATGGATTCCCTGGCTTTACTTGCACGAATCCGAAAATCCTCCAACATCTTGATAAAGCTTTCGAACTCGGGTTATCATAAATGATCGGTAGATCTTCGTTGTCAGCCATGTTGAGCGCTGGTTCTCCGATTATGCCACGCAAATATGAACATAGATCGATTAAGCGGGGCGCAAAACAAAACTGATTACCGTCCCATGTTGTAGTGTACAAATATTTCTCATAATCGGCGTGAACCAGTTTACGTAAGAGTAGTCTCCCTTGATTAAAAATTGGCGGATTTATCGCCAAAAAGAGTAAAGTATATTGAAAAACACGAAAAGATCATGTGACTAATTAAATCGACTGGCATGACCGAAGTCGGCGACATCGCTCAAGAATGTTTTAGCGACGATTGTTCGATTGTCGGCCCATCACTAGTATTTACTATTGAGCAGATATGTCAGAGAAAAGTGCAATATCTTAAAGTCCCATTCGCTTTTTGCTATAGAAAAATTATGAAAAAAAAAACAACAATTGCTGATATTATCCCAAGATAATTATTACCAACGAAACAAGCCATTTTCCTTCTGAAAATCCTCATTTCGCTGTGAATTTTGCTTTTGTAAACTTGATGTATATAGAGCGCGTGACGTCGCTTTTTAAAAAAGTCGAGAAACATTTAGAAAAACTGTAAATATTCTCATCTGTTTGTAATAAAAAAAAATGTCTTTTACATAATTATAAATCTTGTATACTTATGAAGTCCATTGGATAAAGACAAATACATATTTATAACGTACAAACAAATATAATCAAACAAAAACATGTGAAAGATACATAAAACATACTACTCAAAATTTGATAAGGATCAAAGAATACAAACTTTGAGGAAAATGCGCAAAAGTGCTAACGTTTCTTTTTAGTATAGAGACTGATGTCCTCGTACGTCAAAAACACGTCAAAAACAGCCTGACATCGACCCGTCATACTTCTAATGAGCCGTAGAATCTTACATTGTGGGATTCGAGCCCATTCTTCCGCAAGTGCCCTCTGAGTTGTCTGTTGGTTGTTGGCTGGACAGGACGCCCAGATATCGATCTCTGTAGCATATCCCAGACGTGTTCGATGGGATTTAGGCAGGGAAATCGAGCGGGCCCAGTACATTCGAGCAATAGTTTCCCTTTTAAGGAACTGATTGGTGTCAGTCATTATTCACTAAGTCTTGTAACCTAGATAATCTTTACTTTTTGTTTGAAATGAAACATTCTGCAAGAATTTATTTCTAGACGTCTTCAATTAGACGAATATTTCTGCATTGCCATAACTGCGTTCAAAAAAACTTGTTCCGTAACGACACTTGGGTGTATTTCTCAGATAAATTTAACTTCTCGTTATTTTCTGTCATTTCATTATTTCCTTCTTCCACGTTAATAGCAATTTCAAAAATAATTACCTCTATACACGATCTCGTGACAATGTTAAAATATCGCTACATGACACAAAACATCAAACTTAAAATCTGGGGCCGTATTTATAAAGCTTCTTAACTTAAGATTTTCTTAAATTTTGACTTAAGTATACGAAATCTGTTTATTTTGCTCTTAAATTTGAGAAATATCTTAAAGTCTTATTTATAAATGATCTTAACTCTATTTTTAACTTAAATATCGACTTATTTTAAGATAGCTAAAAAGGTATCTTAAATGTTTTAAGAAATTTCTTAAAGCATGCACATTTTGTTTACCGAATCACCAACAGGACAGAAACAAATACTTTTAACTAAAGTTACAGAGGGAACTATATTCTATATTGCATTTTATTGATAAGTCCTTATATTTGTTATTTATCACCAATGTTTCGAAGAAATCAATCTTGTTAGGGCTGATTCTACTGTCGTTATTCATATCCAAGTTTCAAATTTCAATATTTACCTATGAATTCTAATTATGATCCTCGTTTAAAATAAATACCATACGTAATTCCATCTTATTTGGTACTTTCGTTTCTTTTATAACAAGTACTTTGACTTACATTTGGGCTTGAATAACTGGTGCACCCTATAGGGATCCTTTCAAGGCAAAGAATATCCATGGTTAGATGTTAACATACACTATATCAATATTTCCATCTAATTATGTACAGTCTTGCATACCAAATTTCATCAACATATTTTGACTTTTCTGTTACCAAAGCAACCATAATTTTGACCAAGGAGAAAAAACAACCCGACATTTTCTAGGTAAATAAAAATTTCGGGTGCATGCCCCCGGATCTCCATAGAGGGACCCTGAGGCTGGACCTCCCCCGACTTAAATTTGTTTCTGGCTACGCCACTGTGTATACATGTGTCTTTGCTTTACCATTACTTGTATATTACAAACAAACACAAACAACTTCACTTATTTGCAATACCGGACTGTGCGGTGTTTATTTGGCGACCAAGAAAGCAGCAAATGAATTGAATATAGAATGTTTGTACATGTACAATGGTATCAATTATGGTATACGAGTACATAACACAGCCGTATCATTGAAAAACTCTAGTGTGCAAACTGAATCGCCCAGGAACAACCAGAGATCAAAACCCTGTAGGGAAAAATTTCTCTGGAAACCTGTACCCCATGTCAAATTTCAGATTGCAGAGCATATGGGGCCACACTCTTTACAAATGCGATACGAAAGTTCGACAGTATAGTAATTATACAAAAATATACATAATCATGATAACCGAAATTATTTCTGACATCTAAATTTTGAATACTACTGAAATTGAACTTGTGAAGAGCTATCCGGTAGAATGACCAATTACACATCATTCCACAGTTTTAAACATTACGCGCACTTTCGTGATTTTCGTGCACTTCTGTATAAAACACCCTTAATAATATGCAACGCGGAAAGACAAATATTTCACGCTATACTATCGAACCGCGTGAAATGAATAGTCTTTGCTTTACCATTACTTGTATATTACAAACAAACACAAACAACTTCACTTATTTGCAATACCGGACTGTGCGGTATAGACTAAAAGAGCGGGAAGGAAGATAAATCAAAGCACTGAAAATACTCATGAAAACTGACCTTACAAAGAATTGCACTGCAACATGAAAATGCTAACTAGATTAACTATTGCATGGCGGATGTATATAAACGAAGTACAAATGTAATAAGATTCGCATAAAAATCTATCTAATTCGTGCCGAGCGAGTGGCGGCTTTAGGAATCAAACAACACTTTGACTGACCCTGATCTAAACTAATATTCTGTTTGTAGAAGGCTCCGGCCGCTAACGGCTAAGTAACGATGTATAAGCTAACACCTTAACGTCATTACATTGTAAATCGTCGTTTCTCAAAAATGCTCAATAAGTTAACGATAACATACAGAAATATACTATGTAAACAAAAGTCGACAAGCATCTAAGACGCAACTGTATCCTTTTTGTAACTAGCTTAGAAAACTAACACTTTTATGTTTCGACTAGATTACTCAAAAACGTATTGTCAGTAAGATCCGGTAGGATCCTCAATGAATGTTCACAGGTAATGCTATACATTGCTGAAGTCACAACTGAGCAGGAAACTTTCTTGTCTATTAGATCAGTTAAATAGATACACACAGAATAGCGGAAGCTGGGATTGGAATCCCATCTTTGTCGACTACAAATTTCTTCCGTCTCTGGTAATGATTGTAATACTTGGCATTAGTGTTGTCGCTACTCAGTAAGCTTAAACAATCAGCCATCTTAAATGATATGTAGCCAAAATTAGCATCGTCAACCCCGGCTTGTTGAGTCGCTTCGTCTATGCTCCGTTGTAATCTCAGGCCTGCACAATAAATAAAACATGTATCAATAGAATGCAAATTGAAAAGCATAAAACCCGAAGCCGAGTACTAGTATTACACCGTCGAAGATACAGTTTCGATCCCAGCTCTTTTTTGTTAATCTACTTAAAAACTCGAGTGAGTATACGACAAAATCAGTCAATTTTCCATTGGTAAACAAAAGCGGCCAAAAAAGGCAGATTTCCAACAAGGTATACTTAAGGTACAATCACATCTTTGTTAGGAGCGGAACTCCTAAAGCAATACACCTTTTCTGCTCACAACACAGTCACGCCTTTTACATGCAGACCCGCACTGAAAAACAGCACCACTTGTCGTTCAAGTACACAATGTCTCCTACAGGAATCCGTCGGAAACACCTTGACTATCTAAACTGTTATCGCACAAAGGTTTCATTCACAAACTGTCCAGGTAAGTAACAATACTACCTACCACCTACCGAACACAAAAGCAGCACCGGAACATTCGATATTGTCTCATACAGCAGAGAAACTACGTGATGACACATGGCGAGAAGTTAAGTATACGTTATATTAGACGATAATAACACAGGCCTTAAACTTAAGGATGGCTCAACCCAACACGTCCAAACCTCGTTCCAGACAGTACTCCCTGCGCTTTGATGTTAAAACTGCGATTTCTATAGTGGGACATACCAACTGCTTTCCCCAGACCACATTACTACCTACTTTCAGTATAGTACAAACGTTCTGATTGTCTTTACAACATACACATTACTATTTTGCCCTTCCAGGCTTGTACGTGCGGTGTTCAAAACTACCGAGTATACACTCTCGAGTTCCCTCCATGTGGAGGTCGTACCGGCCTCTGTTACAAATAATCTGCCCACCACCTTTATGTGATCGAGGTTTTCATCGTGGCCATCAAAACCAGCTCCACTGGTATCACAAAATATGACTTTATCAGCCAACTAAAATTCAGTTCCATGTATACATGTATACAGCCAATGACTGACTCATGCTGTCTCACATGATTTTCCTTCCAGAAAACGAGCTCGACTAATGCTTTAGAACTAGTTCTAACTATGAGCTTCTCAACTACCATGAGTAAAAACACAACCATACAAAGAACGTGTCATCAATCTGTCCGAAGGACCCTCTGCGCTTTGCATTGAAATCAACTGACCTATCAAACAAGCAAATTTTGCGAACGAAAAACGTTTTTCCTTGCTTACGTCATGTATTATCTCCTGACAAATTTCATGAAATTTGCCTATACGTGCGTTGCTTACGGATATACAGGTCTCACCATTCAAAAAAAAATCGTCTGATTTAATATTGTCTACTTTCAACGATGGCGATAACTCCTACAAAAATATATCATAATCAAACCGAGCTATCTTAGGTCACAGTCAAAGAAATATCAATAATTTGACGATATATAAAATTATATAAATAGTGTTTTTAAACAAAATACATGTAGTACAGTATAATGGATATAATAGCTTGATACAAACACATTGAACTTCAAATGGCATTTTAGACATTATGCCACACAACAACTTATCTAGGTCAACATCACAGAGCAATGCATGCATGATTTTCTTACCTATCAACTATTAATAGTTAAAGTCATCACCATTAACCTATCAAATGACCAGGATTACCCTAACTAGTAATAGGCACTATACTATGTACCCATAAAACAACTAGAATAAGCTTGTACCCATGACTGAAATTCGTCTAGAAAAAGGAACCCGTCGCTACGTTATCCGTCGTCCAGAAAGAACACTTCTTTACTTTAAAGTCTAGGACTCGCCATTTTTTAAATGATATTGTCAACAATTCCCTGCTATTCACCGAATAATAAATCATTGCAGACAAAATATTTTGTAATTCAAATGTCTGGATACGCATGATGCTCATGAAAAAACCTTGGGGTGTTAAGCATCTTTAATGTCAAGTGAAAAATAAAACCTTTCCCTGCTTGAACAACTGTCTTGCAACTGGTTGATCATCGAATCTAATTTTGTATATAGAAAGCTCAGAATGTATGTGCATGCGGACAATCCAATACCAACTTATAGGTATGCGCTACCGTTAAATGATTAATCACATTCGTTGCGAAGCCTACTGCAAAAACGCGTCATTAGAAAAAGCTAACCTACTTTATTTTTGTACCTACTTCGTGTAGTTCCAACATGGCTGTCATGCCGAAACCACCTTAAATCTACAAAGGTTTAAAAGGTTAAACATGTCTAACATTTACTCGTTAGCTCCAGTATCTTGCTAATGAAAGTAACAATCTGTTAGTTTATCAACTGGACTGACTGCCAAATTTTTACATAAATATTGAAAATTGCTACTTATCCCCTTATTAGGAACCGCCCTCAAGGCCATTGCCACGCTACTGTCAGCTCACCAATGCCAGTTTTCCCACAACAGAAACAAAGGTTTAAAAGGTTAAAAAATGTCTCGCATTTACTCGTTAGCTCCAGTATCTTGCTAATGAAAGTAACAATCTATTAGTTTATCAACTGGACTGACTGCCAAATTATTACATAAATATTGAAAATTGCTACTTATCCCCTTATTAGGAACCGCCCTCAAGGCCATTGCCACGCTACTGTCAGCTCGCCAATGCCAGTTTTCCCACAACAGAAACAAAGGTTTAAAAGGTTAAAAAATGTCTCGCATTTACTCGTTAGTTCCAATATCTTGCTAATGAAAGTAACAATCTGTTAGTTTATCAACTGGACTGACTGCCAAATTATTACATAAATATTGAAAATTGCTACTTATCCGCTTATCAGGAACCGCCGTCAAGGCCACTGCCACGCTACTGTCAGCTCACCAATGCCAGTTTTCCCACAACAGAAACATAATACTAGATGATGTCGTCGTTGTCTCAATATTCCTCTCAAACTCTGACAAATTTGAAGTTATTTATTATGTCTATTTTCGAAAGTAGCTGGATTTCTTCCATGTCTAACTAAAATCGGTCGCCACATATACGAAGTGAACTTGTGAAGAGCTATCCGGTAGAATGACCAATTACACATCATTCCACAGTTTTAAACATTACGCGCACTTTCGTGATTTTCGTGCACTTCTGTATAAAACACCCTTAATAATATGCAACGCGGAAAGACAAATATTTCACGCTATACTATCGAACCGCGTGAAATGAATAATATATATATATACGTCTCATTGGTGTAATTATAACACTGTCATAGTCAGCGTTATCATTACTCAGTAATATGGTAGGAAATTTGTGAAATTTAACACATATGTTGCATGATAAAGGGAATTTACAGTTTGTCCTAATTTCTCGTCCAATGAAATGTCCGCATTTCATTTGAAATTTGAAAAATATATCGCATAAAATGTGCCTTGAACCTGATATGGAGAAAATACGTCACTTATTACGCTGTATGTACAGAAATTAAGACAAACTGTAAATCAGTTATCGTTCATATTTTAAATTTTATGCGACATATCACTGCGCTCCGCTTCGCGTCGCTTGTGATATATCCCATAAAATTCAAAATATGAACGATAACTAATACATAACGTGCTGAATTTATCATTGATATATTTATCTTATATTCTTACAGATGTGCGGGCGCGAGCGTGATAGAAATCATTTCGGTTCTATTTTTAGAAAGGAAAACCCCGGAATTCCGTAGCAACGACATCTTAAAACATCTTTTAAATTAAGAATTTTCTTTACTAAAATATTTCTTAAGTGCGTTCATAAATATCACTTATGTTAAGATAAGATTTTTTCCTAGCTTAACTAATTTTGATCGGATTTAAGAAAATAATTAAGATGCTTTATAAATACGGGCCCAGGAGGTTTAAAACAAGTTTAGCAATAAATTACAGTACTATGAAGTAAGAAACTATATAGAGGTTCCAACATTGATTTCTGTGACATTTCTGTGTCTGAAACATAGAGCGAATATTGATGCAATCTTGCATTTTATTAGATGTTCTATTCTCCAAAAGTTGTGCGCATATGTTTCGTAGATTTATTATAAACAATTGCACATACATTAGCTTTTGTAAAGCAGGGCCCGTATTTATAAAGCATCTTAATTATTTTCTTAAACTCGGTCAAAATTAGCTAAGCTAAGAAATAATTTTATCTTAAGATAAGTGATATTTATGAACGCACTTAAGAAATATTTTAGCTAAGAAAATTCTTAATCTAGAAGATATTTTAAGATGGCGTTGCTACGGAATTCCGGGGTTTTCCTTCCTAAAAATAGAACCGAAGTGATTTCTATCACGCTCGCGCCCGCACATCTGTGAACATATAAGATAAATATTTCTAATAATCAATTCAGCATTTTATATCTCCTTTATCATGCAAAATACGTGTTAAAGTTCATAAATTTTCTATCATATTACTGAACAATGATGTTGTTGATAATGACAGTGTCATAATTACACCAATGAGTTGTATATACATGTATACACAGTGGCGTAGCCAGAAACAAATTTAAGCCGGGCACTCTAGGGAGGTCCAGCCACAGGGACACTCTAGGGAGATCCGGGGGCATGCACCCGGAATTCTTATTTACCTAGAAAATGTCTTTTTTCACTCCTTGGTGAAAATTGTTGCTTTGGAAACAGAAAAGTCAAAATATGGTGATGAAATTTGGTATGTGAGTATGTACATCATTAGATGGAAATATTGAGATAGCGTATGTATGGTCATTCTTTGCCTTGAAAGGACCCCTAAAGGGTTCGCCAGTTGTCCGGGTCCAAATGTAAGTCAAGGTATTTGTAATAAGAGAAACGAACATTATAAAATAAGATGAAATTACGCATGGTATTTACAAATTTAGACGAGAATTATTATTAGAATTCATAGGTAAATATTGAAATTTGAAACTTGGATATGAATAACTGCAATAGAATCAGTCCTAACAAGAATGATTTCTTCGAAACATTGTTGATAAATAACAAATAGAAGGACTTATCAATAAAGTGCAATATAGAATCTAGTTCCCTCTGTAACTTTAGCTAATGGTATTTTGTTTCTGTCCTGTTGGTGATTCGGTAGGCAAAATGTGCACGCTTAAAGAAATTTCTTAAAACATTTAAGATACCTTTTTAGCTATCTTAAAATAAGTCGATATTTAAGTTAAAAATAGAGTTAAGATCATTTATAAATAAGACTTAAGATATTTCTCAAATTTAAGAGCAAAATGAACAGATTTCGTGTATTTAAGTCAAAATTAAAGAAAATCTTAAGTTAAGAAGCTTTATAAATACGGCCCCAGAGCTGTTTTATGTTTCATTTCCTGAAATGGGAGTTTTATACAAATGATAGACGTTCTTATACTGCTGTTGCACGGTGTCACAATCGCCTAGATCTAATATGCATGTCTGCAATTAAGAATATTCTAAAATCGAATATAGTACTTTCATTTTAGATTTTCGTGCCGAACCGAACAACACAGTTCTACCGATTTCATCTACGTCAATTATGCAGAAATTCAGGACACTTACCTTTAATCAATTGATAGCAATATCATACCAAAAAAAAACAGAAAAACACAAATTTACATGTACTCAAGACAGTGGTATTGGACATCCTACAGCGAATAGTTTGCTCTCCTTGTGCGTTTGTTCGTGCTTTCGTAGTGAAGTGTTTGTTGCGTTACACAATCAAGTTGGTACTTTAGAGGCTGTGTGTGTTTAGAATGCCATGTCGATTCTGATATATTGTCTATTAATCCATAGCCTGTTACCTATAATAATCCAATAATTGAATGACCATATGTAAGAAATTTTATTCACTTCTGTTCTTCTTTGTCTAGTAATGTAATATAGTAATACGACTAGTGTTTGTCTCTGTCTATTAATAATCTAATGTTTAGCAAATGGTGGCCGAATCGCCCAGGTAAAACCAGAGATAAACCCCCACTCTTAGATAGGGAACAAAACAACGCTGGAACCCTTTATCACCGCTACAGGCACTCGAACGTACTGTCCACATAGTACTACCACCTAGATGTGTGTCCTCATCTTTGCCAAACATTCGCAAGATTTATTTCGAACATAATGAGCGTCAACATCAATAATGCTCTATAAATTATCTTCATTAAAATATCATTTCGAATAAAACTTGTGTTGACGTATTTAAAAACCTACTCTTAAGCATCGACTTAAAATTTTGTGTGCCCTCTGTAGCGGTCTCTAAAACTGATTTTCAAAAACACGGCGTTTTCCTACAACAACTCTCGAATCACTCGATCATGGTACGATTGGTAACGTCGAGTATTGATAAAAACGACTTCTTTAATTCTAACAAGAAGAGGCAAACATGCATATGGTGTTTTTGTTTGTTTCTTTTATATTGAGTTTTACACCCCTTTTCAACAGTAAGAGTCATATGAGGCTGACAGTTAATCTAAGCAACGCTCCTGGAAAGAAATATGATGTTTACAATTAATCATAAATGAACGTTCTAATGTATTATGGCGTGAGTGCATTTAGCATATGGCAGTGAACGATTGTTGATTTTCATTTGCATGTATTATTATACTTAATTATATATAAACTTCCAAGCGAAAAGACGCCACGTTCAACATCATAACGTGTTATCCACATTTAAATAATATTCAATGGAGGGCGACGTATAAATATTGATATATTCAAAGTGTCAGGCTTGTGGACTTTCAATTTAAGCAGACTTCACCGAAATGTTTTAATTACAAATACTTTTGTTGTACGAGAGGTGTTCAGCCTATTATTGAACACTACGTAATACACGATTCCTCCGTGATTTCGCATTAAAATCAAAATGTCCGTTTTCTACGCTGTGTACTAACATACATGCTTTTACACATTTATCCACAATTCGTTCATTCAGTGATAGATACAGTACGAGTTTTTCTTTAAAAGTGTCTTCTTACACACGTAAAAGGACGGTTCGCTTAGACAAACAACCAATTTGTCCGAGGATAAATGAAATACGTGCATCTGACTTATACGACGATAAAGGATTATGTCCACGTGAAAGGTGAGTTATTGAAAAGTGTCTTCTTACAAACGTACGAAGACACTTTTTGAACAGCTCTGTAGGAGGTATAGTCGTATAAAGTCGTACAAGACAGTAGTATTCTTTATTAGTCTACTTTAAGATAAAAATTATTCATTTTACGTGATTGTTTCAATCTTTACGGTGTCTTTTGAAGGTCACGTTTCATTTCCGCTACGATTTGTCCCCTAATAGTTTCGAACTGCTGATTTTGCTGTAAGGAATGTTAAAGTCTGCGCAAAAGATTTGGACGGTCTGGTAAATGTAAGCTCAATTGTTATTTTCTGGTTTGATATCAGATTATATGTAAAGACAAATATACATATACGTGGCTATGAAACATTGAACTCCGCAAGTAACAGCCAAATTATCTACATGAATAAATCGAACCATCGGTGAAGGGCTATACGTTCTAGACTATAAAAGTCACAAAGAACATGTGTCAAGCGCAAAATAGGGTTCGCGAACTCTTAACACTTACACTAACTTGTTAGAACGACACATGATGACTAATTCTTACTTTTCAGATTTTTTTTTACATTTAATTCGAGCAAACACATTTCTTTATTCCTATCCTCTATGAAACGAATGATTGAAATCGGTGATCGTATTATACATACAAAATAAATAAACCAAAATAAGTAATTGTCCATTGACAAGACAAATGTAATTAAAATGTGTTTGTCCAAGTACAAGACATTAAGGCCAGCCGTACATTGTTGTCACTGATATATTTTCTGATACTTCACCATAGTTGATTTGTTTCCATAACATAAAAATTAGTATTGTTTCAATGTTTACAAAAGTTTTGTGTCTTCTTGTCCTTAACTTTTAAAATAATAACTGCAATGTTTCCTATAGAAATACAAGGAATCATGATTTTTATTGGGAATGAATGGACATTCCTTTTTAAAATAGAAAATGTTATATATAGTAGGCACAAACAGTGACTTACCCTCAATACAAATATGGTCTTCAAACATTCCGAGGAAGCATCTTCATCTTCTATCGTTCAGTTCATCAGTAATGCAGATTTTCCCACCTCTTTTGTCTTGTAGCGAGTTTTGAACATAGTGCACCAAACTCTCAATATTCTGATTGCCTCTGATGGTGACTTGCAGAATGGGCAACATTCGCATTGCTTCCTCCCGCATTTCTTCTCTTTGATGTCTTATTTTACTTCTTACTAGTATTGGATGGCTTCCACGTCATGAAAAGAGCAAAGAAGAACTGTAACATATTTTTCTTCAACGTTGTCCACAACTTCAAAACACAGTTTTAAATATTGAAGTGTCATGCATTTGAAGGTCAATGAAATACTGTGAATTATTGCCCATGAAAAGTCTGATTCTACGCAGACAGGGTTCAAGGTTGTACCAATTGAAGCTTAAGTCTTAGCAATGGTCTCGTCTCACAAGGATCAGTAATGTATTCTAATATTGGTACAGTCACCGAGTTTGTGTCTGTAATGCCTACAAAAAGTATAGATTCTAGTATTCTTTTCTGGTGAAATTTATTTATTACTGAGCCAGTAGCATCGATGTAGAGAACACCACTGTCTTTTCAATACAGTTCTTGGCAGCATTAAATGATGTCAAAACATTACAGCCATGAAAGCTTCTGAATGTACGACACATCTTGGTAAAGAATTTCCTTGGCTATGGTAAGTTCAATGAAAGGATCACTGCATTCATTGTCTCTGACTGTCCTCCACGAACTTCACCTTCCGTTTGGCATTTGATGCAATTGTCATCATTCACTTCTTCTTTGCACTTATTACCAATCTTGGTGTTGGAAATGGTTGATGCTGATGCACATTTCATCTTTTCATGTGTCTTTATTTTACCTGGGAATTGTTTATAACATTTCTTGTTGGTGTCACAGACGAACAGAACATATACTTTATTAGACTTAAACTTGAAAGCTCATCGCCATAAACAACTTACAAACAAACATACACACACGAGGTAATGGAAATACATATCAAACTATAACATTTATCATAAGAGCGTTCAAATAATAATACACTGCCCACATAAATAAAACAAAATAAAGTTAATGTAAGTCATAGATGTTATACATTAAATACATACATACAACATTGTAATAGGATTAAACTTTATTTGTATTTATGTGATTTCTTATCTCAAACGCATGAGCTTGTCACACCACACCGGTGTTGATTCGTTCATCACCGGTGATGATCCGTTCAACACCGGTGTTGATCAACACCGGTGTAGAGTCCGCCGGCTTGGCTCGAAATGAGAAATCAAAAGTACGGCTTTCACGGCTAAGTGCCTGTGCCTTACTGACGGTCGACAACAACGTCGACCTACACCGATGGCTAGGCGTCGGGTACCGGCGGGCTCGGTCCCGGAGAGCCCAACGTGGCTTTTTGGCGCGGATTTTTTTTCTCACTTTTTTCTTCTAGCTATAATCGGACTATCGGTACCCACGGTCTACTTTCGTACTTTAACTTTTCTTCTAGCTATAATCTGGCTACCGGTACCCACAAGTTGCTTGAAGTTCTGTTGGCCAGCATAGGCCTAAGGGAAATAACTCGTACTAGATAAATTAAATGGGCTCTTGGTCCCCACAGTCAACTTTCGTACTTTAACTTTTTTCTTCTAGTTATAATCGGACGATCGGTACCCAGTCTACTTTCGTACTAAGAAAAAATTGTAACATTACACCCGGGGAGGCAGGCAGGCAGGCTCTGGTATAATTTCTCCCCGGGGCTCGGCCGGATATTCAGTCAAAAACACGTAGCTACCCGGCCGGATACAGACTTTTTTATTACGGGGAGCAACTAGGCAAACTTGGTATCGTTGGATAGGTCTTGACGAGAGCTTCACCGTCCTGAACTTAGTCTTTGCACGAGTCTCCGAAATTTGGTCTCGGCTGGTAGGTTCATCTTAGACAAAGCGATCGAGCCCGCGTTTTTAGCTTCCGAAGCACCCTCGAGAGGCCGGCGGCCCGTCTCGTTCGAAAGGGCTTGCCAAAACTGTCGCGATATCCTGTGTACGACTACCGGTTCGATTTTTATTGCCGGTGAAAATTTATCTTCGCAGCTCGTGGCAGGCATCGTCGATCCGCGCGGTCTGCCGCACGTACTCCACGTGCGTGCGAATCTGTCGCGACACCCTCCCGTCGTCTCTGGCGTCACCGACGTCAATGCCCAGGTCTGGGTTTTGAGACACGAATGCTAAGAAAACCGTCTTACCGGGCGTGACCGTATCGGTCTCGATCGGTCCGATCAGTCGCTGAGCAATCGCTCTCATGTTCGCCGGAACTTTGGCCGAGTTGCCAGAGTCGGAAGAGCTCGACGATAGCGCCGGGCTACCGCTCCGCTGATGGCTGCAGCCAGGTAGCGGAGGCCGTTCGGGCGCAGTCACGGACGTGGCATGGCCCTCACCCGGTAAGAGCATCTCTCGGAGCGGCTCCATAGCCAATCCGACGCCGTCAGGATCGACTCTCGCAAACGACATGCGATAGTATTCCATACAGCGCAGCAGGTCGTTACGGGGCATGTTTGAGCCGATCTGCTGGAGAGTCTCGGTCCTACCCAGCACGGACGAGCGGGCACCCGGCGCACATTTCTCGAGCAGTTCCCCGAGAACGGGGATACCCAGGCGGTGAGGCACCGCCTGAGCGTTGCCCCGCAGGTAATGGCGATTGGCCGTTGCCTCGGAATGCGTGAGCATACCGTGGATCAGACACTGTTTCTCCTTACCCAGGTGATGCTTCGAGCACGTGGTCAGGATCTTCCGCCAATCGGTGTGCGTCAACGTTAGTTTGTGCTGGCGCAGGAGACGTTCCACGTCGGTTCACGGAGTATTAATCTGCCTACCGACGTTGGACAAGAACAAGTACGGCTTTGACCTCTGTTCCGTCGCCTTTGGCCTCACGAACTTCACGTAGTCCTGCAACATGGCGAAGATCTCCGCGCTGTAGTGTATGTACGCAAGGTATTGCGCACCCGTCTTGTGGTCGGACGACGGCAGAAAATAGTAGGCCTGACCTTGTTGGTCGTAGGAAGGGTTGCGCTCGGCGTTCTTGACTACGCTCAACTTCATGCATTGGTACACCATGGGGCGATTACCAATTATCATGCTGTGCAGAGCAAAGAAGGTATTTACGGCGGATACCTCGGGCACGGACAGCGGAGCGAGCTTGGCCTGCTCGAGCAGCCGCTTCGCATTGACCTTGGCCTGGTCCAGGACCTCGAATGCGCGGACGTACGTCTTGTATTCCCTTCCCCAGTTCGTCGATGGTAGAGGACAGAGAGGCCAGCCTGGGCAGGGCATACCTGTCCTCGGCACAGTGTGCCTCGTCTTTCGACGCGACAGCATGCATGTGCCGCAGCACCTTTAGGTAATTCGAGATCGTGGCGGGCATTAGGCCGACGGTCTCGCGCAGACATACTATTAGCTCTTGAATGCTGTTGGCATTCAAGTCGGCCCATGTGAAACGGACGGGGTCCTGAGCGGGGCTACAAAATTTGATAATCTTACAGGCGATCGACACCTTGTTATTTATGGTTTTGCGCGCTGTTTGGCCGCCATCGCCCGTTAATGAAGGAGAATAGCCTTCACTACTGGATGGCTATTCTCAATAATCTGCCGCTCCTGCACGGAGACGGCCATATTGGCGCTCTTATACCCGCCCTCGAACTTTGAGCGTTCGTTAGCGGCCGCAGACTGCGTGCTCGGCGGTGGTCCGCCATCACTGGAAGAACCCTCGGTGTCGGACAGCAGCGCGACCCTTATACGCTTGGCCAGAGGCCGTCTGCGAACGGCTTCCTCGTCACTCAAAGGTGACGAGAGAACTCGCCTGACCCGAGGGCTGGGCAGGGTACGACTGCTGCTAGAAGCAGCAGCCGGTACACCGACAGACCTTGGGCTCCTGCGGAGACGTAGTACCCCCACAGGAGAAGCCGTCGCTGGCTCCGCGTCGTCGCGATCTACAGCGTCGGTGGCGGATGGAGGCGTCGCAGGGGGCGAGAGGCAACCTGCCGACCTTCTTGCCTTGCTGGTGATGACACCAACGGCATGAAGGGCAACATGTCGCGCTGCACGACCTCCGACTCGACCTCCCGCTCGGCGTCAGGGGAATCGGCAGCAGAGCCGGGAAGGCTCACGGAAGGACGGACAACCACGTCCTCCACGTGACCCCCCCCCCCGGTCCCCGTCCTCCTTCGCCTCGCCTAACCCTCGGTCCTCTGCCGGTAACACAGGAGGATGCGGAACCTGCCTACTGGTGCCTGCTTGGGCGGCCACGTGCTCAAAGCCGGGCGGGGGAGCGACCCCGGCCGGTACAGGCAGGCTGATAGTGCGCGGCACTAACGCGGGGAAACAAGCACGTACACCGCGCAAGCGGGCAACAGCGGAGGCTTCCTCAAATGCCACCGTCAGGGACGTTGGGTCGGATTGGAACCCGTCCAACTCCTCCCGCGTCAGGTACCTAACTAACCCTGACGCCGTGGGAGCCAGACGGGCACGCTGATGTCCAAGAACATCTTAGCAGCGTTTAGGAACTCGACCGGCAGCCTGGATTTAATGTCCAACAGATTGTACGAACCATTACCTGCCTCGCGTGCGCGAAGCTCTTCCTGACCTCTCACGCCAAGACGCTGTTGCACAGAGAATTGGCGTTGAGCGGTCTTAACGTGGGTCGATATCCACTAGGTTCGTGTTCTGCAGAACGGACAAGACTTCCACTGCCTGCATAGAAAGAAACAAGAAAACCCTAGTCAATACTCGGCCTCTACTAGCGAACACAAATAAGACAATAATAAGTACAAGTACAGCGGAGATCCCGGCTGCTTAAGCGACCAACAGCACATACATAAACGTAGCATCAGTCGGGGGACAAGGGAGCTCGCAATAAGCGTACTTGAGGCCCCTGTCGGCTGCCCTGCTGGTCGCAGCGACATATTACCAAGCCACACGTTCGTGTAGCTGTGCGCGGCCGAACTTACGGGGAACTTTTGGAGACGGTCTAACATTTTCGTTTTTTTGTATGGAACGGTACCTACGGGGGTTTCCGGATCTATATATGACAGGCATAAAAGAATTATGGAAGGAAGGCAGACTATGAAGCGGCGAAAACATGCAGAGCCTGTACCCGAACTCGGTCGGTCTTAGGGGGAATATAGCCAGAATAACGAGCCGACATGTATTGAACTAGCGGACTTTTCCTCCCCGTGTAAAAAAGCCGCAGGGTTGGCTGGGCTTGCTGCATGTTCCGGTCGAAATGTTTAAGCTAGATACAATAAAATGATACGTGCTTAAAGCCTTAGCCTAGAGCTACACGCTGATGCATAGAAATATAACGGGGAACGAATAGTAAAAAAAGTACGGCTGAAACATGCAGGGCAGAGGGAACCGACACGGACCAGTCCTACGGGAAATTTAGCCTATGCCCCGAGCGGCGATCACTCTAGCTATCGCCTATGTTAAGATACCGACATGTATTGAACTAACGGACTTTTCTCCCCCGTGTTAAAAACCCGCTGGGTACATTGTAATAGGATTAAATTTTATTTGTATTTATCTGATTTCTTATCTCAAACGCCTGAAAAATTAGCTACTTTTGTCAACACTGACTTCTTATCTGAATGTATAATGGAAATACATTTAATAACACTTGCATCAATATTTACTGGTACTGATTTCTTTGGTTCTCTTTGAATTATTAATGCCCATTCTCAACAAGATCTATGCTTACGCTGGGCCTTTGAAAAGAAATAGCATGCATTACCTTTTGGATTTTGTAATAGCAGAATTTAAGAACACACCATGGATTCATCTTTCTGAAATTTTCAGCCGCAATATATGTCCCGCCTTTCCTAAACTCGAGTCCACTAATTTCAAGTAGGCTAATTTTCTTAATCTTCTTTTCCTTTCAATCTTTACTTTTCTACCTTTTCCACCGTTATCCTTTCTTCTTTTCCTGTATTTGCCTTCAAAGTCACTGTCTGTTTTGTTGCCTTTGTCACCAAGGTCAAGTTCCTTTTCATTGTCCGTGTCAACTGAATCTTTATAATAAATCTATATAATTAATTTAACTACTGCCATCATTTTTATTTTCAGTCTTTGTCATGAAGATCACTTTCCATTCCGGACCCCAGATAAACAAGCAAAGTCACTTCCCTTACCCCATCATTACTTTATCTTTCCGGACCTGAGATAGGGGCACACTTACTTTTGCAACTGAATAATTTATAATATATAAACTTCCGAGCAAAAAGACCCCCTTTACAGCGACATAACGTCATACATACACATTTACATGATATTCAATGGAGAGCGACATATAAACATTAATGTCTGTAGTGGTGTCAGGCTTGTGGACTTTCAGTTTCAGCAGACTTCACGAAAGTGTTTAATTACATATACCTTTGTAATAATTGTAAACTTGTAGTTTGCAAAATACCGGAATATTTTTTTACATCAGTAACTGGTGAGAATTCTAAAACTCGGTCCGATCGTACTTTCTCCGTACACACACTCAATTGTTATATGAAAAAATGCAGATATGAACAATGGAACTGTACAGTTCGAATAACATAATGAATTGTGTCCGGAATTGTGAAGAAAAGATTAATGGGTTGAAAAATGAACATTTCTTAATAAGACACATAAACTTTCTTATTTTGTTCGAGAATGCAGCAAGAATCTCAGTTCAGCATGTCTCTGTCTGTGTTCTTCTTCTTCGAAGTTTCCTTCAAATCTCGCGTACGCTTTTAATCTCACTATTTCCCTATTTATCTAATCCCGATTTTGTATTCGTTTACATACAATGAAGCTTTCCATATTAACAACCATCTTAAGAAACTCTCCATTTTGTCTTATCAACTCTCTAAATTTCGTTGTAGGTCCTTACGTTGATGTACTATGTTTTACTTTGTCTTAATTTACTTTGATATCCGTCTTTCCTTGTTTGCATTATAAAGGTATGAGCCAGCAATATGTCACCGACGTGACGTTCTTTATGCTTAATTGCCCTATTTTTGAGGGGTGTGTTGTCAAAGATTTTTAAATTTTTTTTAATAAAATTCTTAAAATTAATGATAGGCATCATTTGCGATATAATTATTCAGAGTATTTCAATTGGTGTAAGAAAGTTTAAAACTGATGATTACATTGATATTGATTTATATGCATTTTGTTCGATGAATTCTGATAATGACGTATAGTTAAATATGTGAACAAAGCCCACCCTTAGGAAATACGCGATGTGGACTTCATTGATAGGTGGCCTTTATCCAGGGGTCATTTTGTTCAAAATATTCAATCACGGGTTTTAAAAGAATGTTACTGTTCTATAAATAGTATTTATTTCAATGATATTGAAAAAAAGACGAAAGTGATTTCGAAGACATTTTTTCTTGCTATAAAGTATGCACGGGAGGAAAACGCCCCGGATTCCTCTGTTATAGGACTAACAGAAACTATTACGACCGATAAGTTTATAAGCTTATGGGACTTTAAGCAGTTAGAGGGATGTTCATTGCGTACTAATACTACACAAAGTTGGTACACCACATTTCTGTTTTTGGCTAATATGCCAGTCTGATCAGAAAAAGGGGCGTGACAAACAACTTTTAATAATTCTGTTGCAGTAGTAAAACGATTTTACGTAGATCTTAACCACTTACGCTAAACTTATGCAAATCTTTGAGTAACGCTAGCTAAGTATGCTGGTAAAACAGTACCCAGGTCATTTTAAACGCCCGTTTGAGCAGGACGTATAATTGAATCACACATGGCGGATGGGCCGGCAGGCGGCGTCCACTCTCTATTTCTAAGTTTCATTCGGATCCTCACTAAACTTCATGGTAATATTCATGGTTATGAGATCTCGGTCAACTTCGATAATCAGCCTAGCTGCCGTCATTATGCACGATGGTTTATGCAAAATGACGTCACCAAGTAGATTATGACGTCATTATAATAATGAATGTGAGAAGAGAGACCTTCATGGACAAGGATTAATTCCTCGAATAAAAATGTGATATATTTTTGTACTGGCAGCTTTAATAAGAAAGGCCACGAATGAAAAGAAAGCATTATGTATGGTCTATGTGACCAGTTAACATTTTTTCAGAGATAGATATATGTATGTTTGGCCAAACATAACAATTAAATACAGCTAGAGAAGAACCTTTGTCCACTTGATAGATTTTATCCACATACGGTCTTTTAATCAGTTTTGATTGTATGAACCAATTTAGTTGCGGCGATCAAGTTAACAGGACAACAGTCTCGTTTTATATAGATCATACTGGTGCTGGTTGAAAACTGTAGGACAAGTGGTTGTTTGAACTAATTCACTAAGAACACCCCAAGAAGGTTATAATAAATCAACTAAAATCTTTTGACTAGAATTAATTCGTTTTAGGTAAATTTCTAACACATACAACTGCTTGACAGAATATTTACTTTCCAACACAGAATGCGAACTTTGGTGTAACTGTTTCGCTCTAAAATATTTTCATCCTTGGACACATAGTTACAATAATTAATAGTATAATCTGGTCAACATTTGTTAAATTTTAAAACGCTATCGGAGCTGATTGGCGAGACAAATGGCATGGTAGATGATACATGTCTCAGTATAGATGGGAATCGTCTCTCCTGATCTAACTTGTTCTTATTCCTCTTGTCTTATCCCTGTTCGACTATAATTGTAAGTTGTGCCTTTGTCTTGTATCAATTATTCATATCTGCCTTTCTTTCTGTATATTCGGTCCTGAAATTATAGTAAAAGGTTTAAAGCCCCAATAGCTTTTCGCTGTAGAAAAATATATGCAAAAACATTTGATTGCTGATATTATCCCAAGATAATTATTACCGACGATACAAGCCCTTTTTCGTCTGAAAACACTCATTTCACTGTGATTTTTGCTTTTGTAAACTTGAAATATGTAGAGCGCGTGACGTCACTTTACTACCTCCACACGTGTGGATCGTTCTATACATAGCGTGACGTCACTACGTTTGTCTAACCTCTATACATAAAACTGATTACTATCTACATTTAGATAGTTATACATACGCTAAAATATAGTTCCGCGGATGGATTTAAAACGTCAAAACAACCATATCGGCTGTATCGGCTATATGTTATTAACAAAATTAGTTTAGTTATGTTAAAATGAATACGTTGTACCATTTCTATTCTTATGCTTTCGTCAATAACACTCATTATTCAATGGAACGCAATGTTAAAGTACGCTTGGCTCCAATGTGTACCATACGGTGACGTCACGCTATGTTATTGTTTATAATTTCCATTTTGTAAGTAGTTTCTTCAAATACCCATAATGCCCCGAGCAGAATAACACAGGTCAGTGTATAGCGCTACCGTAGTGTACACATTGACGTGTGGATAACTTGACTGCGTGAAAACACAGCTTGTTCTATAAATAGTATTCATTTCAATGATATTGAAAAACATACGAGTCTTTCGGAAACATTTTTTCTTGCTATAAAGTATGCATGGGAGAAAAATACACCAGATTCCTCTGTTATAGAACAAACAGAAACTATTAGGACCAATACATTTATAAGCTTATGGGACTTAAACTATGAATACAAGTTGATTTGATAAAAATGTTCAGTGTCGTAAATATTTGTCTTTGGATATATGAACACAATAACTAGGATAACATTTTCTTTCATTCTAAAACATTAGAGCTGATCGGTGTGGCAAAAGGCATGGTGGATGATAAATGTCTCAGTACAGATGGACAACGCCTCTTCTGGTTCAACTTGTTCGTATTATTATGCACGCTTTGCTTGTCCCTAGGGTTTGGTTATAATGTAAGCTGTGCCTTTCTCTTATATCAGAACAGTTCTGTTCTTATATCCATACTCCATATTTACCTTACGTTTTGGAAACAAAAGTTCAATTATGAATACAAGTTGACCTGGTAAATATGCATTGGAAATAAATGCCACCACTTTATTACTATCACATCCCACAGGATGGTAGAAGTTAATCTTTACCCAAGACAAGTTATATGTCGATCGAGGCGTTACACAATGATGACATTGCCTTGATAAGGTTCTAGTGAGGAAAGACAAAATGCAACGAATACGTTTCTTTTCGTACTACTGAGTCCTTGCCGTTGTCTAAAGACACCAAGTCTTCTTCAGAAATTGAAACGAAACGTCTTCCTGAAGCTATAGTTACTTTCGCTGTCAAACTGTCTTCCGACATTCTCTTCATTATGCCCCCGCCTTGAAATGGCAATTTACCGCGTCCATTGGTGTTTGTTTGTGTGTTACGGCATGTTCGTGTCGGGTTTATAACTTTGTCATGCATGATTGGATTTTGTAATAATTTGGCACAAATGTTTATCATACCAAAACGATGCGTCATGCCCAAACACTTGTCGCTTGCCGAGGTCACAGTGGACACCTTAAGCATTATATGTCTGTTCGTGTCCAGCTTATAACTCTGCCGTGCATGATTGGATTTTGAAATAAATTGTCATAAATTATTGTCCTAGGGTCAAAATTGGCCCGCCCCAGGGGCCACTTCATTTTATATAAACTTATATAGGGAAATTCTAAAAAGCTTCTTGTCAGAAACTACAATGCCTACAGCTTAGATATTTGGTGTGTAGCATTGTCTAGTGGACCTCTACCAAGTTTGTTCACATTATTGTTCTAGGGTAAAATTGGCCTTGCCCCAGGGCTCACTTCATTTTATATAGACTTACAGTAGGGTTCGGGTGATTTGTCCGATTTGAATTTTGTCCGTCGCGTAAAAATATTTTAAACTCGATATTGAAAATTTTTCACTCGAAAAATGGTCAAATTTTACAAAATTGCAGCACGTGTTATCTAAAACCTTTCTCAAACATGGAATAGCATGAGACCTTCTCGTCTTCTCGAGCTACATAATCTTTCACAAGATCACATACATTGTCTATTATTAACCTTCTTATTCTGACACAACTTCATCGTCTCTAAAATGAACTAAATCCCTGCTTTCCCTAAATTCCCTCTCAGCTACCCTTCGATTATAAAACGCGGCCATCTTCACGTAAATAGATGCGGTCGGTGCGAGCTGGCGTAAAGTTAAGCTAACATCTACGCAGAAACTTACGTCCTGACTTACATACACCATGTCAAACCCGGAAATAATAGACATGAATTCGAAAACCTTAACTGGAACTCAAAATTATGTGTCAAAACGTAAATACAAGCATGGCAAAAACGAAAGTGAACCTTTTTAGGGTAAATAAGTCCTAAAAAGTTTAATACCTAAATTAACATATTTAATGCACTCCTTAGTTACACTACAACAAATAACCAAAAGCGTAAAAAAACGTTCCTTTTTCATTTCTCTGGGACAATAAAAAAGAGAGAATAAAAATATCAATTTTACTATTACGACCGATAAATTTATATGATTATGGGACTTTAATTAATAAGAAGCTAATACTCAATTTAATGGAGCACATAGCTCAACTTAAATCTGAATTATTTGTTTTGAAGTTGTTTAGCAATGTTCCTCTTGACTGCTTGAGTCTTCAGGACTGTCCTTGTGAATAAATGACTGCACATATTTCTGCATCATTGTCACTAAATAGTGACATCAAATTTTGGTTTTGGTGGTGTGTCCTTATTAGCCCTTTTGCCGGTAGCACTGTGATAGCATCTGTGAATAAAGAAGTAAGTCCGATCTCCACTGCATCATACACGTTGTTTTGATCTTTTAGGATCGAGCTATGTCCGTCGTCAACAATTTCTTTAATAAACATCTCCTAAACCACTGGGTCAATTTCAATAAAACTTGTAGCATTGTCTGGTGGACCTCTACTAAGTTTGTTTAAATTCAATGGATTTGAATAAAATTATTTTTCATTGAAATAGAATTGAACAAATTAATATTAGAGCTTTATAAAGATCATCTGACTAAAGTTGATCGAATAAAATGGAAACTCTTCCTTGACAAGATATAGGGCCCAACTTGTCACAGGAGAGTCATCAGGGGGCATATTGAAGATTTCAGACAGAGCTGAAAGAAATCCATGTAAAAGAGCTGAAAAAGCAATGATGGTTAGGGCTGCATGTTTTGAAGCAAAAGCTTTAGCAGGTTGCCATGAATTGGACCAAACAAAAACTTAAATGTTTTACCAGTTTCTAAAATTTAAACAAATACTGAACCAGGTGATGTCAATCTTCATATTTCAATGTATTTTAGAAAATAAGACCAATCAAATAAAAATGCTACTTAAAAGCCTGCTAGAAAGTCCATACTATTGTCCAAAGTTTCAATGCAGTTATTCTTTGAAGATGCTTCAAACATAATACAACATAAACTACACACAACAAATTTCTGTAATGAATTTCGTCAGTCTTACAGTTCTGAAAAGGAATTTCACTAGCTACAGTTTCTGAATCAAACACCTCTGGCTGTTCTGAAGGCAATAAAGTTGCTTGCGTTCCTTTCTTTTTTCTTGTGACAACGTTGCCTTTCTTGCTGCCTGCCTGTCTCCGTAAACTAGTCCTTCTCAACTTCTTCAGTTTCGCTAATGGTGACCACTAACCGGAATTGACTTCTCTTCTATGTATTCAGTGTTTCTTCTAACCTATATAATAAAAAAATTTTGACAGAGAGCCAATATTATATTGGCTGTCAAAACATTAACGGCACTGACATTATAGAGGCAGTTTTCTATACGGCGGCATTTCCTTCTGTTTTCATGTTGAGCAGACGGCATCGGAAGTTGAATCTCGTGTTCTTCTTAATTAAATTTTTAGCTCACCTAAGCTTGTAGGAGCGTTGAATGTCCGGCGTCCGGCCACAATAAGTTTATTTACACTCTAGCAGCCGCAGCTCTTAACGAATTTGATTAAACTTGCTCAGAATGTATATGGCCACAATGTCTCGGCTAAGTTCAATTATGGGCAAAATCGGACCAGAACGTCAAGAGCTATGGGCCCTTGACTTTGACTATTTGCAATATTTTAGCTTGTTTAATGTTTACACTCTAGCGCCTCCAATTTATTCAATGATCCTAATAATATTTTCAGTAAATGTGTATAACCAAAAGATCTTGGACAAGTATAATTATGGGCGGAGTCGGACCAGAACATCAACAGTTATGGGCCCTTGAAAATTTGCTATATTTTAGCTTAACCAACAAATCTTGGGACTAAAAAATCTCGTTTTGTCGGCAATAATTATCTTGGGATAATATCAGCAATTGTTTGTTTTTAGCTCACCAGAGCACGAATGTGCTCAGGGTGAGCTTTTGTGATCGCCCTGCGTCCATCGTTCGTCGTTACGTGGTGTCCGTGTTTACTTAAAACAACATCTCCTCCTACACCGCTATGCCGATTGCAACCAAACTTTGCTGGAATGATCCTTGGGTGGTCCCCTTTCAAAGTTGTTCAAAAAATTAAATTTCATGGCAACAAATAGAAAAAACTTAAAAAATCTTCTTGTCCGAAACCACAGGGCCTAGAGCTGAGATATTTGGTATGTAGCATTGTCTAATGGAACTCTACAAAGTTTGTTCAAATTATTCCCCTGGGGTCAAAATTGGCTCCGCCCCGGGGGTAACTTGATTTTACATAGACTTATATAGGAAATTTAAAAAATCTTCATGTCAAAAACTACAATGCCTAGAGCTTTGATAGTTTGTGTGTAGCATAGTCTAGTAGACCTCTACCAAGTTTGTTCAAATTATTGCCCTAGGGTCAAAAATTGGCCCCGCCCCGGGGGTCACTTGATTTATATATATAGACTTATATAGGAAAATTTAAAAGATCTTCTCTGAAACCACAAGGCCTAGAGCTAAGATATTTGGTATGTAGCATTGTCTAGTGGACTTCTACCAAGTTTGTTCAAATTATTGCCCTAGGGTCAAAATTGGCCCTGCCCTGGGGTTTATTCTATTTTATATAGGAAAATTTAAAAAATCTTCTCCGAAACCACAAGGCCTAGAGCTAAGATATTTGGCATGTAGCATTGTCCAGTGGACCTCGACCAAGTTTGTTCAAATTATTACCCTAGGGTCAAAATTGGTCCCGCCCCGGGGGTCACTTGATTTATGTAGACTTATATAGGAAAATTTAAAAAATCTCCGACACTGCAATGCCTAGAGCTTAGATATTTTGTATGTGGCATTGTCTAGTGGACGTCTACCAAGTTTGTTCACTTGATCTTACTTGGACTTGTATAAAAAACTTCAACAATGTTAATCTCCAAATGACCTTTTCTCCTGGTGAGCATTTATAGGGCCACCATGGCCCTCTTGTTTGCATATATTTTTATAGCAAAATGCTCATGGAGCTTTAAACAGGAGGCCTAAGTAGGTCCCATGGAGTACCTTATTTCTGCATCTTTGAAGTATTTGTCCACTTAAACAGTTGCAACATTGGACAATGATTTTCCTATGCCGAATTCTTCCAGATAATAATGCTTCATGTGAAGATGTTGTTTTTCTAGCCCATAAGTCGTAGAGATAATGTTGGGAATGTGTTTTCTGTAGCAATTTACCCATCTCTGACAGGCAACACAATTAGGTCGATCCGGGTAAGTACGGACATGCACATTGTTGTGAACCTGTAAATCGTTACACATGCGTCAAGACAATAAATCTTGGGAGTAAGTAATCGGCAAATATTTTACTTTGATTTTATCATTGTCTCTTATACTGTAAAATGTCCGAGACATCGAAATTGCGTAAGAAAGGTCGTAAGCCGAAAACGGCTAAGTACGGACACAAGAGGGAAAGTTCGGACGGAATTTCGGAAACTACGGACATGCACTAAAACATAAGGAAAAGTGCGGACACTCTTCATTAAAAGAAAAAAGTATCATTTTCAAGCACAATTTTTAAAGCCCCATGAGCTTTTTGGTATAAAAAATATGTGCCAAAAAACAAACAATAGCTGATATTATCCCAAGATAACTAGAACTATCACTAAAGGAGATGAATACACCCAGATGCGGCCTTGACAGTTATTGTTACATTTTACACAGGGAAATAATGCATTTTCATTTTTTAATACCTGCAAATTGTTGCTTAGATATATCCTGACCAGTTTCTAAATATACATTACATAAAAAATAACGAAGGGCCATAACTCATTAAAATTTACTTGGACATAACCTATTGTGGACATGCACAACTTGGCAAACTACTTTTCACTTTTAAGAAGGTTCACTGAATTCCTACATGCAGTTGCTGAGAAATGGTAGGGACAAAATTTACCTAATTGTATAAAACAAAGGGCCATAACTCAGTGAAAATAAATCCAAACAAAACCTGGTTATTGCATGCACAACTTGGCTAACTAGGGCTGTCCCGATATGGCCGTGTACCGGTACAGTGCTGAACGATATGCGTATCGTATCGGAAGGTCCCGTATCGGTCGTATCGCGGTTTCTGTACTTTTACATTAAAAACTCCTAGAATGTTTAGCAACTGAACTAGATTTACGAATTTTCTCTCATTTAATCGTCGACAATGCTTTCTCAACTCCATATTCTATATTTAAAGACATTAGCTGCGTGAGGTAAAGCTAGACAACGGATTCGACTCGAATATTCAGATTTTGCCAAGTAGATATTGACCTATAAATTATATTAATTTTATTAGTAAAGGATATTTTAGAACTTTTCTTTTGACAAATGAGGAACAGATTTTCTAATTTTCCGAAACATAGATCCGGCATTTAAATTTTCAAACACATGTACGAATATTCAAGTTTGAGTGCCAGCCAGCTTTACCTATAAAGTGTGTAAACATTGTCCGCGTCTACACTAATAATCTGTAATTACTGAAACAAGAGGGCCAAGATGGCCCTATATCGCTCACATGACAATCACTGTTCACTCATTAAAACATTGTTTTGAACCGGTGACCTAGTTTTTGACCCCAGACGACCTATGTTCGAATTTGCCTTACATATCATTAAGACAAACAGTCTGACTAGGTTTGGTGAAGATACGATCAAAATTTGACATCTACAGTGTTAATAAGGTTTTCCTAAGATTTGACCTTGTGACCTGGTTTTTGACCCTAGGTGACCCATATTTGAACTTGTCCTTAATACCATTAAGACAAACAATCTGACAAGGTTTGGCCAAGATCCAATCAAAACCATGACAGAGCTTTTACAAGATTTTTACCTAAGATTTGACCTTGTGACCCAGTTTTTGAACCCGGCTGACCCATGTTCATCCTTGACCCACATATCATTGAGGCAAACATTTTGACAAAGTTTGGTGAAGATCCAATAATAACTGTGAAATCTACAGTGTTAACATGGTTTTTCATAAGATTTGACCTAGCGACCTAGTTTTTGACCCAAGATGATCCATGTTCGAACTCATCCAAGATATTATGAAGACAAACATTCTGACAAGGTTTCATGATCATCCAATCAAAACAGTGACTTCTAGAGTGTTCACAAGGTTTTCCAGCAATTTGCCCTAGTGACCTAATTTTACTACAGAAATTACCCATTTTCAAACTTGACCTACATATTATTAAAATAAACATTCTGACAAAGTTTCATGAAGATAAATTCAAAACAGTGATTTCTACAGTGTTCACAAGGTTTTCCCTTATTTGGCCCTGGTGACCTAGTTTTTGACCCCAAATGGCCCAATATCGAACTCGTCCGAGATTTTGTTGATATTAACGTTCTGACCCAGTTTTGAGCCTAAAATTGAGCCAAAAATGTGGCCCCTAGTGTGGTCACAACAAAAAGTTTGACGACGCCGGACGGAGAGTGATCCTAATAGCTCACTTTGTGACATGTGAGCTAAAAATGGCTTAGGCACCAAGTAACTTTAAAACGCCACCAAGTAATTTACGTAAAAATATGGCAGCATTTTGGTTTGCCGATGGATGGAACAAAGATTCTCGTAGCAGTCTGTAAGAAATGTCACTGCGATCTGTATAGTGGTTGGACCAGCAAACTAAGAACACATATGTCTCGTAATCATTACATCCAAGTTGAAGGTTTCAAAAATGTATTATTAATTTAGTATTGTTTTTCAATAATCATAAAACCTGAGTCTTTAAACAATTTTATCTGGCTAATAGTCGGAATTCGGTATCAATTCCAATTTTCCGGTATTGACCGTGTTTTTACGCCAGGGGATACAACGCATTGCGAGTAACAGGAGAAATTTAAAAAAAAAAGAAATATAATTTAACCAAAATCAACTAAACATTTGTGAATCAAATTGATGACTTTAAGTGCAAGACAATTTTAGTTTTATACCTTTTAAACAGTTAATTAGGACTTTCTATCACCAAACAAGTGTGCAGAGTAAAAAAAAACACTAATATTATAACGTAGTTCATTACTTCGAAATACTTTTATATCGTATCGTAGATATCGCATATCGCTAGTACCGTATCGCAATACGTATCGTATCGGCTGAGATTTGTATCGGGACAGCCCTATGGCTAACTTTTTATAACTTCTGTGAAGTTTCATTGAATTCCTATGAGTAGTTACTGAGATATTGTATATACACTGTACAACGAATGGCCATAACTCAGTGAAAATTTAACCAACCAAGACAAGCTTAATGCATGCACAAGTAAGCTAACTACTTATCACTTCTGAAGTTTTATTGAATTCCTGGCAGTAGTCAATGAGACAAAATTTGCCTATTGTATATACTGTAGAAAAAAACAAAGGGCTATATAACTCAGTGAAAATCAATCCAATTTAAAAATGCTTAAAGCATGCACACCTAGGCTAACTACTTATTACTTCTGTGAAGTTTCCTTGAAATCCTGTGAGAAGTTGCTGAGAAATTGTCTGGACAAAATTTGCCTATTGTTTATACTGTATAAAAACAACAAAGGGCTATTTAACTCAGTGAAAATTAATCCAAACGAAAAATGTTTTAAGCATGCACAACAAGGCTTACTACTGATCACTTCTGTGAAGTTGAAATCCTGTAAGTAGTTGCTGAGAAATTCACCGGACAAATTGTGTCTACTGACGCGCACGGATCGACCAACCGTCAAGCGTGAATCCAATATAGCCCCCATATATTTCATATGTGGGGGTATAATAATTACCGACGAAACTAAATTTTACAGTAGATGACACTAAACAAGAGGGCCATGATGGCCCTATAAATGCTCACCAGGAGAAAAGGTCATTTGGAGATTAACATGGCTGAAGTTTTCTATACCAGTCCAAGTAAGATTAAGTTTTTTTTTATCCCATGGCCATTATATGAACAAATTTATAGCTACCAAATATCTTAGCTCTAGGCCTTGTGGTTTCGGAGAAGATTTTTAAAAATGTTCCTATATAAAATAGAATAAACACCAGGGCAGGGCTTATTTTGACCCCGGGGCAATAATTTCAACAAACTTGATAGAGGTTCACTAGACAATGCTACATACCAAATATCTTAGCTCTATGCCTTGTGGTTTCGGAGATTTTATAAATGTTCCTATATAAAATAGAATAAACCCCAGGGCAGGGCCAATTTTCACCCTAGGGCCAAAATTTGACAATGCAACAAACAAAATATCGAAGTTCTAGGCCTTGTGGTTTTGAACAAGAAGATTTTTTAAAGCCCCATTAGCTTTTTGCTGTAGAAAATATATGCAAAAACATTTAATTGCTGATATTAATTATTACCCACGAAACAAGAAGCCCTTTTTCGTCTGAAAACACTCATTTCATTGTGATTTTTGTAATATGACTACGGAAAAACACAGGTGTTCTATAAGTGGTTTCGGAAACATTTTTTCTTACTATAAAGTATGCACGGGAAGAGAACACACCGGATTCCTCTGTTCTAGAACAAACAGAAACTATTAGGACCAATACATTTTATAATCTTATGGGACTTTAATTATAAGTGCAAGTAAAACGATTTTTAGTGTAACATTGAATGTTGTTCTCAGAATTCTCACTTTCACCCAGGGTTAACTCCATTTTATACATTTGATGAAATCCATTTGGGGGGATAGCTAAACATGATGTAATTGAGATATTATTGCTCTACATAGTTCAGTCCTTCACTGGACATACTTTAAGCGGTTGCTGAAGAGAGGCTGCTGCTCAAAACAGGGCAGTTCTTTTATTTATAGCAATTTGTCGCAATTTTTAAAGTGATTTCTGCCACATGATGCAGCTCCCATTGATTTTATTTAGGTATTAACCACATTCAAGCCACAAGGTATTACCTAGCCTATGGTTCGAACTATTGATCCCAGCATCTACGCTCTAAATATTCTGGCACACTGTCTTTTCAAATAATTGCTATTTCAATGTTATTCTCAATTTCTTTTTAGCTATCGTAGTCCGAGGATCAAGATTTTGTTCTCAAGGCGGACGAAAAAAATTAAACGTTTGTGATACAGCAAACGAAATTGTTGAAAGACGATATATCCAAGTGGGCCGCCAATCGATCGTGATAGACAGCTGTTCAACCGTATGACGCAAGTTGAGCAGGTCAACCTCAGCTTAAAGAATGATGTGGAGACGCTCACTGAAGACAATGAGCGCTTGAAAACTCCTGTGGAAGCTTAGTCTGTGTGCAACTGCGGACAGGCACTAGAGAGTACCTTTGCTGCAGGGTTCGCGGCCCTGAGGAGCAAAACCCTAACAAGAATCCAACCTTGGCTTGACTTTCCGCATCTACAACCGCTCATCTGCAAGAAGCCAACTCCTACTCCTAGAGATCAGCCAGGACCAAGTAGTGCTAACGCTAACCCTGAAACAAGCCCTTTTTCGTCTGAAAACACTCATTTCACTGTGATTTTTTATTTTGTAAACTTGAAATATGTTGTTTAAAGAAATTGTTGATGACGACGGACAAGGCTTGATCCTAAAAACTCACCGTGAGCTAAAAACATTCCAGTGAAAAGGACAACAATGTTTTCTACTGGCTTCACTTAGTGATAGATGTCATCAAATGCTTAGCAACAGTGTCCTTAAAAATACAGAACAAAGACAGTACTGCATCTGCAAAGGGCCTGACCACAAAATATCAAAGCAGGTTAGTTTTATGATTTAAATGTCTTAGACGGGGCAATAATGTGTAATTTCTACTAGAAATCCTTAGCGCCTACCTACTCTGATAGATTCCTTGCCTACCCTTAACTTTATATTGACAGATATTCACAGTGTTACATCAAACCTCACAAAATAAATTCCTGACCCAATGATTAATTATTGTTTTGAAAACAGGTCGCAATCCTACGCATATTCTGTCTAGTGGTAGTCTACTTACTTCCCTAATCATGGTGTTGGTTCAATTTACACCATGTTGTAGCTGTGCTTATTAATGTAGGGAAGGTCCGTATCTCAGAAAGTATTTGGGAAGCAGACGGAGCAGTTGCATGTTATCCGTCTCTCAGCTTATACATGCTCTAGACGGGCGATTAGAGAGAGATCTGTCTATGTTTAAAGTCCCATTAGCATTTTGTTTTAAAAATATATGCAAAAAAAAAACAATTGCTGATAATATTCCAAGATAATTATTGCCTACGAAACATGCCCCTTTTCTTCTAAAAACACATTTCGCAGTGAATTTAGCTTTTGTAAACTTGAAATATATAGAGCACGTGACGTCACTTCATGTCGTGCCGATAAATTTATATGATTATGGGACTTTAAAGACTCCCCATTCATGAGTGCAGATTTAATTAGTATAATATATGATTAAACATTAGTATTATTTAATAACAAAATTTAACTTTAATGTAATATAACTACTTTATAACACAAAGTATCAAATTGTCAATAATGATAATTATTCACATAAAATTTACTGCATCCATTTTATCGTAATTATCTTATTGCTAGACAACATCAGCTAAACCCAGGCAGTTGTGTTACAGAAGGATAATGATAGGCAATGTTTTGAATGAGACGGAAATTGAAACAGGTGAGGAAGAATTGGAAGATGATTTAGATGATGCTTTGGAAACGACCGACTACATAAATGAACTTCGTGGTGAAATAGGGACGAACTATCAGAACGAAGATCATGATAACTTATTTGATGAATTAGGTTATGAATGAACAAATAAAAAATAGAAATAAATAAAGCGAAATAATTCAAATATTTTGTTGTTTATTGCAATTATGATGTAAAAGCACCCAGTTTTATCTTTTAGGATCGACGAATGTCCGTCCACAATTAGTTTGTTTACACTCTAGCATCCACAGCTCTTAACGAATCGTAATCAAACTTGCTCACAATGTATATGACCACAATGTCTCGGCTAAGTTCGATTATGGGCAAAATCGGACAATAACTTCTAGAGTTATGGGCCCTATACTTACAAAATTTGCTACATTTAGCTTGTTTACACTCTAGCGCCTTCATTTATTCACCAATCCTAATCATATGTTCAGTAAATGTGTATAACCAAAGATCTTGGACAAGTTCGATTATGGACGGAATCGGACCAGAACTTCAAGAGTCATGGAACCTTGAATTCGAAAATTTGCTACGTTTTAGCTTGTTTAATAGTATTATACCTTCATTGTTAGTTTTGATCTCAAAATCTACGAAAAAATGGAAACTGTATTATCTGGTCATTAATTATAGTGCCTTTGTTCTCAGGTGAGCGATCAATGGCCATCTTGGACCTCTCGTTTAATTCCGGTCCTGTAAACTTTGGTTCGGTCAGGTAAACCATTTCAGACCGACTGTCCAGTAAATTTCTTAGGTCTTTTGTTCTCAGGTGAGCGATCAATGGCCATCTTAGCCCTCTAGTTTAATTCCGGTCCTGTAAACTTTGGTTCGGCCAGGTAAACCATTTCAGATCGACTGTCCAGTAAATTTCTTAGGTCTTTCGTGAAGTCTACAATAAATTGTAGTTGTAATATTTTGACGATGAGTTTCTTGTATATACCAAAATGTTACATAAACGCATTACTATTCGTCAATTTAAATAACTTGATAAAGAAGACTTAAAACATTAACTAAGAATTTATAAGAAGTAAATCTTGGAAATCAATCGAGAATCAAATGAAGAATGACACGTCATTACTTTACTTTCAATTAATGGGAAAGTTCTTATGTTATGTTTCAGAATGTAACCAAATATTACATGTTATTTGTTTACTTATCACACTATATTACTAAATTAAGTGCTGCATATTACGATCTACAAGTAGCTCTTTGCAGTTCACTTTCACTCTCCGTCGATAGGAAATACGGCAGCATCGGCACGATGGTCCCCGTACACCGATACATTTAGCCTCCTCGCCAGGCCATACGTCACGCGGCCAGGTACCATATAATGGCGGATACGTGGGAGCACATTCCAGCAACCCGCGCGCATGCCCGGCACATGCAATTCCATGACTATCAATGTTGTCCTTATTGTACTGAATCCACATTATTGGTGGTATGCTTGCTTTGAATATTTGCACACAGAAGTGTTGGTTCCTTGGCGATATCACAGTTCCCGTCAAGGTGCTCTTCAATATAACTGGGACTCAAACGAAGCTGGTACACACCAATATAGAGTTCACGTAGCTGTTCCTCGCTCATCTTTGGGAAGTCGTCCAGTGATGTCTCGTCCGTTGTCTTCCACTATTTCCCTCTTTTATGTAGCTTCTTATCTTCTATCATACACTTTAATTCGTTTACTTTTCCTGACTGAGCAAGCATCTAGGCTGCGGTTACCTCGTCTTCTTTAACTGAAGCAGGCGAGCTTAGAAGTAGCATGTGCTTCTTTGTCAACGCGCAAACAATTCATACCAAGTCGCCTGTGTGCGGAATCTAGCTGTTGAGCGTGACGTGGTCCAGATATTTGAACCGCTTGGTTCGCTTATAAATAAACATTTAAAGTCCCATTAGCTTTTTGCTATAAACAAATATATGAAAAACAAGATGTGTTTTATAAACACCATGCCCCCCCTCCGGTTGCCCTTTTCGAAAATGCACAAGTCCTGTAGAGACTGTCATAATGAACCAATATATGAAGTTCGATGATTGCAGGTGGTAGGTTTTGATTTAATAGACAGGGTTAAATTTCGGTACAGGCAAATAAAGGGCCGTAAATCTGCTAAAAATGATCGAATCACAAAACCCTAACAATATGTGCTGGTGAAAGTTTGGTAAAAATCCCTTGAAAAATACAGAAGTAGTTGCAAACAAAAAGAGTATTTCTCTATATATTACATATGCACAAAATAACGAAAGGCCATAATTCCGTCAAAATTTATCGAATCATAAAACCTTTACAGCATGCTCTGGGTATCTCGATAACAATAGTTCCATGACAGTTTTTTCAAAATCCCTTGAGAAAATAAGGAAACAAAGAGTTTTCGCGGTTACAATCACACAAAATAAACAAAGGGCCATAATTCCGTCAAAAACCTGGAATATATGTGTGGCGGTTCTTGGTAACAAGAAGTCTGTGATAATGTAGGAGTAGAGCGTATCCTAAAATAATGGACATTTTTAAACACAATGACCCTGTGACCTTGACCTACTGACCTGAAATGCGCAGTTCCTGTAGGGGTTGTCATGAGGAACCTCCATATGAAGTTTGATGGATGTAGGTGCAGGCGTGTTGATTTTATAAGCAAGGTACAAACACAGACAAACAGACAGAGAGTCCAAAAACAATATTCTATCGATAAGGGGGCATAAAACAAGAGGGCCACATTGGCCCTTTATCGCTCACCTGAGAACAAAGGCCAATAATCAATGACCAGGTAATATAGTTTCCATCTTGTAAAAATCATTTTTACATATATTTTGAGATCAAAACCAACAATGAAGGTATAATACTGTTTAACAAGCTAAAACGTAGCAAATTTTCTAATCCAAGGGTCCATAACTCTTGAAGTTGTGGTCCGATTCCACCCATAACGTAACTTGTCCAAAACCATAAGGTCATACACATTCATTGTAAATATGATTAGAATCGGTGAATAAATGAAGGCGCTAGAGTGTAAACAAGCTAAAATATAGCAAATTTGCAAAGTCAAGGGCCCATAACTCTTGATGATGTGGTCCGATTCCGCCCATAATCTGACTTGTCCAAGATCTTTTGGTTATATTCATTTACTGACAATATTATTAGGATCGGTGAATAAATGAAGGCGCTAGAGTGGAAACAAGCTAAAATATAGCAAATTTTCAAAATCAAGGGCCCATAACTCTTGAAGTTCTGGTTAGATTTCGCCCATAATCGAACTTGTCCAAGATCGTTTTGTTATACACATTTACTGAAAATATGATTAGGATTGGTGAATAAATGAATGCGCTAGAGTGTAAACAAACTCAAATATAGCAAATTTTGCAATTCAAGGGCCCATAACTCTTAGAAGTTATTTTCTGATTTTGCCCATAATCGAACTTAGCCGAGACATTGTGGCCATATACATTGTGAGCAAGTTTAATTATGATTCGTTAAGAGTTGCGGTTGCTAGAGTGTAAACAAACTAATTGTGGACGGACGCCGGACATTCAACGATCCTAAAAGCTCACCTGATGAATCACTTGATGAAAAACTTAAAATAAATACAGCTACATGTACATATATTTACTATGCTAATGATAGGAAAAGGGAAATTCTTAATGTCCTGTAACACCTTATTATATACATGTCATATTTTTTGTATACATTATATTGTTTATTTAACACATGTCATGCTACTAGAAGTGATGTATATTATGCTGTTGATTTTGTATTTGTTTACTATTTTGTTTGTGTCAGGGGCTGGAGGCCTATATACCACTAATAAACTATTTGATTTGCTTTGAATAATTTCGAAAAAAAATCTTTTCAAAAGGAAGTGGAGATGAAGCAACCATTGTAAGCATTGTCAGCTCTTCATGGCAGAGAAGCGGAAATGCTCCGGTTTTGTCAACAGTGATGAAGGTACTACTTATGTATAATACTGTTTTTCTTCAGAACTTTAATTTAAAGATAAATTATCAAAATTATTTGACTTGATCAATATATTCATATGCAAATGATAAGGCTGTAGTACTTATGCGTACTACAAAATCATTGACTACGTCAATTTTAATGTCATACTTAACACAAATTTTCATTGACGAACTGGAAATTACATATGTTTACCAATAAATGATGCTTATTGTAAACAATCATGTTAAATATTAATTTCATTTCAGATTTACAATCAAAACTTTTAATAAGAGGGCCAAGATGGCCCTATATCGCTCACATGACAATCACTGTTCACTCATTAAAACATTGTTTTGAACCGGTGACCTAGTTTTTGACCCCAGACGACCTATGTTCGAATTTGTCCTACATATCATTAACTTAAAGACAAACAGTCTGACTAGGTTTGGTGAAGATACGATCAAAATTTGACATCTACAGTGTTAATAAGGTTTTCCTAAGATTTGACCTTGTGACCTGGTGTTTGACCCTAGGTGACCCATATTTGAACTTGTCCTTAATATCATTAAGACAAACGATCTGACAAGGTTCCAATCAAAACCATGCCATTTAGAGCTTTTACAAGATTTTTACCTAAGATTTGACCTTGTGACCCAGTTTTTGAACCCGGCTGACCCATGTTCATCCTTGACCCACATATCATTGAGGCAAACATTTTGACAAGGTTTGGTGAAGATCCAATTAAAACTGTGACATCTACAGTGTTAACAAAGTTTTCCTAAGATTTGACCTGGTGACCTAGTTATTGACCCCAGATGACCCATATTTATACTAGACCGTTATATCATTCAAAACAAACGATTTGACAAAGGCTACCAGTCCATTTCAGAGATATGATTATTTAAGTACAATCTAATCCACACATTGCCATGGAATTTCTTGCTGGCAATTTTGTTGTGCACAAGTCTAAACGTAAATTATCAGCTTTTGCTATTAACCAAGCTCATGAACAAGTCATTGCTATAACCAAAGGTGATGGTGCTATCGGTGTTACCGAAGATCAATCAGCCCTGCAGAGACGGATTGTAGCAGGCCCTGGAATAAATCATATAATACATCAGAGCGAATCATTGTCTGGTCATTGACGATGTGAAACAACACGAACTGACAGAACCTTTCCAAAGAATATTTTTGGACAAGGGAAATGGGAAACCCGTTTATGAAAGAGACAATGGATCAACAGGCATTTGATACAAAAACATAGCCAAGGAAAGTGCCGCTGCTTTAGTCGCAACACACTACGAGACCGGCAAAATCGGTTCGATGAATTGTGTGGGATACTTTTGGATATCCCCTCGTAGAAGTATTGAGCTTCCTGTGTTCGACTTAAATCAGACCCATTAGCGACTGTGTGCTTTTATTGCTCGAGGCTAGTTCTCTCGTGAATTTTTGTTTTCTCGTGCACTTTCAATGTTTCCAGCTTGAAAAACGTTGGAACCTTCGACAAGGCCAGATGCCTTATCTTCGGGGCAGGCAGCGATTCTGTGCATCAATACATTTCGTTGTCATGTAATGCAAACCAGGGTCGCCCATTTAGCAAATTATTTTGAAATGATCCTACCCTGGAGGCCTCATCTTTCTTGCTTTCGTTTTGGCCATCATCCCTCTTTTCTTTTAAAGCTCCATAAGCTTTTTGCTGTTGAAAAATGTATGCAAAAACATTTTTAATTGCCGATATTTATTATCGACGAAACAAGCCCTTTTTGCGTCTGATAACACATATTTCACTGTGATATTTGGTATTATAAACTTGAAATATGTAGAGCGCGTGACGTCACTTCACTACGTGTGCATAGCATGACTGCGGGAAAACATAGGTGTTCTATAAATACGATTGGTGAATAAATGAAGGCGCTAGAGTGTAAACAAGCTAAATATAGAAACAAGAGGGCCACATTGGCCCTTTATCGCTCACCTGAGAACAAAGGCCAATAATCAATGACCAGGTAATATAGTTTCCATCTCGTAAAACTCATTTTTACATAGATTTAATTTGAGATCAAAACCAACAATGAAGGTATAATACTGTTAAACAAGCTAAAACGTAGCAATTTTTCTAATCCAAGGGCCCATAACTCTTGAAGTTGTGGTCCGATTCCACCCATAACTTGTCCAAGATCTTTTGGTTATACACATTTACTGAAAATATTAGTAGTATTGGTGAATAAATGAAGGCGCTAGAGTGTAAACAAGCTAAATATAGCAAATTTTCTAAGCCAAGGGCCCAAAACTCTAGAAGTTATTGTCCGATTTTGCCCATAATCGACCTTAGCCGAGACATTGTGGCCATACACATTGTGAGCAAGTTTAATCACGATTCGTTAAGAGCTGCGGTTGCTAGAGTGTAAACAAACTAATTGTGGACGGACGCCGGACATTCACCGATCCTGAAAGCTCACCTGATGATGAATCAGGTGAGCTTAAAAAATTAAGGGCCCATAACTCCCGTGATTTGTTAAGAGCTGTAAATGCTAAGGTGTAACAAACTAATTGTGGACGGACGCCGGAAATACATTCATCGATCCGAAAAGCTCACCTGATTCATAAAAGCCAAATTTAGAAATTATTTAGGTTGTTCACGAACTTTTGGATATCCCCTCGTAAAACTGAAACATGCTGATTATCAGAAGCTAGCTATAATGCACACTAAATATCTGATGTCCCGAAAGCTGGATATGTTGACAAAGAAAACTTGCAGATTAAATGGCAGCAGTCCCTGATCACTGCAAAGTAAGAATTTTATCATCAATTTTCGTGACAGTTACTAAATCTTGTATTTTGGGTTATTGCACAATATGTATTAGCAGTGATATGTCGCATAAAATTCATAATATGAACGATAACTGATTTACAGTTTGTCCTGATTTCTGTCACGTATGCATGTTTTGTCTCGACGAAAACTGTCAATCATCACTATATATGTAATTTGACGCCGCCCTAAAAGTACCTCCGTTCAGAGGGAAATTAAAAAGAAGGCGGTGCATTCAGTGTGCTTTATATGCGTTAATAAGAGATACGAGCAACAACGGATTTTCACTTAGCTTACGACGAATTCTATATCTATGGTTGTTTTATTCTTGAGGAACGGGTTTTGTCTTAGTTATTATATAAATTATCAATACTCAGAAATGCATGATTTCAACGTTTCGTACTGGGCCTATGCAGTTTCGGCCGTTCTGTTTCTTGCCAAATTTCTTGGATTCTTGCACATGTTTAAGTTCGAGTCCGGCTTAGATAGGAAAACCTTGCAAATGTGGTGTCTTGCACCGGCCCAGATGTTATACAACTTACACTCGACTTCTGAGCATCAAATCCATTCCGTTCTCAACGTATTATTGTTGAATACATACATATAAGGTGCTGGTTGATTTATAAAATGCACATTCAGGTTGATTATGTAAGATTCATGTATCTACATTTATTTATGAGTAATTATTACAACCATGGAACCTGGTACTACTACCAAGGAACGATATGGCATGATGGACTGCCCGCTTGTATTTGACTGAAATTCTGTTGTAAACGGGCATTAAATTCAACAAAAATAGCGAAAACCATGGAAAATTCGTATGCTGTACGACCTGGTTCGAATGACGCAATCTCCCTCGAAGTCTATGAGTAGTTTAAACTCCGCCTACTTTATTGCACGGTTAAGGATGACGTAATAAAACTGATGCAACTTGCACCGCCCTATTCTGAGCTTGGTCACGTAGCACACAAATTCGACTTATTTTCTCCATATCAGGGTTTTGGCAAATTGTATGCGATATATTTTTCAAATTTCAAATGAAATGCGGACATTTCATTGGACGAGAAATTAGGACAAACTGTAAATGTATCTTCATCTTAAAATGACGTCTTGCGTGATTTACTCATATGACTCATAGTGACTCAGGTTAGCATCTGAGCTAGCTGGCGGAAACCTTGACTGTGTCCTAGTAAACAGGAGCTGGAGAGATAGTTTGATGAAATTCTTCATGTCATTGACCTCCTCCTTTCTTTGCCACCCACAACAGTGCGAAACTAAAGCTGTCACAGAGGTGACTAATACCCCCGCCGCCGCGTTGACACTATAAAGTGAAAGTACACTATAGGGCTAAGTTCAAGGGAACATAACTCTGCAATGATTGAATCGCTGGGAATGTATATTGTGTCTTGCATGAGTACACTTCGTGGTGATAACATATTTCAAGTTTCAATTCAATCCCTTGAAAAATGTGGAAGTACAGTCGAAACTCATTATATCGAAATCGCTTATATCGAAATCCCGCTTATATCGAAGTAAAGATAAAGTCCCGATTTTTATCCTTCATATTACATATTAAAAAAACGCACGTATATCGAATTCGTGGTTCTCGATATTTTTATATATCGAAGTAGATTTTCGGTCCGAACCAAATATTTTCAACTATAAAGTGACCATCTATGTCGAACCAATTATGTCGCCAACTTACAAAAGAAATGTTCGCACCTTTTCCGCAAACAAACACTTACAATTTAAAATCGATATTTAATTATTGACAGCTGTATAAACATGTTAGTGTCCATTCTCGCGATTATGAAACTGATACAAACTATTCGTTGATGAAACAAATTATTATTAATGCTGCTATACGCTAATTTAAAACTATTGCAAAATAAATATATCGAAAGTACCCGTATAAGTACCGGTATAAATGCCGTATTCCTATAACCCGTTACAATCCCGTACACTAAATAACACGATTACGTTATTATTACGACACACTGACTTTAGCTCTAAAATGTAAACACGGGTATCGAAATTCCTATATCGAAGTTCGTTTATATCGAAGTATTTTGGCAAGTCCCACGAACTTCGATATAACGAGTTTTGACTGTAGTTCGCTCCACAAACTAAGACTGCCATTGTACACTATTGGGCTAAGTTCAAGGGCACATAACTCTGGAATAAGTAAATGAAAAATGTGTCTTCCACTTCTAAACTTGAAGGTTATTACATATTTCAAGTTTCATTGCAATTGTTTAAAGTCCCATAAGCTTATCAATGTATTGGTCCTGATAGTTTCTGTTTGTTCTATAACAGAGGAATCCGGCGTGTTTTCCTTCGGTGCATACTTTATAGCAAGAAAAAAGTTTCCGAAACTAGTATTTTTTTCCAATATCATTGAAATAAATACTATTTAAAGAACACATGAGTTTTCCCGCAGTCATGCTATGCACACGTAGTAAAGTCACGTCACGTGCACTACACATTTCAAGTTCACAAAAGCAAAACTCACGGTGAGTGTTTTCAGACGAAAAAGGGCTTGTTTTTATCAGCAATTAAATGTTTTTTGCATATATTTTTCTTAAATAATGTGAAAGTAGTTTGCTCCACTAACTTATGATATTTTATGCGGACGGACCAACGACCGTCCAACCGACAAAGTGACTTCAATTTACCCCCTATCAAACTTTGTGCGCGGGGGTATAATGAGTGTAGTGTGCATTTAGCATCATGAAAGTCGAAATGCCGATGACGCCTGGAAACAAATAGTCTCAACAATCTCCTGATTGTCAACCAACCAATCCAAAGACAGCTAATGAGCAGTTTATGGTAGCTTTTAATTTCTTCACTTAGGTTTAAATGATAAGATTAACTTTTCTCAATTGCAGTTGTTATTTATTGTTCAGTACAAATTGTTGTTTTTCTTGATTTATAGAAAACCCCATGAGGCAGGAGCAGACGAGTTGTAGGGTATAGGCGGCAAGACAAAACCAACACCAGCAACTAAAAGTGATCTTGAGGTGGTTGAGGTTGTCAATCAAGACTAAGAAGACCCTAAAGAGGATGTCATAGGAGAGACCCAGGTAATGCATCAATACTTGTGCACGGGTGAATAATTGATCTTTTTAGTATGAAATATAAAATGCTGACATTTCTGCCACTCCGATATCTTTATTTCAGATGCATTAATTCATGTTCTTTTTACAATATTTCAGGCATCTGAGCCTGTCTCTGCTTTTGCCATTAAGGACATTATATGGGTTTGATGAGGGGCTCTGACTGTCACTATGTGGAAGATGATGATTATGAGATACCTGTACATGACATAGAAAGATTAATATTTCTGTATAGTAGAGAATAAATAAAATGCCACACAACAATCTATTAAGTTTTATTTGCTTCTGTTTACATTAACTGAAAGGAAGAAAATATATCAATATATGGTTATTCAACTCGGGCATGTGAATTTCGTTTCGGCGAGTAACTTCTGTAAAATTACTAGGGCCAGTAAATCCAAAATGGTAATTTCGTAGACCTAGTGTAATATTCCATTTGTTACCATCGCTTCTTAGGTCGGAAAACAGACCAACACCAGTGATATTGGTCATTTTACCATTGAATATAATTCAGAAAGATCAGATGGAGACGTTTGAGGATCATGCTGTTAGTGCCTGTAGAATGAACATTAATAGTGACATTGAACAAAGATCTGATGGCGAGGACATCTGTGACAGTATAAAAATGGACGACATCGTTGAGAGTATTGCTAGTGGTAAATATTCTGTCGTACTGTGCCACCCAGTTACTACTCTGAATACCTCGAAGGGAAAGGAGCTCCTCTCCAACGAAAGCTTCAGACATTTTGTGCCGGCGGTTGTGTTAAATGAGTGTCACATCATCGAGAAATGGTAATTTATTATTCTTATCTTTAGCGGTCTTTCTACGACTAATACTGATCAATGGTTTCTAGTGTAGCAGTATATAATTTATATTGTATTTATGAATTAGCTGGGATATCAACCAGCCCGATTTGCTCAGTTGGTAGAGAATCTGACTTCAGCTATTAAAATATCGCAGAATATGTTCAGCAAGACTGGTACTCAAACCTAAGATGTATTGCTTACTCTTATACAACCAATTATCTTCTTTCTGTGATATCTGGTTGTTGCAATATAATGTTAAGCAATTTTCACACATGTACTTAATTGTGATTAAAGTCTTTATCGTGACTACCAGTAACCCTTGTGAACAAGAACTTATTGAAATTCATGCTAGATTTTCAGGATTTCAGCTTACAGTTCCATAAGCTTATAAATGGATTGGTCCTAACAGGTTCTGGTTGTTCTTAGCTTTTTGCAGTAGAAAAATATATGCAAAAACATTTAATTGCTATTATCCAAAGATAATTATTACCGACGAAACAAGCCCTTTTTCGTCTGAAAACACTCATTTCACTGTGATTTTTGCTTTTGTAAACTTGAAATATATATATATAGAACGCGTGACGTCTTTTTACTACGTGTGGCATAGCATGACTGCGGGAAAACACATGTGATAGTATTTATTTCAATGATATTGAAAAAAATACGATAGTGGTTTCGGAAACATTTCTTCTTGCTATAAAGTATGCACGGGAGGAAAACACACCGGATTCCTCTGTTACAGAACAAACAGAAACTATTTGGACCAATACATTTATAAGCTTATGGGACTTTAAGATTGTGTGATGGTGTTAAGGTGACGACATCTATTATTGCTACTCGTTTTCGCCAGTATTAACGAATGAAGACAACTGAAAATGACACAAGACAAAGAATAGTAATATCAATTTTAAGTGATGAGATTGTATACTTGAATACACTCAGTAATACCTGTAAGAGCTGTCAAAAAATGACATTGAATCTCCCAAGCAAAGAAAATATACAGCCTGTTGAGTCTGAATCTTCTAAGACACAGTCAGATAATAGCAATGTAAATGGTTTATCACAAAAATAAGAAATATTTCAAAATGATTGATGAAAAAAAATACAATGGATGCACGTTGAAGCAGTGAGGAAAGAAAGGGTAACATGAAGTTGCTTGGATGGGAGGTATTACAATTGAGTCAGATTTACAAGTTAGCAAAAATGGTGGGCAGTGGAATTTAACTGGCTTTACAGATCTTGGAGCAGGGGGGAGTTATTATACTACCATACGCACTTTCACATGGTAAAGAATTGTCTACCAAAACTCTTACGTAGGTGTTGAAATCAACTGATCGCCGGGGCTGGGCTAATATTAACCATGGGACCATGATTTGAACAAACTTGGTAGAGTTCAACAAGAAAATGCTACATCCGAAATGTCTAAGCCCTAGGTGGTTTTGGACAAGAAGATTTCTCATTCATGGGCCTATATAAATCAAGTGACACCGGGGCAGCGCCGGTTTTGAACCCCCCCCCCCCCCGCCCACAATAATTAGAACTAACTTAGTAGAGGTCTGCTAGACAATGTTACATACCAAATATCTTAGCTCTAGGCCTTGTGGTTTTGGACAAGATTTAGCTCATCTGATTTCATGGGGTGAGCTTTCAGGATCGATAAATGCCCGGCGTCCGTCCACAATTAAGTTTGTTTGCAGTCTAGCGTGCACAGCACTTGCTCACAATGTACATATATGGCCACAACGTGACCTAGTGACGTCACAATGTTATCTTAAAAGAATTTTGTCAATGAAGGCCCTCTACTTGTTTACTTTTCTAGTCCAAACCGTTTTCTGAAATTTTCTTGTAAAAATAACGTTCATTTTTATAACACTGTCAAACGGTTCGGACAAGAAAAGCAAAAAAGTAGAGGGCCTACAGTGACAAAAATCTGAATCGGAGGTAGCCCTTTATGTGAGGAGTTATGTGGCTTTAGAAGAAAACGAAAAATAATGCACTAGTCTTGTAGTTTTGGACAAGATTTTATTAATTTTCCTAAATAAATCAAGTGACCCCAAAGGCGGGGCCAATTTGACCCTATGGCAATAATTTGAACAAACTTGGTAGAGGTCTACTAGGCAATGCAGCACACTAAATACCAAAGCTCTAGATCCTCTGGTTTCAGACAAGATTTTAAAATTTCCCAATTTGAGTCTATGTAAAATCAAGTGATCCCTGGGGCGGGGCCAATCTTGACCCTATGACAATAATTTGAACAAACTTGGTAGAGCTCTACTAGACAATGCTACACACTAAATATCTCAGCTCTAGGCCTTGTGGTTTTGGACAAGATTTTAAAAGTTTCCATTTGGCTGCCATGGCACCCAAAATTTATAATGAAATTAATTTTTTAACAACTTTGGTAGAGCTTCATGCAAGGAACATTCATGTAAAGTTTAGTAGAAATTGACCAACTGGTTAAGAAGGGAGGTGTTGTTTAAAGCAATTGTTGACGCACACACGGACGACGGACATTCCGCGAACACAACAGCTCACCATGAGCACTTTGTGCTCTTGAGAGCCAAAAAGGGTGTAACTACTAAGTTGTCTCCTTATTTAATTTAAGTCTTGCATGGGCCCTTTTAAGGTTTTGATTAGCGAGTTGAAAATGAAATTAAACGAGCTGATACTGAGGTAGAGATGTGAGCTGAAAGTAAAATACATAGAGTTGAATATGTTATAGTGAAATGTGATGAAAGTGAAATAAATAGACCAGATACTGAGATAGCGAAATGCGTTGAAAGTGTATTATATATTGCAGATGTTCCAAGTCAAATATATAGACTAAGTGCACATATAAATAAAAGTGGAATGCTTTGAAAGTTACAGCCCCGTGAGCATTTTGCTATGTACATATATATGCAAATAACAAACAATTGCTGATACTATCCCAAGATTATAATTACCGACAAAACGAGCCTTTTTCTTCTAAAAACTCTCACTACGCTGTGAATTTGACATTTGTAAACTTGAAATATATAGAGCGCGTGGCGTCACTCTACGCTGTGTGCATGAGAAAACACAGCTGTTCTATAAATAGTAATTATGTTAACGATATTTTTTCTTGCTATTATGTATGCACGAGAGGAAAACACACCGGATTCCTCTGTTATAGAACACACAGAAACTATTACAACCGACACATTTATATGCTTATGTGACTTTAAATGTAGCACAGATACAGATGCATTGATGAAATATATATAGTGCAGGTACTGGTTATTTGAGTACGATTCATGTGATTTTGTCAAGTTATGTATCGTTTATATATGTAAGAATATCAAGAAGACTTTTTTCGTTAACGACACAGATGAGAAAATCAGTGCAAATTCGTTAGAAACTTGATCAAATTGCACACAATTATGTACATCGAACGAGATCATTTTCAGATTGAAGGAGACTCCGCCAATTCTACGATTGAAAAGGCAACAAATAAACAGGATATATTGAGTTATTTCGAATGAACGACGACTGTAAGAAATATCAGTCAATGAACCAAAATATCCTATTTGTGAAATTAAAACTGAGGACATTAAATACTACAGTTGGAAATCGAAGCAAAGCTCTAGATGGAAACAAATTAGAATGCAGCAAGGTCCATTCCTTAGAATACATGAAACGTGAACCTAACAGAATATGTTTTAGATATGATTTCAGGTCTGAATTAAGTCATATCTGAATATGTAGAAGTTCATTCTGGTGATTGAGGTAATGATGAGTCAGTGTAAATGACTGTCAACTGACATGTGGTGGAGACGGTTAAAACAGAGGCTACGGCTGCTACTCGGCATAATGCTATGTCTTGTGGTAAAATGACCACTTATTTTCGAGATTTGAAACAAGTGTACGACCAGACTTATTTAAATAACTTACCTGGAATACAGGAAGGGTCTGGAACATGGATGAAAATGGTATTAACCTCTCCCATAAACCCCGTAAAGTCATTGCTCAAATTGAAGGGTGCTGAAACTGTCCGAGGCAAATGTAACATATTAAGGAAGAATTGAGATTATTGTAATTACGGGTGGTAATGCAGCGAGGCGTGTTTATAACCCTTTATTTCATCGTGCCAGGTAAGACTTCAAAAACTTCATGAATAAAAAGACTCTTAGTGAAAAAATATAATGAGCCTTTGTAAAATTAAGTGACCCTGGAGCGGTGCCAATTTTGCCCCATACAAAATATGTAAGCTCTAGGCCTTGAGGTTTTTGACAAGATTTTCACGATTTCACATTTTGACAAGGTTTGGTGAAGATCCAATAATAACTGTGAAATCTACAGTGTTAACATGGTTTTTCATAAGATTTGACCTAGCGACCTAGTTTTTGACCCAAGATGACCCATGTTCGAACTCGTCCAAGATATTATGAAGACAAACATTCTGACAAGGTTTCATGATCATCCAATCAAAACAGTGACTTCTAGAGTGTTCACAAGGTTTTCCAGCAATTTGCCCTAGTGACCTAATTTTACTACAGAAATGACCCATTATCAAACTTGACCTACATATTATTAAAATAAACATTCTGACAAAGTTTCATGAAGATAAATTCAAAACAGTGATTTCTAAAGTGTTCACAAGGTTTTCCCTTATTTGGCCCTGGTGACCTAGTTTTGACCCCAAATGGCCCAATATCGAACTCGTCCGAGATTTTGTTGATATTAACGTTCTGACCCAGTTTTGCTAAAATTGAGCCAAAAATGTGGCCCCTAGTGTGGTCACAACATAAAGTTTGACGAACGTCGGACGGAGAGTGATCCTAATAGCTCACTTTGTGACATGTGAGCTAAAAATATAACAACCCTCCGGCCGGGGCCATTTTGGACCCCAGGACCATAATGTGAACAAAACACTAGAGAATGCTACATACAAATTATCTAAGCTCTAGGCCATGCAGATTCGGACAAGAATATGTTTTTATAATTATGTTCCTGTATAAGTCTATAGTAAACCCCGGCCGGAGTCAATTTTGACCAAAGGGCAATAAATTGAATTTGGTAGAGGACCACTAGACAATGCTACATACATATCTTAGCCTTAAGGTTTCAGACAAGATTTTTCCCCAATTATACGCCTATGTATTTCTAGTGACCCCGGGGAGGGACCCGTTTTACATCCGAAATGTCTAAGCTCGAAGCCCTGTGGTTTGAGACAAGATTTCTTTAAACAAGATGGCCCTTAATCGCTCACCTAGGAACAAAGTCACAATAATTAATGACCAGATAATATAGTTTCCAACTCGTTTTACCCTTTTTAATGTAGATTTTGAGATCAAAAACAACAATGAAGGTATAATACTGTTAAACACGCTATAACGTAGCAAATTTCCTAATCCAAGGGCACTTACTCTTGAAGTTTCAGTCCGATTCCACCCATAACTGAAGTTGTCCAAGACCGTAATGTCATAAACATTAATTGTAAATATGATTATGATTGGTGAATAAATGAATGCGCTAAAGTGTAAACAAAATCAAATATAGCAAATTTGCATTGTCAAGGGCCCATAACTCTTGGAAGTTCTTCTGCGATTTTGCCCATAATCGAACTTAGCCGAGACATTGTGGCCATATACACTGTGAGCAAGTTTGCTTGGGATTGCTGTCTATAGTGAGAGGTAAAGATCACCTAAGGTAGGTAAACACACAACTACATGTACATTCACTATTTCAATGTAAGGAATGAACATAAATATATAAGTGACCTTTGAGAAAGCGACACAGTTTTTGGGCATGACACGTCGTCTTTATCTGATGAACATTTGTGCCAATTTATTTCAAAATCCAATCATGCATGACGGTTATGAGCCGGACACGAAAATTCGTCACACACAAACACACCAACGGACAGGTTAAACGCTATATGTCATAAGCCATTTCATGGCGGTGGCATAAAAATAGAATATACCCCGGGGCTGGGCCAATTTTGATCGCAGAACAGTTAATGCGCACAAACTTGGTTAAAGTCCACCAGACAATGCTTCATACAAACTATCTAAGCTCTAGGCATTGCGGTTTCGGACAAGATTTTTTATTTTGGTCCAATACCATATGTTACGGGATAAATCTAAGAAGTTCAGCCACCTTTGATTTCAAAGCTGATTTAGCTAATGATGCATGTTTCACCTTCCACAGCTGCTTGTCTGCTTGTGGGAGTGCTTTCTCTACAATGAACCTTGTGAGAGTAAATTAAATTTACTAAATGTTCCAACCCATATTATAATAGCTATTAATGAACCGTGTCTAGAGGAGTTTGACACTAGCGCAGCTGTATTTTTCGTGCTAAAATTGACTGGATCCAGGCATTTGACCTATAAGCAATCTAAACAGTCATTCAGGCTGCTTCTGGTCAAAATGTAACTGAGAAGTGTTAGGAAGTGTCATAGAATGATGAACAAAAATATCGGTTAACAAATGCGTTATGAAAACAGTAATATCAAAAGGAATATTTCATCATACCACGTAAAGCCCCATGATGGCCCTATATCGCTCACCTGAGCATTGTAACACACTAAGGGATAATTTGATCAAGAAAAGGTGCTGAAATCAACTGACCCCCGGGGCTGGGCCAATATTCACCATGGGGTCATGATTGAACAAACTTCGTATTTCCCCATATAAGTCTTATATATATCAAGTGACCCCAAGGGCGGGGCCAATTTTGACCCTAGGGCAATAATTTGAACAATCTTGGTAGTTTTACTAGGCAATGCTTACACACCAAATATTAAAGCTCTAGGTCCTCTTGTTTATGAGATGACGATTTTTGAAGATTCATGGATGGAAATCTTTGAACAACTTTGGTAGAGCTTCATGCAAGGAACACACCTGTGAAGTTTTATTGAAATTGACCCAGTGGTTTAGGAGATGTTGTTTATAAAAGCTCATCTTGGCACTCTGGCAAACAATTGCTGATATTATCCCAGGATAATTATCACCGACGAAACAAGACCTTCTTCTTAAAATTTTACACTCATTTCGCTGTGAATTGTGCTTTTGAAAACTTGAAATGTATAGAGCGCGTGACGTCACTTCATGTCGTATGCATAATATGACTGCGGGAAAACACAGCTGTTCTATAAATAGTATTTTGATATTGAAAAAAATACGATAGTGGTTTTGGAAACATTTTTTCTTGCTGTAAAGTACGCAAACAGTTGAACAAACAGAAACTATTACGACCGATAAATTTATATGCTTATGGGACTTTAAGTACCAACCTTCACCACAGCAACATCATTGATCTCTTTCTGGAAAAACAGATTCGGTTTGGTCACGATTGGAATGACATTCATGAGAATGTAGGACATGGAGATGAATTTCATGGTTCCAATCTATGACAAAATTGATTAAAGCTGTTTTCATAATGGAAGTTGCATTTAACATCAGAAAAGATGCATATTTGGCAAAGAAATTGGTTGATAAAAATGGGCTTATATAAAGTATATATATGCAAGGCTTAAATAAAGTGTATATATGCAAGGTTTGAATTCTCAAATGCTTTAACTGTTATTATCATTGCTGAAAACAACTAGTTACATGTTACTACTACACATTCGTTAATCAATTGATTAAGTGACTAGATTAAAAATGAATATAAAAAGCAGACTTGCATGAAAAACTTGCTATTCGGCAAGTAACAGAACTAAAACCAGCAACAAATAAACAATGAAATTCTGGAACAAACATAACAGTCATTGTAAAACAATGAAAGAATAATATGTAACAGTTCATAATCATTCCAATAAATTTATGTTCTTTTCCAACCCTTGGGCTTTGGCATCAGAATGCTCCGATCCAGCCAGGTAGATAACTGGATCCGAACATCTTTCAAAGAAATACATTTTTGTAAAATGTTTTTAAAGCATCAAAATATAAGTCTTAGATTCCAGTCTTATAATTATTTTGATTTTTTGTGATTATTATTGTTTTATCTTGATTTGTTAAGCGAAAAAATATGGGAAATTAGTGAGATAATCTGATAAATCTATTATCGTTAAGATCTGTTTTTAACCAACTGCAGTTGTTAAACATTTAGGATTTTATTTTCAGTATCAATTTAAAAGCAGTAATTTACTTTGAATACTAGTAATAACATGTGAACTGTTTCCAGTGCCTGAAAGAAAGACATCCATTGGACCGAGTGAACTTCCTTGAACTTCAACTGTGGCATCTCCAGGATACACGGTGGTTAACCGACTTTTGTGGATCAAATTAGCGTCCCAGACTATTTTTGATCGAGCAAATGACTTTTACCGATTAATTTCTAAAACAATGGACAAACATCCTGATTAAGGCGCAAAAAACACGTAAGAATTTTACAATTTCTGTACCACGGAACTTTAACATGTCTGTTCTGTCCATACATTCAAAATAATTAACAATTTCTTGTAAATTTATTCTTTACATCAAGAACATGAGGGCCACATTGGCCCTTTATCGCTCACCTGAGAACAAAGGGCAATAATTAATGACCAGGTACAGTGATTCAGATTGGCGTCGGCCATCGGCAATTTGCCGATAAAAATTGCTAATGGCCGATCATTTTTCGAGAAATATGACAAAATGGCCGTCTAAAATATCATTTATGGGACAAAATGGCCGATCGTTTTCGTGAAAATATGACACTCGGGTCAAAATATTTTTAGTACGAAACAGACGCGCATCAAGTCATCCAAACGTATTTCATTCACATTCTATAAATAGCGACCGCGTCATCAAGCTAACACTAGTTGATGTTAGTATCACATGACCACATTGATTTTATTTAAAGCGCTTGTGTAGTAAGTCAATATCATGCGAGCGCTTACTGATAAAGGTAAGCGTTTTGTGATCGATCGTCTGGTGAACCTACATGGCGTCCAAAAAACGTAAACTCGAAGAGGGGTCAGAGAACCTTATTTTCTGTCGGTGATTCACGACCGGAGTGCGATAAAACGGTAACTCTTGCAGTTGACGATTCTATCGAAAAGCCCAAATACTCACGCAAGTTCCAAACAGACTGGCTTTCTAAATATAAATGGTTGAGATTTGATGGGGAGAAAATGACTTGTTCTGTGTGCTTGGAATTTAAAAAGGACAATGTTTTCACTAGTAAAGGCTGTGACAACTTTAAGACAAGTTCACTCTCGGATCACATTAAGTCCAATGACCATAAAGCAGCTCTTGAGGCGCCTGACCTCCAGAAAGACCGGCGAACGAATGATGAAAAACGACACTCGGCTGAAGAAGGAGCTGCACTCATAGCATTGAAGTCTGTATATTGGCTGGCTGTTGAAAACATTCTTATATGTAAATTCAAATAGTTCATAACATTTCAAAAGAGTGTTGGTGTTGATGCCCTCTCAGATTTGGCTGTATCCCCAGGAATCTCATATGAGTCTGACTATGCCTCAAATGAATTCTTGAGAGCTTTGTCTGACATGATTGAAGTTGATACACGCAGTGCATTGAAAGATTCACCCTTTATCACTGTTCTTGTTGACGAGTCAACAGACAGGACAGTTACTCATAGGCTGGTTGTATATTGCCAGATAGTAGATTCTACAACACTTCATCCATCTACCATGTACATCACCAATGTACGATTAGACCAGGGCACTTAGACCAGGGCTGCTTCCGAGGCCATCTACGCAGAGATCTACGCAAAAAGAGGCCTATCTCCTGATAAGATTATGGGTCTTGGGTCCGATGGAGCCTCTGCCATGACAGGTGATACATTTTTAGCTCACCTGATTCATTTTAGGATCGTTGAATGTCCGTCGTCCGTCCACAATTAGTTTGTTTACACTCTAGCAACCGCAGCTCTTTACGAATCTTGATTAAACTTGCTCACAATGTATATGGCCACAATGTCTCGGCTAAGTTCGATTATGGGCAAAATCTGATAATAACTTCTAGAGTTATGGGCCCTTGAATTACAAAAGTTGCTATATTTAGCTTGTTTACACTCTAGCGCCTTCATTTATTCACCAATCCTGATCATATTTTCAGTAAATGTGTATAACTAAACGATCTTGGACAAAATCGATTATGGGCAATATCGGACCAGAACTTAAAGAGTTATGGGCCCTAGCCTTGACTTAGAAAAATTGCTATATTTGAGTTTGTTTACACTCTAGCACATTCATTTATTCACCGATCCTAATCATTTTTACAAATAAAATACCCTTTCAAAGTTGTTCAAAATATTAAATTTCATTAAAAACTCTGGTTGCTATGGCAACAAATAGAAAAAACTTAAAAAATCTTCTTGTCCGAAACCACCGGGCCTAGAGCTGAGATATTTGGTATGTAGCATTGTCTAATGGAACTCTAGCCTAGAGCTGAGATATTTGGTATGTAGCATTGTCTAATGGAACTACAAAGTTTGTTCAAATTATTCCTCTGGGGTCAAAATTGGCTCCGCCCCGTGGGTAACTTGATTTTACAAAGACTTATAGAGGAAATTTAAAAAATCTTCTTACCAAAAACTACAATGCCTAGACCTTTGATATTTGGTGTGTAGCATAGTCTAGTGGACCTCTGCCAAGTTTGTTCAAATTATTGCTTTAGGGTCAAAATTGGCCCCGCCCCGGGGGTCACTTGATTTTGTTAGACTTATATAGGAAAATTTAAAAATCTTCTCCAAAACCGCAAGGCCTAGAGCTTAGATAATTTGTATGTGGCATTGTCTAGTGGACCTCTACCAAGTTTGTTCAAATTATGGCCCCGGGGTCAAAATTGGCCCTGCCCTGGGGTTTATTCTATTTTATGTAGGAAAATTTAAAAAATCTCCGAAACCACAAGGCCTAGAGCTAAGATATTTGGCATATAGCATTGTCTAGTGAACCTCTACCAAGTTGGTTCAAATTATTGCCCTAGGGTCAAAATTAGCCCCGCCCCGGGGGTCACTTGATTTATATAGACTTATTTAGGAAAATTTAAAAAATCTTCTCCGAAACTGCAAGGCCTAGAGCTTAGATATTTTGTAGGTGGCATTGTCTAGTAGACCTCTACCAAGTTTGTTCAAATTATGGCCCCGGGGTCAAAATTGGCCCTGCCCTGGGGTTTATTCTAATTTATGTAGGAAAATTTAAAAAATCTTCTCCGAAACCACAAGGCCTAGCTTTGTCTAATGGACCTCTTTTAAATATGTTCATATAAAAAACGGCCCAGATGGGTCACTTGATCTTAATTGGACTCGTATAGAAAACTTCAACAATGTTCATCTCCAAATAACCTTTTCTCCTGGTGAGCATTTATAGGGCCATCATGGCCCTCTTGTTTGTATTTGTTTCTTGTCCATTATTTAAGGTATTGGGATCCTAACGCATTACCTCGATCTTGAAGAGTATTTAAATACAAAAATGTAGGCTAGAATTCATGACTGCCAACAGTATAAAAACTGTGGGTTGTGATTTCAAACCTCAGTAAGGACAAACCTTTTTAGTAAATATTATGTCCATCAAAACAATTTCAAAGTGCGATTTTTCTTGATTTTGCTGAAAGAGCTCATAAACAGTAAAACTCTGACGCATTGAAAAAATGAGAAATGTGTTTCTTTTACGTACAATGTGCTAATATCTGATACTATTTAAATACATTCACATACAATTATGTAAAGTACATTACCGAATACAATTTCCTGTGCATATGTATTTTAGAAAATGAAATTATAATCATTTATTGATCTATCATACACAGGGAATAGCCGAATAGAAGGATATAGGTTTTTCAGTCATTTAAACAATCTTTTTTTTTTTTAAATATATCGTCAAACATTTAACTCTTTATAACATTGTCAAATGACATATTTCAATCGATATGGGGGCATAAAGAGATTTGACCATCTTTAGAATTTTGTTTGTTAGGATCCTAATACTTAATAATACTCAGTTCAGCAGTCCATAAATGTAAAATTCAAATAACGAAAAACTTCATAAATAAATATGAATCTTTGGACATTTTACTTATGAAAACATAGTAAATATGGACTGTATCCTGAGAGTTTCAGTCTTTCTGACATTTATAGAAAATTATTGTGTAATTACCGGTTATAACATTAGAATTTAGAGAAAAACATTGTTTTTCTAATGTTCATGTAGAATACGTAAACTATTACATACTTACTCAATTGCTTAGAAACAGAAACAACATTGTACTACAATCTTATGAATGTATCTAATACCATGTGAATTTTAAAAATTTCTAGTATGACTTGACCATGTTCTTTGAGCCGTGATGGAAGAATGCACTAAATACTGGGTACATATATTGTAATACATATAATTGTCAATATGTTTCAGCCAGATTTGTTCCAAATATTCATATCCTCTATTGGACTTAGTGGATTATTCTGAATAATTTTGTCACGGCTCAATAAGTATGGTCGAGCTATACATGTATTTAATATTTTCACTGGTAACATAGTGATAAACATTTACATCCAAATGGAATGAAATTCAATAATGCATGCACAGTAAAAACCTGTGCATGCATTATTGAATATGACGACGAAATACAGCACCATCCCCAACTACGTTGACAGGGACTGGATCGTCTTGTTGTTGCATTTCATCGTCATAATCATAATCTGGCAACTCTTCACCACGTTCAAGCGCCAGATTATGTAAGACCGCACATGCAGACACAATAATGAATGCGTTCTCAGGTGACATTCTTATGCCAGTTGTAAGGATTGGGAATCGTCTTTTAAGGATCCAAATTTTTGTTCAATGCACACTCGTGCCTTACAGAGAGAATTATTGAAGCGCTGCTCTTGTGCTGTGTTTGGGTTGATGAATGGCGTCATAAGGAACGGCCGACACGGATACCTGGAGTCACCCAACAACAGTCCACTGTAATTTCCTGTGAATAAAATAAAAATGTAAAAATACATTGTATTTTTTAATATTATATATCAGTACTTAATTTACACTGATAAGGTATACTGAAACCAAGATTTAGAATGAGTATGAACTAAATCATGACATAATACATGACATAATACATTTGAGTTATTTACATGCCAAAGGTCGAATTTTGTAATAAGGAAAATAATTTGGTATCAATAAAATCCAATCATTTGAAAATTCATGGATCTATCTATGGTTGTCACACTGATTAGTTTATAGATAACTCTTGTTTTTAGCTGTTAATTATTTCATTGTTACTAAAATGCATTGTTAAAAGAATTTTATTCGAGTCGTTCCCATATAATTGTTTTTATCATATAAATGACTACAATTCAAATGGTCACACGTGTTGTCGTATGGACAGCTCTTGTACTTTGTTGTTGTTATGTCATGAATAAATGATAATTAATTCAAAATTTCACATTTTCTTTTTATTACACAGAGAAACTCCATTGCCTTCAATTGTTGTGGAAGCAATGCTATGTTAACATAAATGTAGCAGGACCATGTCACAGATAAAAAAATATGTTTTTCTTTGTCAAGTTCAAGCCAAGACAACAGAAACAGAACCGGTTTACTAAGAGTTATGCATGGAACAGAAATCTTTGAACAATATCAACACAAGCCCATCCAAAGGACCATGCAGAATTTCATGAAATATCTAGTGGTTTAACAGAGGCAGTCATTTAAAAACAAACATATGCATACATTGGAGTGACTGGATATAACAAATCAAAATGCTAAACATTAGCAGTCAGTCAAAAACAAAAAAAATCATGGTCAATGAGTGAAACATGGTGCTTAATGTATTCACAATTGCATGCCAATAAAATATATATACTATTGCATTACCTTCTTCAAATCACCGACACAATAGGCTGTCCCTGAAGATGCGGGAGTCATGGACAGATTCAGGCCATTTGGCAACAACACTGGTAATTCTGTAGCTTGAATCGCTTGTCATCTGACAATGTGAATGAAATGAAATACAGCTAAATTTCGAAACAAACAAAAATAGGCTTCATCTCAAAAAATTATTATGCTAACATATACCAATTTCAACACTGTTACTTTAATCAATTGATTATAATGTTTTGTCACTATCTGGCTTTTGCTGTATGGAAAACATGCAACACAGGCAATTATCATCTGACCTAGAGAAATCTGACAATATATGCAGAACTGAGTTCATGTAAATTGTAATTAAAGTAGCTCACTTCAGGAAAACCCGCACATACATTCTTTGTGACATCCGTATGGAAAGACAGACATAAAGCGCTATGAGTTAACAACAATGTAATGGACGTTGTCTCATCAATACCTCCTAAGGATGTCTTTGGGTTCTTAAACCATCATGGTGATTTTTATTTGTCAAGATTTATGGTATGGACAAATGTAAAAAAATGTTTATTAACATTGAATGCCTCCACAAATTTACATAACATTTAACAAAGATGCTAAGTTGATAGAGTTTTAAGTATATACAAGGTCAAGTTCAATGTGAATTCCAATGTCAGCTATCACACACAAGTCATATCTAACAAAGACAGGGCTCGACATTAACTTTTTCAAGAGGTAGTCAGCAGGGCTACCAGCATAGAATATGAGGAAGTCCTTGCAAAGTATGGGTAGTCATCATGAATTGAATGTATTTGATCGTGAAGGTCATTATTCAATGTACTGTTATAGGTATTATCACATTGTATATTGTGCATAAACAGAAGTGAAATTAGGCATGGGATAAACTTATGTTAAATAATAAAAGTTTAAGCATGATGCTATGCCAAAATTGAATTCACTTCATTATTACCTGCACATTCAGGGAATGAAACCCTTTCCTGTTTACGTAGTCAGCTTCATTCTCTGTTGGACCGGCTATGGGTACATGTGTGCAGTCAATTGCACCTGAAACATTGGGGAATCCTGAAATAAAACAGTTAAAATGCATGTACATCATAATTTCCTTCAATAAAGGTAGAGCATTTTGCTTTAAATTATGATTTTAACACTAACCGGCAATGTTTCATTGTTTGTAACAATACAGTGTTTTCAGATTTTGTGACATCCATATACTAAACCATTGATGATTTGACAAACTATATGAACAGTTATGTTCACACTTTCATCGCTTGTAAGGCAATTATTTATGAAAAAAGCATTAACTCACTACATGTATATATGACATCATTCAAATATTTAATAGTGTTGATAATATGTTAGTCGAAGGTATTGAACGGTGTTGTTTGCATTGCATTTCAGTACTTCCTCAAAGTCACATGATCTATGAAAGCTAGCTTAATACCAGTAAACGACTCAGTGAGTCGCGTTTGATTAAATTAATTTCCTTTTAAACGCACTTTATTTCCATTTAACTTGTGTACAGTGCGATGAATTATACTAAAATCTATCAACATGGCCTAAAATATACATTAGGAAGGCAAAGGTGAAGAGCATTTTGTCGGTGTTTCAGACTACCATAATTTAAAAATGGTCTAAGTCAATTAAGTCACATTCTGGAAAGATATAAAATGATCTGCATCAACATACCAAGGTATTTTATATAAGTCATTGAACATATGCATGAAGAAGCGTCTTAAGCTGTTGACTGAGGATAATCCATAAATAAAAAATAAACACATTTTATATAAATACCCAGAACTAACGTACAGTTAATTTCTACAATATTGTCAGATTTCCCAGTTGTGCATGCCATGATTTATGACACAGATGTTATCACTTCCATGCAAGTATTAAATACAGTCCATCTATACACTGATAATAGATCAATCCACACAATACGACTTTATACGAAGGTGCTTCAATCCGAAATAAATGTTTATCCGAAATCATGGTGTCGCTTCCATTTACACATTATACCAATTAAATCACTACAAATAACAACTCCAGAGGAATTGTAATGATTAGAAACAATATTTATATGTTATACACGATCTCAACTAGCTTAGACGAGTATTTGTATCGTTTAACACTGCGTTTTCCCTTACTGAACAGCGCTTCCTTCCTCCTTCAAAATAGAAGAATCAACAAGGGGCAATAATTGGTTACTACGGATACGCATTGCCGGTGATACAGTATAAACATTACGAGTAACATGTCACTAAAACTGCACCAGTTATTTTGGAATCAAAGTAATGAAATGATTACCGCTTTTCTGATGAAAATCTCGGGCTGTCTTAATTTGTCCATCACCGGTTGGGAATCGTATGACCTTCTTACAAAGCACCTCCACAACTGCTTTACATACACGGTGGACGATGCGAGACATCGAGAATTTTGATATCCCCACCGTGTCACCGACGACCCTCAAAAAAGCACCGGTGGCCAAGAATCGAAGGGTTGCCACAACTTGCAGGCATGGTGAGATAGCAAAATTTCGGTTGGTGGCGCTTTCCAAATGCGGTAGTAATGCCTGAGTTAGTGAGGAAATAAACACGAAACTAAATCTAAAGCGACCTAAGATCTCTGGCACTCGATATATTTCTTCTATATTGGTCCTTTGACGAAAAACTCGTCAAGCTCGTCTCCTTCGACGCCTTACGATCGCCATTTTGGTTCCAGAAGCGTTCTTTTTGAGATTTTCTCAAGCAGTTTGAGATAGGTCTAAGGGTGCCTCAAAGTCGTTTTTCGGCTGAGAATTTTTATGAAAGTCGTTCAGGTCAAAACTGAGATTTTCTCAACCAATCTGAGAAAATCTCAACAGTTGAGATTTTCTCAGGGTTTGAGATGGTTTATGCAAGTCAGGCCAGGCCAGACATGCCGTTGCACTTTTAGTGCATGAGGAACTTTCGCTGCGTTCGGGCTACGGATTTACCCTTGAACTCGAATTCGTCGTACTTGCATGTGGTTATGTAATAGGGGGTGGGTGTATGGGTGTGTAAATCCCAGCTAGCCAACCTCTCTCAATTATAAATAACAACACGGTATCCTGTACATCAATCTATCGTATATTATAATGTCTAATGTAGACCCTAAAATATAAAACAAGCATTATAGACAATAATAAAACACCAAATACTAAATACAATACATAGCACAAAACATCACAATACAAACAATGATATCAGTGGCCAATATCATTACCTTCAAAGCATTATATACATATAATTTACATATGCACAATTAAGTTACTTACAAGAACAAATACAATCACATAGTACAAAATACATGAACCACATAACACATCACATATATATACAAACTCACCGTTTGTGGAACGGGATCCACTAAACAACTCTCTCAACTTCTCTCAGTGGTAACAATAATCTAAAACTCTGAAATGTGAGAATTCATTTGTGATAAAAGGGTGTGCAAGATATTACAGTATGGACATAATAATAGACTAGTAAATTGTTACAAACAAGGGAAAGTCAGCATACTGCCATTTATTACAACAAAGCAATAGATATTATTACAATAATCAATTACTTGAATTGATTACTAGAAAACTATACTTATGATAACTCATCATACTTAAATTAGTTAGAGAAGCAATTAAAGTTACCAAATATACAACTCATAAAACATCTGATCTCAGTCTGGAGCATACAAAAACCAGTCCTGGCAATTCAAGTTCTAATGTGCAACTGATCATTACACATAACTTAGGGGATTAATAAAATCAACTGAAATCTATTCAGTCATGCAAGACTGACCACTGAACCATCAAGGGACACAACTTACCACTGACCATAAGACCATTAAAGGGAGATAATTGAACACACATATAGATATAAAAGAACACAATAAAACTCAAACTCAATAGACACCAAAGTCTCACCCCGTCACAGTTACAACGTACTATCGTCGAGCGATTGCCACGTAATCGTACGACGGTCGTACTTGCACGTGCTGTTCGCGAAATGTGTTGTAAGAGCGTGCAAGTACGATGGAAGCAAGTACAAGGGTAAATCCGTAGCCCCGAGCGCATGCTGAACGCAGCGACATTCCTCATGCACCAAAAGTGCTACGGCGTGTCTGCGTGCATCCAAATCCGAACGGAGGCGATACTCGCCACGTACAAATCGCTAAGTTTTGCCCATGTTTTAGCACGTAGACAACACGCACTTACAAGAACGGCTTATTAGGCTAAAGGTCCGCAACTCTTCTATGCTGCTACTGTCCGGAAAAGTTTTATAAATTCTGCCTTTTTATACAGCATAATTATGTTAATTATTACCGACGAAATAAGCCCTTTTTCGTCTGAAAACACTCATTTCACTGTGATTTTCGATTTTGTAAACTTGAAATATGTGGCGCGCGTGAAGTCACTTTACTATATGTGCATAGCATGACTGCGGGGAAACTCAAGTGTTTTATAAATAGTATTTATTACAATGATATTGAAAAAAATACGATAGTGGTTTCGGAAGGATTTTTTCTTGTTATAAAGTATGCACGGGAGGAAAACACACCGGATTCCTCTGTTATAGAACAAACAAAAACTATTAGGACCAATACATTTATATGCTTATGGGACTTTAACAATCAGCTGCTGGAAACGACCATTTGGATTTCATAAGATACGTACGCACGATTGTTACTATTGTAATGAAGGTATGGACAGATATAATATATGAAACAAGAGGGCCATGATGGCCCTATAAATGCTCACCAGGACAAAAGGTCATTTGGAGATTAACATTGTTGAAGTTTTCTATACGAGTCCAAGTAAGATCAAGTGACCCATCTGGGCCGTTTTTTTATCCTATGGCCATTATATGAACAGATTTAAAGAAGAGAAGATTTTTTTAATTTTCCTATAAAAGTCTATATAAATCAAGTGACCCCCGGGGCGGGGCCAATTTTGACCCTAAGGCAATAATTTGAACAAACTTGGTAGAGGTCCACTAGACAATGCTATATGCCAAATATCTTAGCTCTAGGCCTTGTGGTTTCGGAGAAGATTTTTCAAATTTTCCTATATAAAATAGAATAAACCCCAGGGCAGGGCCAATTTTGATCCCGTGACCATGATTTGAACAAACTTGGTAGAGGTCCACTAGACAATGCCACATACAAAATATCTAAGCTCTAGGCCTTGCGGTTTCGGAGAAGATTTTTTAAATTTTCCTATGTAAGTCTATATAAATCAAGTGACCCCCGGGGCGGGGCCAATTTTGACCCTAGGGCAATAATTTGAACAAACTTGGTAGAGGTCTACTGGACAATGCTATATGCCAAATATCTTAGCTCTAGGCCTTGTGGTTTCGGAGAAGATTTTTTAAATTTTCCTATATAAAATAGAATAAACCCCAGGGCAGGGCCAATTTTGACCCCGGGGCCATAATTTGAACAAACTTGGTAGAGGTCCACTAGACAATGCCACATACAAAATATCTAAGCCTTAGGCCATGCGGTTTCGGAGAAGATTTTTTTAATTTTCCTATATAAGTCTATATAAATCAAGTGACCCCCGGGACGGGGCCAATTTTGACCCTAGGGCAATAATTTGAACAAATTTGGTAGAGGTCCACTAGACTATGCTACATACCAAATAGCAAAGCTCTAGGCATTGTAGTTTTTGACAAGAAGATTTTTTTAATTTCCTATATAAGTCTATGTAAAATCAAGTTACCCCCGGGGCGGAGCCAATTTTGACCCTAGAGGGATAATTTTAACAAACTTTGTAGAGTTCCATTAGACAATGCTTCATACCAAATATCTTAGCTCTAGGCATTGTAGTTTTTGACAAGAAGATTTTTTTAATTTCCTATATAAGTCTATGTAAAATCAAGTTACCCCCGGGGCGGAGCCAATTTTGACCCTAGAGGAATAATTTTAACAAACTTTGTAGAGTTCCATTAGACAATGCTTCATACCAAATATCTCAGCTCTAGGCCCTGTGGTTTCAGACAAGACGATTTTTTAAGTTTTTTCTATTTGTTGCCATAGCAACCAGAATTTTTAATGAAATTTAATTTTTTGAACAACTTTGAAAGGGGACCATCCAAGGATCATTCCAGCCAAGTTTGGTTGCAATCGGCATAGCGGTGTAGGAGGAGATGTTGTTTTAAGTAAACATGGACGCCACGTAATCGTAACGACGCACGATGGACGCAGGGCGATCACAAAAGCTAATATAACCTTTTTATGCCCCCCTTCGAAGAAGAGGGGTTATATTGTTTTGCTAGCCTGTCGGTCTGTCTGTCTGTCTGTCGGTAGACCAGTTAGTTTCCGATGGATAACTCGTCATCGGATTGACCGATGGGCCTGATACTTCGCATGTACATTGGCCCTGGACAGTAGATGACCCCTATTGAAATTAGGGTCACTAGGTCAAAGGTCAAGGTCACTGTGACATTGAGTGTGAAAATCGTTTCCGATCGATAACTCGTCAACGGATTGACCGATGGGCCTGATACTTCGCAGGTGCATTGGCTTTGGACAGTAGATGACCCCTATTGAAATTGGGGTCACTAGGTCAAAGGTCACTGTGACATGGAGTGTGAAAAACGTTTCCCATCGATAACTCGTCAACGGATTGACTGACGGGCCTGATACTTTGCAGGTGCATTGGTCTTGGACAGTAGATGACCCCTTTTGAAATTGGGGTCACTAGGTCAAAGGTCAAGGTCACTGTGTCATGGAGTGTGAAAATCGTTTGAGCGATAACTCTGTGTCAAGGCCCTGTTTGGGGGGCATATGTCTCCGACCGCGGAGCTCTTGTTTTCAGTTGAACCGAAAGATATCGGTAGCCAAACCCTAGCCGTTTCGACCGGTACTTCGTGATCTATTGTTGTCCAATCCGATTGACTAATGATACTTTTGTTACTAGCAGCTTTTATAGACGCAATAATAAAACTATCGTCAGGCATTTTTTTAACACATGCGGAACATTGACGCTATTTCCCTATAAAAAGACAACTCCTGTCGTTACTGATTTTTTTACCTGTGTGAGAAACTAGTTGTTTCCCTTTACGCCAAAAAAAACAATAAGTGGTCAGTATTGATTTTAGCAAGTTAACCTTATCGAATATTGATTATTTAGCGTTAAACCAATATCTCTATCTCCGGGTCGTTTTTTGTGCGATCTGAGTTTTAGGGAATGTGAGAGTATTATTTTTCTGAAAATGGTCTTCAACACAATAATTAAAAGAACTAGAAGCCCAAGGGCAACATGTCGAGCCCCTGTTTAGCCAGCTTGTGATCTTTAACTTTTAACTACAAGTATGGGTGATATTCATGACACATCATTTCATTGAAGTAAACTTTTATACCAATTTATTTAAAAATCCTTGAATGCAAACAGAAGTTACAGCCCAGACAAGGAAAATATATTTGACCGAATGTGTAATCTTGACCTTTGACCTATAAAAATATGGGTGTTGCCCAAGACACATGGTCGCATTGTATTATGGCAAGTCATTTATAAATAATTCAATGCATAAGGGAGACACAGCCCTGACAAGGTGTATAATGATTATTTTTTATGTTTGACCTCTAAGTGTGACCTTTGAGCTAGAGACCTTGATCTTACGCACTGCACACCGCCTCATGGTCAAGTTATCTTAAAAAGTTTCAATGCATAAGGGAGATACAGCCCGGACAAGGATCCGGACGGACACACTAACTAACTCACGCACTCACTCACTCACTAACTAACTAACGTACAGACACGCAACCGCCATTGTGGCGACTAAGTCGAGCTCACCGCAGGCGGGTTCGACAAAAAGGTCATATTTTTGTTTTTTAAAATACATTATTACATATTTTAATGTTGATCTTTAAATGAATAAATGAATATTGATGTGAATAACATTAACAAACCAGCAGTAAAATGATGCTGTTTGATTCCAATTTAATGACTTCATATAAGGTCAAGGAAAGTACATACTTTAGATAAAATATTACAGCAGTAATATATTTTGATTTTTCGGAATCAAACACCTTACAGAACACAGTTATATATATTCATTTCACACAGGGATATATGGCATCCCTGTTTCACACTACTAAAGGAAATAATTATATGAATATATAATTCAAAAATTCAATCGTTCGACAAAATATGTTGAGTTTTTCTACGGGCACGGTTAATTTTTCAACTTTCGCATTTCTAAAAAATGCATGTTTTTACACAGCTCGGGGACAAGTCAAACTGACATAGTGATTCTTATTTCCCGACCAGATACAAGTCGTTGTTGGAACGCGACCTCTAATGACTGTGCTAAGTAAGGCAAACAAGATATAGGAAACTCTGAATTTTTAAAAAATAATATCAGTATTCAATATAATATATATTTGTTTTTCATAAACTAGTTATCACCATAAATCTTTTAACCAGACACTAAGCTGATCGTGACCAGACAGGATTAGACAGATAAGGGGCAATAATACAATTAAGAGAATAGACCTTCTGTTGCTTTTGGGGTCACTTAAATAGGAGCTGTCCAATATCTTTAAATTTAGCTATTTGATATTTAATGTTTTAAAAGTGTTGGGGTATGTATGTGCGAGTGTGTGCGCGGGAATCAGGGATTGTTTGTTAGTCTTACTCATTCACTGTTTACGTACAATATCATGTATGTCTATATATATTTATTGTGATGATGTGCCATCGGCATAAATCAAAATTAAAGATTTATCTATCTTTAAATGTAGATATTTATTGGTTACTGTCCTAGTAGAACTGTATTAGTAAATCTCTTGGGTCTTTAAACAGTTAAAACGGCACTTTCAATAATAACCTCCGCCGGTTTGTTTTTGCCGCGCCGGTGTTTGGCAAATACAGCCCCTACTTTTACGCGCTTTCAAAAAACAAAAACATCATTAAATTGTAGTATTTAACTATTTATATAAAAAGTATAAGTCCTATCTTTCTATCTTTACTAGATTTCTTGAAAAATGCAAAGAAAAACTGCCTTTGCCCCCTGATCTTTGCCATGGCAAGATTTTTTTTGTCTAAAAAAAACACTTCATAAGTGTGAAGAGGTGTAAAATATCATAAATCCTGATTGTTTTAACCATTAATTAAAAATTGCAATTTTTTAAAATATTATTTCAGTAACTGTGACAGTTGTCCTGATTTCACACATTTTTTCGAAAACTTAGAAAGAAATGGATAAAGTAGCGTGCAGACTTTTCTTCAGACTCATATTTCGTCCAACAGCTATCAAATTGAACTGCTTAAATCCACTTCTGGTGTTTCTTATTTGACTTTTTGATGTAGAATATTTCTTAGATGACTTACTAAGTTTGAGGACTTGGTAATGATGAATATATGAAATATGATGACTTACTAAGTTTAAGTCCTTGCTATATTATTCTACTTCAAAAATTGTAAAAAAAATCTTATTTTATCAAACGGGCTTTTGTTCCTGGGCATTTGGTAACTATATCATACAAATGCTGTTGAATGAGAAACTGAGGTAAAACTTCCTGCAATTTGATTTACTGTTGGCTAAATTGTTGCAAGTTTTTGATAAAAGCATTTTTTTGAACTTATCTAGAACTTATCTTTAAGGGAAAAATGGTTTTGGTTTTCGGACCAATTAAGGTTTTTGTTGGAGCTGCCTTTGAGTACAGTGTTACCGCTCCTTCTGGATTAGTTGTTATTGACAGGTTGGTGCTTCAGAGAGGTTAAGTTGAAACAAATGTTCCATGGGAAAAAACGTGCTAATTTTGAATGGAAGTGTGTTTTTTTTCAGCTGAAAGTATGAAATCTTAAAATAAGAACACTGACAACAAATAACACTTGTATTACTTTGTTTAATATTTCATAAATGTATTTTTTCTTGAATAAATATGTCACAGCACTATATAGCTTTGTACAACAAGCATAACAATATGAATTTAAAAACACAATGCCCCTCTGGGTGCCCTTTTAACTTGAAAATATACAGGTCCTGTAGAGATTGTCATGGTGAACCAATATATGAAGTTTGATTATTGTAGGCGGTAGCCTTTAGATTAAATAGGCAAAATTAAAGTTTGGTACAAAAGGCCATTAACTAAAAAGTGATCGAATCACAAAACATGACAGTATATGGTGGGGAACTTGGTGACAATAGTTCTATCAAAGTTTGGTAAAAATCCTTTGAGAATTAAAGAAGTAGTTGCAAACAAAAAGAGTATTTCTGTATATATTACATAACTATGCACAAAACAAATAAAGGGCCATAATTCCAAAAAAAAATATTGAATCATAAAACCTTAATAAGATGCATTGGGTATCTTGATAGCAATAGTTCCATGAAAGTTTTAACAAAATCCATTCATAAAAGAAGGAAACGAGAGTATTTTGGTGTTACAATCACACATAATAAACAGGGCCATAATTCCGTCAAAAATGATCAAATCACAAAACCCGTAATGTTCCGGGGTTCTTGGTAACAAGTTGTTAAAACAAGAAAGATATGATGGCCCTATATCGCTAACCAGTTTCACAACTGAAAATTCTCCCAATCTATCCACATAAAAGTCATTATATTAGCCTACAACTTCTTTATCTCCTTTCTTTTAACAAAGCGTTGACATCCATCTTCAAAGATAACTTTGTACAAGTCTGCAAAATAGATATAAGATTATCGTTTATACTTGAATAAAACTATATACCTCTTGAATTTATGATCAGTGACAATGATTGCAACAAAATAGGGCAAGTAAGAGGCACTGTTATACTTCATTTTCACCTTGAAGTTCAAACCTCCAACCATGACACATTATATTTCCTATTTCCTTGAAAAGTTTTGACCATAAAAAAGCAATGATTTAATAATGCTTTACAGTAATATCTACTGTTATGCTGACATAATAGCTTTTATTCAAAACAGATTAATGCATTGAAACACAGCCTTAGTTTTGTATGGAAGGGAATATCCGCCAGTACATGCATGCTGTTAAATGACAATTGCATCTTGTCTTGTTACATGCATATTGTTAAATGACAATTGCATCTTGCCTTGTTTCATTCGTTTTACACTAACTGCAACTGCCGCGTGCCTTTATGCTTCTTTCCATCAGTAAGTGGCACGTGGCTTGATTCTATCCTTACTCTATGTATATAAATTACATATTCTTGCGTGTAAATGACAAATGCATCTATTCTATTCATTATTATTATACCGACACATGCATGTTAACATCAATGATTGCAAGTTCAGCAAGGCGAAACCAATTAGCACTAAGCAGTAGCTAGCATGAACTTAGACGAATGCATTTGTAATATTCAATTCATACAATGCTGGGAACCAGATTTTTTCGGCAGTTTCCGTAAAAAGGTCAACCACGCACGGTGCGTACACAAAAAACTACTCGACGAATTAGTGTAAGTTGAGCGAAACGGGACAAAAATTTTTACTGTAGAATTTGTAGCCATTCTTCATCGATGTCAATACATCGTTTCAAAAGCAGCAGATACTATATTGGTGGAGGTGAAGGTAAGTCCAGAGTAAGTTTTATCCTAAAATAACAGTTATTGTGTACATTATGTTTTAGTTATTGCTGTTGTGTGAGGAGAATTTTATTTCTATCAGGGATCTACCGGTATATAACAATGTTATATAGCATACCTGTTCATATACAGTTAAACCTGTGAACAAATGCTATCCTTGGAAAATACATAATTGTTAATTACCAAGTGCATGGCTTTTATTTGGATGTCATTTTGTTTTAAGCAATCAATGTTCAATATGAAAGACCTACACTAAAAAGAACAGTTTTAAGTTTTTCATTTGCATCAACATTCATTTCTGTTATTCATATATCAGTACAGTTGGGTACAAGTGACTGTATAGTATATCCCATTCCCATCATGTTTCTGTATTGCTCCCTGTATTTAGATATTGTGTTTCATTTTGTACCACACAAAAATGATCTAAATATCACTTATCACAAACAGTGCCATTACAGTATGGATAAACATAAATGTTGGTATTTGAATGTGTCTGTTTATTTTATTGCAGGTATAAAACATTACAGAAAAAAAACAAGCTGGTGATAGTTGACAGATATGGAGGTATTTTGATGCATGGAGGATATGTTTGCTAGTGATCCAACATTTATTTCTACCTCAGTTGTGTCTTCTATCACAACTTCACCAATGGTATCCGCGCAATTGTTGATTCTTCTCAAATCAATGAGAAAGATGCGTTAAAGGATGAGCAGCCAGTATACTTTTTCCCCTGAGTTAAATGAAAGGACCACCCATATAGCTTTGATGATGACACCCCTAGATTGTTTGAGATATTTCAAGAAGAACATAGACATATGCACAATGTGAGGATAGCTTAGGACACAATTAAGGTGTGTGTCTACCTTGAAAACACTAGTCATCCTACTTGAATCAAAGGATAGATAAAATACAACAATTATCATTTTTTTCATTTGTCTATTTATTATACTGTTTATTTATGTATTTCTGTAAACAATAAATTCAGTAACCAATTGAATCATGTCTCAGTTTTAACAATAAACATATTTCATTATTGTCAATTAGTACAACTAATTGAAATATAACTGACAACCATAATAATTGCACATGTCTTCCAATGCTTCACTGTTAAAAATGAGACTTAATGAAATTAAAATACTTCAAAAAATTGAAGTGAGGTGAATTGATTAGTCATTACAGGAACATGTATTTTGGACTACAGTCAAGACTTTGAACTTAGGCCATCCTTGGGAAATAGAAAAGTTGGCCTATATTGACAAGATGGCTCTTATTCAGGAGTTATTTTGTTCTAAATGATAAATGACGGTTTAGAAAGAATGACCTTTTATTCACAAGGTGACCTTTATTCGGAGGTTTGACAGTATCTAGATATTTAACATTTGTACAATTGACAATATTGACTGAAAGTTTGCATTTATTATTAAGTAATAATTAACATGAAGAACCTAGAATATTGATCAATTCAAATACAAAAATATCTTTACAAAACAATTTAGAAATTACTTTGACACTAATAGACTGATGCTTACAAATGATGAATAATCAATTCACATGTATTACTTATTATCATGGATTTGCATTTACATCAAATAAGTCAACTTCTCAGAAAAAACATAAAATATAGCTTCAACTTTAAATTTGCTCATTCTAAAATTTCTTTCAATATTACACTAATATGCAATTTGTCTGTGAATATAGTGTGATTTATAACTTCTGATATACATGAAAATTAAATATCTTCCTAGATGTAACTCTTTACTTTATTCTAAGGATCACAGATACAAAATTTATTTATTCATTTAAACATTAGCTATGTATAGCTGTTGACCAAAATGGAAATAAAGGTTTATTTTAACTTTTTTGTGTTATCCTTTATATAATATGTCTAACATGGCTATACACATGTTTCTTGTAATATATGTATATTTTCTTTAAATGTATGCCAGTTTATTAATACATTGTAATTTGTATATTGAAAAAAATCTAGTTAAATACTTTTTACATCATAACGAGAGCTTAATAGTAGAGCTTAGTAGTATAAGATTTAATAATTTATGCAAATTATATTTTCAATTGCACACATATTTTATAAACAAAAAACAACAACAGATACTTGTAAGTCATTATGGCAATGTGCTGTCACAAACAACCTATAGATGGAATGCATGTGTATCTTTTCCTAAATATTCTATGAGTCATAAAATTCTGCAGGTCCTGTGATGTGAATAATATGAATATAACTTTTGCATATAAATATATATATACTTCCATCTTAATATTACATATACGGTATATATAATACCTATGTAATGTTTATTATGTTTTATTACTAACTTCCACCTCGATAGCAACAATTTTGTCAGGAAAGCCACTTTTTGAGAAAACCCATTTGCGATATCTTCGTGTACCAGTCTGGCCAACATATCATTGAGTATAAACTCATTAGCTCCACAACCAAAAACACACACTAGCTAAAAGTCTTCTGTCCAGGCTGATTGACTGTACATGTACCACTGTGAGTAGTCCAACCATTGCCAATATTGACTGAAAATTGAACACCATTGACATTAATTAGGTTTATTTTATAAATATCATCAAAAGAAGTATGTTAGGCTGTAGGTAATTGAAAAGTTAATAATTCCCATAATATTATCCTTGATACCAAACATATTTTCACATATGCAATTATTTCTGTAATGGGGAGGAGGAAAATAATGTAGTACCCAATGCGGGACTCCAACACGCAACCTCCTACTTGCATGTCAGATGCTCTACTAACTCGGAGCTAATCAGGCTGTGAATATCTCAGCCAATTTATAAAATTTAATACAATATACCACACAGCTACATTCCTCCTTCCTTTTTATTCAAAGTAATTAATTGCGACAACTATAGGTTCTTTTGACTAACTCAGCTAGCCTTTGCTTCACCCTAGGTGCTAGTCTCATCCTAGTCACAGCATCAAATGTAATAGGAGGAAATTTAAATTAAAATTTAATGTTCCTGATGCGGGGCTCGAACCCACGACCTCCTGCTTGCAAGTCAGATGCATTACCAATTAAACAATATACCACACCCCTACATTTCGAACAGTCAATAGACCGTTACATACAGGTTCAAAGATGCGAAACACAGTCTTCATGAATAAGAACCAGATCCTTTACTGCTGTCTATATAAATCAAATATTGCTTCTACAATTTACCCCCCCCCCCCCGTCTAAAAAAATCTAAAATAAGCCCCGAACCTGAATTTGCTCCAGACAGACCTGAGTTAATGAGAAGTAACACGGTAAATATAGGAGTAAATAATGTTTATGTAGATCTACTAAAATATTCACCTGAAACAGGTAGTTGTATTTAGACCTGTCTGAAACGATGTTCAGAAAAACATTGCCGTACTGCCTCGTCGTAGCACAGTTTCTTCAACATTCAACAAAATGTTATATTCTCGCCGATCTCGGTTGGTTTATTGGATGTAACAGAAACCATTTCTAACACACTGCCACTGACATTATCGTCGAGACCGACGAGACAGCTCGATATTCATTAAAAACAACATGTGTCATTGATATACACTTCCGTAAACATTGAAGTTTTTACTATCGCACCGTTAAACCACGGAAAATTCCGAACTTGTAAATTTGATGTCCGGAGTTGTCTCCCGTGTATAGTAATTTGCGCAAGAAGCTAAAAGTTTTATTGGTTCCCAGTCATGTACTTCATGTACCATTGTAATGTCATGCTTCAACAAGAATAATGTTGAATCCAAAAAGCAGTAACAATAGCAGTTAGAAATAGTGTGAATAAACATTTCAAGATAAAGAAGGCATAACGAAGTTGTAAATTGGATGCAAGAATGAACGATATATATGAAGGGAGTGTCCACTTAGCATCAAGTAATATGAAACATGAATAACGTAGCAAGCACTTGTAAGAAACCAAAATGCAGTTGTCAAGTAGAAGAACGCATATGCAAGTAAATAACATAACATTGTCATTTAACAGCATGAATGTACTGGCGGATATTCCCTTCCATAGTTTTGCAGCCATGGATGTGGTATGCGTTCGTATAAGACTCCACTGCATATATATCAGCACCATAATATTTTAAAATCCACTTATGATTGAGTTACAATATGTACATGGCCATCATGACATGTGCCTATATGTACATAGATAGGAGTCAAAGACTTCAAAGCTTAAACTTTACAGCTTAGCCAAGTCAGTCTTGCAAACTTGCAGTAAATGTTTATGCCAACTAATTTCAAAACTCTTAAAGTGTGACAATGTTCAGAGTCAGTACAATATGTATCATTCAATGACCTCTAAGTGGCATCTTGACTTGGTATGATGAACTAGATCAACACATCATCTTCTGGAGTTAAACATTTGTACCCAGGTTACAATTAAAGTGTAAGATGTACAACCGGGAAAACTTATATTACATAAAATATGCAGTACCCATGCAATGTTATTTATGTACCATAAATATCTTCTTACCTGAGGAAATCATATGTTGTATTTTAGCCCGAAAGAAGGTTCTGAGTTCAGGGTCCTTGTCCTGCCAGAGGGCTTCCACGTATTCTCCAACTACATATACCTAAAACACATCATGTCTTTAGAAAAGCCACAATTTACTTATATGATAATTACAAAAAAATGTCCTTGTCATGGGACAAAACTCCATGGTTACTATTAAACAGACTAATTACATGGAATTTCCTGTTGTTTCTGTAATTGTATTTTTAGTGGCAATCTTGCTTTTAATAATATATTAAATGTCTGAAACAATTTTGGAGAGTCTGAATGAATTAACATACATCTCCAAGATTATACAGTATGCACCATGCCGTTTTATAGGTAAAATATAAAGAATTGGTTATGTACACAGGGCAACAGATGGTCAATAGTTAATTCTGGAAGAAAACATTAAAGAGGTCAACAAGTGTCATATTTAGTTCCTCTTTAGAAATCCTAGTCATATTGCAATAAACAAACACAGTTTAATGCCCTCAATAATTGATCCTGCAAATAATCTGAAAATATTCTGCATACTAGTATGAATACATTAATTACCTCTGACAGGCGAGTTCTCTTTCTAGCTGTTTCCTGTTCATCCTACAAATTCAAACATTTATATAATTAAATAGATTTTATCACAAACAAAACCTACCACTGGTATCAAAATAGCAAGTTATGTTACAAGTAAACATCACCACCAAGGCCTTTCTACAATTACAGTGGTGAAAGTGATTTAAATCTACATCAGCCTGAAAAAATACACAAGGTCAATGAAATTGGAAGTTCATGCTGCGCAAGTATGAAGATAATCCATCAAGGGACTAATGGAATATTGTTTAAGTATGGCAATTATCCTTTGAATACATAATGAAGATACAGCATGAACTGACCTTATGGAGTCAAATCTCAAAATAGAAGTTCAGATTTACACCCAGGCTGGTAGTTTCTCAAAAACTATTTAAATTTTTTAATGAGACAACCATGATCATCTTTTTTCAGTGATTACTAATAGATAAAACTTGTAAGGTCTATGCTTGCAGGAGTACAACTGGCTAATCTATACAACTACTCACTGTTTCTCTCTGGTCTTTGTATTCCTTTTCACCTGTTTTACATTTCCTGCTCAATTTATTCTTAGTCTGCAAATAGATTTACAAGTAGCGATTATAATAATGAGTTCTTAAAAATGTATATCTCACTGCGAAATAATATAAAGAACTCTCACTGAAGGTGATGAAAGAATACAGGGCAATATTTCAAGGAACAAGTTTTTTTTATATCCCCTTTTGACCAATGAATATTATCTTAAATATACAACTGAGAAAGTGTAAGGTTTCAATGAAATCATTCAAATGCTTTAGGACTTAGAATTATATTACTACATGCACAATTAGTTCATAGAGCGTAATAATAGTCATTTGAGTGTTTCTGTAAAATCCTTCGGTTTATATATAGACGGATATTGCAATATTCCCAAGAATCTTTTTCGAAAGGGTTTTAATTACAGTGACCGAGTTACATTTAATATTACTCTTAAGACTTACCTTAAACAAGGCAGTAACAATACCCTTCCTTTTTTGGACTGGAGAATCCACGATTATATTCTGAACAAGAGGGCCATGATGGCCCTATAAATGCTCACCAGGAAAAAAGGTCATTTGGAGACGAACATTGTTAAAATATTTCTAAACGAGTCCAAGTAAAATCAAGTGACCCTAAGGTCAGGGCCAATTTTTACCCCATGGCCATAATATGAACAAATTTGGAAGAGGTCTGCTAGACAATACTACATACAATATATCTTAAATCTAGGCCTTGTGGTTTTGGAGAAGATTTTTTTAATTTTCCTATATAAGCCTATATAAATCAAGTGACCCCTGGGCGGAGCCAATTTCGACCCTAAAGCAATAATTTGAACAAACTTGGTAGAGGTCCACTAGACAATGTTACATACCAAATATCTTAGCTCTATGCCTTGTGGTTTAGGAGAAGAAGATTTTTCAAATTTTCCCATATAAAATAGAATAAACCCCAGGGCAGGGCCAATTTTGACCCCGGGGCCATAATTTGAACAAACTTGGTAGAGGTCCACTAGACAATGCCACATACAAAATATCTAAGCGCTATGCCTTGCGGTTTCGGAGAAGACGATTTTTAATATTTTCCTATATAAGTCTATATAAATCAAGTGACCCCCGGGGCGGGGCCAATTTTGACCCTAGGGCAATAATTTGAACAAACTTGGTAGAGGTCCACTAGACAATGCTATAAGTCAAATATCTTAGCTCTACACTATGCGGTTTGTGAGATTTTTTAAATTTTCCTATATAAGTCTATATAAATAAAGTGACCCCCGGGGCGGGGCCAATTTTGACCCTAGGACAATAATTTGAACAAACTTGGTAGAGGTCCACTAGACAATGCTATATGCCAAATATCTTAGCTCTAGGCCTTGTGGTTTCGGAGAAGAGAAGATTTTTCAAATTTTCTCATATAAAATAGAATAAACCCCAGGGCAGGGTCAATTTTGACCCCGGGACCATGATTTGAACAAACTTGGTAGAGGTCCACTAGACAATGCCACATACAAAATATCTAAGCTCTAGGCCTTGCGGTTTCGGAGAAGACGATTTTTTAAATTTTCCTATATAAGTCTATATAAATCAAGTGACCCCAGGGGCGGGGCCAATTTTCACCCTTGGGCAATACTTTGAACAAACTTGGTAGAGGTCCACTAGGCTATGCTACACACCAAATATCAAAGCTCTAGGCATTATAGTTTTTGACAAGATTTTTTTAATTTCCTATATAAGTCTATGTAAAATCAAGTTACCCCCGGGGCGGTGTCAATTTTGACCCCAGGGGAATAATTTGAACAAACTTTGTAGAGTTCCATTAGACAATGCTACATACCAAATATCTCAGCTCTAGGCCCTGTGGTTTCGGACAAGAAGATTTTAAGTTTTTTAGCTCACCAGAGCACGAATGTGCTCAAGGTGAGCTTTTGTGATCGCCCTGCGTCCATCGTGCGTCGTTACGTGGCGTCCATGTTTACTTAAAACAACATCTCCTCCTACACCGCTATGCCGATTGCAACCAAACTTTGCTGGAATGATCCTTGGGTGGTCCCCTTTCAAAGTTGTTCAAAAAATTAAATTTCATTAAAAACTGTGGTTGCTATGGCAACAAATAGAAAAAACTTAAAAAATCTTCTTGTCCGAAACCACAGGGCCTAGAGCTGAGATATTTGGTATGTAGCATTGTCTAATGGAACTCTACTAAGTTTGTTCAAATTATTCCCCTGGGGTCAAAATTGGCTCCGCCCCGGGGGTAACTTGATTTTACATAGACTTATATAGGAAATTTAAAAAATCTTCTTGTCAAAAACTACAATGCCTAGAGCTTTGATATTTGGTGTGTAGCATAGTCTAGTGGACCTCTACCAAGTTTGTTCAAATTATTGCCCTAGGGTTAAAATTGGCCCCGCCCCGGGGGTCACTTGATTTATATAGACTTATATAGGAAAATTTAAAGAATCTTTTTCTCCGAAACCACAAGGCCTAGAGCTAAGATATTTAGTATGTAGCATTATCTAGTGGACCTCTACCAAGTTTGTTCAAATTATTGCCCTAAGGTCAAAATTGGCCCTGCCCTGGGGTTTATTCTATTTCATATAGGAAAATTTAAAAAATCTTCTTCTCCGAAACCACAAGGCCTAGAGCTAAGATATTTGGTATGTAGCATTGTCTAGTGGACCTCTACCAAGTTTGTTCAAATTATTGTCCTAGGGTCAAAATTGGCCCCATCCCGGGTGTCACTTGATTTATATAGACTTATATAGGAAAATTAAAAAAATCTTCTCCGAAACCACAAGGCCTAGAGCTAAGATATTTGGTATGTAGCATTGTCTAGTGGACCTCTACCAAGTTTGTTCAAATTATTGCCCTAGGGTCAAAATTGGCCCCGCCCCGGGGGTCACTTGATTTATATATAGACTTATATAGGAAAAATTAAAAAATCTTCTCCGAAACTGCAAGGCCTAGAGCTAAGATATTTGGTATCTAGCTTTGTCTAATAGACCTCTTTTAAAAAACGGCCCAGATGGGTCAATTGATCTTACTTGGACTCGTATAGAAAACTTCAACAATGTTAATCTCCAAATGACCTTTTCTCCTGGTGAGCATTTATAGGGCCATCATGGCCCTCTTGTTTCTATTTGTTGCCATAGCAACCAGAGTTTTTTATGAAATTTAATTTTTTGAACAACTTTGAAAGGGGACCACCCAAGGATCATTTCGGCAAAGTTTGGTTGCAATCGGAATAGCGGTGTAGGAGGAGATGTTGTTTTAAATAAATATGGACGCCACTTCACACGATGGACGCAGGGCGATCACAAAAGCTCACCCTGAGCACATTCGTGCTCTGGTGAGCTAAAAATAAGAAAGCCATGTAAACTTCTTGACAGAGGCAATATGTCAGTTTTAAAATGATGCATTTCATTGACCATGACGATGAACAGGATGAATCAAATCAACAGCCTCAACAAAATATTATCAAATTAAAGATATCAAAAATCTAATTTTTCTTAGGTCGCATTCAAGGGATTATATTTTTATGTTCATTAAATAAAAACATGATAATATCCATGTACATTCACCTTGTACTTAATGAAGTTAGCCATCCAATGACAAGACGATTTCAATTTTGATCTTAATCAAGTATTTGTTATGTTTCTGTTACACATCTTATGTTTACTAAGTTATATTAAATACTGGCAGGTACCTCATTCAGCAAATTACTGGCATCTTCTTCTACACAGTCCCTTCCAGGATATGCTGGGGACATAGACCAATCACTGTCCGAAGAATCGCTTTCACTTTCTTGAAGTGACTGTAACTGTTAATTAAAATGAGATTAGCAACAGTTATACTTAAAAATACAATCAATGCTAATATTCCACCATAGAACATTCATTTACAACATAGTATCAAACAAACATAACAATAGCAAAGCAGTATTAGATAGGACAAATGAAAGAAACATAATTATTATATACAGTTTTAACGTTATGTTTCAAACTGTTATCTGAGAAGATAGTTTAAAAATTGTATTGAACCAGATTGTTCTGATAAGGTGGATTTAATACAATAGTACAATCTTATCAATTTGATTTGATAGAAAAAATGTATCTAAATACAATGTAGGTATAAATATAATGCCAATGTGCAATTCAATTTCTAGCTCACCAGAGCACGAATGTGCTCAAGGTGAGCTTTTGTGTGCGCCCTGCGTCCATCGTTCGTCGTGAAGTGGCGTCCATGTTTACTTAAAACAACATCTCCTACACCGCTATGCCGATTGCAACCAAACTTGAATGATCCTTGGGTGGTCCCCTTTCAAAGTTGTTCAAAAAATTAAATTTCATTAAAAACTCTTGTTGCTATGGCAACAAATAGAAAAAACTTTAAAAAATTTCTTGTCTGAAACCACAGGGCCTAGAGCTGAGATATTTGGTATGTAATATTGTGTAATGGAACTCTACAAAGTTTGTTCAAATTATTCCCCTGGGGTCAAAATTGGCCCCGCCCCAGGGGTAACTTGATTTTACATTGACTTATATAGGAAATTAAAATGTGTGGCATTGTCTAGTGGACCTCTACCAAGTTTGTTCAAATTATTGCTCAAGGGTCAAAATTGGCCCTGCCCTGGGGTTTATTCTATTTCATATAGGAAAATTTAAAAAATCTTCTCAGAAAACCACAAGGCCTAAAACTAAGATATTTGGTATCTAGCATTTTCTAATGGAACTCTACAAAGTTGGTTCAAATTATTCCCCTGGGGTCAAAATTGTCTCCGCCCCGGGGGTAACTTGATTTTACATAGACTTATATAGGAAATTTAAAAAATCTTCTTGTCAAAAACTACAATGCCTACAGCTTTGATATTTGGTGTGTAGCATAGTCTAGTGGACCTCTACCAAGTTTGTTCACTTGGGGTCACTTGATTTATATAGACTTATATAGGAAAATCTTCTTCTCCAAAACCGCAAGGCCGTATGTGGCATTGTCTAGTGGACCTCTACCAAGTTTGTTCAAATTATGGCCCTGGGGTCAAAATTGGCCTTGCCCTGGGGTTTATTCTATTTTATATAGGAAAATTTAAAAAATCTTCTCCGAAACGACAAGGCCTAGAGCTAAGATATTTGGTATGTAGCATTGTCTAGTGGACCTCTACCAAGTTTGTTCAAATTATTGCCCTAGGGTCAAAATTGGCCCCGCCCCGGGGGTCACTTGATTTATATAGACTTTTATAGGAAAATTAAAAAATCTTCTCCAAAACCGCAAGGCCTAGAGCTTAGATATGTTGTATGTGGCATTCTCTAGTGGACCTCTACAAAGTTTGTTCAAATTATGGCCCCGGGGTCAAAATTGGCCCTGCCCTGGGGTTTGTTCTATTTTATATAGAAAATTTTGAAAAATCTTCTCCGAAACCACAAGGCCTAGAGCTAAGATATTTGGTATGAAGCATTGTCTAGTGGACCTGTACCAAGTTTGTTCAAATTATTACCCTTGGGTCAAATTGGCCCCGCCCCGGGGGTCACTTGATTTATATAGACTTATATAGGAAAATTAAAAAACTCTTCTCCGAAACTGCAAGGCCTGGAGCTTAGATATTTTGTATGTGGCATTGCCTAGTGGACCTCTACCAAGTTTGTTGAAATTATGGCCCCGGGGTCAAAATTAGCCCTGCCCTGGGGTTTATTCTATTTTATATAGGAAAATTTAAAAAAAAATCTTCTCCGAAACCAGAAGGCCTAGAGCTAAGATATTTGGTATCTAGCTTTGTCTAATCAGACGAGAAGATTTTTTAAAAAGTTTTTTTCTATTTGTTGCCATAGCAACCAGAATTTTTAATGAAATTTAATTTTTTGAACAACTTTGAAAGGGGACCACCCAAGGATCATTCCAGCCAAGTTTGGTTGCAATCGGCATAGCGGTGTAGGAGAAGATGTTGTTTTAAGTAAACATGGACGCCACGTAATCGTAACGACGCACGATGGACGCAGGGCGATCACAAAAGCTCACCCTGAGCACATTCGTGCTCTGGTGAGCTAAAAAGTTGTGGCCTTACTTGCTTTAGTTTTAATTGCAGTTTGTTTTCCCTTTCAATTTTACGAAGTTCTTTTTCAAAGGCCTTCTGTTCCTTTTCCTCCTGCTTTAACTTTTTCTGCTGGTATACCTCGTCTGCTATTATCACGAAATAATTATGTTTAAGATTAATTTTTGTTTGGATTGACTTTTGTTTGTTTGGTATTGGAAAATGTTTATCCATAATATCCTTGGGCGAGCCAACGCTGTACGTACATTTGATTTTGTACATGAACACTGTCTGGTATACGCCATCAGAAATTGTTTTTCCACTTAAATAGGCCGCGCAGTACTTGGACAGCGTTTCTGGTAATAGGGTGGACTCGATAACTTCCAGAGCTTTTCTATCAGACACTTCCTCCATGATAGTCCAATAGTCGCTTCGTTCGTTGGTACAAGTAAGTCGTCTAAAGGCAGGTCAAAGGCATCATCGGTTGCCTCCTCTAATGGAATGGTGTCAGTATATTCTGGCTGACAGATCCAGAGCAGTCTACGGACAAGTTGCCTACCATGTCGGTACGGCTGCATTGTCGGCTGGACTGACGAGAGTTAAAAGACTAGTATGCGACGGACTGGAGGTTGTATTGACATTAGCTGTTGCGTTTGTAGAGAGACTGTCTCTGTCATTGGGCGCATAGGCCACATCGGGAATGACGGTGGGGTCAAATGGGTATATACCTGGGTACTGCTTTACTAACATACTTACGCTAGCGTAACTCAAAGATTTGCGTAAGTTTAACGTAAGTGCTTAAGATCTACGTAAATGCGTTTTACTAACAGAATCTGACGTGAGTTTTTGCGTAGACGTTAGCGTAACTTTACGCCTGATCGCACCGACCGTATCTATTTACGTAAAGATGGCCGCGCTTTACAACAGAAGGAGAATGCAGAGGGAATCTAGGGAAAGGAGGGATTTGGCAGATTTTAGAGACGGAGAAATTGTATCAGAATACAGACTGGACAGACGATTGATTGGTGATGTATGTGATCTTGTAGAAGATGATGTGGCCCCGAAGACGAGAAGGTCTCATGCTATACCGTGTTTAACAAAGGTTTTAGTCTTTTTTATATCCTATTTTTTCATTATATGTCAATATAGTTGATAAATAGGAATGAAATGTCGTTCAACGAAAATAGCCTACTTTCTTAACCCCAAGTCTTGATCCGCCTCTGCAACTGACATGATTACTTCGGTTTTATCATGCAACTGCCATGGTAACTGCCTGATAACACATGACCTGAGAACATTATGTGTTCTCAGGTCAATAGGATGCTAGTAGCATGAGAACACTTTTTGGCTCCGCCCACTCGACTATTTAAATTAATGCGCGTATGTTTTTGTGTATTCAATTGTTGTTTTGAATATTTTTCACCAAATTTGTAATTGTTAACAAATGATTTCTTTAATGTGAAATTAAATTTTGTGATCCATGGGAGTTTTTTTTTATTATTTCGCCCAATTGTAGTGAACTATTTATCTGCGGATGTTGACTGTTTAAAGTGTGATTTGCCGGGTGACCGTTATCATCACACTAGCGAATTAAACGCTAAATTTTAGGTGAAATGACACTAAATTATGCTCCGAAAACTGAGTTACATGATAAATAGAAACTCGGGTCACTGTCCGGTGAGAACAATGTTATCAGACTCGGCGATATCGTCCAGGGTGACTCGCTAAAGCTCGCCACCCTGGACGATATCACCTCGCCTGATAACATTGTTCTCACCGGACAGTGACCCGAGTTTCTCTATATCTCCCGTACCTACTGCATCCTTGACCTTAACGGTGTAAACAATGAAAATCGATGTGAAGTTACGAGAAAATTACGGATTAAATTTACTTTCTTTGCATCCAGTTGTGTCCGTAATGTTGACATTTGCTGTTTAGCATCACTACTTTCTTGCGAAAACCATGTATTCTGTTATGACTGTCTATTAAATTACGTTCAATGTCAGAATTTTCGGTCATCCGAAATTTTGACTGACTTCTTTTACTCAGTGATAATCTAAGTTAGACTTTGTGGATGGACTGTCTTGTTCTGAACCATTTCGTGGTTGTTGTACAACAAGAAGATTATTTTCCGGGATGTGTTGAAATAGTGTTAAATGAGGAAAATGCAGAAGTGACGGTCATATTGTACCATGTAGAACACAACAATTTTTAAACAAAGCTTAGATATTTTCAATGGCCAAATGTTTGAGTTGACATGCAGATAGTTAACAAACAATATGAAATATTATAATCAAAATGTATTCTGGATAGTGTCAGTTCATGATGGCAGATGTTTTTCTCTCAATATGACAAAATCACAGTGGAATATGCTATAATCCATGCAATGTTTTAAAATTTTTCTTCCCTGGGTGTCAATTACTCAGAAACGAATATAATGCGTTGTAAGTGCTTATCTGCAGAATACATTTGTTTAAAAATTAACTTGACTATGCTGTTCGGTTAAAAAATTAATTTATTATAATACTAATCATTTTCATTTAACCTATTCATGATATATATAAACATATTTACTGCTGGATTGTGTATTCTTTTTCATCATTTATCAAGTTCAATGTTGATTCATTAGTTATAATTATAAATGAAATATTTCGTTATGATAAAGTTGTAACATTCTTAATATTGTGTTTTTGTTCCTTAAATGATGGGTCGTCATTAGACTGATATATGAAAGATACACATTGAAGTAATTTTCAGATTGAATTCTTAATTTATGACATTATCCGTATCAATCTGATCAAGATAGTAATGTAGTCACAAAGAGAACACGCTATACGAACAATTATTTAAGGATGTCAAATTTAGTGACAAGATCTTAAGAACTAAAAATGATATGAAGGATTGAATGGGGTCTGCAACCGGCTTGCTTATTAATATGCTACAATTGTATGGACAATTTTAAAGGAAAATGCTGCAAACATCAAACTTCAATTCTTCATAACTTTTTATTTTTTCAGATATTGTCTGTAAATTACAGACAATATCTGAAAAAATAAAAAGTTATGTCAAATGTCAAAATTTGAACTACTAATTTGAATACTCGGTATTTAACTGATGTTGCCACTGATCAGGGATGATATATTATATGTGATATAGTATCACTGTACTGATTTATAACTTGTAATTTACATACATCTTACAAACTACCTAAGTTTACTGTTTTACTGTTTACAGTGTCAGCTGACTGTGTATGTCTAACTAGAACAGGCAAATACCCAATATGACATCATCTGAACACATTACATTACCATCATCATAATTGAAATATGTAAGGCATCGGGAGAAATGGATAAATTCTTGTTTCGCCTGTACATGGTTGTTTTATCACTGCACATCTATTTTTCACATGTAGGGGAAGGGGCATTTTCTTTAATTTTGGGGAAAAATAACTCATAATTTTTGCTAATGGTGAAGAAAAAAATTGACAAGGGGAAAACTGCATGATTCTAAAGAACAAACACACATCTGTGTATCTTGAGAAAATAAATAATTTACATACTACCCAGGAAGGTTGAAGCGTACATATAAAAGGTAGGACATATTTATATATATTATGCTAAAGATTGGTTTCACTTCAAAAAATCTACTTTGATTTGTGAATTAATTTGTGATTATTATTGAATTTCAGGTTCTAGTGACATTTAACTTTCTAGCGAGAGGAGATTTTTATTTCAATGATGGTTTGACTCATGATATTAGTAAAAGCTCCGTGTGTAGAAGTGTATGGGAGGTATGTATTGAAGTTTGTAATCTTAACACTATTAACAAGTAGAAAGAAGTAAACATGTTCAGCATCTTTGAAGATTGAGTAATATACTTATTTTGTCATGAGGACTCATCAATATGAAACTAGGTGGCTATTATTTAGACCAAAAAAATATTAAGATTTGTTTTTGATATTGAAGTAATAACATTTAATTAATAATTTTACATGTTCTGTAGGACATGTAATTCTTCAAACTGTAACTTAATGTGTTTTCTTAGGTTGTTGCGTCTATAGATAGACGTTTGAATAACATCAATTTTCCCACAACAAGAGAAGCAATAGTGGAAACCAAAAGAAACTATTATAACATAGCTGGATTGCCAAACTGCCTTGGAGCAGTTGATGGAACACTTGTACAAATTCTAGCTCCGAGACAAAATGAAGAATCGTACGTGTGCAGAAAAGGTTATCATAGCATTAATGTACAGGCTGTTGTGGGGGCAGATATGAGGTAAGGTTAATTTGCAGTTAGCATGTAAAATAACTCTCTTCTCCAATTTTGCTATACTTTTGAATTAAAATATAAACAAGACATTAATTTTGTCACTTTGAAACTCATTTTCAATTTAAATTATTTGAAAATGTGTTTAATCCAGTTCAGCTATATTTCAGCTTCTGTATTTTAATATCAGTCCGAAGATGATTTAACCTGAATATTTTTAAGGAAACTTAAAATGTTGCATATGCTAATTTTTAATGGTGAAACCATACAGATTTACTGATGTTGTTGCTAAGTGGCCTAGTTCCACACATGATTCCACCATATTCAACAACTGTGGTTTGAAAGCATGGCTAGAGGAAAGTGACAATGGGTGGTTGATTGGTGATTCAGGATATGCTTTACATCCCTATCTCATGACACCAAAGGTAAGATAGCAGGCAAGAACAAAAATTAGCATTTTCAACAATAATTGCAGTAAATATACAGTCCACAAAAACTTTTGTAATACCATTCATTTCAATTAAATGGGATACTTTTATACTCTCCGATGTTGCGAGGTATGAAAGCTTACAATGTAATATCCATATTGCAGATTTTATGTATTCAGTACATAATGAATGAGATTTATAACCTTTAGTATGTGCATTTTTCAAATGCAATAAAAAAACAAGCAATGGTAACTGGTTGTAAATTTCATTTATTTTATCTTAAAGATAATGAATAATAATGATCAGATCAATGTACATTGTAACAAAACACATAAAAATCACAGAAGCTTAGCATAACACATTGTTAGAAAAAAAGCTAAAAACAAATCAATGCATCGATTTCAGTGTTCAACTGTAACAACTATTATATACATTGTGCGTGAATATAAATATATGTACAAACACACCCAATGAAGAAAAATGTCACAAGTTAACACTAATTGCAAAATATTATACAAAAAAGTGATAAACACAAAGAATAAGATGAAGGAGGTAGTTCTGCAATGCAAAATATCATTTATATATGTAAATCTCCTCATTGGTGTTACCTTCTTGACTTTACCTAAGTATTTCTTTTGTTACACTTTGTTGAAGAGTAACCAAATATATATAACAAAATAATAGCAGTTATAGATTTCTACATTCACTTGGTTTTTAGCTCACATGTCACAAAGTGAGCTATTAGGTACACTCTCCGTCCGGCGTCGTGCGGTGTGCGTCGTCAAACTTTATGTTGTGACCACACTAGGGTCCACATTTTTGGCTCAATTTTAGAAAAAATTGTGTCAGAACTTTAATATCAACAAAATCTCGGACGAGTTCGATATTGGGCCATTTGGGGTCAAAAACTAGGTCACCAGGGCCAAATAAGGGAAAACCTTGTGAACACTTTAGAAATCACTGTTTTGACTGGATTTTCATGAAACTTTGTCAGAATGTTTATTTCAGTGAAATGTGGCTCAAATTTGATAATGGGTCATTTTCGGTCAAAAACTAGGTCACCATGGCAAATCTTAGGTAAAAGCCTTGTTATAGCTACAGGGATGTCATTTTTTTTTAATTTGATCTTCACCAAACCTTGTCAGATTGTTCGTCTTAATGATATTAAGTACAAGAAGATCAAACAAAGGTCACCTAGGGTCAAAATGTTTTTATTGGATCTTCATCAAACCTTATCATAATGTTTGTCTTATTTATATGTAGGACAAGTTCTGACATGTGTCATCTTGGGTCAAAAATTAGGTCACAGGTTTAGAACAATGTTTCAATGAGTACACAATGATTGTCATGTGGGCGATTTAAGGCCATCTTGGTCCTCTTGTATTGGGAAGGTTAAAGCTTGTTACAAACAGACAGACCAAAAACAATATGCCCCCGATCTATCAATAGGGGGCATAAAAATTAAATAGTTACAACCCTATTCTGTTAAGTTACAATCAATAGTATTTAAATTCCATGGTGAGTCTAAAAGTCTGGTTTTTTTTTAACTTCTTGGAAGAGGAGCTCCTGCAGCTCCACTGACTGTTTTAAGAGCTTCAGAACCTCATCATCTGGAAATAAAAAAAAGATAATGTTTGCAATGTACTTAAATTTCAATTTATTGGTAAAAAGTGAAATGAAACTCCTTGTTTCTTGTGTTCGAACTAAGGCTTTATGTATGTTGCTACATGTAGAAAGTTTTAGAAAGCCTGAGGTTATTTTACAAACATTTTTGTCTTAATTTGTTAACAGGATATACAATATTATGCATAGAAGTGTAAACGGACAGATCAACAGTTACACACAGGCCAACAACCATATACCCACAAACAGAGGCATGAAATGCTAGTCATGAACACTCTAATGAATTGCTCTATTAAAGTAAATGGCTGATATGCAAACAAATAACTTCAGCAGTGGTTGCTAAAATGAACAATTTTAAAATTTACCTTTCTGTGCTGCTGTCCGTTTACCCGTGTGGCCGCATGTACAGCTTTGTGTTGCTTTGAAGTTTACTAGAATTATTATATATGAATATGTTATGTCCAAATGACTTTAACAGTTGAAATATAATAATATATTGTCCGTTATTTCATTGAATTTTCTTTAAAACTTTAGAAAATAATCATTTTTCAAATGCTGCATTGTTATAGAATAAATGCATTATCACAGTACTAAGCACCTACTGATACATTATGTCTGTATGATCACCTCTTTCTTTTAGCTCACATGAGTGCTTAAATGATGGTTAAATTCTGAAACAATGGTGTTGATATAGTTTTTTTTACCTGTGTTGTTTTTTTCCTTCAAGTCCCTGGAAGTGCCTGGTATGACTGGATAAACAAAAACAACAAACATTATTATATCAGTGTTCTTTGTAGTTAGTCCAGTAAAATGGTATAATTCATATTTTCATGTATGTGTGAATCATGCTTTTAAAAATGTTCATTTTTCAAATGTTACATTATTATAGAATAAATGCATTATCACAGTACTAAGCACCTACTGATACATTCTGTCTGTATGATCACATCTTTCTTTTAGCTCACATGAGTGCTTAAATGATGGTTATATTCTGAAACAATGGTGTTTGCATAGTGTTTTTTACCTGTGTTGTTTTTTTCCTTCAGGTCAATGGAAGTGCCAGCAGGGTGGACTGAATTTTTTTCTGAAAAACAAAACAAAAAAAACATTATTACATCAGTGTTCTTTGTACATGTAGTTAGTCCAGTAAAATGGTATAATTCTTATGTTCATGTATGTGTGAATCATACTTTTAATTGATGATTTAAGACAATCATACATGTAGTTCATGCCAAAGAAAGGTCAACAAATTGGCCCATGTGGAATATATATACGTTACAATATTGTGCTTACTTAAAAAATATTGGTTTGCTATCGGTAAATTATGAAATATATAGCTTGGCATTGTGTTTACCTGCATTTATCTTTCTTGTTGACCAATCAGCACTGGACTTTGACTGGTTGACAGGATAATTTTATGAAAATAATAACATTTTACATCACAATCAAATAATTTAAGTGTACTAGCTTCTTACTAAGTCATTTAACAGCGTCTGAATTTTGTATTAAAGCCTAAAAGATCAATTAAATTTGAAAGAAAACTCTGTTCATTAACATTAAACAGAATATTCATGTAATCTGTTTTATGCATTAAAATTTTGTTCATACCATGATATATTGATAGTGTATGTAAAGAAGTCAACATGACATTAATAATGTATACATGTGTTTTAATTGTTACATTCAATTTGTGTTCACATTGTACATGTTTTTGTAATATTTTACATTCAAATGATTAATAACATTTTGTTACCTATATTGATTGTTTCAAGTGGTTCATGAACAGCTTTTTTTGACGAGTTGAAGGTTATATTTTCTGGAAAAAAAATAAATTTCACATGATAATGTCAGCGTGATTAAAAAAAAAGATCACACATATCAATGTGAAACAATTCTACTATCATCTTTTGTTCTTATTCATTGCACAGCCTCTGCAGGAATTTATTTAACCATGACCAAAGCATCGTCAGGTAAAATCTATATACACAACATGCATAGTTATTTGCATATATCAATAATTGCAGTCAAATTATCCTTTCCAATATCAATATATATCTCAATCACTGTAATCAAATTATCCTTACCTTCCATAAAGACGTCCGTCCCACTGAATCCAACTACACTGTCTTCAGGCAGACTTGTCAGTATCTGAAAAGATAAAAAAGGTAAAGGATAGGTTTATAGTCTGAACTTATACATATTCAACCGACTTTCACAAGTTACCCTCCGATCACTGGGTTATAGGTCGTCCGTTAACAGAAAAGTGGAAAATTATTTGACATCCTCAATGCTTTAAGATTTGATCATCTGTTAATAAATGTTTGCTTTCATGCAAAACACAGTATTATGGCATTCAAACTGTATACAGGTGACTTATATTCTTTTTGCTATATGTACACATGAAGGTGTAATCGTAAATCATAACATGTATTTTAACTAAAATCTGAATGGAGGAGATGTGTTTATAAGAAATTGAAATGATTCATTATAATTAGATAAATTGGAAACATATACTAACCACTTTTTCCCATTTGTCAAGTTTGGGAGCTGGTCCCCTACCAGTACCCCCAGCCAACCTCCTTCTCTCCCTCTCTCTTCGTCTGACAGACGTCTTCATGTCTGAAAGTTTTTTTTTGGACTTCCTTCATGGTCCTGGCCACTTTGCTTTGTGCATTAACACTGAAATAAAGCTGTAGTCTATACATTTTTATTGTTATATATTTTTCTGTCTCTTAGATTTGCAATTGGTTGTGGTGGACAAAGTGATATGAACTATGTATTCATCAAGATAATCAAAAAAGAAAAAAAAACGATTAACAATGTTCAATTATTTACGTTTTGTTTGATGGACCTATGTAAAAACATGAGGTTCATGTGTTGGGGCCCTGCTACAGTCCAAGTATTTATAGTTTAGAGAGATCTGATACAATTTACATGGAAAAAGGCAGGAAAAGTTTTCCATTGATCGACTTGTTGTGCTTAGTGGATTATATGTGCATTCAAATAAACTACACATGATTCGACATATTAATTAGATTATCAACTTCATTGCCATTTCAGAAAAACTACAAGTTAATAATATTTCTTTTTCAATTCGCACTTGCTATGATTTGGAGTCATATCTATAGAATTATAGACGGTAGATCACCTTTGCAATCATCATGACAACGATCAAATATGTACTTGGTTTTTATCTATTGTCAGACAATATTTAATTCAGTACGTCAAAAGGGGCGGTGCTTAAATGAAACTGTGAAATTGAGTTTTGATGTATAATCTACATTAATTTGTCATTTAAACTATCATGACAAATTGCTTCGAAATATTTTTGTCGTACAGGTCGAGTTCATTGTCCATGCACCATCGACATAACTGCGGAACAACAAAATATTTATAAATGTCAAATATGTCAAATCAGATCTGTCAAGAATACCTCCTCAAGACGGAGTCCCAGGCGTCCTCCTTGTCCCTGTGTGTCAGCTTTGGCCCAAAGCGACCTTCAAGTACATCGGAGGTGGATGCAAACTCAAAGGCAAGTGCATCCACCTCCGATTTTGACCAGTTTTCTTTTCTCTGCTTTTTGTTTACGGCGTCCATAGTTGCAGACGATAATTTTTGCGGATAAACACCGAACACTACCGAATGTGTTTTTTTAGCCCTTCAATTGAAGAGTTACGCACTATCTTCACGTAAGTTTACGCAAAAACTTACGAACGTTTAGTAAAACACACTTACGAATTCACGTAAGTTAATAACGTAGGCGTAAACTTACGCAATGTTAGTAAAACAGTACCCTGTTGCCCTGAACCGGCTAGAAATGTTTACAGGGGTTACTGAATCTGCCCAGGCCTTTCAAAACACCCTGAGGAAGCTGGAGTGGCCGAGCGAGACTCCAGTGTGTTTGATGAAGTTGTCAACATGTTTGTTCCAGCTGTTTTTTAAGGACTTGGAAGACAGCTCTGTCAAACGGCTGAGTCCAATTACTGATGTGGCTAGGTAACTCGCCCAAGATGATGCCTTCCGTCCTAGCTATAGTCAGGAACTCTTGTGTTGTTATGGGAACCATGACCGTCAAATATGAGGAGCTGCGGACAAGCTTGACCAATATTTGGCAAAACGTGGTCGTAAACCAAAGTCGACCGATGCCCTCTTTGGTCCAACCGGAATCACTTACGCTGAACTTAGCATTGTGTATTGGTGAGGTTGGCTCTGTGCACGATTCAATGTCGAAACCATGCAGTTTTTTGGATGTCTTGCCCGGGACAATGAAATAGGGTGGCATCGCACGTCCTATTGCATTGTCACAAGCTATGACGGTAATTGTCTCACGCGATATGTTTGCCCTACCATGTACGGTTTTCGAACCTTTCGCAGCAATAACCTTTTGAGGCTTGTGGGCTTGCTGCACACCCGTCTCATCCATATTCCAGATCCTTTCAGGGAAGTTATGGAAATCATTAACGTCCAGTTAGAGAGAAGCTCGGATGTCTAGCCTTAAGACTTCGCCACCACATATGGTTTTTGATTTTTGAAATTAACCCCCTTCTGTTCAGCAAAATACCAACATATTTCAAAAAGTTTCCCTTGCTAAATCATAGACCTTTATCAGCGCGAGTAGTGGCAGCATGCACAAGAGCAGTTTAATCTTCAGTCGAGAGTTTAGGTGTCTTACCCCAGACACTACCAGGCTTAACGCGACCTGTTACCCTATCAGACAACGTCGATTTAAGAACATTGAAATCCACGGCCGCTTTACGTACAGACATGCCGTTGTTAACAGCCGTCACTGCGTCACACATATCCTTGTTTGTCCATTAACACGTCGGCACTGTAAGATAATAAAAGACCATAGATAGAGAACACTGACTGGAATTTTGCTTTTAATTTATTTTTAGATATTTATATATATAACACGATAATATATATATATATAACATGATATGAACAAAACTATGTTTGTAAAGAACTATTTAAATCAAACACTTCTGTACTGTCATCTATATAGCTTTAAGATATTGAACTATCGTCAATATATTTTGTAAATACAAATGCCATTCAACAATGTTGCCAGGCGTTCAGAATCGTCGTTACTGCATTTAAATCCAATGCTGCTGCAGTTTTGCATAGGTACTTCGAAGCGGGAAAACTTTTCTGAACACAATTTAGCCCTTAGATAGCAAGGGCCTTGAGCGAATTCGATAATTTTAATTTTAAAGCGTCTTCCTGACGTAGGCAGCAAACACGGTGTTTTAGGAACTGATCCTCATATACAGCAATTGCATTGCGGTCTCCTGGGTTGCTTGGCTCTTTAGAACAGAAATAAACTGGACCGACTTCAGCTGCCTGACTCCAGAATGGTGCATTCCAACCGCCTACATGTTTCTTATTATGACGTTCTTCATCCTATTGCGGAAAGCTTTTTGTATAAAGATGACAGTAGCACGAAAAATATAACACTGAAACACTTAAATACATAACCAGACAAACATGAAAAACAAACAATACTGAACAAGCAAATTTAGCTACATGTATTTGTAAATGATATATTTTCAAGCAACAAATACTTTTTTGATAGAATACTTTTGGCAATAGTTCAGTTGTTTGGTTTGAAAACAATATATTTCAGATCGTTCATAGTTACAACGATTTTTGTTTAAAGATACCAAGTAAATTAATAACACATGCTTATTAAACTGATTCACATAAAAATGTACTTTAGCGTTTCTAAAAAATGAAAATGTAATCCCATAATGGTTTGCACACCTGTCAGATTGAATTAAAATTTGAAAATTGCCTTTCGAGAAAAAAATCCCCTGCGCCATCTGTCTAGCAAACAGTGTGGGCCTTGATTAGCCTGTATTTATTTAGACCAACGCTGGTCGCAAAAGCCTTGATAATACCGAGGGAATATTTTCTTTTGATACTGCTCATATAATTTTACACAGTACTATGTACAGTACTTAGGGTTAATTTAAATAAAATTATACAAGTTTATTTATTGATAATGAATTATTCACCTTGGAAATGGCATACATCGAGCGTAGATTTAAGATGTTGATTACTTACTACCATCTTACTACCATGATAATATCATAATAAATTATCTTATACCCAACTAGAACATTGTTGTTATTCTCGTTCTACATGTACTGCCTCTAATTATTGTTTTGCTATAATCTACAGGTGATAGATTCTGTATACAAATGTATTAGTATATCAGGACATTTTAATTTGCATATTTAATGGCATAAATGGGAAGAAAAAAAGTATTAGAACTGCCTTGCTTTAGAGTCGGACAGTCCGACTCAACATCACATTAAGTCACTCCGCAATATGGAGATCGTCAAACATTCAACAAAGTAAATCACAAAAATATGCGTTTAAATGCTGAGTTTGAAGAAAGATCTACAGTAAATTCCTATATCCAATCCAACAAGAACAGTTTAAACACAGCGAAACAAAGATATATCTTACTCTTTCCTCGATTTAAATGGTTGAAATTTCCCGCTCTATGTTGTATTTATGCTATTTATAGACAGGAAGTGCGTCACAAAACAAAGAACGACAACTCTGCAAAGTTCAGACATCAATCATCGTACGGTGCATACATTTTTTCTGTTATGAAATGAATATTAGTGTGTAATTTGCTTTCAAAAATGTCCGACTCTGGATCGTGTCCGACTCATCATCACTTTACCCTATAAGTGACGAAACTGAACCTTTAGCCGTCTGACGACGTCACACAATGGCTTGTCTCCGCTCTTCAATATGTATTAGTTATCGTTCATATTTTGAATTTTATGGGATATACCACAAGCGACGCGAAGCGGAGCGCAGTGATATGTCGCATAAAATTCATAATATGAACGATAACTGATTTACAGTTTGTCCTGATTTCTGTCACGTATGCATGTTTGTCTCGACGAAAACTGTCAATCATCACTATATATGTAATTTGACGCCGCCCACAAAATACCCCCGTTCAGAGGGAAATTAAAAAGAAGGCGGGGGCATTCAGTGTGCTTTATATGCGTTAATAAGAGATACGAGCCAACATTTACCTGTAACAACGTGTTTTCACTTAGCTTACGACGAATTCTAGATCTATGGTTGTTTTATTCTTGAGGAATGGGTTTTGTCTTAGTTATTATATAAATTATCAATACTCAGAAATGCATGATTTCAATGTTTTGTACTGTTTGACCATTCTTTCAATTTGGTCCATTAGGCCTATGCAGCGTTATTTACAGTTTTCGGCCGTTCTGTTTCTTGCCAAACTTCTTGTATTCTTGCACATGTTTAAGTTCGAGTCCGGCTTAGATAGGAAAACCTTGCAAGTGTGGTGTCTAGCACCGGCCCAGATGCTATACAACTTACACTCGACTTCTGAGCATCAAATCCATTCCATTCTCAACGTATTATTGTTGAATACATATAAGGTGCTGGTTGACTTATAAAATGCACATTCAAGTTGATTATGATGATGTAAGATTCATGTATCTACATGTATTTATGATTAATTATTACAACCATGGAACTTGGTACTACTACCAAGGAACGATGGCAAGATGGACTGCCCGCTTGTATTTGACTGAATTTCTGTTGTAAACGGGCATTAAATTCAACAAAAATAGCGAAAGTCATGGAAAATTCGTATGCTGTACGACCTGGTTCGAATGACGCAATCTCCCTCGAAGTCTATGAGTAGTTTAAACTCCGCCTACTTTATTGCACGGTTAAGGATGACGTAATAAAACTGATGCAACTTGCACCGCCCTATTCTGCGCTTGGTCACGTAGCACACAAATTCGACTTATTTTCTCCATATCGGGGTTTTGGCAAATTTTATGCGATATATTTTTCAAATGAAATGCGGACATTTCATTGGACGAGAAATTAGGACAAACTGTAAATTGAGTTTGCATGAGTAAAACGTTCCAACTGCATTTGTTAGTGTGTTTTTTTAGACTTAAACGTTCTACACCGAAATTTCACGTACTGTCTATTGTTTGACAAGGGAGTATGAGGCATTGCACTCCTGTGGTTTTAAGCTCACATGAGCACTTGTACTCGGAGTGAGCATTTGCGATCAGTCCTCGTTCGGCGTCTTGCGTGGTCAAACTTTTTACCTTGTAAACACACTGTGCCACTTTTAAAGCTCAATTTTCGCAAAATTTGGTCAGAAAGTTAGTATCGACAAAATCTCGGACGAGTTCGATATCGGACTATTTGGGTAAAAAACCATGCCATCAGGGCCAAATAAGGGCGCAATTCACTATATGCAATAAACAATAACCCTATAACCGGGCTGTAACTCAATATATACAGTAAGATATACTGATTTTCCTCGGGCCTACATAGGCTAATTGATTGGTAACAAAACAACATACATGCTCGTAATAAACATGGACATTCATATACAAGTAAGAACAAAAAGTGTTGGGACTTCATGATTTCCTCGAGATAAGCCTGGTGCCCGTAATATCGATGCTCGTAATAACGAAGTTTTACTGTACTATGCATGCAATATTTACAAGGAATGGATGGAACTACACTATATAACGTAATTCATTACACGGGACCACACATATGAAACTAATGATGTTCAACACGAACCAATATTCAGAACTACATGTATCCTCAAATAGACAATATATCCAGTCTGTATGAGCTAGAGCGTAACAAGATTTGCGCTACAACTTATATACTAATAAAGCTCGTAGCTGACAATGAGTTCCAACTCCAACAGAATCTTTCGACGACGACCCGGTATCTATTCTATCTAATCTGCCACTCTCTCACGATAGCTACGCTTTCTATGAGAATACGAGTAGACAGATTTTGCAGTTGTAATACGGACAAAGCCCCCGTCAATTGATGCAGTGAAGTTGATTTCACGAGAGTATAAACGGTAACCTCCGCCAATCTTCTAGTATTTCGTGACATAAACAAACGCTTATCGATAGATACTTCTCTTACGACTTTTCCAACATCCGTATGCTAAAGCATTATCAAAGTACGTTAAATCATTCAATAACCATGTGTTTTATGATATGCAGTGATTTTTGTCGCTTTATTTACTGCCGAATATGGGCAGATTCCCCTTGTAAAATTATCTTTATTTTCCCACTAAAATGGCCAGAATTTTCTGCTAACACATGATCATGTAAAAAGAAGAAAAATACAACAGTTTTCGTACCATTGTCACCAAGTTCAGTGTACATAGTAATATTTATAATTATGATTTAAACATCTAAATAATCACATATTCCATAGAAATAAATGTTAGGCTATTATAATTATATTATCATGGAAAAAAATCACTGATATGCAACTATTAATTTACCTTATTCTTTTTCTACACGCTGTAGAACTGTTACGCTGTCGTTGATAACGCAGTAGAAGAGTTAAAGTCCCATTAGCTTTTTGATATAAAAGATATATATATATACAAGAGGGCCACGATGGCCCTTTATCGCTCACCTGAGAACAAAGGCCAATAATTAATGACCAGGTAATATAGTTTCCATCTCGTAAAACTCATTTTTACGTAGATTTTGAGATCAAAACCAACAATGAAGGTATACAACTGTTAAACAAGCTAAAACGTAGCAAACTTTCTAATCCAAGGGCCTATAACTCTTGAAGTTGTGGTCCGATTCCACCCATAACTGAACTTGTCCAAAACCGTAAGGTCATACACATTCATTGGGATCGGTGAATAAATGGCGCTAGAGTGTAAACAAGCTTAATTATAGCAAATAATCCAAGGGCCCATAACTCTTAAAGTTGTGGTCCGATTCCACCCATAACTGAACTTGTCCAAAACCGTAAGGTCATACACATTCATTGTAAATATGATTAGGATCGGTAAATAAAAGGTGCTAGAGTGTAAACAAGCTAAATTATAGCAAATTTTCTAAGTCAAGGGCCCATAACTCTTACAGATATGGTCCGATTCCGCCCATAATCGAACTTGTCCAAGATCTGTTGGTTATACTCATTTACTGAAATATTTTTAGGATCGGTAAATAAATGAAGACGCTAGAGTGTAAACAAGCTAAAATATAGCAAATTTTCAATGTCAAGGGCCCATAACTCTTGAAGGTCTGGTCTGATTCTGCCCATAATCGAACCTGTCCAAGATCGTTTGGTTATACTAATTTACTGAAAATATTATTAGGATCGGTGAATAATAAAGGTGCTAGAGTGTAAACAAGCTCAAATGTAGCAAATGTTCAAAGTCAAGGGCCCATAACTTTTGAAGTTCTGGTCCGATTCCGCCCATAATCGAACTTGTCCAAGATCTTTTGGTCATACTCATTTACTAAAATTATTATAAGGATTGGTAAATGAAGGCGCTAGAGTATAAACAAGCTAAATATATCAAATTTTGTAATTCAAGGGCCCATAACTCTAGAAATTATTATCAGATTTTGCCCATAATCGAACTTAGCCGAGACATTGTGGCCATATACATTGTGAGTTTTATCACGATTCGTTAAGAGCTGCGGTTGCTAGAGTGTAAACATACTAATTGTGGACGGACGACGGACATTCACCGATCCTAAAAGCTCACGCTCACCTCACGCTCACCTGATGAATCAGGTGAGCTAATAAAAACAACCGCTGATATTATCCCAAGATAATAATGAAACAATTCCCTTTTCTTCTTTAAACACTTATTTCGATAATATACTGTTGAAAAATAGGCGTAAAACATCAAAAAAGTTCTCTATGGTGGATTGGTTATGGTGTCTACTAATTATCTCAAGTCACTCATTGCTGGTGCTCAAATCCAACCTGGGACCAACCAAATTTCACTCATTTGGAGCTAGCTTACGTAGGTCTGCGGTTCTAACCAGGTCTGCTTCTATTATTTAAGCTGTCAAAGTTGCCAAATCACCCTGGCTGTTCATACTGCTATAAACCCCATTGAAAGAAATATTGAACTTATTTTCTTGAATAATCCTGCTCAAGATCATTTAATGCTGACAACACACGTTAGATAATTAATGTATCTTATTTTCATACTTGTGTTTTATCACAATTTCAGGTGTTGACAAAATTACTTTGAATGAGATAATACCAAAGATCCTAGAAGACAGACTGAACCACATATAATCAAAATGTCAGAAAAAATAAATGTTCCAAGAGGTAAATAATTATGCCCCCTGCTGTAGAAAGTGGGTATATTGGTCGGTCGGTTCATCCCTCTTTAACCAAACCTTGTCCGGGCAATAACTAGAGAACGATTTGGCCTAAGCTCTTCAGACTTGATTTGGAGGTTGGTCATCACATGTAGATGACCCCTATTGATTTTGAAGTCAAAGGTTAAGGTCATACTATCCAGTTGGCCTTTAGGGGGCATCCGTGTTTCACAAACACTTCTTCAAGTTCTTGTTTAACTAAGTGTTAATGATATCTGTTGAAAGTGTGTAGTTTGCTAGTTGCTCTGTCTGTCTGTCGGTCTGTCTGTCAGTACAAGGTTAATTATTATGGTAAAAAAGAAAACATAACTCAAATAAAGTTGCTACGCGTTTCGTTATGTACTTCCTCAGGCAACTAGTATAATCATTGGAATGATGGTAAACATATGTGTCAAGGTTTAAGTCAATCTGCCATCAGGGCATATACATTTATTAAATGCGGGTTCTTGGTTTTTTTTCACGGTTCTGATGATTCCTATTATTTTATCATCGTCTAAAATCTATCTATTATATTACTTACATTTTGAACTCTAAATACTGCTCATCTGAGCATCTTAGATCTTAAAAAATTACATACAAGTATTTACCCGTTTTTTCAGGTCAAAGATTGGAAGTGAGAATTGATGATGCATATTTTACAACAAACAGCATGTTTTTCATGGATTATTTAATCACCAATTGTCTACGATCAGTCACTCCATTGTTTATTACTATCACTAATATTTACATTACGTAAGTACTCATATTTAAAACAAGTCCTATTTAGAGAGTGATTGCCTTGTCCATCAAAAGTAGACGTTTATTAGAAGAGATTATGGGAACAAGCACCTGCATCTGCAGGGGTTTTCTTAAGGATTTACTTCCACTTGCCCGAGGGGCAGGTTACTTTGAACATCTACTTGCCCCCAGGGAAAACAGGTTGCCCTATTTTTAAGTCAATATTTGTTAATATTTAATACAAAATATGCAATATATCAGGGATGCTATATTGTAATATAGCATCCCTGATATATTAACATGTATTTTACTTATTAACTTATTATGCATCAAACATGATGATATTTATGAATAAAAAACATTTAAAAGAAAAAAAGTCTAATTCTACAGTGCATACATATACTTACGGTAGATCAAACTCTAACCAACATTATGAATATTCTTGATTAATCAATATTTATTTGAGTTTAAACATATAATACTTAGTTAGATTCTTAATATTTTATTGATGATGTAGATGAACTAAAATTCTAATAAGTCATATGTACAGAAATGCAATGAATTAACACTATGAAATTAAATACTTTACAGCCAGCATTAAATGCTTCCAATCTGATAAAAAATTATTAAGATGTAAAAATACAATGTTACAAAATGTACTTAATATTGAAACTGTTTTAAGAAGAAGTGCAATTTTGTGTCCATTCATTATTCGTGAGCTATCAATATCACCATAAAAACTGGATCACTCACAAACCAAAGGAACCTCATTATCAGACATTATTTAATCTGAATCAAACACAGAAGAGACTGATTCCACAATTAAAAAAAAAGTCAAATCTTACTATCAATATGTCCCTGATCTGATTAAATTCAAACCAATTGTCATAAATTGTGGACCTGCTAAATGGTTTACATATCTTTAAATTGACACAATAAAGTAGGGCTGTCCCGATATGGCAGCGTACCGGTACAGTGCTGGACGATATGCGTATCGTATCGGAAGGTCTCGTATCGGCCGTATCGCGGTTTTTTATTTTATATTAAAAAACTCTTAGAATGTTGAACAACTGAACTAGATTTGCGAATTTACTCTCATATCATCATCGACAATGCTTACGCAACTAATATCCGGGATTCCATACTCCATTTACAGACATTAGCAGTGTCAGTTAATGCTAGACAACGAATTCGATTCGAATATTCAGATTTTGTCAAGTAGATTAGTATTGACTTATAAATTGTATTACGCCACCATTTAATTTTACATACAATACGGCAGTATTTTGGTTTGCTGGTTAATGAAACAAAGAAGCACGTATATAGTTGTCTGTAAGAAGTGTCAACGCGATGTCAAGTATAGTGGTGGGACTAGCAACCTTAGAACACGTATATCTCGTCATGATAACATCCAAGCTGACGATTATTACTAGTATTTTGGTATTGTTAATCAATTTGACAATCATAACCCTGATTCTTTAAACAATTGTATATGGCTTAAAAGTACTATTCTTGATATTAGGCAATTTATGGGACAGGGATAAAAACTTACTAATATTTCTCATAATTATTTAATTTCCACAATATCAACAAACATTGATGTGAATCAAGTTGATGACTTTAAGTACAAGACGAATTTAGTTTTACACCTTTTAACAGTTAATTAGGACTTTCTAGCACCAAACAAATGTGCAGAGTTCCCAAAAACACTAATATTTTAACGTTTTTCATTACTTTGAAATATTGTATCGTTGATATCGCATATCGCTAGTACCGTATCGCAATACGTATCGTATCGGCTGAGATCTGTATCGGGACAGCCCTACAATAAAGCATCAATTTCAATCGAGAATGATGTAAACTTACGTAACATGTCATTCTTATTAATCTCAATACAATCTACACACAGCCGTGTCAGTAAATGACCTGATGCTCAGAATGTGTTATGGGGAAAACCCGCATGATCAATGAATGCTAGCATTTTCATTGGTTATTTATTTTTATAACTGACCTTGACTGACAAATAAGCCTCCCATTTATTTCTAGCTGAAAACCCTAAATTGATCTTATTTCGTCTATTGACTGTTTGACAGAATTTGCACCCTCCTTTAACCTTATCTATATGTAATTAGTATAGACACTGACGTTGTTTCATCTCAGTTTGTTACGATTTTGGAGAAGTAACTATAAGTTGTTTTTATGTAAAGTCACTTCACAAATGTGTAAAGTTTGCTTGAAATACTGCCAACTTATATTCGATATTTATGATTCATTTTTGGATTTAAAAGAAGCAACAGGTATAATATACATCAGGTAAATGAGCCACCGAACAGCCGTATCGATGAGATAAGATTTTTTTATCGGACCAAAACACAATCCATCGGCATCGGACAAGTCTGACGGCTTTCGGGAAGTCTGGATTATTTTACTGAATACGTTTTGGCCTGTTTAATTGGCTGATAACAGTCCAATAGCCAATCCATATGAACCCAGAGAAAATGCTTCACAAAGCAAAAGAAACGGAAAGACTTCACTATGAAAATTTCACTTGCCCGGCGGGCTATCTACTTTGAAAAATCACTAGCCCGTAACGATTTTAACCCGGTGCGGGCAAGCGGGCGTCCGCTTTGAAGAAACTTGCATCTGTGTAAATTTATAACAATTTTCTAAGTGTATGAAATATTAGGTTTAATATGATATTGATGAGTACAGTGATTGGCCATTTCAGACAACATTTAGTTAATATGATGTAGATGCTACTAATGAAGTCGAGATTACATGAAAAAGTGAAAAATTTGTGACATTTCATTCACTGAAATCGGTGGTATGTGTCTAATATTATGAATGTTGACATTATGGAACTGATACATGATATCCAGGGTTTTCATTTGATCCTTAAACATTATACATTAGTTGGAAGTCTAGTTTATATATTATATACTTCAGGTCACAACTTAGTGGTGGAGATGTCATGACTGGGTCTTTGGTTCCATTTCTTGTTCTCAGATCACAAGAAACTGAGGTAACTCATATATTGTAAAATTTAATATTGCATTTAGTTAACATAAGCCCAAAGTGCTTTACCTGTCTGTGTTTACCTGTCTGTCTGTCCTTTTGACCATCCATTTGTCATGAAACGTAAGAATGTAAAGGTACTACAGCTCACTATTTTTGCTCTTAGCATTAAAATCTTAGGCTAAGTTCTATACACATATGGATTAAAAAAGACCACAGACGCTTGTTTAGAAAAAATTACCCCACCCACCACGTTCGCTCTTATGACTACCAATATACATTACTAGAAGATAACAAGCCCTAAAAGAAAGCAGAACATATTTTTGGGGGTTTTCAAACAAATATTGCACTTGCGTCATAATTTCTGGCTTCTATGCACAATTACATCTTTTTTAATTCTATCGACGCCGCTCTCACACTCAAACTTGCAAATACAAGTGTGAATTCCGACGATTTCCAATTATTTAGTATCGGGGGCTGCTGCGATCGAGAAAATGCTATTTTTAGACATTTTAAAGCGTTCCCGCCTGACCTACGGTCACGTATATGGTCAATATCCACACAGAGTTGTCGTTCCTGTGCAATATACACATACATCAGTTTGGTACCCAAATCGAATTTTAGTTTCAGACAGTCTTTTGTGCAATATGTGGAATTCAAAGCATTGTGCGTCTTGGTAAGTATTTTATAAAAATTCTTTAGTTACTTATCAAATTTAAATACCTATAAATATTAATTACGAGTTATATTAGTAATAAAATTAAACAGGTTGGTGTCATATACACATTGTTTTGTTCATATGTTATTTAAAGAAAAAAATTACACTTTAATCGAGAAGTTGTGTTTACCATTAATTAATTTTACTTAGTTAGGGGGATATGTTAATAATTAAGGTTCCACTATAAAGTCTGTCATCGCTGGTGTAACAATCATCTTTTATTGACATTAATTGCAATTAATTTTATTTTTGCAGTTATTTCCTTTCGTATTATGTTCTTTTTGTTTCTCTATTATTGCTTATCGATTTGGAATACCGGTTTAAATAGATGATCTTAACAGTATATGCATCAAAAAATATATTTTTTACATTTCAATTATTACTTGTTATTTAAAAGAGTCTATGAACATTTGTTCCAAGTGTCTGGACAAATTTACTGTTATATAGTATTAGTGTGTTTGACAGTGAGTCATTTGTGGAATTTATGAATTAGTGTTGTATTATTCAATGTAACATTGTCTGATTCGTGTTTAGAGTGGAGAAACTGGGCGTCCCAGGCAGTACAGAGTATCTTGTGGTGTCTGTGATATGTGGCAATACAGATCACGCAACACCGGTGATTAAGTGTTTTTTTTTATTTCGGTTTATATATTATTATATATAATGTCTATATTTACTACTTATTCTTGATACTAAATATAATGGCTCATAGGGCTGTCCCGATACAGATCTCAGCCGATACGATACGTATTGCGATACGGTACTAGCGATATGCGATATCAACGATACAATATTTCAAAGTAATGAAAAACGTTAAAATATTAGTGTTTTGGGGAACTCTGCACATTTGTTTGGTGCTAGAAAGTCCTAATTAACTGTTAAAAGGTGTAAAACTAAATTCGTCTTGTACTTAAAGTCATCAACTTGATTCACATATATGTTTGTTGATATTGTGGAAATTAAATAATTATGAGAAATATTAGTAAGTTTTTATCCCTGTCCCATAAATTGCCTTATATCAAGAATAGTACTTTTAAGCCATATACAATTGTTTAAAGAATCAGGGTTATGATTGTCAAATTGATTAACAATACCAAAATACAAGTAATAATCGTCAGCTTGGATGTTATCATGACGAGATATACGTGTTCTAAGGTTGCTAGTCCCACCACTATACTTGACATCGCGTTGACACTTCTTACAGACAACTATATACGTGCTTCTTTGTTTCATTAACCAGCAAACCAAAATACTGCCGTATTGTATGTAAAATTAAATGGTGGCGTAATACAATTTATAAGTCAATACTAATCTACTTGACAAAATCTGAATATTCGAATCGAATTCGTTGTCTAGCATTAACTGACACTGCTAATGTCTGTAAATGGAGTATGGAATCCCGGATATTAGTTGCGTAAGCATTGTCGATGATGATATGAGAGTAAATTCGCAAATCTAGTTCAGTTGTTCAACATTCTAAGAGTTTTTTAATATAAAATAAAAAAACCGCGATACGGCCGATACGAGACCTTCCGATACGATACGCATATCGTTCAGCACTGTACCGGTACGTACCGGTACGCTGCCATATCGGGACAGCCCTAGTTATTATCATGGGTAAAGTACCAGTAAAGCCCTGATACCACCGGTTCCAATCGTCGAATAAAAATATATTCAATTATCAGCGTTTAGCTGTTGCAATGATGACCTTTAAGCGCAAAAGTTTGGCCTTTACCCTAAAACCGTACTACGATGGTGTTGCCTTATTCAGGGAGCGGCAATGTAGCGGAAGATTCTCAAACCACCGGTCGGTTACCTTGAGATAACTATGCGGCGTAACTTCAAAAGCTACTTTGAAAGTTACAAATTCATTTTTTTCATATGACACTTGGTTTATCTGGTTTTTTTTTGTCATTTTCAACTTTGAAGTAATTTCGGCATAAGCAGGGTGACCCTGGCATAAGGGAATGAAAAAGACTTCCCAAAAACTTTAGAAATTTAATCAATGTGTTCTTTTTAAGCCATTTGGCAGATAAAAAGTAATTAAGACTTATTTGGTTTATGTTGATCAAAAGGATAATGCATTAAATGATGTTTTTATAAAACAATGTAGTCAGAGAAGAAAAATACTGAAAAACAAGAAATATTAGATTGCAAATAATTTATTTTTTTAGGAAAATGTACAACAATTCACACAATATAAACATTGCATACACCAACATGTCAGACATATTGTAAAGAATACATGATGTAGCCAAACTTACCGACTTGTCAGTTTGTTGAACACAGATTGCTAAACCTAAATCGACTTCCATTTATTTGCCTGATCCTTTCAAAAGATAAGTTTATTGTCTGTTCTCCAAAACTCATAACCAAATGACCACCAGCATATATATCAAGAAGAGTATGATTAATAACTAACGTAAACCAAGAATAAGAATGTTTGCCCTAACATGACCAGCCAATATTTTTTCTTTTAATACGGAAAAGATTTTTTAGTACAAGTCGAGCAAATAATAGTAGTCATTTTTCATTCGATTTTTTTATTTTGTATGATCAGTTTTTGACAACATGCTATCTGCATCTAATTATTTTTTCGATTTTATGTTTGCTCACTCAGTCTTTGCTGTCAATGAAAACAAAAATTTCCCTATACCTACCTACCCAAAATTTCAAACTTGGTTAGAGTAAGTGCAAACAATGAAATCTGTAATTTAGACAAAAAAATAAAAGGAGAGCCATAGCTCTACAAACTAGGTCATCAGTTCGCATAATGAACAATTTTCCAACTGAAAACAACTGCGGCTATTTTCAAACATATAGTTATAAAAGTTATACCACATTAATTTAATATACATTATCAGCATAACATTTTAAAATGTTCACAAAATTAAAAATAGTCAACCAGAAAAAAAACATCCCAATATATTGTAAGCAGCTTATGAAATAGTTTTAAACAAAAGTCACTAAATAAAAAGCATGACTGTATGGTGAAATCTAATACTAACACAAGCTAGAATGTTAGAATATTTAACAAGAAGTGTTTTTGAAACACGGATGTCCCTAAAGGCCAACTGGATAGTAAGACCTTGACCTACTGAACTTAAAATCAATAGGGGTCATCTACATGTGATGACCAACCTCTCAACCAAATCTTAGGATCTAAGGCCAAATGATTCTCTAGTTACTTGTGGGACAAGGTTTGGTTATGGGCAGACAGAGGGGTGGACCGACCAACATGTGTAATGCAGTATACTCCCTTTTCTTTGAAAGAGGATACAATAAAAGTGATAGCTTATACTATTGTATAAGGTTAAACAAACTGCTTATCTGACTTACATGATACCATTCAAAGATATGTCCAGATATTTTATAAATAAATCACTGTTAAATAACCCAATGGACAAATATCAAATTTATACAGTAAAACACCTGAAAACTGTACCCCTTCTGGACTGGGCAAAATCCAGTTTTCAGAGAACTTCTGATAAATTCTGAAAAAAATGGGACTTCAAAATCTTCCAATGTTCAGAGAATTCCAGTTTTCAGGGAGTTCAATTTTTTAGGGGTTTTACCAAATAACACATTGAAGGTTTAACATAAAAACAATCTCTAAACATCACATTAAATATCATCATAAAACCACCTGAGTCCAATTAACTTTTTTGTTTAAGAAAGTCAGTGGTATGAGGACTTTAAAACATAAATCATCATCAGTAAAATCATTACCTAGGTACTTACACTACTGTATACTTAGAAGTCATAGGGTATAAATACACAGTTTTCATCTTGCAATATTAGCTAACTGCAAAGTAATCAACTATTTGTTAAAGACATAGCTATGCTAATTTTGCATCAAACATTGGATATGGCGCTTCAACATAATAATAAAACAAAAATGGTGCAATGAAAACAAAAGTGTGGCAAAATGCATTCCAACTTCCCATCAGAACAAAACAAAACAGAAACAAAAATTTAAACAAATATCAAGGAATGATGTTTTTAACAACAGCAAAAGATTAAGAAAAAAATCATGTTTTTTTACAAAATTTGTGATCAGGAACAGGTTCATGAATATTTCTAAAACGGAAAATCATGAAAAAACATAAACAAAAAAAGTTATACATAATCATTATATACAATGCAGGCATTATATTTTAACATAAAACAATACACAATACAAAAATAAAATACCCAATATATTTTACATTCTTTTTAAGAACGTTTTCCCAAGAATCTTAAATATACATAACAAATAAGTGTTGAATAAACTATTATAAACAAACTAAATTTCAGCTAAATCAAGATCAAAGCATTTAATGCTTATTTCAATTCTATTTTTTAATAAGTGCATTTCCTAGATTACAATTGTGACGTCCAACAACAGGTGAGTATATATCCATTGCAACATTCTTACAACTATCAAGCCTGGGATCGAAGGTCACCTTTGAGAAAGACTAAATGCGGCCTTATTGACAAGTGGCCTTTATTCTGATGTCATATTGTTCTAAATAATAAATGACTGTTTTTAATTACTATATAATAGGTAAATTGGGCTATATTTGTAAAATGTTAATTTTCTATAGTCTAGTCATAATTTAGTTGAATAGACTAGTTTGGGTGCTTCAAACAATTAGTTCAAACTCTGAGTGAAGTCCATACATTGGACCTAATTGAAGAATGTATGTTAGTTCACATCAAACTTCATGTTCACAGGGTGACCTTTATCCAGAGGTGTATGCTACCACAGGTTTTACTGTCTATTTAACAAAATCATGACAAATGGCCAGTATTACCCCAAGCAGTCATTCCCTGGTGATATATGTACACAAGAGGGCCACGATGGCCCTTTATCGCTCACCTGAGAACAAAGGCCAATAATTAATGACCAGGTAATATAGTGTCCATCACGTAAAACTCATTTTTACGTAGATTTTGAGATCAAAACCAACAATGAAGGTATAATACTGTTAAACAAGCTAAAACGTAGCAAATTTTCTAATCCAAGGGCCCATAACTCTTGAAGTTGTTGTCCGATTCCACCCATAACTAAACTTGTCCAAAACCATAAGGTCATACACATTCATTGTAAATATGATTAGGATTGGTGAATAAATGAATGCGCTACAGTGTAAACAAGCTAAATATAGCAAATTTTGTAATTCAAGGGCCCATAACTCTAGAAGTTATTGTCCTATTTTGCCCATAATCGAACTTAGCCGAGACATGAGACATTGTGGCCATATACATTGTGAGCAAGTTGCGGTTGCTAGAGTGTAAACAAACTAATTGTGGACATACGCCGGACATTCAACGATCCTAAAAGCTCACCTGATGAATCAGGTGAGCTAAAAACAGCTGTTAGGAACTTACTAAATTACTACATAATCTCATCCCAATTACAAATATAAGGCCTGAAAATTTGTTTGTTTCTGGTTATGTGCTTTAGAAAAATAGGGTTGTAAGTTACAGTCTTTTTATGGCTTTTGAAAATGTGAAAAGGTAAAAAAAGGGGAGAAAGTTGATGTACTGACCTATTAAAAAGTCTAGGGTCGCTAGGAAAAAAATATGGTTGATTAGGTAACCAGAAACAAACATTTCTTTTGATGCCTACAGTATTCTAACATATAATATAGAATTATGGCACAGTGTGTGTGCCATTTAAAGTGGACTTCACACTAACCCATAATCACAGAGCTGGGGCAAGTAAATTTCTACTCAGGATATTGAAGTTTCTCAAAACTAAGTATTTGGGCTAGTGGTAAAATGTTTTATTTTCAGTAGCTCACTAAGTTTGGGCAAGTGCTTTACATTCAATCTTCAAATTCTGAGTAAAGTCTATACCTTAGACCTAATTGAAGATTGTGTGTATGTTAGTTCACATTAAACCTCACTGATCTCATTTAATATGTACATTGTCTCATGGAAAGCATGATTTTATTTACCTAGAAGAGTTAAATTTAATTTCGCTCAATAGAAATTATAAAATAATGTATGGACAAAATCTATTCCAGTAAACTGGTATGCTTCTACAATGTCAACACCTACACACCAACCTAATCCAAAATATCCAGACCTTCATCAATAAACGAGTATCTAAAAACTGTAAAAAATTCATTAAAACTATTTCCTATTTTTCCCAATCTTTCCTGATAACAAATTACTCTGACAAGAAAAAAGACATACAATTTAAATACTCAAAACAAATAAAATACTTGATATACCAAAAGAAAATTGTTTTTATGTAAATAAGTAGGACATTAACAATAAAACTTATCTATAAAAAAATCATAATACTAACAAGAATAATATCATGACTGTACAATATTAAAAATCAACACATTCCATAGCAAAGGTATTATAAGCCAATAGCAGCATTAAAAAATATATAAAAAAATTCATCTCTGGATTTCAGATAAGATTTTTTTCAGTTGGTATTTACATTTTCTTCTATTGTCTTCCATCAAATGAAACTACTATGAATATGTAAAAATAAAATTCTTTACTCTAAAACAAGATATGTGTGTGCTTAAAAAGGCAGATATTTCTGCTACAATGTTCACATGAAAGTTTTCACTTAATCATTAAGGGTCATTCATAACTCAACAAAACTTATCTAAAAAATCCCCTCAATTACTAAGGGCTACGACTCATCAGTCATGTATTTCATATCAAATTTTCCATCAAATAAGTAAGGGCCACAACTTTAGATTAAAATAGGGCAATAATTCTACAGGAATGACTGAGTTTATAAGGACCTTGACAATATTCTTAAAATTGAAACCATTATTTACAGTAAGTTTTGTTATTATCCACCTCTATGTTAAGGAGGATCTATGAGTACAAACAAAACTTTGAGACAGAATGATGGTCGGACATGATGAAACGGTCAGAAAACATACGGAGAGTGATAACAATAGACCAGAACAAGAGCAGAATGACACAGAAACAAGCAGTGATAAAAGACAGAAGGAAGACAAATATTACAGCAGTCTGAGAGAACTAAAAACCAGTATGATTCTACAATACAGTCAAACCTGTGAACAAAGGCCAACTTTGACGAAGACAAAATATGGCCTATATTGACAGGTAACCTTTATTTTGAGGTCATTTTTGTCTGAACAACCAATGACAGTTATTTAAAGAATGGTCTTCATTCACAGGGTGGCCTTTTAGTGGAGGTGGTTGCACAGGGTAGTAGACAGAACTTGGAGACTTTACAGTAAACAGCCATCAACACATGGAAAATAGTTGATTCATCTTCTCCATAATGTAACTCACAAGTCTTTTGATCAGATGGAACTACATGACATGTATGATACATCAAACTTTAACATGAAGCACACCACACCATACAGTACAATATCATCATTCTATTATTATAATTATAGTGTTTGATTACATCAACAATATCTATGTGTAGAACAGATTGGCACAATCTCGATAAAAGTGATTCCTGCGCATTAAAAGCTGTTTGCATAAACATGCATGTAAGGCATTTCTTAATAAATTGTTGGTGAACAGTACCATACTAGAAATAACAAAATATTTCAGACAAACTTTTTCACTCTACTTATTATAAATAATACAAGGCTTGACAAATCAGCTCATAAATGAAAGTAGCAATCGACTCACGACAGATTCAAATTGCTATAAAACATGTTTAAATTCCAAGCTGGTTATCTTACTGTATAAGTATCCTTAACAAAAATTGTCCAGCCCCGTTATACCTGGATTGATCACATTTTGACCATTACTAAATCTAATATACTGATGTTGCCATGATAACAGAAATTAAGTTTAACAAAACACGTCGATCACAGTGTACACTGTTCATTTTTCATTTTCAGTCAACATGGTCTATTCTGAATATTTCGTGAGGAGGACAGTCGCTTATTTGATTTGATACATTATTCAGGCAGTAAATCATTTCAGCAGAGTATACATTAAGTTCATACATTAAAGAGTTCAAATATTAAGAATAAGAAGATCATAGGAAAATAAATGACCAGCTGTGTGTTCATACATCTGTATCAAACCTGTCTGGCTGCCAAGATGGTACCAGGGAATGTTCCCCACCAGCATAGCAATGATACATCATTTGTGTTACTTACAACTGGGTAGATTAATGAGTTATCTTTGTTTTTGAAAATAAGACATTATATTTTGGAGAATAAAAAATGGGTTAACAGCAAATGATCAAGGTTAACTAACAGTTTCCAGATTTCACAAGTTTAATGCTAGAAATATCAACTGAGATTGATAGAAGCCTATGGACATGAGATGATCGTAAACCAATAATTTATTAAGTCTGCCTTAAATGCTTACAATCAAGTAATCAACAATATATATGGAAGCTGACACAGTTTTGCTGCTAAGAAAAGTTTCAACTTTCAGACATAAACCACAGAGCAGAGATTAGTCTCTAAAAAATTAGACCAGTCTAAGATTTTGAACAAATAATTGTTTCCAATATAAAAAGTAACCAGTGTAAGATTTTTAAAACACAGAATTGTTTACAGGGAAATACCCTAAAAAAGCAACCAATGTAAGATATTTAACAAGAATTGTTCCTCCAAAATTAAAATAGTCGAATATTTTAAAAAAATGTTTACCCTAAAAAAGCAACTAGTCTTAAATTAGTTGGGGCCAAAGATATTTAACAAAAAGTTGTTCCTCCTAAATTAAAGTAACCAGTCTAAGATATTTAAAACACTATGTTGTTTCCCCTTGAATGTTTACAACTGGAGGCAAGAATCTGTTCCAACAGAGAAACTCTTCACTCTGGAGAATACCAGAGATGGGTAAGCTCTAGTAGTTAACTCAAAGTTTGACTCGCTATCTTCTCCTGTAGACCTGAAACAAAGCTTTAAACTTTATTACCTCTAGGCCTAAATAAACTATCCTTAACAACAAGTGAGTGAAAAGTCAAATTATTCTATACAACTCATTGTATGGTTAAAGAAATTACAAGATATTTGTTATTCTACTTACCTGTTTTTATCAATAGAACATACAGAAATTGTAATGAATTATTTACCTGTAGAAGATACTATACAGAATGGAACAAAAGTTATGAACGTACCAGTGTATGGTACTTAAAAGTTATGAATTTACCTGTATTGGTACAAAGAAGTTATGAATTTACCTGCATATGCTACAGAAAATTACGAACTTACCAGTATATGGCACAAAGAAGTTATGAACTTACCTACATATGGTATAAAGAAGTAGTGAACTTACCTGTAGAACGTATGTACAGAATATTTTATCCAGTTTAATTTGTAACCATTCCTTTTGTTAACATTCTGTATTTCCAATTCCTGAAAACAATTTAGTAAAAAAAATAATGATAAAAAAACGAAGCCAAAATATTAAAAAAAACATTAACATAAATGACCATATATGAATCATAATCTTACATCCAATGAACATAGCTCTATATAAGAAAATAAAAGAGAAGTGCTTTTGATATAATAGTCAAATTTGTTATGTACTGTAGCAACTAACCCAATTGCTAAATCCATTCTACTTCTTCAGCCTGTTGCAACAAAATTTTGCCAAATTCTTTCAAAGTTTTTCATCATTGTTGCCACAGTAAATTAATTAACCTTTAGAATCTACCTTATTTTGTCTGTTAAAAACTATTGGCATAGCATTTCTAAATCATATTTGGAAGAGTAAAGATTATTATCTTATATTTCAAGTTATCCACTATGAACCATGTATTGCTTAAACCAATATTAAATCTATATACCTATTTAAATGTGCTACATCAAGGCTTAAAGCAATACTTCATTTTTAATTCAATCTGACACAACAATCAAATTATTTACCAATAATTCTAAGAATATGAAGGGTCTTGGTTAATTTTTTAAAAATTTGTTACTTTTAGTTCCCTACACAGACCTAAATCAAGAAATAATAAAATAAGACTTCATTCTGGTAATGTTCATCAGTTGCTACACAGCCCATTTGACAGCTATGGTAACTTCAGAGCCACCTCGGGGCCCCAGAGAAGGGACAGAAAATAGAGGAGAACTGGATATTTGCATCCCTACTCCTTTAAACCAGTTTTTCATCGAGCCTCGCGTAAAGCACCGATACACGCCTTGCGGTGTCCCTGAACCACTGAAGGGCGACTACATACTGGCCGAACATCCATTAAATGAAGCAAATACTTACAACATGAAATGTTTGTTGACAATCATTTTGTTGATTCTGGTTTTTGTTACGTTTATATTTATACTTATCAGTACCATCAGATGCCTGAATTCTTTTCAACACACCAGTAACCTGTAAAATATATGAACAGAGAATACTAAATAGGAACATATAAGCGTTGCATCTGAATAATCTATTAAGTAACACTTTTTTTAAAAAGTCTTATTTAGTATCAATTACCCAATCATCAATATTTGACAAAAACAGAAAATTGATTTTTACATTTTTTTCAGTGTAAGTGACAATATATAAATAACACATAGCTTTGCGGGTAACAGTAAAAATGTCAGCCTGAGGAAAGTACTGTTACCCAAGGCCGAGCTATGTGTTATTAATTGTATTACCCCAAACTTTTTTCAAGAAAATACTTAAAAAATTTCCTATCACCTATGTGACAGTAAAAAATACCGAAAAAAAAATACTGTTACCTATGTGACAGAAAAAAAATACTGTTAGAAATTTACTATTACCCTGTGACAGTAAAAAAAATACTGTTAAAAATTTACTATCACCCAGTGACAGTAAAAAAATGTTCGGTCATGTGGTACCATGAATGTAACAGTAAAAATGTTACCTGTTTGCCTAAGGGAAATTAACATTACGAAAAAAGTGAGGGGTAATAATAAATAATAACATCTATAGATAGAAATCAAGCAGTGAGTTGTGATAAAAGGTTGAGGATTGTTCCACTCTTTAAAAGAGGGATAAGTAGATCAATGACCAAGTAAATTACTTAGTTATATACCTATTAACATCTATAATGATTGCATATCATATTTACACAACCAGTGAACAAAGGCCACCCTATGGAAAACATAGTGTGGCCTATGTTGACAGATGGTCATTATTCAAAGGTAATTTTGTTCTCAATAATCAATTCTTATTAGAAGAATGACCTTCATTCACAGGGTGACCTTTATTCAGAGGTGGATGTTAAAACCCGTCTAACTAGGGCCACGTTCTCACAGCGATCCTACAGCGTCCTAGAAAAATGAAGAACGCCGACCTTTGCGCAGTACAATTGCAAGCCAGGGGTGTGACTGCTCCAAGAGCAAAAAGGCTGAAATACCCTAACCCCACCCCTTCATGCTTGCAAAATCATCATTTTTGAGTAGGTCAGACTGAATCTGGACACTTTTGTTTCAAACATTTTAGGACAAAAAAGAGGAAATCAGCTGAAAGGAGGATGAATCACACCCCTGCAAGCATAGCCGCAGCAACTCAGTGGCATCACCATTAGTTACGCAGGGATCGCAAAGATTGCAAAGCAACGGTGCACACTTTGAGCATGCACAAAACAAACACCATCAATCAGCGTTCTGGTTGGAGCGCAGTGGGATCACCGTAGTGTTGCCTTAGCAGCACAGTAAGGATCCTACAATGCCACAGGAGCTTCGACCGCAGTGACATTTGCAAGGAGATTATATCTTGTACTCTGAGATGTCACTGCATCTCTACAGCGCTTATACAAATTTCTAGTGATTGTAATCAGTCCATGGAAATTTTGTTGAATAATCAGAGGCAAAAGCCAGTAATTAATCAATTAAAACTGATTAAATAAGAAGTGACCTAGAATGTTAAGACCGGGTAACCTTTACAGCCATTACACCAAATGAATAGCACAAAATCAATAGAAATTGAATGCCTTAACTTTATTAGATGTTTGAGTAAAATAACAACTGTAATAATCTAATTCTCCTATTAAATACAAACTGAACCAGAATTATGCTGCGTTTGCAAATACATTTTGAACAGCATTACACCAGTCACTACAGATTCAAATCTGTCATTAAGGTGTTTAAAGTGCAAACCCTTTCAGAAAAGTGTAAGGTCTGCAGTACTATATTAAAGAACGACAACTCAGTACAAAATCAAAGTTTCGTTGATTAAATGGGAGCATCATCATCGTCACATCAATAATGAATCACATTAATGACCATTCGTCACTGCTTTGTTGAATAAATGATTAATTGGAACATCACTACAAATTTCCCCAACATGCTACCAACGCCGTGTAGGCGCAGCGTACACAGTATAAACCCTGTGAGAACGCAGACAATTGCCAACAACAACTCTACAGGAACAAGAGAGAACACCATGTGAGCTCCATAGCAACGCTGTGGTCGCTGTAAGGACGCCGTGACATCTCCATCTTAACAAACAAAGAGGGCCAAGATGGCCCTATATCGCTCACATGACAATCACTGTTCACTCATTAAAACATTGTTTTGAACCGGTGACCTAGTTTTTGACCCCAGCCGATCTATGTTCAAATTTGTCTTACATATCATTAAGACAAACAGTCTGACTAGGTTTGGTGAAGATACGATCAAAATTTGACATCTACAGTGTTAATAAGGTTTTCCTAAGATTTGACCTTGTGACCTGGTTTTTGACCCTAGGTGACCCATATTTGAACTTGTCCTTAATATCATTAAGACAAACAATCTGACAAGGTTTGGCCAAGATCTAATCAAAACCATGACATTTAGAGCTTTTACAAGATTTTTACCTAAGATTTGACCTTGTGACCCAGTTTTTGAACCCGGCTGACCCATGTTCATCCTTGACCCACATATCATTGAGGCAAACATTTTGACAAGGTTTGGTGAAGATCCAATTAAAACTGTGACATCTACAGTGTTAACAAAGTTTTCCTAAGATTTGACCTGGTGACCTAGTTATTGACCCCAGATGACCCATATTTATACTTGGCCCTTATATCATTAAAACAAACGATTTGACAAAGTTTTGTGAAGATCCAATAATAACTGTGAAATCTACAGTGTTAACATGTTTTTTCATAAGATTTGACCTAGCGACCTAGTTTTTTACCCAAGATGACCCATGTTCGAACTCGTCCAAGATATTATGAAGACAAACATTCTGACAAGGTTTCATGATCATCCAATCAAAACAGTGACTTCTAGAGTGTTCACAAGGTTTTCCAGCAATTTGCCCTAGTGACCTAATTTTACTACAGAAATGACCCATTATCAAACTTGACCTACATATTATTAAAATAAACATTCTGACAAAGTTTCATGAAGATCCAGTCAAAACAGTGATTTCTAAAGTGTTCACAAGGTTTTCCCTTATTTGGCCCTGGTGACCTAGTTTTTGACCCCAAATCGCCCAATATCGAACTTGTCCGAGATTTTGTTGATATTAACGTTCTGACCCAGTTTTGCTAAAATTAAGCCAAAAATGTGGCCCCTAGTGTGGTCACAACATAAAGTTTGACGACGCACGACGCACACACGCACGACACCGGACGCCGGACGGAGAGTGATACTAATAGCTCACTTTGTGACATGGGAGCTAAAAACTGATTAAATAAGAAATGACCTAAAATGTTAAGACTGGGTAACCTTTACAGCCCTTACACCAATGAATAGCACAAAATCAATAGAAATTGAAAAATTTAATGCCTTAACTTTATTAGATGGTTGAGTAAAATAACACCTGTAAAAATCTAATTCTACTATTAAATACTGGCTGAAACAGAATTATGCTGCGTTTGCAAATACATTTTGAACAGCATTACACCAGTCACTTCAGCTTATCAAATCTGTCATTAAGGTGTTTAAAGTGCAAACCCTTTCAGAAAAGTGTAAGGTCTGCAGTACCATATTAAAGAACAACAACTCTGTACAAAATCAAAATTTCGTTGATTAAATGGGAGCATCATCATTGTCACATCAATGATGAATCACATTAATGACCATTCGTCACTGCTTTGTTGAATAAATGATTAATTGGAACATCACTACAAATTTCCCCAACATGCTACCAACGCCGTGTAGGCGCAGCGTACACAGTATAAACCCTGTGAGAACGCGGACAATTGCCAACAACAACTCTACAGGAACAAGAGAGAACACCATGTGAGCTCCATAGCAACGCTGTGGTCACTGTAAGGACGCCGTAACATCTCCATCTTAACAAAAAATATCAGATTTTTCTTGCGATCTTACGTCGCTCTGGAAAATTAAACAACGCTGTGCCAACGCAGTGGAAACGCCTCATAGTGTGACAGGGGTATAACTCAGGTTTGACAGTTGCTATATTAATAACAAGAAACGTGTCCTAGACACAAATGCCCCCAAAACAAAGCAACTATGAAAGTATTGTTAGGTTATAAGTTTGATTTAAATCACAGTGTGACAGTGTGATTACAATATGCATTATAACGACAATTTCATTGAACTATAATCATTACAGACATAAAAATCATAGTTGATGGATGATAATGTATGTCATGAATACATTAAAAGCTGGGTTTACAAGTACATAAGTTCATATCTGTCTCACCTTTAGGTGGCCTTTGATCACAGGTATCTGTATAAGAATTGGAAATATAATTACCCTATTCCCTGAGATTTTGTACCGCCCCTTCATCGCTCCTGATGCTTTACAATGAGCAAACTTCAACTTGGATAAACTAACAAGTGGATCCTCTGGGCTGGTCATCATCAGCATTTTACCTATATAATCACACCATGTATATAGAATTCATATATAATCACACTTTGTACATAGAATTCATATATAATCACACCATGTACATAGAATTCATATATAATCACACCATGTATATAGAATTCATATATAATCACACCATGTATATAGAATTCATATATAATCACACCATGTATATACATGTAGAATTCATATATAATCACACCATGTATATAGAATTCAAATATAATCACACCATGTATATAGAATTCATATATAATCACAACATGTATATAGAATTCAAATATAATCACACCATGTATATAGAATTCATATATAATCACACCATGTATATAGCATTCATATATAATCACTCCATGTACATAGAATTCATATATAATCACACTTTGTACATAGAATGCATATATAATCACACCATGTATATAGAATTCATATATAATCACACCATGTATATACATGTAGAATTCATATATAATCACACCATGTATATAGAATTCAAATATAAGCACACCATGTATATAGAATTCATATATAATCACAACATGTATATAGAATTCAAATATAATCACACCATGTATATAGCATTCATATATAATCACACCATGTATATAGAATTCAAATATAATCACACTATGTATATAGAATTCATATATAATCACCATGTATATAGCATTCATATATAATCACACCATGTATATAGCATTTATATATAATCACACAATGTACATAGAATTCATATATAATCACACCATGTATATAGAATTCATATAAAATCACACCATGTATATAGAATTCACATGTAATCACACCTTGTATATAGAATCCCTACATAATCACACAATGTATATAGAATTCATATATAATCACACAATGTATATAGAATTCATAGAGTGATAATTGACGAAGTGCTTTCTATGGATAGGACACCTAGGTTTGAATCAATGAACAACTGTTGTTTTGGCTTGAATTCATTTTTATAGAATGTGAGACCGGACTCAGAGCTCAAATCTCATATCTTGTCTTATGATGTTTAAATTATTTATGATGGGACAGTAATGATAACATTGTTGCATCATTCTGACAGCATAAATCATCTGAATATTAATATTATAAAGCTCTATCTTTTCACTGATAATACTTGAATTCAGAGACTGTTCTCAAGTTTTATAACCCCGGGGCCAGGACTGCTTTGATTGATCAGTACAATAACATAATTTTACCAGACATATCAGAGGGTCAAACAATCCTAATTTATTTCACTAAAACCAGCTCAGTCACTGCTAGTCTGGTTCCCGGACGTGCTTTACAATTACGTCAGGCAAAGCTCAATAATGGCGGCCTTCAGTGGTAATGCACAGGCAATGCAATATTCTTATTTTGATTGCCCATTTGTCATTTTATGCCTAATTTTAATTGTTTATGTACTAATATTGTAACGGCGGCGAGATATTTTAATGATCGTTCTTATTTGTTGATAATACATATTTTCATGAAGTAGCTATAATTTAGAACGTGAGTCTTTATAGTTTCAAAAAAATCTTTTGTGATCATCTAAAACACAGATATCTATGATACATATTATATAAATAGGATTCATTACCAACCCTCATAAGCACTTGATCACTTGATATAAGAAAATACCCATACTTTAGAATGTACAGAGGACGCCGCCATTATTGCGCTTTGCCTGACCCGATAACATAGTGTAAGGGAAGGAACCCAAGACTAAGTCACTGCAACTAGAAGAAAATAACCCAGACAACTTGTTATCTTTCATTTTATCATAGCACATGTATAAACATAGTGTCAATATACAGTCAAAACTCGCTATATCTAAGTTCAGGGGGCTTGGAAAACATCTGATGTAAATGAATTTCGATGAGTTTTGACTTTAGCACCAAGGTTACCGTAGTAAATTTAAAGCACCTTCAAAGTAAGAACATAGTACTTATGTAACACAAACATAGCACAATCACAGTTTCAACATACTACCAACATATTTACCATTAAGCCTATGGCTATATATATACATCATGATACACTATCCCTTTATTGTTCAAGCTCCCTACACCAAATAGTACCTACTTCTGGACAATACACAACAAACATAGCAAAGACATCATAGTAACAACATTGTTAATGTGTATCAACAATCTAGTAACTTTATAATACAAACAATAGACTACTACATTGTTAATGTGTATTAACAATCTAGTAACTTTATAATACAAACAATATACTACTACATTGTTAATGTGTATCAACAATCTAGTAACTTTATAATACAAACAATATACTACTCCATTGTTAATGTGTATCAACAATCTAGTAACTTTATAATACAAACAATAGACTACTCCATTGTTAATGTGTATCAACAATCTAGTAACTTTATAATACAAACAATAGACTACTCCATTGTTAATGTGTATCAACAATCTAGTAACTTTATAATACAAACAATATACTACTCCATTGTTAATGTGTATCAACAATCTAGTAACTTTATAATACAAACAATAGACTACAACTTTGTTAATGTGTATCAACAATCTAGTAACTTTATAATACAAACAATATACTACTCCATTGTTAATGTGTATCAACAATCTAGTAACTTTATAATACAAACAATATACTACTCCATTGTTAATGTGTATCAACAATCTAGTAACTTTATAATACAAACAATAGACTACAACTTTGTTAATGTGTATCAACAATCTAGTAACTTTATAATACAAACAATAGACTACTACATTGTTAATGTGTATCAACAATCTAGTAACTTTATAATACAAACAATAGACTGCTACACTGTTAATGTGTATCAACAATCTAGTAACTTTACAATACAAACAATAGACTGCTACACTGTTAATGTGTATCAACAATCTAGTAACTTTACAATACAAACAATAGACTACTACATTGTTAATGTGTATCAACAATCTAGTAACTTTACAATACAAACAATAGACTACTACATTGTTAATGTGTATTAACAATCTAGTAACTTTACAATACAAACAATAGACTACTACATTGTTAATGTGTATTAACAATCTAGTAACTATACAATACAAACAATAGACTACAACTTTGTTAATGTGTATTAACAATCTAGTAACTTTACAATACAAACAATAGACTACTACATTGTTAATGTGTATCAACAATCTAGTAACTTAACAATACAAACAATAGACTACTACATCGTTAATGTGTATTAACAATCTAGTAACTTTACAATACAAACAATAGACTACTACATTGTTAATGTGTATCAACAATACAGTAACTTTACAATACAAACAATAGACTATTACATCGTTAATGTGTATCAACAATCTAGTAACTTTACAATACAAACAATAGACTACTACATTGTTAATGTGTATTAACAATCTAGTAACTTTACAATACAAACAATAGACTACTACATTTTTAATGTGTATTAACAATCTAGTAACTTTACAATATAAACAATAAACTGCTACATTGTTAATGTGTATCAACAATCTAGTAAATTTATAATACAAACAATAGACTACTACACTGTTAATGTGTATCAACAATCTAGTAACTATACAATACAAACAATAGACTGCTACATTGTTAATGTGTATCAACAATCTAGTAACTATACAATACAAACAATAGACTGCTACACTGTTAATGTGTATCAACAATCTAGTAACTATACAATACAAACAATAGACTACGACTTTGTTAATGTGTATTAACAATCTAGTAACTTTACAATACAAACAATAGACTACTCCATCGTTAATGTGTATCAACAATCTAGTAACTTTATAATACAAACAATTGACTACTACATTGTTAATGTGTATCAACAATCTAGTAACTTTATAATACAAACAATAGACTACTACATTGTTAATGTGTATCAACAATCTAGTAACTTTATAATACAAACAATAGACTACTACATTGTTAATGTGTATCAACAATACAGTAACTTTACAATACAAACAATAGACTATTACATCGTTAATGTGTATCAACAATCTAGTAACTTTACAATACAAACAATAGACTACTACATTGTTAATGTGTATTAACAATCTAGTAACTTTACAATACAAACAATAGACTACTACATTTTTAATGTGTATTAACAATCTAGTAACTTTACAATATAAACAATAAACTGCTACATTGTTAATGTGTATCAACAATCTAGTAAATTTATAATACAAACAATAGACTACTACACTGTTAATGTGTATCAACAATCTAGTAACTATACAATACAAACAATAGACTGCTACATTGTTAATGTGTATCAACAATCTAGTAACTATACAATACAAACAATAGACTGCTACACTGTTAATGTGTATCAACAATCTAGTAACTATACAATACAAACAATAGACTACGACTTTGTTAATGTGTATTAACAATCTAGTAACTTTACAATACAAACAATAGACTACTCCATCGTTAATGTGTATCAACAATCTTGTAACTTTATAATACAAACAATTGACTACTACATTGTTAATGTGTATCAACAATCTAGTAACTTTATAATACAAACAATAGACTACTACATTGTTAATGTGTATCAACAATCTAGTAACTTTATAATACAAACAATAGACTGCTACATTGTTAATGTGTATTAACAATCTAGTAACTTTATAATACAAACAATAGACTACTACATTGTTAATGTGTATCAACAATCTAGTAACTTTATAATACAAACAATAGACTGCTACATTGTTAATGTGTATCAACAATCTAGTAACTTTATAATACAAACAATTGACTACTACATTGTTAATGTGTATCAACAATCTAGTAACTTTATAATACAAACAATAGACTGCTACATTGTTAATGTGTATCAACAATCTAGTAACTTTATAATACAAACAATAGACTACTACATTGTTAATGTGTATCAACAATCTAGTAACTATACAATACAAACAATAGACTGCTACATTGTTAATGTGTATTAACAATCTAGTAACTTTATAATACAGACAATAGACTACTACATTGTTAATGTGTATCAACAATCTAGTAACTTTATAATACAAACAATTGACTACTACATTGTTAATGTGTATCAACAATCTAGTAACTTTATAATACAAACAATAGACTACTCCATTGTTAATGTGTATCAACAATCTAGTAACTTTATAATACAAACAATAGAGTACAACTTTGTTAATGTGTATTAACAATCTAGTAACTTTATAATACAAACAATAGACTACTCCATTGTTAATGTGTATCAACAATCTAGTAACTTTATAATACAAACAATTGACTACGACTTTGTTAATGTGTATTAACAATCTAGTAACTTTATAATACAAACAATTGACTACTCACACTTCTTTGTCTTTATTGGAGATGAGATTACATAAGACTCACCTTCAGAAAAGAAACGCATGTATCTGTAGTACTCAATGTGATGCCATGGACTGTAAAATCCATCCAGACTTTTCTCTCCCTGTCTTACATAGGTCATCTTACTGATGTAACATCCTAGATTGTTAATTATAAAACACATGCTTGTAAATAAACTTGCCATCATGAATCCATTTTTATACAGTAAAAAAAGACTGATTTCAGAATAAAATCCTTTAAACAAATTTCTATGTTTTATAAGGAATACTCCAATTAGACGGGAGGGTCAAAACTGGAAACTGAAGAAATACTGATACATAATAACAAAATATTATGAGATAATTTAGACACTTTCCTACAAACATTTGATATCATTTTCAACTTTACCAGCAGTATATAGATGAACAAGATGTGTTTCAAAAACACAGTTCCCTTTAACTTGTAAATGCACAAAATAAACAAAGGTTCATAATTCCATAAAAATAGATCGAATCACAAAACCCAGAATATAATTATGTGCGGGGTTCTTGGTAACAACAAGTCTGTATAAGTTTCGTCAAAATCCCATGAAAAATGGAGAAGTATCCCAAAAGAAATGTACAAATTATTTTAACCACTATGACCCTATGTCATTATTATAATGTGACCCTGGTCCAGTGGTTAGTGTGAATGAGTAAGTTAGGACTGGATAGAATAAAGTCTAAGAAAATTGGTTAGGTGAACCTACCACCTTATATAAATGAAATATTGTTTAAAAATTGGTGCTAAACAAACAGACACAAATACAGGAAAATAGTCTAATTCCATCCTTGGAAGCACGAAAGAAAATAAAACATTTACCAACAAACTGAAGATGGGGTCTATCAATGTACATGTTTCTCCAAGAACCAAACTTCTTCACTTTTCCAGTAGCACTGCCCCAAATTCTATACAGAAAAAATTACAACCAAAAGTCAGATTTTATAAAATATTTATCAATTACTAGTACTTTGAACTTGACAGTGAGGAAATCAATAAATGTTTTCTTATTCAACCAAGTTTGCTTCAAGGAAGTCTAGAGCTAATGTATCTGATATATTTCTAATCATGTCAGTGTTCAGTCAATAACCACAGAATTTTATGTCTGGTGCAACATCTAATAGACTACAGCTCACCATATAAAAGTTTGGACAGTTGGCTTACCCATTGCTTTGAAGAAACCTAACAAAGTGAACCTTCTCCATCAATTTGCAAGCAGTTCCTATACCTCCAAAATGATGAGTGAATCACAGGAAGGATATAGATTACATTATTATACATATCACATGTTGCTATTTGTCCAAAGAAATATGCGTCTCGCTCAGATTTCAAACCTGTGATATGTACATCAAGATTACCACACTCAAATGACTGGACCTAACTTGCAGACTTCTTGAGAGACAATTATAATTTATCACCATGATATTCCAACAAGTTTACCTGAAACAGGCCAGTCTCCACAATTCTTCATCTCTGGCACAGAGATAGAATCCACGACAAACCTACAACAACCAATTACATGTACATTAGTCTAGAAAACAATTATTGGATAGTAGAAAGAAAACTATTCTTGATGCATGAAATGTATGAAAACAATGATTATAATTATGCACATGCAGTTTTAGAATCTTGTTTACACACGAGACGAACAATCAGAGATTGATGACCTCTTCTCCAGAAATAGTAAACCCTTATCTATAGTGTCGGGTCAAGGGATAAATCAAAGTACTGAAAGTACTCATGGAAACTGAACTTACATAGACTTGCACTGCAACATAAAATGGGAAACCAGTTTTTGTTGCATGGCAGATGTAGATAAATGTGGTACTAAGGTCATTATAGAAATTTATGCACGCCTAGCGAGTGATGGTTTTGGCAAGCTGACCTATTGTTCAGTTTTCAAAAACTACATAATACTTCAGATATCAATATTTGCAGCACATTGTGAATGCATGAGCTTTCTCCATTATGAATAACAGAGTCAGGCTTTATGTAACAAAACATAAGGATGTAGCACTTTCAATATTTCTATTACATGTATTACGGACAAATTGTCCACATAATCCACACCGTTCAAAGCTGTCCAAAAGAGAACAATTAAAAACTATGTTGATGAAATCCCATCATGTCACTTTTTTCACTGGAGTTTAACATTGTGCAGGGTCATTCCAGATTCAATATTGGAGACAGAGCCTAGGCCTTCACATATTCACCAAGGTGGAACCACTGACCTCCTGTAAGCTAGCTGGACATCTTCTTCATAATGTAAATATGGTCCTGGGTAGTATTTGTACTTAGAGTGGTGAGAATCTAGTGATTACTGGTCAGATATCATTACCACTAGACCACAGAGTTCCAAAGCTAGCTATGAATTAATGTCAAGTACACTGAAAAGATTATTTCCTAAGATTGGTCTTTTCCAACAGTGTAAAGTACATGTAAAAGTGGAAAGATAAATGAAAGAAAGTCATCAAAATATTTACCTCCGAGATGTTTTCCAGTGATTTCATATCAAGTTGTGAAGAAACGACCCATTTAAAGATGTAAATTAACACCTCCACAGGCAGGGAAGAAATGTGACATGCCTGCAAGAATATAAACTGATCATTAATATAACTGGATAACAAGAGGGCCATGATGGCCCTATAAATGCTCACCAGGAAAAAAGGTCGTTTGGAGACGAACATTGTTAAAATATTTCTACACGAGTCCAAGTAAAATCAAGTGACCCTAAGGTCAGGGCCAATTTTTACCCTAGGGCCATATCCCATACCGAAAAAAGTTACACATAGGCATAACTTTTCTGTAACTAAAGAGTAACTTTTTTGTAACTAGGTATTGAGTTACAAAAAAGTTATAACTAATTTGTAACTTTTTTGGACTTAGTTATTTTATGGTGTAACTAAAGTGTAACTTTTTTAACTCTGTTTTTTTCAAGTGTAACTAAATTGTAACTTTTTGAACTTAGTCATTTCATGGTGTAACTAAAGTGTAACTTTTTTTAACTCTGTCTTTTTCCAGTGTAACTAAATTGTAACTTTTTGGACTTAGCCATTCTTTGGTGTAACTAAAGTGTAACTTTTTTTAACTCTGTCTTTTTCAGAGTATATATATTTCTGCCTTTTAGACTTTGTCATTTTTTGGTGTAACTAAAAAGTAACTATTCAGAACTCTGTTATTTTCTTGACTTTTAATACTTAAAATGAGGCCAAAATGTTCTATTTTCTGTGTATTCAGGTTTGATGTCATGTTTCCTGCACAATTAAATAATTATTCTAATATGATTATGAATTTATATATTATTCCAAAGAAATCACTAGTTAGGAAATAAACATCATTGATTCTTTTCTCATAGATCTTACAAGAACATGCAATTCTTTTTTTACATGATATTTTGATAAACTGTCAAGCACTTGGACTTTGGTATGAAATTGCCATCTACACTGCAGTTTACATCCAATAAATAAAAGAACTCTACAATTTATCAGTTGAAGCTTTTGCAATCTACAAAAGTTGATTCATTTTTTTCTCATGTAATTTGACCCGGTGACCTAGTTTTTGACCCCAAATGACCCATGTTAAATCATATTCAGTATGACAAACATTCTTACAAGGTTGAGTGAAGATCCACTAAAAATTATGACCTCTACAGTGTTATGAAGGTTTTCCTGAGATTTGACCCGGTGACCTAGTTTTTTTACCCCAAATGACCCATGTTCAATAATTTTCATGACATCAGTATGACAAACATTCTTACAAGGTTGAGTGAAGATCCAATAAAAATTATGACCTCTACAGTGTTATGAAGGTTTTCCTGAGATTTGACCCAGTGACCTAGTTTTTGACCCCAAATGACGTATATACAAACTTTAAGATGACATCAGTATGACAAACATTCTTAAAAGGTTTGGTAAAGAGCCAATCAAAGTCATGATCTTTACAGAGTTATGAAGCTTTTCCTAAGATTTGAACCAGTGACCTAGTTTTTGACCCCAAACGACGTAAATTCAAAATGTTCAAGACATCAGTATGACAAACATTCTTACAAGGTTTGGTGAAGATCCAATCAAAATCATGATCTCTACAGTGTTATGAAGGCTTTCCTGACATTTAACCCGGTGACCTAGTTTTTGACCCCAAAACATGTACGTTCAGATTTTTTCGTGATATCAGTATGACAAACATTCTTACAAAGTTTGGTGAAGATCCGATCAAAATTATCACCTATTACAGTGTTATAAAGGTTTTCCTGAGATTTGACCCGGTGACCTAGTTTTTGACCCCAAAAGACGTATGTTCAAAATTATCTAAGACAACATATTCTGACAATACAATCAAACCTATGACCTCAACACTATCATCAAATAGTTCCTGTGGTTTTACCCCGGTGACCTAGTTTTTGACCCCAGATGACCCATGTTTGACCCGGTTCAAGATATCACTGAGACAAACTTTCTGAAAAACTTTTATGAAGATGCAATCAAAACTGTGACACTTGTTAAGAAATCCTCCAGGTGTGGACGACGGACGTCGACATTGATCGTAATTTAAACACTCATCTTACCACATGCTCTGGTGAGCTTAAAATCCTTTAAAGTCAAATCATAAACAGTGTTTCCACTGGGCCGAAATACTTTTCCACCACCTGATAATTTTGGGAAAATTGTGTGCTAATTTTCCGAAATATACGTGTACGTACGACCGATCATGTATATCGTAAAACACGGAACGAACAACGGGCGTTTATTCAATCGATAGATTTGTAGATTTTCGGAAAATCGTCTCGTATTCCCGGCAAATAAATCAAAAATTAATCCAATCTATTAAGTATCAAGGACTTACATACATTCACGTGTGTATAAATTTGTATTACTAAGAAAAAACATTCACTTAAACAAAAAATTTATGTATGCGAACATGTGAACTGTCCGTGATACAAGCAAGTGGTCAAAATCGTAGTCTGTGTGACATGATCCTTATTGATATCAATTCATTAAACCGGAAATAACAGCATGGGGTCGTATACCGCCCAGCTGTGTTAAGCAGTCAAGCAGCTTCGGGTCAGACGTGTTATATATGTGTGTTACACTGTTTAAAATAGTAAGGATCCTTCTATACACGCAATGCTTTATTTCAGTTCATTTACGCAAATAGACATTTAAATACATCGATGCCTTGGATTGCTTGTAAATATCAAGGACTTATATACATACATGTATGTATATAAGTCCTTGTAAATATACAACTAAATGCATACATGCCAATTTTAAATCAAATAATGTACATAAACTTCGTTTACACAACACGTGATGTTGACATACAATCATTAAATACCTCACTAAAATCAGGGATGCTATGTAATATAGCATCCCTGCTAAAATTCATTAGTTTTTACTTTTTATAGATTATTTAAAGAATACAATGAAGTCAAAAATACTAAATAATAATTAATATAACTACGTTTTTTTATTACATGAATCATTACGACGGTACGTCCATTATGATCCATTATAATTTTCTACACAGATGAAATTACGTACGTCACCAGACAAAATCCAAGACATAGTATTGTATCATACATATTTTAACACGTGACTTCCCGTTCAGCTGAAAAATTAATGTTTAAATTGATCAAACAAACTCGCTAATTAATTGATCACGTAATAAATCACACATTGATTTGCCATATAAGGCTACGCATGTCGGTGTTCGTTGTTTGAAGCAAACTGTCAACGAGTCAAATTTCTATATACATACATGGATTCGCAACTGCTAAAAATAGATCAAACGATATCGTTCGGCGATCCCACAATGCATTGCTATATACTCGGCAATGTCCGACAGCTGTATTTGGGTGTTTACGAATTTTATTATACTAATAAAACTCTGGCAATTGGGCACGGGAAATTGGTAAAGGATGCAACAAATTCTTTAAAGATATTGAGATACATGTATAATCCACAAAGTCTAAGTATAAGCATCGAAAAAGGCATCAGTCGAACATTTTAAATTCCAAGATGGCGGACATCTATTATAATCCTTACCACGGATATTTTCGCTGTTATTATCATTCGGATATCACAGATTTTTTCGTATTTTCGCTTTTGTAAACAATAGCTTGTATTCCCGTTGATTCACGTCTTATTATCGCGGGATTTGATTACTTTAAACTGTTAATACGGAAGTTGCGAATCCATGTATGAATATAAGTCCTTGTTTCTGTGTATATTTTAAATGATGCCATAAATATGCTGACACCTTGACTGTACGTGTGACACGTTCTTCCCAGCTTATCTGATTGTTAATTAACTATTAATGATTCTAATTGGAAGTAGGTGATTGTATAAATTAACAGATCTCTAAGACTGGATATTTATTCAAGGGAGAAACGTTAGTTAAATAATAAGAAAAAGTTTTGTTTTTTAAGTCAGAACGTAGATCGGAATTACTCGGTTGTTTCCGTAATATTGCATTGCTGACGTCACGCTACACACTGATTGGCCAAATTCGAAACGTGACTTCGCGCACGATTTTGATTGGCTCGGAGGCATCGTTTTTTTCAAAAAGGCGCGTCAGTTCAAGAAGATGTAAGATTAAAGCTTTAAATTTATTCAATTTATATTGCTTGTACTTATCATGTACACGTTCCTGTACAATGGATCGGATGACGTCGATTTAAAATCGTCACACTGGTGGGAAAAAAAGATTCAAGGAAGGATTTCGACTCGTACATAGTTGGTGATATCGTAATTTTCACGATGGTCTTCCTCAAGTTCCTGTCAAGATTCTTGGGATATAACGTTTAGGTATTTCTACTATTAATTGTTTACATAGAAAAATAATTCTATATACAACATATATGTACTGAGTTGCTCGATATTACATAGCTTTATCAATAATCAGATTAATTCGAAGTGTTAACTAATTGCCATTTTAGTATATTTTTTTTTAAATGTTTGCGCTTATTCTGGCGGCCATGTTGTTTACTAACAACTAGGTCAATACTAGCGCGCCACCTGGAGTGAAGCTGGCAGTAGTTATTAATATTAATTTATTTATAGTTTAACTGTTTTGGAGTTACTGCCCTTTGTTAATGTGTTCATACATAATTCTTAGCATAACTCCTAGACTGTAAGAGCTATGAATTTGAAAATTTATAGTTAGATAAATTTCATTGAGGATGAGTGTAGTGCACAAGAACCGTTATTCTGTATTTCTTAATTTTTGAGTTATTTCCCTTTGTTATTTGTTAATACATAATTATTGTCCGGAGCTTAACTCTTAGACTATTTGAGCTATGTATTTGAAACTTTTTGGTTAGATAGACTTCATTGAGGATGAGTGTAGTGCACAAGAACTGTTATTCTGTATTTCTTAATTTTGGAGTTATTGCCCTTTGTTAATTTGTTCATACATAATTATTTTCTGGAGCATAACTCTTAGACTATAAAAGCTATGAATTTGAAACTTCATAGTTTGATAGATCTCATTGATGATTACTGCAGTGCACAAGAACCGTTACTCTGTATGTCTTAATTTTGGAGTTATTGCCCTTTGTTAATTTGTCAAACATAATTATTGTCTGGAGCATAACTCTTAGACTATAAAAGTGATGAATTTGAAACTTCATAGTTAAATAGATCTCATCGAGGACGAGTACAGTGTACAAGAACCATTACTCTGCATGGCTTAATTTTGGATTTATTGCCCTTTGTTTGTTTACTTGATTCTTGTCCGGTGCAAAACTCTTTGACTATAAAAGCTATGAATTTGAAATTTCATAGACAGATAGATCTCATTGAGGTTGAGTGCAGTGAACAAGAACTGTTACTCTGCATTTCGTAATTTTGGAGTTATTGCCCTTTGTTAATTTTTTCCATACTTAATTCTTGTCCGGGCATAACTGTTAGACCGAAAAAGCAATGGATTATAAAATTCATAGTTAGATAAGTCTCATTGAGGATGACTGCAGTGCTCAAGAACCATTACTCTGAATTTCATAATTTTGGAGTTATTGTCCTTTGTTACATTTGTTTATACTTGATTCTTATTAGGAGCATGACACTTGAACTGTAAGAGCACTTCATAGTTATTTTATATATCTAGTCCTGCTTTTTTATGGTCAATGACAGGTTAAATTGCACTTATGCTTATTTTTTTTATATTATTCTGCAGGTTCCACATCAGAAGTGAAAAAGCAATTGGAAAAAATGACACACGACTTTAATTATGGTAGTCAGAAAATGGTACTTATATTATTTATTTGAGATAAAGCATTTGAAAATATTAAAATGACATTTGGATTAACTGCATTTTAAATGGAACCCCTTTATGTCCATATTTTAATGACATAACAGTTGGGATTTTAATGAGCCTTTATCTGAGTTTTTTCTCCTTCTCTGGTAGGAAAGGAAACATTATGTAAAATTTATTTTCCTTATATCTGCATTTTATTTCTTAAGAGCAAGATGAACAAACAGTTCCAGATGTGATCAATGAAGCAGCATCCATTGGTAAGAACATTTATTAATAAGGGCTAGCCAGGACTTCGACAATTTTTTCGGGATACTTGTCCAGCAGGTCACAACCGTCAAGTTTGATAACCAGCCCAATTGGCACAGGCACTTATGAGTTATGGCCCTTGACATGGGGTATTTTGAGACCTGGCACTCTTGTTTGATAACTGAAGTCATATTTATGATTGGAACATATAATCAATATGCATGTATAGAAAACACAAACTTTTTCAATTTCTTAATCTTAACATCAACTAATATTGCTAAGTTGAACACAAAAATCTTAATGAAACTTTCAAACAGAAATAGTAACTTATTAATGATCTGGATTAATCTGAATCCTATTTCCTCAAGCTAGAGATCTGGGCTGTTTTTCTTCTATATAGTATTGACTGAAAAATATTATAAAGAGCTTCTGTAAAGAATACTCTCTGTCTTTTAAAGGCTGTCTGCATATGAAATTCAAACACTTGCAAATGTTCTTTCTAAGTTGACTACAATAAGTAATCCACATTATCTGTTGGATAATCAATTGAAATAATTAAATCATATTTTATTGTATATGTCTTCTTTTTTTCCAGACTGCTGTTATTAAAGGCAAAGATGTGAAAGCTGCATTATTAAGTTTTCAAGATGAACCTAGAATAATGCACTATTGGTCAGTTTTGAACAAAGAATGATGAAAACAAACTTGAGGAAGAGAACTCTAATCACCATTGTCTTGTGAATTAAGCATAAATACATCTAAAATGTTGGAATATAGACTGTATAGTGTTTTATTTAAGAAATATCTATGTGCTTAAAAGTCACTGTAAACTGATTTTGTTTTCACATCCTTTTTGTATTATTTAAGAAATAATTAAATGCTATGATATTAATATTTAAAATCTTTCTTGTCTGATTAAAGTGAAAATTCGGTTATTTTAGTGTAACTTTTCTGTAACTTTAATGTAACTTTTCTGTAACTTCTATATAACTTTTTTGTAACTTTGAATGTAACTAAAGTATGCATAGAATATAACTTTTCTGTAACTTTTTTGTAACTTTTATGTAACTTTGAATGTAACTAAAGTATGCCTAGAATATAACTTTTCTGTAACTTTTTTGTAACTTTTATGTAACTTTGAATGTAACTAAAGTATGCCTAGAATATAACTTTTTTGTAACTTTTATTAACTTTAAATGTAACTATAGAATGCCTAGAATATAACTTTTCTGTAACTTTTATTAACTTTAAATGTAACTATAGAATGCCTACAATGTAACTTTTTTGTAACTTTGAATGTAACTAATGTATGCCTGAAATGTAACTTTTTTGTAACTTTTATACACTTATAATTTTTTTGTAACTTTTCTGTGTCTTAATCATGCATAGAAATTAGAATGTAACTTTTTTGTAACTATAGTGTAACTTTTTTGTAACTAATATGTAACTTTTCTCTGTTAATAGGCACAAAAAAGTTACATATTAGTTAGTAACTTTTAATAGGCATAACTTTTCTGTAACTATGTTGAAATAAATGGTTCCAAACTTGTATAACTTAGTTATGCTTTTTTTGTAACTTTTTTTGCCTCAAAAAGCATAACTTTTTTGTAACTTTTTTCGATAATATGAACAAATTTGGAAGAGGTCTGCTAGACAATACTACATACAAAATATCTTAACTCGTGGTTTCGGAAAAGATTTTTTAAATTTTCCTACATAAGCCTATATAAATCAAGTGATCCCTGGGGCGGGGCCAATTTTGACCCTAGGGCAATAATTTGAACAAACTTGGTAGATGACCACTAGACAATGCCATATGTCAAATATCTTAGCTCTAGGCCTTGTGGTTTCGGAGAAGAAGATTTTTCAAATTTTCCTATATAAAATAGAATAAACCCCAGGGCAGGGCCAATTTTGAACCCGGGGCCATAATTTGATCAAACTTGGTAGAGGTCCACTAGACAATGCCACATACAAAATATCTAAGCTCTAGGCCTTGCGGTTTCGGAGAAGAAGATTTTTTAAATTTTGCTATATAAGTCTATATAAATCAAGTGACCCCCGGGGCGGGGCCAATTTTTACCCTAGGGCAATTATTTGAACAAACTTGGTAGAGGTCCACTAGACTATGCTACACACCAAATATCAAAGCTCTAGGCATTGTAGTTTTTGACAAGAAGATTTTTTAAATTTCCTATATAAGTCTATGTAAAATCAAGTTACCCCTGGGGTGGAGCCAATTTTGACCCCAGGGGAATAATTTGAACAAACTTTGTAGAGTTCTATTAGACAATGCTACATACCAAATATCTCAGTTCTAGGCCCTGTGGTTTCGGACAAGAAGATTTTTTAAGTTTTTTCTATTTGTTGCCATAGCAACCAGAGTTTTTAATGAAATTTAATTTTTTGAACAACTTTGAAAGGGGACCACCCAAGGATCATTTCAGCAAAGTTTGGTTGCAATCAGCATAGCGGTGTAGGAGATGTTGTTTCAAGTAAATATTGACACTGCTTCACGACGAACGACGCTCGATGGACGCAGGGCGATCACAAAAGCTCACCCTGAGCACATTCGTGCTCTGGTGAGCTAACAAAATGTAGGCATTTACTACACTCCATTCACCCAGTCAAGTCATAACTTCACAACAACATAGGTAATTTTTGTACATTTCAGCTATGATTTTGCCTAGTATGATTATAAATGTTACAGTATGAATGAATTTTTTGAAGTTACAGGATAGACTACATAAGGATGAAGAATAAATTAATACTGAAGACATAATTGAAAAAATCAGTACATATACGGACAACCCAGTGAACAAAGGCCAACTTTGGTAACAAGAGGGTCATAATGGCCCTATATCGCTCACCAGATAAAAAGACTTAGAGAAAATTATCATGAGCCTTTGTAAATTAAGTGACCCTGGAGCGGGGCCAATTTTGTCCCTATGGCAATAATTTAAACTAACTTGGTAGAGGTCCACTAGACAATTCTACACACCATATATCTAAGCTCTAGACTTTGTAGTTTCTGACAAGAAGATTTTTAAAATTTCCCTATATAAGTCTATGCAAAATCAAGTGACCCCCCCCTAAATTTTTACCCTAGGGCAATAATTTGAAAAACTTGGTAGAGGTCGACTAGACAATGCTACACACCAAATATTTAAGCTCTAGGCCCTCTGGTTTTGGACAAGGAGATTTTTAAAGTTTTTCCTATTGGTGCCATGGCAACCAGAGTTTTTAATGAAATTAAGCTTCATGCAAGGAACATCCATGTGAAGTTTCGTTGAAATTGGTCAACTGGTTAAGAAGGAGATGTTGTTTAAAGCAATTGTTGATGCACGCACACACACGGACGACGGACATCACTCAATCACAATAGCTCACCATGAGCTCTAGTGAGCTAAAAACAAATGTGGCCTTTACTGACAGGAGACCTATATTCATATATTAGTTTGTTCTTAATATTAAATGATAATGTTTTAAAGCATGGCATTTTATCACAGGGTGGCCTCCTGCACAGGTTTGACTGTTACTTTATCAGAAGAGAAATGAATACAGTAAAACCTCGATTATCCGAACTCGGATTATCCGAAAACCTGGTCTCATCCGAAATGAAATTTCTGTCCCAATTTTCCCTCTATATAATTCAATGTAAATAAACCTCGATTATCCGAATAGTCTAATCCGAATACCATGGCTTATCCGAAGTGATAAACAGGTCCCCACAATCATCCGAATGCGTATTTTCACACCTATTATCCGAAGTCGACAATTAACTCTGATCGATCAGTTAAATCCATTGTAGGATTTCCTAGCGTGTCATAAGGTGTGAGCAACACATTATCAAACCACTGTATGTGAACAATGGATTGTTGGTTTGGATCATTGTTTGCAGTAATGGGAACAAAATTAGCCTATTGCGATATGGACTAGGTTAGATCATTCACCTTTTATTTTTCGCTTCATTTATAAACTGCATCATAATTTCACTTTAATAAGCAACTAACATTAAAAATGTTCATTTTACTTTTGAAGTTTGCTAAATCGACAAACAATACACATAATCAATATTAATCACCGGCACTCGATTTCAAAATCATTCCATTTTCGGAAAATGAATACAAACACGATAAGCTAAGACATTTAGGACGAAAACTATTTGTGTGACGCTCGTGTTTGTGACTGTAGCAATAAAATGAAACTTCACGTTGGATTTTTATTTCATTTCTGTTTATAATTTATCTAAACAGTCTGCTTATTCTATATCCCATGTATATTTCATTTTATCAATGGATTAATGTGCTTTGCAAATGACATGTGCTACCGTTTGGGTATTAATTTGTATTCGTAGTTTCACCTCGTGACTTTGACTAATTAATAATGGTGCAAACTACCCATACTTTTGTTTTTACATTAAACTTACACATGTATGTATGTTTATCTTAAAATGTATTTTTTCGTAAATAAACTATGAATCATAACACATTAATTTTGTTGTTATTATATCTATGCGTATACGCCATATATATGGGAGTGATCTCCCTTTATTTTCATACGTTTGTCTAGATTTCCCTTACACTGTATTATTCGAAACCCCGGATTATCCGAAGTAATTTTTCGGTCCCGACGACTTCGGATAATCGGGGTTTTACTGTATATTGACAACAAAACCAATACAGTGTAACCTCTCCATAGCAACACCCTTAGAGACGCTGTGGCTCTAAAGAGGGTAAATTAATAATTAAATCATACACTGGGAAAAAAGCATGCTGTTGCTGAATGGAGGTTGTTGCTCAAGAGAGGGTCACTCTGGAGAGGTTGTACTGTATTTTCACATGTGACTTACCCTTTGAACATATTCACTACAGTGACTTACTCTTTGAACATATTCACTACAGTGACTTACTCTTTGAATATATTCACTACAGTGACTTACTCTTTGAACATATTCACTACAGTGACTTACCCTTTGAACATATTCACTACAGTGACTTACCCTTTGAACATATTCACTACAGTGACTTACTCTTTGAACATATTCACTACAGTGACTTACTCTTTGAACATATTCACTACAGTGACTTACCCTTTGAACATATTCACTACAGTGACTTACCCTTTGAACATATTCACTACAGTGACTTACCCTTTGAACATATTCAGGAGAACAGATTCTTTCCTCCTCAACTTTGAGATTATTAAATCTTGTCATTAAATCACACTCCAATTCTTCACCATCAAAACTAGAAATTACAATGAATTATACTAGTTATAGTGACTGTTAATTCTAGCTATCTCATAAAACGATTTAACTTGTATACTAGTGACGATACCATTTATGTAACCTTTCTACACAGATGATTAAAAAATACAATGAAAAAAATTCAATTAAATAAAAAAAGAAATTCCGTCCAATACATACATAACAATGATTTCATTCCTTCTTCCACTGTCAACAACTCCTAGTTACTAGTATATATTCTACAGTAATGAATTTTACATGTCTGCAAATCAACTCCATTATGAGTAGTGTTAATTTATAATCCTACAACTGTCATCACAGATAAGGGAACCAGTGTTATTGTTTTTATTGATTGTGGCCGAAATTCGACTCCATTCCCCTGTCAGAAAAGTATGGTTTTTCAACTAAATTTTTAAAAAAATCCCCTTCAGTAGAATGTTTAAGTAAGAAAAGATAATTAAATTGACCTGTAGGATAGAATTTTGTCTGCAGCCATAACCTATTGGTAGGGTAAATAAATGTAATGAGGTTACGATTGCTTTGCAATGTCATTAATGTTATTCAGGGTTTTTCTATTTTTTGTTGGGAACTCCACTCATACCCTTAGGGTTGGGAATATCAGCAGTGTTGTGTTAAAAATATGTGTGACTGCAATTTTATAATGAACACTAACAACCACTAGCTCTCCATGATAGGAACTTTCAATCATTACAAGTGAAAGATATCTGGAATTTTCCCCTTTCTTCGGGCTACACCACTTTCTCCTTAACATACAAAAACATCATTAAGACCATACCTGTCAACAGAACTTTCACTCTCCTGTCTATCTCTTGGTGTTCTTCCTGCATACTGAATCTTCATCTCAATATCAGGTACCAGTTGCATAGCACGACGGTAGAATTTTACAGCTGTATTAAAATATAAACAATATCTCATTATGTTTTTGTTTGTTTGTTTGAGTTTTACGCCCCTTTTCAACAGTCAGAGTCAGACGAGACGGACAGTTCACCTAACCATCGTTCCTGCGAAGAACCAGTACTATAGACTCCCATCCTCCTTAAGTGACTGCCTACTTTCTCACATAAACATACACGGTTGGTAGCGGGGCTCAAACTCACGAACCTTCCGTGAGAGGTTACAGTGAGTTGAAGTCAGCGTCTTTAACCACGGAGGGGGGACATACCTCAACAACATATCTCATCATGAGGTCAGTCTGTAAATTATGATATCACATATGCATGATAACATCATTGATGCATTACGAAAATTATTAATGTTTATCTATAACAGACCACTCAATAGCTATGGTTATTTCAGGGCCACCCTAAACAGAGGGGAGAGAAGAAACAGGAGAACTATGCATTTAATATATCCCTGTACTCTTATTTCTGATATATTTTTCCAAGTATAAATCATGGATACACACCCCACACTTTCCTGTGCTTTTCTACACACAGTACCTGGCTTATTAGTAGGTGACTCATACATTGAATAAGTGCCATAATGGCTTGAAAAAACATCCAATGGTAATCAGAATTTATCAAATTAGACAATTTTCCATGATTTATATCATACCTTCATATAGAGCACCTTCTTGTTCCAGTTTGGATCCCATCAAAAACAATGCAGCGGCCTAAAAATGGAACAGTGATTATACATTAATTCTCTTCTATAACATAATGCACACATTTTGTATCAAAAATTGGTACGTTGATCCATGCCTAGTCCATGCCCTTAATAATTTCTAATTTTACTATAAATTCAGGGCTTTTTTCACAGGTTGGAGGGGCCTTTTTTTAGGGGAAAAATAATACATTTATGATGTGTATTATAAACACCATGTCCCCTCTGGTTACCCTTTCTGAAAAAGCACAGGTCCTGTAGAGATTGTAATGATGAATTAAGATATGAAGTTTGATGATAGCAGGTGGTAGCATTTGATTTAATAGGCAAGGTTAAAGTTTGGTACAGGCAAACAAAGGGTTGTAAATCTGCTAAAAATAATTGAATCACAAAACCCTGACAATATATGCTGGTGAACGTAATGACAATAGTTCTATCAAAATTTGGTAAGAATCACTTGAGAAATACAGAAGTAGTTGCAAACAAAGAGTATTTCTCTATATATTACATATGCACAAAATAAACAAAGGGCCATAATTCCATCAAAATTTATTGAAACAATAAAACGTTTACAACATGCCTTGGGTATCTCGATAACAATAGTTCCACGAAATTTTTATCAAAATCCCTTAAGAAAACAAGGAAACAAGAGTATTTCGCTGTTACAATCACACAAAATAAATAAAGGGCCATAATTCCGTCAAAAATGATCGAATAAAAAAACGGAATATATGTGTGGGGGTTCTTGGTAACAACAAGTCTGTGAAAGTTTCGTCAAAGTCCCATGAAAAATGTAGGAGTAGTATCCTAAAAGAATTGTCGGAATTGTTTTAAAAACAATGACCACTTTGAAAACTCTTAAGTCATTCATACTGACCTCTTCTTCCACATCTGCCTCATCTTTATCTTTTCCATTGTTACAGTTGGTATTATTTTCATTCAGTTCAGCTTTCCACTGCTGTCTGAACTGATCTAATTGACCTGTCAATGAAACATACCAACAATAAACAAACAAGAAATCTATAATATTATACAAAGGTTTAGAAAAAATACTTTCCAGACAAATAGTAATTATATCTAACAAAACAATATCATTATTTGCACTAAGGTTGCGCACTTCTTAAATCTGAATGTACTGTTCATACTATACAAACTTGTATACATCATAATTTGAATTGTGCGTCCAACAAACCCTTCTAAAAATGATTCTTCATATTGCTGCACAAGTTACAAACAATAAGTTACTCATGCAACAATACATACACAAGTCTTTTTCTTGTCACTGGAAGGTAGAGTGCTTTTTTATTTTAGTGTAAAAGTTGAATAATTACATGGTCAATAAATGTGTATTTTTTAGCATTGTACACGCAACCATTATAACAAAGATCATCATTCATATAATGAATGGTATCAAATCTCACTGAAGTTAAGATTAAATGGAACCATAGACCAAGAAATTAGGCAGCTTTGACAGTATATAAAATTGCACTATACAAGGAGAGTGCAACTTACCTAATGCATCAGCAGGGTGGTTCACTTCATCGTTGTGGATCATTTCATTGATTTCTTCATCTTCCTCATCATCTGGAAGCAAGCGCGGCAACACGTCATCAGAACCACCCGATATATGTTCCTTAAAAGAGAACAGACATTACAATAAAATCATTATTAAGCTACTTGGGATGGGCAGGTAAATATAACCACATACCACAGTATGTTGTTTCAATCAAAGCAATGTTCAATGACAAGATGTGTTTGGAATTTAAAACTTTCTAATTAATGCACCTGTCAACATTTTGTTCGCCTGGGGGGGGGGGGACAGCAGGCCAACCAAAGGGAATTTGACATTTCTAAAATTTTGATGTCTAAATCCCTACCCTAGAGCCTACTTATGATATGGATGTAAAACCTGTCCAAAATCTATTTCCCGGGACACGGAGTCATTAAATTATCAAATTCCCGTCTGTCTCAAATGGTCATCCACTAAAGTCCTGTGTATGCCAGATGCCCACCTGGGCAGGCGAAAATATTGACAGGTGCATAATGCAAATGGAAAATTGACATATGTAGTATACTAACTTAAGAATTACGGACCCTAATAAAAACCTTTTATGACTAGGAACAAAAGTAAGAGGTACCTGATCCTTATAAATTATGACATTCTAACATCAACTTTATTTCATAAAGGGAGGTAATAGTACTAACTATAGTACTCTCCCTTCTCTATGATTATAATTATAGCATTTTTACATTCAAGTTTAAACTATTCACCATTTCACAATTCATAAAAAGCTCTCGGTAAATGATTTACAAATGATTTATTCTACATATTCAATGAAATAAACAAAAGATGAAATTCGATGTTTGTATTAGGGTCTGCAGTCTTTAATAAAAACAAGCAAAATGAGTATTTCTACTCAGCAATACCAAAATCATTTTGTGTTATTTGTTATTATAATAATGTGTACAGTAAAAGTCAATAACACCTTGATGCAAGCCTTCAATTGCTAATAATAAGGCAACCCTTCAGTCACTGACAATTGTTTATTTAACATCTCGATATAAATCAACAAGTACACAATTCAAACAAAACAGAAAAAATAGTTTAAGGACATCTTATCCTATTTCTAAAACAAAGTCTTCAGGAAGAGGCATTATTCAAACTGCAATTTCACAAAATATGTATAACAGCTGTCATTTTACATTATGTTTCATGATGATCTAACTGAAAGGACTCAATAATAAACATAACAAGAGGGCCAAGATGGCCCTATATCGCTCACATGACAATCATTATGTACTCATTAAAACATTGTTTTGAACCTGTGACCTGGTTTTTTACCCAAAATGGCCCATGTTAGAACTTGTCCTACATATAAATAAGACATTCTGACAAGGTTTGGTGAAGATCCAATCAAAAACATGAGAATTACAGCAAAGACAAAGTTTTCTAAAGATTTTACCTTGTGACCTAGTTTTTGACCCAAGATGACCCATGTTCAAATTGTCTTAAATATCTTTAAGACAAACATTCTGACAAGGTTCTGTGAAGATCCAATAAAAATTTGACATCTACTGCGTTAATAAGGTTTTCCTATGATTTGACCTTTTGACCTAGTTTTTGACCCTAGGTTACCCACATAATTACCCTTAATATCATTAAGACGAACAATCTGACAAGGTTTGGCGAAGATCCAATTAAAAGGTGACATCAAGAGCCTTAACAAGGTTTTTACCTAAGATTTGACCTGGTGACCTAGTTTTTGACCCCTGGCTGACCCATGTTCGACCTTGACCCACATATAATTGAGGCAAACATTCTGACAAGGTTTGGTGAAGAACCAATTAAAACTGTGACATCTACAGTGTTAACAAAGTTTTCCTAAGATTTGACCTAGCGACCTAGTTATTGACCCCAAATTACCCATGTTCGAACTTATTAAAAATATTTTAAAGACAAACATTCTGACAAGGTTTCATGATGATCCAATCAAAACATTGACTTCTAGAGTGTTCACAAAATTTTCCAGCAATTTGCCCTAGTGAGCTAGCTTTTGACCACAGATGACCCATCATCAATTTTGACCTACATATTGTTGAAATAAACATTCTGACAAAGTTTCTTGAAGATCCAATCAAAACAGTGATTTCTAAAGTGTTCAAAATTTTTCCCTTATTTGGCCCTGGTGACTTAGTTTTGACCCCAAATGGCCCATTATCGAACTCCTCCGTGATTTTGTTGATATTAACATCCTGTTTTGCGAAAATTGATCTGAAATGTGGCCCCTAGTGTGTTCACAAGGTAAAGTTTTACGACACTGGACGAAGACTGATCACAAAAGCTCACTCTGTGCACAAGTGCTCATGTGAGCAAAAAACTGTATTTAACAGAATTAAATGCAAAGGCTTTATATGACTTCATAACATCAAGGACATTGCCAAAAATGTTCATGCATAATGCTTCATGCTCATCAAACTGAAAAGATTCAATGATAAACTATTTACAGTGAGTATGTTGATGTCTATGTAGCAGCAAAGTAGTAGTCTTAAATAAAATTATTTCTTTATAAATTGTAAATATTACAGGGGTGTGACTAATGGGATGGTAATTAACCGCAATAACAGAGAAAAATCAAATTCATTGAGCTGGGGGCTACTGGGGCCTCTTAGGGTCATAGTGATTATTAAAACCTCAGAAATATGCTGATTCACTGAAAAAATACATACCCTTGTCATTACATAATAGCAAATATGTGAGAAAACTCACGACACGAAAGTACTGAAGTGTGAAATCATACGCAGCAGTGTGGTATAATATCTGTATTTATAAATTAGCTGTAATAAAATACTGATATTAACAGCCCGTTTGGCTCAGTTGGTGAACCATCTGACTTGCAAGCAGGGGTTGCGGGTTCGAGCCCCGCATGGGGAACATTATTCTCCTATTACACTTACTTAAGTAACGAAAAAGACACCAACTTAAAATTCAAAGTCACGTCATATATAGCAGACAGTTTATACAGGGGTGTGGAAATATCATATTTTCTACTTGTCACCGGACAAGTAGACTGGAAAAACTAGGTTGTCTGGAACAAAAATTAACTTGTCAAAATCTTAACTATCAACTTAACAGCTGTACTATTAAATGTGATTTTTTTTAATGATCTTATCTAGCTGTATAGTCTATCTAGGTCAGTTTTAATAATATTTTGCAGGGCTCGACACTAACACTGGTCCATTAGCCCGAGGCTACCTATTTTCTCCAAGGACTACCTAGGTTTCCAAGCTGGGTATCCCGTCGGGCTATCTGTAATTTGAGCGACCTGAATTCTATAAATTTAAGTAAATCAAATTAAAAAACTTTTGTTAGATCTGATGTGATGTATCCTGCATAACTTTGTTCAATACATCTTGAAAATCTGATGTTTATACTTGTTTTGTGTTCTAATAATGTACACTTGATACTAGGCATTGATATAGAATGACAAACATAATTATATTTTATGTACAGTATTAAAGTGAGGACTACCTATAATTTGCAAGGACTTCCTCATTTTCTATGCAAGTAGTCCTGTTGAAAAAGTTAGTGTCAAGCCCTGTTTTGTAGCTCAGATTTTGTATTGAAACAAATCTGGGCATACACACCCTAAGGCATATAATATGCCATATATCAATGTGACATTAATTTACCGTGAGTTAGTGAGTATAGTGTTGTAACTGTTGTTTGGTAGCATAAACTGAAACTGATTTTCATAAGAATAACACTGCTGCCCTGGCAAATGGAGATTTCATCATGAATGTGTGCCACATGATTAAATATTAAGATACCACAATTATAGCAGGTTAACATCAAATACCCATTAGATGATATGTGATTGCATGATATGGATTGGAGCTATTATCAGAAATTTGTTGTCCGAAATTCATATACATGGAAATATAAATGTAACTTCCTTATTTGTAAATTAACGAGTCTTTGGTATTTTTTTGGTCATAATGTTTCACATATAACATGACATTGTCGTACATAGGGTATTTCATAAATACTGTCATAACATGTGATTATCCAGTAAAGTGTGTTGTGATTTTCGGAAAATACAACCTGGACCATACTGAATGGTACAGACTTTAATCAGTATCACTGACAATGCAGAAAGGAAGAACTCGCAATTAATTTGATAGAATTGTCATCTGCACGATGAATCAAAGCTTTCGTCGGGGGACAACTACCACCGAAAAAGTTACTTATCGGACTGGAAAAAACACCCCTGTCAGACAGGTCGGGCATAGGATTCTCGCACCCCTGGTTTATATGAAGTAAATTGAAAGTAATTGGCTATTAATGTTGCGTAACAATTGCTGAATCATTGAAGACGTGAACAAATTTTTAAGTCAATGACAAAAATAAAACACCCGGCTAGGTGTTTGTACACAGTTATTGTTATGACAATATTATCCTATGCGAAATCAATGAAATTTGATATGCAAGAACTAGTGTCAATAATTATCTGGGTCAAGGCGACTCGAAAGCAAAACCACATTAAATTTTAGTCTTAGAAAGTATCAACAAAATCGATTCATTTACGAAAGCTAAGAAATAACAGCATATGACATTGACGTGAAATGGAAAAGAAAATACCATTCTCAAGGATTTTCTGGATCCTGCAGATTTCAAACGGTTAGTTCACGGAAGGTATACAAAATAACAGAAGAATAAACCAATGCTCGTCTGACAGCTGCCATTTTGATGAACTTTTGTCTTGTTTAAAGTATGGTCGTTCCGTCCCAACCCGTTTTGAAGAAAACAATCTAAGTCACGTAAACGCATTTGCACGGACGTTCGAATCAAACGTTTATGTCACCTAGAGTATGTATTGATTCGTTACCAGTCTGAATATTCTCGATGGACAAGTACGGAGGTGAGTTTTCATGTTTTTTTTTACTAATGTTTAAGTTCTTTCGTTAAATATTATTTGAATGAATTGCGATTTTTTGCATATATGCTATTTAAATGATCTTACGTGTGTTTCTTTTGGTTGATATCTTGGTTCTTTTAATTATATTATTAAATACGATGTGCCGAAAATCGAATGTTGACAAGTTGTTTATTGTACTGATTGCCGTAGCTATGGTCTGCGTCGAGTGGTTTAGACAGTCCTGTTGTAGGCGATTTGTTGTACATTAGCTTTTGACTACCGAAAGGAAATCAAATGTCAGGTTTATATAGCTGGTGCATTTTATACGCTTTATATGTGTGATCTATCACCTAGCACTAGCTGCTAGCAGCTAGTTGAATGGTATGTTTTGTGTTTAATCAGGTCTTTTAAATACACTAGCTGTGCATACATGTATATACTAATTTACTAAAACATCAAATCTATTATGAAGATCTATATTATGTTCTGATACATACCGTAGATCTTAGGAATCCTGAGTTTGTATGTTTATGCATGCATATATATATAGTCCTTCATGCTTCGAAAGTGGGATATTGCACAGGTTTTGAATTTGTGTGTAGATTTGTTGTACATTATTTAATGTCATAAATGCATACTTTTTTAGGAGCAAAGCCGGTGAAGTTGGACCTGAGACCTTGCAGAAACTGTGGAAGAACATTTGTTCCAGAGTCACTGGTTTGTGTTTTTCTTTTCTCTTCTTTAAGAAGATAGATTCCCCCAGGTTGAAATAAAATAAATTTGTTTGGATTGATCCGACCCAGAATTTTAGCTCTGTACTACTAACTAGGTAGGTAGGGATTTTATTTTTTTACTATGTATACTATAAACAATAGTAAAAAAATGTGCCCTATCTATGGCCATCATTTTGTTAGAAAAATGGTCATTGACGATGATGTATATGCATTAGCCATTACCGACAAAACAAGCCCTTTTTCGTCTGAAAACACTCATTTCACTGTGATTTTTGCTTTTGTAAACTTGAAATATATAAGGCGCGTGATGTCACTTTACTACGTGTGCATAGTATGACTGCGGGAAAACACAGGTGTCCTTAAATAGTATTTATTTCAGTGATATTGAAAAAAATATGATAGTGGTTTCGGAAACATTGTTTCTTGCTATAAAGTATGCACGGTAGGAAAACACACCAGATTCCTCTGTTATAGAACAAACAGAAACTATTAGGACCAATACATTTATAAGCTTATGGGACTTTAATATCAACCATTTATAAAAAAAAAAATTTTTTTAGGGGAATTTTTATCAAAGAATAGGGGAAAAAAGTATATTATTTTTGGAGGGGAATGGGGCCGAAATTCTGCCCAAAAAACGTCAAATCATGAGGGCCCTGTATCAGAGAGCCCTTTTTGAACAAACTACAGAAAAATATTCTTTAAAAATTCTCACAACGGTAAATTATTTCATGTCAAAACATTTCATAAAAAAAATCTTACTTATATATTTTTAGTGTAGTTGCACTCCCTCTTCATATAAACTTGAAGGAATGAAATAGAACAATTATGATTTATCTATTTAAACAAATGAACATAGATTTTCATATCCTGAGGATTTGTAATATGATTTTGTAAACTTCATATCATTGTTGCAGGAATAAAAACCTATAAAATGTTATTCAGGTTTCTTGTTGTATCTTAAGATAAATTACATTGTATACATACAATACAGGTACAACATTGTGTTAATTGATAAATAATTAAACAATTTTATTTGATTTCTCAACTAATAGTAGGTCCGCTTCCATTTTTGAAGTTGTGTATTAACACTCATTAAATCACACAAATGCACCGTAAAACTCCTATTAAAGGCCCCAGGCGAAACATTTTCCATTATGATTCATGTGTTTTTTTCCTAAATCATGAATCAGCCAGAACCATGTGACTGGGGCAATGAATGGAGTTACCCTCCAGGACCCGGAAAAAAATCAGCCAGTACAATTTAAACTGAGCTATGCAGTGTTTATTAAGGTTTTCAGCATCAATACATGGCCTATGTGACCTTAGTGGTGTAAGTTTTTAAGGTTTACAGCCTCAGTAAATGGCCTACATGACCTTAGATTGTGTTCATAGATCTATTAAAGTTTAATGGATACATTTTTGTTGTCATATGTTTAAAAGCAGGATTTCAAAGGATTTGGATTTTAATTTTGGATTTACTCTGATAGTGTTTAGGACTTGTTTTTAGAGAAGATTAAAAAAACATGGTGGGTGCTTTATTAGTGGAGTCCTGGAGGGGCTTTTAAAAGGAATCTTACGGTATCTCTTGTTGTTTCAAAATTCTGTGTTGAAAAGAGATACTTTAGTGTCTGTTATAATTGTATTACAGGTAAAGCATGAGGCTAATTGTAAGAATATTCAGAAGAAACGTAAAGTGTTTGATACAAGTAAACAGCGAGTTACGGAGGACTTGAGTTTGAAGCAGATAAAAGCAGCTCAGAAGAAGGTAATACAATGCTTTGTTTATTCAGTTGTTGTAGAATGCCTTTCTGTATAAATAAAATAAATGTATTTCAAGCATTGAAAATAACCTTTTTCTTACATTTAGAAAATCTTAATGTGATGTTACTAACACTTAACAGTATTTGTGTAATATTTCTAATTTTCTTTTGTCCGAATCTGTTGTTTCTAAAGACATTATAATATTTTCTAGTTAGTTTTAAGTAGATGGTGTTTAAGTCAACACTGCTGCACTCTTTTACGCATTGATATGGAACAAAAATCATGTGAATGTTTTCTCAGCACATCAAAACTATACGTTCCCTTCAATAGTTTTGAGAATAAAAATTAGATTTTAAGAAAGTTATTTAACCTACCCTGCGGTCCTATGTCAGTCATATCATTTATTAAAATAGTTAAAATCTAAAAAAAATCAGTTTATCTTATCATAGAGGTTATCATGAATAGATGAATTCTGGGCAATTACATATATCAACAATGGCTGTTCATTTTTGTATTTTCTTGGCTAAGTACATTTTAAAGGTGTTGTCATCTAGCTGTCAAAATATGATCAATGAATAGATCAATAAAGTAGTCTATTGTTGTGTTTTGTAAAGATTATTTCAGTTGTGGATGTTTTTGTTGCAATGCAATGTTTTCAGACGATGATACTTTCAATGCAAACTTCAGATAAAATGTCATTATTGTTAAATACTGTCAAACTGTGAATAGGGGTTATATTGATACATGTAGCGACAGTCACATTTCAATTGCCTTCTTTTTACATAACAAACCAACTAAAATGATGAAGAAACACCAATTTAATATGCTCAAAGACCTTATTTACTTTCCCTCTTTATTCTCAGTTTTAGTGGGTTGTCACTATTTTTCAACAATATTTCAGTTGAATACGGCGGCAGGTTCACCTAATTTAGTCTTAATAAGAAATGTGTAAGCTGACTACAATGAAAATTTGTTAGTTTTCTGATTCCTATAGGTTTGTCCAGATCTACTTTATAACAAAATAATTTCTTCTATACTGGCCTTACTTTCCCACTATTACTTAGGAAATAGCAAATCAATAGCTGATGTTCTTAAAGTTTTTGCAGTATGTTTGGTATTTATAAAGTTACAAAAAAGTTTCAAATGATACCTTGATATATTTTGTATGTACCTGGTTAGTTAACATTTTGCATAAAATTCAATTACAAAAAGAAAATGGACATATTTGAAATACTTTTTGAACTTCCATCATATTTTTAATTTGTACAGCCATTTAATAAATCTTCTTTGTCATTTGGCTGACATTTGATATTATTGTCCCTCTTAACTCAGCCTATGTTGTGACAAAATGGTTGTGATTGATTTGTTTATATAATGCCATTACTGTTCTATATCATCTACTAAACCTTTTCTATTTCTGTGGACACGAAAAAGGCAGCCGTTGATGCAAAAAAAAATGTAAGTTATCTAGAACAAATGAAAAGTGGTCTAAGGATGAAGTGGTAAATTTAATGTAATTCAAATGACACGGCTTAAGTAATTTAATTAGTGATAAAAAGTAATTTTTAAAAGGCTTATAGTATAGATTTTTTTATCAAACAAAGTAGGTCCTTAGTTGGACATGACTTATTTATTATATATATAATAAAAAGAGACTTTTTTTTAATTTTCACGATTTTTATGATTTAATAAACAACAACGATTTTTCACACAAAAAAAAGATTTTCAAAATTTTAAGATTTTTGTTTGTGGCCGTACTAATGTTTTTATCTGTACCACGTTCATATTACTTGCATCAGGATTCAATGTGTTGTTATATCACTTCTGCATGTGTTGTACTTTTCTCCACAGTAACCAATGATTCTGTTGATGGGAAGTTTTAGTACATTTATATGTTCCCATTTGTACATAATTAATGCAGGCAGTATTTATTGCAATCTACATGTATCTATACTGGTATATATACATGTATATAAGTCATGGTATGATAGGAATACATAAAGAGTTTTACCTAATTTGTCTGACCACTTGTCATATCTCATTCTGTTAAAAAATCAATCATTCTAATGACTTGTGTAATACAGACATTATGTTATTAAAAATGTATAGAATTCTATTTCTGATGGTAATCTTCAGAAGATTACAGACTTCCCGCAAGGTAAAAAAAATCTGCTTGACATTCGATCTGACTAGCTTGAAAATTCTGTCGGTCTGTTTGTTTATTTTGTTTGTTTATATAGAGTTTACGCCCCTTTTCAACAGTCAGAGTCATATGAGGCGGACAGTTCACCTAAGCAGCGCTCCTGGGAAGAACCAGTACTAGGCTCCCATCCTCCGTAAGCAACTGCCTACTTTCTCACATTAAGAGATATGGTTGGTAGCGGGATCCTCTTTCAATGAGAGGTTACAGTGATTTGAAGTCTCTGTCAGACTGAAGGGAAATCTGTCAGACCAGTAAAAGTAAACAAGTAAATAGTCGCCGGACAGCTGATCCGATAAGATTCTTTATTGGACCAACACACAATCTATTGGACAAGTCCACCGGTCCGACGCCTTTCGTCAAGTCTGCAGTTTATGATTGGTTGATTATATGTGCAGTCTCAATATTGACTGATCTGGTGTTATCACTCTGGATTTCGAACTTAATTATCTTCTTTGACTGTTTGTATGTGTGTAGGCAGTCCTAGAGAGAGTCAAAGATAATAGATGCATTAAATAAATTTTAGTCATTATCTATTTATGTTGTATCAAGCACCTCTGCTACGGCCCTTTAATGTAGTCTAGTCCAACAGTGGTATTAACTCCTCCTATGAGGTAAAACTTTTTATAACAGCTAGTTTAGTTGAGAATTTGGGTTTAACAGACCCAAAACACTTTTCATAATCATGATTATGTGGCCGAGGGACGCAGGCAGGGCTGTGGCCTGCATGGCGCTGTGGCACATGCTGTGGGGAGACCTGCTTGCAGGCAGTTAGCCCCTACTCTGAAAACCTTGGGCGAGGATACTGGGTTAGGGGATAGTGTAGTACCAGTATCCTCATTGAAGTACTGATCATAATCACAAAGTTCAATGTAAAGTTTAAATTTCCTTTATTTTCTTGGATGGTAGTTATTATGACTATGACATGTTAGCAAGCATCCTGATGTATTTCAGCTAAGTTAGAACTATTTCAAAGTTAATTTCAACTATCCATATGATTTTACCTATGAAACATGCAAAGTTCTATTAATTACTTAGTAAACTTAAATTGACAAAAGTGTTGTTAAGGACAACAATATAATTTGTATTTTCAATAAGATGATAAGTTTGGCTTGGGTAGATAAAGAGGACTAAGGTAACGGACCATTTGAATTTAATCAAGCCATAATGCAATAAATGAAAAGGTGCTAAAATTTAGCAAATTTCAGCTCACCTGATTCTGAAAATTTGCTACGTTTTAGTTTGTTAAACAGTATTATACCTTCATTGTTGGTTTTGATCTCCAAATCTACGTAAAAATGGGTTATACAAGATGAAAACTATATTACCTGGTCATTAATAATTTTATTATATTTTCTATTATTGTGCCTTTGTTCTCAGGTGAGCAATCAAGGGCCATCTTTGCCTTCTTGTTTACATGTTTGTACAAATATTGACAAGTTATTTTATGAGAAATTCAAGTAAATAACATTAAAAAGGATTTATTTAATCTTAAAATGTTAATTTTCAAATTAATACTAAATGAATAAGGTAAAAGACTTACCGGTATAATCAAATAAATTAATATATTAGGTAACATAAGCATAATTTTTTTTTTTATTGAACACTAAAAATGCTATGTTATAATTATGTTATCATGCTTTTGGTCGATTTACAGGGATTTTTTGGGGGCGATTTTTTAGCCGAAATTCGGTCATATTCCCAATGGAAAATAGTATCTTTTTTCCCAATTTACAGACAAAAATTCCCAATAAAAAAAAAAAAAAAAGTATAAATTTTATAAGTTCATTAACATCACTATTGGTAGTAAATACCTTATTCTGCTACTGTTCTATGGGAGAATAAGTAGAATAAGTTGAACATTGCCAAAATTGTAGTTATACATTTTTCCCAATTTTGATTAAAACACCGCAAAAATTCCCAATCCCATGGGTATGGGTCATATTCCCAAAATACCGAGAAAAAACCCTGATTTAGCTATTTTAGGCCCTAATTAACCATTTTATACCCTCCCGACAATAAACTATAGACCCCTGCGACTAAAACCAAACGAAAATCCTGTATTTATGCATGATTACATATATTAAATGAACTTATCAAACCATTTTTCTTGATTGTATGCTTGTCAATACTGGTGCATACAGCATTAGGTCATATAATAAGCAATTACAGTGTTTGATGGTGAAATAAGGGCTTAACCAGGCAAATCTGTTCAGTTGCGTCAGATCACATTATGGTTTATGTTACCCACTTATGAAACCATGTAATTTATAGTATGTTCAGGATTGTGTTGGTTTGATACGGTGTATAATGTGTATATATATATTACAGGCTGCCAAACCTCCAAAGTCAAACTGGAGACAGAAGCATGAGGAGTTTGTTACCAACATTCGTGCTGCCAGAGGGGCCCAGCATGCCATAAACCATGGAGGCCCACTACCACCCCCTCCCCCACCTGCTGAAAACCCAGGTAAAGTTCATTAATTTGTAGTTAATGCAACAGAAACCATGAAAATATTTACAAGACTGGTAGCGCATATATTTAAGATTTTCATATTGGACCATCCGTAATAAAACGTGAATTGCAGTTAAGCATCTGTACATCTTAACTGTTGGTAAGTAGCTAGTAATTTTTGTTTGGTTTGTTTACATTGCATACAAGTACTGGAAGCAGAAGCAGAAATAAAAAAACACACAAAAAAATTGTTTTTTATGCCCCCATATCGCTAGATCAGGGGCATATTGTTTTTGGTCTCTCTGTCTGTCTGTACCAAACTTTAACCTTGCCTATAAAATCAAAATGCTTGCACCTACATCCATCAAACTTCATATGTAGGTTCCTCATGACAACCTCTACAGGACCTGTGCATTTTTAGGTCAGTAGGTCAAAGGTTAAGGTCACAGGGTCATTGTGTTTTAAAAGATTCCGACATTTTTTTTAGAATACTACTCCTACTTTTTTCGTAGGATTTTGACTTGTTGTTACCAAGAACCCCACACATATATTCCGGGTTTTGTGATTTGATCATTTTGACGGAATTATGGCCCTTTGTTTATTTTGAGTGATTGTACCAGCGAAATACTCTTGTTTCCTTCTTTTCTCAAGGGATTTTGATAAAACTTTCATGGAACTATTTATCGAGATACCCAATGCATGTTGTAAAGGTTTTATGATTCGATAAATTTTTATGGGATTATGGCCCTTTGTTTATTTTGTGCCTATGTAATATATAGAGAAATACTCTTTTGTTTGCAACTACTTCTGTATTTCTCTAGGGATTTTTACCACGCTTTGATAGAATTATTGTCACCTTGTTCACCAGCACATATTGTTAGGGTTTTGTGATTCAGTCATTTTTAGCAGATTTACGTCCCTTTGTTTGCCAGTACCGAAATTTAACCTTGCCTATTAAATCAAATCCCTACCACCTGCAGTCATCGAACTTCATATCTTGGTTCATCATGATAATCTCTACAGGACCTGTGCATTTTCAAAAAGGGCAACCAGAGGGGGCATAGTGTTTATATAACACATCTTGTTTTGATACACATGAGGATTTATGAATGGGTCATTTACAAAACTTCATTCCAACAATTTTTTATGGACAACCTTTAGTTGATCATTCAACTAATCAATTTATCTAATAAGACTATATGTCATTGTTCTGTCATTGTTTCTTTTACATTTAGATTATGTGTCTTGTCCTTACTGTAACAGAAGATTCAATGAGAAAGCTGCAGAGCGACATATAAATTTCTGTCAGACACAACAAAAAAGACTCCCAGCTGGTAAACGAGAACCAACTGCACAAGAAAAAGCTAGACAAGCTGCTAGCAAGGTAATGACCTTCTACACAAAATTTGATTCTGAAATGAAATTAAACAATCCTAGTACAAAAAGGGTGAGAGCATTTGCAGCTATTGTAGAACTTGCTACATATGATTATAAAAAGTAGTACAAGTGGCTCTATTGACTAGTTTATCTACAATAGACATTTGACAGTTTTTAGCTCACCAGAGCAATGTGCTCAAGGTGAGCTTTTGTGATCACTCAGCGTCCATCGTGCATCATTCGTCGTGACTCCTACACCGCTATGCCAATTGCAACCAAATTTTACATGGATGTTACTTGGATAGTCCCCTTTCAAAGTTGTTTTAAAAATTGAATTTCATTAAAAACTCTGGTTCCTATGGCAACAAAAAGAAAAAACTTTAAAAACCTCAAAAAGTCTGAAGCCACAGGGCCTAGAGCTGAGATTTTTGGTATGTAGCATTGTCTAATGGAATTCTACAAAGTTTGTTCAAATTATTCCCCTTGGGTCAAAATTGGGTCTGCCCCAGGGGTAACTTGATTTTACATAGACTTATATAGGAAATTAAAAAAATCTTCTTGTCAAAAACTACTATACCTAGAGCTTTGACATTTAGTGTGTAGCATTGTCTAGTGGACCTCTACAGAGTTTTCCTGCACTAGGGTCCTCAGGGGTCACTTCCCATACCGAAAAAAGTTACAAAAAAGTTATGCCTTTTGAGGCAAAAAAAGTTACAAAAAAAGCATAACTAAGTTATACAAGTTTGGAACCATTTATTTCAACATAGTTACAGAAAAGTTATGCCTATTAAAAGTTACTAACTAATATGTAACTTTTTTGTGCCTATTTACAGAGAAAAGTTACATATTAGTTACAAAAAAGTTACACTATAGTTACAAAAAAGTTACATTCTAATTTCTATACAAGATTAAGACACAGAAAAGTTACAAAAAAATTATAAGTGTATAAAAGTTACAAAAAAGTTACATTTCAGGCATACTTTAGTTACATTCAAAGTTACAAAAAAGTTACATTGTAGGCATTCTATAGTTACATTTAAAGTTACATAAAAGTTACAAAAAAGTTACAGAAAAGTTATATTCTAGGCATACTTTAGTTACATTCAAAGTTACACAAAAGTTACAAAAAAGTTATATTCTAGGCATACTTTAGTTACATTCAAAGTTACATAAAAGTTACAAAAAAGTTACAGAAAAGTTATATTCTAGGCATACTTTAGTTACATTCAAAGTTACATAAAAGTTACAGAAAAGTTATATTCTAGGCATACTTTAGTTACATTCAAAGTTACATAAAAGTTACAAAAAAGTTATATTAAAGTTACAGAAAAGTTACATTAAAGTTACAGAAAAGTTACACTAAAATAACCGAATTTTCACTTTAATCAGACAAGAAAGATTTTAAATATTAATATCATAGCATTTAATTATTTCTTAAATAATACAAAAAGGATGTGAAAACAAAATCAGTTTACAGTGGCTTTTAAAGCACATAGATATTTCTTGAATAAAACACTATACAGTCTATATTCCAACATTTTAGATGTATTTATGCTTAATTCACAAGACAATGGTGATTAGAGTTCTCTTCCTCAAGTTTGTTTTCATTTTTCTTTGTTCAAAACTGACCAATAGTGCATTATTCTAGGTTCATCTACAAAACTTAATAATGCAGCTTTCACATCTTTGCCTTTAATAACAGCAGTCTGGAAAAAAAGAAGACATATACAATAAAATATGATTTAATAATTTCAATTGATTATCCAACAGATAATGTGGATTACTTATTGTAGTCAACTTAGAAAGAACATTTGCAAGTGTTTGAATTTCATATGCAGACAACCTTTAAAAGACAGAGAGTAATCTTTACAGAAGCTCTTTATAATATTTTTCAGTCAATACTATATAGTACTAGTAGAAAAACAGCCCAGATCTCTAGCTTGAGGAAATAGGATTCAGATTAATCCAGATTATTAATAAGTTACTATTTCTGTTTGAAAGTTTCATTAAGATTTTTGTGTTCAACTTAGCAATATTAGTTGATGTTAAGATTAAGAAATTGAAAAAGTTTGTGTTTTCTATACATGCATATTGATTATGTTCCAATCATAAATATGACTTCAGTTATCAAACAAGAGTGCCAGGTCTCAAATACCCTAAGCCCTATGTCAAGGGCCATAACTCATAAGTGCCTGTGCCAATTGGGCTGGTTATCAAACTTGACGGTTGTGACCTGCTGGACAAGTATCCTGAAAAAATTGTCGAAGTCCTGGCTAGCCCTTATTAATAAATGTTCTTACCAATGGATGCTGCTTCATTGATCACATCTGGAACTGTTTGTTCATCTTGCTCTAAAGAAATAAAATGCAGATATATGGAAAATAAATTTTACATAATGTTTCCTTTCCTACCAGAGGAGAAAAAACTCAGATAAAGGCTCATTAAAATCCCAACTGTTATGTCATTAAAATATGGACTTAAAGGGGTTCCATTTAAAATGCAGTTAATCCAAATGTCATTTTAATAAATGCTTTATCTCAAATAAATAATATAAGTACCATTTTCTGACTACCATAATTAAAGTCTTGTGTCATTTTTTCCAATTGCTTTTTCACTTCTGATGGGGAACCTGCAGAATAATATAAAAAAATAAGCATAAGTGCAATTTAACCTGTCATTGACTATAAAAAAGCAGGACTAGATATAAAATAACTATGAAGTTTATAATTCATAGCTCTTACAGTTCAAGTGTCATGCTCCTATTCCTAATAAGAATCAAGTATAAACAAATGTAACAAAGGGCAATAACTCCAAAATTATGAAATGCAGAGTAACAGTTCTTGTGCACTGCACTCAACCTCAATGAGATCTATTTGTCGATGAAATTTCAAATTCATAGCTTTTATATAGTATAAGAGTTTTGCACCGGACAAGAATCAAGTAAACAAACAAAGGGCAATAAACCAAAAATTAAGCCATGCAGAGTAATGGTTCTTGTACACTGTACTCATCCTCGATGAGATCTATCTAACTATGAAGTTACAAATTCATCGCTTTTATAGTCTAAGAGTTATGCTCCAGACAATAATTATGTTTGACAAATTAACAAAGGGCAATAACTCCAAAATTAAGCCATACAGAGTAATGGTTCTTGTACACTGTACTCATCCTCGATGAGATCTATCTAACTATGAAGTTACAAATTCATCGCTATTATAGTCTAAGAGTTATGCTCCAGACAATAAATATGTTTGACAAATTAACAAAGGGCAATAACTCCAAAATTAAGAAATACAGAGTAACGGTTCTTGTGCACTGCAGTAATCCTCAATGAGATCTATCAAACTATGAACTTTCAAATTCATAGCTCTTATAGTCTAAGAGTTATGCTCCAGACAATAATTATGTATGAACAAATTAACAAAGGGCAATAACTCCAAAATCAATTAATACAGAGTAACAGTTCTTGTGCACTACACTCATCCTCAATGAAGTCTATCTAACCATAAAGTTTCAAATGCATAGCTCATATAGTCTAAGAGTTATGCTCCGGACAATAATTATCTATGAACAAATTAACAAAGGGCAATTACTCCAAAATTAAGAAATACAGAGTAACGGTTCTTGTGCACTACACTCATCCTCAATGAAGTCTATCTAACCACAAAGTTTCAAATGCATAGCTCATATAGTCTAGGAGTTATGCTAAGTATTATGTATGAACACATTAACAAAGGGCAACAACTCAAAAATTAAGAAATACAGAGTAACGGTTCTTGTGCACTACACTCATCCTCAATGAAATCTATCTAACTATAAAGTTTCAAATTCATAGCTCTTATAGTCTATGAGTTATGCTAAGTATTATGTATGAACACATTAACAAAGGGCAACAACTGCAAAACTATAAATAAATTAATAATAATAAATACTGCCAGTTTAATTCCAGGTGGCGCGCTAGTATTGACCTAGTTGTTAGTAAACAACATGGCCGCCAGAATAAGCGCAAACATTAAAAAAAATACTAAAATGGCAATTAGTTAACACTTCCAATTAATCTGATTATTGATAAAGCTATGTAATATCGAGCAACTCAGTATATATATGTTGTATATAGAATTATTTTTCTATGTAAACAAATAATATCTAAGTAGAAATACCTAAACGTTATATCCCAAGAATCTTGACAGGAACTTGAAGACCATCGTGAAAATTACGATATCACCAACTATGTACGAGTCGAAATCCTTCCTTGAATCTTTTTTTCCCACCAGTGTGACGATTTTAAATAGACTTCCTCCGATCCATTGTATAGGAACGTGTACATGATGGATACAAGCAATATAAATTGAATAAATTTAAAGCTTCAATCTTTCTTCTTCTTGAACTGACGCGGCTTTTTGAAAAAACGATGCCTCCGAGCCAATCAAAATCGTGCGCGAAGTCACGTTTCGAATTTGGCCAATCAGTGTGTAGCGTGACGTCAGCAATGCAATATTACGGAAACAACCGAGTAATTCAGATCTACGTTCTGACTTAAAAAAACGAAACTTTTTCTTATTATTTAACTAACGTTTCTCCCTTGAATAAATATTTATCCAGTCTTAGAGATCTGTTAATTTATACAATCACCTACTTCAAATTAGAATCATTAATTGTTAATTAACAATCAGATAAGCTGGGAAGAACGTGTCACACGTACAGTCAAGGTGTCAGCATATTTATGGCATCATTTAAAATATACACAGAAATTTGATTAGTTGACAGTTTGCTTCAAACAACGAACACCGACATGCGTAGCCTTATATGGCAAATCAATGTGTGATTTATTACGTGGTCAATTAATTAGCGAGTTTGTTTGATCAATTTAAACATTAATTTTTCAGCTGAACGGGAAGTGTTTATTTGTTTTACTTTATTGTAAAAACCTCATATTTGCATGTTTTGTACATGTATTGACTGAATAAATGATATGTTCTGTTCTAAAATATGTATGATGCAATACTATGTCTTGGATTTTGTCTGGTGACGTACGTAATTTCATCTGTGTAGAAAATTATAATGGATCAGAATGGACGTACCGTCGTAATGATTCATGTAATAAAAAAACGTAGTTATATCATTATTTAGTATTGTTGACTTCATTGTATTCTTTAAATAATCTACAAAAACTAATGAATTTTAGTGAGGTATTTAATGATTGTATGTCAACATCACGTGTTGTGTAAACCTAAGTTTATGTACATTATTTGATTTAAAATTGGCATGTATGCATTTAGTTGTATATTTACAAGCAATCCAAGGCATCGATGTATTTAAATGTCTATTTGCGTAAATGAACTGAAATTAAGCATTGCGTGTATAGAAGGATCCGTACAGTACTATTTTAAACAGTGTAACACACATAAATAACACGTCTGACCCGAAGCTGCTAGACCCCATACTGTTATTTCCGGTATCAATAAGGATCATGTCACACAGAATACGATTTTGACCACTTGCTTGTATCACGGACAGTTCGCATGTTGGCATAAATAGATTTTTTGTTTAAGTAAATGTTTTTTCTTCGTAATACAAATTTATACACACATGAATGTATGTAAGTCCTTGATACTTAATAGATTGGATTAAATTTTGATTTATTTGCCGGGAATACGAGACGATTTTCCGAAAATCTACAAATCTATCGATTGAATAAACGCCCGTTGTTCGGTCCGTGTTTTCGATATACATGGTCGTTACGTACACGTATATTTCGGAAAATTAGCACAAACTTTTCCCAAAATGATCAGGTGGTGGAAAAGTATTTCGGCCCAGTGGAAACACTGTTTATGAAACGACTTTAAAGGATTTTAAGCTCACCTGAGCATGTGGTAAGATGAGTATTAAAATTACAATCAATGTCGACGTCCGTCGTCCACACCTGGAGGATTTCTTAACAAGTGTCACAGTTTTGATTGCATCTTCATAAAAGTTTTTCAGAAAGTTTGTCTCAGTGATATCATGAACCGGGTCAAACATGGGTCATCTGGGGTAAAAAACTAGGTCACCGGGGTAAAACCACAGGAACTATTTGATGATAGTGTTGAGGTCATAGCTTTTTTTGTTTGATTGTATTGTCAGAATATATTGTCTTAGACAATTTTGAACATACGTCTTTTGGGGTCAAAAACTAGGTCACCGGGTCAAATCTCGGGAAAACCTTTATAACACTGTAATAGTTCATAATTTTGATCGGATCTTCACCAAACTTTGTAAGAATGTTTGTCATGCCGATGTCACGAAAAAATCTGAACGTACGTGTTTTAGGGTCAAAAACTAGGTCACCGGGTTAAATGTCAGGAAAGCCTTCATAACACTGTAGAGATCATGATTTTGATTGGATCTTCACCAAACCTTGTAAAAATGTTTGTCATAATGATGTTATCTTAAAGTTAGAATATACGTCATTTGGGGTCAAAAACTAGGTCACCGGGTCAAATCTCAGGAAAAGCTTCATAATACTGTAAAGATCATGACCTTGATTGGATCTTCACCAAACCTTTTAAGAATGTTTGTCATACTGATGTCATCTTAAAGTTTGAATATACGGCATTTGGGGTCAAAAACTAGGTCACCGGGTCAAATCTCAGGAAAACCTTCATAACACTGTAGAGGTCATAATTTTTTTTTGGATCTTCACTCAACTTTGTAAGAATGTTTGTCATACTGATGTCATGAAAATTATTGAACATGGGTCATTTGGGGTCAAAAACTAGGTCACCAGGTCAAATCTCAGGAACACCTTCATAACACTGTAGAGGTCATAATTTTGATTGGATCTTCACTCAACCTTGTAAGAATGTTTGTCATACTGAAAATGATTGAACATGGGTCATTTGGGGTCAAAAACTGGGTCACCGGGTCAAATTACATGAGAAAAAAATGAATAAACTTTTGTCAATTGCAAAAGCTTCAACTGATAAATTGTAGAGTTATTTTATTTATTGGATGTAAACTGCAGTGTAGATAGCAATTTCATACCGAAGTCCAAGTGCTTGACAGTTTATCAAAATATCATGTAAAAAAAGAATTGCATGTACTTGTAAGATCTATGAGAAAAGAATCAATGATTTATATTTCCTAACTAGTGATTTCTTTGGAATAATATATAAATTCATAATCATATTAGAATAATTATTTAATTGTGCAGGAAACATGACATCAAACCTGAATACACAGAAAATAGAACATTTTGGCCTCATTTTAAGTATTAAAAGTCAAGAAAATAACAGAGTTCTGAATAGTTACTTTTTAGTTACACCAAAAAATGACAAAGTCTAAAAGGCAGAAATATATATACTCTGAAAAAGACAGAGTTAAAAAAAGTTACACTTTAGTTACACCAAAGAATGGCTAAGTCCAAAAAGTTACAATTTAGTTACACTGGAAAAAGACAGAGTTAAAAAAAGTTACACTTTAGTTACACCATGAAATGACTAAGTTCAAAAAGTTACAATTTAGTTACACTTGAAAAAAACAGAGTTAAAAAAGTTACACTTTAGTTACACCATAAAATAACTAAGTCCAAAAAAGTTACAAATTAGTTATAACTTTTTTGTAACTCAATACCTAGTTACAAAAAAGTTACTCTTTAGTTACAGAAAAGTTATGCCTATGTGTAACTTTTTTCGGTATGGGTTGACTTTACAAAGACTTATATTATATATACAGAAATTTAAAAAATCTTGTTGTCAAAAACTACAATGCCTGGACCTTTGATATTTGGTGTGTAGAATTGTCTAGTGGTCCTCTACCAAGTTTGTTTAAGTTATTACCATAGGGTAAAATTCGCCTCGCCCTGGGGGTCACTTGATTTACATAGACTAAATTAAATGTAGGAAAATTTGAAAAATCTTCTCCGAAATCACAAGGCCTAGAGTAAAGATATTTGGTATGTAGCATTGCCTAGTGGACCTCTACCAAATTTGTTCAAATTATTGCCCTAGGGTCAATATTTGCCCCGCCCCGGGGGTCTCTTGATTAATATTGACCTTTTTTCTGGTGAGAATTTACAGGGCCATCATGGCCCTTTTGTTTTCTTTAACAATATACTTGTGTATACTTTGTCTTGGGCAATCCTTTTCAATATATGTTTGACTTATGTCTTATTGTTTTCTTGCAGTACCAGCCACCTAAACCCAAAGTGCGAGGTGCAAGCCAACCGATGGAACCGCCCTCTTCAGGTGGTTATGGTGGTAGGAGTGGTTATGGTGGGAGTGGGAGTGGTTATGGAGGTGGGAGTGGATATGGTGCTCCTCCCAAAGGAGGACCTGGAGCTAGAGCACCTCCTCCTGGAGGAAGGGCTGGTCCTGGTGGCCCTCCTGGATCTAGATCAGGTAGGACCTTGTGACTTGTAGCTTTCCTAACACAACTTGCTATATATTTGTGTCCATAAAATTTATTTTACAACTGCATATATCTTGATATTGTTGGGTCTTTCTACTCTTGATATAAGTTTTGCAAAATGATTTGTTGTACAAAAGATTGTGATAACTTCTTCCTTGCCATATCAATGTTATTGTAGTTTTCTAATCATATACAACATACATGTACAAACTCAATTTCTTGGGCATTTTAGTTTGTATTCTATTTTATTACTTATTGCATGTTTCCAGGGTTAAGAAAAAATATTTTATAAACAACAAACTTCAATTATCCGCTTTGCTTTAAGAAGTCATTTCCAATCATTTTAAATACATTTCGACCTTCATTTTTAATTTGAATTTCATTCACATTATAAATCACTGCATGCATTGACTGCACTGATTGATGGAGTTAATATGTTTTCCCTGTGGTTTCAATATAGAGGTCCAAATACTTAGATATGAATTATTGTGATATGCATAGAATGAAAAGTATTGTTTGTTTGTTGCCTTCTACATTGGTCTTTTTGAAGATCGATGGATAGATATGTTTTTAATTAATAAATTTAGAACAAATTGTTTTATGATTGTGCTAACAGAGTCGTAATAAGTAAATTATTTCGTATAACTAAAAAAATATCATTATTTCTTTGTTTTATTAATGATGATCTGGATATTAATTTCTATATAAAATTATATAAATATGTTTTTTTATCTGACACATTTAATATTTTTGACAATAAATTTGTAATTTAGGGCAAATGGACAAACTTAAGGTCATTTTTTTGTCAATTATTTTAAGTAGCAAAAATAAACCTGTGGAATTCATTGATATATGAAGCAAAATTTAGGTATTGAGCATGAACCTTTTTAGTTTAGGTTGTCAATTTTTATCAATTATTATTACAAATAAGATTTTCCCTGTTGGCCTTCATATTCCTTGAGTTTGTGTGAATTAATAAAATCTCACTTTGATGGCATTGCTGTTATTTTCAGTGTCCACTGATAATCACAATGCTAAAAACACATCACAAGGGCAACCACCAAAGTCTGGCTCATGTCAGATTTTATGACAAGGTATTGTGCTTTGCAGGCAAGCTGTAGATGTGTGCTTTCTCATTATTTATTTACACTCTCCACTGCTCTCATACCAAACAACAAACTAACTCCATTGTTAATAAATAGGTTCCTATTAGTTCTATCCCTACCACAGTGTCACACCCCTTGGAATGGAAATCATGAAACAGTATTCTTGAACTATTCAGGAATGGTTCACGAACAGTTCATGAAGTATGCATACGGGGGGGGGGGAGATACATGTATATGTTCTCTGGTTTAAGTGGCAATGTACATGCCATTCGATAAGTTTTAGAGTTTAGACAGTGTATAGGATTCCTTTAGAAACATGTTATTTTACCTTGGACAAGAGCTTCTGATCCTGGACATCTTAATAAAACATGATATATTACAATTTTATCAAAACATGAAATTTTGTTCTAAAAGATTTTAGAAGCAAGCTGTGGTTCTTATTTGCATTGTGTGACCTGTGCTGTCCCCACAGTAGGACATAACACCTTTAAATTCATTCATTTGACAAATGTTTTGGGATAGCATTTTCCCATTTATTGCTTGTGTATTCTGATTTGAAAGTGCAGAATATTTTGTGTCATATATCCTTGAGAAATTCTAGGAGCATTATAAATTAAGTCAGCAGAACACCTCATTTACACTTGCATGTAGTGTTGTTGCAACACAGACACAATGCTTTGAAAGAGGGTTGGTGTGGTGGAAAATTTGAATTGATAAGTAAATAAATATGTAGCAATTAAGTTCCATTGTTTACTATTTGTATCTTATGTCTGATTCACAGCTTCCTACTCTGTGTCAAATTAAGGTTATTAATCTCATATATCGAGGGTTCAGTGCAACAGTGTCGTAACTCATATTGGAATAAGAACAAGTTACGACAGTGTTGCGCTGGGCCCTCGATATGTAATAAATATGTCTCAAAATCTGGTATCTCATCTGATTGGTTGTTTATGAGGAAAACCTTGTAATCAGCCAATAGGATTGCTGCATTCTGATAATTGTTCCAGAACTCATTTTTCTGCCATGTTTATGGGCCTTGATCATGATAGAACAATGCTCAGTGCTGTCTTGGGCTCATAGAGTTTTTTTACAATCATATGATACAATTTCATTTAAACTTTTTTTCCAATAATGTTGTTTGACCATTTCAATGTGTATGAAAAGACTCCACCATCCCATATGATTTAATGAATAGTTTTGATACTCCTTTTTGTTATATGATAAAATATATATTAATATAAACATTGTAACTTGTGATTGCTAGGATCAGTTAGTTTAAATTCTTTATTAGAACCATAAAACATGATTTATTGACTTTTCCTTTATAGTAAACCCAGACATTTTGTAATGGTATCCTTACTTCTATTCCTCCTCCCATTTGCAATGCCTCATAAGATTGGGTTAAAAAGGTCTTAGTGTTTTTATAAAGAAATTTGTAACCTGTTCTGTTAAAAATCTTAACATAAACACAAACAAGAACTCAAATCTCATAAATTTATAATTCATGATATTATTAGACAGAATAATTGTTCAAATGATGGTTTTAAAATTTTCATCATGGTATTAATTTGCTTTGACAATATTGTCCCTTGTACTTTTTTATTACATTTTTATTAGGGTTTCTATATAATTTTAAGGCATCACCTTTCTTTCATATGATTCCTTTAGTTATCATTTCTACCATTACTAGTGTTCTTTAGAAAGAATTATGACAGTTTATAATGCATTGTTACTGTAGTCTTCTTTTTATTGGCATTAAATATTTTACCAGTATTTTAAAGTTATAATTATATATACTTTTGATGATTACTTTTGCCTCTTGACCTGGGTTCAAGTTTTAATTGAGTGAAGTAAATTAAATAGAGTGTTTCAGTGTATTCATTTCAAGCAAAACATTAATCTTTGTGTGACTAAAGCCAAGGAGTATAATTTCTACATGTGTATATATGGTAAATGGATGAGTTTATTTGAACATCTGGATCTTAAGTACCAGTCATTATTGTTTGACCAACTGCTGAATGAATGTTAAACAACATTATAGTGAGTGCTCTAGTGTGAGATATATATATATATTAGTCAATGTTGTGACATCAGACTAATCCTAAATTATGTAGTTGAAGGATTAAGTTTAAATAGTCTTTTTTTTTCTTTTAATCCAAGATTATCTGATAATGTTAAAACACTGTAAATATTGTCATTGTCCTTTTAATGCTGGTACTTCAAAATGACTTAAAGACATTCATGGTTTGATGTTTTTCATACTCAAGTTAGCATTGAAATATAAAATCTTTAGATATTGGAAGAAAGGTCACTTTGATCCTCGCCCAAATACTAACTTAGAATGTTGAAACAAAAATATTCTAGTAGGCAGATTTGTATTACTGCTAATTTAACTCAGTACATGACCCGCCTCTGCGGTGGAGTGGTTATGGTCGCTGACTTCAAATCACTGTAACCAGTGTCACTGACAGAGGGTCCTGGATTAGAGCCCAGCTACCAACCATGTCTCTTTATGTGAGAGAAAGTAGGCAGTTGCTTACGGAGGATGGGATTCTAGAACTGCCATGATTTTTCCGAGGAACAATGGTTAGGGGGACTGTCCCCCTCATATGACTCCGACTGTTGAAAGGGTGTGTAAAACTCAAACAAACCAACAAACAAACAAAACTCAGTATGGAACAGATTTACTGATAAACCAGATATTGCACAAATTGATACTTATTTGTTGTTTTTCCTCCTATTACTGTTATCCTGAATCTATTCTTGTAAGCAATGGAATACTTGAAGTATTCAAGAATACTTAAAGAAAAAATCATATTTTCATGAACTTTATTTTAAGGGGTAAGTTGTGAGGCTCAAAGTCTTAAGTGTTTAATTTATCAAAATTTGTTAACAGCTAACACAATATTATTCATGTTTGCATGATGGAAGTCAGCCCTGGGCTTAAAACACTTAATAAGATGAGATAGTGCAAAACATTGTGTTTGATCTGCTTTAAAGTTATTAAGATATTTGTAACAATTGAACTTTTGATAATAATTGGATTTTTTGCTAGTTTTATCTAGTAGTGGTTTTGTAAGCAAATATAAGTCAGCAAATAACTTGAATACTTCCCAGAAACAGGAATTTGATTGATTTTAAGCATGAAACAGGGACACACAATATTTTGTCTGAAACATAATTTTATGCTTAAAGAATAGGTATGTGTCTTTATCAAGGTAAAACTTAATCTATTATGTGGTTCTGTATGACACAATCATGTTCCCGTACCTTTTTTGTCCTTACTTTAATTCAAAATATTAATATTCAGTATTCAAAACCAGTATTAGTTTTCTTTCCATTTGATCTTTAACAAGGCAAATATGACATTCATCACATAATTACACTGTATGACCTGACACAACTTATTGGTTTTTCCATTATAATAGGATATGAATGATACAATGATTTGAAATATTAGATCAATATAAGATGCATCTCCCTCTAGATTTATAAATCATTGACTGTAATATGAATGAATCTTGTGTCTGTGTTATTGAGTTTCTTGTACAAAAACTTGCTATTCATTGTGGACGTAAATCTCATTGATAGGTATGGAGTTGTAAATTTTAATTTGAAGACAAGACACAGAGTGCAGTGTTTCTATTGGTCAAATTTTACTTCAAACTCAGAGACAACCAATCAGGTTTTAAGTTATATCACTGGTCTATTAGCTCAGATTCTTAACCTCAGACCCTGTATTTCTTTGTTATTTATGTACATCAGACAATAGGAACCAGTCACTTCATCATAACATAAAAAATTATATATCAAATATATGATACACTAACTACTGGTACCTTGCACTCATTGGTGGCTAGCTAGGAAGTAGATTTAACATTTGTTTAATACACTAGTATATGATAGCTCATCTCACTGTATTTAAGTTCTTGTGTATGTACTATCATGAAGAAATTCCCAGGAAATTGAGTTTTTGTACATTTTATAACCAATCACAATCTGCTGACTCAACATGTTCTAGTGTCATAAGATAAAATGCTTAAAAATTAAATAAATATGCAAATTATTATTGTTCATACAATTTGTTATTGTTCATGCAAATTATTATTGTTCATGCAATTTGTTATTGTTCATGCAAATTATTATAAATTCATTATATAAAGGTTTATCTGGTTTTTGTTGTTTGTGTGGAACTGTTAGTGTTACATTAGTACTCATGTTTATCTTCACTAGTAGTAACAGAATTGATGTACTAGACAGTCAGACCATCTTATTATAATAATAAAAATTGTTTACCTATACAGTCAAAACTCATTATATCGAAGTTTGTGGGACTTGCCAAAATACTTCGATATAAACAAACTTCGATATAGGAATTTCGATACCCGTGTAGCTAAAGTCAGTGTGCCGTAATGATAACGTAATCGTGTTATTTAGTGTACGGGATTGTAACGGGTTATAAGAATATGGCATTTATACCGGTACTTATACGGGTACTTTCGATATATTTATTTTGCTATATACATTTCAAATATGCATAAGATAGTTTTAAATGAGTGTATAGCAGCTTAAATGATAATTTGTTTCATCAACGAAAAGTTTGTATCAGTTTTATAATCGTGAGAATGGACACTATCATGTTTATACAGCTGTCAATAATTAAATATCGATTTTAAATTGTAAGTGTTTGTTTGCGGAAAAGGTGCAAACATTTCTTTTGTAAGATGGCGACATAATTGGTTCGACATAGATGGTCACTTTATAGTTGAAAATATTCGGTTCGGACCAAAAATCTACTTCGATATTTAAAAATATCGAGAACCACGAATTTGATATACGTGCTTTTTTTAATATGTAATAAGAAGGATAAAAATCGGGACTTTATCTTTACTTTGATATAAGCGGGATTTCGATATAAGCGATTTCGATATAATGAGTTTCGACTGTATTTTGAATTACTTTCCACAATATAGATATTTTTATTGATTATTAATATATAGCATTCTTGTCTTTAAATTTGAAATATTTCATTTATTCTAAATTGATTTATACCATTGAAAATATGTCATTGATGTATTTGAATTTATGAATTTTTCATTGATAAATTATTTATTAGTTTCTACATCATTTAGTCTGTTTTCAATAGAATGTTGAAGAGTATTTTTATAAATTCCTTAACTGTATTTAATAAGATGAATTTTGAAATTTACATAATTCAGATATCATTATATAAGATAAAATTGAAAAATTGATTGCAAATTATGTGTTAGATATGTAAAGTACTTTTGGAGAAACGAGGGCCGTAACCTTGGTCCAGTGGGTAGTTCACTGGACTATAACCAGAGAATCCGGGTTTGAATCTTAGCAGGTCATACCCTTTTTTCGAAAATTTGACAAAAATGTGAATTTTCCTACATATGGGGTTAGGTCAATGTCTCCTTGTGGAAGAATTACAGTCCAGGAAATTTGGTTAGACTTGAACTGGGTGCCATGTGTAACTGAAATATCATATAAAAATAATTTTTTATCCATTGAGAGGGAACAGAAAAGGAGACACGATGCCTCTGAGATGACTGTAATGACCACTCATTTATAATAAGCACCCTAGAGGTTAAAATGTACTATAATAGTTGAAAACTGAACATATAATAAATGTCTCTTTATCACAAAGGGAAGTAATTTAGTAATTTAAGTATGATTATCAGTTGTAGTTACCTCCCCTGTCTCCATCTAAAAAATATTCATTCCCATTAATAATAAGACACAATTTTGATATTATAGAATATACACAAACTTAATACTTAAAGATTATATACTTGACTATAGTACTGATATGTTTCAATGTTGCCAAAGTAGATTATCCAATTAAATAATTAAGGCATGGCCTTTTAGTACATTTATTTTATCAGTATCTGCCAAGCATGAAGTTATTTTTGAATGATGTCACCAAAAAAGTCCCCTAATTCAATGTAATTGTCTTTAAAATGAACCAGTGTTTCTGTTGGTTTAACTTACAATATTAATTTATTAAATCATGATATTTTCATTTCATTTGTTTACTTTCAGATACAGGGAGGGCACCTGCAGGTTATGGGTCCAGTTCTACAGCAGCAAGAGGCCGAGCGCCTGTTGGAGGGGCCACTAGAGGTAGACCAACACCAGCTTCCCAAGGATCTTATGCTGTAAATATTTTATCTATTTCTTAATGATTTTCATCCCATAGTAATAAACCGTGTAAAAATGTGTTTGACAGTAAGTATTTTTCACGATATAGTAGAATTGTCTGTAATACAACACTGGAATCACATGTGTATATATACAGTCATACCTGTAAACAAAGGCCACCCTTGGGAATGATATAATGTGACCTTTATTGATAGGTGGCCTTTATTTGGGGGTCATTTGTTTTGAACAATTGGGCTTTTAATAACGATGACCTTTATTCACAGGGTGGCCTTTATTCACTGGTAGGCCTATATTCACAGGGTGGCCTTAATTCACAAAGTGGCCTTTATTCTCAAGGTGGCCTTAATTCACAAAGTGGCCTTTATTCACTTAGTGGCCTTTACTATTATCTGGGTGACCTTTATTCACACGGTGGCCTTTATTCACAAGGTGGCCTTTATTCACAAGGTGACCTTTATTCTCTGGGTGGCCTTTATTCACAAGGTGACCTTTATTCACACGGTGGCCTTTATTCACAAGGTGACCTTTATTCTCTGGGTGGCCTTTATTCACAAGGTGACCTTTATTTACAGGGTGACCTTTATTCTCAAGGTGGCCTTTATTCACAGGGTGACCTTTATTCTCAAGGTGGCATTTATTCACAGGGTGACCTTTATTCTCAAGGTGGCCTTTATTCACAAGGTGGCCTTTATTCACAAGGCGACCTTTATTCTCAAGGTGGCCTTTATTCACAGGGTGACATTTATTCTCAAGGTGGCCTTTATTCACAGGGTGACTTTTATTCACAGGGTGACCTTTATTCACAGGGTGACCTTTATTCACAGGGTGGCCTTTATTCACAGGGTGACCTTTATTCACAGGGTGACCTTTATTCTCTGGGTGGCCTTTATTCTCAAGGTGGCCTTTATTCACAGGGTGACCTTAATTTGGAGATGGCCGTTAACGCAGGTTTGACTGTCCTTACTTCTTTATCAGTAAATTTCGTACAAAAAATTTAAATTAATTCTTATTAACATGTGTGGCCAATTTGTTCTCTGATCATTTCATACCAGTTGATCATGATTTTTAATGTTTATTTATGATAGTGCCCACAGTAATTTTAGACTAGAACTCAACAACTGTAGATTTAATGTTTATTTACTGGGTATTTTGATTTACTGCATGTTAATTATGTAGTCATGCATGGCAATGTATGCTTTGCCTTTATTTTATAGTTGATTTTTCTGTGTAAAAATGAAGAACTTTGTTTCAAAGGACACTTACAGCAACTGCAATTTCTTTCCTACTTTAATGTACCCTGTGTATGACTGTAAACTTTAATAAGCTTTATTCTGATTGGTTATAAAACTTACATTTTATATTATGATGCAAATCTTTTTATACAGAAGACCATAACCGTGTACTTCTGACTCATCACCATGGCAACGTAATGGAATCGAGTAAATTAAGGGTTTCAATATAACAAGTCAATTCAATGTTTTCAGTTTTTTAAAGTCTATGAAGCGTTCTAAACAAGAAACATTATTGTTCTTCTGTTGTCTTGTAACGAGTCAGAACTATTTATAGCTCAGCTTTTTTTCAAAAGTTTATTGTGATCACTGCATTGTCTGCATTTGTGCAAAAACTTTAATGTAACTCATACATGTAACTTAGAAACTATGAAAGGTACTAGCAACATGAAACTAATCTAAGTGAATAAATCTCACTGAGGTGGTGAACAGACCAGCATTGGCACCGCTTGTGGCACTCTTGTTAAATTCCCAATGAGATACAAAAGTTGATAAGGATCAATATATAAGCCCCGCCCATCATGGTCAAGGTCAATATATGTTTATGTTGATGGCCCATTATTTGAGCATTTAACATATTCTAGTGTAATGACAACTCTTGTTTCAAAACATGGTATGGTGAAATGTATCAGTATTGAATCTTGATGTATTCAAACCCAAACCCAGATATATTGTACACAGATGTATAATCAATAATTACTTTACTGGTTGAATGTGTGAACATATAATGCCATAATATATACAGTATTTTTACTATTTTCACATGAATTTAGTTGAGGGCATTAACCCATCAAAGCTCACTAAATCTGTCTGCTTTACATATGAGTCACTGCTTGGTACAAAGATCATTCCTATATATACATGTATATAATGTCTTTAAATTGTACAAACCTGTTTCCATTTGAATAGAATTTGGATATGGATAGTTAATTATTTTAATACAAATTTCGCAGTTGATCAAAGAAATCTATAGGGCAACGAAATCTTCTTTTTTGGTGATTTTGATTTTATGGAAAATCTTTTTTTTATATCTCCTTGAAGATTAAAAAAACATGCGACTCAAATTAAGTTTTTTTTTTGTTCTAAACTTTCATTGGACTGTTTTGTAGCATTATGACAGAGACGACAGGTAAAGCTTGCTCGCTGTCAGTTCTGTGGGTTTGTCTGTGTGTATGTCCATGTGTCTGTCTGTGTGTATGTCTATTCATTGTTATGTCTGGTGGTTTGTACATTTTGTTTCATGATGTATGTAGTTATAGGCAAGGAATGTGACTGGAGATTCATGTTTGTAGGCTTTAGTGCTTGTAGGATGGATAAAATGAATGATATGCATAATAAAATAAGCTATTTAATTTCCTTATGGGAAAAAGGGCCAGACAGACAGCATCCACAATGGTGTCCATGCACTCTCTCTAATTCAAACAGTTTTATACAAATCCTCACCAAACTTGGTGGAAATGTTTATAGCCATGAGACCTCGGTAAAGTTCGATAACCAGGCACTTCTAAGTTATGCCCTTGACGGGCGGATTTTGTGACCTGCCAATCTTGTTTATAAATCTGCAACTCAGTTGTGCAGTCAACTGGAAATAAGTCACTGTTGACCACAATAACAAATATGTTGCTAGAAGTCATTTTGATAAAAAGTATTTATCTGTGGTTTAACGGCCATTCAACATCTATGGTCATTTCAGGGCTGTCCCAGAGAGAGGGGAGATAATATACAGGAGAACCAGGCATTTGTATCCATACTCTTATTCAGAAAAAATTTCCAGTGTACATGTATTATCGTGCCGGGTGTATTAAACACCAATACATGCCTCGCCCATTTCCTGTGATTTTCTTAACACTGTACTTGACTCTTAGATAGTAGGCATGGGGTCCCTAAATATTTTGAAGGAAAAACAATTAAGTGTACTTGACTTCAGAAAACTGTGTGAGCCACTTTATGTGATAAGCATAGAGTTGATGTTTGTGTTCTTGTTTGTGATATCTTCAACACTAAATGCTTAGTTTGATTTTTTAACCAGTGCTTTATTGATCAGTTTTTGTTATTCTGCCAGCCTTCTACATATGCCGACCCGGGTTTCACACAAAATGACCGCTCAGCAAATGACCCCTTAAGGGTCCTGTCTGGATCATCCCTGAAATTAAGACAACATAATGAAGTAAGGGCCAATACAAGAAAGGTGGCCCCTCAAAGACCAAGTGTTTTATCCTCCACTAGGTATTAAATCAATGTAGGTGTTTGATAGCATGCTGTTTGTTAAGATGATAACTTGATATTAATATTTAACCCATTGTTAATAAAAGTATAGATTGTTATAACTCCCCTTGCATGTTTTAATATTATACAGTAAAAGGGTTTTTCAGACGTAGAGCCATTATATCTCAATTTAGTTACATGAATGGAACAATTATACTAGGTTTTAATAAAGTCCATAATTTTGATGAAATCTTGAAATTGTTGATCAGCTCATTTTATCATGTTTACACTTAATTCATCCTACTCCCTTTCTTAAATTTTTTTTCTAATACTGCTTCCTCAAACTAAAATGTAGTTTATACTAGCTGTCATAAAAAATTTTGTCGAAAAAAAAAAGATTTTAGATATATGATTGTATTGTCAGTTTATGAGCATTTATGATACTAGTAAATGAAAATAAATAAATAGTTCAAGGGAAGACTTACATTTACAAATCTGACTACCATCAATATTTTTTCTAGTGTTGAGTGTATTAGAGCCATAATTGTTGTTTTTTCTAGAGTGTATGTTAAATCCTAAGTGTGTGACATATTTGTATGAGTTGTTTCCCTTTGTCTTATGCCGTCTGTTTGTTAATCTGGTTTCTTTTGTGATTTTATATTTCATACATTTCTAGGCCCCGTCCTATCAACAATACGTATCTTACAAAATCTCGTAAGCGTAACTTTGTATTTATGTCAATATTTACAATTTGCAGTTTTATATAAATTATTATGTTCTGGTCTATGAACGAGGCTTGGATTCTTTTTTTTCATATTTGTGTTTGTAAAGTTATGCTCGGCTTTAAGCCAAAAATGCGTTAATATTGATAGAGCATCATTTATATTTAATTTCTTTATTTAATGCATTAAGTATCTTGATACAACAGGGCACTGATGAACAGTGTTTTATTTGTTTACTATTGCTAGAAAAAATGAGTAAATAAACAAGATTGATCAATGGGGGCACAGTAAAATTTTATGTTTACTATCTACTGAAGATGTAATTTATAGTTATATTAGTATTAAAGCTCGAATCAAATCTAAAAGAAGAGTCATGATGGTGTGTTGTCTAAGATTGTGATACAAATGTAAATGTGTTGGCTTTGAGAAACATTGCATTTTTAAATTTGTTAATTTTTTGTACCAATTTCACTACTTATATTTTTTCTGTTGTAGAATTTTGTGTTGCTTATTAAAAATTTTGAATAACCCTTAAGTAATCCTTACTATGCTGTTCTATATGTTTTACATTGTGATTAATCTAACTTTTGTTTTATTTATTTAATTTGTATGACACGTTCCTCGATTTTCTCTAACTTTTTGGACACTTTTTTCATATTTCACTTTGTTATGTTTAAAATGACAATTTTTGTTGCATATTTTCCTAAAAGGTCAAATTTGTTGATCATTCTAGAAGGGTACACAAATTATGACATAGTCTTTCCTGTCATCAAAACTACCATCTTCACAATTTAATTATACTAGTGATGCTAAATTCTCAATTTCAGTTTTTCTGGGCCTGAGGGTATAAAACTTAAGATTTTGGTCTCTGAACTCAAATCTCCATTCCAGTCTCAAAGGATTATGGATGAAAAATAGGGTTAATTAAAATTAAAATTCAGTTTCAGGTCTATTATGCTCTCAGAATGATATTACCATAATATCACTATGGCTTGATCATGATTAACTTAGCAACATTAAAAGACAAAAGATTTAAGCTTGGAGACTGCTCTTAAGTTTTATAACCTTGAATCCTGGTCTGCAGATTATCTTTGAACCAGATGATAGTGTTTGCCTTTGTATGTTTGAAATTGCTTGACAGTATTATATTTTACTGCTAGGCTGTGATATATTTCTCTGTGATCAATTATCATGTCTTATTCTTGTGATACCTGTAACATGTGTTCAATTACATCATCACGGATGTGATTATCTCAGATTGAAATAACTTAGAGGAATTCAATGAAACCATTAAGAAGTGATAAATAGTAAGCCTAGTTGTGCATGCATTAACTTTAAGCAGGTTTCATTTGGGGGTTATGACCCTTTGTTTTAACATACAGTGTATAATACAGCAGCTACTTGCAGGAATTCAAAAAAATATGAGAAAGTGACTGTTTAATTTCCCTTTTAAAACGTAACAGTAACTGTGTCAAGGCGGCATTTGCTGGTATTCATCACCTTCAGTGATAGCTCCAGTTTTATGTCTATTATGATAGCTTATTTACATGTATATACATTATATTAACATATATTTACAGGGCCGGTACGGAAGGTAATGGGCAGATGTCCTCCCACAAGTTTTCATCATCATCATCATCATCTGGTAAGGGTTTTCGCGGCACTGATTCTGGTTACCATAGTAGCAACTCTGAAATTGACACAGCCGTCCCGCGGATGCGTAAAACAAGACCAAGTAGCGGGACTGCCAGGTTTTGTCGTGAATGTGGCACCATGTATCCAACTGGTCAAGCAAAATTTTGTGGCGAGTGTGGCTTGAAGAGAGCTAATATTTCAGTTCGATAAAAGACATCATCATTTTTTTTACATACTTGCAATTAGATAAAATGCCTCATTTATGCTCTAGTTACATGATTTTATTGATTTTACTGCAGTAGATGATGAGTGAAATGAATTTTATTTTGTTTTAATCTCACTTGTATATGGTATTTTTTTATTTTCATATTATTGTGTGAAATACATGTACAGTGTAAAGGAAGTAACTCTTAAAAAGTTAAAATGAAGTCAAAATAAGTTGTCTCCCTTTATCTGATAATTTTCTATTAAAGCGATAAGATGTGATTATGTGTTGTGGCTGGTTATTGAATTTAATGGTTTCAATTTGTTTTTACTTAGTTCTTCCTTTCCTTATTTTATTGTTTAAATGTTTGCTTAAGGTATTACATGCCAAACATCCAAAATTATTTTTTCAAAAGGGACAATATAGATATTGGATACATTTTATCATTTTAAGGTTTCCATGACAGAAAATGATTTACCATTAGATTTTTCAAAAACAATTATAGTCCTTTTAGTAAGTAAGTTTCCCTTCAAATTTTGAAAAACTGTGTGGGAGAAGCCCATTTTTTCAAAGATTGAAAGACCCGCCTCCGTGGTCGAGTGGTTTAGGTCGCTGACTTCAAATCACTGTAACCTCTCACTGATTGAGGTCGTGGTTTAGAGCCCCACTACTGACCATGTCTCTTCATGTGAGAAAGTAGTTGCTTACGGAGGAAGGTAGTCTTGGTTCTTCCCAGGAACAATGCTTAGGTGAACTGTCTGCCTCATATGACTCTGACTATTGAAAAGGGGTGTAAAACTGGATATAAACAAACAAACATCCACTTTAATGAAAACTCTTTATTAAAAGATGCAATAACACAGCACCAATCCAATTTGATAAAGAATGTTGGTCATCATACAATATCTAAAATAATTTATATTTTTCAGCAAGGGCAACAACTCTTATAATTTCTTTTTAAAAGTGTTGTAAAATTATTTGAAGTATCTAAGGTAACTATCATTGAAATAATGATAACTAGGCTATATACTAATTTTGTAATAATAACATTTTTGTGTAGCATTGATGAGATATGTCAGGGTAGAAAAGTACAGTATTAGGGATGTAATACCTTAATATGTAAAACATTAATGGTCCAATATTACTAGAAGATATCTTTCCAAGAAGTTGTCTTTAAATATACTTGTATATATATATTTATACCATATGGAGCTGTAAATGATTTGTTTTATAATCTATGCCTTTACTATGAATTCTGTGATACTTTTCAGATGTTTGCATCAAACATTAAAAGAAATATTTATTTTTTATTGAGAATTTTATCTATTTTTTCATTGCTACATTACAGCAATGTACAGTAAAATGCAGATATCACGAACAGTTCGTTAAGTGAAGTGTCTGATTCTGACATGGTCATTTTGGGTCAGAAACTAGGTCAATAGGTCAAATAATAGGAAAACCTTGATAGCAACTGACCTCATGACACAATTTCAAAACAATGTTTTCATCAGCAAGCAATAAAGGGCCATCTTGCCCCTCTTGTTTACTTTATTATTCATGTAGTCAAATAGCGATGAAATGAATTGATTTCTGTATCCCAAGAAATTGACTGTGTTCTGCTGTATTGTTTGCAAGAATTATTTTGCAGAAGTGTTTTTATTTCTGTATGGGCTTGTTTTTAAACACAGTTTTAAAACCTTAGCCCTGGATAGTCGTACTATATTTTAATTGTATGTTGTGCTTGTTATGCAACTTTTTATTTTATGTTTATTTATTAATTGAGATCATTATACATTCCAACTGTCTCAGACCAGTCAGCATAGCATTGTTTTAAAGTTTTGATCATTTAAAACAGGAGTCATAAAGTTTTGCTTTATTTTCTCAGATTTTTTTACGGGCCAAATGTAGAAATATTATTGTACTATGGTGCTTTTCATGCTAATAATAATTTCAAATGTGTTTTACGATTGACTGGTTGTCATTTCTTGAGTTTTTTTAATTGTTTTTACTGAATTTTGGACCATCGATTCTCATTTTAGTCACTTTGCATACAGGGTGGAGACTTTTCTTTAAACCCTAGCCTCTGATTGGTCAGTTCTGAGCTCAGTCACTGTCTTAGAAATGACCAATGGCATTGCTTCTTTCAGAGACAGATCGTCAGATTAAGTCTAATTGTTTTACGTTTTCCTTAAAGATATCAACATTTTTAAGTATTGATTTTACCTGTTAATTGAATGGAAATAAAAGGATTTACAATGTGAAACCCATGGTAAGGTTTTGTGATGTCATTAATTAAATTGTTTTGTTTAACAAATGAAGGTGTTAAATGTCATTCCAGATAGTACATGTAGATATGAACAAAATACTCATCATAGAAGACTAGATTTTCATGTTATGAATTTAAATTGACTGTGTAGATTAATATTAAAATGTGTAGATTTCCAAAGTGTATTAATATTTGTTTTTGTGTTACATCAGTATATTCTAAGGATTTTGTAAATTCATTGGCAACTTTTTCTAAATAATGAGTTTAAGCTACAACCTTCTTTAGATGAAAATGTTACTATGGTAACAAGAGTTTTAAGGAATGGATTTTCATTGTCTAGCTTGTGGTATTTACATAAATGAGTGATTCATATTTAATGTGAAAAATCGTATATTATATTGTTGGGTGCACAAGTTTTTTTCTGTATTTTTTACTTGAATGGAGCATAGCATATCTGATGTGAATGAAAACGTTGTACTAACGTATTTATTTATTAAGTACCGCGTAGGACAAATTACGCTCTCAACGTATCATGTATGCATTGTATGGTTGCACATAGGTTAGTTTAAATTAGTATTTTATAAATACAGGGTGGACATGCTGGTTAATTTGTATATATAATATATTCAGATATGTTGTGTTGTTTGTAATTGGTGTTTAATAAACAAAATTCTTGTAAACTTGCTCTTTATATATACATTGTATTTATATATATATATGTATGTAGTGAATCGCAGGCAGTAGGTATGGACGTGTGAAATGATAATTGTAATATTATATTCAAAACACCCTAATTAAGCTCAAAATTGTTTTGAATTCTTTGATTTTTTTATTTAATGTACTGTTGGTCAAATTTGGGTACTTAAATATTGATAATAATTAAATGATAAAGCCTTTATTCATTAAGGCAACACAGGCAATGCCCAATCTTCCCTGTGAGCCTCTTGAAGCCACTTTAACACCTTTGCTGCCAATGAGATGGGTGTACCCATCTATACAAATCTCTATACATTGTGCCTATGTGACAGATAAACCACGACATATTTGCCTGCATCACAGGTATGCTGGTCTGCACAAAACTCTGTTTATTTTGCTTATTTTATGTGTATACCCATTTGGGAATTAGTTAAAAGTCCAAAATAAGCTCACTGTATATAATGTAGGCAATATATGTCTGGAAGCAAAAGTGTTAAGTGGAATTAATTACAATTTGACCATCAATTCAAACTACTGCCTGTCTAGTGAATGTTTAAATGTTGCTGTGCTGATCAGACTGTAAGCTTGCTAGGTGTTAGTGTTGCTCATATTTTTTTCATCATTATTATAACCAGAGCAAGTCTTTTTTAAACCAATGTCTTAGGTAAAAGCTGTATCTTTTGACCTACTCCAAACTCTTCTTTCTGAATAAATGATGTTGAACTCGGTCAAAGTCTAAGTCTGACATCAAAACTCAGTTTTACCCAAATCTACCCAAATCATAAACATTTAGCCAGTTAGCTAGACTTGAGTTTTATTCTCTATCTCTTCTGTACAAAGCATTTACTTTTGTCTGTCAGTTTAGCTTTATTTGAATTGTCTATAAATTTGATGTTTTATGAAAGCCAAGTCATTTCTCTTGGCATTAAAGAAAAGATATTTGTTATTTGTTCATCGACAAGTCTAAGTAATATCTATCCATATATATAAGACTAAGCATACAAGCTTAGCTTAACCTACAAGTTTACATTAAGTTTATATTACATTTATTTCTATACATATAATTGTACTGACCAATGTGTTGTAAAGTATTTATTGGCACCATTTGTGATATTTTTGTTTTATCCGTCCCTTGGAGAATATTATATTTGCCAGATTTTTATTGCTGTCAATATGATTTGCTATTTCCATATATTCTTAATGTGTTACATAATTACGCATGTTCGCTATATATTTGTTCTTCTCCGCAAATCATCGGAATCTCATGTAAATTTTCGTACCATGGAAACATTTATTTTCAGATTTTCGTATTCATGAATATTGATGAGTTACCTTCTGACCAATTAAATTGTTGGTAACAAAATGCTACTCTTCATATGGTCGAAGTTAAAGAAATGTTTGATTGCTTAGACTAGGTAATCTATGGTATGTTTCATTGGTTAAGACTTTCAATACATTTCTAATAATAAATACCTTAAGATATATGTACTAGTAAATTACCTTGTATGATATTGTGTCGGTTGTTATGGCCAATAATCTCACCGTCATTTATGAAGCATTGCACAATTAGTACACGTGAACACATACATGTGTAGTCTTCATGTTTCATGCCAATAACTTACAGATATTTGTATTGTCTATATGTAGTATGTATAAATATATGGCCTAAATAATATTCATGCACAAGCCTTTGTTGTCTTGTTTTTTACCCATGTTCATAGAGAACTAAAACTTCTTCCACTCAGGGATATAGCATCCCTGTTCCACTCAATGCACTTGAGTTTTACTTCTGATTGCGTGAGATGAAAAGGGATCGGAATAGTAGTCGAGTGGTATTTCGCTGGACAATTTAACGAAAGTTGGTGTGTACGATTCTCGATTCTGACTTTCGAATTTCTCAGGGACAAATATTTCAGTGTCCCCTTCATACTGTGTAAAGAAAATCACCGGATGAAAGGGCAAGGCGTGTGTCGGTGCTTTATGTCGGGCATGATAAAGAACCAAGAAAAACTAATAAAAAATAGTAGTGATATAAATGCCCAGTTCGCATGTATCTTATCTCGTCTTTTTCGGTGGGGGGGGGGGCTGTAAATGACCATAGCTGTCATAGGGTCATTAAACAACAGATAAATACAATAAGATGACTGTTCCAAACATATACTCGAGGACTTGTATAATTCTTGATATACTTAAATGTATACAACTTGTCTGACAACAAATGCTGTATAAATCTTGAAGTGTAAAGTCACATAATTATGTTTTCATAACCTTAAAGTGATTTCTTAAAAAAAGTTTAACAAACATGACTATTACAAGTTATCAGAATAAAGTGTTCCCTAACGTTTTACTCCACTGTTAAATAACTCGAGCTGCGTTTGCTGAATTCAAACATGCCCTGCTCACGTTAACAAAAAAATAGATATCAGTGTTTTACCAGGAACGTATGTCATTATATAGATCAACGTACTTGGTTTTACGTTGCAAAAAAGGGAATCTGCCTGATTAAACATAGAAACGTTTTTAATTTCCGAGTTATCTTCCTTTCATTTCTATTAATAGTTACTTATAGAAATGTACATGTCGCTTCCAATACATGTATTCATTATGTAATTTGATTTTCTTTGATATGATCTTGTCACATACAATTATTCTGCCTACATTCGTATCATTATAGCTTTATACATTGAAAGAATGTTGTTTCAAGAATAGAATTTTTGCTGCGAACGGAATTTTTGAACTTTAAAATCTTTAAAGTCTTCTTCGTTTATTGTGAAATAATATTACATTTTTTGTACTCGTTTTTTGTCTAGTAGCCTTTAGTTAGAAATAAATGAAATACATGCATATACAAAATTAGTCAAGATTATGTTAAAATATTACTGTCTTCACTGAAAAATGTCTATAAAACGGCAAAAAGCTTGAAATATATCCTTATAAATTTTGAAAGGACATGGATGAACAAGTAGGGCACTGGATATATATGTTATTTATCCATGATTGAAATAGTGTCTACACAGCACATCAATACACTCCCAAGAAATAAGGTCAAATAAACTAGACAGATGCCCAAGGGCAACATATAGAGCCCGCTACTTAGAAAGATTTGACATTTGAGCTACGAGTCTGTCTGGGTGATGTTTATGACACATCATCTCATTAAAGGAAACTTTCATACCAAGTTGTTTTGATATCCTTAAATGCAGACAGAAGGTACATACCAGACAAGGAAAATACATTTGACTCAAGTGTGATATGACCTTTGACCTATGAAACTGGGTGTCCTCTTCTCATTGAAGTTATCATGGTGTTTAACAATTATGCCAAGTCATTCTCAAATATGTCATGTCAATGCATAAGGGAAATAAAGCCAGGACAAAGCCATGAAATATCTACTTCTTGATCTCTTGATTGCGCGTTCAAAAATGTCAATTCAACCCCCGGACGGACTAATTAAGTAACGTACAGACATGAAACTGTTATATATGATTATAGTTGGCTATCTGTTATTCGAAGTTTTTTGTTGAAAACCGTAACAAACGGAGAAATAATACTTGTGCACTAAATCTTACTTCTTCTAACGACAATGATATATCAAAGGACTGAAAGTACTCGTGGAAACTGAACTTACTTATTAAACTTGCGCAGGAACTTAACACTTAATATTGGTATTTGCGTTCGTCTTTGCATCTGAATATTGATGACTAAAATTTACCACAATAATTTACGCTATTGTTCGATTGTAAATACCACTCATGGGTGATTCACTTTAAAATCACGTGATGGAAACATGCTTAATTACTTATCCATTTTAAACATTTTGAAGTGCTCATGGATTTAATATCACCATTATGTACATCGTGCACGCCGTTTATTTGATGCAATATGAAAGTAATGATGTGCTGAATTTGCCAATGCTCAAATAAATTAATTTTATCATGAGTGGAAAATATCTTAAAATTGAAAATGTCAACGGGCAACTATTCGCAATCTGAAATTGCTCAGATTATTGAAAAAGCAAACAAATTGGAAATTGATAGATTTGTACCATTAATAGTGTACCTTGTGGTGATTTCCGTTACTGGAATTATAGGTAACGGTCTCGTATGCTACATTTATTATCCACAACGTAACATTTCAAGTTCTCGTTGGTTTATATTCTTCATAGCGGTAGTAGATTTGTTACTTTGTGTTATTGTGATACCGATAGAGATAACAGCATCATTACAACAGCTGAACTTCCAAAACGCCATTGTTTGCAAATCTTCAATGTTCATTATTGTTTGGACGTCATCGTGTCTTGGAGCAATCTTGTTGTTTGCCGCGATAGATCGTTATCGTAAGGTATGTGTGCCCAATAGATGGCAGATGAATACTTTTAAGTCGAAGATGATGTGCGGTTTTGCCGTTGTGCTGACATTTGTATTGACTATACCTGTTGTATTCGTCTACGACATTCACACTTCAAAAATAAAAAACTTCGGTGTTGAGGGGAGTGAATGCACATTCAAAAAGGCAACTGATGGATTTTCCGTAAAATTAATGTACGCATGTTTCTTGATGTTATTATTTGTGGGCACCTTGTGGACAATTTGTGTTTTGTACTGTTGTATAGGGGTAGCTATTCATAAACACGTGAACAAGAAGAGAACGAACCAGAATCGTAAATTATCTCACACTGAAGAATCGTCATCTGATACCAAGTCCAATAAAAAAGAAACGCAAACGGCCGTATATGAAAAGAAAATCAAATTTTCAAAAGGAACTCTTTCACGACGATCTCACGCGAGGAAAGCCACCCTTTGTATTTGTCTGATTTCATTAGGTTTCGTTATTTGCTATTTACCGTATGTAATTTTGATGTTATTGAGAAATACAATATCAGATTTCCGAGACAACCTGTCGGGCGATTCTAGAATAGTCTATCAATTCTTTTTACGTACTTCGTATTTGTGTTATGCCATCAATCCTTTTGTATACGGATTTTCTGATTCTAAATTTAGAGAAAGGTGTAGTCAGGTAATATATTCTATAATCCGTCTAATTCCTATCTGCAGAAACCGTGGAGTTTATGTTGTATAATGATGGCAGGTAAAATCATGTCAGCTGACCCCATTCTGTCTTGCTGTACACGTCCTGTGGTAAGTGCGCTGGGTTTGGGGCCTGTTTGGAATCGAACCGATTCCATATAACGACAGGTTATGATCATACCCTTGCATGAAAATTTGACAAAATATGTCGATTTTCTTCACCGTGTGAAGAAGTTCCCGATTACTTACTTAAGGCTAAGTGAGTACTTTTAATTAGTTTGGTGAACAGGCCACCGCATATAACTTACTTCTTTGGAAAAATCGGCGTAAATCCAAACTAAATCAATGAATCAGTCTTGTTTAGTGTCATTTATATATGAATGCCAAATGCCTTAGTTTAATCCTCTTTTCTGTCTGTGCATGTGGCTTTAACATTTTGTTTCTATAGCAATTACTTTTGTATATTGACAAAACAAAGAGGGTGATAATTAGCTTTATGCGGCTTATATGTTACGTTTCTCACACCTTGCAATTTAAGTATATCATTTAATCTTTCGGACTTCAAAAATACCCTTTCTTCTAGTTTCAGAATTTATATACATGTATATTGATTGGTCATTTTAATTTATGTCACTCCCATTTTTGTATGCATGACTAGCCCGCTTGGGTGGACTGGTCAAAAGGAGATTCTAAAAATCTATATGATATAAGGCTCTTGAAATTTGTCTTAGCTGTAAGGTGGATGTCCACAGTTAGTGCGATTTCGCCATCACGTTTTATTGTGTTTCAATTTTGGATTGTTGTTCACATTAATGTTATTATATTGTTATCATTCCGTTAAAAAATAAAGTGGATCATTGAAGTTTTGGACTTGTAGTAACTACTGTTGAATTGTGATTAGCAGCAGGAATTCCTGTGCTGACAGATTGTTCACTTAGCTAATTCCCCGAAATAAAGTAACGCGCGCCCAACAACAAAAAGATAAAGAAATTGGCGGCGTTACAAAAGCCAAGAATGAGGTTGACAGTCGCAGCTACTCGGGCATTTTCGGACATTACCGTCACTGAGAATACGCCTCGTGTATAAGTGTAGGGATATATATTTTGGTTATATGATTTCCGGTACTGGGAGATCACTCCTATTGAAAGAGAAACAGGGTTATTGCGCGTCGTTGTATTCCCGATCACGGATGGAAAGTAGTCCGTGAACAATATCAACATGAATATGGCGACCTGCCTATTACGACCCGAGGCGTTTTCTTGGGACAGACACCGAGGAGTTCCGAGTATAAGTTTCATTCGTTCGGATGAGGGAATTTTTTTTTCAGTGACATTTCCGAAATTTCCGCAAGATGAGGAAAAGGTTTAAAACTCGGTACCGTTTTCAACCCGGAATCATTTACTTACCTAATCTGTTTACAACCATACAAAATCTTTTTGTACAATCGATTCTCGAGTTTTTGAAGAATCACCAAGTAGACTGTTAAGCCTGTCTCACACAGAACACGGTTGGGCACACGGTTCCAATACGGTATACTCGGTTATACACGGGTTGACTGGTACGAGTATTTAGCTCCAACCGTGCCTGGGAATGAGTTGGTACGATTTAGACTCGAATTTAGCACGAGTATGTACGAACAAAGCACGGATATACTCGGTCAATCAAGGTTTGTCACGGTTTGAACACGATTTTCATACGATTGTTGTACGGTTCCAAGTACGGTCTAGTACGGTCTGTTACGGCCTAGTACGATTAAACACGACTTTTACTCGATTAACTGGACATTTACAGGGTTTACATACGGTCCCACCGACTTTTGTTCGAGTTATGCTCGAATTATCACACACTCGTGTATGTTTTGATTAATTGACTCGTTTTGATGGCTTGGCTTCATAAATTTTCGAACTTTCAACAGAGAAGTTATAAAAATGGTAGATGACAGAATAATGGAATTAGAAATCATGATAAGACTGATAGACATTGAGATTATTTTGGCCAGAAGAGGTGAGGGGAGACAAGAACAAGCCAACAGAAGGAGAAGAAGAAGAAGGAGACAAGTTTGGACAAGAGAATGGCTCAACAGAAGGGTCATGTTTGGTCAATATGATACTCTGTTACATGAACTAAACAGAGAGGACCCCAGGTGTTACAAGAACTTCCTCCGTGTTGATGCTGACTTGTTTCATGAGTTTGTTAGACGTGTCGGGCCAAAAGTAACCAAGAAAACAACCAATTGGAGGTTGGACAGACGTAGAGACCGTGTCTGGTCGTACTTGACCATGTATAATTCGTACTTGAACTGTATTGGTCGTATGGCGATCGTATGAAGCCGTATTGGTCGTATGGCGATCGTATAAAACCGTGTGTACACTCGTGTGAATCGTACGGTTATCGTGTGACATTCGAGTGTTAATCCGGGTGTTGGATGTAGGACTTGGGAACGGTTTCACACGATTCCATACGATTTATATACGATATTGACAAGGTTGAGCTCACTCGTGGAGTGGACTTCATGTGCGGTTGTATATACGGTCTCGTACGGTCTCACACGGTCTCTCACGGTCTTATACGATCGCTAATACGATCATTCACGGACATGGCACCCGTGCCAGTTTTTTTTAAGTTTTAAAAATCATACACGGCTTTCACGGATACACTCGAATGGCCCGAGTGTAACTCGGATAAGGCCACGGTTGGTTCGGTTGTATGTACGGTTTACACGGGTGGGCAACCGTATAAGCCGTGTGTTCTGTGTGAGACAGGCTTTACTTAGAAAAAATACACGCACGACTCAATATTATAAGGCTTCGTCAATCCGGAAAGGAGTTCATTTATACATGCTCATTCAATTGAATTAAATGTACAATATATGCATATGACGCAGGAAAACAGGACATCCTTGTAACATACTATCCTAGATTTGAATAATTTACTTACGAGTAGTTTACGTAATGCTAACATCCGTATTCTGAATTGTTGATTCACGACAAACTACAAATATACATGTAGATAAACTGAACATAAAGAAAAAGTCACTGGTCCAAAGTGAGTGATCTTCATTGCGTCGAAATATCTATTTTTTTTTTAAATTTTCTTTTCTTCAGTTGGACTGATCATCGACAAGAATCTGATGAAGTTAAATGTTACATCTCCTAGTTTTTAGATATAACCCTGACCCCGAGCCTTATCCCCCACCCCCTTAATTCCCTTATCTTTAATTTTTATCTGGTTACATGCTCTTGAAAAGTTGGGTAGGTAGGTAGGGCATTTTATATTTATTTTTGGCTCTTTTGAAAAAGTAAAATAGTGAAAAAAGTGGTCGAATAAAAAGATCAGTGTAACCGGGAAACATTAGGGTTGATAAGGTAACCAGCAACAAATAATTACCTTCACTCCTTAGTTTGTTTATACCTACCAAACATAAGTCTCATTGAAGCATCATATCAACAAAGACCTATTATAGACATATGTATGTATAGGTCATTGATATCAACAACTTGTATCAGTGTAAATGTTTTAAATACCGAACATTACGTTACAATTACAATCAACCCTGTGAACAAAGGCCATCATTTGAGAAAGGTAAAATGTGGTCTTTATTGACAGATGGCCTTTATTCGGTGGTCACTTTTTCTATCATTAAAGGTGGTTTTTAAAACAATGGCGTTTATTCACAGATTGGCCTTCAGTCGGAGATGGCCGCTAAAAGAATTTGTAGTAATTCAATTTATCTTAATACTGTCAATTATGTTACAGGACAATAATTAATAAATCAACATTGTATTTGGGGATTTTAGGAATGTATTTTGTTTAGGGAAGATTGGAGTTTTTGTATATTTTTTTCAGTTATTCCTCTTCTTACATACACGTATATGTATTTCATAAATCATATCTCAATTACCTACTTGTTTGTACGAATTCATTTTTACAGTTTATATCGTTATTCCGAATGGATATGGTATCACGTGTAATTTCAATGTACAGTCAACCCTGTGTTAGTGGCCACCTCGAATAAAGATCATCATATGAATAAAGGCTATTCTTTTAATAGCTATCAGAACAAACATGACCTCCAAATAAAGGTCACATTTAATGATAGTCTTAATTCACAGGTGGCCACAAACAGGTTTTGCTGTACATGGAGTTGTTAGTTATCGGCATTATGGAAAATAGTCCTTATTCAGAGATCGATTTATTCTAAGTATATAATCAACGACGTTTTTTGAAACAACGGCCTTTATTCACAGGATGCCGTTTATTCCGCGGAGATGGCCACTAACACAAGTATGACCGTATATAAGCCCGAGATAGTAAAAGTGATTGTATGACTGTATTAAAGTAGTTTTCAGATTTTAAACTGTTTATCTTTCAAAATGACCTTGGTAATTATGCATCAACTGACAGAAACTCTGTGATACCCTATACTGAAGTGATACGATACATCTAAGTAGTACATTCGTTTTTGTAATTATACATAAAATTATGTACATCGATACATTGATATGCTTAGGATACTTATAAGGTATATACACGTAACTTTATTTCATCCTTCTTTGTAATATATTCGTTTTGTAATACATATAATTATGTAAATCGATTCATTGATATGCTAAGAGGTTACTAATATGATATATGAAATTTCTCTTTGTTACATTTGGTACTTGTAATACTTATTTTATATATACTACTATGGTTAGTATAATTGTGTGTTAATGTATTATTTGATATTTCTCTGTATACATACACATACCCTACACACACGTATCCGCACACACCACTCACACACGCACCCCCACACACGCACGCACATACATACATACATATTTATATATTTATTTATGTATTACTGTATATTTAGCTTGCACCCTTAATGATTGTAAGTGTAAATATGTTCTTGTTTAATAGTTGTGACAATATGTTCTATCCACTGGCTAATTCTTGTAATTTCGCTTTCGTATAAGAAAAAACCGTATGTGGAAATATACATTAGAACCCCATAATTATGTGGACTATCATTTTATAATATTTCGGCTTGTTAAAAATCAACACCAAATTATCAGATTATCAGTAATAAAACGACAGCATCTTGCTTATCATCGTATTAGACAAGAATTTTATTATTTGATTATGTTTAGTATAAATACAGCCATATATATGTTTACATCTTTCCGATTAAGTAGCCGATACTAAATTAGTGTTTTTTAAATGCACTTGCTGAATTGCTTAATAACAACCGTCATGTATGCATGTATGTTTTTGTAAATACAATGTATGCACCACTTGGGTCTTTGACCTTCTGGTTTATTGAAAATAAAGCTGTTCAAACTGTTCATCAACTGTATATTTGCAGTTTGTCCTAATTTCTCGTCCAATGAAATGTCCGCATTTCATTTGAAATTTGAAAAATATATCGCATAAAATGTGCCGAAACTCTGATATGGAGAAAATAAGTGCTACGAGACCAAACTCTGAATAGGGCGGTGCAAATTGCATCAGTTTTATTACGTCATCCTTAACCGTGCAATAAAGTAGGCGGAGTTTAAACTGCTCATAGAGTTGAACCAGGTCGTATAGCATACGAATTTTCTATGGTTTTCGTTATTTTTGTTGGATTTAATGCCCGTTTACAACAAAATTTCACTTACCAGCGTTCCTTGGTACGAATAGTACCAGGTTCCATGGTTATAAAATTGTTTCCATCAAATTGCACAGCTTGTCTTTTTATATTTCTATAATAACTCATAAGTACATGTAGATACATGAATCTTACATCATCATAATCAACCTGAATATGCATTTTATATTCAACAGTAATACGTTGAGAATGGAATGGATTTTTAGCTCAGAGATAAATTGTTAAGTTGTATATAACATCTGGCCCGGTACAAGATACCACACTTGCAATGTTTTCCGCTCTAAGCCGGACTCGAACTTAAACATGTGCAAGAATCCAAAAAGTTTGGCAAGAAACAGAACGGTCGAAAACTGTAAAAAAAACGGTGCATATGCCTATTGGTCCAAATTGAAAGAGTGGACAAATAGTACGAAACATTGATATTATGCGCATTTCTGGATATTGATAGTTTATATAATAACTAAGACAATACCAGTTTATCACGAATAAAACAATCGTAGATCTAGAATTCGTCGAAAGCTAAGTGAAAATCCATTGTTACAGGTAAATGTTGGCTCTTATTAACGCATATAAAGCACACTGAATGCTTTACTGAACTGAGGTACTTTGTGGGCGGTGTTAAATTACATCTATAGTGATGATTGACAGTTTTTGTCGAGACAAAACATGCGTACGTGACAGAAATTAGGACAAACTGTAAATCAGTTATCGTTCATATTATGAATTTTATGCGACATATCACTGCGCTCCGCTTCGCGTCGCTTGTGATATATCCCATAAAATTCAAAATATGAACGATAACTAATACATACATTACTGTACCTTACATTATATCCCCCATCAGAGTAATTCAAGTCGTATAAGTCAGATACACGTACTCGTATTTTCTTCAAGAGCGTCTTCTTACAGACGCTAAGAAGACGCGGTTAGCTTAGTCTAACAACCATTTATCATCGGCTTCGTCTCGGCAAATTTCAACGGTTGTTTATCTAAAGCCAGTCTCACACAGAACACACGGTTTATACGGTTGGCCACCCGTGTAAACCGTACATACAACCGAACCAACCTTGGCCTTATCCGAGTTACACTCGGGCCATTCGAGTGTATCCGTGAAAGCCGTGTATGATTTTTAAAACTTTAAAAAAACTGGCACGGATGCCAGTTCCGTGTATGATCGTATTAGCGATCGTATAAGACCGTGAGAGACCGTGTGAGACCGTATGAGACCGTATATACAACCGCACATGAAGTCCACTCCACGAGTGAGCTCAACCGTGTCAATATCGAAAATTTATGAAGCCTAGCCATCAAAACGAGTCAATTTATCAAAACATACACGAATGTGTGATAATTCGAGCATAACTCGAACAAAAGTCGGTGGGACCGTATGTAAACCCTGTAAATGTCCAGTTAATCGAGTAAAGGTCGTGTTTAATCGTACTAGGCCGTAACAGACCGTACTAGACCGTACTTGGAACCGTACAGCAATCGTATGAAAATCGTTTTGCAAATCGTGTTTAAACCGTGACAAACCTTGCTTGACCGAGTATATCCGTGCTTTGTTCGTACATACTCGTGCTACATTCGAGTCTAAATCGTACCAACTCATCCCCAGGCACGGTTGGAGCTCAATACTCGTACCAGTCAACCCGTGTATAACCGAGGATACCGTATTGGAACCGTGTGCCCCACCGTGTTCTGTGTGAGACAGGCTTTAAGCGAACCGTAAGAAGACACTTTTGAAGAAAAACCCATACTGTTTCTATTACTTAAGTCATTTGAAAGTTTTTCGAAACCCACGATTTATTCACTGTTAATTGTTAATAGGAATATAAGTTATATAACATAGTGAGTATATTTCAATATTCGGAAATGAATTTACTCGGTCATTGTCATCTATTTTCTTACATCAAGACAAATGAGAATATATTTAAAACTATTCATTGTGCTAAAGAACAATGCGGTCTGGTATTGAAGTGGACACTAAGTGCAGTTTTACAGTATATGTTCACGTGATGATTACTCTAGCTCGCAGTGACAGCGGACTATATACTATATAGGGCACCCTTGTTAAAGACATAACATTGCCTTAAATGAAAGGTGACCATTATATATATGATTATTCGTACGTCATTTTGCTCTAAATTATCATAGACAGATTTTTAGCATGACCTTTATTTAGGGTGGTCTTTTATCGAAGGTGACCGCTTACACAGGTATGACTGTATAGCTAATGCAATTTAATAGTATTTGACTGTCGATATAAAAAGTTACGACTGTGTTAATTACTCTCTAGTCATAGATATGCAGAGAAAACTGTTCTTGGTTTTCTAATTGTTCTCAAGAGAATACTGCGCAATAACCAGACATAGTGAGACCATCATTATATGGAGTAACAGTTTGCCATCTGGACTTCAAAGTACGGTAACTGGCATACAGACTCGTTTATATCATACAGAATACAGAAAAAGTTTATTCGGCATAAGCATATTACATCTTATCACCGTGAAACAATATACATGTACAATACATACATACATACATACATACATACATACATACATACATACATACATACATACATACATACATACATACATACATACATACATACATACATACATACATACATACATACATACATACATACATACATACATACATACATACATACATACATACATACATACATACATACATACATACATACATACATACATACATACATACATACATACATACATACATACATACATACATACATACATACATACATACATACATACATACATACATACATACATACATACATACATACATACATACATACATACATACATACATACATACATACATACATACATACATACATACATACATACATACATACATACATACATACATACATACATACATACATACATACATACATACATACATACATACATACATACATACATACATACATACATACATACATACATACATACATACATACATACATACATACATACATACATACATACATACATACATACATACATACATACATACATACATACATACATACATACATACATACATACATACATACATACATACATACATACATACATACATACATACATACATACATACATACATACATACATACATACATACATACATACATACATACATACATACATACATACATACATACATACATACATACATACATACATACATACATACATACATACATACATACATACATACATACATACATACATACATACATACATACATACATACATACATACATACATACATACATACATACATACATACTATCAACTACATACTATCAACAGTACTATGAATATAAAGTACTCATGTTAAAATGAACATTTATCTAGGAACAACATGATTTACGTAAACATTAAACTATTAATCATCAGATAAATAAATAATTATTATGGTATATATGAATATTATATGAAATCAATACAAACATATGTTAAATAAAACGTAAGCTATTAAGATACATGGTAAGATTTGTGTTTAATACCACTTGACTACTAGTGTACAGCCTGTCTGGCACTAGGGATGGTCTAGATGTAACGCACTGGACCTTTAATCGATAAGTCGTGGGTTCGAATCTCGACTCCGTCTTCCGATATTTCAGGGACGCTTTCAGTGTCCACATCCCAGCTACTGAGCCAAGTACTGTGTCTAGAAAGTCACAGGAATATTGTTGAGTCGTGAATCGGTACTTTACACCAGGCACGATAAAGAACCAGGAAGAGTATTCGAAATAAGAGTAGGGATATAAATGCCCGGTTCTCGTGTATATTCTGTCCCCTCTCTCTAGGCGGCTCTGAAATAACCGTAGCTGTCTAATGGGTCGTTATATACAACATAATTATAGACTTGTATACATCGCTTTAAAGACCAGTAATTCCAAATTCCGGATTAAGTTTGTGTTAACCACCCGTTTTCGTTCATATAATGACCATTTTCGTAGGTGGTAATTCATAAACTTGTCAATAATGCATTCTGCACTTCAGGTGCATGTTTGATTCACGGGACAAATAAAATTGATCTGGGGATGCACAAATTTGTCATATCTTATGTCCAATATATTCCAAAATAAAAAGTACAATTTGGACCACAGTACATGTCTTGAAATTAGCTTACGTCACACATTAATTTCAATTTGAGGACAGTATCTTTAAACTTTCAGTCACAGCTAATGGTTTTAATTAAAGCAGTGGAATTAATGCTTTGTGGCAATGTCAGTACACCATAGAATCTTGTTAATTGCAAGTAAATCGGGACACCAAAAACATGATACTTAACCAGTTCAGTTCGGTTTAACAATCAATAAGGAAAAAGCCAAGAAAGTAAACATGTACACAAATCTATAGCCTATGATAAAACTCTCAGTATTTATACACGCAACAAGTCAAACATGTGGATATAAGATTATTTATTATGAAATGTTACCAATATAGTACATCATATAATATAAACTCACACACATAAATATGAGTGTTGCATCCTCATTTAATACCATATTTCTGGCTAACATCCAAAAGATTATTATCTTCTACCAGTTATACGTCGAGAATAGTTTCTAATGTACGGGATATACTTGATCAACAATCTATTAAAATCATAGTTCGGAAAACAGCCTAAAATGCAAGTTTCTGATTGGTTAGATATTAAAACCGTCTTTAAATTGACCAATGAAAAGACTGCATTACATGACTGGTCCCTACATTAGGCATATATGTACTTAAGTATCAATGCTAAAACGTATCTTGTATTAAAGCCTTGTGTATGTATACATAGACCATGAAGACATTAGAACATCTTTTTATACGTCTAATGTACTAACTATCAAATCTGAAATTAATTAAATGCAATTAATATACAGGTAAATATATTCTTAAAGGTTTTGTATAGAATGTAGTTATATAGTGGTAGTTTGTATAGAATGTAGTTATATAGTGGTAGTTTGTATAGAATGTAGTTATATAGTGGTAGTTTGTATAGAATGTAGTTATATAGTGGTAGTTTGTATAGAATGTAGTTATATAGTGGTAGTTTGTATAGAATGTAGTTATATAGTGGTAGTTTGTATAGAATGTAGTTATATAGTGGTAGTTTGTATAGAATGTAGTTATATAGTGGTAGTTTGTATAGAATGTAGTTATATAGTGGTAGTTTCTATAGAATGTAGTTATAAAGTGGTAGTTTCTATAGAATGTAGTTATATAGTGGTAGTTTGTATAGAATGTAGTTATATAGTGGTAGTTTGTATAGAATGTAGTTATATAGTGGTAGTTTGTATAGAATGTAGTTATATAGTGGTAGTTTGTATAGAATGTAGTTATATAGTGGTAGTTTGTATAGAATGTAGTTATATAGTGGTAGTTTGTATAGAATGTAGTTATATAGTGGTAGTTTGTATAGAATGTAGTTATATAGTGGTAGTTTGTATAGAATGTAGTTATATAGTGGTAGTTTGTATAGAATGTAGTTATATAGTGGTAGTTTGTATAGAATGTAGTTATATAGTGGTAGTTTGTATAGAATGTAGTTATATAGTGGTAGTTTGTATAGAATGTAGTTATATAGTGGTAGTTTGTATAGAATGTAGTTATATAGTGGTAGTTTGTATAGAATGTAGTTATATAGTGGTAGTTTGTATAGAATGTAGTTATATAGTGGTAGTTTGTATAGAATGTAGTTATATAGTGGTAGTTTGTATAGAATGTAGTTATATAGTGGTAGTTTGTATAGAATGTAGTTATATAGTGGTAGTTTGTATAGAATGTAGTTATATAGTGGTAGTTTGTATAGAATGTAGTTATATAGTGGTAGTTTGTATAGAATGTAGTTATATAGTGGTAGTTTGTATAGAATGTAGTTATATAGTGGTAGTTTGTATAGAATGTAGTTATATAGTGGTAGTTTGTATAGAATGTAGTTATATAGTGGTAGTTTGTATAGAATGTAGTTATATAGTGGTAGTTTGTATAGAATGTAGTTATATAGTGGTAGTTTGTATAGAATGTAGTTATATAGTGGTAGTTTGTATAGAATGTAGTTATATAGTGGTAGTTTGTATAGAATGTAGTTATAAAGTGGTAGTTTGTATAGAATGTAGTTATAAAGTGGTAGTTTGTATAGAATGTAGTTATATAGTGGTAGTTTGTATAGAATGTAGTTATATAGTGGTAGTTTGTATAGAATGTAGTTATATAGTGGTAGTTTCTATAGAATGTAGTTATAAAGTGGTAGTTTGTATAGAATGTAGTTATATAGTGGTAGTTTCTATAGAATGTAGTTATATAGTGGTAGTTTCTATAGAATGTAGTTATATAGTGGTAGTTTGTATAGAATGTAGTTATATAGTGGTAGTTTGTATAGAATGTAGTTATATAGTGGTAGTTTGTATAGAATGTAGTTATATAGTGGTAGTTTGTATAGAATGTAGTTATATAGTGGTAGTTTGTATAGAATGTAGTTATAAAGTGGTAGTTTCTATAGAATGTAGTTATATAGTGGTAGTTTGTATAGAATGTAGTTATAAAGTGGTAGTTTCTATAGAATGTAGTTATATAGTGGTAGTTTGTATAGAATGTAGTTATATAGTGGTAGTTTGTATAGAATGTAGTTATATAGTGGTAGTTTGTATAGAATGTAGTTATATAGTGGTAGTTTGTATAGAATGTAGTTATATAGTGGTAGTTTGTATAGAATGTAGTTATATAGTGGTAGTTTGTATAGAATGTAGTTATATAGTGGTAGTTTGTATAGAATGTAGTTATATAGTGGTAGTTTGTATAGAATGTAGTTATATAGTGGTAGTTTGTATAGAATGTAGTTATATAGTGGTAGTTTGTATAGAATGTAGTTATATAGTGGTAGTTTGTATAGAATGTAGTTATAAAGTGGTAGTTTGTATAGAATGTAGTTATATAGTGGTAGTTTGTATAGAATGTAGTTATATAGTGGTAGTTTGTATAGAATGTAGTTATATAGTGGTAGTTTGTATAGAATGTAGTTATATAGTGGTAGTTTGTATAGAATGTAGTTATAAAGTGGTAGTTTGTATAGAATGTAGTTATATAGTGGTAGTTTCTATAGAATGTAGTTATATAGTGGTAGTTTCTATAGAATGTAGTTATATAGTGGTAGTTTCTATAGAATGTAGTTATATAGTGGTAGTTTGTATAGAATGTAGTTATATAGTGGTAGTTTCTATAGAATGTAGTTATATAGTGGTAGTTTGTATAGAATGTAGTTATATAGTGGTAGTTTGTATAGAATGTAGTTATATAGTGGTAGTTTCTATAGAATGTAGTTATATAGTGGTAGTTTGTATAAAATGTAGTTATAAAGTGGTAGTTTGTATAGAATGTAGTTATATAGTGGTAGTTTCTATAGAATGTAGTTATATAGTGGTATATTTTTTTGTAGTTTGTATAGAATGTAGTTATATAGTGGTAGTTTGTATAGAATGTAGTTATATAGTGGTAGTTTCTATAGAATGTAGTTATATAGTGGTAGTTTGTATAGAATGTAGTTATAAAGTGGTAGTTTGTATAGAATGTAGTTATATAGTGGTAGTTTGTATAGAATGTAGTTATATAGTGGTAGTTTGTATAGAATGTAGTTATATAGTGGTAGTTTCCAGGCAGAGACTTGGACCGGTTGTTATAATTGTTATAGTTTTTGATCATTTAGCCAACACGGGCCGACTTAGATCTGGGTATCTTACAGAATATATTTGTTTTATGTACTCAAACATGAGTCTGTTGTCTGAATTTTAAAATGAAACAGTTTCACACAAAAGTAAATTATTACACTAGATATGTTGTATTGATTTAAGTGTTAAAGTTGTATTTCGTGTTTCTGTAACAGTTACAATAAGTCATCTGATTAATATCAGATATTTCTATAATAATTCGTGAAAATCTAATAACCAAAACAAAAAAAACGAAAACAATTGAATTGATATTATGAAATTCTGCATTTTATGTGTGGAGCTTTTTTATACACTAAGCTACGGCTTAATGCTGGTATAATCGGATTTTTTCACAACATAATGAATATCCGGTCGTGGTCCAGTGGTTGGTGCGATGGGCGTGAACCTTGGTTCGAATCCTGGTACGACAAGTCATTTACTTCTATGACAAATATCGATTTTCCTCTTATGCAATAAAGTTGTCGACAAAAAGTGCCACCCTATGAGTAAAGGCCATTCTTTTAAAACCATCAATGATTATTTAGAACAAAATGACTTCCGAATAAAGACCACCTGTCAATAAAGGCCACATTTATTCTTTCCCAAGCGTGGCCTTTGTTCACAGGTTTGACTGTTAGTATCATAAGCTGAAGAATAACACAAATATCAAACTGTTTCATTGTCTTACATCATCAAATAATTTGGCATTCTACCACAAAATAATACAACAACGCGAAACTATTTTGGATGACAAAACAACAAAACAAGCAGAAATAATCTATCTGACAATAAGTACTCAAGTGGCAGCGACATTTATCTAATGATAGTTTGATTGTCATGACTCATGTTAGTACACACAGAGCTTATGTTTTACGATATGTTCCATTCATGTTTATACTTAAAACTAACTGTTGTCTACGGAACACTGTTAGTGCCATGTAAAATGTCGTCCGTCATCCCCACTGAACATGACGCACGACAACGCGATACTAGTACGACATTTCGACATATCGTGCCAAAATGTCGATAAAATGTCGTGTCACATCGACGTCTGTCGTATAACATTATTGTCCGTTGTATCGCGCTGTGGCGCGTCGTATCGTGTTGTCTTGCATCGCCTTTGTGGGCACTCCTGCAAGGATTCCGTGAAACAATGAAACAATTATACAGACTAACAAGTATTCACGTTTCATCGTTCCAAGGGAGATAAATCAACGAACAGTTGCAGCGCATCAAATGTCTATATGCAGACATGTTGAACAGGACCGGTTTAAGCTTAATGTAATAGAATTATTTTGATGACTAAACGATCGGAACCTTAAAAAATTGCATCGTTCGTGAAAGATGATTCTTCAACAGATTTCAGTCATAGATATGTAACCTTGTTTAAAGAGACATTAAATATACTGTCCATAATTATGTTATAAATGTCCCAAATGTAGATAATATTTGATAATTTTAACATATATACACGTACAAGCAAGCCCTCACTATGGAACTTTCATATCATTCACAATAATTATATTTACAATGTCGAGCGTACTAAGAAAAGAGCATACAATACTTATAGTCCTCGTGTGCAAGAAGTAGAGAAACTCTGGTCTGGACTTCTGCATAATTATGTACAAAACACATAAATGTATATAATGTTATACGGATATAATGATATGTAAATATATCAGCTAAATACTGGTTATTTATTCACAAATTATACTAAAGTCGAGTGTGCGTAGATGAATTCTATTTTCTTTTTCGCAAACAACAACAACAACAACAACAGGTAGATGTGAAATTGCACAACACGAAAACATCGCTTGAAAATACTGGGTTCGAAAATAAGACTGTTGAAATAACTGGACCTATAATCACCAGAAGGGGAAATAATGCAGACAACAGCGAGTTAACAAACACTTGTACTTAATATTGGTAGATTCTGTGGGAAACATATAATGTAAAACTGTACGTAGCAATCTCTCGGGTTCTAAATACTACAGTATTTCGGTCTATAAAACCTTAACTTTATTTATCAAAGTGTGCCGGGAAAGTATCGTACAAGAGAATGTTTAAATAAATATTTATTGCAGCCAGGATACTTATCTACTTGATTTGCTAATAAATTTGAGAACCGTTGATCCAGAAAAAAACATGCTGATATTTTATTTTCTGTTTTTCGCGTGTAATCATACTATCTAATGGCACCAGACTGATAAGCCGCCAGCATTGAGGTGTACTAGCAATGAAAAACGTAGTCATCTGACATCTGCTATTTTCCCAATACACAAAATATTTCCTCTACTGTATACACTGGTTAGATCGGTGTATCTGATTGCATACATACACAACAGTACATTTAACTCCACATACTTTATGTATTACACATATGTAAGTTCTAGAATACTTTGGCATGTATTAATCACAGTTCTATCTCTGCCAGGTAAATCGGGAAGGTGTAGCTTTACATTGTGTGCAAAACGTATACTATTTGATCTTAATAAGGCTCAAGAAAAACACAAAAGTGATGACGTATTACGCAGGAATACTCAGAAATGTCTTCCAAAACTTAAGGAAAGTTGTGATTAACATGGGAGTTTAAATAGTTTTACTGGACTAAGGTTGACTTCCGCGGTTTGTGTTACTAGGATTAAATTAGTTGTATATTGTGTTGTATATTTCTTTCAAGTTATTTTTGTAGAATATACTAGTATATCAAAATGAGTGAAGAAGATTCTAATAAACCTTCTGTGTGTATAAACTTTGAGCCGCAAGCATGGAGGAAAACTGTGTGTAAAAATTGTTTTCAATCTCCAGCAGCGCATGCGGCCGGAAGTGGGGAAAATGGCGTCAGTGTGTCTTCCGGTAATGTAAAACAGGAAGGCACGAGTTCGGCGGACAAAAAGTCAGCAGCCACGTCCCTTAAAAATAAATATGAACAATTAGAAAAAGACAAATATAAGCCGAAAGATGCGTCACATACATTGCCGAGAACAAAAAAGGCCAGTGGATTAACGCTCATTACAGATAAATATGATCAATTAGATAAACAGGTTGGAATGAGTGAAAGCCCGACAAAAAGCATTCCGCCCCCTACCCCACCCAAAACCTATAAAAAAGATGGCTCAATGAAGGGAAAATTTGGATCAATGGAAAATGTGTCGGCTGAGGTGGAAGTTAGTGATAATAAACTTGGTTTAAAATTTAAATTCGGATCTATGGAAAACATATCACAAGTCCCAGAGAAAAAGAAAGATTCGGTATCGAGTTTAACACAAAAGTCGAAGTTCGGTGGTTCTGTAGATAACATATCTAGTGTTGATAGAATAAAAGATGGCAGACAAGCAATGTTAAACAAACTTGACAGTTTTCAAAATGAAATTAAAAGTGGTGCTACTTCAAAAGCTGGCCAGACAGTAATTCATCAACAAAAGGATGGCCAAGTTGACATTATAACATTACCAAAAAGGTCCACGGACACCAAAATCAAGGACAGCAGTCCCCAGTCGAAAGAGTTAGTAATTAAGTTAAATGAGAAGACTGAACCAAAATCTAAATTTGAAAAGCCAGACCTTAAATTGACTAACAATAAAGATAAAGAAAATATTGGCTTGTCGAAAACTGGACAAAAATCTAAATTTGATCTCAAAAGTACAACTAGTGAGACTGAGAAACAAAATGAACTTAAAGGTGCTAAAGATTTGCTTTCTTCAAACAGACTTAAAACTATTAAGACAGAAGACAGCAAAGAAAAGGAAAAATCAGCGGACAAAGATCTTAAATCTGGGTGGAAAAAACCTGAATTAAAACCGGCCAGCAATGATAATAAAGAAACAAAACCTATCTCATTTAAAGATAGACTAAATAAAACCACTGAAGTGGAAAGTAAAGACAAGCTTGCTGATAAGGATACTAAGCCTGGTTTTAAAAAGCCTGAGCTGAAATCTTCTGTCGGTGATAAGGAAGAAACGAAGCCTTCATCATTTAAAGACAGGCTAAATAAAACTTCTGAAAAGTCAAAACTCGAGGAATCAAAAGACAGCAAAGACAAGCCGATTGAGAAAGATCTAAAACTTGGTTTGAAAAAGCCAGATTTAAAGCCTGCTAGCAAAGATAAGGACGACACGAAGCCTACTTCCTTAAAGGATAGACTGAACAGAACTGGTGACGGACCGAAAAAAGATGAGCCCTCAAAATCAAGCCTGAATTTAAAAGATCAACTTAAATCACCATCTACCGACAAAGATAAATTAAAAGATCAGCTTAAATCACCATCTGCTGACAAAGATAAATTAAAAGATGACCTCAAATCACCATCCCAGAATAAAGGGAATTTAAGAGATCAACTTAAATCACCATCTACTGACAAAGATAAATTAAAAGATGTCCTTAAATCATCCTCTGTGGATAAAGATCCATTGTCAAAATTGAAAGATAAACTGAAGTCACCTACACCAGAAAATGACAATAAGCAGGCACCATCATGGAAAGACAGGCTGAAGTCACCAGCAGAAGATACTGAAAAGAAAGTAGACGACCGATCAAAATCACCAAAAGGCGATACCAAATTGGACTCTGAGCTAAAACCAGATTTATCAAGGAAGAATGTAACTGCTGTAGAAAGAGAAAAGTCAAAATCACCAATAAGCATTGAAAAGAAGCAAGTTACAGATACTGAAAATACTGTTAAGAAATCTGATGTTCCACCAACGAAACACAAAGATGAAATGGCACTTGACAAAAATACGACTATCTCAAAAGTGGTCGATAGGAGTAAATCAACTCCAGAAGAAACCTCTAAACTTGATAAAGAAACAGGACTAAGTAAGCCAGAACCTGCTTTAGATAGAGAAAATGCTGAACAGAAGTCAAATCTTCTGTTAACGGAAAAAAAGGAAGAGGTATCAAATGTCCTAAATAGAACCGGTAAGGAATCTGTTGATAAGAGTAAATCAACCACTGTAGAGAAATCTAAACTGGATAATGACACTAAAGTACAAGACAAGAGTACAAATGATCTCAAATCAAAGTTTAATAAAACCAATATAAAGACCGGAAAAGAAGAGGACACTACTAGTAAACCAAAGCCGTTCAACCTAAGAAATAGCCTTAAAAAGGCTGAGGACAAACCTAATACAGATAAAGATCCGGTTAAACTAGATACGAAGAAAAAATTTGAACTGCCATCTTTAAAATCAAACAAAACCACTTCAATTGTTGGCAAAAGCAATAATGCTGACAACAAAGCAAACTCAACCGACGTTAAACCATCCGATAAATTTGGTAATAAGTTTAAACTCAATAAAACAAATGAACCAAAATCAAATGTACCTGAAGAAAAAACTAGCACAAAAGCTAAGTTTGAGCTTCCTAAACTTAAATCTAAAACGGAACAGCAAGACGATCCGAAATCAAGTTTAAAATCCAAGTTTGAGCCGAAGTCAAAACTGAATGAAACAAAGACCGACTCAAAAAATAAATTTGAAATTCCAAATCTCAAGAAATTGAAATCTCCAGAAGTTGAGCAAGTAAATGATAAGAACAATTCATTGAAAACAAAAGACAATAAAGATTCTTTGAAATTGAAAGAAAAAACGTCGGATGTGGTGATAAAATCGTCTAAAGACGCTGAAAAATCTACAAATGAATTGAAAGCTTCAACTAAAGTAGACTCTGATTACGATTTTCAAAAAAAGAAAGAAACCAATAAGGGAGAAAGTCGTGATGTAGAGACTTCAAAGGAAATATGTTTGGATAAGAATGCTCCAGAAACCTCTGGTATCAGTACAACGACTTTCGGAACTGTTTCGTCTGATAGTGAGGTTGTTTCGGGTGACGCATGCGCGGAGAAGAGCACGCGTGATAGTAAGTCACCATTACACGTGGATACACAGGTATTCACTAGCAGTCGGAGTAAAACCGCGGGAGTCAGTTCACTTGACGACAGTAACTTTGATGATAACACATCAGGATTTTCGGGTTTGGGTTTAACCAAAAGTAATAAAACTAAAAGTCCGCCTAAGGATAAAGTCACCGATACGCTTGTTAATGGCGACATTGCTTTGGAACATTATGAATGCAGTAAGAAGGAAACGAAGGACAATGAGAAGGCAATCGGTTCTAAATATTCCGACGGTGAATTGGAAAGATTGAAAGCCGAATTGTTAAATATGACAGAACGCTGTCAAAATCTAGAGACTGAAAATGAAATGTTACGAAGTGACTTAAATAAAAAGGCGTTGACTGAATCGACGGCCAAAAAGCAAAGGGATGAAGTTGAAGGCGCGATAAATGGGCTTAAAAGCCAACTGAAGTCTATGGAAGATAAATGCTCTCAACTTGAGTCTGAAAATATTAACATGATGAATGATTTAAAAGCAAAACACGAAACTAACCAAATTAAACCTCATATTAAAGAATCAGAAGAAATGGACGATAAGCTAACAGCGAAGGAAAAACTCATGGAGGATTTAATGGAAGAAAACGATCAATTAAAGCTAGAAATCAATGAATTAAAAGTTGAAATGGAAGAAATGTATGACAGTTTTAGGGATCAAGAAGCCGAGGAATTTCGTGAAATTCAAAAGGAACTTGAATACACTGCTAAAAATTGTCGAATCTTACAATTTAAATTACGTAAAATGGAGAGAAGGAACGAACAAACGGAAAAAGATAAAAGTCAGTTTGAAGAAAGACTCAGGAAGCTGCAAAACTCATTCCAAGACAGGGACGCCGTGTCTCATATTCATTCTTTAGAGGATGAGCTAAGAGTAAGTATGACCATTCATGACCCCTTTCTTTGTAAGTTTTGCCATTATAAGTCATTGATCACATTATTTTATAAAAGTGCTCATTAAGTTCCCTTTCCATATACGTCCACTACCTTATTGTATTGTTTCATAAATTACATCATGTTTAGAAATAAATGACAATAAATATGAGTAATGACAAAATTTCTACAATTTTGTCCACGTAGCAAAATGTGATTATAATAAGAAAACTACAATAACAAGTATTACTTATGTTAGAGTTGTCTTTCAAAGTCATTAGAATTTAGCTTCTCTTTAACAATGAAGTATAGTTTGTCGATATTAAATACATACAAAGCAGCTTTCTGATGTGCGGCTATCACTAAGTAAATTGTGGCAATCAATGAGAAAAAATGTGACTTTTATTAAGAGCATTACTGAAACAGCTGCCCAGGCAAAACACATCTAAAACTATCTATTTCGTATCTGCTTGTCGTTACGTTAATTAGTACCATGGTATAATTAATTCTATCATTGAAGTTTTCTACCTCTCCCGAGAGACTCTTTCGACTCCAATTTACTCTGCCATAAAGCTTGGAAAAACTGTTCGTTATCGTCTGCTCACCTCTCACTGCGACATGCACTTTTCTAGCTTCGTAAATGATTTATTATTCCAATTTAATACCGTAACGTAAAATTATAGCTGGTTGTCAACTAAACTACACATTATTATATGTATATACGCGAACTTGCCCCAAAATTAACGTCTAAAATGTAACAACAACAGCAACAAAAATAACAAACAACAACAGCATCATCATCATCATCAGCAGCAGCAGCAGCAGGAGCAGGAGCAGCAGCAGCAGCAGCAGCAACAACAACAAACAACAACAGCACAACAACAACAGCAGCAGCAACAGTAGTAGCAACAATACAATTCATGTCGTTTTTTGAAATAATTATTTTAAGCATTATAATAACTGGAATGTTTCGAATGTCTTGTCAGGGACCAAAAAGCGTATTGATTTTAATCCACATTATAACGAAGTGATAAATTCTGTTTGCATTAATTCTGTTAATGTTTGAACGTCATAATCAACTAAATGTGAAAGTGCTAACTGATTAATTAAATGTTGATACCATAAATGATTTCATCATCTCTTTGACATTATTTACTGGTTTCACGGTAATGAGTCACAAATAGATACATAATGTTTACAGAATACGTATTTAAATCATTGTACGATACCAAGACATTTAACTAGTTACTCTTAAACCTCTGTTTTCATTTCATGCATTATCTTCCACGTCATTCAAATTTACTACTTTGTGTATGAAACTGCTAAATTTTCAAACAACGATCACCTTTCAATACAGGCCGCCACGTGATCAATGACCATACAGTACAACCTGTCTAGAGCATCCCTCTCTTGAGCAACAATCTCCATTCAACAACAACATGATTTTTTCCACTAGAAGATTCTATTATTAATTAAACCTCTCTATAGCAACATCCTCTCAACAACAATATAATTTTGCTCCTCACAAAGATGTTACTTTCAAACTTATGCTCTGTTTACCCCCCCCCCCCCCCCGAAATGAACCTCCGAAATACTCTCAAACTGCCGATATATCATATCCCTTGTTGAGGCCTTTGTTTACAGATCTGTCTGTGCTTGAAAATCCTAAATCAGTATGTGCACATTGTATACATGTATTGTCATTTTTCCCTCTCATCGTAAATATTGCTTGTTAACATTACATACTAACACGAAAAAGAAAGTAAGGACTTTAATATTGTGCATAAAATCTGCATATAAACTCATAATTATTGACACTAAAACAATACAGTACAACCTCTCTACAGCAACACCCTTTTGGAGATGCAAAATTGTGCTATGGTTGACAGGATGTTGCTGTAATGAGATTTAATCAATACTTAAATCGTACAGTGAGAAAAATCAAGCTGTTGTTGAAGGGCGCTTGTTGCTCAAGAGAGAACCGCTCTAGAGAGGCTGCACTGTATTGTACGAAATATCACTTATAAAATAAATATCTTTTTTTTTTCAATTTGCTAATTTTGATACCAATTTGCTTATATTTTGTTCTATAATTAGAAAAAATCGCTCTAACCCAGTGCACACTTTCTTTATCGTGTGAGTATAGATCTTAAAACACGCAATGACATCTGTAGTATAGATATGATAAACTGCACTCTGTCACGAATGTTATGCTCGTAAGTGTATGAAGAAATAACGGTCACTTTGTCATCGTGTATATTGAAACTACACCAAGTCAGTAAAACTTGTAAGCGCATGAAAACTTTGACTCGGGTAGAGCTTGAACTCATTGACCGAGGTCGGCAGTGGCACCCCCGGTGCCCCACATCCTCTAACCGTCCCCGACCATACATAGAAATGAAATACCATTCAATGAAATATTATTCAATATATTTCGTCCACTAGCCTGAAAGAAATCTCCTTCCTATGTCATCGTATTGAAAAAAGAACTTCCGGCAACCCAATAACAGCACAGAAAATAGTTCCACTTTTTTGTCTACGTATACACTGCAGACTTTGCAGTTTTGATCAATATTACCTTTATATGTGATATTAAAAATGTAAAATCTGTGACTGAGTTAAAATGTACATCTGTGACTGAGTTAAGATATATTCGTATGTGTTTGATTGGCTTAAAATACGAGGACTATTCCTGACGTCATATTTCAATAATTCAGTTGATCAATTATGATATTCTTCTAATATTTCAGTTGGCCAAAGAAGTGTCCGTCCGTCTGCATGATGAGCTGGATCTAATGGAAGACCGTCGTGGTAAGGTGGAAGAAGAGAACAGACATCTAACTGAACTGTTAGAACAAGCTGACAGGAAACAGTTCAGACTCGAACTAGAGGTGGATAAACTACGAGATAAGGTTTGTACAGATTTAGCTGACCAACCAAGACATAATTTTATTTCAGTATATATATTTATTTATTAGGGTTCAACGCCGTTTTTCAGCATTTTTTCAGTTATATTCATTGGTCGATTCACCTTACTAGTTTTCCTGGCCGGTATTCTAACCAGTACTAACTTACCCTCATCACTAGGATCCGGCAACTTCATCACATGTGAAGGAAAATCAACTTTGTTGTCAAATTGCATGGAAGGGTATGACCTGCCGAGACCGGAAATCGAACCTGGATCTCGAGAGTACTGAACACTGGACCGGTCTATACTTCAGGATGTAGATCGTATCTTTAAAGGAAATCGTGGTTAGTGTAATTATGTACATGTAATTAATCAGGTTTTATCGGAGATTCCATCAATATTTTACAGATGAAAAAAAAAACATTACAATTTCTGTAGAATTTGCAAAAAACAACAACATCGCATATAATCATTAAACGATTTCAAATATAGTTTAAGTCAAATGGTATGTTTTTTGTTCCTCATTTCTAAGCAATAATGCATGGCAATTATGTTTGATAAAATTATGTTAAATGTAACTAGAATTAACAACTACGTGTATAACAAAACGTTATATGTAGACGAATTACATGAAGCATATTGGTTTATGTTTTTTGTATGAAGTTGCTTCTTTCATAAAGGATATTGACTGTATATTTTATTCAATCCTCCATTAAGGAGAGTATAAAATATTTACATGATATGAGTAATACACATTATAATGACAATCATGAGTATTTGACAAATGAATAAATTCATGTATATAGTTCACAAGCACATGGTAATAGCATACCCTACATCAATCAAATAGAATCAACCCTAAATGTTAACGAATTCACCATTAATCTGAGCACTATCATACAACCACATTGAACTTCAAATAGCCACACAACAACTTATCTAGACAATGCCTTCATGATTTACTTACCTGTCAACTATTAATAGATTCAGTCATCACCATCAGCCAATCAAGTGGCCAGGATTATCCAAACTAGTAATAGACACTACACTATATACTCGCAAACAGCTATAATAAACTAATACTCGTGAGTATAATTCGTCTAGAAAAATATTCAATTACTAGCTGGACAGTGAACATAAATTATAGTAAGTAATAGATTCCCAGCTATACTGACAGAAGAAACCATATCTTCCCACATTATTCGTTCATAGCAGGACCGATAGGAAGCAAATTCCGATTGGGGGGGGGGGGGGGGGGGGGTATTTTAGTTTTGGCAGACAAAGAGGTCGGAGATTAATATATATACCCTTTTTATTACAATTGCAGCCGAACGGTATTTCCCGCGGTCCCAACGGCCATGTATATAGGCTACCTAAAGCCAAGAGAACATGTTACATCAGCAAAGATACGAATATAATAAATGTATTGAGATTTAGCTTAATTAATGTAGGTCCTATAAGTCATTTGTGTTATCTAAGACAGCGTTTTTTAGTTTTAGATATTATTATGTTTTCTACACAAGTAAAGAATTCGTGGTATTTGTAAATGGTTTCCAATTATTAGTTTCCCGTCATGACACGCATTCGATTCCCTACAGGGTGATCCATTATGTTGAACATTATTTGGTACTAAGTTCAACATGTTTGACCAATTGTAAGAGGTTTCCAGCCTGTAATACTAACTTTTGACCTTAACCTTTGCCCAAGAGGTTCAATGTCACACAGCTCCAATTTATGACTGAAGTGGAAACATGTTTTTTCGGGAGTTTACCCAAAAGTTACCATTCTTTTCTCGTGTAAAGATGAACAGGCCACCTTCCTATCAAAATGAGTGATGGATTTTCAGGTACAAAACGAAGTTTGGGTAATTTCGATCATTTCAACAATTTTCCCAATCGACGGTTTCGATTTCTCTATTTTTGCTTCGTGTATCTATTTCTGCATTTAAACATTTCGTAAATCAAAGCGCCGCGAACGAGCGTACAATTATTACTGCTTTTTAATAGAGTTTGCCGTTTCAACTTTCATCGTATACTAATTATTCTTAAGTTATACTTAAATTAATTGTTTTTACGGTGTGAAACTTCTGCCAAGTCATAATCTCCACAAACATGCTACCATTCCAAGTGGTTTCTGATTTGTTTTAACAATAATCACCTTGTCGAACATACTTAATTATCCGTCGAAAGATAAAATTAATATATCTAGACCCCACATAAAATAGGTTTGTTTACGATTAACTGTCGGATCAAAATTTCCGATTTGAGTCGACATATCAATTTTTTTTTCGATCTGTAAATCTTATAGATTTTGAAGATATATAAAATAACATTAGATGTGCGAACACTAAAAATAAAGTTCGTGATTTAAATGACTTACATATACATGCAGTTAGACCTGTGTTAGCGACCACATCCGCATAAAGGCCACCCTGTAAATAAATGTATTTTTTTAAAAACCGTTATTGATTATAAAGAAAGAAATAACCTACGAATAGAGGTCACCCGTCAATTAAGTTGACTGTATAATGTAAAATTGGATGCACAAAGTTGAACGTACTTGTCCGTCTGTACGTCCTGGCAGCCATGGGAACATTATATTATGAGAAAAATCATATCGTTTGCACCGGACGCGTGTAAAAAAATGCATAGATATTGTAATTTTCATGTCCGTCATTGTTTCATAATTATTTATTATTCACAAATTATGTTGATCAACCCTCGTACATGATATGACTTTTCTAAAAATAAATACATAATTTAACATCTAACGGATGACCGTTTATTTAATGGAAAATGATATTCGTGTACATGTATGATATATAATATATATCGAAACGTCGCTAAGCCTGTACCCCGTTCTTTCACAGTGTAACTCTTTTGTAGAAACCACCTTTTACGGCTACAGTCTAGGAATGTGAGTCATGTGACTTATGGACCAGCAATAAGACCCCTGTTTTAACAGTAGGGGGTAATGAAACAGACAAGGTCATTGATAGACTAGTGTATATACTCAGTTAACTCTATGCTTATAAATACAACAGGAATTAAGTCATAAACTTATGAACATAAATGTATAACCCTACTTTTTGACTAAGAGTCAAGTCTACAGACCGTGATCAGAAAAAACAACCTCCTGTGTTTACAGACATGCGGTCTCTTTTCCCAGGTTTGGATGTAGAATGTGAAATCATGGATGTTTTGTTATAATTGTTATGTGGTAGGAAATTACGGGGAATATCTCAACACTTAGTCTTCTGATGCATCACGCATAAACATATTTCTCATCTTAGGGCATGCTTCCAACATTGCGTGAATTCCTTCATAACACTGCGATGATCTTAAAACTTAGGCCAAACTTTCATGATATTTGTTCGTGATAAAAAGACACGGAATTGTTTGCTGGATTGATATCACCCCCCCCCCCAAATGTGACAAAGGCATAGTTTTTATCAGAGCTCGTACGAGATAAGACTTAGTGTTTGCATTTATAACTGAAAATTATGTCAACGTTTTTTTTTTCAAAATCTTCAAACACGTGTGATTTCGACTCATCTAAATGTACATGTAGACTTATACTCTTCTAGTTCTATTGCCGTACATGTATGCTACATGTTATAATGAACCATTTAAGTAGGAATGAAAACACATGCATAATAATAAACTAATTATTTTATTCGGTTCTGATATCGGTCGGGAGTGGGCATCTGAAGCAATTCTGTTGTAAGGGTGACCTTTACTCAGAGTCGGCCACTGAACAATAGTTCGGCTTTCCTTAGTGGTCACTCGCTCGTGGCGCATGAATGATCATGCGGACCAAAGTACTATGTTTTTTCACAACTGATCATTGACTATGCAAATCTAGCTTCCATTCATGTTGCAGTGAAAGTCAATGTAAGTTTGGTTACGTTCGTTCAGTACTTTGATTTTAACACTCTCCAACCAGCCTGGGTTAGAAGCCAAGTACAAGTTTTAAGCCTTCTAAAAAAGCTCGTATTTCTTACTTTAGACCCCGGATAGTAAGGCAAATACACATCTCACAGCCAATATTTCTTCTTGCTAGATAATTTCACCACCTGGCAAAGATATGATGTAGAAGAGGCATCCAACATTGGTTACAGATAATCAAATACACGAGGTACCTAGTCATTTATGATGATTGGTGGCCGTTAATGTATATTGTCTAATTATTTTTCCTGCTCGGTGTACCCAGAATGTTACGGATGTATTCTGTCTGTTAGTGATTGTATAGCAAGTGAACTATCTATTTGGGGTTTTCAGTATTGGTGTATATTGTCTACCATACAGAAACCATTTTCCGTTTGATATATTAGTTAGCCCAGCAGAACAATCTTTGACCTTACGTCATAAAACTCACGTCATACAACGCGCTTAAAGGTGCAGAATATTGGTTGAAATCAAAACCGTTAATTCGCGCCACAAAACCAGTATAAAGTTTTTTTCCAACTGTCTACGTTACACATACATGTATATATGTATACACGTATATACGACTCAATGTATCATTAATTTCGGTTATACATGTTTTTCTTCAATAGATTTGGTTGACAGTTTAGAAAAAACTAATGATATTGTAGCAAAACAATGGATAACATTATTGGCCACAAATCATTGCTGTTAAATCATAGAAAATATCTTGGAGTATTTGACGCCAAAATGTAAAGGTCTAATTAAACTACATGTACTTGTGTCTTTTCTGATCAATATAGAATAGTTTTATGTTCACTTATAAGTGTCGAGTACCCTCGATGTAAAATGGACAGTTAGCCTCGATGAGTGTATGTTGCCCGTCAGTAATTACACGTGAAAAGATCTACACGTGTTTCAGATTGCACGTTGGGGTGTTACATGTATATACTGTATAGATAAATAATAGGGTAATGAAGATACGAAATGACTCAGTGAAGATGGGGGAATGTTATTTACTAGGAGAATGATATTCTGGTGTTCATTAAAATCTATTATTGTTGGAAGGAGACGACGTGATATGTAGGGTGTGAGCACGTCGTAGGGATGGCGTAGAATGGTCATTAAAGCGCCGGTACCATCCCGCCGTACTTGCAAGTGAGTGTTGTCTACTTGCAAAAATGTTGGCAAAACTTGGCAATCCGTCCGTGGTATACATATTTTGAAGCACGCAGAAAACGCCGTAGTACTTGTAAGTGCGTGCTGTCTACGAGCAAAAACGTTGGCAAAACTTGGCGATCCCTCCGTGGTTAGTACCGCCTTCATACGGATTTGGAAGCACGCAGAAAACGCCGTAGCACTTTTAGTGCACGAGGAACTTTCGCTGCGTTCGGCCTGCTGTCGGGCTACGGATTTACCCTAGTACTCACGTTCATCGTACTTGCACGCACTTACAACGTACGAGTGAGAAAGGTCACGTTTCGCAAACAGCACGTGCAAGTACGGCCTTCGTACGATAACGTGACAATCGCACGACGGTAGTACGTTATAAGCACGTGTAACTCTCCACGTGTGCAACGTGCGATGCGCGCAACCGCTAATGACCAGGCGCGGCGTTCGGGCACGTACGTTCTCGTACACCTTATATACACAACCGTGCGAGTGACGTGCTAAAATGAAATTAAACATATTTATCGTATATTTATATATGATGAATATGTTTTCAGTCCGTGTGGCCATTCTCATGAAAAATGGTCTTAAATACACAAAAACAAACGCACACTAGTATACATAATGCATACTCATTACTGTCGAAACATTAGTTTTCGTTGGGGAAATATATTAATGATTTCGTGGATTTCTTGGGTCGGCTCATCCACTAAATCAAATCCACACGTCTTTAAATGTAGAGATAAGGCATTTTTTTCAAAAATCGAACTCCACGAATGTATGTCACCACGAAATAGCCATTTTAGTGAAAACCACGAAAATACAGTATGTTCTGTTGAGCTGGCTTCGAGCCTGATAGTATCTATGAGAACGCTGAATGATATTTCTATTTATTTAATACAAAAACTATTTAATGATATCATCCCAAATTTGATACAGTTTGCAGTAACATGCAACAACATAATTATCAAATAGTTCCTTATATAATTACGTCATTACCATTATTGATATCAGTATGGTTGATTAATGATAAGGAATTATGTTAGATGGTATACTATTGTTATATCTATATACAGTGCAGCCTTTTCAAAGCAACACCCTTTAGGAGTAGCAAAATCATGTTGTTGTTGAGAGGTTGTTGCTCTAGAGAGGTTAAATTTATAGTTAAATTTGTACAGTGGAAAAAATCATGCTGTTGTTGAAGGGAGATTGTTGCCCAAGAGAGAGTCGCTCTGGAGAGATTGTATTGTATACGAAGATGAAACGTCGCTGTGAATATTTGTACCATAAGTTTATTACAACATACAAATCATAGAGCCTTTAATAGTAAATTAGATAAACCATTTTACCATTTATTCATAGCTAGTCGGCATATATAACATACCTTTGGCCATTTACAAAACGAAACAGAAATATGGCCTGGGTAAACACATAAAGATTTTAAGGATATACATTTACAAGTAAACGAACAAACATAAACAAACAAAACAATAAGTACGATGTGAGGGAAAGGTATACATAGTAGCATATTAAAGATAAGGAGTATACATATCATTTATTTACATATAATAATTAGACAAATCATAAGTTTTGTTATTTCTTGAATAAGTACAGCAGCTTGAAGATCGCATTTTGTACTACAGGGTGTCCCAAAAGAAAGGTAACACTTTCATACATGTTGTCATAAATTACTAAAACGACGTCAAGGATGAAAAATGCACTTTCGTTTTCAAATTTGTATGAAATTGCAAATTCTGAAGATATTTATAAAGGTTCTCTGACACAAAAAAACTTACATCTTTGATCTACATATCTATATAAATATTATGTATTCATCTGCAATTTAAAGGGACATTAAACATATATGAAAGTGTTACCTTTCTTTTGGGACACCCTGTACGACCAGATACATAGATAACTTAGAATATCATGCATGACATCATTTTGTAAATTCTGTAGCAAGTAAAACTCAAAGACCAAATAAACTACATAAATAAATTATACATTTTCTGAAAGGTTAGATATTTGACTTCGGCTGGAAATGATATTTTGTTATATTTTCTAAGTTAATTTTTAGCTATATCCACTAGAATGTAACTAGCCTGAAAACAATTAGTGCTATCTATGTCTCTGCTGCGACATATTACATGCATTACATGTATAATTATATAAAATTCCGTCTGGTCTGATTTTTACTGATTTCAGATTTTTGCCCCGACATATCTGTAGCAAATACATATACTCGATAGAAATACCATGGCAGATGCGCCATCAAACATTAATGTACGATTGTAACAGACTTTATTGTTAATTGATCAAAGTACTGTACTTGATTGCTCTTGTTTTGTCACCACACATACCTTTTACTACAAAATACACAATCAAAGTTCATGCAGGATTTCTTTTTTATGTTTGTTCATTTGTTAATGGTTTCGAATCGACCCTCGTTTATGACTATATCATGCATGGGCAAGTCTGTTAAATGTCTTTGGACCAACCCTGCCCTTGGCATTTTTTACCATACTTAATATTTGACTATTTCCTCCGTTTAGCGATATTAATTAAGATTCACGCTACTTTACTTACGTACATGTTAAGTGTTAGGTAAATGGTTCCTATCTCGTACTTCTACTCGGTGTATTTATTGAGATGTTTATGAAGCGACCCTCTTATTTAATTGTTCTTATAATTTGGCGATAAAGGAACAAACTATACAGCTTATCATTTTCTTGATATGGACCAACCTGCATCATCATGAAGTCAAGTCTGGTATTTGATAATTTTCTGGATCAACGTTCTTCGAGTATAATCATTTCTTGTTATAGTGAATGGTTCTTGTATTTTATGTAATATTTATCTTATGCACAGCAGTCTGGTGCTTCTAGAAGATAAACACGTTAATGATTCATTACATTACTACTGACGATAACATCCCCCCCCCCCAATCCTCTAATATCAGACAATTCCTGTGTCGGAGAAAACTTACATCAGTACAAGATGCATTTTAAATTACATTACATTCAAACCTATGAACAAAGGCCACCCTTGTGAAAGACAAAATATGACCTTTATTGACAGGTGACCTTTATTGACAGGTGACCTTTATTGACAGGTGGCCTTTATTGACAGGTGACCTTTATTCTGAGGTCATTTTGTTCTAAATAATCAATGACGATGATTAAAAGAATGACCTTTACTCACATGGTGGCCATTATTCGGAGATGGCCGCTAACACAGGACTGTTTATACAAGATCACATGATTTGTTTTACTACAGCAAAATGTAGAAAAGTATAAATTATTAATATCAATCAAACAAATTAATACGAGAATGAACATAATTGTAATATTCTAAAAATTCGATTGAGCCTTAATATAAAGTCACAAGAAATGACGTAAAATGATAGAATTTATCTAAATATTATTATCTGAGTATATAAAATTATGTTGCTGAGAGAGTGAAAATAGATTAAAATGGCAATTTTGGATGTTCTTTTACTAGCCATAGGAGGGAAGTGGTTGTTGTTCGGGGGTGACCGTTCATGGAGGTTACTCTGTACACACATGTACGATACAATATCACAATTATATTTGTACAATACAGTCAGTTATTGAAGATAAACTAAAACTTGAAAATTATGGAGTAGACATTTGTTGCGGTGTAAAAATTAACTGCCTCTTGCAGTTATAAAGATTACCTATTTATAGAATGTTGTATGTTGATGGGGATTTAATAGTCCAGACGATTAGAATTAATTCTGCAACTTCAAAGAAACAAATGTTCTATGAAGACTTATGATGGTTAATGCAGAATTATATCTGCATTTTTATTAGATTGGGTTTCAATTCAATGTATTTGTGATGATTGAACATTCGTCATATTGTTGATTTGTGGAAATTACTGACACTGGTAAACCATGATCTGAACATTCGTGTCCAATTTTCAATCCCCGTAGATAATGACATTCTTCTATACTGTATTTACAGAACTTGTCATACAACGCAGGCCCGTAATAGGAATTGAGATACTACTATAGCCTATTTCAATTGCCTTGCAGCCAAAATTATATGGGGAGGGGCTATCACATTCAGCCCCCCTCGGTTCCTACGACCCTGCAAGTTCCGAGTTCGGTGTAAAATTGGTCGAAGTTTTTGTTGTGATATCGTTAAATTATAGTTTTATATTCCTGTAGTTCTCGTGTCCTATTTTATCTTCTGTGTTGTACATAGATAAGATTTACGGTTAATTCGCTCACTACTGAAGTATTCCCAGTCTGTCTCCGGCAATCTATGTGATCTTCTTGTATTCCATATGGCTTCTATCAAGTGGAATTCTGTACCGAATATCACAAAGCACGTGTATTGAGTGCTAGGAAACTGATAATTACGTAATACGTCTACTTCTAATGGTACACCTTGGTAACAATGTCTAATAGCGTTGTACCGGAGTTTGGTGGAAATATAAACATGTTTGACCCACACTAGAGAACTAATTATATGTTTACATCAAGTCTACGTAACTCAATAACTCGTATATTGTGCGCAACAAAGCAGCCTATGTTTCCAATACACATTAATCGTATCTTTCATCTGGTTATTGTACAGATAATCGAAGATATATTAATACACACTGCAAATGTTTATCACGTTAAACAATTCTATCCAAAAATAAGTATGCTTTTTTTGCCGTGAGAGGCAGAAATCTGATAATGTTATTTGGATAATATCAAATTCAAGTCTTCTGGCATTACCATTTCGATAAGTAACTTCCAAGAAGTTTTGGCGAAATCCTGGTGGCTTTAAAAAGAACCAACCAAATATGACTTATAAATAACATGTTGATGTGTTACAATGCATTTTAATGTATTTTCTACTATTGAAATGATACACATTCATTACTACTTTACATCAAAACATCACCATCCCTATGTTACTTTAAACAAAAAGGACTGAGAAAATATTTTTTTGTATTTCAGGTTTCCAGGTTAAATGCGTGTCCGTTTTTTGATTTGGTCGTGTCTGTATTATTTGATATTGAATGTGTTTGTGATTTTAAACTGTTTTTTTTTAAAGAATGGTCTTGTTTTACTCGTGGACTGCAGTTTTCGTCTCTTCTGCTCAATTCTAGCTTTTCTGTCTGTTTTCAGGTCGTGGAACTTCGACAAGAGTTACGGCTTAGGGAAGGTGGTGCCGACCCCAACGAACCTAGAAAGGTATTTATATGTATAAATATATCTAAATATAATAAAATATAACTTCTTGTAACTCTAAAGTAGTCGAAGTTTTTTTCAAAAAAGTTTATTTTCGAAGATAAATAATTGCATTCTAAGAAAGATAATTGAAAGACCTTAAAATAAAGGAAAATTTTAGTTTGTAAGGTATGACTTCTTAGAAAATACTTCAGCTATTTGTCGGTACAAAGAAAAACAAATATGATCTTTTTTAGTTTATAGTTTGACTTTTTTCAGATATTTTAAGTAAATCTTTTATGTGACCGTTCGTTTTACGCAAACACTTGTAAAACACCAGTATATGTACATGTAAATATATATCAACATAAAAACACTTAATTAAATTTAAGACTTCGATAATATCATAAAATATTATATATTTTAGATTACAAAAAATAAAAACTTCTCTATGTGTATATTGAGATTAACAAAATAGTTCTGTATGATTTTGGACCTCGATATAACTTTCTAATATTTTATTAGGCTACACAACATTAGTACATCAATATTAATCAGATACTTTATAGTTAATAGAATATAGATATCTTACACAATATTTTAACACAGCGTCGATACTAAAAATAACAATGATTTAATGTCAAAATATCAATATTGAACTGGATACCGATATGTATCTAGATATCGACATCTAACAAAATATCGATATTTTACAGGAAGATTTTTAACAGAATATCGATACTAAAAAAATACAAATTTTACGATTTTTTACTGGAGATCGATATAATAATCGATATTGAACTTGATGTCAATATCTAACAATATATCGATATCTAAATGAATATCGATATCTAAATGAATATCGATTTTTAACAGAGCATCGATATATTACAGTATATTCATACGATAACAATATATATCACTTAATGATATGAATTAACGCAAATATTGTATATATAAATATGTTAACATCATAACATTATTTAATATTGAATTACTTAATTTAGATCTAACACGAAACGCATGCAAGATATACAAATGACCTGAAGTGTATCAAATTTTATAATCCCAGTTTTTACTGAGGGAGTTTTTAAATCTATGTATTTCGATAAAAGAGTATAAAAATATCCTTCATGACCGATTTGGTGATTCTAGAAATATCATCTCATTCTTGATAGTTGAGTCTTAAGTTTATTTGTGATGAAGAAATAAAGAACAAAATTAAATTCTAAATTAAGAATGAATGTAAACAACGGACATTTGTATATGTTTTAATTTGTTGTTATATATTGTATATAACAGTTGTATTGTAATTTGCTTCATAAATCAGTATAGCATTCACTGTATTCATTTATATTGTGTTCTGTGCAATAAAAATTTATATTTATTCTAATAAAATAAATAATTCACTGATACTTGGCGAAGTAATATTTTTTAATAACTTGCATATATTTGAGTATACGTTGAACCCCTAGCATAACGTCCCTTTTACAATAATAAATTTTGAGTTAGGCCATTTCTAGAGAGTGTGTCTGTTCATGTTTTGTTCTGTAAAGCAAATTTCTGGTATGGAAGGGTCACGTGGGTGGCGGCTTAAGTCAAGCACTATTTATGAATGGCCTGTTAAATGTTAGTGTAGTAGATGTATATTAACAGTTAAGTTTTCTTTCTAATATTGAAGGATAATAAATCAAAGGTAAAACATGTGGCTAAATTTTCTATTAAGTTGAGTTACGCAATGTAGTGTTGCCTAACCAATCATTCAGCACGACAATAGATCATCATTTACGGTTTCCTACACATTCAAGCTATAGACTGTTGGAAACCGTTTCGGACTGTTTCAAACTAAAATATGATGATCAGTTTTCTCACCTATACGAACTGTAGACTCATTGCAAAGTTGTCTGTCACTTTCAAACTATAACTGTTTGAAATTATGGTTGCTGATTTATGCCATGTCGTATATATTCGATTTTTCGCCACAACAAACCGAAAAAGCGAAAATACGACAAAGTTGACTTTTGTCGCATTTTGCATTGTTGTTGCGAAAAAGCGAAAATACGTCATGGCATAATTCAGCCACCATATTGAAACAATTTCCTCCACCCTTGAACTAAATCACAGTTGGAAACAGTTTCAGTCGACTACCACCTAGACAGTTGGAAATTGTATTTGACTCGTCGAATCACAGACTATTCGAAACGGTTTCCGACACCAATGATACTGCATCGAAGCTTTTCTTAGACTGCTTGAAACGTTGTTAATGCATACATATCATACTTGGCCATCAATCATTCATACAGTCTGTGCTAGATTGTAAAACAACAGTTTATTAAGTAGCTCGACTGTAAAATATCATTTTTTCTCTTTACAACTGTAAGGTGTTGAAAATAGATATGCATTTAAGTCATGTACATGTATATTTTTATTTTTAGCGAGCAGGAAATCGGAATAAGGTTTTTATTTAAACATGCACCTAGTTTTAAATCTAGACTACATGTACTCGTACAGTGAATATTTTGTTGATTATTTTTCTTGCTTTCCATAATTGTATATTTTTAACCATTTTTATATTTATTTTAAATTATTTTAAAGCACTATTGTACACTTTTATTTATCGTAGTCATGTGATATGGAAGATGCAGTTGCACCTAGTGATTCATTTAGATTCTTATACGTTTGACAAGGCGTGCATGTAAAGAATTGAGGCTTAAATTGCTTTAACGGTTTCCGAATCCAATTAGCAATGTACAGTGCAACCTCTCCAAAGCAACACCCTTTTGAAGGAAGAAGCAAAATTATGTCGTTGGTAAGAGGTTGTTGCTGTAGAGAGGTTAAATTAATAATTCAATCGTATATCGTACAAGAGAGGACTGCACTGGAGAGGTTGTACTGTACTGTTTAATTTCGAGTGTCACTCTAGATCTGTAGATCATATTTCTTTGAGGCATTATATAAATCTATATGATACGTTCTAAAAGACAAACTAGCGATTTTATGACAATTTTATCACTGAATGAGATGTGGTAATACACGGCAATGCTAGTATCAAATGTAATTAATTTTACGTGAAAAAGTCATTTGGTTTCATTTAAAGTTCACTATGTTTGTTCATTGTTTGCTTTTGTTCTTTACTAGTGAAATAGTTGAAAGTCGGATCTATCTCTGTGAAAAATATCACATTGATGTGTTTTAGTGCATGCTTTTAGTTCGATTTGGGCTTCGTGTAGCTTAGTGCTTGCTTGCAAATGCTTTGATTTTGTTTACAATGATAACCACTCACTTAGCTTGTTACTAATTTAATTGTATTAAATGCACCTAATACAATTACCAGACAGACCAGTGCACATATGGCCGAGTTAGATTAATAGAGCCTTGAATGTTTGAAAAAAATCAGCACTGTCGACGTTCACATAGTTTATCTTAGCGTGTAATTTACTTTTAAATATCAAGCGTCAAAGTGGCCCAGCAGACATTTCAGCGACAGGAACATATTTCATAGACATTTCTTGGATTAGGTAGCAACTTTTACATATCTACATGTATAGTTATAATGTTGCTACCCTTTGTTTGTAAATCGAAAGTGTTTTATCTGATTCATTTGATTGTTGTATTTTCCACAGCGTGACTGCAATATTCATAGATATATCTAAGCTAATAGTGTTTAAGGTTGCAAATCCTATAAATAGAATATTTCTTTCAGACATCTACGTTTATTAGCTGACAAAATATCTTAAGATAAACAAATAAAAGCACTTTGATACTGTGCTGAAAAGCCACAAATTAATTAAAAGTGATTACTTGTATTGCCAGTAATTGTAGGAATGTGAATCATTATGTGCCTGCGAACTTAGAATTAGCTAAAATCTCCATACTTTACCACTAAGTATTTGAATCAAGTTCAAGAAAATAAAGATACGTAGTAGTCCCTCAATAATCATACATACCTGTCCGACATTGATTTAATTTACTGTAATGTTACTATCAGTCGGTCTGTAAATTATACAAGTATTCTGCAGACTTATGTCTTATCTCCTTTATCTTATCTAGTCCACGTGTTCTGATTCTAAAGAAGATAAAATTCTAATGTACTTAGATGTTTCTGTTTTATACTGAGTGATTCTTCTGATGTGGCCTTAATGAAGTCATTTTGATATGCAGTCAGACCTGTGAACAAAGGTCAGTCTCGGGAAAGTCGGAATATGGGCTTTATTGAAATTTGTCCTATATTTGGGCGGTCATTTTGTTCTTAATGATCCATGACGGTTTTTAGAAAAATGGCAATTATTCACAGGCTTGCTTTATTCGGAGATGGCATCTAACACAGATTTGACTGTGTAATTTTACACTGGGGTTTAAACGTCGCAGAAAGAGCCACAGGGTCTTTTAGCGACCTATCCAACATAACGATGGAGGAAGACGCCAGATATACACATTATTAGAATCACCGACAGATCTTCCGTAAACTTTCTAGTCAGCTTCATTCCCCTGTAAAATGTGTCTGGTCTGGGATGTAATTCAAACTCTTGTCAAAGTCTTGTAATAACTATACAGAGACACGGACTATATTGCACCACGAATACCTCTGGTCGTTTGATAACTTGTCCACAGGGACCGGAGGCTAGGAGGGGGCTGTAATGGTTTATAAAAGGGGCTATATCCCTCCGCCCCGTTGTAATACAGTATGTAAAACTTAGCCTCCCCCGTATCTGAATTGGTTCCCACGCGGCTATATAGTACACAGACTCTGTGTAATACATGTATGTTGTTGTTGAATGGTTGTTGTTCTAGAGAGCTTAAACTAATAGTTAAATCGTGCAAGGGGATAAGTCATGCTGTTGTTGAAGAGAGATTGTTGCTCAAGAGAGGGTCGCCCTGTAGCGGCTGCACTATACTTATACAAACTCACAGACTAACACTATTTAATATGTAAAATGTATATTATAGTTCGTATATCTATTTGACAATACTTATATTTCTTTGTTTTTAATTCAATATCGTGCTGGTCTCTACCCAGATATTTTTCTGCATGTTTTTATCTGCCATGTTTTTTCCCAATGGTGTTGTGTGAATTTTGCTTATCAGAAACGAGGGTAGAGCAGTACAAAGAAAAATAAATCGCAAAAAGGTGCCATATATTTGGTGTTCTTTTATTTCTTTGGCTTCATTAATAATAGCTATGCATGTAAACGTTTTGGTTTGAATTAACACTTGTGAAAACGTCTTTGAATTTTTGGAGTGTTTTACTTTTTGCCGATTTTTAGTACCATGAAATTTTGTACATAAAACAGTATTTTTTCAAGACTTTCATTGAATAACAAGTATTTCTAAGGACCTATTGATCCGATATAGTTTTTTATGAATAATATTTTTTTAAGAAATACCTTAGCTGTAAATATGTTCTATTTTTGATACTTTTTTCAGTAATTTTCATCGTCAAAAAAACTTTTTACCAAGTACTGCTCTTTATCTCGTTCCAGTTAAATTGTGCCGAATTCCTTGCCTTGCATCGTGATACCACGTGATCATGTCTTGGAATCAACCGGAAGTACGTCATTATGCACGCGCACATGCTTGAATAAAGATGGCGATGGGAGATACACCAATCAACGTTCGAGCATTCGAGAGAATATGTGTGTGTGTGTACTCAGTGACTGAGCATTAAACGTCCATGACATCTTCATGATTGTTTGAATATGTGTGTTGTGTGTCATTTTGTTTCCATATATGTTAGAATTGTACGTTCTTTTTTTTAATTTTAAAAAGCTCAATTATTACTTGAAATACGTGTAGTTGAGAGGCAAAGCATTTAGCTTGCTTGAGTTCATTTCTTACGTTTGTGCTGTGCTTCGTTCATATTGAAATCATTCAATAATCATTCTACATTATCCATAAAAAGAATATTTATTTTGTTTGCTCGTAAGGTAATTTGGTATAAATGCAGTAACCCGGTAACTTTCAACTGTATCGTTGTATCTATACAATCCTATAGCATCTATAATCATTACATATACAGCATCTTTGAAGACTTTCATATGATTCGTACTTTGTTGATCAAAATACAATAGATTGTTATCTCCCTTGTTTGAATCAGAACACCACTTGAATTAACATAAAATTCACATGTGTACATGTGCCTTAACGCTTACATCAACATCTACTCAATGCTCAGTTTAGGTAGATCACGTGCTGGTCATTATTTGAAGAAATGTTTCAATCAAGGCTTAAGATCATTGAACTACATAGATTAGTTAAGTATACAGCGGTTACTATTCGAACCATTTTTATACCCGTTTATCATTAATTTTGTATCCGAGCATTTTTCATGTTTCACGAAATCTGTCTCATATAGAAGTTTTATTAATAAAGGTCATAACACATAGTCGCTAGGTACCCACAAACAATACAAGTGTGATTTTTACAGGCGTCCTCATAATTCTGAATACCTTTTTCTGATGGAAAGTCTGATAATACTACTGTTTTGATCATAAGGGGCTAGCATGTTGAAGAGATGGTCTATAAGGTATAAGTAGGCCTAAAAGGGGCACACGGTCCAAAACACATTTTTCATATACATATACAAGGGTTACTTCTTCCGAAATAACAGTTTCCGCACCAAGTGAATTTAACACTACGTAACTTTTTTTCAAACATCACTCAAATTTTAAATACCTGGTGTCTACAGATAGCTAATACTCGTACATTATACTGTACACAATCAGTAATTAGTTTGTCCCATTCAAAACAACGAAGCAGATTTTTTATCTTTTTTTTCAGCGAAATATCGTCAATTTTGTTTAGTCGATAGTGACCTCGCCACACAAGACCCGACTTATTAATTATACTAAATACAAATGTACATCTTTAAAACATCAGGTACAGAAATAGCAAACCGTAATAATCAAGCACACAATAAAAATAAAAATGTGTTTGTCTTCCATGTGGCCATTTTAGGCCTAATTATCAATCTTAAAATATCCCTCAACGTGGTAGCCCTCTATGGTAATGGTCGGTATCTTAGCTTTGTGTCTTAATGTAAAAGAACTGTAACCAACAAGCCAAATCCGTGTTATGAAATGAGCTGGTGCTGATTTTCTTTTGAAATATAAATATTATTATTTTATTTTTTTAATATCGGGATTATTTATGTAGTTATCTTTTCTAATTTATTCAAATCATAGTTATTTTAGGATAGAGAAAAACACTATATTTATACAAACACTTCGTTATGATGTACAAAATGTATATAAATATAATCTCTAGTTACCATATCCGTCATAATGAATTATGTTGATGATATAACAATATCACTAACTGTGAATAAACTGGTTCCTGTTGACTCTGTCTGTACCTGATGCACTGCAACATGGAACGGGAACCAGTTAATAATTGTGAATTGTCTGATTGATGGTCAAGAGTTGTCGTTCTTGATGATACAAACTATCATGAGTTGTCTATCTTGTTATAAAAGAGTTATACGTTGTCGGTCTTTGTCACAAAGGAATACAAATTGTTACCATTCTTTATTTAAATAAGAAGATACAACTTATGTTTTTGTACACAAAGAACACCGGGAGTTATCGTTTCCGTTGGTGTGAATGGCGGACATCAATCATTAGTTTATTTATGCATGATATCTTCATGAGTTTTCTTGTTCTAAATGCAATGTCGTGTGTTTTGAATCCATCCATTTTCGTATAAAAGCAGTGACTCTATTGTGTTTCCGATGTTAGAAATGTGATAACGTGCGATTCGCACTAACGTGAAAATTACAATCGAGTCACTGTTGCCTGTACGATATCTGCCAAGCAGTTATTAACCTGTGTGATATTGTTCAGTGAATAACACGTTTATATATACAATATTTGTATAGGATTATGTGAGTGTAAATAAAGGCATTATTTATTATCATAATTATCATTGATTTTATTTTGAGTTTTTGTTACAACGAACATGGTCGAACGTTTACCCGGGCAATCATCAATGATAATACTGACAACGATGGCTAACCTGACAGGGGATCACATAAAATAGATATAGAACCGTTTGTAGTGTCTGTTTTAATGGGTTATGGATTTAGCAAATAGCAAATTAATGTGACATACAAGATTAATTGACACCGACGTAACTCAACTTTGAGGAAACACTTTAATACTATTGGGATGGTCAACCTCCTGTTAATTGCCCTCCTGGGCGAGGGGTCGTTGATGAAACACAATACTGATATAAGTAGTATACAAAAAGCATCATAACAAACACTAAAACAAATGCCTCAAAGTTGATCTAAGATCTAACCATTGTTCTGGAACACCACACCGTAATTATCATTGTCGAGAGCTGTATGATATTTAAGCAATTTGGTTTCCTTATTTGACATTATTTTATAGAATAATATTTTCTTGTTATGCTTACACATATACATGTAGTCAACCCTGTGACAGCGACCACCTCCGAATTCTGTCAGCCTGTGAAAAAATGTCATTTCTTTTAAGAAATCATCATTGATTATTTAGAGTAAAATGACCTTAGAATAAAGACCACCTGTAAAAATAGGCCTTTCCCAAGGATGGCCTTTGTTCACAGGTTTGACAGTATATATCAGTTTGTACATAGTCACGTACATTTCCAAAACAGGAGAAGCTGCAAAACGTGTTGTATAGAACATATTCTATAGTATTCTAAGGCTAACATCATAAACTAATATTTTCCTACGCATTATAATCAGTTTTCATCTTTGTTTATATTCAAAGTAAGGGACATAATTCAGTCAAAATAATTAGAATTATCTTGAAGAGTTGTCTGTAACGAATGTTACACATAGATTTTAATATGATTAAAGGGATAAAACCCACATCTTTATAGTATAAATTGTTCAAAACAGTAATCTCCCTTGCATTAAATATGCAAAGTACAAAGATATAATCACGGTTTCGCTAAACATTCGGTCTGTAAAATGACGTTCTGTGCAGCGCGGCACATTCGCTTTTATCTAAGGCTGGTCTTAGAAGCTCAGAAAAAATGTGCAATATCATCTGACCAACCATTTTCTGGCGCTGACCATGGAGAATCTAACAGTCGCAAAGCGCGAACATATTTTGGGATGAATCATACGATAAGTACTTCTAGGAAATGTTGTTCAACTTACCGCCTATACGTACTTGTTTCTGTCATAACATAGTTACATGATTATTTTATACTATAATCATCCTTTGATGAAAAATTGTTCAATAAATTCATGTATGCAGAGGATCACGACACAAAAATTCATGTATCGTCGAGCAAGAACACGTAACGTAAATAGTGAGAATAATTTTCTTAAAAAAAGGTGTTTACTTATGCAAAATAGTATAAAATGGCTTAAGATAAAAAAATGATACATTCAAGTATTCAAGGCCTCCTCGGAACAGAAACCATTCTTATAATATCCGCCATTGATATTTAAAATAAAAATGACCTCCGAATACAGGCACCTGTCATTAAAGGCCAATAATATGTATTTAAATTTCCCAAGGGTGGCCTACAAAAATTCACATGTTTGACAGTATAAGTCAAGGCGTATTACTAAATATTTGGTCGAATTTTTACAAAGGTGACCCTGGAGACGGTTGGTAAACAAACAAGTTTGGAACACGAGATCACAGAGTTGAAGAGAGAATTGTATGATGGCAAAGAACGTGAACTTGACCTTAAAGACCAGCTACAGTTTGTGGAAACTAATGGAAACAAATTACAGAAGAAGGTAAGAGAAAAATAAAACACGAAATACAGTACAACCTCTCCACAGCGGGTCCACAGCGGGTCCACAGCGGGTCCACAGCCTCTCCACAGCGGTCATCTCTTGAGCAGCATCCCTTCAACAAATGCGTGCTTTTTTCCCACTGCACGATTTAAATATTAACTTCACCTCTCTAGGGCAACAACCTCTCAACAACAACCACGTAATGTTGCTGCTCTGAAAGGATGTTTCTTTGTAGAGGTTGCACTGTATGATAGTTTAATTCTGAAATTATTTTGCTTTAAGGTACTAGTATTGTGAATTTAAGATCAGAAGAAAAATATGTTTTAAGCATTTTGAGATTTCCCGTAAGTACAGAGGTAGAGCCCAGGGGCCATTTCATAGACATATTTTAGCTAAGATAATAGTTTTTAAACTTTTAAATTTTGGCACCGCTTATTTGTTAGGAACAAGTTTTATCTTGTTGATTGCTACGAGGATTATGTGCCAAATGCTAAAGGTTTACATTTAGAATACGGTCAAATACTGTGAACAAAGGCGACCATCGGTAAAGGCAAAATGTAGCCTTTATTTACAGGATGTTCATTATTCGGAGACGGTCGCTGAAACAGGCTTGACTGTACTCGTATATATCATTGTGTTGATGCTTAATATGTACTATCTAAGCTCAGATATATCTGTGAGACGATACCCTCGTTACCCGGGACTTTTGACCAAAAAAAACGCGGGCTCAAATCCCAGTCAAATATTTCAAATATCCGTGTTAATTTAGACGACGATATTTTCTCCATTCCTTAATGTCTCCAATCTTTGATCTACTCTGAATTAACGGCAGTAGACAGTAGTTTACTGGAAGTTTACCAAGTAGAACTGGTAAAGACATTGGTAGATAAGTTATGTATTGTGGATAAACGAATTAGATGTAATTAATAGAACAGACAACAAAAAAGCAGGTAGAAGGTATCTCATGAAAATAACACCATTTCGTATAATGTGTGATTGTTATAGTTAATTAATGTAGTACTATAATGACAATCGTTTATTTGTTTGACTATTACAGAGGTACGTACTGCAAATCGTTTCCATAGTTTTATTAGTCATTTTATTATCATTATATTGCCAAAGCACATACATCCCTAAGTTTGGGCCAATCAGATGTCTTCTTCCGGGTGTATTTTTACAAGAACAATGCTGCTTGAATTGCATCTAATACTTGGTCTGTTTTATAAGTTCTTGTAGGAAATGATTATATTAATGCGTAGTATTACATGATGGTAGAATTATTAGATATACTATGTTTACATATTCTCCACAGTGACTTTGTTATTATTTTCAATGTCACACCATCTCATCTCAAGTTCTCAGATGCAAAGAAATCCTTACCTTATCAACAAGTATTGACTTATACATTTGTTTGTTTGTTTGCTTATATCGAGTTGTATGTCCCTTTTCAAAAGTCAGAGTAATATGAGGCAGACAATTCACCTAAGCATCGCTCCTGGGAAACAGTACTAGACTCCCATCCTCTGTAAGCAACTGCCTATTCATTCTCACATAAAGAGAAATGGTCGGTAGCGGGACTCGAACCCACGACCCTCTATTAGTGAGAGGTTACAGTGATTTGAAGTCCGCGACATTAACCACGGAGGCGGGTCATTCATTTGTGACGTACATCTAATAAATACACAATTTGTACATAAATATATTTACCTTATCATTTTGTTAACATGAGGCCGTCATAAAAAATGTTCCCAGTAACGCGACCGTCTCCCGACGATTTTTACATGTTTTTATCCAAATGTTCGTTTTCAGTACAGTGTGATCTTATTATAAACAGTTAAAGCTGCATAATTTCACGGTCAAAGCTTGCATTTATTTTATGTTTTGCTTCGGTGAGATTCGATAACTTTAATAAGTGGTACGATAATTTTGGCTATACCGGTTATCGAATGTACGCGAATTTAACAATATATAATGACATGCGGAATGGAAAATTCCCTAGCGGTAAAATAAACTAGACAAATATTGACTGTGGTACGAAGCTAAAAATATTGATATTTACAACCGTGTAATTATTCAGCTTTGACAGTTTAATAAAATCGCACTATACAAGCATACAATGCTTACAAACCAATATACCCACCGTAATAAGTTTAAAGACGCATAACCGCAAACTAATATTTTAAAGATGGCCTAATTACATTCTATTCTATTTTCCTCTAGGTACGTGATCTAGAGGAAGAAAATGATAATCTAAGTAGACAAATTAAGAAATTGTCACTACAACGGTCCTCTAATGTCGACACCACGAAATCTAATGACAAAAAAGCAATACAGGAAGCGGAAGTAGAAGTGAAGATACAGCTTGAACTCTCTGAGAAAGAACTGTCGGTACTGAAAAAGAATATGTCGGCGATGGATGAAGAAAATGAACTATTACATCGTGAATTGTTCCAGCTCGAGAAAAGACTCAAAGATCAGGAACGACAACTCAGTATTATTCCCGAGCCTTCATCTCCGAGATCTTACTATGAGGATAAAATCAAAGTCTACGAAAAAGAGGCTAACGATTTCAGGTCAAAACTTTTGGATAAAGAAAATGAAATCGAGCGCCTGTATGCTCAGATTCAGTCGCAATCAGGACGAGGCACTAGTTTACGTAAAAGTAGGTCACTCGATCTAGAATCTGATTATCACTTAGTTGTTGATCTCCGTCGACAGGTTGAAATGTGTAACCAAGAAAATGAAGCGCTTAAATCGCGAATAGAATACTTGAAAGAGGACAAGAGTTGTCTAATGGACGAACTTACCGCAATAAGGAACAATGTTAATGACTCTGAGAAAACAGGTTTGTCAGGGTTGGCAGTGGCTTTCATTGAAACTGAAGATGAGGAGAAACTCAAAAACAAATTACAAGAAATGGAAATCTCTAGAGCGTTAATTATAGATAAAATCGGAAACACTGTCAAAAACATTCAATCTTTAAACGAAAGTCATTTACCTAACCATTTCTTCGAACAAAAAATGGAAATTGCAAAAACGCCAAACTCAGACGTTATAATTGAATCATGTGCCGAGGCAGTTCCGGATAACACGCCCTCTAGCGGGGTCGAGATAACCAGCAGTATTGAGCAAATTTCAGGTAACTCATGCGAATCTATTGTTTTTACTGCTTCCGAAAAGCAGCTTACTCCAGGTAAATATCATTGTACGTTGAGTGATGCGGAAGTTAGTGATAGTGTGCAGACGATAAACGTATCACGTGATATAGACAAGCTTCTTTCAATCTTGGAGAATAATTATTCTGTGTTGGTTAAGCGTCTTAGCGATAGTTGTGCCGAAATGATTTCGGACGACGGGAAAGTAGTTCCTTCAGAACCTGAAGGGGTTAATGGTCATTCTAAATCTCCGGGAGAAGAAATAGCGCCAATGGATAAAGGTACTAATGATTCAGTTTTAATGGATAGTAAAATGAGCGAATTTAGTGAAAAATTAGCGATAGAGATTATTCAGTCTGTGATTAGAACAGACGACCAAGCTACAGTGAATGATGAAATGGAATGTGAAAAGGAATTATCAAGTGATTCACTGTGTAAAATCAGCGAAATGGACACTGAACAAGAAGAAGAAGTTGTGCCTTTAGATGAGATATCTGCGGATGATAATGTGTTATCTAGAAAATATTACAAAGATAAGATATTGTATCTGGAAGAAGAAGTAGGTAAGTACAATATAAGGCCACAGTTAACAAGTTTGTTTTTCATTATCACTCCATTTTAAGTTGTTTGTAAACATTTTGCTATAGAAACATATTTTACAAATAAATTGCTGTCAAAAACCCTCTTGTCCGGGAGAGCTGTACACATTTCAAGGTTAGTAAATGTGGTAGCCGTACCGACATCGAAATAACTCCTTAGAATGGAATACATGTAAACATGTTTTTTTCTGGAACTATTCTTGCATACTTCGTGAAAAGTTCATGAAGTATGATTAAATACAAAACACAGGGGTTATATTATATATGTAAGTGTTAAATGGACTTCAAAGCTACCTGCACTTACATTTGGAATGATCGTAGTTTGGCAATTATAGCGTATTTATGAGAAAGCCAGTCGTTCGTACAAAGGAACTATTCCATACCTGAAATGCATCTAATTCGATTGTTTCTTTGTCCTTAATTTAAAACATGCCAAGTGAAATTTAGTGAAACCTGACATGATGCCTTGTTCTCATCACTTTATAACTACAAATGTATTTGATTTCTAGACATTTGATAATATAATGGGATGTTTACCAGGTTTCTCACGATAATGATGCAGATATCGTATCTTTATCGACATATATCTCCTACAATGCATGATATTTGCACGTAATATTAGTTGTATATTACGCTGTGCAATAATAACCGATTAAAATGATCGTAGTTTTTTATGCAGACGGTACTTTATGTTATAATGAATTCAAGTTCAATGTCCTCAGTTTATGAAAACAGGAGATCAATCTCTGAGCTCGAAATTCAATTCCATTCTCAAAGTATTATGGTGGAAAAGATATACAAATGTACCTGATTAATGTTTATTACATATTTGTGTCAATTATGCTGTCTTATGAATATTATGTATCCATATTGTCATCATTATCTGCTCATAATTAACTTAGAAATATTAAAAGACAAGATTTGAGATTGAAGACTGGTCTCAGATTTTATAAACCTCGAACCTTGGCTGAAAAAATATTAAGTGTTTCGCTGTTGTATATCTAAGTATGTTTCAGTACATATTGAGATTAACTAGGCTGTTAGGATAATGCATCATTAACATCATAGTTATTGTTTTATTGGACTAAATCTAGTAGCACTAAAAGAAAAGATAAGATATTTGAGCTCGGAGGCCGATCTCAAATAATATTAAATATTATCTCGGGACCTGGTCTCAAAGTCTTTACAATACATGCAATCGTAAATACAATTTATTATACATGTAATTGAAAGAATAATTCTTCAAGAATACAGAACAAAAAATATTAATTAAAAACCTCGATTTCATTAGAACCAACATTTCACAGATGTACGCAATATTCAATACACGTTTACGTAGTAAATCTATAATAATATGTTTTATGTACATATATGTTATAGACACAGTGACTTTTCTTCCATGTCTACCGAAATATTGTATCATTATAAGTTGTTTAACTGCCTGAGAACCATACCTAACTTCTGTTTGAACTTAAATAAATCTACAGAATTTTAAACTAAATGTCATTTTGAACACAAGTATACTAGTACAACGTCTGTAATGCAACATCCTTTGGGTGTAGCAAACGTATGTTGTTGTTGAGAGGTTGTTGCTCTAGAGAGGTTAAATTAATATGAAAATCGTGTAACGGGAAAAATCATGTTGTTGAAGGGAGGATGTTGCTCAAGAGAGGTCCGCTCTGGAGAGGTTGTACTGTACATTCAATGTGTGTGGTTTGGTACTACATGTATTTTGAAGTAACCAGTAACTATTGATATAGAATTAGACAGCTTTAACATATACATTGTATTAGTAGAATTGTTTTTGCTATCGTATTATAAAATCGTACATACACGCGGAGATGAGAGCCAGCCTAACTGTGTAATTACGAAACCATCCGCAATATAGCTTTGATGAAGAAAAAAACTCATTTATATACCTGATACTAGAATTTATGATATACATGTATATCACCTCCATCCTAAGGCTATTCATTAAGTAGGCTTACTTTTTATTCGAAAACGTATTTATATACCGCCATCACACATAGATTTCTATAGTTTTGCAAAAAGCTAAACTCTAGACCTATCTGGGAAAATGAAGATCAGGTACACTGACGCACATTCTAAAGGGTGTCCAAGCATACACAGGTCGACCAATGTTAGATACTTTGAGCAAAATATATTCCATCAGATCCCAAACAGATTTGTTCCCTGTTCTAGGCACAGTGCAACATGTTCATTCTAGTCTTTTATATTTGCTAGTATAATGTTGTAAGTACTTGAGAACTGGAATGTGACAGTTATGTGTTGTGAAGTATTACATGATGTTTGTTTCTTCAATTCTTCAAGTGGTTCTCTCGTTAAACTATATGTTCATGAACTAGCACCTACCTAACAGTATCTGTATTTTATTTTATTACGATAATTCCAGAACAATCGGACTTATTCTATCGTTTCTATAAGTTTGCCGGGTATGAAAATCAAATTACCATGAAATAATAACATGAATGTGAAATAATCACATGGCTGTGAAAATCACGTGACAATGATATGATCACGTGACTTTGAAATATCGAACGTGACTATGAAAATCACGTGACTGTGAAATAATCACCTACAAACATTGACTGAGTTATGTAGTGATTAGAACGGAGTAGGAAAATAAAACGCAAAACGTGGAATAAATCTTTGTTATAGAGCAATTTCAATTTGGCGAATGAGATACAAATCACAAATTAAAGAGCTTTTAAAAGTAAACACGGCTCTCATTTGACCCCTAAAATGGCATTTTGACTTTTGAAATGTGCAAAATAAACCTTTCGACTCTTGAGAATTTGTAACAAAGGGTCAAATTTATTATAACATTAATTAATATGCAATTTGTTGTCGGTTAATTGGTTTAGGGTAAATTTTGACTCTCGCCTTTTGATTTCTAGTGAGCACCCTGTTTTTTTTCCTTTCAGTTCTCACTTAAATTCTATAATTAAACACGGACACGTGATATACATTATTGGGATCGATAAAAAACTCGTAATATTTTCCATCGTTAGTATGTCACTTACAATACACCGTATTATGCCACATACAACAGGGAAGTGAAATATATTGGCCGACAAGGAACACGTGAATTATAATTGCCAAACATAATCAGAATCCATTAAGCCGTATGTTTGGTCTTTGATATTTTTATAAACTAGTTAATTAAGGATACACGAATTAATGAAGACTACAGATAATGTAAGATAATTTCTCGAAGAATGCTGCGATGTTTGTGGAACTTTTGGTCGTCTGCCCGGAATAGTTCTGTTACTGTCGTCTGTGAACGTTTCAAATTTGTGAACGTTTAGCCTTGAAGTCTACGCACTCGCAATGGCGTGATCACAATTTATAATGTGTTTTAATAGGAGATATTATCATCTGTTTTACTGTTAACTTACTACTGTGTTACCTACCTTACTTGTCGTTATAATTTTGTTTATTTGTACATGTATACTATTCTTATAAAGTACGAAAAATTTGGTTTCCAAAAATTGTTTTAAGGCCATTTGTATTACGTGCAACATGCTTTGATAGAAAGGAGAGCTATGTTATAATCAAGAGCTTCGTTTTTACTGTTTTTCAATGCTCGTTGAAAAATGATAGGAAAACATATTTTTGTAACTAGCCTTAGATGAGCACTTCTATTATTCAAATATTTAATTATTCATCTGTTGTTTAACGGTCCAGCTATGGTAATTTCAGAGCCGCCCCAGAGAGGTAGGGGCGAGGAGATACAGGGGAACGGGCCATTTATATACTAACTCTTTTCAAACTATTCAGATACACGTTTTTTTTATGATTACAATGAAAAGAAAGTAGTAAGTCTAGATTGTAGGACATATAGATCAATTCTATGATCGAACAACAAACTCAAAGCACACTTGTAAAGATAGACCATTGATGGAACTTTAAGTCGAAGCACAGACACCATATCTCAAAACTCTCGAGTCAGGGAGGTATTCATCATGGTACAGAACTGAAGAGAACGTAATGTGAATAATCGCGACATTAAAATTTTAATTTGTTACATAAAGATTATATTGTCATATTTAAGTGAAGAAAAACACATTAACGTTTAATTGATAAATCTGAAGTTATAGCATTTTTACGAATTGAGAAATTGATTTTATATATCAGCGACGATAGCACCAAGATAATATAGACCTTGTCTTATTGTAATAACTGTTCGATCAATTAAAATGCACCACATTTGACTTAATTAGTTTATTTTAAGTTTTATTGTACGCGATACCAGTGATAGAGATGTCAGGTTATATTAGAGAAATTGTCGAATTCAAGAACAAATCATAAATGCATGGAAGTTGTCTAGTCAGCTAACGGCAGGACAGTGGATCTACACATGTACAGAAAACTTGGTCTATATACATATATAAATGTAGTAAACTTAATGATGCATTTTCACCGTAATGTGAATTTTAAAAGATCTGGGAGGGAATCGAATCAGACACCGCTGTGCAAAAATATCCATTTCTGTTATCAATAACGTTATCGCAACATTCCAAAAATAACACAATTTTGTGTACTGCACTTCTTACCGCAGTTTTATATTTAATGGGATCATCTCATTGAGTTTTAGCAATAATTCAAATTCTAGATAACTCTGTTTTTCTTTCGAGAAATCAGAAAACTTGCAATAAATAATTCATACTTAAAGGCAAGATCCAGAAGAGCAATAAACCCATCATTCACTGAAATAAAAGTTATATTTTTGAGACACATAAATTTACGTGAATCCTAACTTCTTTTTTTACTGAAAATGTTTTCCAGGTGCACAACTGTTTGATTTACTTATTGGTATACATAATTTTTATACACCAGAATGTTTGTTCGGTGTAACAAAGATCGACGAAAGAGAAAAATTTCTTCGCCGCCTGTGTTAATTTTTTGTTATACCTGTCTCACTTTTTGTGATACCTGTCTCACTTTTTATTTGCGTTATTTTATGGCCAGTTTCTTTACGCACTGTCTATTTTATTTTTTTCTACACCTACTCGCTCTAAAAAAAAGTGTTTATTTTTTCTAATATTACTTACAACAATAAAAAAAAACACTTCTGTTGAAGGTGACGAGTTTTTGTACAATGATATAATATACAGGACAAGCTTTCCACAGCGGCCTTCTTTAGCAACAACCTCCCTTCAACAACAGCATGATTTTTCCAAGTGCACGATTTAACTATTAATTTTACCTCTCTAGAGCAACCACCTCTTAACAACAACATAATTTTGCTAGTGCCAAATGGGTGTTGATTTGGAGAGGTTGCACTGAATTTAAATAAGGGTTATATAACAACGTGTTGAACAGAATAGAATGCGTGTACGTTATCTGTAAATAATTACTACTTAACAAAGAGACATGGCTAATTGAAGCCGTTAAAATAAAACAGATAATTGACTTATCTTCCGATGCCTGAACAGAATGTATTTGAAAGATAATGAATTTAGCACAAAAAACATACATTATGGTACGATTGAAACACCCGTACTAGTATGCACGTGATCTTTCTGCTCCCAACATTGCACTACAGAACTTGTTTGAATTGCAAAATATGCAATTTTTTTGACTTTTATATTTTAGTAAAGAATTCAGGGTCAGATGATGTAGCGGAAACTATGTTTGATATACATAATTATATTGTGTTATATATGTCTGCTTACAAAATATAGTTCGTATCAGAATTCTTGAGCGATGTCGAAGGGTCCGTTTTTCGACGTACCTCTAACGTTCATGTCCTACTAACGCCACAGTCCAACTAATGCCACAGTCACAGTTAACATTGCAGTTATACCAGCATTTAGTCCTACTGTCTCTACCAAGAGTTGTCGTTCGTTATTCCTCATATACACAATCTCTTAACGTCCTAACTTTGAAATAGTTCAACAATGTGTCCCAAGTCTCCTAAGCTTCCATCTAATGTACAAGATCAGGCTTTAGTTGTTCTCTAAATGTAAAGTTGTTGTCATAATGTGATACGATTACGTAGACTTTTGTGACTTATTTCCATTTAAGCGATTTGATTTACTACAATGGTCTTATTACCACTTGTAAACTAACATATTCCGTCGAGAAATAGTGCGCTTGATAAATGAAACATTTCCTGAGATTTTCTTGTAATTTATTACAGTTTCTTAGTCAAATATATTATACGATAGAAATTGTTTCTCACAAGTGTAGTTTGTACCATTTGTCGCGTTATTCCTTGTTTTACAAGTAACTTGTAAAACGCTGAGACATTGACAGAGACGTATGTGAGGGATAACGAATGACAACTCTGGATAGAGATTGCTAACGTTTAAAACATAACTAACGTCGCAGTTTTATTAATAATTAATTAATTAAGTATAAAAACCGAAAGCTGTGGTATTTTAATCCAAATGTATGTTCATTAGCACGTTTATGTATTTATCATAAGTATAATTGCAAGTTGAGTAATCGTGTAATATTTTCAGTCTGTTGAATTGTCTTATTACAAGAATGCGAATACGGAAGTCTTCCGGAAATAAGGGTTAATCAGATAATCATGGGTGTTAATTTACTTCAGTCGTTTTTAATGATAATACACACAGTATGCATCGTACAACATAATTATATTAACACACACCATTTCTAACATACATAATTATTCTATTCATCTTGCTTATTCCACAGAATCCCTGCCCTGCAATATTGCAGTAATGATAATTAATGTTGTAATAACCATTATCATACAATAATAATACTTTGCACGTAAGCCCAGATGTTTGGTTCTTGTTTCGTTTATATAACTTTCGCAACGGCCCTCACTTGCGTAAATTGATAGGAAATTATCATCATCATATTTCGAAGGCGGAATTCGACTTCCGCATCCATTGAACACGGTTTAAAACGTATTTCCGGCTTGACCGTATGATTTGAGCCGTGACGAAATTATTCAGAATAATTCACGAAGTCAAATAGGGGATACGGATATTCGGAACAATATTGATAAGATAAATTTGACATGCTAAAGTACACAATATGTAACCACTTGATTTAGTACATTCTTCCGTCACGGTTAAAAAACATGGTCGAGCTATAAACAAGAACGGTTCTTGTACTACTAGTAGGTGTTGAATGCCTCAAGACACGGTTATTTCGACACGATCCTTTAAGTTGTTTGAATAACCAGTTTAGTGTATTTTTAATGTTTGAAACGAGGATTAGACCTAAATATACAAAATATACAATCATACCTTTGAACAAAGGTCACCCTTTGGAAATACGAAATGCGGCCTTTATTGACAAATGGTCAGTTTGGTTTGCAAATAGAGGCCTAATTGTATTCAATGTGTTTTCTAAAACTAGTACCATAAAATGATAATCATTGACTAGAAAATGGCAGAAGTTGCGATCAGGCCACCATGGAACCACACATGATGTTTGTTTGTGTTGGCTGAAAGAATAGTAATTATCATCGACTTCAAAAAGTCGTATATTCTTGTATCATTGACCTTAAGACGAACCTCCTGAAGACAATACTTCTCATCATGCAACATTACCTGTACACAGCTTTCACTGCAAGTAAACTAAATACATCGTATCTTAACATCATGACATTAAACATTCAAACACAAAAAAACCCCAAAAAACTCTTTTCAATTAGAGTAACAGATGTTTGAAATTGTGGAGTTGCTACCTACAGACGTAATTGTTTGATGTTAAACATACGGAATACAGTTAGGGCCATCACATATGTGTGGGTTGGTTTGAAAACCGATACTCCACAGCACGATAATGAAAACACGATAATATATCGTACTGTCGTATTATCGTTATCGAAGTGTCGTGTTATCACTACCGTACTGTCGTGTTATCGTTATCGAAGTGTCGTGTTATCGTTATCATACTGTCGTGTTATCGTTATCATACTGTCGTGTTATCGTTATCATACGGTCGTGTTATCACTATCGTACTGTCGTATTATCGTTATCGAAGTGTCGTGTTATCACTACCATACTGTCGTATTATGGTTTTCGAAGTGTCGTGTAATCACTACCGTACTGTTGTATTATCGTTATCGAAGTGTCGTGTTATCACTACCGTACTGTCGTGTTATCACTATCGTACTGTCGTATTATCGTTATCGAAGTGTCGTGTTATCACTACCATACTGTCGTATTATGGTTTTCGAAGTGTCGTGTAATCACTACCGTACTGTTGTATTATCGTTATCGAAGTGTCGTGTTATCACTATCGTACTGTCGTATTATCGTTATCATACTGTCTTGTTATCACTATCGTACTGTCGTATTATCGTTATCATACTGTCGTGTTATCACTATCGTACTGTCGTATTATCGTTATCGAAGTGTCGTGTTATCACAATCATACTGTTGTATTATCGTTATCGAAGTGTCGTGTTATCACTACCGTACTGTTGTATTTTCGTTATCGAAGTGTCGTGTTATCACTACCGTACTGTTGTATCATCGTTATCGTACTGTCGTGTTATCACTACCGTACTGTTGTATTATCGTTATCGAAGTGTCGTGTTATCACTACCGTACTGTTGTATTTTCGTTATCGAAGTGTCGTGTTATCACTACCGTACTGTTGTATCATCGTTATCGTACTGTCGTGTTATCACTACCGTACTGTTGTATTATCGTTATCGAAGTGTCGTGATTTCGTCTGTTCATGATCGTAATGTCGTACTGTCGAATAATCGTTATCATACTGTCATGTTATCGTTATCGTACTATCGTGATTTCCTGTTTTCATTATCGTACTGTGTGGTATCGTGTTTCAGACAAACCCACACATATGCGATGGCCCTAACGGTATTCCGTTTAAACGAGCTGTAGTCTGCACATTATTGCTCTTGTGAATAAACACATTGTTTTACAGTTTGTGAGCAAAAGTTGACTCAGTGTTACAGATACACAATATCAATCTAGAACTTAGAGCGTCAATTAACGATCACACAATGAATACATTCAAACATGTGCTAGCAGCCACCTCAGAATAAAGGCCACCATGTAAACCATTCTTTAAAAAACATAATTTATTATTCATGATAAAACGACATCCAAATAAAGATCACCTGCCAATAATGGCCCCATTTTATATTTCCCAATAATGATCTTTGTTCGCAAGTTTAACTGTACTCTTACTTCCTGTTAATATTTGTACAAACATAATTTCTCCCAGATTAGTAATAATATACAAATCGTTAGTGACTTATTGGTCAAATATGTATTTATTGTCGTTCACACTCACGCGGTATAAGAGTATATTAATGTAAATAAACATGTCTTCTAATTATGATATACCGCTTATCATAAGGTTGTAAAAAGGATTAATAAATAAGATTTAGAATGCTATGAATTATTTGGGTTCTTTGGAAATATCTTGTAAAATTGCTTAAATTAAACACATATCCTACACTTTAATAAAACAAATTGAATAATTATTGCCACTTTTTGAAAGACAGTAATTTTAAATTAGCAATAATATAGAGAATTGTTTGGCAACATTTTGGGTTGATGAACAAACTTTCAAAGGCACATTAGCTTATTAAATTTATTAATACAGAACAATAAATAAAATGATAGTAAAATATAAGAAATATATTCTATTTGCTCTATAACAATATTTACATAATGCCTTTCTTTAGACAAATCTAATAAAAAATGAAGTCAGATGATTTATCATTGAAAAAAAACTGTACTATAGTTCTACTTATACTTGATGATAAAAGAAGAAATTTCTGAATGTTTCTATTGCAAGTAAAAGTCAATTTCATTGATAAGACATCATTTTAGGTAAAATAAGACCTACTTTAATTTTAACATCCGAAAAGCTAATGGGGCTTTAATGTGACTGACTGGACATACAAATGTATACTATTTCTTAATTGTGTTTGTATTATCATAATTATTACAGTCAAATCTGTGAACTAAGGCCTCCCTCGGGAAAGATAAAATGCAGTATTTAGTGACATTAAATGACCATTTTGTTTTATATAATAATTGACTTTTTTCAAAGAAGACCATTATTTGCAGGGTGACCTTCATTCAGAGGTGGCTGCGAGTCCATTTTGAATTTTCGTTTTTGAAAGCAATCAAGTTTATTCAGGTTCAGAAATATCCAATGAAGAACTTTGATTTTACACAATCCTCAAAACTGAGATTTATGAAACCCAGCCTTTGTATTATTATCATAAGCGTGCAATATGCATGTTTCCATCATCTGGTACAACAGACAAGCTTAGTTATATGTTTACGTGTAACATGTTCAAACAATGCTGGATGAGATACTGGGATGTGGTATAAAACACCAGATGGTGTATGTCTCACACACGATCATTGTAAACGCTTGTCTGACCGTGATATTTTGGAATGTTGTACCTACATGAGGTGAAATACCTACATTCCTTAGTAAGTCAAATATTGCTTTATTGTTTCCTGTACGTGATTAGAAACAAGAAGTTTAATACCATTATTTGATACACCGCAACCCTCCAGAGCGACCCTCTCTTGAGCAACAACCTTCCTTCAACAACAGCATGATTTCCCCCACTACATTACTTAACTATCAATTTAACCTCTCTAGAGCAAGAACCTCTCAACAACAACATATTTTTGCTATTCCCAAATGGTGTTGCTTTGTAGAGGTTGCACTATATATAGGATTGTGTCCGGGATATGAATTACTTTTCACACCTTAATTACCTTGATCTCAACTACAACATACTTTTGCTACTCCCAAAGGGTATTGCTTTGGAGTGTTTGTACTGTAGCTAAAATAATTGTTTAAGCGGAGACATCGTACTTCCATGCAGAGATCCTATTTAAATAATAATTAAGGGCATACACATTGTAAATCTGACTAAGCTTCAAAATATCCCTAATTACTATTGCGTAGCTCGAAAGTTTCCATAAAATGGGAAATGGTCAGACCAAGTCATATTTACCGTTGACATAATCACTGAACGAGTTTTGGGCAGTCTTCTGTCTAGAAATGACCATTCTGCATCAAACCACATATAAATATATTATCAAACAGAACCCCAAAGATCATCAAACGGCAAATTTGGATTATGCACACTTGGTCTTAAGTCAGACTTTATTTGTAGTATAAAATTAATCCATGTGTGCCTCGAAAGAGCCTATCTCTGTACTAATGGCGCACTTCATTCTTCGATGGTCATCAATTCGCTGGTTAGTTGTTCATCAAATTCATTGACAGTGTCTATTACGTCTATCGGAGCAACTTCGATAAAACTGAGCTCCTTCGTACTATGACATCTAAAACTTATGCCATTAGGGAAGTCAATTACGATATGAGTAGACAATCACTAATTGTTCCTGATTAGTTATCTAGATTATCATTATATACCCCGTGTGTCATCATTACATAAATACCTTACATCAATGTGGTTAGCAAACTGTCATACCCAATACTTCATTTCCTCCTACCTTCTATCTACAGAACCTAGCTTACAGCTTTCTACCACCGTCTGTCATCGAGTTAAAGATAAATAACAAGCAGAAGCCTATTTGAACATAATTATACACTTATTAAAACAGCTAACACCCCCTTTTTGGCAGATATTTTCAAATAACTCAAGCATTGATGACATTCTTAAAAAACAAGATTCTTATCCACTGCTTACTTTATTTCATTCCAAGAAATATGAACATTATAGGAAGGTAATTTATCAAATCACATTTAGTGTGTTATCGTCAGGCAGAGACCGTTCTTACTCAGCTTATTTTCAATATCATTGCACAGAAGTATTTGATCGTAGATCTAAAAGCAGACTGTGAACATTTTAATACATCTTTTCTAATTTGAAACGTGTTCAGTGAGAAAACTCTTTATGTTTCTAATGGTTCATATTGTTGATGCATTAATTTCGTAATTAAGGCATTAAAATAAAATACATAATTTTATATGCATCTATTTTCGTACGTGAGGTTTGATGTAGTACTAGTTTTAATAGGTTGTATTAAGTTCGCAATTCACGATTAAAATATTGAATTGCGAACTGCAATCAATCACACAGTTAAACGTAAAAATTGTAACTCTATCTACAATACTAATCTTTTCAATTGGGATATTTTGTCTGATTTCAAGTTTTATTGCTGACATGAATAAAACCAGCTTTCAGCAAAGTGAAAGTTTAATAACAATTTTGATCTTTTAAGTGCATGAATTTTGCTCTTGTTATAACATTTACAAGTTAATTGCTTAAATACGACTATATGAATCTGATATTATAAACTATTTTCAAACTGCAATAAATCTTTCGACAATCCAATTTTAGTCTAACTGTTTCCCACACTTCCACGTGAAATATTTCTGTAAAAAGAAACAGTAGTAACCAATTACAGACCGGATATTGGCATCAATCCGTAAACCTATTAACTGTTCCAAGCGCTCGAAAATGTTTTCAACGTAGACTTGACATTAAGCGAGTGTTTGCGAGTAACTTCGCCATCAGTACGGAAATCGACAATTTCATAATTTTTACATTTATTTTATTTTGAAAAGAATTTTACAAAACTTCGAAAAGCTCTCCAATGGAGAGGCTACAAAGTGCTCTTTGCTTTGAAGTCGACATGACACTCTTCAATATGGAAGCAATTAAATACTTGTACTCTTCAGCACGGAGATGACAAAAGCGAACCATGATGACAGCTCGTTTAGTTTCGAATTTCCTTACATTAATGGTATTGTGCAAAGTTTCATCCGGTCAGCTCATTTCTATGTTACTTTACTCATAACCTTGCATATTTGTATAGAAAATTGTACACAAAAAAGCAACATTATTTAACAAGAAACCAACTAGAAAACATAATTGAGAAGAAAACTATAAAATACATTTCCAGTACACACTCTAACCGTGTAATTACTATATTCGTCATGGTACTGACAAGGTACTGAAATGAAGGTTTCAACCATAGAAAAAAACACAACATCAGTTGATTACCTTGTGTTGACATCAACAGACGGATAGATGAACGATAAAACACAATCTGTCTGATACATCTAGACACACTCTTATTACATGTTAATGCACCAATGAACTACAACATAGAGGACAAAAAGAACACTCAACTCGGTGTAAACAGTTATGTAGAAATCAAGAATTTACAATACCATGGTTATGAATGTTCACGGCTTCAATTAGGAACCAGAAGAATTCCTCAGGGAAACCCTTTCAGTGTCCTAATCCAAACTACCGAGTCTAGAATATCACTCGAAAAAGGACGAGTCGTGTCATGATGTTTACACCGGACACGATAAAGAACCAGGAAAACCATTCGAAATAAGTGAAGGGGTACAAAGGTCCAGTCGTCCTGAACCTTATCTCTCCTCTCTATGTGGCGGTCCTGAACCTTATCTCTTCTCTCTATGTGGCGGTCCTGAACCTTATCTCTTCTCTCTATGTGACGGTCCTGAACCTTATCTCTCCTCTCTATGTGACGGTCCTGTACCTTATCTCTCCTCTCTATGTGACGGTCCTGAACCTTATCTCTCCTCTCTATGTGACGGTCCTGAACCTTATCTCTCCTCTCTATGTGACGGTCCTGCACCTTATCTCTCCTCTCTATGTGACGGTCCTGAACCTTATCTCTCCTCTCTATGTGACGGTCCTGAACCTTATCTCTCCTCTCTATGTGGTCGTCCTGAACCTTATCTCTCCTCTCTATGTGACGGTCCTGAACCTTATCTCTCCTCTCTATGTGACGGTCCTGCACCTTATCTCTCCTCTCTATGTGACGGTCCTGAACCTTATCTCTCCTCTCTATGTGACGGTCCTGCACCTTATCTCTCCTCTCTATGTGACGGTCCTGCACCTTATCTCTCCTCTCTATGTGACGGTCCTGCACCTTATCTCTCCTCTCTATGTGACGGTCCTGAACCTTATCTCTCCTCTCTATGTGACGGTCCTGAACCTTATCTCTCCTCTCTATGTGGTCGTCCTGCACCTTATCTCTCCTCTCTATGTGACGGTCCTGAACCTTATCTCTCCTCTCTATGTGACGGTCCTGCACCTTATCTCTCCTCTCTATGTGACGGTCCTGAACCTTATCTCTCCTCTCTATGTGACGGTCCTGAACCTTATCTCTCCTCTCTATGTGGTCGTCCTGAACCTTATCTCTCCTCTCTATGTGGTCGTCCTGAACCTTATCTCTCCTCTCTATGTGGCGGTCCTGAACCTTATCTCTCCTCTCTATGTGGCGGTCCTGAACCTTATCTCTCCTCTCTATGTGGTCGTCCTGAACCTTATCTCTCCTCTCTATGTGGTCGTCCTGAACCTTATCTCTCCTCTCTATGTGGTCGTCCTGAACCTTATCTCTCCTCTCTATGTGGCGGTCCTGAACCTTATCTCTCCTCTCTATGTGACGGTCCTGAACCTTATCTCTCCTCTCTATGTGACGGTCCTAAACCTCATCTCTCCTCTCTATGTGGCGGTCCTGAACCTTATCTCTCCTCTCTATGTGGTCGTCCTGAACCTTATCTCTCCTCTCTATGTGGTCGTCCTGAACCTTATCTCTCCTCTCTATGTGGTCGTCCTGAACCTTATCTCTCCTCTCTATGTGGCGGTCCTGAACCTTATCTCTCCTCTCTATGTGACGGTCCATAACCTTATCTCTTCTCTCTATGTGGCGGTCCTGCACCTTATCTCTCCTCTCTATGTGACGGTCTTGCACCTTATCTCTCCTCTCTATGTGACGGTCCTGCACCTTATCTCTCCTCTCTATGTGACGGTCCTGCACCTTATCTCTCCTCTCTATGTGACGGTCCTGAACCTTATCTCTCCTCTCTATGTGACGGTCCTGAACCTTATCTCTCCTCTCTATGTGGTCGTCCTGCACCTTATCTCTCCTCTCTATGTGACGGTCCTGAACCTTATCTCTCCTCTCTATGTGACGGTCCTGCACATTATCTCTCCTCTCTATGTGACGGTCCTGAACCTTATCTCTCCTCTCTATGTGACGGTCCTGAACCTTATCTCTCCTCTCTATGTGGTCGTCCAGAACCTTATCTCTCCTCTCTATGTGGTCGTCCTGAACCTTATCTCTCCTCTCTATGTGGCGGTCCTGAACCTTATCTCTCCTCTCTATGTGGCGGTCCTGAACCTTATCTCTCCTCTCTATGTGGTCGTCCTGAACCTTATCTCTCCTCTCTATGTGGTCGTCCTGAACCTTATCTCTCCTCTCTATGTGGTCGTCCTGAACCTTATCTCTCCTCTCTATGTGGCGGTCCTGAACCTTATCTCTCCTCTCTATGTGACGGTCCTGAACCTTATCTCTCCTCTCTATGTGACGGTCCTAAACCTTATCTCTCCTCTCTATGTGGCGGTCCTGAACCTTATCTCTCCTCTCTATGTGGTCGTCCTGAACCTTATCTCTCCTCTCTATGTGGTCGTCCTGAACCTTATCTCTCCTCTCTATGTGGTCGTCCTGAACCTTATCTCTCCTCTCTATGTGGCGGTCCTGAACCTTATCTCTCCTCTCTATGTGACGGTCCTGAACCTTATCTCTTCTCTCTATGTGGCGGTCCTGCACCTTATCTCTCCTCTCTATGTGACGGTCTTGCACCTTATCTCTCCTCTCTATGTGGCGGTCCTGAACCTTATCTCTCCTCTCTATGTGGCGGTCCTGCACCTTATCTCTCCTCTCTATGTGGCGGTCCTGCACCTTATCTCTCCTCTCTATGTGGCGGTCCTGAACCTTATCTCTCCTCTCTATGTGACGGTCCTAAACCTTATCTCTCCTCTCTATGTGGCGGTCCTGAACCTTATCTCTCCTCTCTATGTGGTCGTCCTGAACCTTATCTCTCCTCACTATGTGACGGTCCTGAACCTTATCTCTCCTCTCTATGTGACGGTCCTGCACCTTATCTCTCCTCTCTATGTGGCGGTCCTGAACCTTATCTCTCCTCTCTATGTGGCGGTCCTGAACCTTATCTCTCCTCTCTATGTGACGGTCCTGAACCTTATCTCTCCTCTCTATGTGGCGGTCCTGAACCTTATCTCTCCTCTCTATGTGGCGGTCCTGAACCTTATCTCTCCTCTCTATGTGACGGTCCTGAACCTTATCTCTCCTCTCTATGTGACGGTCCTGCACCTTATCTCTCCTCTCTATGTGGCGGTCCTGAACCTTATCTCTCCTCTCTATGTGGCGGTCCTGAACCTTATCTCTCCTCTCTATGTGACGGTCCTGAACCTTATCTCTCCTCTCTATGTGACGGTCCTGAACCTTATCTCTCCTCTCTATGTGGCGGTCCTGAACCTTATCTCTCCTCTCTATGTGGCGGTCCTGAATCTTATCTCTCCTCACTATGTGACGGTCCTGCACCTTATCTCTCCTCTCTATGTGGCGGTCCTGAACCTTATCTCTCCTCTCTATGTGGCGGTCCTGAACCTTATCTCTCCTCTCTATGTGGCGGTCCTAAACCTCATCTCTCCTCTCTATGTGACGGTCCTGAACCTTATCTATTCTCTCTATGTGGCGGTCCTGAACCTTATCTCTCCTCTCTATGTGGCGGTCCTGAACCTTATCTATTCTCTCTATGTGGCGGTCCTGCACCTTATCTCTCCTCTCTATGTGACGGTCCTGAACCTCATCTCTCCTCTCTATGTGACGGTCCTGAACCTTATCTATTCTCTCTATGTGGCGGTCCTGAACCTTATCTCTCCTCTCTATGTGGCGGTCCTGAACCTTATCTATTCTCTCTATGTGGCGGTCCTGCACCTTATCTATTCTCTCTATGTGGCGGTCCTGAACCTCATCTCTCCTCTCTATGTGACGGTCCTGAACCTTATCTATTCTCTCTATGTGGCGGTCCTGCACCTTATCTCTCCTCTCTATGTGGCGGTCCTGAACCTTATCTATTCTCTCTATGTGGCGGTCCTGAACCTTATCTCTCCTCTCTATGTGACGGTCCTGAACCTTATCTCTCCTCTCTATGTGGCGGTCCTGAATCTTATCTCTCCTCTCTATGTGGCGGTCCTGAACCTTATCTCTCCTCTCTATGTGGCGGTCCTGAACCTTATCTCTCCTATCTATGTGACGGTCCTGAACCTTATCTCTCCTCTCTATGTGGCGGTCCTGCACCTTATCTCTCCTCTCTATGTGGCGGTCCTGAACCTTATCTCTCCTCTCTATGTGGTCGTCCTGCACCTTATCTCTCCTCTCTATGTGGCGGTCCTGCACCTTATCTCTCCTCTCTATGTGACGGTTCTGAACCTTATCTCTCCTCTCTATGTGACGGTCCTGAACCTTATCTCTCCTCTCTATGTGACGGTCCTGCACCTTATCTCTCCTCTCTATGTGGCGGTCCTGAACCTTATCTCTCCTCTCTATGTGGCGGTCCTGAACCTTATCTCTCCTCTCTATGTGACGGTCCTGAACCTTATCTCTCCTCTCTATGTGACGGTCCTGAACCTTATCTCTCCTCTCTATGTGGCGGTCCTGAACCTTATCTCTCCTCTCTATGTGGCGGTCCTGAATCTTATCTCTCCTCACTATGTGACGGTCCTGAACCTTATCTCTCCTCTCTATGTGGCGGTCCTGAACCTTATCTCTCCCCTCTATGTGGCGGTTCTGAACCTTATCTGTCCTCTCTATGTGGCGGTCCTGAACCTTATCTCTCCTCTCTATGTGGCGGTCCTGAACCTTATCTCTCCTCTCTATGTGGCGGTCCTGAACCTTATCTCTCCTCTCTATGTGGCGGTCCTGAATCTTATCTCTCCTCACTATGTGACGGTCCTGAACCTTATCTCTCCTCTCTATGTGGCGGTCCTGAACCTTATCTCTCCTCTCTATGTGGCGGTCCTGAACCTTATCTCTCCCCTCTATGTGACGGTCCTGAACCTTATCTCTCCTCTCTATGTGGCGGTCCTGAACCTTATCTCTCCTCTCTATGTGGCGGTCCTGAACCTTATCTCTCCTCTCTATGTGGCGGTCCTGAACCTTATCTCTCCTCTCTATGTGACGGTCCTGAACCTTATCTCTCCTCTCTATGTGGCGGTCCTGAACCTTATCTCTCCCCTCTATGTGACGGTCCTGAACCTTATCTCTCCTCTCTATGTGGCGGTTCTGAACCTTATCTCTCCTGTCTATGTGGCGGTTCTGAAACTTATCTCTCCTATCTATGTGGCGTCCTGAACCTTATCTCTGCTCTCTTTGTGGCGGTCCTGAACCTTATCTCTCCTATCTATGTGGCGGTCCTGAACCTTATCTCTCCTCTCTATGTGACGGTCCTGAACCTTATCTCTCCTCTCTATTTGGCGGTCCTGAACCTTATCTCTCCTGTCTATGTGGCGGTCCTGAACCTTATCTCTCCTCTCTATGTGACGGTCCTGAACCTTATCTCTCCTCTCTATGTGGCGGTCCTGAACCTTATCTCTCCCCTCTATGTGACGGTCCTGAACCTTATCTCTCCTCTCTATGTGGCGGTTCTGAACCTTATCTCTCCTGTCTATGTGGCGGTTCTGAAACTTATCTCTCCTATCTATGTGGCGTCCTGAACCTTATCTCTCCTCTCTTTGTGGCGGTCCTGAACCTTATATCTCCTATCTATGTGGCGGTCCTGAACCTTATCTCTCCTATCTATGTGGCGGTCCTGAACCTTATCTCTCCTATCTATGTGGCGGTCCTGAACCTTATCTCTCCTATCTATGTGGCGGTCCTGAACCTTATCTCTCCTCTCTATGTGGCGGTCCTGAACCTTATCTCTCCTATCTATGTGGCGTCCTGAATCTTATCTCTCCTCTCTATGCGGCGGTCCTGAACCTTATCTCTCCTATCTATGTGGCGGTCCTGAACCTTATCTCTCCTATCTATGTGGCGGTCCTGAACCTTATCTCTCCTCTTTATGTGGCGGTTCTGAACCTTATCTCTCCTCTCTATGTGGCGGTCCTGAACCTTATCTATTCTCTCTATGTGGCGGTCCTGCACCTTATCTCTCCTCTCTATGTGGCGGTCCTGAACCTTATCTCTCCTCTCTATGTGACGGTCCTAAACCTTATCTCTCCTCTCTATGTGGCGGTCCTGAACCTTATCTCTCCTCTCTATGTGGCGGTCCTGAACCTTATCTCTCCTCTCTATGTGACGGTCCTGAACCTTATCTCTCCTCTCTATGTGACGGTCCTAAACCTTATCTGTCCTCTCTATGTGGCGGTCCTGAACCTTATCTCTCCTCTCTATGTGGCGGTCCTGAACCTTATCTCTCCTCTCTATGTGACGGTCCTGAACCTTATCTCTCCTATCTATGTGGCGGTCCTGAACCTTATCTCTCCTCTCTATGTGACGGTCCTGCACCTTATCTCTCCTCTCTATGTGGCGGTCCTGAACCTTATCTCTCCTCACTATGTGACGGTCCTGAACCTTATCTCTCCTCACTATGTGACGGTCCTGAACCTTATCTCTCCTCTCTATGTGGCGGTCCTGAACCTTATCTCTTCTCTCTATGTGGCGGTCCTGCACCTTATCTCTCCTCTCTATGTGACGGTCCTGAACCTTATCTCTCCTCTCTATGTGGCGGTCCTGAACCTTATCTCTTCTCTCTATGTGGCGGTCCTGCACCTTATCTCTCCTCTCTATGTGACGGTCCTGAACCTTATCTCTCCTCTCTATGTGGCGGTCCTGCACCTTATCTCTCCTCTCTATGTGGCGGTCCTGAACCTTATCTCTCCTCTCTATGTGGCGGTCCTGAATCTTATCTCTCCTCTCTATGTGGCGGTCCTGAACCTTATCTCTCCTCTCTATGTGGCGGTCCTGAATCTTATCTCTCCTCTCTATGTGGCGGTCCTGCACCTTATCTCTCCTCTCTATGTGACGGTCCTGAACCTTATCTCTCCTCTCTATGTGGCGGTCCTGAACCTTATCTCTCCTCTCTATGTGGCGGTCCTGAACCTTATCTCTCCTCTCTATGTGACGGTCCTGAACCTTATCTCTCCTCTCTATGTGGCGGTCCTGCACCTTATCTCTCCTCTCTATGTGGCGGTCCTGCACCTTATCTCTCCTCTCTATGTGGCGGTCCTGAACCTTATCTATTCTCTCTATGTGGCGGTCCTGCACCTTATCTCTCCTCTCTATGTGACGGTCCTGAACCTTATCTCTCCTCTCTATGTGGCGGTCCTGCACCTTATCTCTCCTCTCTATGTGGCGGTCCTGAACCTTATCTCTCCTCTCTATGTGACGGTCCTGAACCTTATCTCTCCTCTCTATGTGACGGTCCTGAACCTTATCTCTCCTCTCTATGTGGCGGTCCTGCACCTTATCTCTCCTCTCTATGTGGCGGTCCTGAACCTTATCTCTCCTCTCTATGTGGCGGTCCTGAACCTTATCTCTCCTCTCTATGTGACGGTCCTGAACCTTATCTCTCCTCTTTATGTGGCGGTTCTGAACCTTATCTCTCCTATCTATGTGGCGGTCCTGAACCTTATCTCTCCTCTCTATGTGACGGTTCTGAACCTTATCTCTCCTCTTTATGTGGCGGTCCTGAACCTTATCTCTCCTATCTATGTGGCGGTCGTGAACCTTATCTCTCCTCTCTATGTGGTCGTCCTGAACCTTATCTCTCCTCTCTATGTGGTCGTCCTGAACCTTATCTCTCCTCTCTATGTGGCGGTCCTGAACCTTATCTCTCCTCTCTATGTGGTCGTCCTGAAACTTATCTCTCCTCTCTATGTGGCGGTCCTGAACCTTATCTCTCCTCTCTATGTGGCGGTCCTGAACCTACAAATTGGCCGTTCAGCAACATATAAATAAAAATATGAAACGCATATGCTTAATAAACTTTGTCCAGCTCTCTAAAACGCGATTTTTTCTTTTGATAGAACACAACTGGGGTCATGAACATAGTGGACGTAAACATACGAGTACATTCTGTCTCTCTTCAAATACAACGAAACTAATAATAAAAATAGTAAATAAAAATAGTATGTTTTAAATTATAATGGGTGTGTAAACGTGGATAAAACACTTGATTGTATCCTATTTTCCTCGAAATAAATAAATAAATCCAGTTTGAGTGTTGATCTTGTTTTACTGTTAGTTGGTGGAGCTGAACTTGTATGAACAATATGTCTTCATGACCTGGGTTCAATGCATTGCGGTAAAACACAATTGAATATAGAAACAATGAACAGCGGTAATTGTAATTAAAAATAATATATCCAGCAACAAGTGTCATTTTAATCCTCATAACTCTCTGATTATATTGTACAGTGTTGGCTTCCATTCTTTGTGATCTACGATGTGCTTTATCCTCATGGCCAAATGTCACTCAAATAAATATAGATTGACGTCGGTTGGAAACGGTTCCTTGTCGGCTTCTTTCCAAAACTCTGTGATACAACTTTACTTGACACTTTTAGTATCTATTTTAGATCATCAAAGTAATAATTCAGCTAAACTATCATCTTCATTTGACGCTTTTGATAATTCTTAATTCTTTATCATGATCCACATCTCGCTCAAAGGAAGTGTTTGTCTTTCAAGGCGTCCGCTGTTGGTCCCATTTCTTGACAAAATCTGCTGAAGTACCTCATTGTATCAGACTAAGACAGCGATGTGCCAAATTATGTTGTTGAGAACAAATGCAATCAAACATTATAATGTATTTGTGCACAAATGACGTCACTAAATACGCGTATATCAAAGTTTTGTCATTATATAAACATAAAGTTGTTGGCAATGTTGGTAGAAAACGCATAAAGCACTGCGAGACGTTAATGACTATTTTTATAGTTCATGTTGAGCAAAAGAGTAATCTTACTTAACAAATTCAGTTTCTGAAATTACACCCGTCTTGGTTCGTTTATGCTGATTGGTCAACAATCCTATAGATAGAAGAACATCCTAAAACACAGCATCTGATTGGTTCGTTGTAATTGCCATTAAAGGCCTTGACCAATGAAAACGTTTTAATCTAAACTCGTTTTCTTATATGCAGGGGTCATATTGCCTTTAGACATTTAATCGTTCTTGTACAATACTCTTTGAAAGTTTTAATTCCTGGCAGGAGATATCCAAAGTCCACATGTTCAGTTCAAGTCATAATGACACTGTGTGTTTAAAATAAATTCGACTAAGTGCGACATCCTAGCTAGTTTTGTAATACATCTACCGTGGAATCTCCCTAAAGCAAAACACTTTGGGAGAAGTATGATTATGCTTTTGTTGCTCTAGAGATGTTAAATTAATAGCTAAATCGTGCAGTGGGGAAATCATACTGTTGTTGAAGCGAGGTTGTTGCTCAAAAGAGGGCCGCACTGAAGAACTTGTAAGAACTTTTAAGATTATCGACAATGGTCAACAATTATCTCGTCCCTTCAAAGATTCAAATCACCTCATGTTACCATTGTTGGACTTACGTGTATTTGCATAGCGTTTCCGTACAGGTATATTCTAATTTTAGACGGTTTAGATGGTTGATAAGGCTAAAAAACTCTTGACAAAAAGCAGGCTCTGTAGGTTGAAAAAAAAACAACACTTTTTTATCTATCCTTTCCAGACTTTCCTTTCGTACTTATGAGATTATATTCGTCTCTAAATAGTTTTGTCAGAATGCAGGACAAAAGCTCCCCCGAACAATAACCCCCTCGTCAATTTTGATGGGGGCGGACAAACGCTCTCCCTCAAAAGCTTATTTTACTACACTGGATATTCGCCCTACCGCCTTTCTTACATCCCAGACAAAAGTTCCCCCAGACAAAAGCTCACTTTGCTGCATAACTGTCACATTCGGTGCCAAAAGAATAGACGGTATGTTCGATACTCTTTAAAAAAATCTTGACTTAATCATGTAGAATTACAATAAGTAAGGTGCACACACCCAAGTTTGTCTTCATATCAACATCTGGTGCGTTTCTTTGACATAAACTAATCAAACTCGAATCTATCTTTTCATCAACTTTTCTATAAATGACAACTCTACTCCAACGTTATCGTTATCTAAGAGTGAAATAGCTGGGAAAACTTTATTGTTTTTGAATTTGAAGAATTATTAAATTGCCATGACAATAAAAATAGGAATTTATATTAAAGAATCGTTTAAAATGAAAAATCAGTTAACTTTTATTGAGGATTAGTATAGAAACTTGTTGCTCAAGGGTTTTTTCTTCTACTGTCCATATTTATTTGCGCATTTATACAGACAATGTGCTTTGTGCAAGTCTTCAATAAAAAGATGTTCTGCTCTACTTTATGTTAAGCGCCTTTGAACGTACGAACAGTATGAAAAGGGCGCTATATAATCTGGTATCTATCTATTCATACACTTGTGAATAAATGTCCCAAGAATATGTATAATGATATAGATAATAAAACCAATGCACTTAAAATTTTCCCACTACGAGTATAAAATAAAGACAAACTTTTGATTGATTGGCACATTGATAAATGGGGAAGATGCTTTACATAAGAAAATCTGTAACACGTGTGATATCGACACGTGCGCACGTGAAATATCAAATTTTAAGACGTCGTAAAGCCATCAATAAAATTCAGCAGCGATTTGTTTATTGTCATTTATGTTCTGTATTAAATCTTTAATTTCGGCTTGAAATGTTTATTGAGAAATTCCATCTATTGTGTCTATCATAAGAAACAAAGCCTTCTCCAAAATCCAGAAAAGTGTATCGCGGAGGTTTAAGATCTACGCTTAGGTGTTAGAAACCATATTTTAATCGAAAGAACACATACAAGTTGAAAAATACCATAACTGTCTATTCAATTACTGCTTTCTATAATTATGTTTTAATAAAAAATAATTGTCAAAATAAAAAGGTTGTTCTTTGTTCAATGCTGTGTTATGAAAATTAGACGAGTGCACTGGACTGTCTCGCTACCCGATGTGTCACGGTATGCTACGTTGGGTATGATACCGTAGCTAGTGTTAAGAAGCGAAATCTTCTGAATTAAATGTGAACCCATGGATTTGCTACTTACAACCACATGACCACCTTTTATAAATACATTCGCGTAG